>LR990108.1:6438067-7708681 GCA_905147225.2 Euproctis similis
AGACATTATATTATGTTCGTCAATCGACAAGAGAATGTTTTTGAAGTCTATTGTCATAAATCGTACACAAATTTGTACAGACATCCATAAATAACCCTTATTATTACTATTGAAGACATTGGTGTGGTACCTGATAAGTAATCGAAACTTCTGAATTTAAATTGACCACTAGGCTAAGGAAACACTCAAGTTCACTAAATTAACAGATAAAGAGACACTTCTATCAACTGACTCTGCCCTATCCCCTAAATAAGGATAACTTTACAAAGGGTTTAATTATAATAATATCTTGGACACAATACACACAGCGCCCTCTAGTTCCAAGCTAAGCAACTAAATGCTTGTGTTATGGATACTAGATAACGGATATTAATACATATATACTTTTCTTTTGTAAATACATACTTATACATAAAAAAACACCCAAATTATGATTAGAACTATAATACATCCCAAGAGACACCGCCCAAATCTTCCAGTAAAGTAGACGCGAATAAATATATCTCTGAAGCATAGAACCATTGTAACAATATTATTGCAACAATATTTAATCACAATATTTTCAGTATGATTGAAAACATACAAGTGATATTAATAACACATCGTCTAGATATCGACAAAAGCGTATTATTATGGTAATTTCATTTGTACATAGATATTACTGAAACACTGTTGCTGTCATACAAAATAACTGTTTGTAATTTATTACTGCAAAAGGAAACATTAAAATTTATTTCAATACTGCCTAATCTGAATTTGATTATCTATTGACACAATAAATTTTAAATTATTTTATTGACGAAACGAATATTTACAAAGCAATTTGAATAAGTTGCAATTGCACTAGCAATTCGTCACTACAGTCTATGAGACGTTGGTAAAAATCTATACTAATATATTTGTTTCTAATAAGTAATGATTTAATAAGTAAAAGTTGTTATTATTAAATTATAAGATAATTTGTAATAATTTAATAATAACAACTTTTACTTATTAAATCATACAACAAAGGATCTTTAGAAGCAGGATATATTAATGCATCTTATAAATAAGTATTTAACTTTTGTTCTCATGGTCTGATGTGGGTTACCAATAGTAAAAATCATATTTTTAACATCAACTTTTTGATTTTTATTTCCAAAAAGTGGGTGCTCTCTGTATCAATGAAGATAGCTTTTGAACAACTACCATCTTTTTGTTCATACTCGTGAAAATGAACTCTGTAAAGAGTTCGAAACGTCGGGAAATAAATATAAATAAATAATAAATAAACGCGATACAATCCTAAAAGTTGTTTTGATCTATACTAATATTATAAAGAGAAAAGATTTGTATTTTTGTATGTAACGAATAAACTCAAAAAGTACTGCACCGATTTTAATAATTCATTCTTCTTTAGAAAGCTACATTATCACTGAGTAAAATAGGCTATGTGTAATCATCGTTGTCATCGCAATTTTGTTTGTACGCGAGTAACACCGTGAGGCGGGAAGCTACATACAATATAGCGATACGAAGCTCGCGCGGTCTGCTAGTAGTAACTAATTTAGTAACACACTGAATGAAATTTTGAACAGTCCTTAGTCGTGATCTATTATTCGAATGAGAGTTCTTAGAAACGTAAATTCGCGTTCGAAACCACAAGACTATCCAGACGATGAGATTTCATTAGCAAATTCTAAAGTATTCTATTCCTGTTTATGTAAGTCCTTTGAAAATTAGCTTCCGCAGCACTTTCATGGATATTCAGGTGTTTCAAAGCTCTCACAAATAATCAGGCAATATTGTAAAAAAAAACGCCTTATAACTTCAATAACGTTGTGCTAACAAATTTCAAAGTGTTACCAATAAAGTTTCTGGGATTTAACTTTAAGCTTTAAAGATTATAGTACATTGTAGTAACTAAAGCAACAACTAAAACAACGATAACAACTAAGTAACTAAAATTAAGTGTTTCGGGCTATTGAATAAATAATTTATGTATATTTCGTATATTTCATGGAGGAAATTGAGCTTACTGTTTACTGTTAGCCAAGGGGAACCTGCCGGCGTAAGCTAATATTGTGGTATGAAGGTGAATGTGTATAAAAATGTATTTATTTAAAATGCTTTATTTCTGATAAAACATTTTAAAAATAGCAAATACAATACATATACCCAAACTGGGCTTTTGAATTAGTCAGCTTTAAGGGAATAAGTACTAAATTAGGTCTACCTGGACAGCAACTCATTAACAATTTATGTTATGGGCAATAACGACACACAATGACTACTATAAACTAAGAACGCAAGTACACTTTAGTCTTTACACATCTCAGCTTTAGAACATGAGACATAATAATTGTATTTCAACAAGATTGCGGTCAGAAGCTAATGAATACCACAAAACTATTTGAATATATCTTTGAAAATCATAAGAAGTAATTCATAGTAAATTACTTCTAGGATTTTATCTAACAGTGTCAATGAAGGACACATTTTAGACGATGCATGAAATAAGGTCTATTTAAACAATGTTCTCAGTGAATAAAATTGTATGGCCAAGCAGTGCAAAAACGAGAGGAGATTGGAGTCGAGGAAGGCCGTGACACTTTCCATGATCGAATTGCATCGTAGCGGAGCAGTAACTACTATAAATGTCGGAATTTTGACAAAGAATATCCAAAATTCGCGATACATTATTTCGTTGTCTCTCGAATGGTACTTGAGCAGTACAGTATTCACATAATATATGTGACTTGACGTTATATAATTTCACACCCACAAACGTTCAATTCAATACAATATCGCTTTTGAAACAACATGAATTGAAAACACAATCGGTGACCAACAGACTGGCCACAGAGCAGTGTAAATGATTCGTTAGCAGTTATGGAAAGTGAGTGTATACTTTGACAGCGCGACGGCCATCTTGTATTTAGTGTCAAAGGTTGCGCGCGCAGGTTTCACCGCAAGCAGATGGGTCATTTCAGTCATTTGCAAATAGCTTCAATTGACACTGCCATTCTCGTTTTTCTAATTAGCGATACATAATTTAAGTAAAATATTTGAATATGATATTTCTACAATTTAAACAAATACGGAGAGTATAGACGTATCCTTACAAATCAAAAGATAGTTTAGTTTCTAATTTGTAAAGGTTGGTAATTTATGTTCTTAACATTTTGATAATAAAAATATACACTTGAAATAATGAACTACGATATTTATAGTATCGATAAATCATTGTTATTTCATAAAAAAATACTAACTAACCTATAGCTGATTTCTATTGTTACAAAAGCATCGTAAGCGGATATTCTTAGCATTAATTCACTTTTACAAACAGTACACGTTCATTCAATTCACGCCCTAAATATGCCCAACCGTAAAGTTAGTACAACCAGTAAACCAGGTAATAAAGGCAAATGCAGACGTTCAGGGGCCGATGAACCCGGGAACAGTCAGGCACCGTGACGTCGGCTCACCACATCATTGCGTCTAGACCGCTTCTAAATAAACTGAAAAGGGAACTATAACTGTACGCGTTTAATACCAAAACATGCACAGCTCATCTTATTTTTACTACAATTTCATTTGATAACTAACAAATTAAGAAACTTCTTAATTAAAACATTCGCCAAGATTCGAATCCTGGCGAATGTTTTACACTACACATACACTTCGCAAAGTTGCTCAGTCGACTGTGCAACTTTGCGAAGTGTATGTGTGCGTTTGTCAACTTAAATAGTTTATTTGCTTTCTTTGGATTTAAGTAAAATCTAGAGACAATGCATACCATTTATTATGTATATTTTAGATTATATTATTACTGTTTATAAACCGACATGTCTTTTAATGGCTCTGGGAGGATTTATAATTTGATAATTGAAAGTTACAATAATATGTCACCATTTTAATTTAATGTGATTATTCATCTACTGACTCTATGAAAATTGTACGCAAAAGAAATCAATTTGAAGAATGTATGGTATGCTATATAGATGTGCTATAAAACGTGAGTTTGTTTCTGACTAATTCAGTAATGGAGATCATGCATGTCGGCAAATGATTTATATGTCACGATCTTAGCTGCTTAAGCTTGAGCTTTACAAAATATTTTGATTAGTTTTGTGCTATTTGATAGAATTTATGGTTTTATTGTACCGCACAATGTATCCATTCAATACATAACAAAACGTGAAATATATACATAATTGTTTAAACCTCAATACCCAAGTTGAATATGCATTTTAGTACCGTAGAACAAGAGGCCAGCTTATCGGCATACACTTATAAAAACTCTTTCAGTCATCGGAAACAACCACATATCTGACAAATCTCTACGTAGAAGGAGGAGATGTAGCCCGAGAAAAACAGCATCAGTACTCTATGTAGACGACTACAAAATACTTTAATTGTGTATAACTTTTTAGAGACACCTGATAAGGTCATCAATAACACTTTACATAGCTAAAGCAAGAACTCACAAGTGCATTCTAAATATGCAACTACGCAAAAATACCAATATCATCAAATATATTTCTACTACGTTCAACGTTACTAACTGGTGATGACGTAACATATCGACGTAACATGTAACGTACAATAATGCGCTCAGGGTATTGTTGGGGCTGCCGTGGCGATGTAGTGCGTCAGGAATGTTTGCTCAGCGGTATATTGATGGCTTCTCGGCAATAATTCGTAAAAGATGTGCCTCTTTCCTCGCTCGTGTAAGAGGCAGTAACAACGGTACCCTGAGAGTATTTGTAGACCAATGGCAGTCTCCGATGATGCAACATTGGATGGAGCTCCACACTAGGTTCCAAAAATAATGTTTTTTCTTTACTAACACTAGTTTATAAGATCATTGTTACTAACACTATATGGGCTTGCCCGAAATAAAGGTTATTATTATTATTATATCACGAACAGAGAAAACCTAATTTCAAGATTCCCAATAAATCAGAAAACCATCGGGAATCTAATACATTAGAAGATAAGCGAGATAACATATGGTATGGATCTGATATAGCTTGTAAACAAGAAGGACCCGACGCTCGTAGAGGCATCCGAGCAGCGCATGCCTCGCGTGTCAACTGCACGTGCTTGGATTGTAAGTTAGACAGGATTATGTTGCTTCGAGACAAAAGGTTTGATGCAAACTCCGATTTATATATATGACAACATGTTTGTTGCAAATTTGATTGAACGGTTTGTGTTTTGATTTGCATTATAACATATACTTAGTCATGCCATAAATATTGTAAGAAAAAAAAAACATTTTTTTAATTGCAAATAATATTTAGTACTTTTACAGTGTGTTACTTTAATACATAAATATAAAACGATATAAAATATAAAAAGCTTATTCGAAGTGGTCTCCATTGGCTGCAATACAGGCCTTTAAACGTTGAGGCCAGTTATCAATAGAAACACGCACTCTTTCCATGGGAAAATTCTTCACTGCCAATCGTATGGATTGTTTTAGGGACTCCAAATTATTATGACGTTTAGAGCAAGCCGTACTCTCTAAAACTGACCACAAATTATAATCCAGTGGATTAAGATCGGGACTAGACGACGGCCAGTCTTCAGCTCTAATGAAGTCCGAAACGTTCGCTTCCAACCAAGATTGCGTGGACCGAGCTTTATGACCCGGTGCCGAGTCTTGCTGGAAGGACCATACTTCGTTATTGAACATGGTGTTGTTAAGGGGCTTGACTACCTTTTCAAGAATGGTATCTTGATACACTTGTGCCGATGTTTTGATACCTTTTTCACAAAAATATGGCTCAGTCACTCCTTCGTAGCTAACACCCCACCAAACCATCACTGAAGTCGGATAATGCCCACGTTGCACCCTGTCAACTAATTGGGAAGCTTCCTTAGAGCTTTGAGCATAAATACGGTCATTTTGTTTGTTAAAATGTTGCTCAATTGTAAAAACTTTTTCATCCGTAAACAATATTTTTCTGTGACCTCCCTTTGCTTCAGTAGTTGTTTAGATTTTAACACCCTATTCTTTTTTAAATTATCAGTTAATAAATGACCAGTGCGCCTCTTAAAGGCTGCAAGTCCTAAGTTATCTTTTAAAATACGCGACATTGTTCTAGGTGCTATCTTCATCTCCTGAGATAAAATCTTTTGCTTGCGGACAGGATTTCTTCGAATTCTTTCCATTACTGCTTTGACCACCTTTTTCGTACGAACACTACGTGGACGGCCAGGTCTTTTTCTGTCACAAACAGAGGAGGTCTCAATGTACCTATTAATAGCCCGGTACAAAAACATTTGACTAATACCAAGTGTATGTAGAGTTTTAAAAATTGCATTTGGCTCCATACCTACTTTGTGTAATGCATTCACAGCGATTCGGTTCTCTTTATCACCCCACTCCATTTTAATATCGCAAAATATTGTACAATGTATTGGCGCCAAAACGAGAAAACACAATGAACAATCGTATAAAAATGACATATTCCAAATTCAAATGTAATATTTTTTTATTTTTAGTTGTAACAGTATTTATGGCCAGACTAAGTATACACAATTTATACACGTACTTAATATTCTGGAAGTATACACTGTGCAGCAATTTTAATGCTTTTTATGTGACCTTAAATAAAAACCAATAGTGTACAAACTACTAGGCTAGGATTATATATAAGCAATAAAAAATATTCCGTATTATTTAAACCAATAAGTTTATATATTACGGAAATATGTTTTATCATTTTTATAACTACGTTGTAAAGTTATAATTAGGTTTATAAAAACAACAAGTGGCCTTGTTTGTTTTAACTTAAGAGTTATATTTTGGTGGAGTCAAGAACGATCATTGACTTTTTTTTTATGGAAAATAGGGGCAAACGAGCGAGCGGGTCACCTGATGGAAAGCGATCACCGCCGCCCATGGACATCCGCAACACCAGGGGCGTCGCATTAGCGTTACCGGCCTTTAAGATAGGAACTATTCATTCACTTCACATAAATTAAATGTGAAGTGAATGAACTATTAAAAATCACACTTTAAAAGCATAAACGGGTGTTACGTAGTGTATGAATTTGTATATGACCTAAAATTATTATTAAAAATAGTTGAATTTGTCTAGGTGATGAGAATTTCTTTTTAAACTATTTTTGCTCCTTTTAATTTTGTTTAAACGATCTCGAAGGTCTCGGCTTTAAATCGCCACAAACACACCAACAACATTTCAGATTGTTTGGCTAAATATCTTGAGTGGTTAATTAACAATAACCAACGCCACATGGAACCAAACAAAACCGGGACTGTCAAGACAAAATTGCGCTGCCTGGAGTTACCGATACGGAGAAATTGAAGTTACAAAACAAAATGTAATTGGTCGAAACGAGGCAAATATTAGTTTAGTTGGTTCCGTGACATGTATTGAAGCTAGTCATAGAATCGTGAGGTTAGAGCCAAGTGTTAATGTGTGTTAAGCAATACTAAAGTAAGGAAATGTGCCAATTTGATGGACATAGTCCGACATGTATTGCGGTTCTTCAAACATAAGTAGTTCAAAGTAAATGTGTATAATAATACGTCAGTCTACACTTAGAGAAATATGATCTGTAAAACATGTATTTCTTAACAATCATACATACAATTGTGATAACATAATTAATTTTCTACTTCAATTTTTAGTTACCGAATAAAGCCACGAAAAGGAATACCGCATAAGACTGTTTGAGGCAGATAAATAATTGACAAACACAAATGAAGTATGTTTTTTGATAATATATAAAACAAAACATGGTTTACAATAGTCGGATCAATTAAATAGGCAACATTTGACGTCTGTCAGTTATATCTTTTTAGTGAGGTATATTACATATATGATCACCCATATATATATTATATATATATATATTATATATATATACCATATATTATTTCAAATATATTTGTTTCCGTTTTTTTCTTTAATTAATGTTTGTAAATAGTTTTATGTCGTTTACATGCAATTATAGTTTATAATATAAAGTCTCTTTACGGTTGTAACATCGTAATAGAAACACTTGACATTGTGGATGATGTGACTTACTTTGGAACTTCTTACATAATACCACGTAACAGTGCAATGACTTTTTTGTTGAAAGCGTTATTATTTTAACAACAGAACCGGGTTTTTAGACTAATACTTAAAGTTTTTGTCACGCGATTTGCGATACATAGAGATCACCGGTCTCAGTACTTACTATAAATTACTTTACTCACCCACATTTCGTAACAGCACTTAAAGTTGTAATTTGAAGTATTCGAAATACTAACCTGAAACAGAAAGAGAACATATTTAATATTAATAATATTAAACTTGGCCATTTGACAATATTTTAAAAACATTTTATATTAAAAAAGAAAGGATACACTAAAGATGTTTGTCTAGCTTTAATTTTAGTGTACCTTCGCGCTTAATATTTGAGAAGCAAGCAATATCTTGAAATGGAATAAAATATTTAGTTACAGGGGGAAAGCTGAAATAACATTTGAAAACTTAATGGTGGTAGAATGCGAACCCAGCAAATGTTGGCTTTATAATTGAGGACAGCTACAATATTACTTACTAACATAAAGTTAAAGCAATCAAAGTTAAAGTTCTCAAGCGAAATTCACCGAATTAGGAGATACTTGAAGCAAATATGGATGATGTTATCAAAACATACAGGACCGTTCAAACAAAACGTTCCTAGTATCGCCTTCTATAAAATAGGGTGAACGCACCGACGGTGTACTGTGGTCGGCTCTTTTGTTTCAGATAAGGCTACTATTACTAGGAGTTCTGTGCCTAGGCGGAAGCGATAAAGTTGCCAGCCGCAAGGAAATCAGATCGGTGGCATCATCTCAACTATTGGCATGAGAATGGAACTGTAGTGACAATGAAGAATACCGCTGGCTGAATGACTGATTCCCTTCGATTTAATAAAAAAAAATAGAGCGTGGAGGTAGTATATCTCAATGACTTATATATAGTATATACAGCATGTTCACAAATGGTTGGTGTATGTATAATGCTTCGCTGGATACGCCGCTCATGAATTTATTTTTGTAATTCTTTGTGGCTTAATTAATTAATGTTCTAATAATCATGATCACGAGGCTGTTATTATTAATTAATCATTGTGACAGTTTTGACCTACACACAATTTGTCGGTATTGTGTTGTGGTTTAATTAGCTAGGTGTATTTAATAATTAGCCGGATGCTAGGTTCGAGGTATCAACTTATGTAAGTTCTATATTTCGACGCAAGAGAGAATTTGATAAAAGAGTAACGCAAGTCTTTATTTGAATTTGTGTACCATGCTTTACTATCTGTCACGTGACTAGATATTATATTGCAATTATTCTGAAAAACATATACAATACTTATTGGAAGATGAGTCGTGAAGTCTAGCTGACGGCATTTTGTAATTTGCAGTTGATAATCCGTATACAGAATACCTTCTAACAACCCATTTAGATCTGTTAATAGTCATAAAAATTATAAGCCAGCCATAATAAATATTAATAAATTTCTGTTGCCACATAATTACGATACTTGTAGTACACTGGCGAATGGGGATATTGTGTAAAATATAGAACCTACGTTATAGCTAAGGCATAATAAAAAAAAATGAAACAAAAGACTTGGTGACAATTTTCTTAAAAAAGTTTAGATACTATACGAAAGTCTGCTTGTGACCACGGCCAGTGCAACCTGGCCGAAAAGTCAAGCTAATAAAGGTAAATATTTGTTTACCTAAAAAAGTGTCACGTTAATTCCCGTTCATTACTTCTGAGTAATATGCAACGCGAAAGCCTAAAAGTTTTTACTATACGAAAGTTATAAAATTGGCCATATTTGATCTCCAAATCTTAGGGGTAATTATTTTATAGATTATTGTTTGTTAGTTTTATCGAACTCATCAGCTAGATTTACTCAATTTAGAATAATAAACAACTTGAGAGGTGTCAAGGGCCACCCGGATGGAACGAAGTTCCTTTCGATTAATTAGTGAAGGTATTGTAATAAAAATTTAGAACTAAAAAAAAAACATATATAAAATATGAAAACATGGAAAATAAAACTTCAAAAAGAGTTCCGATACCGGGATTCGAACCCGAGCCGCCTGTATGAGAGCAAGGTATCCCAGCCACTAGAGCATTTGGGTAGTTATTCATTCGTTCTAAATAAGCCGATACTTGAAAGTGCAGTTTGGCATGGAAAAAGTGCCGTGACAATTTTTTCCGTCTAGCCCCCTTTCACAACGCGCGATAAGGAACTTCGTTCCAATATGTAAATCGTGCACAATTAGTACTTATTGTAATAGAACTTTTAATAAATATAATAATGTTACAGATATGTTCAGAGTGAAAGTACTTATCGTATATGTATTGCCGTAAAGTAGCACATGGCGTGTTTCGTTCGGTGAGAGGTATCCGGAGGCCATCCCCTTGTTATCCATATCATATACTTTGCAACGCAACTATCCTATAGCTGCTGCAAATGTCCATTGGCTTTGGTCACTTACCACCAGGTGATCCACTTGCGCGTTTGGCCCCTTTCCCTTAAAATGTCCTCATATAGTAGCAAGAGTTCTGTGAGGAAGATCCGAAGATAACTCATTATTTTCCCGACAAAACGATGCTGACACTTTCGGTTAATTGTAACGTTTTAGCATTAATTAATATAAGATACAACATACGTTATTATATTCATTTCATAACTATTACAATTGTAACAAACACATAACATTTGTTAAGTCGGTATCGAGGTGACACGACATCTTCCAAACACCAATTAGCAGTTCCGTTACAAACGATTCGTGGGAGAACTAAACAAAGAGGAATATATACTCATAATGTTGAAACTAAATGCCTTGTTAGCATATTATGCATGTCTTATGTAAATACAACTTATTACCGTTTAATAGAGGCTGTGTTTGTTACTTGATATCTAACAGTGTGTCTAAAATATCTTAATAAATCTAAAATCTGAAATTTAAGATCAAGTAATTAAAAAATCTCAATATGTTGAGGTGTAGTAACATTTTAAATATGACTTCTTGTGACTTACTTCTGTCAATACTAAATAAGTAACTAAAATAAATATAAAAATTAAAGATTCCAAAAAAACGGCCTATGTCGAGGAAGTCAATATACATGTCGCTGATGTCTTATTGTGGATATTCTCAATTAAATAGTTTTAATTTGACCTGTTTTGATTCTCTTGAAAAAGTCACGACTCCAAGACTCTCAGACTAAATTACCATACGGAATCCCTGGAGTTGCTTGACGGTTGCGAACGTTTCTTATTTTTTTAATACGGTAGCTAAAATTTCCGAATGCTAAATACCGACCAATATTTACACAATATTTATCGAATTACACTGTAAATCCCGCACTATTCACTATGCAAACAAAACGTCCATCACCATACGGAATCCCTGGAGTTGCTTGACGGTTGCGAACGTTTCTTATTTTTTTAATACGGTAGCTAAAATTTCCGAATGCTAAATACCGACCAATATTTACACAATATTTATCGAATTACACTGTAAATCCCGCACTATTCACTATGCAAACAAAACGTCCATCACCTATAGAGAACACAGCTTTCACAACAAAAATAAATGTATCACGCATCATCGATTTTAAACGGCATTTCACACTTAGTGCAATTATAATGTATATAAAAATTTGCAACGCATAAACAACCGTTAGGGCTATCAATTAGCAATGTTTTTGAGCTCCGTGTGGAGCATCTACAAGTAATTTTAAATAAATTAAGTATTTATCACCAAACATAACACAAAAATCTATTAAAAGCATATTTTCTATAAAAATAAGAAGTACTAAATTCGTAAACATGTCCTCTCTATAACACCCATATATGTAAGCTAGTCGCTGTGGTATACGGTAGGTACTCCTGTACAGGCTGATTTAGACATGTCTGTATATTAACAACTTAAGCCACCTACCTACCTTAAACCTGGTTAACTGAGTAAGTAGTAAAAGAACATAAGGTCGAGGACGCTAATTAATGGTAATTGTCGAAAAAGTTAAACTGACATCATGAAGTGATTCGTGAGACTGAAATTATAGTTAAAGAAAGCTCTTAAATAGAATTAAATTATGACTGAAGACAAACAAGTTTTAAAAAGTTTTGTTTAGATTAATATTATTTTTCTATCAACCCTAACATCTGACAACCCTAGCGTGAGAGATGAAGGCCATTGTTGCAAAGATTGATGATGTTCACAGCATATATTGTATAAAGTACTGCGAAGCTCGTGGGAGAAATGCAAATACATAGAACATGCGGACAGAACCGTTCATGTTAGCTGCATGTCGTTACTATAAATTGTCTGATACTATTCATTGATATACTAGATTTAGAATTAAATAGTTCTGTGGAACATTTGTAACGATCACTATATATATATATATATATATATATATATATATCATCATTCATCATCATTAGCCTGTTGCAGTCCACTGCTGGACATAGGCCTCTCCCAATGTGCGCCACAACATCCGATTCTCTGCCTTCCGCATCCAGTCTTTTCCAGCAGCCCTTCTGAGGTCGTCTGACCATCGGGCTGGTGGGCGTCCTACACTACGCTTACCAAGTCGCGGTCTCCACTCAATGACCTTCTTTCTCCATCTACCATCGGTCCTTCGACAGATGTGACCAGCCCATTGCCTCTTCAGCGAGCTTATTCTACGAGCTATGTCGGTTACTCCGGTTCTCTGTCGGATATACTCATTCCTGAGTCTATCTTTCAGAGATACTCCGAGCATAGCTCGCTCCATAGCTCGCTGAGCGACTTTAAATTTGTGGACTAGCCCCACCGTAAGTGTCCACGTTTCGGCACCGTAGGTCATTACTGGTAGGACGCACTGGTCAAAGACTTTGGTCTTCAGGCATTGCGGTATAGGCGAGCCGAAAATTATATAATTATTTATATATATATATATTATAGGCATAGTAGGTTGAGCACCCAGTTTCTGAATCAAAAAGTTTTGGTTTCGAATCCAAGCTTACACCAATGACTTGTGACAAATTTAAGTAAAGATATCATTACATAGTATAAAAAACAAAGTCACTTTCCGCTGTCTGTCTTCTTATATGCTTAGGTTCTTTGAAACTGCGCAACGGATTTTGATGCGGTTATATACTATATTAGACAGAATTTTAGCACTTTAATTGCAAACTCTGTAAAAAATACTTTTGATGCGGAACAAAGTTCGCCCGATCAAATAGTAAATTACAAATAACGATAACAGACAACAACAATCATGTCCGGTGTATGGCCCAATAAATTCCGCTACCTATTGGTCATGGTACGTAAAAATATGCTAGGAGGCTTAACAGCAATACACACCTTAAGGTAGAAAAAAGGATACAGAAAAAAACCTACTCCTATTTCAATCAAATCATTGGATATAGAATAGTATAGAGGGTTTGAGTATAGGGGCGCAGTTGGTAGGTGATGTTACCTGAGACAGAGAAGTATGAATACTAATTTTTTTTTTGTGCCCTTTTGTTTTTATTTATATGCACCAGAATATAATTAATTTAAATTTTGGCGAATTCCTATAGTGTAAACTTTAAGATATTTTAGATGAGGCTATTTTATATGGAGAGAAAAGTTGCACTTGGACGAGTATACGGCGTTTGCCTATTGCCTAGTTGCTACTTTCCTTTTGGTTACCAGAGTATTCAGGCAGGTTGTGTCCAATAAATGGATATTCATAGTCAAAATAAAATTAATAATACTATGCTACTAAAATTAATTAAACTTCATATTAATAGTGCTAGAATTTCAAGTCAGAGTTAAACAAAATTCAAATGATGCAAGAAGATTTTAATATAATGACTCATATTCTGCGAATGCACAAGGTTATTTGATCCCCACCCGTTCCTTTATCACACCATCTTAAAGACACTTAATGACCAACCGGTGATGGCAAACAAATGTTTGATGTGTGAGACAGAAACTCACTTGTTTCAAACTGGTTTCGTATATGTGTATAGAGAGTAGACCCCACACCCAGCTGACGCACGTATCAAATAACCCGCCTGTTACCTGTTACTATACCTTAAAAATGCATGACATTCTGTACTTGTTGACTACAACATTCAGATGATAGAATGTGAAGCTAAAATTAAAAAAAGATATTTCAATAAAAATTAAAACACGATAATTTGAAATAAAGCTTCTTTACGCACTCTAGAATTGGGGAGTAAGTTCAGGAATCTGTGAGAAAAGTGTGATTCGGGGAGACGAACGGTAGATGAGAAAACAGATATTGTTTAATATATTATTATATTTAATATGTGTCGTTCCTATTATCATGCATCGAATACAACTTGTCACGAGGATATCAGTAATTGTCATGCATAACTTCGGAGAAGCTAATGCTATGTGCCTGAATTAGATCCTGCATCATAGCTATTTAACAAAAAATCCATGTGAACGATTAGGTTATCGAGAAAACCTTATCAGGGTAATGATCTTAAAAAAAATGAATGATTTGGGAACAAATTTATAACAGAGATAATAATTACAAAATCTATTAAGAATCAACAATTGTTCGTGCTCTCACCGAATAGAGATATTTCAAATGATGAGTTCAATTCGTAACAGAGTCATCAAGCCTTCCCACGATTAAAGATACCCATTTTTTATTCGACCCAATGTTTGAGAAAGATTCGGGCCCGCCGGGAGCTATCCCACCATCCGAAGCAATAATGATAGGGATCTGGGATTTGAGCAATTACTCTTACTTACTTTGTTGCATGAAATGAAACATGTTCATAAAGGCTTGGTGCAGACAGCGAAATATTTAAAGTGGCGTCACTCAAGTTCGTGAGAGAATGCTTAATGTTTTGGAACTTTGGTTGCAGTCATTATATGACTAATTTGCTTTCAACTTAAACATAAAACGTTTGCTCGGAATACTAGTTTTCTGATTAGGAAATTAGTAGATAATTAAAAGTGATGTCATCTCACTTTATATAAATATCTATAAATACAATATAAAAAAATATCTACAAACATGATTTTGCGTATTTTTTTAATACACAATGTTACCTACCAAGCTAAGCTACAATACAAAAGTGTAAAAACTTATCCTACTAATTCCTAAATGATTCATATTATAAAAGCAATAAGACTAACGTATAAGCATCGTTGCAATCAATAGTTAAACAACGGTATCCAAAAACTAGTGACTACTAGTTCAGAAGTAAAGCGCAATCAATTCAGTTCGATTATCCGCTTCACCGCCTGTTCTGACCGAACTCCGTTAATGGCCGCAAGTAAATAATTATCTCAACACAAATAAAAAGAATTTTAACTGTTTCCATTGCTTTGAGGTGCAACGAACTCGGGAATTTAATACATTCTAGGGAAAAGAACAAAATAATTTAAATTAACAAGATCGCAAGACGTTTCGAAAGTTTTTGTGTGGACATACCGGACATACCATTGTTAACTATAACATAGTTAACAATGGTATGTCCGGAATTGAACAGGGCAAGTTCCAAAATAAGAGATCAAATTAATCACATTTGCTGGAACAAACAAAGCGACACGAAAAAACTACTTCGACGACGATGGTGGTGCATTGGTAAGTGACTGCAGAATCGAGGTTGATGGGTTCGATTACCACCCGAGTACAAATATTTGTGACAAGCGTGAATGTTTATATGGTGTCTGGTGTTTTTTATGTATTATAAATACATATAATATTTTTTTAAATACATTACAACACATTACATACAACAGTCTCGGTGGCGCAGTGGCGGCCTCTGATCCAGAGGTCCGGAGTTCGATTCCAGACACTGGCTCACACCAATGACTTTTCGAAATTGTTTTCGGAAGTTATGTGTGATAAATACCGATGACTGACAAACTTTGTGCCCGGTATGGCAATAGGTTCGCCACCTATTCCATTTGGGACGTAAACATAACGGCGAGACGAGCCTTAACAGCCGCTGCCTACACCTTCGGGTAACAAAAGGCGTGAAGTTATGTTATGTTATGTTAAATACATTACTTATTACTTAAAAGAAAAGTATATATGAGTATTAATATATATATGTTACCTAGTATCCATAGCATAAGCATTTAGTTGCTTAGTTTGGAACTAGAGGGCGCTGTGTATATTGTGTAAAAGATATTATATGTCCAAGCTACTATAATAAGTAAACATTTAGATTGAACAAGTTATATCAAATATCAATGAATGACCTAATATGTCATTCTGTGACCCGAGTTTTTTGAATTCTTATACATATTTTTGGTAAGGACGGACTTTCCATGATATCCCTAATTTTATTCAAATCAACAGAGCAGATAAAGATAAAGCCTTTTGTCATTACGTAAAAAAGACATAATTTAAATATAAAAGGTAATTTTAGAATGCTACTCGAATTTATAAAATAACTATATAACATTCATTTTACTTCTAGCGTGAAGATAGTGAAACAAGCGACCGCCGCTCTAAACAAACAAAACAAAAAAGGTATTCGACCACAGGATTCGACGGCGTCACGGACAGGTGAGAGGAGCGAAGCAGAACGACGCGGTGCTCGGACATATTGAAAAGAACCACAGCATTACTGAACCTGTCCCGTGGTTAGCTAGTACTCCTACTACTAGTAGGTAAAGTATAAAGAAAGAATGGAAATTCGACGCGGTCTAGCTTTTTGACATTAATCAATAATGTATTTACACAATATTTTTGTTGCAAACTACATACTTAGAACTATACAATAAGCTCTCTGAACCTTAGTGCCAGTATATTAAAAAAAAAAGTTCTAAGTTTAGTTTACAAGATCATGAATATTTTTTTTCATCCGCAATATTTCTAATATTGTAAGTATACTCCAAAAATCAATCGCAATTCATCACAGTCATGAATAGCGAGATAGATAAAAAATGTAAAAATTTCGTGTGCCTACCTATTTAACAGAACAATATTTTTAATATTGCTGAAAGATGAAAAAAAACACCATAAGTAATGAATAACTTGAGAGATAAATATAAAAAAAAACTATTAAAAAGACAACGGCTCTACGCCTTCCCAAGTTCTAAAAAATAACCCGAGTCGTGTTTTTTCGAATTATCTTTCCTGTACATCCAGATGCAAACGTCGTTTGTCGTCAGTTTTAATTGAGAGATTCGTTTGGTTCACATCAAGACTTACTAACAAATAATAAAGTTATTAAAAGATAAAAAGCACCGAGCAAAGAGAGCATAGATTCTTGAGTTGAACTTTAGGAAAGAAATAAGACTGAAGATAAAGGTTGTCTCCATAAAATGAGTTAATTATGTCCAGCTTTAAAAGCAACAAAACTTCTGGGCCACGAATAGGGGTATGCAACTAATGATTTCTTTTAAATCACAGAAGAAACAAATAAGGTTAAACATAAATTTCTTTACAAGATACGATCAATTAACATAAAAAGAAAAATAATTATAAAAGGATTGTATTAAGATTTGGTTTGATTTTAATTTATTTTGCTCCTAATTGAACAGGTCTCCAGTCCGAACGCGGATAAACGTCAATAGGTTTACCCAATAGATGGTGATAATCAATAAATTTGAGGCGTAATTTATCTTCAAAAGCTGTGTGATGTATTTCACAGAAACATGTGGCGGAATGGGCGGCCTTATACAAAACATAATAACAATTATGAGATGCATACATGAAAATCGTATATAATCGAGCCGAATAATGTTCTAAGATAATAACAAAAAAGCGCTTTAGTTGTTGAACACGTCACAATGAATCATAAGTATACTACAAAAATGACATTCTCACACGCGGAGTAACGAAAACCCTTCCACTGTCATGTTGTAAAGAGATACCTTCGTAATGCTCTATTGACTAGGCTTGAATATTTATGTCACATTATTGTCCAAAGGATACTTTATATGTAAGGAGAGTGAGAACGGACAGTGACAGCAACAATCTACTTCAGAGTAAATCTATAATTTGTTACCAAGACAGTTCAATGATAACTAATCCAATTCTTTTTTAAACAATACTTTTTTTTGTGACTTCAAGAATTTTTCTACCATTTTTTGAATGCAGCGTTAAGGCTCAACAACTAATTAGTGTGAGCGGAACTTATGACGTCTTGATTGAGAAGTTTGCGCTCAACCTCTAGACCATTGAGACGATTTAAACATGACTGAATAGACTATAAGGAATCTAAAATTTCTCTATCAGTAAAAGAAATGAAGCGTGTGATACATCACCAATCACCATCTATCAATCAGTACGTGTTGATATGACAACCGTATAATAAGATATTTCCTTTGAATAGATAAGTCTTGAATTGAATGTGCTCTTAAAAGAAATAATGATTAATCACGTGCAAATATTTAATAAGTAAAAGTACAGCCGCCAAGGCAAGGTGTCCTCGATAGGTGCTGAGGTCAACTGCTATCTAGTACTTGTACGTTCGCTTCATGCAGTTGCAGGTATGAATAAAATAGAAGAAAACAAGTATATGTAAAGTGTATATTATTATCTCCTTTACAAATATATTCTTATATCTTCATACCATTTAATACTTTAAAGTATGTATAATTAAATTAAATTAAATTTTAAGTATGTATAAGTTTTACATAGTTACGTTTGATCTTTTAGGTGTATTTAATACCTGAAATATATTTGGTATTGTGCTACAGGTATTAGGTATTAGGTAATACAAATATCGAATCAGTCACACAAACACAAAATGTTTTTACCAGCCCACCTGCTCGCGACAGTTACGACACTAGCCGGCCACTACACTACGCAACTCGTCTTTTAAATCTTGACGGGCCTCGTGGCGCATTGGTAAAACTACTGACTGCAGCAATGAGGTCGGGGGTTCAATTCCCACCCGAGCACAAATATTTGTGACAAACATGAATGTTCGTGTGGCTTCTGGGTGTTTATTATGTATTATAAGTATGTATTTACAAAAGAAAAGTATATATGTATTAATATCCGTTATCTAATATCCATAACACAAGCATTTAGTTGCTTAGCTTGGAACTAGAGGGCGCTGTGTGTATTGTGTCCAAGATATTATTATTATTATACAGTCTCGGTGGCGCAGTGGGCGAGCGCACGGCCTCTGATCCAGAGGTCCGGGGTTCGATTCCAGACACTGGCTCACACCAATGACTTTTCGAAATTGTTTTCGGAAGTTATGTGTGATAAATATCGATGACTGACAAACTTTGTGCCCGGTATGGCAATAGGTTCGCCACCTATTCCATTTGGGACGTAAACATAACGGCGAGACGAGGCTTAACAGCCGCTGCCTACACCTTCGGGTAACAAAAGGCGTGAAGTTATGTTATGTTATGTTATGTTATATTATTATTATTAAATCTATTATTGTTGACAAATCTTGATAATTTTGTGATCAATTTAAGTTTGTAGTAAAAGTAAATAGTTACATGATAGTTTCAATTTTAACTTATGAAGTCCACATTTATTAATTTTTAACATTTTGTGGTGGTACAAATTAGGCCATAATCAAAAATTTATATTTCGGTTTACTGAACTCATGTTAACCCGGAACGTTTATTACTTACATAGATACAATGAGAGATGAGAAGCAAACTTGAATGTTAGTAAATGTCGGGTTATTAATTGGTAATTGTAATTAATTTCAGCAAAATCAATAATACTGAAGTATTTTCAGGTTAGAAAAAGCCTGAATATACTTCAGTTTAAGTTAAATCAATAGATTTAACCTTAACGTTTAGATAATAATAGACAACAGATAGAACCATTTGTTATCCCTCGATTAAAAAGAGGGGTAGCATTAATCCACACAGATCAATTCGTTAGGTGTACAAAGCAACTGAACTCGAAGATATCAACGCGTTGAGTTTCATATAAATAAGAACAAGTTAATTTGATATTAACTATGTATGTATACAGTTTTTACTATTTTTAAGGCAAGTAAAATTTTGGTGAAATAGACAATTACCTAATAATCGAAAAATTTTGGTTTCCGATCTCAAGTTAGTACAAGAAAGCTAACGTGTTCCATCGGTTCTGTATCAATTAATTTTTTATCGATTTGTGTATAAAGAATTACAGATTTTTTTATGCATTTTAGTGCATTAATTGTATGATTGATTGCTGCACTAAACGATATACATTTATCAGATTTATTATTTAGGTAGGCCAATTTTAAAATATAACTACTTATCTAATCAAAATCATCCAACATGTAATTTAAAATGAACAATTAAACAAATTCCTTTTCTCTTACTAGTAAATTTTACGTAATTCGTTAAACAATAAGTTTTCTAAATAATTTTGTATGTATGGGAAACTAGTTATAAAATAGAATATTTCGTCTACAATGGCTTTTCATAAATACTACAAGTGATACCGAGTCATCTTTAAAATACTTTATTAATAAACTTACAATACTATTATTTCGATTTATTTAGTGGTTTGAACATAGAATAAACAAACTTCTAAAGTTGTCTACTCAAAATCTAGTAAGTATCTTTCGAATTTTGTTTTTTTTTTCTTCTTTTAAAACACATTTCAATTTCCGAACTTCCGGAATACATAAAAAATATATTGTAATGATACTTGACGATTTATTCTAAAGAAACGAAGAACTCACTAGAGAAGACCTAATCAATGGACCTAATAAATTCATTCAATGGAAAATGATTTATAGAATTTATAGAACTTGACATAAAAATCAGTGATTGACAAAATCGTGTCGTTGTAGCAATTCCTCCCCCTTCCAATTAGCATATTATAGGCACTAATTACGAATGCTTTTGGGTATTGAGAGCAAGAAACAGACAAAACAAGAAACTACAGAAATGGATTCGCCATTAAAGGGAAGCGGATCTCAATAATTTCCAACATAGCAATCGACGTCATTAGTGCAATTGCATTGCATATTATATGAGTGAATCATTTCAACTACTTTTACTTACATTTGCTGGGTAAAATAATATAGTATTATCGATCGGGATTTAAATGAGCCGGTTATTTTATTGATGAATAACAGTCACACTCTATATATGTAATTTCAAATATAAATAGTTTCAAGCTAATTTTTGGTACGAACTAGCTGAACCTAAGAACTGAGTTTTGATCATGTATAGTTTTGATCAGTAAGTCCACAATGTAATGCAAACAACATTTTTTTATGAGTTATCTTGTATTAATTTATCATGTATTTAGAAATACCCGTTCCTTTAAAAAAAAATAACTAAAAACATGGGTAATAATATATTAGAATTTGTCTGAACATGCAATGAACATGACCATTGCTGTATCGTGGCGGGATAATGGATTAAAGATATATTAAAGCTATAGTCACGACTAATAAATTTATATACAGAAGTGACTAGTTTCGTGTCTAAGCTGACATCACGCTAGTAGTAACAGTTAAGGCAAGTCATGTTTCTCACAAACAACACACAACGATTAAAATACCGATTTCATAAGATAATCATCAAATATACACACTGAAACTAATATTTATAACCTTTACCAATAAATCATTAAATAGTTGATAATTTTATTTATTGCTCAATGGCTGGAAACGGTAGTTTTCAGGTTTCATTATCTGAATAACTTAAATACATAACTAAACTATAGAAAACTGGTGCCCATATTAAGTTTCAATATCCAGAAAATGGCTAAATAAATTTGATTTCCAATAATGTAATGAATACGAATTTTAAAATAGGCATTACTGTAGAAACAAAGATTCGTTACAATTTGAGTTGAGACTTAATGAACAAGAAAATAATTAATGTTATTTTTAATTGCTAAATTAAACTACCCATTCGTGGTGTGAAACTTCAAACGTATAATGTGCTTAATTAATTACATAATTACACTACCGTATCGCTAATGGTCAATGTTACCTTCGTATCGTAATGTGTACAGCCTTGTCGAGTTCAGTTAGAGCCTCAATATATTCATTTCCGATGACAGATATCGAGTCGCGTATTTGTCAAGCGCCTACCTCACATAATAGATATTGCTTTCTAGTAACGATACAATTAGTACTTACTATTACTTTATCAATATTAAATAAATACAAGTACCATATATATTCTTCGTTTACTTGACTTTAGTTCCGGTTTATATTTGATGGATAGAGAAGTTAAGTGTTCAAGTAATCTCTTGGAAAAAATTAAATATCTTTCCTTCAAAAATGTATTTACATTAGAGCTCCACCCTCCTGCACTACTGTATTTGGAGAATGCTATGAACATTAAATAAGAATAATTCATAGAATAATTGAATGAGATAATGTCATTATTATTCCTAATAACAGAGACGATGAAACACAATCCTTACAGAAAGCAATAAATAATGTTGAGAGTGCGTGAGTAGTTACTATTATTTACTGAGTGGTGAGAGTTGGTAACATTAACCGACCTCATCGTCAGCCAAAGGTAAGCTGCTCCTACATTTAAGAGAAGTGTAACACGTGGAACTAAATTTATAGCACACAATTTATATTGTAACCCATGTCTGGTCTTAAAATAGTATTATTCAGTAATATATACTAAACTATTGTATGTTTTGTGTATTAACCCTAAATTTGACTTGCATTACTTCTATTGCATTTAAATTCCTATTTCTCATATTTGACTATTAACTAAATGTTCAACCTTTGAATGATAAATATGATGATGCATCTAATTATGTATAAAAATTGCATTAAACCATATTAGTGTACCATAAAGAATGTAATTGATAAAGTAAATAAATAAAAGATTACCTTAAAAAAATATGTTAATAGTTTCAGGAGTCCGTGCGATGATAACAGGACGAATAAAAATTTTAAATTTGAGATTATGTTTAAAAAAGCCAACCACGTCAGCCATGTCTTTTGAATAGTGAATAAGGCATCACATAGGTAACATGATAGCAAATTTCACGTTGTGGGTCATAGGCTCCCGAGATATTTGCGCAGTAATATAATGAATCTCAATCAATAGATTCGAATCCAGGCTGCCACCAATGACTTTTCAAATTTCTTGTTGGAAGTTATGTGTGATAAATATCGATTACTAACAATTTTGTGCTCTGTGTATGGCAGTAGGTTCGCCACCTATTCCATTTGAGACGTTAAACTTAGCGGCGAGTCAAGGCTTAACATCCACCGCCTTCACCATCGCATAGAAAAAGGCGTGAACTAATATTTGAATTTAGTTCTCGAAAAGTGTTAGTTTATTATTTCTCAAATAATACTATTTAAATAACACTCTACAGTTATTTCTATAGTATGCTATATGTTTCTATAGCTTAATCTGTTATATTGAGTACTGCAAAAGAAAAACATACAATAGAAATATCGCGGCTATCACAAGTTAATTATTTAATTAGTCATCCTCAATCTCTATAATTCGCGTCAAAACACTCAGAAAGTCATGCTTACTTCTCATAGCTGTCACATCAAATAAATAAGGGTTTAGCTTTAAGAAAGGCGGCCTTACAGCCTCACAACCTCACCGACATTCCCCGACAGGTTAGATTACTTGAAGCGGAGATAAAACAATGCGATTGTAACATTCTGTGACATTTGCTACGTGAACATAATATATTATCAATGTTTGTTTTAGAACGAACCAAGTGGGTCTTGAACATAATTTGCATTTGATTGTATTGAATAATGAAGCTTGTCCAATTCATATCAGTTGTAGAACCAGTAGTTAGTATTGTCATAACGATGTATTACATATTAGTACCAATATGTGACTTTTACAAAATATGAATGTTGAGGTAAAATGAATGAATATACATACTTGCTGAGTAGTCCAGACTCGTTGACTATTTATCTATTTGAGGCCTTTTAGTGTAATACGGAAATAAATATGAAATAAGGTTTCTTGTGAGCTTCTGATTCAAAATTATCAAAATTGACTAAAAAAATTTTTGAGGAAAGTTAAGTAGGTACTTACTAACGATAACTCAACAAATTATGTCCGATATACGACAGTGGGTTCGCCTCCTAATCGGAATTACTAAATATTTCAACCACTGAGAAAAGTTCACACTACATGATGGGGGCTGACATTGAAAAGGAGTATAAAAAAAATCTTTATACCATGTAGCAGTGATTACAGGTCATCGTTATCACCCATTACAATTTCTGGTATACCTAATGAAGCAATACTACAAGTGGTAAGTACTTACCATCAATACTCAGGGTTACTTCTGTGCGTATCTAAATGTACTTACTACAAACTCATCCAACAGTCAACTGTTATTAGCGTTTGCTTTTACTTAAACATTTAAAATTTCTATGAATGCTTGTGACATGTGTTATCTCCATTTACTTCAACAAATAAAATTCCTAAGAACACCTTGTAACATTTATTACATTTAAAGAACTCTTTAATAGTGTAATGTTTTGGAAGAAATGGAATTATGTAGTTATAACTGGCCGTTTGATTTAGTGGCTGTATAGTGTAGCTGTAGTGTGACTGATATATATTTATCTTTGTATGATATGGCCTTTAAACATGAAATCTTAACGGTGTATAATTATTTGTGTCTAATTCTAAAGCGTGTCTAATTCTAAAAAACTAAACTATATATAAACATTTATAATCACTTTTATTATTATCACGAAACAGACATGTTCGCATTACGAAGCACTCAATATAGTGCAAGGGCAACCTCGTCTGTACCTGTCTGAATTGACCTTAGCTTGACAGAACAATGATGTGCATACACTTGTGATACAACCTTAACTCAGGAGGCTATAGTATCGATTTGACTATTCACTGGAGTACTCTACATCTTAATTATAACGCCAGTAAGGGTGTATGTTTTATTGCGAAATCAAATCAATATATGAGTAATCTTTTAGATGTATTTATTATATATATACAATTTAATATCCGCGATAGCTTAATAGAGAGATGGGCCTCTATATTTCGAAAGTTTACGCTTCAATCAGCAAGCACCTGGCTCTTGGCATATAAATACATATATGCGTTTCAAATTGTTACAACTATCTCTTACTAATGAAGGAAAACCGTGAAGAAACTAATATCCGAATTCATCGGTATAATAATCGCATGCATTCTCGAAGGTTTACTAAAATCACCGCCACTGAAAAGAAAGTTAAGCCAGCCACCAATGGTCATGATCATTTCTCATTTTAAGTTCGGGGTATTAACAAATATCTAATCAGAATTCATTATTTTGATAGTGATTCCTAGCAGAAGCCTTGCAAGGCAAACAAACTTCGAAAGGTTTGTATCGTCCAAATGACTACTAGCATAGGTCGAGTACAACGAGAAGAAAGAGAGAAGAGAGAGTAGAGACATCGAACCCGCTTCCCTTCACGCTTCTGAGTTCTAATTACTATGCCATGACGCCCGTCAAAGTTACTCATCGCAAGTCTAAAAATCGTGAATCACAAGAAATCCATTGGTCGCGCGTTTTAGTTTTCAATACAAAGTCATCGATCAATTATTTTTAACAATCAAAGTTCACACAAAAAATGTATTAGGCATGGTGCTCACAATATTGACTTACTTGAGAGATATCTTAGATATTGTTTGGCAAACAGTTGTATGAAAAAAAAAAGAAAAATAAGTAGCGACAGAGTTCTTGGCGATCAGCGACTGGAATGTAAAAGATAAATATTAGATCTAAGACGTGGTACAGAACAGTGGTAGAGCCAAGCAGTTCGCTGCATGAATCGGCCGACCTCTCAGAAGATCGACGTAAAGTGGCTCATGCCGCATTTTGTTCGGTTAGAGAAAGGTATACGGACGCCCACTCCCCTTCGCCATCCTTTCCTATCCTACCCCTATAAAGGCCGACAACGCAACTGTAACAAATGTCTTTCAAGTGTCCATGGGCGGCGCTGGTCACTTACCATCAAGCGACACGCCTGCTCGTTTGCCCTCCTACCCCATTTTTTTCTGTCATTATGATAGATAATACAAGGGTCGATTCCATATTTTTCTTTGTTTTTTTCAAACAACGTGTATTTTACTGCTTAAAACTGGATTCAAATGCCGTTGTTTGATTAACATATACCTACTATATATCATCAATATACATTTGTAGAAAAATGATTTTTAAAAAATGTAACAAAATTAATTAATAATTATGAATACTGTAGTTGAACTGTAGCCAGAAAGCAGTCTAGTAGATAATGCTAAACAGTAGACTTAAATCTTTAACTAAATATAATCTAATTGCATATTGTATACCAGTTAAATAAGGATAACAGGTAGCAGGTTTGATTTAAATATTTATCAGGTAAGAGACATGGTTCTGAGTTTGCACAATCGTCCTTATTTAGCCAAGGAATTTTCTTGAGCGTATTATCTAAATTCATTTGTATAGTCATTAATATATTACCGAGAACTCTGTTGTTGTTGTTGCAACTAATATTATTCTAGAAGTAAATAATGAAATTCTTGAATATTTGTCTAATACAAAGCAAGGAATTCTAGAAGTACATATTTATACAACTTTATTGGATAAGACAGCGATGTAAGTAAAAATTTAAAACGCCCAATATGTTTTTATAGGGTCAACCTGCATGCGTTACTTCAGGTGTAAAAACCATCCATAGACCACGGTAACGATTTACAGTGGCCGTTCAGGTAACGGCACGTGTGTCATCATAAAAAAACAGATATAAATACCTAACACATTGGTCACCATCAAATTGTGACTGGTTAATGATTAAAATAATTTATTATACACCACTCTCTCAGTATTAAGATATTTTTGAGTACCTTAAGTAATATCTGCCATTTCACACTTTTCTGTAGTTAACGCTAACTTGCGGTCTAATTTCTTTATATTTTTTTCATCTAATCCATTCTTATTACACACACACTGCATTAAGCTGAATAAGCAGCGTTTGCTACGCACTAAGTTACTCATCGATATTTATCACACAAACTTTAATTAAAACTCATTCGTGTAAGCCAGGATTCGATCCCAAGACTTCTTGACTCAGAAGTGTGGTACTCGGCCTCCAGACCACCGACACGAGAAATTATGACAGGTATAATACAACAGGTAGTTAAAGCCTAAATACATCTTCATAATTACGTAACTTGGTTGCGTGTAATTTCTAAATAAATATTTTTAAGTACTCTTAACTATGAAGCTTGTAAGCTATAGGAGCTGCTAAGATTTCATTTAGTGTCAGCTGAGACAACACTCAGTGCATTATTCTAATTGAATTTCTTCATATTATTATTCGAGGTATTTTAAGAGGAAGATTTCGTAAACGCATAAATCTAATAAGTATACCTGAGATCAAAAGCTTATCTTTCAACAGATTGTTAGCAACATACATGATAACCTGAACAATACTATGTGTAATTATAATTTTAGCGTGGATTTTTTCTCATGACAATAGCAATGATTATTTTTGATTATCCTAATCAGATGAGGGAAAAAATTATAAGATATAAATGTTATAAGCTATTGCCAAATTTTATTCAAACGGAATTAAGATTGATCTCAGTATAATGCGGCTCTATGTAATGCATGTTGTCGTTAATATATTTGAATCAAGTCACTTAATTACCAAAAAGTTATTTATTGCAATGAATAACTAATAATTATTCATTGAAATATCTTACAAAAAAAAAAACAGGTGGTGGAACACGGGAGGGCGGCGGAAACATGTTGTTTGTTGTTTACTTCTTAACTTAAAAAAGTTTAATCAAATTGGTATTGAAAAGGTAACCTACATTATTAAAATGGACTTCGTAGCATGAACGTCATCTACATGTACGGTTTTACTTCAGCAAAAATAGCAAAATGAAACGTATTATTATTCTACTAATTTGAATTGAACAATAAAACCAGATAATAAAATTTGAACATTGACTTGGTATATCCCATTGTTTACCTATGACTTATTTTATATAATTATTATTATTGGCAAATTGACTTGGTTTATCCTATTATACACATACATAACACTTATCAAAATGTTGCTCTAATAACGCACTAATCTGAGGTGGTTTATTTCGAAAAAATATACAGACCATGGACTTTATGAAGTTTAGTGTTTGGTTCGAAAAATAGATAAGACATAATTACAAAAGCAGTAAAACCTCTTAGATCTAGTTTTATGGTGATATAAGATAAAATGTGAACAAAAACAAATCCTTTACAAATTATTTTCCCGCCATTTTGATTTTTCTCTTCATAATTCTAACGATAACGTTTCATTCGCAATTTACTTACATTTTTGCCATAAAGCTTTTTAGCTTTAATAAAGACATGTACTTACAAGTAAATAGGATAGACTAGTGGTTTACCTGCCTACTGCGTAAGGCGCGGAGGCTGCGTCGGTGCTCGCCTGGAATGCGACACCTGTGACCACAAATTACACTCACTTCCACTCCAACCAAACACTTAACAACTCCTAAGTTACAAATAATGTAACGTTATCACACAATTTAATACACACCACATAACAATTAAACGGGTTTACTGTAACTTTATCAACAACTTCCAATAAAGTTTCGCGAACTCAGATCGAACGAGAACAACGAACGCCGTGACCGAAGAGAGCGGCGAACGAACGCAAATTGACGCAAGGCGGAGTGGGGACTAGGGAGGGGACGGACTCGCTCAGGTTGACAGCGCGGAGCGAGTTGCCATCCGCGACTAGATTTGTTGTGTTGCGTTCGGTAAACACAATATGTATTACAAGCGCAGCGAACTATGCGCTACTGCACCGCTCCAGTTTTTAACAATCATGGCAGTTATTTTTGATGCTCAGGAAAAGCACTTAAAAGTATCAAATGCTTCACATTCTATTTGGATACATACCAGCATATAATGCACGATAACTTTGAATTTTCGAAAAAAAAGTTAGATTTTCCAATCACTCTATTCCAAAATATTGGAGTAGTCTTTTTTTTTAATTTGGATAAAAATAGAAGGTCCGTGTTGATTATATCAAACATATATTGTATTTAAGGTAATGTATAAAATTGCTTTGTAAATAAGCCTTAGTTTTCATAAAATATAAAGGATAATAAATCGCAGACTTTTTATAAACCTTCATAATTTGTATAATATTAGTAAAAGTTAAACCGACTTCTAGAAACATAAACCGCAAATCTTAAAGTATATGAAAACAGTACGTATATAACTAAAAGCGATAAATAACGTAATTTACTAATGTGTATGCTTAATTAATACAATATACAAAACGTAATACTTAACTAAAGTCATCTTTAACTGTTACAATATTTACAATTGTCATTCATTATTGAAGTCGGTGCAGCACAGATTACGTTACCTAGGCTGGCACAAATGACGACGACGACGAAAATATAACGAAAATATCGGTGAACAGACATAAAAAAAAGTGCGTGGAGTCCCTTGCGTGGAGAAACTTCGTAATGTAAAAAAAGTAAATAGAAGGGGTCAGAAATTGATTTTTAGGGAAATTTAACAGTGGTATTGTCTTGCAGTTCGCTGCATGAATGGGCGTTAAATGCGTTAAACGCTTTGCAAGTCGCATAAGAAGTTTCTCGTCAATATATAATATAAGTAAATATGTATACCTACTTTATACATCTTCTCCTTTTTTCGAAGTCGGTTAAAAAAAAACCAGGTCAAAATCCGTTGCGTAGTTTTAAAGATCGAAGGTTATGCGCGGACAGACAGCGGAAAGACACATTGTTTTATAGTAAGTAAAGATTTTCTTATCAAAAACAGTGACATCTGCTATGTGAATGGGTAAAGTTAATCGTCAATAATAACAACAGCGCCAACTTGCGGTAGTGTCCTACTTGGTGTAAGTGAATACCGCTCTAACGGATAGGTATCATGACTGCCAAACATGGATATGGTTTTTTAAACTGCTATAGTTATGTGTTCTTTTAGACCTAATGTGGCTCATAATGGATAGCAATTGTAAAGATTTCCTATCTTTAAAGTAAATAACAAAACGATAAAAAATACTACGTTACTAATAAATATTGACAAATGAATATTCAATCGGGCATATCGAGATACACAATGTTGGTAGCAAACAATCATGATCACAGCTTTATAAGCACAACTAGCATCATACATCTGGGATCTAAAAACATGATGAGTAGACGTCTAGACGTCCTCTGCATATAAATACGCAGACTAAGTTACAAAAAAAATATAGCAGTTTACTAAGTTTGATTATTACAATTTTAATATTATAAATGATATTAACAGTACTTGGGTGTTGTTAATACGTACTGAATCCAGAACAATCACGCAAAGAGTAGTATTATTTTATAGTTATATTGCAAAAACAAAGTATAAATAGTTAAAGTTTTGAAACTTCATTTATTTTAGTTCAAGTGTTGACACAGGGAATACTTCGCATACGTCTAAAACTTCAGAATCGGCTCTCTGCTTGTACTAATTCCATTTCAACATAACTTAAATGACAGCATAGGTAAAGTAAAACCAAATTATATAATATGAAAAAAAATGTGGCTAATATGCAGCGCGTTCGCCATAAATAAATAATAATAAAAAAAAAAACAAAAAATAAATTTAAATTAATTTCAAAACACATCAAATCGAAATAGCAACAATAATAAAGATTTCTCTAAAGCATATTTGTAATCACATGGTATGTATACATTTCATGGGACCAATGAACTCGTTAGTATTATATTTATTAATAAATTTACTTTAAATATTAACTTGTTCACTTAAAGAAAACGCCTCTGTGGAAGAAGAGAAAGCCATGTAAGTAAGCAAGAAACTTATACTGTAAAGAAACTCATTCACCAAACACCCTTTTCAATCCTCAGTAATCCTGTTATCCACTATGGCATCCTCTAGTTGTGTTAGATTATATATTAACACATTTACAATCCCATCTATATTATTACTATTATAAAGAGGAAAGATGTGTTATTTTCCTAGAATCGATAACTTTAATACTTTTAAATAAAAACATTAATTTGTATTTAAAAGTAACCTAGGACACATTTATAATTATTATTATTGGAACGAAGTTCCTTATCGCGCGTTGTGAAAGGCTAGGGGGCTAGGCGGAAAAAATTGTCACGACACTTTTTCCATGCCAAACTGCACTTTCAAGTATTGGCTTATTTAAATGAATGAATAACTACCCAAATGGTCTAGTGGCTGGGATACTTTGCTCTCATACAGGGGGCTCGGGTTCGAATCCCGGTATCGGAACTCTTTTTGAAGTTTTATTTTCCATGTTTTCATATTTATATGTTTTTTTTTAGTTCTAAAATTTTTTATTACAATTCGTTCACTAATTAATCGAAAGGAACTTCGTTCCATCCGGGTGTCCCTTGACACCACTCAAGTTTTTTTTAAATAATCAGTGTTCTGCACTTAAAATTAGAAAGCCCTCAATTTGTGGACTAGTATATTTTTATATTTAGACGATCTGATCGTTTCCAATTCAACGTTACTTTCAGTATTTTAATACATGCAGTTGGTACACTCACAAAACATCGTTCAATTCATGCCTGTCTTTTGAAAACCAAACAACAACAAAGAAATTATAAATTTTAATAAAGATCAATGGGTCACCGAAATGATTAATTATCCATTAAAGATATTAAATATTACTGTCTGAACTGTCACAGAAATTAATAGCGATAAATTCTATCGTATTAAAATCATTTTGACATGCTGATGAAAAATCGACTTTGCGTTGATTTTTTTATACAGTTACTGTTGCTATGATAAAGCTTTAATTAAAATTGCTTAAAAATAAGATGTCTTAACATTGAAACAACTTTTTTATGGATTATATCGCGTTTATTTAGAACTTATTTTCTATTTATTTCCCGACGCTTCGAACTCCGAACTCGAACTCGAAATCCATAAAAAGTTGTTTCAATGTTATAAATGTAATTCGCGAAAATCCAATAAACAAATAACTAAGATGTCTTGTTATTCAAAATATGGGCATCAGCTATTATCAGGCCCGACTTACGGCCCAGTTACACCATAAAGTCTTTTGCCTCCTTAAGAAGTTTTATTAACATAACATAATATAACTTCACGCCATTGTTACCCGAAGGTGTAGGCAGTTTTATTAAATATTAGAAAAATAAAAGCAGAAATAAATACCAAGAAATTAGTTGAAAGACCATTGAAGTGATCAAATACAGTTTAAAATATGTATTTGCACAAACCGTTATGAAGCTTATAGCATGAACAGCGGAAGCTATCTTTGTCAAAACAATTGTCTCGATATCCAAGTGACAATTTATTTAAGTGTTAACAAACTGTAATGGTTATATTCGTTTTAAAACCAGTTCAATGCTTTCAAAACGACGCAACTAAGATAATTTCAAAGCTTCGTATACACTTTGCATAATTTTATTAGAAACATACCATTTTCATAATAGTACAAATTCAATTTTCGATTGTCTCACTAATTTTTACGATAACATGAAATGATATTATTATAGGTTTATTTAACTTCTTCCGGCAAATAAATTACATCATTTTATGTACTCTACACATCAAAACGATCAGAGCTCAGCTTTTATAGGTCGCAGTGTTATGTTATTTAGCCTTTTTTTTTCAATAAGTTCCCTAAGTTCCAGAGATTATCGTGTTCAAACAAACAAACTCGCTGTTATTATATTATGCCCATGGAAATAGTTGTTTCCAAATTATGTATTTAAATATTTTACATAGAAATCAGTACCTAATAATATTCAATCGACACTCATTAAGAGGTTACATCGTCGACAATACGACTATCCAAGTACACCTTCCGTTAGAATTAACCGTCGTGAAAGTGTTTCCATAAAGCTCGGTGCATCCTCACACCAATTTGCATAACTTTACGTAACATCTTCATCTAAAGTTCATCGGGTCGGTAAACTAATGTTAGTGCGCGTGACTCTTGTATATTAACAGTTTTACTGTACCAATAAATGGGGTACAAGCTCCACCGAATGAAACGCAGAGGAGTCACTTGACGTCGATTTTCTAAGAGGTCGTGTTATTTCAGAAGTCTAAATATCTTATTCGGTTACAGAATAAAACACTGTTAAAACAACGGGTTTGATTTAAATGACATAAATGAATATTTTAATCTTGGCTTTTACTGCTTTATATGTGCTCCGATATAACACACAACTACGGGCCACCCGGAAAGGACATTAATTCATTTGATTATGCATTATGATTCTATGTTAATTACATTGTAATATTTGTTTCTTGTAACAGGAAATGTCAACATTTAATAAATCGCGATAAAATCTGAGAAACTAGTTAATCTCGAAGTGCCGACACTTTCTTTTCATGCATTTACTGTAAATTAAAAACTGTCCATTCGCAATATCTTTAAACATATTCGCAATATTCGCTGTATCAAACTGTATATCTGCTCACTCAAACTTGCAGCATCCGTTCTTTTAACACATATTTTATTCTTAATTAAAATAGTGTGCAATTAACACCCAGGTTATGAGGTCAGTCAATGATTAAACTCGTCATCATCATGCTGCAATTGTTTGTTAATTAATAAAAATATATAAGCTCGTAACAGATAATAGTTTTTTCACTAACGAGCAATGAAAGATATATATAGATATCTTTGATTGCTCGTTAGTGAAAAAAAAAACCAGAGATTATTGTTGATGAAGTAACCGCAGGGATACACATAGGGTATACCTACCTTCATTGGCAATTTAATTCAAGTTCTATAAACTATCTATCGAACGTGAATAGCAGAACCCATATAAGCAAATAAATGCAGGATCTGTTCAGGAAATCTAACCACAGTTTTCAGAGCTTTCGAAATCTACACACTAAACAAAAGATTAACAATGTGACACTGCATGAATAATAAAAAAAAACTTCTCTGCGCCACTCCCACAAGACAGTGAATCAGCCTCATTAAAGCGGTTGCTCGCCAGATGCGATCGCCACGCGACTAGATGAGATCTAGATACTATCACAGGTACATAGCCACAGAATCCTTTTGAATTGATCAAATTCAATCGTGTCTTTACATATACAATGATTCTTAAAACAGGCTTCACAATACAATTGACTGTTTCCCTGTATTATGATGATATTAAAATTAAAAATGTATACAGTTACATTTCATATAGTTAGTGAAATACCACGAACTCTCTGAATATTGACGTAAAGGGCTCAGATCGCATAACGTACCGTGAACATTCCCCAAATTATGGCAGTATAACTGTAATCGCAATAAGTCAGCGACTTTCAGCGACTTTCTAGCATCGACCCAAGAACACCCTGACAGGAATCACATCTACGTACCTAATAATCATATCATCACAAGTAATAGCAAGCTCGAGTATCATGTACTTTAAATAACACGATACGTTGATAGCGATTGAGCATAACTGCGATATAAACTGACTGACAATTTGTAAAAACACTTACATAAACGCAAATAAAAACAATAAAAGAAATATCAGTACAACAGATAGATGAATTATTTTTCAAACTATTATTTAATAAACGGGACTTATCGTTGGCTTACAACGCTGATGAATATTGCAGGTTTGGATTGCATTTTAGTGCACTTGATACATGGCATTATGTTATTTAACGAGAGAATATATTTCAGAATCAGCGAGTTTCAGTTAAACGATTGTGAATGTACAATAATAATGTTAGGAGTGTAATCCAAACACAAATGTTTATACAGTATATATTGAACCTGTAACCTCTTCCCAACAGCTCAACCATAGTTATGCAAAACAGTTTAAGACTCATAAAATGATACAAAACAAATTACACATTTTTGTTAGTTAATATATTATATTTATATTTTCAACAGCGGTAGAGTCCTGCATTTCGCTGCATGAATGGGCTGGCTCGACTGGTGAAATATCACGACCTCTCGAAATATCAGCGTGAAGTGGCGCGTGCCGCGTTATGTTCGATGAGAGAGGTGTCCGGAGGCCTGATCCCTTTTCCCTTTCCTTTCCTCTCCTTCTCCCTTAATGGACGGCAACGCAATATGGTGTTCATGGGCGGTGATCAGTTGCTTACCATCAGGTGACCCACTTGACCTCTTATTCCATAAAAAATATATTTTTTAAAGTTCTTAAAAATGTATAAGGTTCTTGTCGGAATATATAACTGTTACAATTGAAAATTCAGAAAATAAAAGCAGTGCAATTGAATTGAGAATACATATTAACGTTCCAATATAAACCAGCAATGAATTTGTAATTAACCCTTTCAACCTTCCGCTATCGATGTTCAGGCTAACACTAGCATTTGCTAGTCGCCTGGATTAGTGTTATTACTTAGAGAGAAACGGGAATCGCGTAAGCGTAGGCTACGTTCTAAATAATACTTACGTACCATAGAAACTAACATCTAATGAAATATATATTTGAACAGAAGAATATATATATTTATATTATACTAACTGACCCGGCAAACGTTGTATTGCCGAAAAATAAAATTTAAAAAATAGGGATAGATCGTAGGGGGATGAAAATTTATTATTTTGTATCTCGTTTTATAAAAAGAAATAAAAAATAGAAATATATGGAAAAAATTTAAAAAAAAATAAGGTGTGGGCTGCCCTTAACATTTAGGGGGATGAAAAATAGATGTTAGCCGATTCTCAGACCTACTCAATATGCTCACAAAATTTCATGAGAATCGATCAAGCCGTTTCGGAGGAGTATGGGAACGAAAATTGTGACACGAGAATTTTATATATAAGATCTATATCTATATTTTATGTGTTTATACCCTAATAGGATTCATTTTCTAGTCCCTAATTTACTAGTTGGGTTACAGATCGCCACTGTTATGATAATATAAATATTTACGTTAAACCCAATATTAATTCAATCCAAAGCGTAAATACGTTTGCAGATTTCTTAACATGTCCATAAGTAATAAACTCTTGAAGGCAAGAGGCAAGCAGTCGATAATAATAAAACACTCATCAATGGCTTTTGATCCGAACAAAATTCCTAACTACCAGAACGCTTACACGAACGACCATCGCCTGGCTAACTAAAGAAAATTCCTTAACACAAAGCTCCAGTTAGGCCTGTCATTATAGAGGAGAACAGGTAGGCAGCGGCCACGGAACTGCGCAGAATGTTGAGATATACGATTACGGGACCGTTTTGTAATTGTGCTTCAAATGTTTGGTATGCCCGTTAGTTTTTATCGGTTTAGTAAAAAAATTAAAAACGCCATATTTTTGTCTTTTATATAGGCCTTTATTTCTTTTTATTGTGAAATATTTTCGAATAATCGATACTATATCCAATTTAGAAAGTTCTATTATTTAATTGATATCAAAAATCAGGGCTGTTTCGTTTACCGAACTAAATTCAGAGGCACCAATTAACACCAGGTTAGTGGATACCAGTATAATTTCTATGTAAATGACTTAATTGATTGCATCACATTCACCTTAGAAGGCCGATTATTTATCACCCAACTAAATTTAGACTCAGTACGTAGTATCTTAATTGTTAGTAAAAGCAAGCAAAGTTTAAAAATGCGCTTAAACTGTACAGAATTGTTAAAGTTTATGATGTCAGTGAATTTTATACATGTTAGTAAATTTTCCTATGTGAGAGCGTTGCGTCGACGCGTTTACTAATTAAATTATTAATTATTACTAGCATGAATATACACAATACCATCACAATCAATCAGCGTTATTTAATCAAATTATTTATTTCATAGTTACTTACGTTTAATTAGTAAATTATGAAAAACGGATGCCTGTTTTATTGAGAAATTTAATTTTATCTTTTCATTGCCAAATAATGGCATATGGCATAACAGTTCTGATTGTAGAAATATGAACGACTTCCGAACAAAAAAGACGATGTGACCACACGGGTAAAAACTAGCAAAAAAATACAACTAGTATTTTAGTTACAAGATAGCATAGTAACATGATATGTTATATATGATTAGATATGTTTCACTTTAATACATGTACAAAGATAAAAGCTCAAAAACACAACGGTGAGCAAGATAAAAGGTTTTTCAACAAATTTCTGGTTAGTAAACATCACACGCAGCGATCTTCACACGTTCTTACCAGCACGGTGTTAGCAGACGCACACTAGACGAAATATATATCGCTGTAACAGAACTATAAAAATGCCCTCAGTAGATGATGACCCAAGAGATATAAGGATAGCGAGACCAGTTTATTTTTTTGCAGAAATAGTAAGTAGTAGCTTGCAAGTAGCCTGAAGCAACTGCCTGAGAAACAATTGTTGATCTCACATTAAGAGTACATGACGCTTGAGTGTGCCCAGAAATTACTGTGATTTATTCAATATTAACAAGACTATATAAAAGTAATTATATTTTATTGATTGTAAAGTTTACTACCATGATGTTACTTTTATATAGTATATGTTTATACTAGGGTATTCCTGAACAATATAAGGACATGCACGCACACTATTGTTAGTCATCAATGTTAGTCACAAATAACTTCTAATAAAAGTTATTGTAGTATACTGGGATGCGAGCCCGGGATCGCACAAAAATAATTTGTAGTGCTAAAACCCGGGACTTATATTATCACAGTTATAAGAAAATTTACCTTTTTTTAATTATTAATTAATATTTATATAATAATTAAATAAAAATGGCATTGAATCAAGAGACGCAAAAGTCCAAACTTGCCGCGGGCCACGAGAAAGCAGATGGTATAAATTATTGCGAAGAGACTTCGTATATAAAGCGACATGTTAAATTTGCCAGAACCAGTTCTACAGGTGCTGGTTCGATTATACAAGCAGTGATACATAGTGGGGTCAAGATTCATTTTATAATAGTTGTTTTAGAAAATCGAGCCTAACCAGACTTCTCGGGGACATCAAAATTAATAATCTGTTACGTCATAATAATATTGACAATTTATATTTTTAATTTTCATGATGACAGACTAACTGGTCAGAAATCAGACTGTAATATTTAGTGGATTTAGGTTGGAGTTCATGAACTATGACATAACGATGTGTTAGCTAAATAGAGCTCTAAATATAATCGGACCTATAAAGTTAACGCTGTTCACCAAAAATAAAATGGGGACTGCTACGTAATCAGTTGTAATTAGAACGAATGAATAGTAAAAGAATGAGTAGTATAATGCTACTTATTAAAATAAAGTAAAATGTGTGCAAACTGTATACTTTACTTACATCCGAGCGACATCCAAAAATGTTAGGATAATAATATATACTGCAAAATGTGAACCGTGTTATGGCAATGCGATTTGTTACCATAAACGCCTTTGTTATTTATTAGCATTATGTTTTATTATGTTGATCTCTGTTTTCATGGCAACTCAGACGTTGCCATGACAACAAGTTGAATGCGTTTTATTATTTTGCTTTCTCGTCATATTTTCGAAATAATTTCGTCATATTTGGAATAAACGGGGTACCCGTATAATTCGCTTACGAGTATTTAAAAAAGTCTAAAACATTATTTTCATCTAAAATGTAATTTATAGCAACTTCCATTATATTTTGTTTAGGGTAGAGGTTCCAATAATGGACTATAAACCAGCTATGAATATTTTTTATTTATTCAAAGAAAACATAGTTTTTCGATGGTTTTAAAGTTATAAACTGAGTTTTAAACAAATTTAATTGAACGGGACTTCATTTATTCGTCTCCTAAATACTGTTTAAATTTGCCATATTTATGTATATGACACGACAAAAAACTGGTTAACTAATGCTGGGTAGTGTGTGTGTCATCAATGGGAATAGACAACTGGGTCCTAAATGTCTAGCAATGGTGATTTTAGATTTTCCTATACCTTCTCAAATTTCTAAGAATTTACTACGCATTCTCGAAATACCACGGCTTCTCAGAATATCGAAGTAATGTGACTCATGCCGCATTTCGTTTTGTAAGAGAGGTATACCCACACCCTCCTATCCCATACCATTCCACTCACTATCCTAACTGAAAGGCTTGTAACACGACTATAATACTATCTATGTGTATATGGGCTGCGTTTGTCACTTACCAGCAGGTTACCCTCTTGCGAGTTTACCCCCTTCAATATACAATTAATTTCCCAGAAAATTATTCAGGTATTCATAACAATATATTAATAATTACATACATAACTTCAAATATCTGTAATAAATTCTACTACGCATTCTTGAGAATATTGATATGATATTTTACTAATGACTCTTGTTCTGTGTTTTGTACTAATTGCTTGTATTGCTTTTACATTTGATGAATACTGTAGTACAATTTATGAAATGTCACATTTGTTTACAATAACCGCCGGTCAAACGAGGTCTTTGAGGTATAATAAGATAATCGTTCGATTACAGCACTTAATCAATGTTAAGTGCTTGGTGAACAGCAAAATATTGTTAAAGACCCGTTTACGGCGTAATCGCCTGAATAAGATTTAATCATATTTTCGTGAACCCGGGGCTTAGTGACAGCTACTAGCTTTGATTTTGAAGAATAATTTAAATTGACTAAGGGTTGGTCTTAAGTCAATTTTACCGAGATCGATTTATAGACTCTTTCTTTACTCTGTTCTTTTTTACATTGCTGGGTAATATTATTAGTAACAGGACAAAACTAAATATTAGGTATTTTCTATCACAGAGTTTGAAAAGCAACCGCTGTTCCGCCAAACGATCGTAATATTACCTGATATTCTTTTATAATTTATGACAGAAATATAATTAGTACAAACAAAAAAAGAAGTAGTCTGAGTGAATCACGGGTAGTAGCTATATTCTTAACAATAATTTTGCCTGATTTAACAATACAGAGAAGTCAAAATGTTCATTCTAATAGTAATGTAAAACACTCTATATTCAATGCACAAGTCAGCAATGAAATATTCTTTTTCACTTAAGGCGTGAAGAGAACTCCAATCAGTGTCAACAAGAAGCGCGTTCTTGTTTGAAATAGCCGTAATAATGTCTAGGGAATTAATAGCCAGTTGAGGAGCATTTTATGCCTTGAGTCTAACACTGGAATTAATAGTGAACTCGCTGGTAACGATAATTGCGCTTTGAATTGAACATTTAATGACCAGGTATATTCTATTCATGATATTTAAAATTCTCAAGCCTCTAATTTAGAAGGCATATTGAGATGAATTCAAGAAAAGTGAAACAATTACCAAAATGGATAACTTATTTCTTAAAATCAGATTATTATGGAATATATACAACATACTGCAGCAGATTTTTGTATCAGACTTGTTTCTTACGAATTGGATGCTAATTTATTAGTTTTGTTCTTATTATTTGGTAATCTTATTTGTTCAATTGTTTTTCTTTTTGTTGATTCGAATATAATATTCAATATTACTTTTATGTTGGTACTGACCAACAAACCAGTTATAACCACTATAATCATCATTACACTTATCTTCATGAACCTGTTTAAATTCAATTTTGAAACGTCTTTAATCATGTACATATTATGAGATGCGTTTTTACTAACACTTGTTTAAACTTTCTATAGTTAATAATAATAATGGTGGGCGTGTCTATGGTTAATAAGTGCTAATACTTTCATGACCTCGATATCGATATTCTTGCGACAACACCATTAACACGTAGAGTAAACCTGTCACAAAAAAATATGTTTTACTTTAATTTCTTTTATGAGTCCATATATTGACAGAAAGTTTCTTCTTTATTTTTATCGACTAAATGGTGCAATGCGGGGGGAATAATTCCGACTTTTCATTACACAAAGAAACGGCATAGAAACTAGATCCACAAATTATTATTATATAACTGTAGAACAACAAAAATATACTTGTGGAAATAAGGGTAGGAGTAGCTTTAATCAAAAACTTATGAAGACAAATTTTGGTTAAACCAGCCGGTACTTACTGAACGAACTAGGTACATTTAGAAAGAACTACAAATGTGCTCACACCTCTATGCATTCAGTTTCTTGGTACAACGCAATCATAAAGATTCGTTTATGTTGTCTGAATCGTTTATTAACCGTTTTCAAATTATAGTCGATTTGATCGGTATTGTATGATTTAATTGATACAGGCAGGTGTACATCGTTGCGTCCCAGTGTGTGGATTAAGTAAGAGATCTATTTCTTCTTTAAGATCAATTAATCGTTTATAATACACGTCTATTACCCTTGCATAGTGATGAATGTTGATTGACCACGAATCGTTCTTATTTGTGAAACGAGTTGAGACTTAATTCGTTTGAAGCTTCAAGATTTATCTTGTCCTGGCGAAATATATTTTTTGTAATGTCAATTTAGAATAGAATACGCTTTATTGTACAGCATACATAAAATACATTACAGGGAGTAGTTATCGCATGATGCGATCTCTGCTCGACAACCTTTAAAATTAAGACAATTAAAAAAAATAAAAACTTATGAAAAATAAAACAGATGCTCTAACAAATAAATAAGTGTATAGATGAAGTATATACATAAATTGAAGAAATAAAGAAATAAACAAAAAATTGAACGTTGCAGCCTCCTAGGTCTACATATACATAATAATATAATAACTAATAATGAGTCGTTTAGAAGAATATAGTCGGCGATGGTGCAAATGTTCCGGTCACAAACTATACCTATAACAACGATGCGAAGGAATGCCACGCTGCAGTTTACTTATTGCGTCGCAACTAGCGACTGCTTGCAGATGGCTTATATTTTTTTTATTACACAATCCCTTAAGAACAATGAAGGTAATAATAGAAAAATATTTAAAAAATACAATTAAATACACCAGCTAACATAATTGTTAAATTTAAATTAAATAGGAACTTAAGGGCATAATGTATTAATTTATAATAAAAACCTAACAAATAGATTCTAGATTAATAAAAGGCTTACATGAGCAGTAATCATCTTCTTTGGAGAGTTGTATTAAGCTTGTTTTTACTATTTTCCTTTCAAAAGTACAGTATTTTTTATTGCTTTCTCTACTCTGGGTATACATATACCCCAGATACCAATACGATCTTTTCCACTTGCTGTCAGAGTAAGCGTGTCTGAACATCTCACACTATATATTTTACATAATAATTTCCCATATACTTATATTTATTTTATTACATAAAAACGAATACAGATTGCAAAAGGAATTATGTAAGTTCATGGCATAAAACATGGAACATACCGACACGTATTTCTTGTGGCAGTCTATACACGGAACGCTAACTGCTTAGTTCCTTCGTTAGGAAAAAATGGCATACTACGATAGATATTGCGTAGAACCGATTAAAGTAATTCTTAGATTCTTATACCAAACTATTCTTAAACTAACTATTCATTTACTTTGTGGGATAGTAAAAAAAAAACCAGAGCATTCGAAGACTGTTATCGTGCAATTAGTTGACTTCTTTGATTTCACGCAGGCTTTTCAGTTGTTAAGGCTTCTGACATCAGTTTCTGATAAAACATGACCAATTGGGTTTTTATTAGGGGAACCGAAACCTTCTGCATCCTTCCGCTTTTGTATTTTATTTTTGCTTAGTCACTGTTTCATCTTTCAATCTTTCCACATGACTGAACCATTATAGCATGCTTCTTCTTACCTTGAGATCTTTAACACTACCTTTATTTCTTTTATAATTGTTTTCCATGTTCTAATTCGTCAACATTCAGAATGGAATGCAGTAGAAATGTGGGCACAGCGCAGAATCTGCGAAGTGACTCTTGCTCACCGCGCCGAAAACAAGGTTGTAAGGAATGAAGTTGGATTGAATGAGAGTGTCGGTGTCAAATTAAGAAAGGGCACGCTGCGATTGTTCGGACATGTAGGTGGATGGATGGATGTACATGGATGATGCAAGACTGACTAAGCGGATTTACAATACAAAAGCGGGTGGATGTAGGGGGCGAGGACGGCCAAGACACACATTCCATGACCAAATAGAACGTGTTCTGGAGGAAGGTGGAGGAGCCTCAAAAATCGACGCGCATGCATGCAAAGAGTTATGAGAGTCAACGAAGCGAGTGAGGCGTGTAAGAATCGTGCCTTATGGCGCTCTGTTCTCTCCGCAAGGGATTTGGCGTGAAGTTATGTATGTATGTTCTAATTAATACATTAAAAGTCAAATGATGTAACATTAATGTCAAATTAATATGATATGTAAGCCTAAATGATTTTAAGTAACAATAAAAACAACACTATTTTTATGTTAGGTATATTAGGCATACAAATATGTATGTAGTACTATGATGGAGGCACGATAACACCTTCAAGGAAAAGAGTAAATATTTACGTTTCGATTGCATTCATAAAGCACTTCAGGTTATAAATCCGACACCAATTACTCAATGGGAATTCAAGGTATAAAAACCTCCGCCTTGACAGCTTCGCTTACTTGTCACGAAGCTTCATGCATCAGCAGGATTAAGTTCTAAAGATATTCCACTACACAATGCAAACAAGTTCACTTATGAGCGACATCTAGTAGGCGGAACAGCAAACATTTAAAAGCTTTATCAATTTTATAAATCGACTGCTTAAAACTTAATATGTCACGTACCATTTTTTAATTATTTATTTAATTGTACGTATACTGAAATGATTGGAATTCGAAGGAATCTTAACTTGTCTACTTCGTATTGATACATATGTTAAAAGAGCCCACAATTACCAAAACATATTGCAGTCCATTAAATATTAATCAACTAAAGTAACGCCTTAAAAACGAATTAGTTAACGAAGAATAAAGAAAAATTTGTAGCCCATGAATTCAAAAAGGTTAGAGAGTTGATGTTTTCATGTTTTTTTTTTTAATATTTTTATAATTTTTTATAAAGAAAAAAGTTCATCATTCAAGTTTCCGAGTTCCGAGTTCAAGTGCACCGATGCACAATAAAAGCCTTACAATCTTGGGGTTTTTTTAAATTTTCCATGTGTACCGACTGTTTCCCCAAGTTTTACTGATAATTAAACTGCACTTTTTTATATCTATAGTACATTGTCATCTCGTTTTAACTGAACTTACCCGAAACTAGAATAACATGGTACATAAATCAACATGTTGGTCGGTTAGAGACAAGTCGACGCTAGATGAAGGAATGCGGATTGGTGCTGTGACGAAACTCAAAGGCCGTGTAGCCGGCGCTGGGTGTGTGCGGCCGTCCCGAGTACTCGGGTATTAAAGGTAATAATATAAGCACTTACAAAAAAATCTCATCTAAAATACGGACATTTACAGCTGCTCGTGGTGTCTATATAATTTTCATCATTCGGTACAAAACTGGTACTTTGAAAAGTTAGATTATTGTAAGGCAGTGATGAGATAAAATCGAATGTCAAGTGTTAGAGTGAGGGAGGACACTCTCCGATGGTTCAAGCATTTGGAAATAAAGAAATATTTTATAATAACCTAGAACAACAGTGCAAATGTGCACAAAGGGTCGTGACTTTTTTTCACGGTCTCCCAATTATAAAAGAGTTAACCGACAATAAATGACTGTGCAATCCGCACTTTACTAAGAGGAACGTTTTCATTTTATGCTAGATGAGAAAAAATATTATGGTCTATATCTATTTTATTGTTGAGACTTTGAAAGACATTTTTTTCTTGTTTTCGTCTGCTAGCGCCCGCTGTGGGAACGCACCGCCTACGGAAGACAGGTGCGTGCGCTCCACTTCCTTTGCGAAAACGACAAACGGTAGGTGCGCAGCTAAGTTTATTTTATTATCAAAGTTTATTGGCATCTTATTACGATCTATAAACTGTTAGGCGTTCAGCTAAACTGATAATAAAAAATCATGAGCACTGATAATAACTATCATTGATTTAATTTTAAAAAAATAGTAAATAACAAGGACTTGTTATAATGATTTACTAAGAGAAGAATTTGTTTTACCTCTTAAAATAAAAAATGGAATATTTTAAGGAAGTTGTAGATAATAACAACAATTTTATTCGTTACCGATTGATGTATTTAGCCATTAAAGTCATTTAACAGTAACATTAGTGGTGTGTTGGTGTTTTAATGTAATTAAAAATTGGAATGTTAGTGAGAATGTATTACAACTAAATATATTAGTTACACACTAGTTCAAAATTAAATAAGTTACGACATTTAAAATGTATACAAATTTTGTTGTATATTTGAACTTTCAAGCCAAACAAATGCATTAGACATCTTGAGAAGTTAAAACAGGTAACAGGTAAATAGCTAATCAATCAAGTTTAAATTTAAAAATAAGTGTCTGAACATAATAACGGCTGTCATTCTGTCTGATAAATCAAACGGATTACAATAATTTACAAACAAATTTATAGAAAGAACTGAATAGAATAGAAAACTTAACGATACAAATATCCATGTTAGATAAATGTCTGTACTCGTGGTGGGGATGGTATTGCCGTAGTGGCCAGCACCACAACGCCACAGAGCAGGTTTGTATAAGAACTTCTCTTAACGAACACGTACATATTTATAATGAACTCAATTTAACAACAAATACAAGCAGGAAATAATAATATAATAAACAATAAGAAATAATAAGGCTGCACTAACTAATGTAGTATTCTGCAACATTTAAATTTTGATAATATACTCCCTGATTATGGCGAGGCAAAGCGGTTCTTTTTCTAAATTCACAACTTTTTCCGTCGTATAGACAGCGCCTGTGAAGACTCGACTCGAATAGGAGCCGGAATCTGTTGCCATACACCGTGGACAATCATGCCAGTCATCGTTATTTATCACACATAACTTACGAAAAGAATTCCAAGAAATCATTGGCGTGAAACTGGAATCGCTCCCGCGACTTCTTGATTCAGTAGCTTAGAGGTCGACCACTGGATCTTGGTGACGAACTATCAACCATATCTAAATTATATATATTTTTTATGGGATAGGGGGGTAAACGAGCCGGTGTGTCACCTGATGGTAAGCAACCAACGCAGCCCATGGACACCAGCAACACATATAGTGTTACTGTTGCGTTGGTTGCTTGTTGATTTACTGTTGTCCGACCATTAAGGGATAGGGGATAGGAAAGGATGGGGAAGGGGGGTGGGCCTCCGGGCACCTCTCTCACCGAACGAAACGCGGCATGAGCCACTATACGTCGGTCTTCTGAGAAGTCGTGGTATTTCACCGGTCGAGCCGGCCCATTCATGCAGCGAACTGCTTGGCTCTACAGTGGTAGAGCATATAACAGTGGTTATATTTAAATAAACGGATAAATATTATATTTAACTAGTGCTAAAATTACAGAACAGATTTTGATCAACCTACGTGGGTGTCTTGTGAATTAGTCTAGATCGTTTAATACATATGAACAGTTTTCAAAAGAATAATACGTATAGATTGAACACGAAATTCTTGAGTATACAACGAATTATTAACGAATATCGTCTTTGATATAGTTTCGACAGGTTAGTAAAATTCGATTAATAAGATCAGGTGGATCGGGTGGCAGAATATTCTTATTGGACGGCATCCAGTGTTGCAATTAATCATTTCAACAGGTACATATAACTCTTCTTCTTCTTTGTCGTTCCCTCACTGATGAGGACCACATAGTTGTTTCCACCTAGTGCGATCATATGCTGCGTGGACTGCTCGTTGCATGTTGGCACTTGCTGCCTTCTTCAGTGCATCAGACCATCTAGTAGGTGCCCTTTCCTGTGCACGTCTGCCATCCATCTGCCCTATAATAATTTGTTTCTCTATACTATGCTTTGAGGACCGCATAATATGTCCAAAGAAACGCAGGGCTCGTGTCCGGCATATTGCTGAGAGCCGCTTAGAGATGTAGAGCTCTTGAAGTATGGACTCATTAGTTCGCATCGCAGTCGAAGGTAGACGAAGCAATCTTCGCCAACACCACATCTCAAAAGCGTCGATCTTATTGCCGTCGCGGCTTCTCAAAGTCCAAGTTTCGGCACCGTACGTAAATATTGAAAACACCAGAGCTCGAACTAAGCGCACCTTAGTCACTTTCCTTATACCACGGTTCCTCCAGATTTTGTCCAGGTTTGCCATAGCATTCTTAGCCATACCAGCACTACGGCGAATTTCCTCCGTGCAGCAGCCGTCGCAAGTAATCAGAGACCCCAGATATACAAACTGGTTGACTTTTTCATACCCGTCGAGTGCGTGAGTTGGCGGAAGTATTTTTGCCCTATCGACCACCATTATTTTAGTTTTCGAATGGTTGATCCTAAGACCGAGCTTGGCACTCTCAGCTTCGATTTTCTTCAGGAGAGTTGCCATTTCTACTTCATTCGACGCGAGTATTGTTGTATCGTCTGCATATCTCAGGTTGCTGACTCAGCGGCCACCAACCACAACACCACTCACCATACAAATTGAATAGCTTGGGGGACAGAATACAACCCTGACGTACACCTATAACTCACACACACATATAACTTTTAACATTAAAACTAACTAAAAATCTAAGAAATAAACATGTTTATTTCTTAGACTTTTAGTTAGTTTTTTAGTTATATCTGTTTACATTCTGATAGGATACCTCACCACCTGATGGTAAGTGATTAGCGCCACCCTTGGACACCTGCAACACATGTTACAGTTGCGTTGCCGACCTATAAGGGAGTAGGATAGGAAAGCATAGAGAAGGGGTTGGGCCTCCGAGTACCTCTCTAACCGAACGAAACACGGCAAGTGCCACTTTACGTCGATCTTCTGAGAGGGTAGTGGTATTTCACGGGTCAAGCCGGCGCATTCATGCAGCGAATTGCTTGGCTCTACCACTGTTGAAAGATTAATACAAACTTAGTAATTTGCAAATGCCCAGGTATTTCATTAGTTAATTAAAACATTCGATCGGTTTCAATCGGGTATATTGTTTAGAGACAAGGATGTTATTTCGCACAGATAATAACGACCTCAGCACTAAACGCAGCAGTGCTGTTAGTCTTATTAGTTTGCACAAATCTTCGATTAAAACATGGTCTTTTGCTAATGCAAAAAACCATGCTTTGCATTAGTTGATTAAAACATTCGATCGGGCACAATCGGGTATATTGTCTAAAGACAAGCTTTTATTTCGCATATATAATTTTCTGATTACCTCGGTATTAAACGTTGCAGTGCTGTTATAGTCTTCTGGGTACGTTGAACTGTTCTGCAGAGAAATGCTATAACTTCACATTAATTTCTGAGTTATAATTGTTTTACTGTTTATTAAAACAATCACTATAAAATACAAATAGTTTAAATTAATTAAAAACAATCACAGTAAAAGAGTACGGTCAATTTACGAGCTCAAGTTACAGACATAATTTTTAGGGACCATAAAAAATATTATTGTCGACTGGGAATAAAATTAAAAGTAAATTATATAGATCCCGCAATAAAACAGTATATTTGGCACATCAACCAGGAAATATAAAATAATCGCCATATTATCTAACATATATTTACACGATACCGTAAATAAATTACAATTTTCATGATAAGTTTACTGAATAAAAAAAAAAAAAAAAATATTTACTTGTGCTAACTCTTGTAGTGTAAATTTGTAAAGAATTTTCCTACAATTAAAACTAGGATTTTTGATAAAAATAAACAATGCGTAAACATATAGTTGCTAAGCTACGCAACTAAATGATTGTATGTAACTGGATCGCCAATATTCAAATAAGGCTCAGTTACAATTAAGATACACACAATTGTGAAAAAACTAAGCGCTTTGAAAATTACATCTAAACAGGAAAAATCAACAACATTTTTACACTACACTAACACTTGTAACACTTACACCGGAAATATTTTATATATACATATTATGTTATCGGAACATAGTGTTGAGTTGCACTTTATTACCTCTGGGAAAGTTTGTGATGTTATAGATAGAGCGATTACTTGTATTTCTAGTAAAAAAGGAAGCCGACGATAACATTTGGCCGTAAAATTAAGACGTAAAAGTCAATATCTGTGTCGTATGTTAACAACTTAATTGTAATCTTCGACCATCTTTATAGATCCGACTTCATCGAATTTCATGGACGTAATCATGAAATGTGTACACTAAATAAACTCAAATCCCTAAAGGCATATCGACATTAAATTTTTTAAATGTAAATCTTTGCAGGTGGTTATTTTACGACTAAACAAATTAAAGCTTTGATTATTAAGGTCCGAGTATTTTATTGCATATTCATTTGTAAAAGAGCTAGAGGAGTAGAAAGGTATTAAGTATTCTAGTAATTGGAAAGAAAGAATGTTCATATCAATAATCTCAACAAATATTTAATTGTTGTAGCGCATATAAGAAAATAATTACATGTAGTGGTAATGACCATTGTGACCAATCAGGTAAAATCATAACATGAAGTAGAAGACACTTGAACACAAAACTGTGCCTGATGTGTCGAATAGGTTTCGCTACTAATCATTAAATTTGTAACTAGAAAAAATCAATCCCACTACTAAAACAACCATTAATTGACAAAAAATGGCAATTGTCTGCTATCTTTATGTAACAAATTACTTCTAAAGTCTAGGTACTCGTTAGAAAGTTTGCAGCTGACCACCTACAATTTTGATATGAGATACTGCGATTGAGACGAAAAATAGGAATGGAAGCGAAATTATCAATAATTTATTTTCTGCAGTATTACTGGAGGCTATAATAAATATTTATTAGATCAGAATTAAGATAACCGACGAGTGTTACTGGCTCAGGTATTTGAACGTACGTACATTTAAAAATTGAGCGGTTTGCACTATTCATTCGACTCGTTCATCTAAATCTTAACATAAAAAGGAGCTACCAATACCTGGTTATTATACACTTCAATTGCGATGAAATTGCTATCGTTATATATCGACGTAAATCAAGCAATAACGACATCGGACAGACATTAGACGTTCTACAAATATATAGATCTAAGGCTTATGCTGACTTTTTATACAAGAATATTGTAGTAAGAATATGTAGTAAGGCAATGAATAGTGGGTTTAAATTATATTTCGACTTGGTGATCTTGAGTTCGAGCACCCCACCTTCTGAATAAAAAGGTCATGGAATTATCTTCAAACAACTTATGGATCATTTTCTACTAAATTGATAATATTTAAAAATAAAAAATAAATACTTACACAAAAATTATATGGTGGATGTATACGCATTACTTAAATTATGCTTTCTGCCTTTGGACCTGAAACAAAGGAAAACATAAAATAAGAAAAGCTATTTATAATACATAAAGTAATATACACAATAATTTCTTTGCCTGTATAAAGAATCATCACTGCCTTTGCAAACAGTGAGTAAATGTGCTTCGCTTGCTTTTAAAGTTGAATCCTTGGGGTCAGCTCCCAACATTGTTTAACCACAATGGCAATTGTGTGAAAGAATCGCCAGCGTGGAACAATAGTATCGAAACGCCAATTAATAATGCCAATTAAATATATTTTTTTGCTTAGGTAAATGATGATTTAGATTTGTCATGTTGATTGTTAAAAAAAATAATTCGATTAGGCAAAAATATCAATCGTTTTACTTATCTATTTCATTTTTTTTTAACATATAATGTCAATGTCATTAATTACAGTATAGTATTTCCAAAATACAGAAGTATTATTATACTCACAAAGCGAAAGGATATTTATATACAAAAGAAAAACAACACTATGTAATAAAGTAAACCAATAAAAGTTTCATCAAAAGGTATAAAAGAATAAATAAACAGCACAGAATAAAAATATAACTAAAATAGGTGTAGTAGACTACTTAACACAGAGATACAAGTCAAAAGCGATCAATAAAAGTCAAAAATAATGTAACAACCCTTGCATAAGTGATGTCCACGTTACGGTGAGGCGAGTAGGCGTGATGTGGGAGTGGGAACCGGTCCAGGTGACTCACTTGTTGGACATAGCGTTTCGGTAGTTCGACACTTGCGTCAGGAAGTTATTATAAATAGGACTCCGATCATTTAAATAACAATAGACCGATTCCCAGAATTATGAAATCCAATCCTATTTAAACATACAATAGAACGATATATACAATTAATAATGTATATCTATACTTATAGAACGAAAATAATCAAAACCTGATTACGAAAAAAATACGCATATGTTGACTGGTCATCCTGGCAAATAATATAGCAATCTTGCAGATAATGATAAATCTCGTGAAACATCTCAAGATAAAATTCATAAAGCAAACCTAACTTAAAACATAAATAAATAACCTAACTTAAAAAAGGAACAAAATTGGTTCACTGATGCAATAGGGTAATTTGAGCAATCATTATATTGGAAAAGAATCTCTCCAGAAATGGAAGTATGAAGTTCTAAATAACAGATGAACATTTTCATGGGGCAATTTAAATTATTTTGTACCCGAATTACATCCAAAGTATTTTAACGCGAAAATCTTCGACTTTGATTTCCTGTACAGATATCATAGGAATTTCTCTAAATACAATAAATAAGCATCTCAATGGTGATTTCCGTAACAAAAATAGCAGAAGAAATTGAGAGATAGGAAAAAATATCTGAATAAAGAAGTTTTTTTCGTCAAACTGACTTTTAATTTTAATTAAAATTTTGTTAGATAATTAAAATATGAATAAGCAATATTATGATTAAATTAAGCACTGAATTTAATTGAAAAATATAGGATTACCGTCTAATAGGCAATTATTACCAATTAAATGTTCTATTACTAGTACTCTCTGATCATTGAAATTATTTAATGAATGTTATCACTACGATCTATAGTTTCCGTGCTCCATCTCGTCACTACAAAGTTACTACTACACATAACTGGCTCGACCAGGAATCAAACTAGTTGATCGATCGTGAACGTATCGACAGGAAACTGTTGAATTGTAACGTGCATCGTTACGGGCTTTTTCCTTATCGAGAATCCATAACTTTAAACTGCACTTGTATGATTTAACAGTACATTCATACACGAGAAATATATGGGTTTAAAATGAATTGTACGCTACAAAAGTGAACTGTGACAGCTATCGTACAATTTATTGGGTAATACAAAAAATAACTGTAACCGTTTCAACTGTCCATTATGGAATATTCTTATAGAATTGTTGTTTCAATTATTTCAAAGGAAATTACTTTTATGTGATCTATAAAATAAAAGCAATCACCGGACTGTATCAGTTGTCTACTTGCCGAATAGCGGACCACCCGTATAATGGTCATGGAATTGCAAAATTTCGTAATCGATGTAACTGTACCTATACAAAATGGATTTTATAAGTACATATATACGCGTATATAAGGATTCTGCTATTTGGAGATGCATTGAAATTAAAAATAGAAACGAAATGGAAAAAACACGAACAGGTTCTACAAACAAGCGTCGAATATTATAGGAATTCTGAACACAAACAAGATTTATTTATGCCACAGGAATAAATTGTTACAGTGTATTTAGTGACCGTGACCAAATCTATGACAATCTCGAATATGTAACTTCTTTAAAACGGCGATGTTAATCTACTAACAAAGTACATAGAGACACTATGGAAACTGTGACCCTAAGATATTACAAAATGGGTATTTGGCAATATTTATTCGCCTATGACAGCAATATGTGCTAAGAGTATACACTGATCTTCTTGCATTTCTTGTGCCAATAAAAGTAAGTACAAACTCATCAAGGTTGTTGTTTGATTTCACAAATAAACAAAGGGAATAAAATATAAAAGAAAACATATTTTTTTTTATTAAACAGTTACAAGAGATAAATCACAGAAACTGTTGAATGTCTGTGACAACAACGCAGTTGCAACATTATGAAAGTCAATTAACATAGACAAAAGATAGGAAGAAGTGGACACTGAACGGGTTTTATTTAAAACAAAATTAGTTTGTTGAATACTGTTATTTAGTCGTATTTGTACGACGTCGTTTGCTTTACATAATTATGTAAATTTATGTTGAGACATGTTGAGGCTTAATTGCAACACATGTAAAGAAGCCAGTGCAACCTCGCCGAAACGTCAAGCTAATCAAGGTAAATATTTGTAAAGTTTACCTAAAAAGTTTCGCGTTAATTCCCGTTCATCATTATCACTGAGTAATATGCAACGCGAAAGCCTAAAAGTTTTTACATGTAAAGAAATTAGAATATACGTTTATTATGGAGGTATACTCAAAATCGATGAAATATTGACGGATTCTATACGAGAATTTCGATAGGGTTGACTTGAAATATTGCTTTAAGAAGTGTATTAAAAGATCTGGAGGATTAAAATAAACAAGCAAAAAAGAGAATAAAATCAAAGAAATCTGCTGGTCTATAAATAATCGTGTACATTACAAGGTTTTCAAAAAGAACCAATTGGAAAGACGGTGTATTGTATTTTATAATTTACAACGCAACATAAAACATTCACACTTCAAACAGTGCCTCGACATAAAAAAAATCTGGTTGCCTGTAAAGTCGGTTTTACGGGCGAAGATTTTACGTGACAACGTCTTTTTCTCGGTAGAATATTTATTGATATGAATATAATTAAATTGCACAATAGGAACAAGGAATTGAATGAAAATAAGAATTGCACAAATTACAAACACAGTTTAAATCAAGTTTTCTTATATCTGCCACTTTTTCTTAATATTTGTAATTTTAAAGAATCAATTCGAAAATCAAAACATTTATTCAGATCGAAGGTTCAAATTTTTGCTAAATAAATTTGAAATTAATGAAAATTTGTAAAATAATAATTAATTAATTTTAAACTAATAATTTACTTAACACTATCAACATTTATCAATAGTATGACATAACCTATAAACTCAGTTTCTCAACTTTTGTGTCAATCTAACAATTAATCAATCAATCATAGTTTACGATAATGAAATATCAGTGTACAATTATTTACCTTTATTGTTGTAGTTGTTGTAAATGACGAATCTAAGCACTCCACATTTTCACTACAGACACAGCTGACGATACTTTAACCACACGTGTGAACTTGTATTATGACGCTTTCTTGTTTTTCCAACGCCAAGAACGTTCGAGAAAGACAAAGACAGAGACACAAGCATGCGCCGATTCAATGCGCCTAATTCTCTAGTGCTGCGCGCGCGGCAGCCCGATCATAGTTGAGTGGGAGAGAGACGCAAGGCATTCGGCGGGCCTCTCTCTCGTTCGGTGACTCATCGTAACGTTACCGAGCGTTACACTTTTTCATAAGTGACTCCCAGCCGCAACCTAATTTAAGACGTTGTCACGTCAAAATGAATTCTATACAAATTTCGATTTGAACACCACCACGTCATCCACATTAAGACACATTATTTAACTGTGTGCAGAACTCAAATACACAAATGAGAAATTGCTAACGGTATTAGTAAAATGTTGATACAGCAGCGCAAGAATTTGTTTCGAAAACGTTTATTGAAACTCAAGAAGACGATATTTTACATATTATATTAATATGTGTATGGTAAGAAACGATAAAAAATTTTAGAATCTCAAGATTATATAAAAAATGTTATTTAATGTTACCTTAGGGAGCCGTTAATAAATTTCAAATACTATGATCCATTGGGAATTGGCTCACAGCCTGTGAACAGGCTTGTTTGAAAGTAGTTATTTTACAAACAGTATGCAATATATCAAATTCTACTATAGCCAATTCGCCTATGTTGTACGCAGAGTTAAGTGCATCTAGATAAAGTCCTTAGACATCTCGAGCAATTTCTTGACACTTATACAGTTGTCATGCGTGCTCGTAGGATTTAAAATACAAAAGCACGAACCTTTGGCCATCCCCAGATATAGGTACTAATATCAATATCGGCAGAATATACGTCCCGGTTTTACTCAACGCTTAATGTTAGTTCGATATTGCACTGCATGTGTGCTGGTGGATGGTCATCCGAGATGTTCCATTCTATCCAGATGCTGCTCACCTGCCCTTTAGTTTTGGTCAGTAAATTGTATGAAAATTTTCAATACGTAACAATCAAATCACAAATAAAACCATAGGGCGTGAATAATTAATATTTAGGGACAAAAATTTATTCGATTTTGTAGTCATTGTATCAATTATTTTATCATTATTAGTGCATTGATACGTTTAATCGAGCTGTCTTTAAGGTATAATATAAAGGTATGTATCGGTAACCAGTTTGAAATGCGTTTTTTTTAAAATAAAAAAACATAATTAACAAAATATACTGGATTAGTTGGTCCACTTTTTGCAACATGTGCTGCGTCGCTGTATAACATGCTATGCTTTTTTATGTGTCGTAACTCGTGGTTAACAACGGTTTCAACAGTGGTGGAGCCAAGCAGTTCGCTGCACGAATGGACCGATTTGACCGGTGAAATACCACGACCTCTCAGAAGATCGACGTAAAGTGGTTCATGCCGCGTTTCGTTCGGTGAGAGGGGTACCCGGAGGCCCACCTCCTTTCCCCATGCCTTCCTATCCTACTCCTTTATAGGTCGGCAACTGTAACACTATAATATAGTGTCATATGGACCACAATATAGTGTCAGGTGACACGCGTGCTCGTTTGCCCTCCCCCTATTGCATAAAAAAACTCGACATTTGTAAATGTGGACTAAGATCAAGACTATAATTGATATTGGTTTTTACAAAACATTGAACATTACTGCATATTTCTCTTTCTACTGGACTACAGTCCCGGATCTAAACCACGAATGTTATCTTCCCGTAGATTTTCTTAGTTCATTTCGATTTTGCGCAATCGATAGAAATCTGATTAAAGCGATTACGATCATTTAAACTCAAGGCAAAAAATGTCACGACACATTCCAAATTATTCTAAATTAATTTGTCAATATGAAAAATAGCAATCATACTACAAAGAATAGTAACCTATTAGAAATAACGAAAGCTATCACGTAAATCATGCTATAATCCTTTTTATGCAAATCCAAAGAACACCTGTATAATTGCCAACATTTTCTTTAGAAGCATATTCCCAGGCATTTAAAAAAAAAACTATCATAATGAGTTGTTACATTAGCATTTATCACAGATCTCGAAAGACAACATCAGGTAGCAAACAGATTTATAAAGTAGTAAAGATCATTTCAGTTAACGATGAGTGTTGTGAGATAGATGTTACACAATTCTATATGAATCACGAAAGCTCGCATCATTATGAAGGTTGTAAATATTAAACAAAATACAAATAACAGTTGCTGCTCAAATTTCTCGCTTTATAAAGGTAAAGATTAAAATTTGATGTCTAACAAAAGCCGCTCCGCTAGCCAACAACGTTTAATGATTGTTTTTTTAAATTTACAGATATGAATAAAAGTTTTGAAAGTTAGACAAAGTTTGTAGTTCAGAAGGAAATTTGATTAAGTTTGTAAAAGGGCAAAAAACAGCTAGTCTTTCTTAGTTGGTGATGTAATAGCTAGCTGTTTATTCTTGTATGTGATTATCAGTTTGGTATCAAATATTACAAATGTACAAAAATACGAATCTTTCACTTACTATAATATCAAGAAAATATATTTATTAAAAATAATAACAGACTTTACTGAATATAGAACCATTTTGAGGTCGTGTATATGATACAAATTAGCTTTATTATAGGTACTTTGCATAATGACAGGTTTTGTTACATCTATGTTGAAGTGCATCGGCTAGACGCGGAATATATAGGAAATGAACATAATCATTATAATTTTACACATTACATAATATGGTACGAGTTATTTCACCATCCGCATGAATTATTATATAAATAAAATATATAATGGTGTCTGTGGAGAGGTCGAGCATACGGCTTCTGATCCAGAAGTCCGGGTTCGATTCCTGACACTGGCTTACACCAATGACTTTTCAAAATTGTTTTCGGAAGTTATGTGTGGTAAATATCGATGACTGAAAAACTTTGTGCCCGACATGGCAATACGTTCGCCACCTATTCCATTTGGGACGTAAACATAACGGCGAGATGAGGCTTTCTGAAAGTCCCCGTTTATTACATTTCCCTTGCTGAATACAAAGCATTCCTTACATTACGAACCAACATTTTTAATAACAAACAAGCTTATAAAAAATCAGTTCAATACAAACAGTTAACGACATAACAATTAGCATGACCATTACTAACAACAACCGTTAAAATAAATTAAAAGTCTGATCGGTGACGAAACGCATGGCTAATGATAGCAAATCTATTGAAGTTCAAGATTCCACCGGTGAAGGCTCTAATGATGCCGTTATCGGAACAACTTGGTCACGAGACTAGCGGTGATTTCTGCTCGCCTATAGTAACCTATAATGTGATCATAACAACGCTGTACTTTCGTACGCTGTATTTTCTTTGGGTTAACGAATTACTATACAACTTTTTATAAGCAGATGACCTTGGTGGTACGTGATGGCTGCCATTGAATTCGGTAATAAAAGACACACGTAGTGTCACAGTGGCACTTCAAATTTACCTTATGAAAGATTTTACCCGAAGCTTAGAATTTCGACACTGAGTTATACGAGAATATTGTTTAATGTAATTGTAACAAGGGTTTTTTTTCACCATCCGCATCAATTATTATATAAATAAAATATATAACAGTCTCGGTGGCGCAGTGGTCGAGCACACGGCTTCTGATCCAAAGGTCCGGGTTCGTTTCCTGACACTGGCTCACACCAATGACTTTTCGAAATTGTTTTTCGGAAGTTATGTGTGATAAATATCGATAACTGAAAACTTTGTGCCCGGTATGGCAATAGGTTCGCCACCATTTGGGATGTAAAGATAACGGCAAAACGAGGCTTAACAGCCGTTGCCTACACCTTCAGGTAACAAAAGACGTGAAGTTATGTTATGTTATGTAACAAGGATTCTTGTCTAGAGAGAAAATCTTGTTCGAGAGAAAAAACGTCGATTCTGCTTCAGCTTCAGTGACTGAAGTAACAATTAAAATTTGTCCTGCAAATATATATTACAGAAATAAGCATCATGTTTGTTTACTATGAAAAGCAAGAAATATAGTTAGCACTCATTAATACATTTTAACATCGTTCTCACCACGTTCTGACAAACGATGAACCACGTGTCTGCCTTCTAAAGAAAGAAGAACGTCAAGTGCTATTTAACAAAAGTTTAGAAACCGTATTGATTATAATTTCTACCAAACATCATTTTATAGTATAAAACAAAGTCTCTTTCCGCTGTCTGTCCTATTTTATGTTAAGATCTTTGACACTACCCAACGGATTTTGATACGTTTTTTTTAATCAATAGAGGGTGACAACGGGGTGGTTTGTATGTAATATAATGTAGAACGGAAAAATTGATAATTTTCGAGATTTTAATTGTAAGCTCTGTAAAAATTACTTTTGATGCGAAACAATTTCGCTGGGTCAGCTAGTACATCATAAAACTCAAATGGTCTCCTAGTCAGTACACCCATTTATATACTGTATTATGTGGCTACGCTTCTAGGACAGGTTTCTCATTGTGGGATCCACTTTGATTTAGGGATTCAACTTTAGAGAGCGCGATAATTGCTTTCACTTTGACGTCAATTCACGATGACTGTTCCCTCAAATAAATCGTTAACTCATCGGAATACAATTGCGGCTCATAAGTGTTTTCAAAGGGGTGTGGGCTCACGTGACGAAGATTTATTCCTTATTTACACAAATGTCAGTGCGGCGAAAGTTGAAACTAGTACTATCTTTAATGGCGTTTATCATTACATATAAAACAAAGTTACTTTCCGCTGTCTGTCCCCTTATATGCGTATATCTTTCAAACTACGCAACGGATTTTGATGCGGTTTTTTTTAAATAGTTAGAGGGTGTCAACGGGGTGGTTTTGATCTATAACTTATATATGATGTTGTAAAGAAAAAATGATAATTTTCAAGATTTAACACTCTAATTGCAAACGATGGTTGAAGCCTGAGTGATAGTTGAAAACAATGTTCCACATTATTAAACACCTTCAGAAGGTCTACAAAAAAGTCCGCGATATGTCTATCTCTTAGGGATATCCCACATTTACCATTTTTATTTTTTTACTTTTTACGAGAAATAATGGCTTATTCACGAAGCGATTTTAAACATAGCAGCATTAACTTTCATCCCATTAAGTGTCTAAAATAGATTGTGCATGTAATATAGCTGATCCTGACCCTTTACAGCATGCTATTTAAACGAATATTTTCGAAGATATTGCAATATTAACACAGCGGGACAGCAATTAAAGCCGATAAATAGCACAAAATGAACGTCATGATATCCAAAATTTACTCATTTATTACTTTTGATGTGGAACAAAGATCGCCCGGTCATCTAGTTCTATTATAACTCCAATAAGTTTATATTAATCTACTATAGATTAGTCCAACAGGTATGAATTATAATATCTATACAATTTAAATAAACAGGTCTCGTGTCTTGTTGCCGAGTCTTGTTGGTTTTTTACGTGATATTTATGAGTATATAAAGATGAAAATAGTATATATATAATATACTCATCGACGAGCTATATTAAACAACAACTAATTGATTTTAAATATTTGTTATTCTTACGCTAAATTTCTATTTAACGTATTTAAATATTTTTGTAACTAATACATATTTCAATTTATTTCTTATTTGCTTTAATCAATCTTCATATTCTATGCACTTTGTTGCGGAGTTTGTGAATAACTTTTACAAGTGCAAACAAATAAGGACAAGTCACTTTATAAAGTACCCTGGTCGTACGGTCGGATAAACGAGTACTCTATGCTACTGGAAAATAAATTGGGATCCGCTAGAGAAATAATTGCCTAAGCCATATACGGAACGTGAAATTGAAAGAAGCCGTACTGAGCGTACAAAATAATGGCAGTGTTAATTCATAAGTGATTAGATTTAAAATACTGTTTCTATTTCTTTTTTAAAACCCTGGTATCAGAGAAATGCCAGTCTAAAGGATATTCGGGAAGAAATCAAATTCCACTCAATGTGAGCGTGTTATAATAGACCATCATTCGGCGAACTTTTTTAATAAGGACAGGGAAAGAGATTCTAAATAACATAAAAGCTACAGAGATGTTGTGTGATAAAAATAAATAAAACACGAAAAAGCAGATATACGAAACTTATGTGAAGATAATGTTAATGGCTTACAAAACGACGAGCGTGTATGACAAAAGTTATCAAACTCAAGTAACCGAGTTAAGTGTCTATGAGCTTAGTTTCTTCTCCCTGCTGCAGAAAGGACTTGGTATGGGGATATGTTATTTTCCGAAAGAAGATTTTTTTTATTCGTATTCTAGATTATCCGCTGGAGATAAATACTTGATGATTCATTGGTGTGCGCCAATGTGAGGATACGAACCCGCGACCACTTGATTCAGAAGCGGGGTGCTCGACCACTGGACCTCCGAGACTACTAACTAAAATCAATATTTGCTTAAATTTTATAAGCTGTGAATTATATCGTTAAAAAGTATTATTAAGTGATAATTTTTTTTTTTTTTCAATTAATATGATAAGTCGGAAAATAAATTGTAATATTCTAAAATCGATTAGTAAATAATGTTGAGGTTCTCGTTTTAACTTTTTAGACCGTAATTACTTCGTGCACGTTGGTTAAGGTATCACGAGTTGTCGTGTGTAATAAGTATATTATTGTTTTGATTCACAGTCTTTGTTTTCATGAAATAGGAGGAGCAGGCGGAACACTTGGTGGAGGTAAGTGGCTAGCGTCAGCTATGAACTCCCGCAATACAGATGGTGTCACAACGATTTCACGTCGATATTCTGTGAACTCTTGGTTCTTGCAGCGTGCTACTATACATATTTAAATAGTCCGCCTAAAGTGAGGTCATTCCTGGAAGTTTAACTTTTGGCCAGACACGACACGATAATGTCACCGATTACGAAAGTCACGGCGCGCACTAATTCACATTCGCGGGCGCAAAGTTGAACGAAATCGAGCGGATAAATCGATTCGTAACAATTACCACTGATGGCGAAATTGGAAAATTCGTGTTTTTTATTCAATTGTACCTAAACCATTAGTGCTTCCAATAAAGTTGATATATAAATTATGGCGTATTTCACCGCTCTATTTTCCTTTCCGTTGGGTTCAAATGAACACAGATAGTATATAACCTAATAAAGACCGTATGATTTGTCTCGACGGTGACTACACCGTCAATACACAATACACGAACGACTACGTTCGTGTATGTATTGCAATAGATTTTAACATTAATTGCAATAGACACGAGAAAAACATTCCAGCGTTGATATTATTGCTGCTATATCTCCGGATATTAAACTCATGAAGTCAAATCTTTTTTGAACCGCAAGAAAAACCAATGAGGATGCCAAAGGACTGCTACATCGACACTGTTCGGAATGGGGTTAAATAGCGAAAGGAGTCGGCAGACAAAGACGAGTAATGTAGGTATACCTATGACATCACATTCCTCTAATATTGCTTGAAAAGACACAAAGTAATATTTTCCAGTATCTAATGTGAACGAAACAAATGAATGACATGGTAGTTTTATCGCTTTCCAAGTTACGCTTTCATGGTTATTACCCACCATACAAACACATGCCACGGATAATTTGTTGATAAATAATTGTTGATTTGTAGTGTCCGACCGAAGCTTCGGCTTCGGCCACCTTCGGCCAAAAATCCATCTTCGGCGAGATCTTTGGCTTCGGCCGAATATCTCGAATCCGAAGCCGAAGGTCCCGCCGAAGGTCCGAGAACAGTCGGAATCAAACGAATTGTTGAGAGTGAGTGACTGACGGACCGGACTGCACTTAGTTCAGTGCGGATACCTTTATCACCGTGAGAAAAGCAGCATGAGCCACTTTACGTCGATGTCTTATTTAGCTGTGGATAATATTGAAGAAAATTATTAAATTACTAATAGTTTATAAACCTTCGGCTCCGGCCAAATATAGACCTTCGGTTGGACACTATTGATTTGCGAACAACATTAATAAAATAAATAATAAACACAGACATAGACAACAACAACAACCTTTGCGAGGTTGGTAGAAAGAGCAAAGCGCGATTCCTGAACACTTTTGAAATAAATAGACAACTAAATTTAATACTTACTATAGTTGCTAATATCAATAAATTTAGAACAGTATAAAAAGGGGTTTAAAGCAACGAAACACCATATCTGAATCTAGCAAAATAATAACTGCGTCGTCTACTCTAAGGTCGAAACAGATGGAACGTTACTTAATAATCACTATAATTAGTACACTTGGTCTAAAATGGAATATCAAGGTGAATATTTTAATTTGCAATCAATGTATATTATTAAAATGAATTGAGTTCCAAGGTGCTTCATACAAATAAAACGTTAAGAGATACGCATTTCATAGACCATGAAAATATGTTTATTCCTACTTTTATTTACTTCACATGCTTACTTTATTAACAGACACTGCTTACAACAGCTGTCTTAAGCCTCGACTAACCTAGTTTTTACATCCCAAATGAAATAGATGGTGGAACCTATTGCCAGATTACACTGAGCTTAACGATGTCAGTCATCGATATTTATGACACATAACTGATAGCCCTGATCTAGAAGCGGAGTGCTCGGCCTCCAAACCAGTAAGCTGCCTAGACTATATATACTTAGTCTTGATATTTAGAAGAGACTTTAGAAACTGCAATACTTTATAAGTTTAATCTTCTTGATCTGATACACAATCATCAGAATCATTGGCTAAGTGGCGCAAACAGTAGGTTTAATTAATGATCTGCTGGTTGCTCTAGTGTTGATAAACCAAATTATTGAAGTATTGTTGTGTCGATATATTTCAACTATTTCCCTTTTTAGGCATCCAGTTACAGATAATAAAGCGACAATTTCCAGCTTGTTAGTTCTAATAAAATATATTTCTACTGTCTACTTGTTTTATGGTATATAAGTACCTATTACATATTTTCGATTAAATATAATACATGTGTATGCGCTTTTATAATAATCTACAGTGTTTATTGGTAAAATTTATATCTTTTAATTTGACTAAGCAGAGGAAAAAAGCGAATAAAGATCTAGGAGTCGAGGAAAGATACTACAATTTTTTCATGACTAAATAAACTGTCTCCTATCGGTAGGTTACGTCAGAATACTTTTAAAACTGACAAGTGTTCATGACAGTACATAATAATAAGAGAGTCATAGAACCAGCTCAATCACCATTGAAACAAAAATAATGAGACATTATCTAGATGTTATACAATAAAATTCTATATAAGATACATTAAAATTACTAACCACGATAAATTACGATTTTGCAAATAACCAACTACAACAACACAAATTAACGTAATACTTAAACGAAATAAAATCCATTAAAATATAAAATTACAAACAGCATAGTATAAACTACAAAATCGCTCAGACCAATAGTTAGAACTCGAATACAATAGCAGAGTTAAAGCAATAAGTCTTAAGCAACATCACTAAGTTGAATGTATCTATATTTGGCATACGCGAATATTAAAAAAACCTGTTTTCAAAATAAGCAATGTTATGATATTGTCACAACCAGCTTAGACTATTTATACAAACTTATCAAACACTATCTAAAATAAGGTATAAAACATATATTCAGCTAAATCAATGGTGTGAATTTGATAAAAAATAAATATTCGACAAAGTAAAATCTCCGTTAGCCAAGATGCACCAAAACGGTTACCGTAACAGCTGATATAGCAAGTATACCGATTCTAAATTCCAATCGTGGCGATTCCCGATAAGGGATACGTAGGTAAATGTTCTCGATTGTCTATGAGACTATCGTTAAATTATCGCTCACGTTGTGCTACTGAGACGGCGGCGCCCCACTATTACGGTATCGAGAGGAATTGAAAACGCTTTGAAGGTATACGTACTGTGACACTGGCGCGAATCTAGTGTATTGTGACGTCATAAATATAAGAGTAACGACTTCATTGTGCTTGTATCAAAATATTACGAGGAAACCAATAGTCAATAGCCCGATAGAGTGCAATATATAGGGGCTTTTATAGAATATGAACTGCAACGAAATATATTGGTCAATTGGCTTATGAACTTCATAGAGGAAATTTGTTCAGTGTAGTAATAATGCAAGTTCACCTCTGTCCGGCTGTTAAGAAACAAGTATTATTAAAATTATCAAATGATTATTATATAGCTTTTGAGTCAATGGTTCCGAGTAGCAATTAACCCGGCGAGACCGGGGAAATACCATGGAAAGTGGCTTATGCCACATGTTCTTCGGTAACTCAGATATTCGAACATTACAATTGCACTCCATTGAGTAATATCGGAGCCTGATATTTTCAATGATAATAAAGATTAATATTAGCAAATCGGCAGATAAAATAAGTCTTAAAATCGATGTGTTCTTGCACTTCTTGCGTTTAGGCTTTAAATATGATATTTGTAAGGCGCAATAAACTTTCTAATATATTCAAATTGAAATTATGCTAGACAATTACATTGACAGCGCGAACAGTAAACATTACTGATTCTTGTTGATGTTAAAATTATGTAAAATATTAAACTAAGCGCATTATATAAGCTCAGTATCTTGTATAAGTATTGGTTATTTCTCACTTAATATATCTCCTCTCAACTAATGGATTTTCCATGTAAAGTTCCACCGCGGTATGTAAGGGTACAGCACGCGACTGATTACCACAATTACAAATTACAATTTTTATATTTTGGTGTAAGTACTAACCTTTGAGAAAATTTCCATCGGGTGCTAGGATATGATTTTCGTGCAGAAAATAAACAATGGTATTGCTACTGTGATCTTTTGGCACGCCTTAATACCGATTGTTGAATTAATTTTAATTTTTGAAAATATAAAGGATAATTATTAAATTTTATTAACAGTAAAATGTTAAAGAATCTTCGAAAGTTAATTTCGTTGAAATTTTTGTATTTATTACATTTTATTACAACTACATGTGGAATGGCCTGAAAACTAAACAACTATAGTATAAGATGTTTTTCTTATTTTTTCATCATGATTACATAATGAACTTCATGACAATTCCCTTGTGCGGAAAGCAGATAGAACAGGTACGATACTTAGATATCCTCATTCGCTTCTTCGATTTTCATAACTCTAGTAATAAATGATCTTGGCATCACTAGGCAAGGACACGTTCAATTTGGTCAAGGAACGTGTGGAGCTGTCCAGGATTCCTACATGGTATCCTTCCGCTTTTGCACTCTATACCTGCATAGTCAATCTTGCATTGTCTATTCTCTCTATGTGTCCCGAACCGTCGGATCTTTTTTACCCAATTATGGTATGCTATTGTAACTCAAGCTACAGTTGCTACGCATGCAAAATTAATCTTATGTTCTCTCTCTATTTATTAAAACTCAATTTAATATTCTGCTGATGGGGTACTTGAAAATTTATGGATTCATTTCTCTTGGGATATTCTTATATTTAACTACTGTGTATCATATATAACAATGCCTCGGAATGGTAATTAGTTTTTCTAGTACACACTTATTATATATTTTTTTAAACAGTTTGTAATCTGAAGGGAGAGATCGTGATTCCAGTACAAGTTATAGCCCCGTGATCCTATTGCCGCAGGCTGTGCGGGAGCTGATAACCACCAATTACAGTGTCACTTATTACTTTCAATAAGCACTTCCCCTGCCGGCGATTGGATACATCATTCGTTCATCAGTTCATCCCTAAGATTATAGTCGTTCATCTTCCTGTGCCAGACATAAGTGATAATCCATGCTAACACTAATTTTACAAAATGTTAAATGTATGTTTTTTAACTTAATAGGAACTACCATAAAATAATAAAACTTATCTCTGAAATGTAAAACTAGAATATATAAATTGCACCTTAATAATAAAATGTACGACAGTCCAGTCCCAGTGACAAGGGCAGGGATAATATTTCCATTTTTATGTCTTTTTTTCCTTTTTATGAGAAAAAGGGGCAGAGGAGCGTGCGGGTCATCTGATGGAAAGTGACCACCGCCGCCCATAGACATCCTCAACACCAGGGGCGTCGAATCAGCGTTGCCGGCCTTTTAAGTGGGAGTATGGTCGTTTCTTGAACGTCCCTAAGTCGTATCGTTCCGGTAATACCTCTGCCGGCAACTGGTTCCATAGAGGAACCGTGCGCAGCAAAAAATGTTGGCTGAAGCGCACTGTCGTAGATCGCCAATATCAATAACTTAACATTTATCATGGACGTATCTATTAACACAGAAACAGTTCCTAACTAAGTGTACATACAGTTATTGTCAACGTTAAGTAGCTAACTAACATTGTCTGACCTACTTCATGGAATGTACTTTTACATCAATATAATTGATCTATTGAAACAGCGTTGCAATATTAACAATTCTATTGTGTCCCAATAGATCTATATTCTTATTCAGAAACTAATAACAAACGAATAAATCGTGGTCGATGTTTGAAATAAAAAAAAGCTACACTTGTCTATGGTATTGACTACTCACAGTGAAAGGGCCCGCAGTGGGAACGTGTGTTCAAAATAGTAATTTGATTTTAATTGAACGTTGATGACTAAATACAGATGTGAAGCTTTGATAAGTTAAATTGTTTTTAAGTTTTTTAAATTTTAAATGATACCCATATTTTAAAAAAGCATTAAAACTATATCTGAACAAGAGGCGGTGGAGTTTCACCGGTCGAGCCGGCCCATTCATGCAGCGGACTGCTTGGTTCTACGACTTTTAATACTACTATCCAAACTTAGCGTGTATAAAACTTTCAAATTGAGTTCTAAGATTCAAGAACTACATAGTAAATATTTATTACATACATAATATATGCATACTTACATACATTTATTGCAAAATAAAAATATCGATTTAATTATATTTATAATATCAAATAGACGTCTGCCATGTTCGGCAGCCGCTTCGTAACTACTTGTTGTGTTACAAAAAAATTACAGATTTACAAAAAAATACACTAGTCCAGGTAGCACAAAAAGTATTAATTAGAAAGAAATTAAATATTTTACCCATTTATGTTTCTATGCCATATACGTATTTGTAATCTAATTGTACTAATGGTACTATAAGGTAAAAATAATTAAGACAAATCAAAATTTAGTTTAGACAATGAAATTAATTAATAAAGAAATAAAAAAGCCATTATTTTACCAGCTACATATTGCATTTTAATAACTATACTAGTTATTGCCCGCTACTTCATCTGTGTGGACGCCAAAAAAGCAGGGAGAATACTGTGCCATTATACGGGTTCATCGCTCACCCCCAGTTAATGATAACATGATAATATTCAGCCTATGTGTTGATCTGACCTTCTTGGATATATTTAAGCAAAATTCGACGTAAAAGCATGCAGTACTTTTACACTTTATCCGTAACAAACATACAGACAAACAGACAAAAATTCTGAAAACTATATTTTTGGGTTCAGTATCGATATTTCATTTGTATAATGTATAAATTATTAAAGAATTATACAAATGAAATATTCAATGTACAGTTTCAATGTATAGGCTCCACGAGGAAGTGTAACAATTATCGTCTTATTGCTCTTATAACACATTCAAGCAAAATAATGTTACACATCGTAAACGAGCGACTGAAAGCCTACCTGTCCAGAGAAATTGCGCCAGAACAGGCCGGATTTGTGAAGGGAAAGGGTACCAGGGAACAGATCCTCATTGTTCGACAGATCATCGAGAAGGCCCGAGAGTTCAACAAGCCAACCTACATATGCTTTGTTGACTTCTCCAAAGCATTCGACTCGGTGAAATGGCCTACACTGTGGAAAACACTCCTAGATATGGGAACACCACAACACCTAGTGCATCTGCTCAGGGAACTCTACGAAGGAGGAACCGCTTCAGTGCGGACAGATGACCTTCTCTCAGAAGTTTTCCATCCCAGTGCGGGTGTACGACAGGGTTGCATAATATCACCCTTGCTCTTTAACATCTACACTGAGCTTGTGATGCGAATCACTCTCGAAGACTGGAACGATGGCGTTGGAATTGGTGGATATAAAATCGCTAACCTGCGGTACGCTGACGACACCACTTTGTTCGCCAGTAGTGCTGACCATATGGAAGAATTACTTCTCAAAATGGAGCGCGTGAGTCTTACATTTGGGTTAAAGATTAATAGAAACAAGACCAAGATCATGATCGTGGACCGCGTCAATGACAATTTGCCCAAAATGACACAGATTGCGAACTGTGACGTGGTACACACATATGTTTATCTTGGAGCTTTGATCTCAGATAAAGGCGGCTGCGTAGATGAAGTTAAGCGACGTATGGCCATGACCAGAACTACCATGGAGAAGCTGAGGAAAATATGGAGGAATCGCAATATTACTAAAGCCACCAAAGTAAGATTAGTGCGAACTCTTGTATTCCCCATTCTTCTTTACGCAGCAGAAACGTGGACAGTACGAGAACTGGAAAAGAAAAAGATAAACGCTCTAGAGATGTGGTGCTGGAGGAAGATGCTGGGAATATCGTGGACAGAATTCCGAACCAACGTGTCCATACTCCAGGAACTCGGCATCACGCAGCGTTTATCGGCGGTGGTTCAGTCACGTATTTTACAATATTTCGGTCATGTTTCTAGGCGAAGCAGCGAGTCCATAGAACGTCTAGTCATACAAGGAAGAGTGGAAGGAACTAGATCGCGAGGTAGGTCAGCAATGCGTTGGACTGACCAAATAAAGAGCGCATTGGGAAACCGCATATCTGACTGCGTCAGGCAGTCTGTCAACAGAGAAGGTTGGAAAGAGGTCGTAAGAAGGGCTCTGTCCGCCTCTGCTGTCGATGTGGCAGCCACGAAGTGACCACGACCGCTCTGTCAAGAGCGAGACGACAGAGAAGAAGTTTCAACTTTCCTATAATTTTATTATGTTTATAGATTATTTCGCGGCACATTAGAAAGAAATTATTTATTTTACCTATTTTGTTTTTTATACCTACCTTAAACGTATTTGTAATCTAATTGTACTTTTGTACATGTGCACTAATGGTTGCAATAAGGTAAAAATAATTAAGAAAAATCAAAATTTAGTTTATATATTGAAATTAAATACAGTAATAAATACAGAAATAAAAAAGCCATTATTTTAGCTGCTACATATAGCATTTTAATAACTATATTATTTATTGACTAATTACTAAATGTTTACTAAACATGTTTTACAATTCTAATACTGAATTAGTCGAGTTATTCCTGTGCCTGTATGGATAATTTTTATTAAGGTTCCCAAGGTTGACTTTTCAGTTATAGCGATGTCAAACTAATTATTATTTGTTATTATTATTACATAACATAAAAAAAAATGCCTTGTTTGTATATTCCTAGTAATATTTGAATTTTTTGATTTGTTTTTTTTAAGTAGCATATAAATTTAAAAATTAAAAACAATATTTTTTATGCACTTAGTACTTTTGAGACACGGTGCAATAAAAACGGTGCCGCTACTAGCTACTAGATGTCTATGTACAGTTTTTGATCACGCTATGATTCTCTTCATTGGTTTATATAAGCCGATTTATGTTTTATGTTACCTATAATACCCGCGAGGGGGCGTTAAAAGCGTTAAACGTTTTTACAAGAGACATTAGAAGTTCCACTTCAAAAACCGCATCAAAATACGTTGCGTATGATGATTAAATAAGAATAATTTATAATATCTGCTATCCTATATATTTTTGCTAAATGCTGAATTCTCGAAATGATGACAAGAACCTATATTTTTTATTATTAATTATAACCGCTGCAACGCTGTTCAATGTTAATATTTTACAAGGCGCATAATTAATGTCTAGAAAGGGAAGGTGCTATTTAACCGATCTCGAACAGTTACGTGACAGAAATAAAGATTCCTTTATTAATTTGAAACTTTTATGATTAAATGGGCTTAATTAATTACAAAATAAATTTTATAGTAATTAATACTAAGAGTTATGATTTTAAATTAATTGATTTTGATGCAGTTTTCTAGTCGAATATTTTAAATTTAAATTATTGATTTGGAGTGTTACGTAAACATTTTAGAAACTTAATTGGAAAGGTTTCATAATTTTTTTTACTATATAGATTTCAGTGATAAAATTGTACTAAGATTTTTACAAGCAGTTTAGTTCATATTCATATAATAACCCAAAACTTAAATTCGGTAAAGTTTGTGATAAATATGGAAGATTAAAAATTTCTCTGCGATATTTTGTAAATGTTTTGACTGCTTACGCAACATTCGCAACAATCCTTCAACAAATCCCTATTAGTTATGGTGTGACATAGAATAGATGAGGTTGTCAAGACCATACCATCAAATCATAATATTAGTCGTAAATTTTATGTAAGACTGCGGTTACCTTAGTTCTCAGACGAAGTGTTGCACTACTTTTTTACAGTGGTAGAGTCACGCAGCTCGCTGCAAGAATAGGCCGGCGCGTCCGTTGAAATCCCTCAAAATATCGACGTAAAGTAGCTTTTGCCGCGTTTCGCTAGGTGAGAGAGGTATCCAGAGGCCCAACCCCTTTCTCCCTTCCCTTCCCATCCCATTCGCGACCCCGTCCATATACTATTCTAAGGGCCGGCACCCCAATTGTTACACTATGTATTCAGCTGTATGGACAGCTGAAGCCCATGGGGGCGGCGTTTGTTGGTCACCATCACCACGCCTGCTCGTTTGCTTCCTATACCATAAAAAACATGTAAGTTTACGCCTTTGTAGCAGGCGGAATAGAATTGCATAAAAAAGATTCTTCAGAACACACACATGGTTCCCTTTCTTAATTTTCGTGATTTGTGACATACTTCTTCTAAGGCTTCCTGATAATAAACTGTCGGTTAATCAATAATGTCCAATATTTTAATAGCCCACGTTTAATTTTACTTTACGCGCTTAATTCCTCAAGGTGTATGAATCGACAATCTATAATATCTATCATTATAATGCGCCTTCATTGACACAAATCTAGCTATTACCCGATACACCTTTTTCAGGTATTAAAAGTGTAAAACGTGCAAATCCAAATTCAAATATTCATACCAAATCTAACCACAGTATCCTTATTCCTTAAACAAGTAGAACACAAATTGTAATATAAACTACTAAAACTACTCAGAGATCCTCTAGTAGGTTATAGTACACAGGCTATTCACATGTACCGTTATGAGACCTTAATTTATACACAAATATATATATAAGGTGCAATATTTCACGCATTTAGCAACTTTACGCCCATATTATTATTTTGCACGCACTTACCAGAGCCGTGTAAAGTATTAAAAATATACGTAATGCTATACTGCCATTATAATGCTATGTCCTAGTAAATACTGTATAAATGCTGTAAATGTTCCTGCAGTTGCCTACAAACAAAATAGACGTCATTGGGTTTATGGGAAATATGCTGAAGTTTATTTCAAACTCTTTTACCAAAGTTGATATTTATTAGTAATTAATTATATAACATAACATAACATAACTTCACGCCTTTTGTTACCCGAAGGTGTAGGCAGCGGCTGTTAAGCCTCGTCTCGCCGTTATGTTCACGTCCCAAATGGAATAGGTGGCGAACCTATTGCCATACCGGGCACAAAGTTTGTCAGTCATCGATATTTATCACACATAACTTCCGAAAACAATTTCGAAAAGTCATTGGTGTGTGCCAGTGTCTGGAATCGAACCCCGGACCTCTGGATCAGAGGTCGTGCGCTCGCCCACTGCGCCACGGAGACTTTTTTTTTAATTTAATTAATTAAATTAAATTAAATTAATTATATCTATATGAATAGTTAGTATATAATTGTTTGTTGAAAACTTATGGTGTTTGAAAGCGAGGAATCCAGAATGGATACAACGATAATGGTTGACGATGTAGTGCTGGAACAGATGAATGAAATTTTATATCTTGGATGCGCTTTTAGTAGGGATGGAAGGTAGGTACACCGCAGCTGTAGAAAGAAGAGTGGCGTTAGGAAATAGCGTAAATGGAGCGCGAGATTCCTGGGCGCAAAGAATATTAACAGAAAAGCCCCGCTAGCAGTCCACAATGCAATACTGATCCCAACGCTAACATATGGAAGCGAGAGCTGGGTATGGCAGAGTGTGCATAAAAGTAGGATAAACGCGGTCTAAATGAGGGCATTGCGCAAAATCTGCGGAGTGACCCTCGCTGACCGCGTCGAAAACAAGGTTATAAGGAAGGAAGTCGGATTGAAAGAGATTGTCGGTGTAAAGGTAAGAAAGGGCATGCTCCGATGGTTCAGACATCTAGAAAGGATGGATGATGCAAGATTGAAGAGTTATGAAGGGGCATATGGCGCTCCGTTCTCTCTGCCTACCCCGCAAGGGGTTTGGCGTGAAGTTATGTATGTATGTATGTATCAATAGATTTTTTTACGGGAGAGGGGGCAAACGATCTAGCGGGTTATCTGGTGGTAAGTGACTACGGCCTTCCTTTAGCAACTGCAATACTGCGGGATTCACAGTTGCGTTGCCGGATGTGAAAATGGGCTTCCAGATACCGCTTTTATGGTAGGAAACTTGACTTAAAACAATTTACGTCGATTTCCTAAGCGGTCTACTCTGTTACTGTTTGATTTCTTTGAAAAACGGTACACTATTACGGTATCGAGAGGAATTGAAAACGCTTTGAAGGTATACGTACTGTGACACTGGCGCGAATCTAGTGTATTGTGACGTCATAAATATAAGAGTAACGACTTCATTGTGCTTGTATCAAAATATTACGAGGAAACCAATAGTCAATAGCCCGATAGAGTGCAATATATAGGGGCTTTTATAGAATATGAACTGCAACGAAATATATTGGTCAATTGGCTTATGAACTTCATAGAGGAAATTTGTTCAGTGTAGTAATAATGCAAGTTCACCTCTGTCCGGCTGTTAAGAAACAAGTATTATTAAAATTATCAAATGATTATTATATAGCTTTTGAGTCAATGGTTCCGAGTAGCAATTAACCCGGCGAGACCGGGGAAATACCATGGAAAGTGGCTTATGCCACATGTTCTTCGGTAACTCAGATATTCGAACATTACAATTGCACTCCATTGAGTAATATCGGAGCCTGATATTTTCAATGATAATAAAGATTAATATTAGCAAATCGGCAGATAAAATAAGTCTTAAAATCGATGTGTTCTTGCACTTCTTGCGTTTAGGCTTTAAATATGATATTTGTAAGGCGCAATAAACTTTCTAATATATTCAAATTGAAATTATGCTAGACAATTACATTGACAGCGCGAACAGTAAACATTACTGATTCTTGTTGATGTTAAAATTATGTAAAATATTAAACTAAGCGCATTATATAAGCTCAGTATCTTGTATAAGTATTGGTTATTTCTCACTTAATATATCTCCTCTCAACTAATGGATTTTCCATGTAAAGTTCCACCGCGGTATGTAAGGGTACAGCACGCGACTGATTACCACAATTACAAATTACAATTTTTATATTTTGGTGTAAGTACTAACCTTTGAGAAAATTTCCATCGGGTGCTAGGATATGATTTTCGTGCAGAAAATAAACAATGGTATTGCTACTGTGATCTTTTGGCACGCCTTAATACCGATTGTTGAATTAATTTTAATTTTTGAAAATATAAAGGATAATTATTAAATTTTATTAACAGTAAAATGTTAAAGAATCTTCGAAAGTTAATTTCGTTGAAATTTTTGTATTTATTACATTTTATTACAACTACATGTGGAATGGCCTGAAAACTAAACAACTATAGTATAAGATGTTTTTCTTATTTTTTCATCATGATTACATAATGAACTTCATGACAATTCCCTTGTGCGGAAAGCAGATAGAACAGGTACGATACTTAGATATCCTCATTCGCTTCTTCGATTTTCATAACTCTAGTAATAAATGATCTTGGCATCACTAGGCAAGGACACGTTCAATTTGGTCAAGGAACGTGTGGAGCTGTCCAGGATTCCTACATGGTATCCTTCCGCTTTTGCACTCTATACCTGCATAGTCAATCTTGCATTGTCTATTCTCTCTATGTGTCCCGAACCGTCGGATCTTTTTTACCCAATTATGGTATGCTATTGTAACTCAAGCTACAGTTGCTACGCATGCAAAATTAATCTTATGTTCTCTCTCTATTTATTAAAACTCAATTTAATATTCTGCTGATGGGGTACTTGAAAATTTATGGATTAATTTCTCTTGGGATATTCTTATATTTAACTACTGTGTATCATATATAACAATGCCTCGGAATGGTAATTAGTTTTTCTAGTACACACTTATTATATATTTTTTTAAACAGTTTGTAATCTGAAGGGAGAGATCGTGATTCCAGTACAAGTTATAGCCCCGTGATCCTATTGCCGCAGGCTGTGCGGGAGCTGATAACCACCAATTACAGTGTCACTTATTACTTTCAATAAGCACTTCCCCTGCCGGCGATTGGATACATCATTCGTTCATCAGTTCATCCCTAAGATTATAGTCGTTCATCTTCCTGTGCCAGACATAAGTGATAATCCATGCTAACACTAATTTTACAAAATGTTAAATGTATGTTTTTTAACTTAATAGGAACTACCATAAAATAATAAAACTTATCTCTGAAATGTAAAACTAGAATATATAAATTGCACCTTAATAATAAAATGTACGACAGTCCAGTCCCAGTGACAAAGGCAGGGATAATATTTCCATTTTTATGTCTTTTTTTCCTTTTTATGAGAAAAAGGGGCAGAGGAGCGTGCGGGTCATCTGATGGAAAGTGACCACCGCCGCCCATAGACATCCTCAACACCAGGGGCGTCGAATCAGCGTTGCCGGCCTTTTAAGTGGGAGTATGGTCGTTTCTTGAACGTCCCTAAGTCGTATCGTTCCGGTAATACCTCTGCCGGCAACTGGTTCCATAGAGGAACCGTGCGCAGCAAAAAATGTTGGCTGAAGCGCACTGTCGTAGATCGCCAATATCAATAACTTAACATTTATCATGGACGTATCTATTAACACAGAAACAGTTCCTAACTAAGTGTACATACAGTTATTGTCAACGTTAAGTAGCTAACTAACATTGTCTGACCTACTTCATGGAATGTACTTTTACATCAATATAATTGATCTATTGAAACAGCGTTGCAATATTAACAATTCTATGGTGGGAACGTGTGTTCAAAATAGTAATTTGATTTTAATTGAACGTTGATGACTAAATACAGATGTGAAGCTTTGATAAGTTAAATTGTTTTTAAGTTTTTTAAATTTTAAATGATACCCATATTTTAAAAAAGCATTAAAACTATATCTGAACAAGAGGCGGTGGAGTTTCACCGGTCGAGCCGGCCCATTCATGCAGCGGACTGCTTGGTTCTACGACTTTTAATACTACTATCCAAACTTAGCGTGTATAAAACTTTCAAATTGAGTTCTAAGATTCAAGAACTACATAGTAAATATTTATTACATACATAATATATGCATACTTACATACATTTATTGCAAAATAAAAATATCGATTTAATTATATTTATAATATCAAATAGACGTCTGCCATGTTCGGCAGCCGCTTCGTAACTACTTGTTGTGTTACAAAAAAATTACAGATTTACAAAAAAATACACTAGTCCAGGTAGCACAAAAAGTATTAATTAGAAAGAAATTAAATATTTTACCCATTTATGTTTCTATGCCATATACGTATTTGTAATCTAATTGTACTAATGGTACTATAAGGTAAAAATAATTAAGACAAATCAAAATTTAGTTTAGACAATGAAATTAATTAATAAAGAAATAAAAAAGCCATTATTTTACCAGCTACATATTGCATTTTAATAACTATACTAGTTATTGCCCGCTACTTCATCTGTGTGGACGCCAAAAAAGCAGGGAGAATACTGTGCCATTATACGGGTTCATCGCTCACCCCCAGTTAATGATAACATGATAATATTCAGCCTATGTGTTGATCTGACCTTCTTGGATATATTTAAGCAAAATTCGACGTAAAAGCATGCAGTACTTTTACACTTTATCCGTAACAAACATACAGACAAACAGACAAAAATTCTGAAAACTATATTTTTGGGTTCAGTATCGATATTTCATTTGTATAATGTATAAATTATTAAAGAATTATACAAATGAAATATTCAATGTACAGTTTCAATGTATAGGCTCCACGAGGAAGTGTAACAATTATCGTCTTATTGCTCTTATAACACATTCAAGCAAAATAATGTTACACATCGTAAACGAGCGACTGAAAGCCTACCTGTCCAGAGAAATTGCGCCAGAACAGGCCGGATTTGTGAAGGGAAAGGGTACCAGGGAACAGATCCTCATTGTTCGACAGATCATCGAGAAGGCCCGAGAGTTCAACAAGCCAACCTACATATGCTTTGTTGACTTCTCCAAAGCATTCGACTCGGTGAAATGGCCTACACTGTGGAAAACACTCCTAGATATGGGAACACCACAACACCTAGTGCATCTGCTCAGGGAACTCTACGAAGGAGGAACCGCTTCAGTGCGGACAGATGACCTTCTCTCAGAAGTTTTCCATCCCAGTGCGGGTGTACGACAGGGTTGCATAATATCACCCTTGCTCTTTAACATCTACACTGAGCTTGTGATGCGAATCACTCTCGAAGACTGGAACGATGGCGTTGGAATTGGTGGATATAAAATCGCTAACCTGCGGTACGCTGACGACACCACTTTGTTCGCCAGTAGTGCTGACCATATGGAAGAATTACTTCTCAAAATGGAGCGCGTGAGTCTTACATTTGGGTTAAAGATTAATAGAAACAAGACCAAGATCATGATCGTGGACCGCGTCAATGACAATTTGCCCAAAATGACACAGATTGCGAACTGTGACGTGGTACACACATATGTTTATCTTGGAGCTTTGATCTCAGATAAAGGCGGCTGCGTAGATGAAGTTAAGCGACGTATGGCCATGACCAGAACTACCATGGAGAAGCTGAGGAAAATATGGAGGAATCGCAATATTACTAAAGCCACCAAAGTAAGATTAGTGCGAACTCTTGTATTCCCCATTCTTCTTTACGCAGCAGAAACGTGGACAGTACGAGAACTGGAAAAGAAAAAGATAAACGCTCTAGAGATGTGGTGCTGGAGGAAGATGCTGGGAATATCGTGGACAGAATTCCGAACCAACGTGTCCATACTCCAGGAACTCGGCATCACGCAGCGTTTATCGGCGGTGGTTCAGTCACGTATTTTACAATATTTCGGTCATGTTTCTAGGCGAAGCAGCGAGTCCATAGAACGTCTAGTCATACAAGGAAGAGTGGAAGGAACTAGATCGCGAGGTAGGTCAGCAATGCGTTGGACTGACCAAATAAAGAGCGCATTGGGAAACCGCATATCTGACTGCGTCAGGCAGTCTGTCAACAGAGAAGGTTGGAAAGAGGTCGTAAGAAGGGCTCTGTCCGCCTCTGCTGTCGATGTGGCAGCCACGAAGTGACCACGACCGCTCTGTCAAGAGCGAGACGACAGAGAAGAAGTTTCAACTTTCCTATAATTTTATTATGTTTATAGATTATTTCGCGGCACATTAGAAAGAAATTATTTATTTTACCTATTTTGTTTTTTATACCTACCTTAAACGTATTTGTAATCTAATTGTACTTTTGTACATGTGCACTAATGGTTGCAATAAGGTAAAAATAATTAAGAAAAATCAAAATTTAGTTTATATATTGAAATTAAATACAGTAATAAATACAGAAATAAAAAAGCCATTATTTTAGCTGCTACATATAGCATTTTAATAACTATATTATTTATTGACTAATTACTAAATGTTTACTAAACATGTTTTACAATTCTAATACTGAATTAGTCGAGTTATTCCTGTGCCTGTATGGATAATTTTTATTAAGGTTCCCAAGGTTGACTTTTCAGTTATAGCGATGTCAAACTAATTATTATTTGTTATTATTATTACATAACATAAAAAAAAATGCCTTGTTTGTATATTCCTAGTAATATTTGAATTTTTTGATTTGTTTTTTTTAAGTAGCATATAAATTTAAAAATTAAAAACAATATTTTTTATGCACTTAGTACTTTTGAGACACGGTGCAATAAAAACGGTGCCGCTACTAGCTACTAGATGTCTATGTACAGTTTTTGATCACGCTATGATTCTCTTCATTGGTTTATATAAGCCGATTTATGTTTTATGTTACCTATAATACCCGCGAGGGGGCGTTAAAAGCGTTAAACGTTTTTACAAGAGACATTAGAAGTTCCACTTCAAAAACCGCATCAAAATACGTTGCGTATGATGATTAAATAAGAATAATTTATAATATCTGCTATCCTATATATTTTTGCTAAATGCTGAATTCTCGAAATGATGACAAGAACCTATATTTTTTATTATTAATTATAACCGCTGCAACGCTGTTCAATGTTAATATTTTACAAGGCGCATAATTAATGTCTAGAAAGGGAAGGTGCTATTTAACCGATCTCGAACAGTTACGTGACAGAAATAAAGATTCCTTTATTAATTTGAAACTTTTATGATTAAATGGGCTTAATTAATTACAAAATAAATTTTATAGTAATTAATACTAAGAGTTATGATTTTAAATTAATTGATTTTGATGCAGTTTTCTAGTCGAATATTTTAAATTTAAATTATTGATTTGGAGTGTTACGTAAACATTTTAGAAACTTAATTGGAAAGGTTTCATAATTTTTTTTACTATATAGATTTCAGTGATAAAATTGTACTAAGATTTTTACAAGCAGTTTAGTTCATATTCATATAATAACCCAAAACTTAAATTCGGTAAAGTTTGTGATAAATATGGAAGATTAAAAATTTCTCTGCGATATTTTGTAAACGTTTTGACTGCTTACGCAACATTCGCAACAATCCTTCAACAAATCCCTATTAGTTATGGTGTGACATAGAATAGATGAGGTTGTCAAGACCATACCATCAAATCATAATATTAGTCGTAAATTTTATGTAAGACTGCGGTTACCTTAGTTCTCAGACGAAGTGTTGCACTACTTTTTTACAGTGGTAGAGTCACGCAGCTCGCTGCAAGAATAGGCCGGCGCGTCCGTTGAAATCCCTCAAAATATCGACGTAAAGTAGCTTTTGCCGCGTTTCGCTAGGTGAGAGAGGTATCCAGAGGCCCAACCCCTTTCTCCCTTCCCTTCCCATCCCATTCGCGACCCCGTCCATATACTATTCTAAGGGCCGGCACCCCAATTGTTACACTATGTATTCAGCTGTATGGACAGCTGAAGCCCATGGGGGCGGCGTTTGTTGGTCACCATCACCACGCCTGCTCGTTTGCTTCCTATACCATAAAAAACATGTAAGTTTACGCCTTTGTAGCAGGCGGAATAGAATTGCATAAAAAAGATTCTTCAGAACACACACATGGTTCCCTTTCTTAATTTTCGTGATTTGTGACATACTTCTTCTAAGGCTTCCTGATAATAAACTGTCGGTTAATCAATAATGTCCAATATTTTAATAGCCCACGTTTAATTTTACTTTACGCGCTTAATTCCTCAAGGTGTATGAATCGACAATCTATAATATCTATCATTATAATGCGCCTTCATTGACACAAATCTAGCTATTACCCGATACACCTTTTTCAGGTATTAAAAGTGTAAAACGTGCAAATCCAAATTCAAATATTCATACCAAATCTAACCACAGTATCCTTATTCCTTAAACAAGTAGAACACAAATTGTAATATAAACTACTAAAACTACTCAGAGATCCTCTAGTAGGTTATAGTACACAGGCTATTCACATGTACCGTTATGAGACCTTAATTTATACACAAATATATATATAAGGTGCAATATTTCACGCATTTAGCAACTTTACGCCCATATTATTATTTTGCACGCACTTACCAGAGCCGTGTAAAGTATTAAAAATATACGTAATGCTATACTGCCATTATAATGCTATGTCCTAGTAAATACTGTATAAATGCTGTAAATGTTCCTGCAGTTGCCTACAAACAAAATAGACGTCATTGGGTTTATGGGAAATATGCTGAAGTTTATTTCAAACTCTTTTACCAAAGTTGATATTTATTAGTAATTAATTATATAACATAACATAACATAACTTCACGCCTTTTGTTACCCGAAGGTGTAGGCAGCGGCTGTTAAGCCTCGTCTCGCCGTTATGTTCACGTCCCAAATGGAATAGGTGGCGAACCTATTGCCATACCGGGCACAAAGTTTGTCAGTCATCGATATTTATCACACATAACTTCCGAAAACAATTTCGAAAAGTCATTGGTGTGTGCCAGTGTCTGGAATCGAACCCCGGACCTCTGGATCAGAGGTCGTGCGCTCGCCCACTGCGCCACGGAGACTTTTTTTTTAATTTAATTAATTAAATTAAATTAAATTAATTATATCTATATGAATAGTTAGTATATAATTGTTTGTTGAAAACTTATGGTGTTTGAAAGCGAGGAATCCAGAATGGATACAACGATAATGGTTGACGATGTAGTGCTGGAACAGATGAATGAAATTTTATATCTTGGATGCGCTTTTAGTAGGGATGGAAGGTAGGTACACCGCAGCTGTAGAAAGAAGAGTGGCGTTAGGAAATAGCGTAAATGGAGCGCGAGATTCCTGGGCGCAAAGAATATTAACAGAAAAGCCCCGCTAGCAGTCCACAATGCAATACTGATCCCAACGCTAACATATGGAAGCGAGAGCTGGGTATGGCAGAGTGTGCATAAAAGTAGGATAAACGCGGTCTAAATGAGGGCATTGCGCAAAATCTGCGGAGTGACCCTCGCTGACCGCGTCGAAAACAAGGTTATAAGGAAGGAAGTCGGATTGAAAGAGAGTGTCGGTGTAAAGGTAAGAAAGGGCATGCTCCGATGGTTCAGACATCTAGAAAGGATGGATGATGCAAGATTGAAGAGTTATGAAGGGGCATATGGCGCTCCGTTCTCTCTGCCTACCCCGCAAGGGGTTTGGCGTGAAGTTATGTATGTATGTATGTATCAATAGATTTTTTTACGGGAGAGGGGGCAAACGATCTAGCGGGTTATCTGGTGGTAAGTGACTACGGCCTTCCTTTAGCAACTGCAATACTGCGGGATTCACAGTTGCGTTGCCGGATGTGAAAATGGGCTTCCAGATACCGCTTTTATGGTAGGAAACTTGACTTAAAACAATTTACGTCGATTTCCTAAGCGGTCTACTCTGTTACTGTTTGATTTCTTTGAAAAACCCGTGGCAAAATTCCTTTACTATCGTCCCATGTTTTGTAGATATAGTTAGTTAGTCTAATATCTAATGAATTAGTCGTTTTCCTGGTGGCCATTGGTATTGTTTGTAACAGTGTAACCTGATCTGACTGAATGAGAACGCCACACAATCGATATGTGATGGCTATAATCGATTCTCTGAGAGAGCTGGACCAGTTTACTGTCGCGTCGGCAGAGGTATAACTGTAAAAGTAACATGGGACTGCTAATTTTATTGCAAGGACCATGACTGTAGTATAGGCGGTTGTTTGTTTAAGCTGTGAGGACACGTATGTTAATGTGGTTTTTACCCGACAGCGGAATAAGGAGTTTACGGGTTTATGGTATGATTGAGGCGTTGTTAGACAAGAATAACACGTACCCGTACTTGTTGTTTTTTTTTTTAATTTTTTTATAACATCATTTTTTTGCTTACTTATATGGAAAGAGGTGTGATCGTATTGAATTACGATGCTTTTACGTTACTGTTACTTTGACGCAGTGACAATAATGTTTTATTACTGTTAAAATTACTAAACCAATTTTAAAACAGTGGTAGAGCCAAGCAGTTCGCTGCATGAATGGGCTGGCTCGACCTGTGAAATACCACGACCTCTCAGAAGACCGACGTAAAGTGGCTCATGCCGCGTTTCGTTTGGTGAGAGAGGTACCCGGAGGCCCACCCCCTTCCCCATCCTTTCCTATCCTCTATCCCTTTAAGGTTGGCAACGCAACAGTAACACTACACTGTTGCTGGTGTCCATGGGCGGCGTTGGTTGCTTACCATAGTTAGATATAATGTAAGAATTCGGGAGCGAACAATGAAACCACGAGTGGCTGGAAACAACTGATTTATTTTTCGACTACCGACATACAATATTATATTAACAAATCTTATATCTTTAAACGAGCAATTCTTGTATATATATATATATATATATATATATATAATTGGAATCTCGGAATCGGCTCCAACAATGTTCATGAAATTTAGTATATAGGGGGTTTCGGGGGCGATAAATCGATCTAGCTAGGAATAATTTTTAGAAAATTTCATTTTATCGTGTTTTATCGATAATCAACTTAAACATCAACTTACTTTTTTATTGGAATTCCTGACATCTATTGGCGAATACTATTATTTGTGAGCAACTAACTTGCTTTAACGACAACAACACTAAAGCTATTCCAGCAGATGGCGTTGTTAACTAATTCCAGCAGATGGCGTTGTTAACTAATTACTATTTGTTTCTAATATAATATGTTAGTACATAGTATATATTAGTATATATTTATTATTCTGTCGGTAAGATCGAAATTTATAAAAAAAAAAAGAAAATACCGAGCAAAGCTCGGTCATCCAGATATTATAATAATATACCCCACACGTCCCCCTTTAAAAAGAAACAATGAATAATATAAAAAAAAAAACAAAAACAAAAAAAAAAAAAAAACAATACACACAAAGGCAATAAATTAATAGTAAATAGTAAATCTTAACATTTAGGGTATTTACCTTGAAAAACACATTTACGTTTATACCGATCTTTAGGAGCGGGAGCCGGTTGAGGGGACCTACTGTTTTTATCATCTGGTGGTTCCATAGTATCAACAGGTTCGTCGGCACACTCATGATATACCGGACTGTCTGGGGGCGATTTGGCAGTTTCACTCTCGTTATCCGATGAATTGGTATTAATTGACAAAGAATGCCTAGTGAACCGGTTTTTTACAGGCAAAAGTTGATCAATATGACGCTTCCACTCGCGCCCATCAGACAAACGTACTTTGTACGTCAACGGAGCCTCCCTCTCGACTACTGTGACTGGAGCCCATTTGTCACCACTATTATAATCACGCGCGAGTACTTTTTCGCCGAGTTCGGCATGTCGTTCGCGACCCGGACGATTTTGACCCGCGCGCTCCATGGAAGCCTCCACAGTTCGTTCGGCCGAAGGCTTAAGAATATCTAAACGACTACGGGGGCGCCTACCTAACATGGCGATAGCTGGCGGCACTCCTGTGGTAGCATGTTCACAATTTCTATATTGAAATAAAAATCTGGAAATTGCTGTATCAATATCGACACCTTCGTGTATTGCCTTTTTCATAGTCCGTTTGACTAACTTTACCGCATTTTCTGCTGCTCCGTTACCGGCAGCTCGATAGGGACTAGTTATTGTGTGATTCACCAGATTTTTATTTAAATAATTGCCAAATTCAAAAGAATTAAACGGTGGGCCGCCATCACTAATTATGTGTGATGGTAAACCGAAACGTGCGAAGAGTTCTCTAAGTCTAACAATTGTCGAACTAGCATTAGTACTGGCCATTCTTTGTACCTCTATCCACTTACTATGAGCATCAATTGTTATCAAATAATATTTACCCTGAAATACAGCAAAATCAATGTTCAATCGTTGCCAAGGTCGCGTCGGAAATGCCCACGGATGGAGTTGAGCTCGCGGCGGCGCGTCACGTTGCTGCAGGCACGCGCTGCACTCTCGACATATAGATTCAATAGCAGAATCTAATTGTGGCCAATACACAAAGTTCCGAGACAAATTTTTCATTTTTACTATACCTAGATGGCCCTCGTGTAGTTCATTGAGCACGCGTTGTCTCAACACCTCCGGAATTATAACTCTATGATTATACAATATACAACCCTTATCAATAATCAGACAGTCTTTTCGATAGAAATACGGTTTTTCTTCGTCACAAATAGGTACCGATGGCCAACCGTTTACTAAATAACCGTAGATATTTTTCAAAATACGATCGTTTTGTGTCTTCAAGGCAACATCTTTTGCACTAATCGGTACGGCCTCTTCGACATAATTGATATACGATACCGCGTCCGGCCCCACTTCACGTTCGCACTGTAACGGCAAGCGTGATAACGCATCAACATTGCAATTATCCTTAGATCTAACGAATTCAATTGTGAAGTCATAAGCAGCCAGTCTAGAATGATAAAATGACGACCGTACAAGTATTGGTGGTGCTTAATAACTCCATTAACAAGAGCGAGTGCCTCTTTATCTAATTGGCTATATCTTCGTTCAGCTGAATTCAAAGTTCTTGATGCGAAACATATGGGACGTTCATCACCATTGGGGTACCTGTGTGATAGCACACTGCCAATGCCGTACGAACTACTATCAACTGACAAAATCAACGGGAGCTCAGGATCATAGTGAACTAATATTTTGTTACCCGATATAGCTTTTTTTACACTTTGAAAAGTTATGTCGCACTCATCTGACCACTTCCATATAGAATCCTTTTGTAATAACTTATGTAAAGGAAACAAAATAGTACTCAAGTTAGAAATAAACTTAGCATAATAATTAACCAAGCCCAGAAAAGATCTCAGCTGTGTCACATCTTGAGGTCGCGGGGCATTTACAATCGCCGTAACTTTATTTACGTCTGGATGTAAACCATGTTTATCGATAACAAAACCGACGTAGGTTATACTATCACAAAGAAATTGGCATTTATCTAATTTAATTCTTAGACCGACGTCACGTAACCGACATAATAATGCCTTTAAATTGTCGATGTGCTCAGTACGATTTTTACCGGTACAGGCTATGTCGTCACAGAATACGACTACCCCCCTGAGACCTCTAATTGTTTCTTCCATAAATTTTTGGAATTTTTCTGGTATACAAGATAGACCAAAAGGTGTTCGACGGTAGACAAACGTACCGACATGCGTAGTTATAGCTGTGCATGCTTGGGACTCTTTTTCCAAAATTAATTGCTGAAAAGCGTTTGTAAGATAGATTTTGGAAAATTGCTCACCCCCACTGAGGGCGGCGAACAACTCCTCGATTCGCGGTAAAGGGTACGGCTCGCGCATCAGCTTAGGATTTATAGTCACTTTATAGTCGCCACAAATACGAATTTCACCATTCTTTTTAATAACCGGTACTATCGGGGTTCCGTAATCTGAATAATCGATTTTATAAATTGTACCCTCAGCCTCGAGCCGCTCCAACTCCCTCTCAACTGGTCTGCGCAATGCCAGCGGTAGCGACCTAGCCTTTATAAACACTGGACTTTTATCCATTAGTTTTAACGACAATGTTTTAGTACAAGTACCTAGTCCCGGGGAGAACACAGTCGGAAACTCATTTTGTAGGCTTTCTAAGAAATTATTGTCATCGATTTTCAATAAAAAATTATTAATATCGATCTTATTAATATTTAACATTGTAAGCCAAGATCTACCCAATAAAGGAGGTCCACCATTTTTAATAATAAATAATTTTAAATTTCTAGCTGTGTGCCTCCCGAGGATAACATCCACACAAATAAACCCAATAGTTTGAATAACAGTACCTATATAAGAGTACAAAACAATTTCATGTTTAAAATCTTTAATTAATGGAATATCCGAGAAATAACTATTATAATAACTTAAACTAATCGTTGACAACTTACTTCCAGTGTCCAATTCAAAATTAACCTCTCGACCGTTCACTTGAGCCAAAACCATATAAGGTTTACCGTTATCATTACAAACACTAAGATTATAAAACGCACATTCAGACTCGTTATCACCATTAAAGAGATAATTATTAATACTCGGTTGTCGGCCAGACGGCCCTCTGCTACTGACACCTTTACACATCACTCTAATGTGACCTCTAATACCGCAAGAATCACATGAATAATTTTTAAACCGACACAAATCCGCACGATGATCTCTGCCGCACCTCCAACACGAACGTTTTGCTCGAGAAGCTGGCAGCACTTTCTCACTGTTACGAACGAGCGTGTGGGCCGCTCGCGCCTCTCGCTCCGGTCCCGTCACACTCGATACTCGATGCAGCGTCTCGGGCGCGCTCGACACGCTCGCGGCGCTACTCACCGCGGCCGCCGCCGTTTGGCCCGCTGCGTTTGTGCCGCTAGATTGTGCATACCTATCTGCGGCCTCTAATGCCAGTGCTAATTCTATTGCTTTATGATATGTAATTTTCGATTCCGCGAAAATACGAGACCTCATCTCGTCGGAACTTAATCCAGAAACGAACTGATCCCGTAAGTTCTCCTCCAGGGCTTCGTTAAAATTACATGTGCTGGCCATATGTTTCAGAGCTTGTAAATATTCACTAAGAGTTTCACCAATTTTCTGACGCCTTTGACGAAAAACATGGCGCTCGGCGATTTCAGATCGCTTCGGTTCAAGATGGCCGCCGACAATTTCAACTAACTCCGTGAATTTTTTTTTCTCGGGAACATCAGGTGCACATAAATCGCACATTAAGTCGTAGGTAGCAGCTCCCACGACAGTCACCAAAGTTGCGACATGTAACTCTGTTTTAATTTCGTTTAAAGTAATGAATTGTTCCACGCGTCTAACATACGCCGACCACTTTTTGCTAGAAAGGTCGAACTGTTCGATTTTCCCGATTGGCATTATAACAAATTATGATTTTCTAGGCAGAATTTAATAAATCCAGAAGATATCCTCGTCGTTAGTTAGATATAATGTAAGAATTCGGGAGCGAACAATGAAACCACGAGTGGCTGGAAACAACTGATTTATTTTTCGACTACCGACATACAATATTATATTAACAAATATAATAATATACCCCACAACCATCAGGTGACACGCCTGCTCGTTTGCCCTCCTATCCCATAAAAAAAAAACTCTCAAGCCCGAATTAAAACAGAAGCATTTTCTATTATGCTGCGTTAAATATCCAGTTTCAATCCCTCAGGACATAAGTATTTAGTATTAACCTTTAGGCTATAAGCAGTATAAAATCAAAGAGTACTTACTTACTCAGTAGGACAAAGTCATTATCAAACACAATATTGTCTTTGGTAATTCTATTCTATAAAAGAATATCGATTAAATTAACTATTAAAAAATCTATTGTTATTAATCAAATGCAGTAACGCTTTTAAGTTGAAAGTAGCGTGTCAACAAGAAATAACAGCTATATTCCGTAAATATCAGTCGTAGTTACATCAAGTTACCTGGTTGCAAAGTTTGAAGTAGAAATACGTTTCCCTATAATATCGTCGTGTAGAATAGCTTTTATAGTCGGCTGAACACCGCCTACGTATTAAGCAATGTCGTCCTATAAATTGCACTTCGTTATGCTAAAAGGATAGGCAGGTGGTCTCCACATATTTTCCACCTAAACTCATAAATGAACATGTGCATACATACATATATATCCAGGCTTACTAAATATGTTTATATATATTTTTTCTGTACCTTTGAAAGAATATTCCATATAAGTTACGTGAAAATGGTGATATTGAAAGGCAAAGTGGTTCAGCACACCTCTTCTGAATCTGAAGTGTGTTGAAAATTGTCTTACTGAAAATCGCAAGTCGGTACTATTGCTTGCAATATTAAGCAAAACAATTTTATATTATTATTATTTTTTTTAAGATTGAATACCTACTGTACCACCACCCAATATCACCCACATATGTAATATGAGTTATTAAATGCGTTTTTGCGTGATTTTTAAAGCTAATGTAAAAGTGCCACATACTTCCCATGACTACATTGAACGTGTCCTTGTGGAGGATGTGAAGGTGCGATGAGTGTGTTTAACAAGAGTTATAAAAGTCGAAGCGTGCAAGTGAGGTTCGTTATAAGCGCGCTCTGTTCTCTTTGCCTAAACTGCAAGGAACTTGGCGTGAAGATATCTATGTATGTCTCTTTAAAGGTAATTAGAAAATATTTCTTAGCTATTAAATTAAAGCAGTCGAGGATGGCCACGACACACTTTCCGTTACCAAATTGAATTGAGTTTCCTTGCCGGTGACGGTGATGTTGAGAGCCCTAAAAACCGACAAGAATGTATAAAAGTCGAATAAGCGATAGTGTGTAAGAATAGTGCCTTATGGCGTGGCGTCCTCTTCACCTACACCTCAAGATACTTGGCGCAAAGTCGTGTATGTTTTTTTTTAAATTTGAATGTAATTTCTAACAATTATTATCAAATTTAAATCGATTACAACATGTTTCTCAGCCATTAAAATTTAAGTTAACTGCTCCTGAATAAAGCACAATAGTTTACTAAAGTTGTCAACTAACGATTTTCACTTAGACCCCTATATATATAAATATAAAATATACCTATATCAATGTTATCTAAGCAGTCATTATGTTTTATAGACCAGTTTATCTCCTGGCAGTGGTTAAGCTCGCATCAGTATACGCACAATGGCAGCTCCGTTAGTTATTATTACAAGTGATTTGTTAACTATCTCCGCGATTTATCTGACCTGTAACAAAACACCGCACTTATTAAATTTTGTGCCAACATAGTTGGCCGATTATTATTTTGTATGAGAGATATGAATTCTTATTAGGTACTAGAATATAGCTCTAAGTTACTTGTTTTAATAAAGTTGACAGATCATGTTTACCTATCGGGCCTAATGTTGTCAGTCATAGATATTTATAAAAAACACGCAACTTTTGAAGAGTCATTGCTGACTCTCACAATCAGTTATAAAAATGAAAAATGTAGTATAAGTCGAATCGAAATGAAGTCAAATCAAAACCAAATAAATTGTGGATGGTGCAAACATAAAAGGGCAAAAATGTGAGTGAAATAAACCAATCTAAAGGGCATTCTTGGAAAGTTTAAGCCATAACTCGCCTTATAACGGCACTTATATATTGACGACACTGAAATACTGTATTTCATTGTGCCTTTAACTCTTTATTTTTGAAGTAAACTTTTATTTTAAAGAACACCTTCAATCCTGGCTCACAGCGATGACTTATCGTTGAAACTTATTTATGACAAATATCATTGACCTATGAAAATAAGTAAAACATATGATACAAATTTAAATTAAATTACAAACAAAACATCTATCAACTCATTCAAAACATTCCGTTCAATATTCATTAAAATTCTGCTTCTAGTGTTCATGTTAAAATTTACAACTTCCAAGTCACCATGTATGGTTGTAATACACTATATTCAACTGATTTATTATCTCTACATTATAGCTGATTACCATAAGTTCCTCTTCGCGATATTATATGTGTAGTTTAGTTTGCCTTTTGTTATAACATCTGGCCATCTCCATTTACAAATAAATATAAACTCAATCTATAACAGTAAAAAATAATTATTAATGAACTTAAAATTTGGATTTAATTTCATTCAAATATAAGGAAAATATTCATTTAAAACTTCTCATTGTAACCTTATATTGCTCGTTATATAACATTACATCCACATCCGGTCTTTCTGATAGTAGACTTATGATGTAAGAACTTAAATGTGCCTGTAATCTTCCGAAATTAACGGGATATTTGATTTTAAAACTTTTTCAAATGGATGAAAAGCTCTAAAGATTTCTAGATATTATTTGTGATAAAATCAATTTCAACGTAAGCTATTAACTAAGCTAATATAAGAAGTAAGTTTTAATATAATTAATATAATTTTTCAAACCAACCAATTACAACGTAGTTTAGGTAGAGAATAGATACTACTAACTAGTAGTGACTATTCCCTATAAGGAATATAACTTCACGGTTTATATCTACGACTGATAACGGATTCCCGCGTATTTAGCAAATTTAAATGCAAGACAGTGTATGAATATATGGTACATATACAGATGTGTTCACATAGCGGTGGTGTTTGTACCCAAAAACTCATGAACAGGTTGTACCAAATTTGAGATTGCTGTCAGACCAGTTTCTAGAACCTACATTCGAGGAACTGACGGTAGACACGTCAATCTTTTTTTTTACCTTTTAAAATACGTCATTTGAACATTATCTGTGATTGGAATATAAATTATAAGCTACGCTTACGCTGAAATGAATATTGTCCTGTATTTAAAATGTGAGACTTAGACTAGGCCAAGACATAAAATTATAAATTTATAAGTTATTATAAAATGCTTAATTCTATTAGACTAAAGTAATGAATTATTTAATCTCTGTAACTGAAGTGAAATGGAGTTCGTTAATAAAAGTATTTCTTGTCTACAGGTCTGAAACATCAGAGCATGCAAAAGTAAGATATATCTTACTTTTAAACACATTACATAAATATAATAAATGCAAATAAATAAATAGTAATAATGAATCAACATTAGATATTACAGGCAACAGAACAACATCGAAATATTATTTATAGTAATAAATACAAGAAGAACGGCACATTATTTACTTGTCAATTTATTTGAGTTACCAAGTCAAACGAGAGATATGGATTGCTGCAGTTGCGTTCGCTGCAGGCGGTACTGTCGAACGATTGCAGTAACCAGAAGCAGTATTACAAAGATTGAAGATACTAGCTCAGTGCCAATAGACGCTGAAAATTAAGTATCAGTATTAGTTTGGTATCATTTATATCTAACTTACAAAGGCTACATTGTAATATGTCCATGTTGCAATTAATGATATTTTATTAATACTTGGTAAGCAAGTTTAGCAATCTATGGCTGGTCCAGGATTATCATCGCATTTTTTTCTAGCTATATGTCATAAGACCGATGAATTTCCTCAAGATCACAAAACTTAACAGCACTTTCAAACGCTGCCGACAACTGCGTGTATTAACTACGTGAAGGTATACAAACTTGTATAATATGAAAAGGTTACGTTAAAAGGCGAGTTATGAAATTTAGCGAAATAATACTACTACGTTATAAACAGAACTATTTCTGAATTGTGAAAGGTTAACACAACTCTGGTGGGAATCAAACTACACGACCACCTCTTACTAATAACAAGGTCACATTTTGGGTATTATCGCCTAAGCTGTGATCTCGGAAAGCTCAGTGGATTATCAGAGCAATTGTGTCCTGGTGTTGGCCCCGTGCTGGTCGTATAGTTCCATTTCCAGATAGGTATAATAGGTTGGGGAAAAAGTATTTTCGTATTTTTGTATGAAAAGTCAAGACATTTTTTTCAAAGTTTATTTACATTTATTTACAATATATATGTACCGTTTTGTTGAATAACTTTCTGCCATTTTGTGGGCAGAGACATTATCCCGTTACTGTAGAAACTTTGGGACTTCTGATCAAAAAAACGGGACAAATAGTTTTGGCAGTCCTCTCTTGAGGTCAACCTTACAGAACCTAAAGAATTCTGAAGAGACCGAAACAGGTGAAAATCTGAAGGCGCAAGGTCAGGGCTATATGGTGGATGCACTAGGACCTCCCAGTCGAACTCTCTTAATTTTTGCTGAGTGGCTAAAGATGTGTGTGGTCTAGCGTTATCGTGATGAAAGACCTCTCTCGACTGCTTCCTTTAATCTCATCAGTTGCTGGCAGTAAAGATCAGAATCGATGGTTTTGCCGGACGGTAAAAGCTCATAATGAACAATGCCCTTCCAATCCCACCATACACACAGCATCACCTTATTTCGTGTTAGGCCAGGTTTGGCCACAGTCTGTGAAGCCTGGCCAACTTTCGACCACGACCTTTTTCGCACGTTCTTGTCGTACGTGATCCACTTTTCATCGCCAGTTATCAATCTCTTCAAAAACGGCTCGGTTTCATTACGTCTCAATAATGAATCGCAAATGAGTACACGGTTCATTAAGTTTCTTTGAGTGAGCTCGTGTGGCACCCAAATATCGAGCTTTTTTGTATAACCAGCTTTCTTCAAATGGGTCAAAACTGTTTTGTGGTCAATTCCCAGTTCTTCAGCTACATCGTAACTACTAATATGCCGATCTTGCTCCACTCTTTCAAAAATGGCGTCCATTTTATTCGTAACAGGGCGACCAGAGCGAGGTGCATCTTTAACATCAAAATTTCCGGACTGAAAACGTTTGAACCAAATTTGTGCTACTCTTACTGACACTGCATCAGGTCCATAAACATCACAAATTTTTTTCACTGCTTGAGTTGCATTTTTGCCTTTTTTATAATAAAATTTTAAAATGTATCGAATTTCTTCATTAGATTCACTCATTTTTACTTACAAATGAAAAATAGCGGGAAACAACTTTTTTTTATTTTTTTCTTTTCTTTATAATGTAACCTTTTTAATGTTACCAAAACCAGCCAGACACAAATAGTACAGTCAAAGAAATTTTATAATAAGTTTATACCTACGTTATGCGAAAAGACTTTTTCCCCGGCCTATTATATCATACATATATAATATAATACCAAACAATAAATATTTATTGCAAATTATTTGTAAATGTTGTTTCGAAGAATAACTCATGGCAAGTATGATTTGATCATTTCAATAATCTAATTCAATCACCATCAATGGATAGTAGACAATAAAGTAATACATGGACAATGGTTATAATTTATCGGGGTCCATCAGTTAGTGTATACTGCATCATCATTTTATTATGAAAACATTAGAAAGAGTTTGATTATTTGAAGCTTTACGGAAACCAATACTTAAAAGATAACACTTTTTGCTCATGTCACATGAACTAGATGGCTTGTTCATTGCAGAAGGTACTATCTACTTTCGCTATTTAATAATTATTTTTTTTTGTTAATATAGATTTTATCATGTGTTATTTGGCACTTATAAGTACTTATGCAAGTGAGCTTTGGGTTGCTAATCAATAACGTTAGTGAACCGCTTTAGACCAGTATACAAATTCAACTCTAAATGGGTCGGTGCAGTGAAAGTTATTAAACACAACATGTCCAATCTCTTACTGGTTATGCAATTATCAGTATCGAAGAAGCAGACTTTATGCACACTATCGTCCAGATCTTACACAATAACGAATTGTATTGATTACTTCCAGCATAAATAATGAATTGTCAGAGCAGCAATAATTAATACGGCGAACTACATATTCGTCAGTGAAAGAAATTTCCGAAGGACCAGCCCCTTCTAATTTTACTCTAACAGGCGCCATCCCATCTTATTAAAAGCAGACTCAAGCTATTACCTTCTTTAAAAAAAAAAGGAGTCTGAGGAGTATAGCTGGAGTAAGCTTGGTGGATAAAATGAGAAACAGTGTAATTCGAGAACGTTGTGGTGTGAAAGAAGATATAGTGACAAGGATAGAGAAAGGAATGCTTAGATGGTTCGGACATGTAGAAAGGATGGACGAAAGTAGATTGACTAAAAGAATTTATAAGACAAGTGTGAAAGGGCGAACCGGTAAAGGACGACCTAGGCGGACCTTCCACCAACAAATCTACGATGTTGGTGAGGGGCCAGGACAGGAGTGGCCACAACCGACGAGCATGTATGAACGCGATAATGAGAGTGGAGGAAGCAAGAAACGTATGTCAGGATCGTAGCAAGTGGAAAGAATTAGTCTCTGCCTACCCCCATGGGAAAAAGGCGTGATTGTATGTATGTATGTAAAAAAAATATAAATTCGATTCGCCCTTTATGTCCATCGTTACTTCGACTTGTCGAATGTATTAAGGAATATAAAAATGGTTATTAACATACGTTATTGCAATATTAATTAAAATTCTAACTGTTATAATATATACAATAAGTGTATCTAAAGATTCTCAATTAAAGAACCGGCCTGCCAATATGTAACGGTTGAAAAACATAATACTAACGGCAGAAACGGCCGATCGTATTATTTCGTTTTATATATTTTGTTAAAATAAAAAAGCAATTATGAAGCGAATATAAAAAAAAATACTTTACCTTCACCAATATTGTGCCTAAAAGAAATTAATTCGCTTGTTTGTGATTGTAATTAACTAACACTCAGAAAGTAAAAGAAAGAAGCTTCACTCCAACTTTAATAATAATTTCACTCTAAGACTAAGTCTCTTCTTAAGGTTTTTTTACTATTCAATTACCAATTATGTGAAACAAACTGTACTGACTGCAGCTTGATGTGAAAAGTCACGCATTTTTGCGCCATTTTTAAGCGATGTTTACAGTTTTGTTAAGTGTTGACCTCAGGGATAAAAGAATCTGACGATAGTGTCACAACTGCTTTTGTAATGGAACTCAAGCAAAAACTAAACAATAGCAAGTTTTTGCACTATTATTACATTTCAATATTCCAAAAGAGGACGTTGCACAAATAATACCAGAAGTCACATTTTCACTTTCATTAGTGGGCTATGGACATGAAAAAATAATTTGTAAAGAAACTATTAATGAACAACCTAGAATACAAGAAAATGAGTGTCTCAAGCAATATTAAGTAATAATTAGTAATTGCAAGCCATATGATAGCACAATTTGAGAATTTAATATTACTGAACAGTTCATATGCTTACTTCTTATAATTCCCTGAGGTCTTATTATGCTATGGGAATAGAATTCAAGACGCGTCTAATGACCTCATATTACGCTATGTACATTATAAATTGGAACGCATAGTTTATGTTGATTGCAGTATTTATTAACTCCACGCCAAGTGCCTTGCTTGAAGTTAATATTTGTTGTCTTACAGAAAGGTAAATGGTCTTACGACTTTTGCAAGTGCATTTTGAACAGTTAAAATGGAGTGCATGCTCGTCTCGTGCCCAAATCGATAAATAATTTTGACCAAATCGCGGTGTAAGAGTCAGATAAACGTATCTACAATTTCTCAATTTTACAGGAAAGCAAAAATACTGTGAAAATTCGACTCTTTAAACTTTACCAGCTTTTTAGTACAAATAAAATACTAATATGGAAAAAAAAGTTTTATTCTATGTATTGCCATACTCTTAGAGCTTTGAAAAAAATTGAAATTATTTATTTATATTTGCTTACATTGCCGCAATATATATATTTTTAAAATTCGGTTGATATACGCTAGTGTGGCCCTTAATTATTTTCAAACTTATGTTGTTGTCAAACTTAAATACGTCAATTGTGAAGTTAAATTTTTATAATAATATGTCTGTAGTGATGTGAAATAAAATAGGAAATGTGTAATAAAATAGGTAATAAATTAATAAACTTTATTTACTCCTGAAATAGTACAATTTAAATAATAAAACCTGTAATCAGCATATCAGCGTTTAGAAAAATATTAATTATCTTCTACATCTGTTGTTGGAGTTCCAACTGAAAACTCTTTATAAAAATCATGGTATTGGTCTGCATAAGTCTTGTAAATCGTCATACTTTTCACTAGAAATGGGTAAGGGTTTGTTATATGCATTTTTCAACACAATTTGTTCCACAGGTAGTTTTTTGCCTCTTCTGATATTCTTAATCATTTTAAAATCATCATCCTCCAGATCATATTTAAAATATATATGTTTATTGTCTTCTTTACGATACTGCAGCCATCTTATTTTTAGCCAGTTGACAGCATTACGATCACAGTCCACCTTAGCATTTTCAACTAATATAGTTTTTAGGTATTTAATATGTACGAAGTCTTCTGTTCCCATTTCATGGACGTCATATGGATTTTTTCGGGTAGCTTTTCTTATAATTGTATAGAATCCAGATGGGTGAAATAAAGGTATATAATTTTTCTCGTTTTAAAACACCTTTACTGGAGAGGTAAGGTTCACTTTTTGTCTTCTGTTTTTTCTCAAATTCTTCTTCCATTGCTTGGGCTCCGCTTGACCTTTGCGCTTGCGTTTTCGATTTTGAAGACCAGGTATGATAGACTCAACTCCAGAAATATCTGTAGTATTAGTTTCTATGTTTGTATCAAGAATATTACTAGAATAAGGAATGTTTTGGGTCATAATATCATTTATTTGAACATTATTTCTTGTTTCCGAAATTGAAAAATCACTCCATGATTGCCTGAATGTGATAAATACAAATCCTCGTGTAAATCAATAAGTGACACATTTTCCAATGTCAGTAATTGTGTGGGTGACGGTCTAGATTTACCAAAAATAGAGAGAGATTAATTTTCTAAAGTTGTCGTTAAGTTACTAAAGGATGGTTGAGGACAAGGGCTTAAGCAATTGTTGATGTCTTCAAAGGCAGCATTGCAGATGGTCTCGATTGAATGAGTTGGTTCCTGAGACAAAACAAAACAAAACTGTTTAACTGTAAAGTAAATAATACCATTGCTTTAGGTATAGGTACTTAGTATTCACCCTAATGAGTAAAAAGGGTTTAGTTTTATAACATTAGTAAATTTAAATCGTAACACAATATTATTATTACCTACTATTAGTACTATCCGAGCTCAAACTCTGTTACACTTACCTTACCTGGGAATTACCGTTTAATGCAAATTCATAACAGTCAAGACTAAAACATAGGTATTAAAGATAACTCACCTGTTCAAAAATCTGATAGAATTCGCCGTGAACCTGAGATGGTGCTTTTCGTTCCAACGATTCCAAAATCTTCCAATTTCTACTGTTCTTCTTCTTTTTATTGAATCACTGTATTATTGTTACTTAAAATCACTATTACGAAGTAAAAGCAAAAAAAAATAAGTATCTCCTTCTGAAGTACATAACTTTAAATCATGGGGCTCCCCGCACTGCGTGTTTCAACTCGTTGGGACCTTACATCAAATTTTAGGTGTCAAACTAACGTAAGTTAATATTTTGTCAATGGACTATAATAGTAATTAAAAAAAATAGTACTTCCACAAAAACTTAAATCATAATACATCGCTTTGGCCATTGACTTGTATTATTTATCTAACAAAAATGTTTGTGCCAATAAAACGTAAATACACAACCGTTACACTTGCTCTTTAAACTAAGCATTAAAACAAAATTCTGTTACGACCAAAACAACGTATAAGCTTTTACGTTCTTATGGTTTGTATAATATTGCCAAACAAACTATATTCTAAGAATAAAAATATTGTTTTTAGAAATACGTTCCTATAGCTCTAAAGAGGTAGGAAGATAATTAGAACTATTTAAACGGTATTCATAATACGTGTTTCTGGTTCCATTGAAAATTATTCTTAAACTATTTCGTTTTTTTGGAATTTGATAAATACTGACTTTACCGTTACGTCGTTTTGGCAATTCATAAAGGACTATATTGTGAACCGTTTTATGAAAAAAAAACTTTTTTGATTTTTTGTAGATACGTTCATCTGGTTCTTATACCGCGAAATGTGAGTCGAATTAGGTCCACACATGGTGGATTCCGTATACACTACTTAAGCCATATTGTATTGAATAAATACCTTAAAACCTCAAGCAAAAAATAGTTGTTCAAAAAGTAAAAAAAGTGTTGTTTTTATATTGTTATTTCCTTCTATCATCAGGCTGTACCTCTGTAATAGTCTCAATGATGCAGCTTTATCGAGAAACAGAAACAGTAAAAATCGATTAAAACAGTCATAATATTGAGTACTCCATTATAACGACGTAATTTTCAAGTTATTGTCAATCAATCAATCATTTATTTATTCATAAAATTTTGGGTATTTACAAAACGGTGACAATACATTTTTTTCGTTTTTCCATAATTTGCCAAAGCCTCCTTTGGCAGTATGAATGTTTAAATAAAAAAATGACAAATAAAATAATACAAATTAAACAATGTCAATTTAAACAAAATGTCTACAAATAAAAATATACCAACATACGTCAAAAAATTGTAGTCAATAGTCAAAGTTAGTTAAATTTACACATTAAATAAATTAGTTATAAAAAATTATCATTAAAAAAATGTTTTTGAATTTTATTAAGTTGTAAACTTTTATGTGCTGTGTATTTTATTATCCATCATATCCAATCCATCTTGCACGATGACCTAGTAACTAACTGAACTAAAATGTTGCGGAAATGTCAATGTATTATAACTACACCATATTAAAACATAGACAGAGCCCTGCAACTTTGGACAAATGGACACTCCATTCGTCACCTGTGGAACCCTAAAAAGCCTACGAGTCAACAATATATACACACATTACACACATACTCGTATATAGCTGTATGAACTCTGAACTTAGCGTGATTTCGTATGCGAGTGAAGTAACGGAACCTGATGCGTTCTAATGCCATTAAGATGAGTTGATTTAATTGCATCAATACAAAAATGTAATGTTTAATTACGTATTGTAAGTTTATAATTTTGTAATAAATATGTGGTCTCTAAGATATGTATTTTTTTATCCACTCGGCCACTCGAAAGTATAGGCTGTTATGACTCGTCTAGCCGAATTTATATGTCACAAATGAAATAGGACGGAGAACCGACTGCCATACATCGGGCACGATATTGACAGTCAATAATAAAGTCGTTGGTGTAAACCCGGATTAGATCCCAGGACTTCTGATTTCAAAAGCGACCACCAGACCATCAAGATATCACACGTGTAATGAATATCGTGTATAATTATCACTAACAAATTAAGCAATCACGGTCGTGAATAGGACACATGTACGTTGCAAATAACAACACTTATTGGAAATTGTATTACAAAAAGAACCGCCGACAATCTTTTAGCAGTAAAACAATACGTCATTGAGTAACACAATTCCCTTGTAATTTTTGCAAGGAAAGTTTATTCGACACCTCATACAATATATCTGAATGAATTCTGCAAACATGTCTGTATTTGTCAAGCGAAGCATAATTATATTATTGCAGTAAGATCGACGTTATTTGATCGTATCGTAATTCTAATAATTTTGTAGTGAATGCCGCTAATTAAAGTCATATTTGTTACGTATAACAAAAACGGGCTTGAATTATTCAAGCGACATAGGAATATATAACATACCGAGTTGATTTAAATGTATTAAACCACGGCTGATTAAAATGTATTAAAAGTAGACCTAATATAGTAATGTTTTGAAACCTTTTTTGTAGCTAAAAGGCGGAACCTTTTATTCCCAGATGGTGTAGTCAGAGTAATTATTTTACTTCCAAAATAGACTAGGTGTTGGGACCAGTTGCCGTACATCTGGCACAATGTCCCAATGGGACGGGAGATTCAATCCGTATTAGATTTATATTTCACACTAGTACAAGTTCAAACACGATGTACTTATTGTTAGCCAGCACCGGGTATACTTTGTACAAAATACGTGTTTCAATGTAAATAACTGTTGGAATGCCGCACAGTGGTCCGAAAATCGAGGTCCCCTTTCATAGAAAGTCGATGTCGGATATTGATAAAAAAAAAATATGGAACGTGTCAGGTATACATTCCTGTAATGCATATTCTAGTATGAATGATTTTAGTTACTCCGCGCCTGAGAAAAAAAATATTTAGTTTTTTTTTGTATGGGAGAAATTACATAAAGTACATTTTCTCGCGACTGACTGAAACTGACAAGCTGGCACTCATACGAGCTATTGCCGCTCTTATGGCGACTAGTTTGATATAGTACTCGGGTACCTTTAGGTGCCGCTTCTCACGTAGGAATTTTTTGAAATTTCGAATTTTCGGTATTTTTTTTTTTAAGTATGTGACGCATTTCAATTAAATTTGTAAGGAAACTGGAATGATATATTTATAATAAATCGCAAACACGCGCCTAATTTAAAATAAATTCATTACTCAGAAAATAAGTTAACTTTAGAAATTAGTTTTTTTACGAATACTAATACATATACAAAGGTCCGTTATCATTATCAATTGCCGGAATTACTAATTACTTTACTATGAGAGAGAAAAATAAATATTATATTATTATTATAATAAAATATATTAAAAAAATACAATTAAAAACTGTACAACCAATTGTAAAAAAAAGTGATCAAAACAACAGTTTAATAAAAAAATCATTTGGTCAGTATGTACATTCTTCAAAATACGTCTATAGTATATATCCTAGTATTTGCTTGTTGAGTACCAAAAATTCTTAATTATCTAGTCTTAAAATTAAATAATAATAACATCGACATCAAAATCTTCTAAATCTGAATCCAGCATTGCAACGCTAACATCAACAAATTCAATATTTTCTTTGTCCGCACTTGTATCGTCTTCATTAATGAGAAGTCTTTTCATGTCATCAGACACAGCTTTTTGTATCAACTTTCTTTGTACAGGTCTTATGCTGGATAGGTACGGATCTGACGATACAAGGAGTCCATTAAGAATATCTTCATTTGTTGCTTTACGACAAAACTTCCGCGAATGATGTTCTCGGATTTTCTTGAAGTCTTTATTTCTGGCTTCCGATGCCTCTTCCTGACAATTTGCCAATGGGGATAGTGTTGAAATGCCTGGTAATTTCAGCACCGTGCAGCAAAAGTTTGTGAACACTTGATGGCTTATAATACCAACCATAGAGTTCCACATATCTTTCTGCAGTAAGTCGCGCATAATTACAGCATAATTGCAGGCACTACAAATGATGGCAATACAGCCAGAAAATTTTTTAGTGATCCTGTTATTACGGCAGCCATCACTGGATTGGATTCCACTATAATCCAAAGATTTGCAACAATTCTAGATGTGATAGCATGTGGAGAGTCCGTTAATGTTGAAGCGTTTGAAAATTATGCGCGCCTTACTGTAGAAAGATATGTGGAACTCTATGGTTGATATTATAAGCCATCAAGTGTTCACAAACTTTTGCTGCACGGTGCTGAAATTACCAGGCATTTCAACACTATCCCCATTGGCAAATTGTCAGGAAGAGGCATCGGAAGCCAGAAATAAAGACTTCAAGAAAATCCGAGAACATCATTCGCGGAAGTTTTGTCGTAAAGCAACAAATGAAGATATTCTTAATGGACTCCTTGTATCGTCAGATCCGTACCTATCCAGCATAAGACCTGTACAAAGAAAGTTGATCCAAAAAACTGTGTCTGATGACATGAAAAGACTTCTCATTAATGAAGACGATACAAGTGCGGACAAAGAAAATATTGAATTTGTTGATGTTAGCGTTGCAATGCTGGATTCAGATTTAAAAGATTTTGATGATGATTGTTAATGCGTATTTTGTAGATGTCGATGTTATTATTATTTAATTTTAAGACTAGATAATTAAGAATTTTTGGTACTCAACAAGCAAATACTAGGGTATATACTATAGACGTATTTTGAAGAATGTACATACTAACCAAATGAACTTTTTATTAAACTGCTGTTTTGATCACTTTTTTTACAATTGGTTGTACAGTTTTTAATTGTATTTTTTAAATATATTTTATTATAATAATAATATAATATTTATTTTTCTCTCTCATAGTAAAGTAATTAGTAATTCCGGCAATTGATAATGATAACGGACCTTTGTATATATATTAGTATTCGTAAAAAAACTAATTTCTAAAGTTAACTTATTTTCTGAGTAATGAATTTATTTTATATTAGGCGCGTGTTTGCGATTTATTATAAATATATCATTCCAGTTTCCTTACAAATTTAATTGAAATGCGTCACATACTTAAAAAAAAAAATACCGAAAATTCGAAATTTCAAAAAATTCCTACGTGAGAAGCGGCACCTAAAGGTACCCGAGTGCTATATCAAACTAATCGCCATAAGAGCGGCAATAGCTCGTATGAGTGCCAGCTTGTCAGTTTCAGTCAGTCGCGAGAAAATGTACTTTATGTAATTTCTCCCATACAAAAAAAAACTAAATATTTTTTTTCTCAGGCGTGGAGTAACTAAAATCATTCATACTAGAATATGCATTAAAGGAATGTATACCTGACACGTTCTATATTTTTTTTTATGAATATCCGACATCAACTTTCTATGAAAGGGGACCTCGATTTTCGGACCACTGTGTGCCGGCTTAACTACGTTATCAGCATGTTATTATACTGGTCTGGTTGGAGCAGTTCATGTAACCTCGATGCTCCATGACTTGCCAGCATGGAGGCTGTACAAGCATCGGAAACATTGCAATAAAAAAATGTTTGGGTTCTCTGATTATTACTACATGAAACGGGAAAAACACATTTACTAATATTAAATAAATAGGGTATTTCAAAACTAAAGGGTTAAACAACTTATTAACTACCTGGATCAAACTAACTGAAATATACATATTTACAAATTTAAAGATAAGGCATATTACAAAATGATTGGCTATGGCAGGCTGTGGATTTACAATAAAAAAAAGAAATATGGCACATGACAACGCCCGAGAGAAATACCATCCTATTTCTTTCCTTGGTAGTTGTATGAGGCGGCTATAGGTTTTGAATTAATGCAGGTAATCTTTGACAGAAAGTCTGGATGGAAGAACGGGTCATCAATGACGTAACGATTTATGGCAATTAGTCTCGCCACGTACTTCTTTAAATGTCGGCGCATAATTATAAAACCGCAAATAATTGTTCTAGTTCAGAGCAACACAGACGCATGACGACATGGAGTTAGGTGTACTTAAACAATCTATAACCTCAAACTACTAATCAGATAGTTGTCATGTCAAAACAGATTTAATGACTTTATTTTGTCACCCCAAGATGCCTGGGTGGTAGACTATAGTTCCTCTGTTGAGGCACACCCTTCACTTTGGCGAGAAGGCATTTATTAATATAAATGTAAAATTATCCCTCTATAGAGAGCTATGATATACCTAATACAATAAACACATTTACGCATAACTTTGTAATAGAATCTGACCTCACTTAAAACCAGTTCAGCGATCGCTCTCTTAATCGTTCCGCCATCCTTGAATCTGTGGACAATATAAAAACATATTAATAAAGATTTAGTGCATAATGAAGCGAATTTAAAATCGATTATGTATTGAGTAATGTGACGAAAATAACATTTGTTAATGATCTAGAATTATGTGTGGTTTATGATGAAGGTTTAACCACTTCTTGAAAAATCATCCAAATATGAGACAGTGTATTATATATGCTCCAATGACAAATATCTAATATTTAGGAAACTCCCACGAGTAGGTTGAAGAAACTTAGCTGATCAAATAATGAAAATTCATAGCCTCAGTTTGACCGCATATTTGATATCAGTAATAAACTAAATCATTGTCAGGTTAAATATACAGTTTATATACTTGCTTGCCAGTGGATTATAAAATATATTTGATCATTCAATACTTAACGATTTAATAGGCAGCGTATACTACGTAATTATTGACTGTCTCCTCATAAAAACTCACAAGCAATACTATAAATGCATTTGATATTAATAGTAGTAATTGAGTTTTAAACTTTTAGCAGTCAGATAGAATCAATCTCCCGTCCTCTCTGTCCGTATTTGGACCCTTTTTTCGCTATAACGTAACCAATCTTGGATATATAATCATTATATTTACAGTGAGTAATGGCGGCAATAGATTTAAAGCAATCAGCGTCATCGCAAAACACTTTTACTTATTTATTTATTTTTTGTAGTACCGAGAAACGCATGGCGTATCGACTATCTTTCATTTGCCGAGCACGTCTTCCTTGCGGAGACGCGAGTTCGTTATTATATTGACAAAGAATTGCTAAAAAGATGCAGTCAGTTTTAATTCTTATTTATACCAATATAGAAATCAATTTTGTGGATATGATAAAAACAATAAAGGAGCTTGCTGGCCTTAGAGCTCGCAATATATATCTTGCTTGTTGTTTCAAGGCTTCACTCAATTTCGATTAAAGATTTATTGCTTGAGGGAAGCAGTACGAAAGTTGGACTATCTTTTTGTACGGTTTTTCTTTCTGATCATTAAGAATGTATAAATTATGAAACTGCGAATATGGAGAAATCATATCTTTGCAGGGTGATGAAATAAAGCAGAATTATACAAACATAAAATAATTCTTCTTGAAGAATTTTATAGACTTTTATTATGTATAAGTTCTCATTAAAGTTTTAGTGTAATAATAATGCGAATACAGTCACACTTGTATCTAAGACTATTAGGTAGTTGTCTGGTGCTCTAACTGAGTAGTCCTTATAATAACGATAAATTTAATTCCATCTTTTAAGGTTTATAAATCCATAAAAGTTAAGAAGGAAGCCATCAAACAGTTTAAGAGTATATAGTTGATAAAAAAAAACATCATTAAAGAGCATTTAAAATGAACATTTCAGCAGTCATTCAAGTACAACTAAGGTGAGATGAAATTTGTTTCAGTTATAAAATAATCAAATAACTGCATAACAATGTAATATATTGTATAAATTATACGAATACATCTCCTGAAATTCTCGACATTGAGATTTCATCTCTGACAAGTACAAATTGAATATTGCAATGTTACCGCAAAATGGCTAAATGTGTGCTTCGTGTTTTAGTAATAATGGCGTAACGTAACTAGGTAACTATTGTCAACAATTAGTCAGCAACTACAAAATAAAAGTTTAGGCAGTCCTACTACCAAATAAAATTATTTTTACACAACTGTGGACAAGTCTCGATATTACTCTTTAATGCAATAAATCAGTGTATTTTCCAATTTGAAGAGCATAACAGAACCTATAAATAAACCACCTGTAAAATGGATCTGGATTTTCAACGTTTTCTTTTTTAAGGAGTTCCTTAACCTCATCTTGATGCTGATGGACCTACGTTGCTTCAAAATAAAATGTCCGCAAAAACCAGTAGCGCCAATTTTTTTTAAAACAATTGCATAAACCAAAACCCAGTTATGATCAGGACTAATTGCAGTAAAAATACAGAGGCATCTTTCCTATGAAATCATTCACTCATTAATCACTGTGAATTTATATACATAATAAATCCAATTATTAGGCTCGATAAAACCTGAAATAAACAAAGAGAATATAACATTGAATAGAGGTAACTTAATAATAACCGTAAAGCTATCTTCGTATCTGTCTCCCCGCATTTATTTCTAAACTGTAAAGGAGCCGTAACCATTACCTGAAGATGTTAATTTAACAAATAACACAACAAAATTCTTGTATTTTCACGGCGTTCATAAAACTAGTGGAGCAGGAAGAAATTAAGTTGGCGTTGATGAATGGTTGACGTGACTTGTGGTTCGTGCCTTCGTTGTTTCCATAACTGTACTCTAGAATATAGAATTAAAACGGACGCTCTTCGAATATTTAAAGAAAGTTAGAGAGAGACTTAGACTTATTCACTATATAGTTTCGCAATCATCAACAAATTAGATTGTGACTGTTAGCTTAAATTTCACGTTTTTTTTTTGTTTACAAAGATTATTTAAACGGTAAAGTGTATAAATAATAGTCTAAAGAAATAAAGAGTGTATTTTCGTGTCTTTTATTTTCTAGAAAAATGGTGCATTATAAGGTATTCCAGAGTTGAATGATTCAAACAAAGTTCATCATTTTTAAGTCTGGCTAAAAATAACACCACATTCTAAGTCTTGCTTTTTATATTCAAATTTTATACTTCCCATCAATTGTTTATTGAATATCATCCATAAACAAGTGTGACTTAACCTTCAATCAAAATCGTCAATCCTACAGTTATATATTTACAATCAAGTCCATGACTCGTCTATGTGATCGTTCTTATGTCGTATTTAATGTCTTCATATTATACAGAAAATAAAAGGCCTATCTTAAACATATGTGTGCATAGTTTCTTAGATTTTTCCTAAGCGATTGCTTTGCGTAAGTAAATCCGTGGTTTTTAGAGCGTCTCTTTCTCACAGTTCTATATCAACGATATTTATCTAATGAACAAGAATGGCCCTTGACTATCTGCATTTAAGATATAAATTTATGCACACGCGAATGAAATGTAGAAGGTGTCGTATCAATAAAAATTAACCTTAATACAAGTGTTTAGAGTACAATTTCAAATGTGATCAAGTGTTTGTAATACCATTTGGCTGTTGTGGGACACGATTGTCGTGGTCAGGTTTCCCGACTAAACAATTGGCTTAGGAGTACATTTTGTACTGCACATCTGCCTCAGTATTATTTAACAAATAGCATATTATTAGATGCGACGATATGATAGAATGACCTATCCTATTGAATTCCTCAGTTAGAGAAGATTTTACAGATAGATAACGAACCAACAGTATCAATAGTATCTTTTGTAGAAAAGATACTATCCTTTCCTATTTTATAAACTAGTGGCAAGAATAATATTATATATATTTGTTTAAAATTCTTGCTTATCTTTAGACCGAGTAGGCACGCCATAAGACATAATTCATAAACCTTCACTCATTTCTTAGACATTCATAATTAAAAATTTCTTTAGGTATAAACTCCTATTCAACTAGTTTGCGTACACAATACCAAGACGAAATAATTAGTGAACTTCTTCAATAATTAATATCTATGTAAATATGAATATAATAATGCAGAACTCAACCGTGTGTAAAATAAAGCGTGTTAAAATAGCATTCTCCAAAAAACATAAAGCCCTCGTAATAAACAACAGACAGTGCTAGAATAAATAAATAAAGATTAATTAAAAACATAATATTAAAATACACGAAGTCAGCTAACACATGAATGCGGGACAAACAGCTTCATTTGAATAAAGCTACGGGATACCTCTCTTTATACCATGAATAAAATACCTTGTACATAAGCTTTGTACATATTTTTATTTGTTTAAAATTGGTGTAATTTTCTGTCATTTACCTAAGAACAGTGGCACAAGTTCTAATCAAGAAGTACGATGGGATTGTCATCGTCACTTTGTGTACAAAAATCTATAAAATTAATAAAGAATTAAAAAAAAAAGTTCTAATGCGGGCTTAAATTATTTATTTCATACCTTCTATTAATTTTATTTAAGAAAAGTTTAGTTTAAGAAAAGAAGTATTTAAGAAAAGTTAGGAAACAACATTATATAATTTTGTACTACTAAGCACGAACCACTAAGCTACCAAGAGGGCAAGTTATTTCTATGAACCGCTTAACGACTAAGACATGGAAAGCAAAAAGCAATGTTAACAAACAAAATATAATAGATTTGTAAAATAAAACGTATACATAAAAATATTGTCTTTCTTGCTTCATAGTGTCAAATAATTTAAGTTATTGTATATTAATTATTCAAACCAACAGTTTTAATATCATTATACATATACAAAACAAACATATACATTAATATAAATAAACTATGAACATTGAAATTAATTGCTATAATTATGATATATTTATGCTTCAAAATTAAAAGTAAATAATTGCTTTATGGTCCTTCGATCATAAATTAACAAAAAAAAAAATTGTTGTTTTTCTGTATCATTATGTTAATCTTGAAACAATACATGTCAATAGGCTTATCCACTCTTTTTATGAACATAATAATAGTAAATAAGTCTGATAAGAAATCGATTTGAAATGAGTTCGAGATTGACATAAATCGATACAGGAATAATTATATAGAAAACCCGTATATCGTTGGTGTGAAATACAAATACTGATTTGAACTTTATTAGCATTCTATAGCTCAATAATTTGTATCTCGAAACACTTAAGCACACAATTATTTAAAGTTGAAGTCGTAAAGCGGTAGAAGAACACGCCTTGAAGTTGTCGTTAGAATCGTAAAATATTTTATTCGGCGGAAAGCGCGGTTAATTCTTTAGTGTGGCAATACCCAATAAGGCATTTAATAAAATCAGGTATTTTATAAGCTTTTTATTTACCTTGCACTGTATGTATGTATGTATGTATGTATGTATGTAAGTATGTATGTTCGGTGGAATCTTGTAACTCAATTTTGAAGTAGATACCTTCAACCGATTGAGCTGAAATTTTGTATACACGTTTACTTTGGATGACAATGCATGATATAATGTATGACATTATTCTATATCCAATATGGCGGACGCCCCAAGATGGCGGAATGGATATTTTTAATGCATTTCTGCAATATGGGTATCAAATGAAAGGGTTTGTTGAGTGTAACTCAAAATATAATATGACGTCATTCTAAATCCAATATGGTGGAATATCCAAGATGAAGGAATATATATTTTAAGCTTTCGTACAATATGGGTATCAAATGAAAGGGCTCATTGGGAAAACTAAAAAAATAATGTGACGTCATTCTAAATCCAATATGGCGGATAATCCAAGATAGAGGAACAGTTTTTTTTAATGCATTTCTACAATATGGGTATCAAATGAAAGGGCTTGTTAATAGTAGCTCGAAAAATAATGTGACGTCATTCTAAATCCAATATAGTGGAATAAATATTTGCGTTTCTACTATATGCGTATCAAATGGCCCTTTCATTAAAGAGTTATATGAGAACTTCAAAAACTATGTCTCGGTGGTTCAGTAAACTAGCTCGCTTCTGAATCAGGAAGTCTTGGGTTCGAATTTGACCTCACACCAATTCTTTCGAAATTTCTCTCGAAAGTCATGTGTAATAAATATTTTTGACTGACCACTTTGTGCTCGCTGTATGGCAACAGTGGTAGAGCCCAGCAATTCACTGTATGAATGGGCTGGCTCGACCGGTGAAATACCACAACCAGCTCACGCCTTGTTTCTTTGGGTGAGAGAGGTACCCGGAGACCTACTCCCCTTCCCCATCCCTTCCTACTCCCATATCCTATATCCTACTCCCTTATAGATCGTGAGACGTAAACATAGCGGCGAGTCGAGGCTTAATAGATGCTGCCTACACCTTCGGGTAGAAAAAGGAGTCGAGCTATGTTATGTTATTAATTAATGTTATAAACAAATTAGATTGTGTATAAATATTATAGTAAGGAATACCCTACTAAAAAGGTATAAAACCGACGCGCAGCTCCGGCGCGAGGTCATTCTTCGGTTGTCATTCGTCGTGGTAACATTGTTCAAGGACTCTAAGTGTTAGTGTTTAAGTGGGTAGATTCGAGACAATTGTGCGGTACTGTAAGTAGTTAATTTTATCCGATTAATTTGTATCTAGGTGACTGTCTTGTTCCTAAGTGATTTCTATGTTTGATTGTAATAAAAACTGATTGTTATTTAGTCTAATTTCCTTATTGTTTTTTTTATTGATCTCTATCCGAATTCCTAAATTCAGAAGTGGGATAAAGATCTCATTTAATTCAGTGATCGGGGAACAAGATAATCACCCTTCTGTTTACGATAATTGAAATATAGGTCATTTTATTGTTGCTAACAATCATGCCTAAAGAAAGGAATCGTAGTCGATCTAGGATTAGAAATAGGTCACGCCATACTAGACGTGAATCGTCTCGTAGGGACCGTAGCGAATCGCGCGATTCAGACAACAATGCACACAGGCGTAACTACCCTCATACTCGAAGATCAAGACACAATTCGAGGAGTACATGTAGAACGCCTCCTCGACGATCGCCTGTATCACGTTCGGTTGGTAGCGACTCGTTGAAGGATACTTTGGATAATATTTTAGTAAGACTAACCGCAATTGAACAGTCTAGTAATAGCTGTATAACACCGATTCCAAATAGTAGTGCGGGTAGGTGCTTAGCAAAAAGTGTACCTACAGTTAATGATAACAGTAACGCTGCATTGTCTTCGAATAGTTTTGTTAACTTGAACAATGTTCCTAAGACGTGCGTGGACAATTCTGAGGGCGTGACGTTCACTCGTGATAACCCCGCGTTTCACAGTTCCGATAACGTGTCCGTTTCTTCTATTACCGTTTTGGCGGAAGCTATTAAGTCTCTAAAATCGAATAATTCTCGCGATTATTACGTGTCCACCTTTGATCCGTCCATACATGACATTGATTTGTGGTGTTCAGAGGTAGACCGTGCTATGGCTGCGAACGGCTGGGGGGATCAGGAGTGTCTATCGCGTGTAGCATCGTGCCTAAAAGGTGATGCCAAAGTATGGTTAAATGAATGGGTCACAACCGATCGTACGTGGTCGAATTTCAAAGTCGAATTTAAACCTCTCTGCCCTCGGAAGTTGGACTATGCTAACATTCTGTTTGAATGCATGAACACGACATCCGACAAATACGTGACATACGCTGAGTACGCGAGACGTACATTATTACGTTTACGCGTAGTTAAAGGTTTATCTGAAGAGCTTAGGACTCTTATAGTCATACGAGGTATTGATAACCCTCAAATTAGAGCCGCAACGGCAAACGCGAACTTGGCGTCCGGAGACTGAGTCTCGTTTCTATCGATTTACGCTAAACCGAGTCGTTTTAAAACTAGCAGCACTCATGTTAATTCTCAAACAGCTTCACGACCGGGAATTAAATGCTATAATTGTGGTCAACGCGGTCATTCAGGACGTCACTGTAATAGGAACAAACGGACTAACAACAGTAATACCTCGAACACGAGTACTGCTCCCAATGCCAAGTCCGCGGTGACATGCACTTTTTGCAAAAAGACGGGTCACACGGAGGACAAGTGTTTTGTAAAGAACAAGTCGGAACCGAGAAACCAGCGAAATGTTAACTTGTGCAAACCCGAAAGTTCCACAAATATTGATATAGTTCCTGCAGTTGTCCAAGGCGTACCGATGGACGTGCTTATTGATAGTGGTGCCCATAACATATCGCTGATTTCTTCTGACGTTCTTAAGTTCCTTTCATGTCAACCTAAATATACAAGATGTACGATAAGAGGCATTAGTGAACACGAAATTGTTGCTACTTCATATGTCACTGTCACTATTGAGTTAAATGATATCTCGTTAGAAGCTGACTTAGTCGTAGTGCCATCAACCTGTATGAACACCTCAATTGTGATAGGGACAGATGTCCTTAATCGTGATGGAGTTATGTATGTACGCACGAAAGACCGACAGTACATCACCCATGCAATAGGTGCCACTAAGCAGGTTAATCATGCACAGCCTATTCAAAGCTCTCTAGTAAGGTCTCCTTTGAAAGGTGATGATTTGGAATCACTAATGCTTGTGTTGACGCCTTTCTCGAATTTCTTAGTATCAGGTACCGCAACCACTACGGTCACCACCGGGGATATGGAAATAAAACTCACCAGTTCTATTCCTGTATCTTACCGTCCATATAAGCTGTCCTATGGGGAGAAACTGAAAGTCCGCGAAATAATAAGGGACCTTTTAGATAAGGGTATCATTAGGGAGTCTCGATCCCAATACGCCAGCCCCATAATACTGGTGAAGAAAAAAGACGGTACTGACCGTATGTGCGTTGACTTTCGAGCACTTAATCGCATCACGGAGAAGGAGAGGTACCCGCTCCCACTCATTGACGATCAAATCGATCGCCTTGGACGGTACACCTTCTTCACCTGCCTAGAAATGGCCACCGGCTTCCATCAGGTGAGAATCAGGGACGATTGTATACACTACACAGGGTTCGTCACGCCCGAAGGCCACTATGAATATTTGAAGATGCCATATGGATTGACGAACTCTCCAATTGTTTACCAACGTATCATCAACGATACTTTGCGTGAGTTCATCGATGCGGGTAACGTACTGGTCTATATCGACGATGTGCTCCTCCTGAGCAACACAGTGAAGGATGGCCTTGAACTCCTCAAAAAAGTACTTCAAAAATTGACGGAATCCGTTTTTTCAGTTAACATAAAGAAATGCTCCTTTCTAAACACTGAAGTTGAATACTTAGGTAGATTGGTAAGCGGGGGTCAGGTAAGACCGAGCACTAAAAAGGTTGAGGCATTGAAAAACTCGCCAGCTCCGAAAAACGTGAAACAAGTCCGTCAATTCCTTGGGCTTGCAGGCTATTTCCGCAGGTACATATCTGGGTACGCTACTAAGACAGCATGTATTGCTCTGCTGACTAGAAAAGGAGTTCAGTTTAACTGGGGCCCTGAGCAAGAACAGGTCCGTCAAGACTTAATAACGTGCTTGACAAATGAACCAATTCTTTCTATCTTTAAACATGAACTTCCCACTGAAGTCCATACCGACGCTAGCAGTGCAGGCTATGGAGCTATACTGATGCAGACTCATCCTGATGGCAGCAGACACGTGGTAGCGTATTTTAGCAAGGTTACACAGGGAGCTGAGAGTAAATACCATAGCTACGAGCTGGAAACATTAGCAGTGGTCAGAGCCCTGCAGCACTTCCGTCACTACTTGGTAGGTATCCAGTTCAAGGTCATCACGGATTGCAACGCCCTGAAATCAACTCAAGGTAAGAAGGACCTACTACCTCGCGTAGCCCGTTGGTGGATATATCTCCAGGATTTCCACTTTACCATGGAGTACCGAAAAGGTGTTATGCTGCAGCATGCCGACTACCTTAGCCGGAACCCTGTAGCCGCAATTCACCAAGTATCCAACACGCGTAATTGGGCACAGATTGCGCAGGCGGCCGACAGCGAAACTAAAGATTTGATGCAAAAACTATCGGAAGGTCAGTTAGATTCAGATCGTTATGTGGTACGAAATGAATTACTGTACTACAAATATTCACCTGTAGGCGAAGAACCGCGCCTCTTATGCTACATCCCTAAGGGTCATCGCCTTAGCCTACTACGTATCTTTCATGACGAACACCAACATATTAGTTATGATAAAACTTTGCATCTTATTCTCAAACACTTTTGGTTCCCTAGCCTCCGACAATTTGTTAGGAAATATGTTTCACATTGCTTGGTCTGTATATCGAAAAAGCGGGTACCAAGGGCCCCGCTCCAAAACATATCGTCCTGGCCGAAGCCTAATACTCCATTCGACACTGTACATGTGGACGCACTTGGACCTTTACCAATGTCTGAGGGCTATAAATTCGTACTAATACTTGTAGACTCGTTTACAAAATTTTGTTTATTATATCCGATGTATCATCAAGATACCAACGAGCTTCGAAAGGTAATCACACAGGCTATCTCACTGTTTGGCGTCCCGAAGCTGCTGGTTACCGATCGAGGCCGGATGTTCGAAGCCAGAAGTTTTGTTCAATGGGTGTCAGAACTGGGGGCAGATTTGCATTACATTACCCCAGAAATGCATAACTCAAATGGGCAAGTGGAAAGGTACGTACGAACGGTTTTTAACATGTTACGTGTCGAGGTGGGCCATTTAAATGCTTCCTGGTCTGAAACTCTGTGGAAGCTCCAGCTGGTCCTCAATATTACCAAACAGAAGACTACCCAAGCTTCCCCAATCAGTCTGATGATAGGTACCGAAGCCACAACCCCAGTACTACACTCTTTGGTGCGAGATGTTGCAGTGAGTAGTCCTGTGAACAATCGAGATGCCCTGAGGGAAGCCAATAAGAACCGTGCCGCTGAACATCTTCGAAAGAATCAGGAAAATCAAGATGCTTCAGTAAACCAGTCCAGACACCAACCACGGACATATGCTGTTAGTGATCTAGTCTTTGTCATCAAATATTCACAATCGACAGGCAAGCTAGACCCTGGGATGCGGGGGCCGTATCGAGTCACTAAAGTTCTACCAAATGGTCGCTATGAACTAAAATTACTCAGTGGTAGTAAAGGAAAGTCGACTCAAGCGGCTGCCCAATATATGGTACCATGGAAAGGTGAATGGTGCCCTGAGACTTGTGCCACATTTTTCGATGGTAAGATTCTCGATTTATACAATTGCTTTGCATTGTTGTTGTGTTGGTGACTGTTTCCAGAAGCAGTAGTGATATGTGGCGGCCGAGACGCTCTGAGGCATCTCGCTGATCCGCTGATAGTGGGTGTGCCTACTGGTGGCGCCCCTGTTGATCACCACTGGCGATAGTCGTCAGTTGCGTTAGTCGCACACGGCGTTAGTCGCCTCTGACGTCAGTCGTCATTTGCGTTAGTCGCACACGGCGTTAGTCGCCTCTGACGTTAGTCGTCATTTGCGTTAGTCGCACACGGCGTTAGTCGCCTCTGACGTTAGTCGTCATTTGCGTTAGTCGCACCCGGCGTTAGTCGCCTCTGACGTTAATCGTCATTTGCGTCAATCGCATACGGCGTGAATCGCCCAACAATGGTAATGTACAGCGAGGATGTATAATGGTCGGGACGCCGACTATTTTACATATTTACTTTTGTTTGTTTATGTGCATTGTCGTGGTGTGTGTATTTGCTTACATTGCTTTATTACTGTACCTGTTGGGAAATGCAATTTAGACTCACAACTAACTATACTTTCCAGATAGCGATAATGACGATGTTATCCCAGAGAATCAGCAAGGCAATGATATGAGTGCAGTTGCCGGACCATCGATGCCATTACTTGGAGACGAAGGTCAGGAAAGGGACCAATCAACTGAAGCTTCAACAGAAGAGCCCAAAAGCTATATTATGGTCGAGGACGAACCACAGTCAGGAGAGGCCGAGTAAGGAATACCCTACTAAAAAGGTATAAAACCGACGCGCAGCTCCGGCGCGAGGTCATTCTTCGGTTGTCATTCGTCGTGGTAACATTGTTCAAGGACTCTAAGTGTTAGTGTTTAAGTGGGTAGATTCGAGACAATTGTGCGGTACTGTAAGTAGTTAATTTTATCCGATTAATTTGTATCTAGGTGACTGTCTTGTTCCTAAGTGATTTCTATGTTTGATTGTAATAAAAACTGATTGTTATTTAGTCTAATTTCCTTATTGTTTTTTTTATTGATCTCTATCCGAATTCCTAAATTTATATATATCATAGGGTTTTCAATATGAGCGGCTAGATACTAGTGGCCTGCTTGTTTGGGCAGTGTCAGTCAATCTGTTGTTTACTATTCAGTCACTGATGCCAAATCACCATGTCAAGATACAGGGTTAAGCGGCGCGTCCAAATTTATAATCAAAATGAGTTAGTGCTAACATTGAGAACCTTACGACCACTTTACGGCTGAGGCGGTAGTCCATCACAGTCGACGGCTTTCCGTTGACCTATGTTTTAATAGTTAACAGTGTTTTAATTGTGGTCAGCCACGCAATCTGCTGCATGAATGGGCCGGTTCGACCGGTGTAATGCCATGCCCTTTCAGGATACCGACGTAAATTGGACAGGATTTAATAACTTTAACATGATTGCTACACTAACGGATTTTAATGGTGTTATAGGTATTATTAGAATTAAACACAGTGGATGGTGGGAACGAACTATAACTTTTATTACAACACACTCCTATGTTACACTCAGGTCAGCAAGTATAAAGTACTGATTAAAACAACAGATGGCGTTACACATAGTTAAACATATTTTGTTATTAAACAACAGTCCCACATAACAAAATTAAGTTGCAAAATCAACAAATAAGTAACAAAAAAATTTGTTTACTTAGGCTCGAAACTCTTTGCTGCTGGTCAAGCATACGCAGCCTAATAGAGAAAAGACTTTAGGAGGTCTCCTCATTGAAGAGTTGGACTGTTCGAAATTAACTGGCAAATGACCTTGTAACAATGATGCTTTGAATGAGATGAAGAGACTGAGAAACTAACCCATCGATAACTAAAAACTTGAAAATAATTTAAAGAAAAAAACTTTTTTAGAGAAGCTTTTATTTAAACGCTCTAAAAAGAATAAAATAATTTTAACCTTATACATATTAACTATCAACTTATAACCTTATTATATACAATTTATGTGATAATAAAAGCTTGTCGCTATGTTCAACCCAACCCTTCCCCCCTCCTCTTCCCATCCCAATTCCGACCCCTTCCATTTCCCATGGAAAGGGCCGGCAACGGAACTGTACCACTATATGTGTTCGGGTGTCCATATATATGTTATAAACCAAAAAAATATATTTGGATAATGCGATCCGTCACAGTAATCATTAAATCTAAAAAAATATTTCTAGATGGTTATGGATAGCCACTGATAGGTAATTAAACATAGCGACAAGCTTTTATTATCACATAAATTGTATATAATAAGGTTATAAGTTGATAGTTAATATGTATAAGGTTAAAATTATTTTATTCTTTTTAGAGCGTTTAAATAAAAGCTTCTCTAAAAAAGTTTTTTTCTTTAAATTTTTACTTTGCGGCGAAGTGAAATATAATAACAATAAAATAGAACATATAATTTTAATTACAATTACAAATATTTATTTTTAAATTAAATTTAATTACAAATAGTATGTAGAAAGACGAGGGCGATAGGAAATAGCGTAAATGGAGCGTTGGGCAGATTCCTGGGCGCAAAAAACATTAGCAGAAAAGCCCAGCTAGCAATCCACAATGCAGTCCTGATCCCAACGCTAACTTATGGAAGCGAGAGCTAGGTATGGCAGAGTGTGCATGAAAGTAGAATAAACGCGGTAGAAATGAGGGCACTACGCAAAATCTGCGGAGTGACTCTCGCTGACCACGCAGAAAACAAGGTTGTAAGGAAGAAAGTTGGTTTGAAAGAGAGTGTCGGTGTAAAAGTAAGAAAGGGCATGCTCCGATGGTTCGGACATGTAGAAAGAATGGTTGATGCAAGACTGACTAAGCAGATATACAATGCAAAAGCGGATGGATGTAGGAGTCGAGGACGGCCAAGGCACACATTCCATGACCAAATAGAACGTGTTCTGGAGGAAGGTGATGTTAAGAGCCTCAAAAACCGACGCGCGTGCATGAAAAGAGTTATGAAAGTCAACGAAGCGAGTGAGGCGTGTAAGAATCGTGGCGAATCTATGGCGCTCTGTTCTCTCTGCCTACCCCGCAAGGGAATTGGCGTGAAGTTATGTATGTATGTATTACAAATAGTTACATAAGTTAAAAAATATATTTTATAGCTCTAAGATCGGAGGGGGCTACTGATATGATAACGACGCCTATTTAAGTATCAAAGCTTTTATTAAAGTTTGTGAAACCGAATTAGTGGTGAAAACTGTGGCAAGAGCCACAATATGCTTGTTTCTTAGTTTAATGATATGTTTTAATATGGCATGTGGATGCAGCAACCATTACTATGATTAAAATCCAGAAAAAATGGTACATGACGATGAAACCAATACTCCTATCAATTTAATATAAGAAGACATACAACAACGCCTTGTGACGCAATTTCTCAACAAAAGTACCCAAACAATTTTATAACTTACAATATTCATTTATGTATTCTGTAAAAGGACGCCACTCACACCGACACATAATGAAGATTAATACGTTGTGTATTATCATGATTATAAATACCTAATAAGAATGTATGTAGAGAATGTAAGAATGAGTACTGGAACAAACTTGTGTCTCAAATCGAAACTCTGCTTAGTCAGGTTTCGGACTGGGGCCGACTAAACTTAGTCCAATTTAACTCTAAGTAGTCACAGGTTTGCACGTTTACCTTTTAAGCCCTTTGTCGTAGCTCCCTGTTTCGAGAGCCTTACCCGCCTCACCCGACATCGGAATACTTGGTGTCGACTTGTCGAGTGACGTCCAGTTTCGCGATCATCTGGAGGGCAAGGCCGAATTGGCCTCAAAAAAGCTTGGTGTGGTCAATAGAGCGGGATGGTATTTCACGTCAGGTCATCACTAGCAATTGTATAAAGCGCAAGTCCGACCTCACGTGGAATACTGTTCTCATCTTTGGGCAGGGGCACCCAAGTACCAGCTTTCTCCATTTGACCGCATCCAACGACGCGCGGTCCGGCTTGTCGACCACCAAGCTCTTCATGCCTCCATGCATCATGTACCGCCACGAGGAGTGCTCTGAGGAATTGTTCGGACTTATACCATGTGTTGATTTTCGCAATCGCCCGATTCGCCAGTGTTTCTATCCGCATCGGATTAATGGTTGGCGATCAACGACAGTGCGATTCAGCCGTCACACACACCACGTGCCACTGCTCCTACATGGAACCAGCTGCCGGCAACGGTATTCCCGGAGCGCTACGACCTAGGATCCTTCAAGAAACGAGCGTATTCCTATCTTAAGGCCGACAACGCTGATGTAACAACCTGGTGTTGCGGAGGTCCGCACAACGCTCGTTTCCTCCTTTTTACCATAAAAAATGTCTCCTTTTCTTGTTGTCTTTAATATTTTATTTCATATTGTTTCAATTAACTGATTTTCATAAGATTTCTTTTCTTTTCATTTATTTTTTTCTGTATTTGAACTTGAATATTTAATATGGCTTTATGCTTAAAGCGGACGCTTTAATAATAAAATTTCAATAATAAATAAAAATACAGAAGAACCACAAAATTATATATTACATCGCAACCATTTTTGATTAAGAATTAAATAATATGCTTTTTTTATGGGATAGGAGGGCAAACGAGCAGGCGTGTCACCTGATGTTAAGTGACCAGCGCCGCCCATAGACACCTGCAACACTTTTAGTGTTACAGTTGCGTTGCCGACCTTAAGGGAGTAGGATAGGAAGGGATGGGGAAGGGGGTTGGGCCTCCGGGTACCTCTCTTACGCAACGAAACGCGACATGAGCCACTTTACGTCAATCTTCTGAGTGGTGATGGTATTTCACCGGTCGAGCCGGCCCATTAATGCAGCGAACTGCTTGGCTCTACCACTCCTAAATACACTCATATAGTAAAAATATTCAGTAAGAATCGGTTATAGGCGGGGTGTGCCTAAAGCATTTCCTCGTGTAAAAAAAAGGTACCATCACCAAACGATGTCCAAAAATTATTCAGTCAGAATCATTAGCTTTATAATCAATATATGTACATATAAAAATATTAAACTGTGTCGGACCGTTATACACATAAAAACCGGCAGTGGGTCAATGGCACAGCGCGAGTCGCTCCGTGTCGAGTACGGAGATGCGGCGAGTAGGTAGGTATGGTAAGGTTTTACTTTTTTCTCTTTCATTGCAACGAGACTAACAGATATAAATTGACATAAATCAAATGCTTTTATTCATGATTTGGTTTATTACGATTAAAAAATCCTACGGTTCCAAAAATACGTGTAATCGTTAGTAAAAAGTCAAAACCTATACTAACCTCTTTCTAATTCTATGTCAATAAGGAAACACTTTCGCAGTAAAACTCTTTTAACAAATATAGGATTCTGAAACTTTGTTTTAAAAAGAAAATATAAAAGAGGAAAGCACGGAATTAAGAATCTTTTTCGATGTCAATTAAACATCGACAAATAAGTATTGTCTTTTAAATTGTAAATACTAAACGCCATCATCGACATTTTACGACAAATCATCACACACCAGTCATTGATTCAGCAAACGGGGCTAATGAACTCCGTACAATATACATATATTCATTTACATACTGTATGAAATAAAAGCGTTATTGTACTATTTACTATACTTATTTATCTACAGAAAAAAACTATGCCAGTTATTTATGAATCAACTATATAATAATTAATAGTATATTGTAATATAACAATAGTACGTTCATATTATTTGTAAAGTATTTAGCTTACGGCCTTGATGGTGATAGGACTTTTGGTATGTCAAATTAGCCAATTTCTGTGGCAATTTCCTGATGTATATAGGTGTCTGAGTACTTTGGAATAATCGTACCCTGCGATTATTGTCATTCCAAAGCTGGCTTATTTGACATACCAAAAGTCTATCATATAAATAGGTACAGCGACATCTATCCGGTAACCAAAAAAGCAACGAAAAATCTATTTTAGTTTGTCATTTTTATTGAGCAATGACATTATTAAATACTGAAATATATACATATTATGTATTACGTAAATATGATCGTAATGGATTGTGACCAGCTAGCAATTTGGAAGAACCAGTGTTAACAGTCCAAATATCAAATAGACAAGTTTTCGTCAGGAATCTTGTATATATATTTATATAAAAATACGACTAGAACTTCATATTGCACGATAACAAGGGTTGATTTTGAAGATGGACTACCGTTACGAAACGGCTTTGAAATAATTTTAGCCAGTGCACCTTAGGCAACCGTAAGTGTAATGATACCATACATATTAGACATTCATCGAAACTAATATAAGAATTATCAACAAATCACAAACGAACTCTAAGAACTATATATAACTTGTTTCTTTGCAACTACACGCAAATATTTATTTGGTACAAACTTATTTAATTGTTGTTTATAACGCGTAATTATAATCGTTAGAAATTTAATAACAGTAATATTTAAATAGTTGTTTTCTAATATAATATTTTATCATAACAAAATGACATCAATTAAATAATTCCACCATTAATAAAATAATTTGAATTATTAAGAACTACGAATTCTTTAAATTTCAATATGTATAACTATAATTATGATTCCTTTCGCGTCTCATATGTTCAGTCCAATTCTTTCTTTATTGGAACTCGCCATTTTTCTATATTAGCAACACAGTCTTTTTGTCATATATCTCATTAGAAAAAACAACCCAAACTTTGCGGGAAAAAGATAGATCAAAAGTAGGTTACTAAATTTGCATATATATATTATATATACGATTATTTTTTAAAAATTGTCACTAACGGCTGGTAAATGCCAAAATAAATACGGTAACTGTCTATCCGGAAGAGAATCAACATCGAATAACTAGTTTTACATCCTACCAATAATTGATAATTAAACTTTATACTTATAATAATTAAACTTATACAGACATATATATAATTTAATTACCAAAATTTACAAGTGTAAGTGATCCATTACCAATTAATATGTATGGCTCCTACATAATGATTCCATAAATTTAGATAATTTAATTAACTATCAAGTTTTTTTTTTCAGTTACTTAACAAAATTTGAATGTGACATTAAAACACAAACATTGGGGACCACACGGATAATATTATAAATATTCAGCTAATCAATTATTTTAAATTATCACGTCGAATTTGAATGATTGAATAAATGAACATAACTATACTAGTCAATATATTTTTATTCCGATATCAAATTATAATGATACATGGATGGTCATCGTTCGTTTTAGGATAAGTTTAAACGAATTGGGAATTGAAAATCGCTTAAAACTATAAAAAAGTTTGAATATATTGAAGAATACGGTAGGTCATAGGTTAAGCGTTGTTTAAGTTACAATTATTGTAACTTTAAAGTAATACAGCAAGTTCTTGATGCTCTTAAATGCTTTATATTAGGTCAAATAACTTTCAAGTACAGACACTGTCATGTTAGAATTGGATTTATAAATTTAAACGAAATTTTTGGTCACGTGGTAATTTTGAGATCTGTGGTAAATTATATACTTACTTCACGCCCAAACAATCTCCTGGCGCAAAAAAGGAGTCTTGTCTCTAACTGTGAATCTGGACCGGAGAGTAGGACACGCCCAATGTAAAATCCTCGCAGTCACGTCCAGGAATAGAGAAATAGTAAAAGATCCTTTACCTACCATTTTATTAGTCAGGTTCTTATAAATTATAGTTGTCACAGCTAGCGAGACTGTCAGATAACTTATCGAGGAGACTTTCTCTTCGATAACGTTCGTTATTTCCTAACTTTAAATGTTATTCAAGCTAAATTAAATCTTATTATACGAATATTTCTTGTGTACGTCGATATTTGGGAGTGAATTTACGGCTGGACAGATGTAGGCTTTTTTTTGGTGTGTTCAAAGGTATTCAAGAATGGCTTAGATAGTGTGACAATAATATAACTTTATAAAGACTTTACCAATCCCGTCAAGTATTTTAAAATGTTTGAATTACTCTAATTACACTGTATGTACAGGACAATTCTATGTACTGGCAGCTGGTGACTATAAAATAATAAAAACTAAAAACGTAGACCCTGTGCTCATGATTGTAAAGAATGAAACATATCAATAACAATTGTACACCTCAGTCTTACCTGAACGAGCTTTAACTTTACAGTTAGGATAATGGCGCTATTTAAGTTCTTTACTTACACTTGTAATTGGTTATTAGTTTTATTTTTATAACAATTAATACATCACCTTCAAAATATTACCTTTAAAGATCGAAAATTTACGTAAGTATTCAAATGAAGGTGCAGAATACAGAAACTCTGTAAACAGTAAGAGAATATAATGATAAAATTTCAATTCCGATCCGCCTAACTATCAAAGCATCCTGAATAAAACACACCACTTACCACTATTCTTCTGAGATGGTGTATGATGTGAATAAATATAAGTTTGGCGTATTGCCATTAAAACACCGACCAATAGCACACAAATATGAGATTGTTCCACTTCCCACGTGTGTGAGTCAATTAGGAAAAATAAGTGAAGTCATGTTCACGGCCGATGAACATACTAAAGTGATTAACGATGCTTTAATAAAAAATAAAAAAACACCTGTGTAATCAAACGCAATTTATTTGATTTATTTAATCAACAACACCATAATGTATAAGCATTTAATGTTTTTTTTAAATCCAAAGGGCTAACACCATGAATACGTTGGACAAATTTCAGTTCACATAATAAATATTCAAATGTTATTAGTTTAATGATAATTAAAACTATTACGTATAGCGTAATGGAGAATTTAGAGGAATATTATTCAAAAGCTCGCACCGAACCGTTGTAATACCAGCGTTGGAGTTTATTGGGTGGGCTACGATCACGACACTATACTTACATCCAGAACTAGTCACGATGATTGACGACTACCTGCTGGACACCGTCGAAGGGCTGTCGGCGAGGTCAAACTCATGAATCAGGAGGGTAAATGAGTTGTCTTTGCGATGAGTCTATCAATAAATGACTCACAAGATAGAATCACCTAAGTAGTTATGTTCATAAATTCTCAAGATAAATCTTAAAGATAATTGTAAAAGTAACACGGAGGATCATAAAGTGTTTTTAGTTTTGTAATAGGAGTCTGTTTCAGTTCAGTCTGATTCACTTAAAAAAAGTACTAATACACCTAAATCAACATATTATTATATTATTTAATGATTCAAATACTGAAGTCAGGTTTTCTTAGAAAATAATTCACAAGAATGCCAACCATGATCTAACTATAACCGGTTTATCGTTTGATATAAAAAGTACTTTGTTATGTATCAACTAATGTAATAGCTATTAAAGTAACTCGATAAAAAACTTCAATTATCGCTAACAATTTTCGAATGTGAGCAATAACTAAACAGGTATATTTACGTTTTTAGATACGACATATCTAGTAAATATTTAAAAACTGTCAAAACAGATTACATATTATCGAAAGATAAAACAAGCTGAAAACGCTGGAATATCTGACAGTTAACTCTAAGTTTCAAAACCATTAACGAATTCTTTTCTTTCTTTTAAACTTTATGTGATAAAGTAAAATAGTCTTTATGGTCGTTGAAAACAAAATGTTTCGTCTTAAAATAATTCTAAGTAGCCACTTTTGTAATACGTTAAAAAATACTTATTGAAAAAAGATTTTGATTACCTAGTTGTACTGTTATTTCATGGAAGCATCAATAGTACTTCCGATTACTGAGCTAACGGATGAAACGGTACTAATACCATTTCACAAAACATACACCGCTAATCGAATTACAAATACAAGCGTCGAGTGGAATGTGCAAAACGGGTGACTTCAAATTGGTTACAAACATGCCTTTAAGATTCCATAAAAAATATTTAGACGGCGTGAATTACGTCACGTTTAAATCCAACAGACGCAATCGGACAAACAACAAAAGCACATCTACAATTTGATCGTAAAGAAGCTAAAGCAACTAGCAGTAGTATTCTTTCTCCAATACATAATATATCAACTATGACTGAAGGAGTGTAAACGATAATTGTAGTAGAACATGAAACAAATAAAATTTATTTCCTTTCAGTTGAGTTCCTTTCAGTTGAGTTCAAATGTAATCAAGTAGTATTTGCGATAATTTGCTAGTGTTGTGTACTGCTATAACGAAACCGCAATGCGCAATTACGTCACAAATCGAATGGAATGTCAGTGATCGATTTCACGAGTCGATGAAAGATGTATCGAGTTTACGAACTACAAAGTAACTCTGAGTGATCTATTAAGACGTCTCGCGTGCTTGAGCCAACGGCTTCTGTTGGTCTCACAATGGCACGTTCTGAGATGCTTAATGAAGTCTACTGTCGAATTTTAACTGTTTATTAAAAACACAAGTTGTTGCTACATATACGTATCGTGATGAAACAGAATATTGACAAAAGTTACGGGTAATTTTCCATTGTATTAGTTAACAATATAATTGTTCAAACTTTCGTGGTAGGATATGTTGATTTCATAAGAATTGGCGTTGTCTTCTTTAATTTTTTTAATATCTAAGTCACGGTGGTCCGGTGGTCGAGCATAAGGCTTAAAGGCTGATCCAAAGGTCCCGGTTCGATCCATGACACTGGTTCACACCAATGACTTTTCGAAATTGTTTTCGGAAGTTATGTGTGATCAATATCGATGACTGAAAACTTTGTACCTGGTATGGCAATAGGTTCACCACCTATTCCATTTGGGGCGTAAACATAACGGCGAGACGAGGCTTAACAGCCGCTGCCTACACTTCGAGTAACAAAAGGCGTGAAGTTCTCAATTTTTCGTAGGTTGTACCTATGCTAAAAGCTACCAACACGCGAGTTTGAACTTCACTTTTAATATATGTGAGGATAAAGTAGGTACTGAACAAGCAAAGTTTTATTAATACGGTAATTATAGGTTTTCTTCTCTTAGCAAATAAAAACCCAACCTGGGGTATATTTAAACATTGAAGCACTATTTAATTCCTATGATTGTTTAAATACCTACATTGATATAAATATCTTATTAAAATCGCGGACACTTCACCTCGGTGTCGTGGGTTCGATTCTAACACGTAGTGGGCAATCAATAACCTTTACAATCGCACATTCATCCAAGGTCAATTTCTCTGTATTTATTATTGATATAAATATACTAGGTAAAACATCTAGAGTTTGAGTCAAATTAAAATTGTTAATAAATAAAACTTACAAGAAGTACAATAAGTATTTTAAATTTTACTCAAATGTAATCTCTTGCTAACAACAATAAAATAACACTACTTTAAGTGGAAATCTTATCTTAACAATTTACTAATTTGAAAATAAAATATAAGCGCAATAGTAAAAATTATAGATATATATAATGCAGCATGATAATAGAAATACTGCAGATATACAAAAATATACAAAACACGCAAATACCTGAGAATTTAATCTCACTGTGGGCTTATTTCCAGACAAAGTACTTAATACTGAGAGCGAACCGCGCTCAGCCATTAGCCTAACTAGAGAAGCGCGGGCGCAGGTGAACGGCTAATATATAACGGGACACCGCACGGCCACATCGACGACGCATCTATTGAACTCACCACCTCATTACGAAATCAACTTTACTGCTAACGTTTTAAAATCTATTATTGATTATTCAACTCAGAAGTGTTTTTAATTTATTATCATGTTTAGTCCACAAATCCTATGGACAACGCTCCGGGACTCTGGGCTGCGTCAAACATATTAGTACATCACAATATATGTGCTGTATGGGTGTGGCTTTCACAAATTGGACACTTTAAAAGTTTCGCGGTCCCTTTACTATCCCAGTATGGTATAGTGACGCCTTGAATGCAATTTACCAAATCATTGATTAAAGAACTTCTCTTGACCTTATATAAATACGATTAATTTTTCAACGTTCCGTGGTTATTAAGTTAAATGTTAGAAAACGTCTTCTCTGTTAATTAATATTTTAATTTTGCCGCCAAAATGACCTTTGACTCTTCTTATTACCGATTGTATACGGACAAGTTTATTTCATAACCTCTTAGATTCACAAAAAAAAGATGCCAATGAAATGGTATGCTATTTTTTCACAGCTTTTTACTCAATGGTGTCTGTTGAGATTCGCCTCGTATTTTTTTACGTCTCTAATGGAATACCTGGCAGAATGAAACTATTGCCATACACCGGGAACAATGTTGGGAGTCATAGATAGTTATCACGCATTACTTCCGAAAAGAATTCCCAGTCGTCCTTGATGTGTGACCGATTCTCATCACTTTTAATTCTTAATGCCCGCCCCGCAATAGACTCCAACGTGAAGATTATTTATACATAATATGCTAATTTCATAGCCTCTAAGTTTTTATTATTCTGATTAGATAATATATGTTTGTTTACATTATTTCCAGTCTAATTAACAAAGCAACTTGTGTATGTCAGTAACATAATGTGCCTCACCAGTGGTTCCGAGATCGAACCTCGTGATTCTGAAAGCGAAACTGTTCTTACACGACGCATATGTCACTGTGACTAATGTGTGTAACGTTCCTTCCTATTAAGGTGGAAGTGAACGTTTATGGTAACTGACTTATTGAAATGCAATTGCCTTTTTGTATTATTGTGTAATGTAATTAAATATCGCCGCTACAGCAATTTATTTGATAAGTTTAAACGACTTCAAAAGAGAGAAGGTGCTCAATACGAAGTTTTTTAAAAAGTTCTGCCATTTGATAAACATTGAAGACAGTTTTGTTCTCTGCTCAGGAATAGCAATTTTATCTTATGGAACCGATAGTCTAACTTTAGAATACAACTAGATGTTACTCGCAACAAAATCCATGAAGTAATAATTATTTGAATACTTTATTTCAAATCCCTTCAAACACACGTATTATTTATTTAGTATGTATTCCAGAACAAAATTAATCCAATAAGATGAACTCAATGCAACAAGATATTTATATCACTAGAGCAAGCAATCAACATAAAATCAATCCATATTATTCGACATATATACCTAACAGATAAATCTTGAATTCTACTCACAAAGCCGATAATATAACAGCGACAATAACTGAACTTAACGTCATATAAGATTTGCCTCACAATACACTTACCAGTGTAACAAGTAACATTGCCAATAGTCACGAGCGAATAATTTTCATTATTTGGTCATTCGACGGCCACTCTTGGAGTTCGACACGTGATGTACGACATACATGTGCTATGTCGTAAATCATTGTCGTACAATGCACTCAAACTAGTGTGTGTCAAATTTACTGGACTTCATAGTATTTCACTATTTGGTTACAGAGGATAAGAACCCCACTTCTGAATCAAAAATTTGTTTTAAGCCCTGTTTAAGAAGTTTCGGCGCCCGACGTATGGAATAGATTCGTCACTTTATTATTATTCTACACTCTCGGGGGTATGGAAGTTGATAACTTCCATACGGTTTCTGAACAAGTTTCGTTTTAAATCCATAGTTACATGACAACTAATGAGTATTCAAAAGTTTTTGATTATCAAGGATGGTAGGAGTACTAAAGGGGACGCAAAAATATCGATGTGTGTGTCGAGGCAAACTTGCCTCTGGATAGACCTTTGGTTATAAACAGTGTTAAGTTAACATTTTCAACTGATATATAAGAGCAACGCTCAATACCCTGTTTGCAAGGTGGTTGAATTGAATCTGGCTTATTGAATGTTATCAGCCACCTCGTTTGATACAGTTATAATAGCGTCCAAATTAGGTCTGCTTCTATTACTCCAGATATGATATCGATTGTTAGCCATTGTTTTATCTAAAGCAATATACAGCTCCATAACATTGTCTAACTAGCTTTGAGATATTTATAGAACACTCAGTTCTGTAACAATGCTATGCTTTAAGGAATTATATGAATTGAAAATAATTGCTTATGAAAAACGTGCTTCTCACTGAAATTAAAACTGACATTGCAAGCATACCTTTAAGAAATTACATAAGCGAAATCATTTTCATCATCAACAAATTTCTGATTCGACATAATTATATATAGCATTATCGATTCTTAAAAAGTTATAGTTTTCCTGCAATTCATTCATCAATATGTTCATAACTACGTAAACCCATATTTAATTTGTGATGGTATAGTTTTTAGATTTACATTAAATCAAATCCTCACACGATTGTGGCACAAAAAAGTATTACTGTTAGATATAAAATCAACCAAATTCAAATAAGACTGCAGAAATAAGGTGGAAAATAAAAAGGTTTCAATTTATTCTAGCCAGCTTTCGCACATAACTATAGTCTTACTAATTAACTGTACATTTAATAAGTATCAATTTAATATTAATTTCTGTAGAAGATAATAAGAACACTCCTACTATCATCTATAATTAATTATGTGGCATGTACACGTCAAAGTGTACCGGGTTCGGTTTCTGCAACACCTTTTAAATGTTCCCGCTTGACAGCGAATAGGCGTGCATTAGATACGTTATTTGCGACATAATTGAGAAGTGGGAGGCGATAATAATAAAAGGTACAAACATAAAACATAGCATTTAACCATTAAAAAGAAAAACTTGAAGAATAGTTTTTGTACAATAATCCAAAGTGGTAATGTTTTGCAATATGTTTGGAATTTCTCACGCTCACACCTCTGATAACAGAAATATAAATATTTATGAGAAAAGTTAAAGGTTTTATTTGAAAATTAATATTTCTGGTGGACTGATGATCTTATATGAAAGGAAAAAGAGACAGAGAGACTAATCAACTAAAGGTCTCACACCGAGAAAGTTTTGTAATCAGAACTTTCAAAAATGTGAATAGAAATCGATCACAAATGATTTATGATTATATACCTCCAAATCGAATTTATGCTTCTGTTCTTGGACTATTGAAATGCCAAAAAAGCACAATTATATTGAAAACGAATAAATATGAAAATAATGTTGAAGTTTATGGCTCGAGGAATAATTTGTTCACGTATTGCCAAATTGCATTACGTTCGTGTTTCTACATGTACTAACCATATAACTAAAAATAACCACTAACAACTCAACACCGGGTGCAATAAATTGTATTTTATGATGCCGCTTAAAAATAATACGCACTTATCGCTGATCGGCTATAACTTAAAGACACACAAACGCACTGAACGTCTTAAAGGAGCACAAGGATATAATTTATAGCTTGAAGTTAGCGATGCTCACAGAATACCAGTCTCGTCAGTAATGTTCACCTGCTGAGATGAACAACAGTTCTCATACTTGGTATCTTGCTATTTGAGTATATATATTTTATTAAGATTAATATGATTTAAATATTTTAACGAAAATATAACCAAGATTTGTAGAGAAACTCGAAATTCTGTACGATACATCTGATTAGTAACTTAAATGCTTGTCAATCTAAGCATTTTCATTTAGTTATTAGATAATCAGTTTTTTATTTTAAATAGTAGCATTGATAATTTATTTCCTATAAACTTCGTCCATAAATACGTTGTTGTAAAACGTGAACAGACATCGCAGTACTGTCGGGGCAGAGGTTTAATTTTATTAGCTTATACGACAGCAAACACGATGTGGATGCCATCAATCTATCTATCCTCTCACATGGAGGCACGAAACAATTACTTATTATCATATTATTTGTTGTAATGTAACCATATTTATAAAAAAAAAATCTTTTTTATATTTGGAATCTAAATTCGTCTAACATTTAATTTAAAAACAAACAAATACCAAAGCAATCAATTTTCAAATTCAAAATATCTTTATTCCGTAGACTTTACAAAGTACTTAGAATCGTCACATAAAACTACTAGCTAAAATTCACGGAGCTTAGATTCCCTTTCATCACACTGTCTTAAATGTGAAAGCCAATCTAAGTGCCAGTTCCGGCGTCTAGGCTTCTTGAGAAGATCTGGCAAGAAACTCAAGGCCGACTCTACTCTACTCTATATGTGGGCCCCATTGTAATTAAGAATCTAATGTTATACCAAGGAAGACAACCTCATTGACCAATTCCAATCTCTCATTGTCCATTACTCTAACTGGTTTTTACTTGTTTAACATTTTTTGTAAAAAAATTAACATATTTGGTTTTATTACCATTTAAAAGCAAATTATTAGCACTAAACCATTTTACTATTTTTGAAAGAAATGAATGCATTGTTTACATCGTCAATTACTGTCTGTTGTCTATTTACCTTAAAAACTAAAGAAGTGTCATCTGCAAACAAAACTATTTCATGATTATTTTCCACACAAGATATGGCAGATCATTAATGTACAAAAGAAACAGGATAGGTCCCAAAATAGAGCCTTGTGGCACTCCCATTGCTATAGCTGATCAATGTGATAGCTTTCTGTTAACATATACCTACTCTTTGAATGCTATCACTCAGCTAAGAAATGAGAAGATCCAAAGCGATGCCTCTTATACCACTAAGGTATAAGAGGCAGTGGATATGGCAGATCATTAATGTACAAAAGAAACAGGAAAGGTCCCAAAATAGAGCCTTGTGGCACTCCCATTGCTATAGCTGATCAATGTGATAGCTTTCTGTTAACATATACTCTTTGAATGCTATCACTCAGCTAAGAAATGAGAAGATCCAAAGCGATGCCTCTTATACCTTAGTGGTATAATTTTCTGACCAGAGTTTCATGCTGCACACAATCAAAAGCCTTAGACAAGTCACAAAATACTCCATAAGCATCTCGTAACTCCTCCCAGGCTTTAAATATACATTCTAATAATCTTACCCCTGCATCACATGTTGACCGCCCGCGCGTAAAACAGAATTGCTATTGTGCAGCAGATTATTATCATTAAAGTATTCTAGTAGCTGTGCGAGGATTAGCTTTTCGAAAATTTTACTTATTGTCGGTAGTACTGATATTGGTCTGAAGTTAGTGGGGTCTAATGTACTACCCGATTTATACAATGGAATGATTTTACTTAATTTCATCAAGTCAGGAAACACACCACAGTCATCTATTAAATATCAGAATTAAGGCGGGAACAATAGTGTTAAATAAAGGTTTTATAATATGTACAGAAATGCCCCATAAATCAGCTGTCTTTTTCATATTAATTGATTTAAACGCCTCATTTAAATCGCATCCATTAACATCCATCAAAGGCATTGGCAACCTCACAATCTGACTTGGTAACATGTCCATTGATATTTAACGTAAATTCTGAGTCCCTGCTTCGACTCTTACCAGTCTCTTCTATGATGACTCACTTGGTCAGTCATCATAGAAGAGACTGGTAAGAGTTGGATCTTATTACTACTATTTTTAATTTTAGATTTAATAAAAATAGATTTCGCGACTTGACAAACGCGTTTGAAAATCCTTGAATATAAAAAGTATATCTACTTAATATTGTTATAACAGTTTGATGGTTTTTTAATACAAATAATATAGATTCACAGCTACACGCATATTTTACAAGAAATAAATAGAAATTCGAAACCTCGTCATAAAATAATGCGTAAAATATGATAGCTCGATTTTAACGTCAATGTAGTTGTTATTTTTATGATAAAAAAAGCATAAAGTTTAATATTATCGTGAGAAATATAAAAGCATTTAGTTCTATTAATACCGGATCAGAGAGTACCGTGTAACATGTTGGCTTGAAACGTTCCGATTTGGTGAAGAATATTTATAAAAGAAGCGTGACAAAGCCCCTCTAAGAATAGCTACATATCTGTATTTTGAAGGTACTGGTTTAAGATGAACTTTATCATTATTTTAGTCTGAAGTCACACCAAAGGAGTGAAAATATTAAGTTTTGTATGTACAAGTACCTACTATGTGCGCAAACGCAGGTCGCGTGCAGCTCCGAAGTAACAGTGACCCATTTACAAATGCACTTTCACAACACGCACGGGGAACGAGTTCATACAAAATAGTCATGAAAATACAATTGAAACAATAAGTAGTTTATTTATACGAATAAAGGCTTTTTTCAATAGCTGTTTATAGTTATTATCGAAAGTTTTAGACAATTTCGGTTTAGAAAAACAACAGTCGACTCGGCCGTTCTTTCCAAATGAAAGTGTTGATTTCTTACTGACAGTAAGGAAAACTACCAGATTTTAGGAACGATTTAAGACTGATGACTGATCCAATAGACTTTAATATTTACGCTTTACCAATTAAGACTTGTTATTTTCAAGCTATTTAAAGTAGTAATAATTTCTGCTAATAAAATCAGCAGCAAAATACAAAATGATAGTTTTTTTTTCTATGTTCTATGGACTTAGCAATGCCATTTGATAGGTTCGAATCCCATTCTGTAGCAAAACAATTACAAAAATTTTTTCGTAAAACATGTATGAAAATAGGTAAGTCACTATTCTATCGAAACAAATATTTGCTTTAGTTGGTGGAAATATTGTCGCTGTCTATATCTTCAAGTAAAAACGGCGTGGAGTTACGAAAAGAAATTTCGTGGTTTATTAGACTTTTGTGAGCTGAACACGAAAGTTTACTTTAGTTTACCCTGCATGCTTGCATCGCAACTGTGCTAATATAGTTTACGATTAAATTACCGCGGTAAATCACCGTAAATAAGGTTCAGTAGACATTTTGTGAAATAACAAGCCGTATTATTGGATATCGAAGCGAATGACTTTTGAACTGGCTCATGATCACTTAAATATCTCCAATAAATAACACAAAATTGAATTCAAACGAACCTAAACAATTGCCAATTACTGTTGGTTATTTTCTAGTGTAGTGCTGTTCTCATGCTGTATTAGGTAAATAAAGGTACAAAACTATCTGCGAACTAAATGTATTGTGAAGGTATTACAGGGCCGCGTAATCTCCTACATCTTCTTAGAAACACTGTCGCCTGCGGCCTGTCGTGTAGTAAATCACACCCCTCATTGTAAATGAAATAGGGTTGGTTTGGATTTTGGATGGAATGAAATTGAACATTATTTTTTAAACAATTTTAGATAAATTGTAGGAATTATACATATTGACTTTTCGTAAATACCTCGAAAAACCTCTTGAGGTGACATTTAAAACACTCATATGCACTCTATAATAAAATTGTTTATTTAAAAACACGCAACAAACATTGTATTATTAGACGGAATTCACACATCGCTAATTGGTATCTAAAGTTTTAACAAACCAAGCTCAAAAGTTACAACAGTATTTGCAATTCCATCTAAGCAGACACATATTTGTCTCGGAGAAGAGAACGACCTGCTTGCCTCACAAGTGATACTAAATGCTGAGCTACAGTAGCAGTATTGATAACCCTATACTATAAAGGTACCTACACCACACTATTTTCTTGCTATAAATTATAACGTGCGACACCTTAAAGATAATACACACGTAATGTTACTGAGCATTATGTTCATTTGGTGACAGGTAGTGTAGCTATCGAGGAACATGCAACGGCCAACTTTAAAACCGTTCAAAAGCACTGTCTACAACATTACGTAATTACTCAGTGATAATGATGAACGGGAATTAACGCGACACTTTTTTAGGTAAACAAATACTTACCTTGATTAGCTTGACGTTTCGGCCAGGTTGCACTAATTGTAATTAATGCTTCAATTGCGTGACTTCTTATTGTACGCGCCGGAAACTTGCACAATGCAAGAGTTTTATTGAATCTACGACGAGTAATATAGCTAGCGCTCGCTAAAAATCTTATAATGTAATCTAAGTGCGTAGTTTGATATATCGGGAACAGCTCACAAAATTAGACTAGGGATACTTTATCTAACCAGAAGCGACTTTAATAGGTTTGAAAAACCCCCCTTTCCTTTTCATCCCTTACCCCTATTCTCTATGACAACTTAAAAATCGACATCGCTGCTGTGAACCTCTAAGAGTTGCACACGTACACAGGAGGCGCTAGCCGTTCACTATCAGGTCGCTTACTCGTTTGTCTCCTCGTTTCAAAAAAAAAAACAACAGATTTTTAAAACTTTGAGTATAAAACGTAAATGACAATATTACTTGGAGTTGTTTCATAAGTTGATTTAATCTCTTTTGAATGGCCGCTCCCACGACCGACCTTGAAACTAACTGCCTAATTACAAAAGCTTATTCGACATCGAGACTCTCAAATACTATTGAACACGTTTTTGTAATCAAACATAATGAAAAGGAAGTATTCAAAAATATATGAACATGGGCCAATTGTAGAATACACATATACTTAAATAGGTTTCTTTTCCATCATTTTGATCATCAAGCAATTTCATTCAAACAATTCAAGAGATTTCAAAACAAAAGTTTCTAATCTGACCAACTATTAGCAACTTAACAAAGAAGCGAGGTTAACACGACGGTCATACAAACTTCACTTCGCATTTTTCAACAAAATATTATAACGGTAACTGCTGTTCTACTCACGCGAATTAACAAATTTCCTGTCTTGCATAAAAATTGTTAAATAATTAATAAACCAATAAATATTCAATTAATAGCGTTTTATACATGAATAATTGTTGCCTGCCCACGCGAAGACAAGAACCGGGATTATGAACCCAGTCGTCGAAGTCGAAGTTCCATAACTGATGGAAATGATGATAAATGATTTCTTGAATAACGTCGCTTCCCATATGTACAATAAATACTAAACTCAATGAGGCAATTTTTGACTTTATCTGTAATGAAACTAAACTGAAAAATCAGTCAACTATATTTTTATAAAATAGGGCAAATATCTAAAGAAACTCACAACGACCGTGTATATGGATTTTATTAGACTTTAGTAACAACTATGGCTGATCTCACGGTTATTAATGGTAAATGTGGTAGACCATTACATCCTTCATAACCCTACGTGACCACCAAATGTGACCCACAGGAAAGGTGTGATAGGGACCCGGCCAAGCCTGTCTAATTAGATAGCTTAGCTAAAATATTTAAATTTAAAGTCAAATGAAGTTATTAATTTCCTTTATATAAGTCTTCTGTGTGAAGGTAAGCTTCTGTCTGGTAACTTTTCCCCTCTTTATACGCACACTTTAGAAAATAATAATAAATTTCTAAATAGGTCTTCACTTCTCTTTGGGATGCCTGAGGTTCATATTTAGCAAGAACTTCCTTATTTCCATAATATTGTGTTTACAAAAAGGTAACGACAAAACAGTTGTACAGCATCCAGCAAACTGTACCACTGTAGTTTTAAATATTTAAGAATATAAGGGGGACAGCGAAAAGCGACTTTGTTCTATACTATGTACCTAATGATTAAGTGTAATTGATTAAGTTACTACATATAATTTTACATTTCATTGCAAAATTACAATAAATAGAATTAATGTACATAAAATAAATAACCAGTTAAACATAGACTTGTCAATATGTAGTATATTGCATACAATAATATGTTTTTGTAAAACACATACAAAAATTTGTTATATTGGTAAACATCAATTGTAACATTGGTATATACATAAACATACATCTGCATAGCTCTAACACAATCACGATATTAAGAAGACATTATATTATGTCCGTCAATCGACAAGAGAATGTTTTTGAAGTCTACTGTCATACATTATTAAGTTTTCACTATTAAAAAGTCGTTGGAATTAAAAATTTAAAACTGACCACTATGCTACGGAAACACTCAAGATCACTATATTAGCAGATAAAGTGACACTTCTTTTTTTATTTCTAAGATTTTCGCGAATCTCACTCATTGATTAAAACACACTTCTATCAACTCCCTCTGCCCTATGCCCTAAATAGGGATAACGTTACAAAAGGTTTAATTAGGATTAGAACTATCACATATCGCAAGAGATACCGCCCTCATCTTCCAGTAAAGTAGACGCGAATAAATATTTTTTTTTTATGTGATGAGCAAACGAGCAGGCGTGTCGCCTGATGGTAAGCAACCAACGCCACCCATGGACACCAGCAACACATATAGTGTTACTGTTGCGTTGCCGACCTTTAAGGGAAAATGAATAGGAAAGGATGGGGAAGGGGGGTGGGCTTCCGGGTACCTCTCTCACCTAACGAAACGCGGCATGAGCCACTTTAAGTCGGTTTTCTGAGAGGTCGTGGTATTTCACCGGTCGAGCCGACCGATTCATGCAGCGAACTGCTTGGCTCTACCACTGTTCAACCATTCACTGTAGAACCATTATGTTATTAATAGTATTGCTACGACATTTAATCTCGAATATTATCAGTATGATTGAAAGCATACAAGTAATATTAATAACACATCGTTCAGCAAAACGAACAAAACAACAAAAGCGTATTAATATGGTAATTTCATTTGTAGATAGATATTAGTAAAATACTGTTGCTGTCATAGAAAATAACTGTTTGTAATTTATTACTATAAAAGGAAACATTGAAATTTAATTCAAATACTGCGTAATCAGATTTTGATTATCAATTGACACATTATATTTAAAATGAGTTTAGTGACGAAACGAATACTAACAAAATAATTTTCATAAATTGCACTAGCAATTCGTCACTAGTGTCTAGAGACCTTGGCGAAAATTGCAACCAATTCAATAAATAATACACTGAATGACATTTTGCACAGTCCTTAGCCGTGCTCGTGATCTATTATTCGAAAGAAAGTTCTTAAAACATAAATTCGTTCGAAAGCACGAGACTATGAAGGCGATGACAATTAGCAAATTATGAAGTATTCTTAATATTATTATCAATCCTTTCAACCCCGCAAGGGATTTGGCGTGAGCTTATGTATGTATCAATCCCAGTTCCAGTAATAAAAGTATGCGTTTCCCTAATAAGTTAATCCTTCTTAAATTTGCTTTCGCGGCATTTTTATAGACTTTCAGCTGTTTCAGAGCTTTAGCTCACATCAGTATAATCAGGCAGAACTATAAAAGAGATATGTCAGTAGCCCTGTAACTTAAATAACACTGTGCTTTTATATTAAATAACTACCGGCGAAATTTCAAAACTTAACAAAAATAGTTTCCGATATTGAACCATTAATCAACGAGTGGTATTTCGGCTTTATATCAAATATAACCTCGAATTAGAAGCGTTGCCAATTTAATATGAATTTAGTTATAAAATTTTAATTGAGTCTATTGTTATTATTTAGTGCTTAGTCGTTACAATTTAACTTAAATTATTGTGCTCTCGTGAAAATCGTATACGATTTTCAATTTAAATAGGACTTGAGTAAATAATGCCAACCACGTTGTTATTGTTCTGTGTATAAATTACATTATAGTGCAGTAGATAACAACTAAGTAACTAAATTTAAGTTTTTGGGGACTTTGGGGCTTTATGTATTAATTTCTTTTTTCAATGACTTATAATTGTTAGCCTGACGGCTGTTACAATTTTACGCGGACTTTTGGTGAGCACAGAGGGCTCTCAACCTTAGGTAATATAAACAACCTGGTCCAAGGGCACCCCCTGTGGGGTACGAACCTCGGCTTGGACGGTTGTTGTACCACTTTTTGTGATTTTAACGCGGCTTGTAACCGGGCTAATGGTGAGTGCTGAGGGCGTTCACCCAAAGAATTAATTAATTTAAGCGGCCTGGTCCAAGGGCCCCATAGGAGGGATACGTACCTCGGCTTGGGTGGTCGCTGACAAAGTGGTCTCTGCAACGTTTCTGAATTTTACGCGAGCGAGCTTGCGCCCTCGGCGGCGAGGACGAAACCGCGGCCTACCATGTGTCGAGATGGCTTCGCGAGCCTTTTGAGCCACGATTTGTGCGAGGGTGGTGGCGTCATCCTGCTCGGTGAGGATGTGACGGGGTCTAGTCCTCCTCGGTATGCGGGAGGGTGTGTAATTGCTAGCCGCAACCACCAGCGGGTCGGGGTGTGTGGTAGCAGAGTCAAAGAACTTAATAGAACACTGTTTCATGATTTGCCTGATAGTAGGCAGAAGCAGGTCAACGTGGAGTTCTAGATTACGAATGAACCACGGGGCCACCGTGGCTCTTCGTAAGAATCTATTCTGAAGTGTCTGTAGCCTATGGATCCTGTGTGGCTGTGTGTGAGCGAATACGGTACTCGGGTGCTCGCGTATGTCATGATGGGCCTAATACTTGTATTAGGCCCATCATGACATCACATCTTGATGTGTAAAGCCTAACCATGTTGGATAGTGATAGTTTTGACTTAGGATTAATGAGAGAATGGAGTCTGCCCATGACTAGGGCGGCACAGGAGCGCACACGTTTAATGTGCGGTTTAAAATGTCTCAGTGGTCCAGTGGGAGAGCACACGGCTTCTGATCCAGAGGTCCGGGTTCGAATCCTGACACTGGCTCACATGACTATTCGAAATTGTTTTCGGAAGTTAAGTGTGATAAATATCGATGGCTGACAACTTTGTGCCCGGTATGGCAATAGGTTCGCCACCTATTCCATTTGGGACGTAAACATAACGGCTAGACGAGGCTTAACGGCCGCTGCCTACACCTTCGGGTAACAATAGGCGTGAAGTTATGTTATGTTATGTTAAAAACTGAGTTTATCATCAAGGATTACTCCGAGGTATTTGGCTTGCCTGTCTCAAGGGATAGGTTTACCGAAAATTTGGACATGAGGGAATGATTTGACGGGATACAGGACGGCATAATAGATGGCAGTGTGGTCTGCGAAAAGGGCAAGCTGGACCGGACTAAGTTTTGGGAGGTCGCTGGTGAACAGCGTGAAGAGTAGTGGTGAGAGTACCGAGCCCTGAGGGACGCCGGCATAAATGGGACGGGATGACGTTGTAGCGAAAGTGCCGCTTTGATAGGTAGTCTCGTATAATGAGTACGAGATACTGCGGTATTTCCAATTGGAATAGTTTGAATAGTAGGCCATTGTGCCAGACTTTGTCGAAAGCTTTCGCTACATTGAAGAAGCGGGACCCTATGAAAAGGATCCTTTGGAGTCTGTCGTAGGTGAATTCAACGAGACGATGTACTTGTTGGACGCACGAGTGTCTAGGGCGGAAGCCGAACTGTTCTTGAGGAATGAGAGTTGGCTTCAGCATGAGCTTTAAGCCGACTCGGAATAATATTATATATTCGTTCGTATATCTTGCCTAAACCTTTCAGGAGACTGATCGGCATATAGCTGCAATTACTGAGAGCAGCATTATAAATGATGGTAAGCAAAATGATGAGGGTCATAGGAAAAGTTTAATCACTTTATTTGTGATACCATCTGAGCCAGGGGCTTTTCTGCGATGGAAATCCTTGATGATTTTTTTTACCTCATCAGAGGTGACGACAGGGACGGACTGGTCTGGTGGTAAGGGGAGTGAAGCTCTCCTTTCAACTTCGCTATCTATGTGGGCAATGTGGGCAGGGTCGAAGTGTATTGCACTAGGCGTACATTGCTGTTCCAGACTGGAAGCAAGGCATTCTGCCTTCTCGTCGTCGTCGAAGGCAGGAGGTCGGTTAGGTCGGGTGAGTGGAGGCATGGTGCTGACTATATCCTTTTTGAGGGACCGAGATAGTTGCCAGAAGGCGGTGTGAGAAGGTTTGAGCTCTCTGAGAGTGTCAACCCATTTCTTCTGTCTTAGATCGGTTACAGCAGTTCACTTGCCTTTGGAGTCTGCGCAATCTAACTCGGTTCTCCTCAGTAGGTTATGTATTAAATAATTAATTTCCGTATATTTATCGTATATTTGACGACAAATCATTTTGAAATCATCAAATACAATACATATACCCAGACTGGGGTTTTAAATTAGTCAGTTTTAAGGGAATAAGTACTAAATCAGATCTACCTGGACAGCAACTCATAAACAATTTATTTTATAGACAATAACGACACACAATGACTACTATAAACTAAGAACGCAAGTACACTTTAGTCTTTACACATTTCAACTTTAGAACATGAGACATAATAATTATATTTCAACAAGATCGCGGTCAAAAGCTAATAAATCATCATCATCATTAGCCTTTTTGAGATCCACTGCTGGACATAGGCTTCCCCCATAGAGCGCCACAACTGCCGGACCGCTCAATCATGGGGGGTTTTTGCCATAATCGCCACGTTTGGCGGGCGGATTGGCGATCGCAGTAGGCTGTATTTTGTTGAGAGAGAATGCTGCTGCCCATTCTTCTAGCTTTTCCCTTAGTCGCCTTTTACGACACCCACGGGAAGAGATGGGGTGACGATATTCTAAGCTGGCGCCACACAGCATCTTTGAAAATCATAAGAAGTAATTCACTATGAAGTATTTTATCTAGGAGTGTCACTGAAGGACCACATTTTAGTAGATGCATAAAATCAGCTATATATATTCTCAGTGAACAATAATTGTGAGTCATCATAAAATTTAGATAAAATAATAACAGTTTTTTTTTAATTTAAACAAATGGCCAAGCACTGCAAAATCGAAAGGACATTGAAGTCGAGGAAGGCCATGACACTTTCCATGATCGAATTGCCAACATTGTAGCGGAGCAGTAAATATTATAAATGTCAGTGGATTGAGGAAAAAAGTCAGTTAATAGTTTTAAGAGGAATCAAACTTTTAAAAAGATAGATAGATAGATAATCCTTTATTTACACCTTATAAATTATAAAAAAAGGATAAAGATATTGTTTGTTGAAGTGAGAGTTATTTAATAATTAATAAATAAATAATAATATCTTGGGCACAATACAATACACAGCGCCCTCTAGTTTCAAGCTGAGCAACTAAATGCTTGTGTTATGGATATTAGATAACGGATATTAATACACATATACTTGTCTTTTGTAAATACATACTTATAATACATAGAAAAACACCCAGACGCCACACAAATGTTCATGTTTGTCACAAATATTTGTGCTCGGGTGGGAATCGAACCCCCGAACTCATTGCTGCAGCCGGTAGTTTTACCAATGCGCCAGAGACCCGTCGGATAATATCAGATCTGTAGGCAATATTGAGATTTTTTTTCGAGTCAGCTTTTGCCATTTAAGTATCAATATAGGTATTTCTCGATGGCTTAGTGGCTTACTATTCCAATTCGAATTCATACCAATGTAGATAGAGTTGCGCCCGGTGAATTTTTAGAAACTGAAAAACATTATCACGTGTCGAGCCATAATCAAAGTTGCTCAAACTTGAAGTTATGAGTAAAGTACAAAAGAAATTCGAAATCTTGACAAAGAATATCTAAAATTCGCGATACATTATTTCGTTGTCTTGAATTGTACCTACTTGACCAGTACAATATCCCATAATATGTTATGTGACTTGACATTATGCAGTTTTATCCCCACAACCGTTCAATTCTACAAAATACCGACTTTAACACATTGTCCATTCTTGTAGTAATGGTTTCGAAATCACATGAATTGAAAACAATCGGTGACCAACAGACTAGCCACAGAGCAGTGTAAATGATTCGTTAGCAGTTATGGAAAGTGAGTGTATACTTTGACAGCGCGACGGCCATCTTGTATTACTTGTCAAAGTTTGCGCGCGCAGGTTTCACCGCAGGCAGATGGGTAATTTTGCAAATAACTTCAATTGACACTGTTATTTAAACAATAATTTTCTTTTTTTTTAACAATATAATTACTGAAATATATTTTTTACATGTTTTAAAAATCTACAAACATACGGAGAGTATAGAGGTAACTTTCAAACTCAAAAGTTAGTTTAGTTTCTAATTTGTAAAGGTCAGTAATTTATTGACGAGTTCCTAACATTGTGATAATAAAAAATTCAAATAATGAACTATGATATTTATAGTATCGATTAATCATCGTCATTTCATAAAATAATATCTACTAACTAACCTATGGCCGATTTCTATTGTTACAAAAGCATCGTAAGCGGATAATAGCATTAATTCTCTTTTACAAACAGTACGCGTTCATTCAATTCACGCCCTAAATATGCCCAAACGTAAAGTTTGTACAACCAGTAAACCAATGATTAGAGGAAAATGCAGACGTGTTCAGGGGCCGATGAACCAGGAAACAGTCAGGCACCGTGACGTCGGCACATCGCATCATTGCGACTAGGCCGCTTTAAAACGAACTAAAAGGGAATTATAACTTCAAGCGTTTAATATCAAAACGTGCGGGACTCAATCTTCTTTCTTAAGCAAATTCATTCGATAATCACATTAAGAAAATTCTTGTTAAATCATTTGCCAGGATTCGAAAGAACTACTTAGCGAATCGTGTATGTGTAGGTTTGTGAGCTTAAAAATAGCTGATAGTATAGTAATTATTATGTATCTTTAAGATTATATTGATACCGTTTATAAATTATAAAATCTCTTATAATCTTTTTAGGGGATTTATACTTTAAGGATATAAAGTTAGTGAGCCACGGTCATAATCATTTTTTTTTACTTTTTTAATTTACTGCGATCATTCATCAACTGACTCAATGAAATTAATTGAATTAGAAATGCATTTTAATTGTATGTGTGTTTGTATGTATGTTGTGCTATATATTTATGTGCTATAAAACGTGAGTTTGTTTTTGACTAATTCAGTGATGGAGATCAAGCATGTCGGCAACTGATTTATATGTCACGATCTTGGCTGCCTAAGAGTAAGCTTTACGAAATATTTTGATTAGTTTTGCGCTATTTGGTATTATTAATGGTTTTACTGTAGCTCACAATGTATCCATGTAATACATTAAACTATCAAGATATAAACATACCTACATTTTTTAAACTCTCAATAAGTATCCAAAGCTGAATAAAATTTTTAGTAACATGGAACACCTATCCAAACTCGTTCAGTCACCAGATATAATCATAAATTATTTGAAATTTGAAATATATTATTTGATAACACCCGATGTAGAAAGTCGAAGTCACAGAAAAACAGCATCTATACGGCGACAAAATATTTATGATTTTATGAACATAATAAAGGCGCCAGATAAAGTCATAATTTTGACTATATATCGCTAAAGCAAAAAGTCACACCTGTGGATACCAAATATACAACCCAACGCACAAATCTCAATATTAGCAAATATGTTTTTTTTTTCAAAAACATATTTGCTGATATTGAGATTAATCCAAAGTAGACTTATAGGGGCGACCTACTAACTAGTGATAACGTAAATAAACAGAGAAAACCTAATTTCAACATTCCCAATAAATCAGAAAACCATCGGGAATCTAATATATTAGAAGATAAGCGAGATAACATATGGTATGGATCTGATATAGCTTGTAAACAAGAAGAACCCGATGCTCGTAGAGGCATCCGAGCAGCGCATGACTCGCGTGTCAACTGCACGTGCTTGGATTGTAAGTTAGACAGGATTATGTTGTTTCGAGACAAAATGTTTGATGCAAACTCCGATTTATATGACAACATGTTCGTTGTAAATGTGATTGAATGAATATGTGTTTCGATTTGAATTATAATAACAATATACCAACATGCATACTTAACGTCAAGTCTCTTTCAGGGTGACTAAAATTACTTTTAAAAAAATATATACATACAGACAAATTGAGAACCTCCTCCTTTTTTGGAAGTCGGTTAAAAAGCAGAACGCCAAATGGCACACCTCCCTCGCTTCTTTGACTTTCATAACTTGTCGTAAACGCTTGTCGACTTTTAGTATATTTACATCTTCTTGTTGCTCTGGGAGTATAAATTCGGTACCAATTTTAGCGCTTTTTATATGTGACTGTAAACATGATGAATAATATCTCCTAATTCTCATACGAAGCAAATAAAAACCAATAGCGTACAAATTACTGGGATTATACATAAACAATAAAAAATATACCGACTATTATAAATTACGGAAATATGTGTTCTAATTTTAAAAACTACGTTATAAAGGTTATAATTAGGTTTATAAAAACAACAAGTCGCCTTGTTTGTTATTGTTGGAATTATGATACATTTATATTGGCAACACCATAGTGTGATAGTGATTGTTACATTGTCTATGTCTATGACAATTTCTCTTCTACAATGGAAAATGGCGTGTGAGCATTACAAAGTTGTTACCTTAGATTATCTTGTAAGTTTAAAGAATAATAAATATAAAGATATATAATACAGTTGTATACTTTTATGATTTTAACATGGTAGCAGAGCGTGGTTTAAAGAAAGAGAAGTTAAAGTAATGATTTGTGATTTAAAAAAACAGACGAACAATTACGCAAAAATGGCGGCTAAACAGTGATATTAATATTCCGATATTTGATGGCTCAGATTATAGCAACTGGAAAATACGCATTCTAAAATTTCTGCAATTCAAAAAGTGTAAAGATGTAACAACGCGAGCCAAAACAGATGCCGACGACGCCACATGGGATGATCGCGATATTCAAGCTACTAACTACATTTACAGCGCAATAACGAACAGAATATTAGAATACATATGTGATTTAGAAACGGCCTACGAGATCATCCAAAAGTTTGATGAAATGTATCTGAAAAAATCTACCGCATTGCAAATAGTGTGCAGAAATAACCTAGAAAATGTCAAAATGAAAAATTACACAGAAGTGTCTCTTTACTTCGACGATTTTGAAAAATGTGTGAACGAATTAAAACAAGCTGGAGCGGAAATAACAGAACAAGAAAAGCTTAATTATATGTTGAAATCGTTGCCTCATAATTACAGCCATATTGGGGACTTGATTGATGTGCTCCCAGAAAGGGATAGAACTGTAGATTATTTAAAAAGTAAAATAAAATTAAAAAAGGCTGAGGAAGAATCCAATGAGACATCACATCGCAGCTCAAATGTGTTTCGAGCGGAAGCTAAGAAGTCAAATTGTTTTAATTGTGGCAAACCGGGTCATTTTCAAAAGGATTGTCGTACCCGTACTGCAAATACACCAAGAGGTCGAGGTCGTGGATATTTTATAAATAGAGGACATGGTACATATAATCCAAGGAACTTTCATGGACGAAGAAATTACAATGAGAGATCAAGGAATGATCATCAAGAGCAATATGGAAATAATTTTCACACAATTATTGCAAATAATTCTATGACAAGCGAGATCGGCCAAAAAAGAAAAGGAGAAATAGAATGGTTACTTGACAGCGGCTGCACCGACCATATCATTAACACAGATGAATACTTTGAATCTTGTGAGACGTTAAATAAAATTTTGAAAGTTAAAATTGGTGATGGAAGAATATTAGAGGCTACTAAGGTTGGAAATATCAGAGTATATTTTTTAGTTCATGGAGAAAAGTCAGAAGTGACATTGAGAAATGTATTCTATGTTAAAGAAATGAAAGCAAATTTATTAAGTTACTCAAGAGTCACAGACCAAAATTCAATTGTGTCAAGGGGCAGATTGTCAAAAATATATAATCCTTATGGAAAGCTTATAGGAGTTGCAACTAAAGATGAAAGATTATATAAAATGAAAAGTTATGTAAATGAAAATAAACTGGAAGCAAATCTAAGCAGAACTAAGATGACTATGAAAGAAAAGCTACACCGTACACTGGGACATGTGAACTTCAATAATTTAGAAACTATGTGCAAGAATGCAATATTGGAAGGATTGCCTAATGAGATAGAACAGGAATATTTAAAGTGTGTTACATGTCTAGAAAACAAAATGAATAACTTACCTTTTCACAATAACCGAACAAGAGCAGATGATATATTACAAATAGTTCATACAGATTTGAATGGCCCTCACCAAACAACAGGAAACCATGGTGAAAAATACTTTGTAAGTTTTATAGACGACTATAGTAAGCTGATTAAAGTGTATTGTATCCGGACAAAAGAAGAAGTATATGATTGCCTAGTGCAATATGTTAATGAGGTACAAAATCTTACTGGTAAGATGATGAAAGAATTACGCTGTGACAATGGCAAGGAATATATAAATTCAAGAGTTTTTCAGTTCACCAAGGAGAAAGGAATCATAATAAAACCTTGTCCAGCATATGTTCATGAACTTAATGGAACTGCAGAAAGGTATAACCGGTCTTTAATGGATATGGCAAGATGTCTCTTATCAGAAGCAAAAGTTGAAAGAAAATATTGGCCTGAAATAATTAAAACAGCTGCTTATCTTAAAAATAGAATTTTGACAAACACTATTGAAAGGAAATGTCCATATGAAATATTTTTCAAAAGAAAGCCTACAGTGAAGTATCTGAAAATGTATGGCAGCAGAGTTTTTGTACGAATACCAGAAGTGAGAAGGAAATCTAAATGGGACAAGAAAGCAGAAATTGGAATCTTACTGGGTTATACAGACACTGGATATAGAGTATTAATGAATAACAGGGTTATAGTAGCTAGACATTGTGATATTATTGAGGAAGACATGACATTGTGTGGATTTCAAGATGACAGAGATGAAGATTTAGAAGACAAAAAAGGGTCTATTCCAGAATGTAAGGAAGAAAAGATTACAGATGATAACCATGATGTAAAAATTGATGAAGACATGATTAAGAGAAGACCACAAAGACAAGTTAAACCTCCAACTCGATTTGCTGATGAGTTTGGCTATTATTGTATCACGGTAAACTACTGTGATGCTATGACCCCAGAAAATTTTCAGGAGGCGATGAACTGTGATGAGGCAAATGAATGGAAAGCAGCCATGGACCGTGAGATGAACAGCCTGGAGGAAAACAAAACATGGACACTAGTTAATAAATCAGCCAAGAACAAAAAGGTGATTGATGTAAAATGGGTTTACAAAAGGAAGAGTGGAAGTGAGTATAAAGCCAGATTAGTAGTTAGAGGATTTCAGCAAATTGATTGTGTTGACGATACTTATTCGCCTGTGGCAAAAATGCCAACATTAAAACTGTTATTATCATTTTGTTGTCAAAATTCTATGGAAATACATCAAATGGATGTGGAGACTGCATTTCTAAATGGTAAAATTGTATCTGAAGTTTATGTAAAACAGCCAATTGGTTATGAAGATGGTTCTGAAAGAGTTTATAAGTTAAATAAATCATTGTATGGTCTGAAGGAGAGCCCACGTGCATGGTATGAATGTTTCAATCATTATTTAACTGAACTAAAGTTTCAAAGGTGCAAATATGATTATTGTTTATATTTCAAAAAGGAAAATGATTTGACTGTTTACATTTTGTTATTTGTTGATGATCTGTTGATCTGTTGTAAAGACCAAAATGTTATTGAGGAAATTAAAAACAAATTATCTGAAAAATTTAAAATAAAAAATTTAGGCAGAGTAAAAAATTACATTGGAATAGATATTGAATATAATTATGAAGAGAATAACATTTTGACCTTAAGTCAGGAAAATTATATTGATTCTTTGGCCAAACGCTATAATATTGTTAATGCAAAATTATTTAAAACACCTATGGAAATTAATTTGAAATTGGAAAAATGTTTGTTAAATGAAAACATTAAGTATAGAAACTTGATTGGAGCATTATTGTATATTAGTTCTGGTACTAGACCAGATATTTCATTCTCAGTAAATTATTTAAGCCGTTTTCAAAATTGTTGTAATGAAACACATTTTAAATATGCTTTGAGGGTGTTGAAGTATTTGTTCTTGACAAAGACATTAAAACTAAAATATTATAAAAATGATAATGCTGATGTCCTAGATTGCTTTGTTGACTCTGATTGGGCAGGAGATGTAGTAGACCGAAAGTCTACCACTGGATATGTAATTAGATTGCATGGAAATGTTATTTTGTGGAAATCCAAGAAACAAAACTGTGTTACTAAATCTTCTACTTTTGCAGAATATATTGCCTTATCTGAAGCTGTAACAGAAATAAATTTCTTAATAAGTCTAATAAATGATGTATTTACTAAAATATGTAAGCCGGTGAAAATGTATGAAGACAATTCAGGCGCTGTAGCCATAGCTAAATATGGAAACTTTACCAAAAATTCAAAAAATATTGAGGTGCATTATCACTATATTCATGAAAATGTCAAAGAAAAGTTTATTGAAGTTGTTAAAATAGAATCTGAAAACAATGTTGCAGATGTATTAACTAAAGCTTTAGGAAGTATAAAATTTGTTAAATTCAGAGAATTTTTAAACATTAATTATTAGAGCATATATAAATAGCATATATTAGAGCATATATTAGTAATTTGCAATATAAATGTAAGGAGGCGTGTTGGAATTATGATACATTTATATTGGCAACACCATAGTGTGATAGTGATTGTTACATTGTCTATGTCTATGACAATTTCTCTTCTACAATGAAAAATGGCGTGTGAGCATTACAAAGTTGTTACCTACCTTAAATTATCTTGTAAGTTTAAAGAATAATAAATATAAAGATATATAATACAGTTGTATACTTTTATGATTTTAACAGTTATAACTTTAGAACTCTATTTTAGTGGAATCAAGAACGATCTAGTACATTAATTGAATGTTAAGTGAATGAACAGTTAAACATTACGCTTTAAAGGCATTAACCGGTGTTACGTAATGTATGAATGTGTATAGTACAGTATATGACCTAAAATTATTAATAAAAATAGTTAAATCTGTCTAGTCAATGAGAATTTATTTGAAACTTTTTTGCTAATTTTAATTTTGTTTAAATGATCTCAAAAGTTTTAGCTTTAAATCGCAATAAACACACCAACGACATTTCAGATTGTGTGGCTAAATATCTTGAAGGATTAATTGGCAATAACCTACGCCACGTGTCACCACGTGTACGCCACATGGAACCAAACAAAACCGGCCTGTTAAAAATTGTGCTGCCTACAGTTTCCGTAATTGAGAGATTGAAGTTACAAAACAAAATGTAATTGGTCCAAACGTTGGTGGTGTCGTGAGGTTAAAATAGAGGCAAGTGTTAAGCAATACTAAAGTATGGAAATGTGCCAATTTGATGGACATGGCCCTACACGCACTACGATTCTTCAAACATAAGTAGTTCAAAGTGAATGTGTGAAATATACGTCAGTCTACGCTTGCGAGAAATATGATCTGTAACGCATGTATTTCTTAACAAACATACCTACATACAATTGTAATCACTTAGTTAATTTTGTAATTTATCTGTTAGTTTCTAGATGAAGCCATAAAATCGAATACCACAAAATACTGTTTGAAGTACATATCTAATTTTAAAATAACAAAAACGCAGTTTATATTTTAGAATAATAAAACAAAAGATGTTTTACTTATTTGTTTAAAAAAAGAAGAAATATTTTTTATTTATTTTCTTTAATTAATGTTTGTAAATATCGTTAAGTCAAAGCATCCAATAATAACATATCAATCAATCAATCATTTATTTATTCACAAAATTTTGGGTATTTACAATAATGGTGACAATTTATTTTCAGGTTTCTGCAAAATTTGCCAAAGTAGGCGTGTGAATGTTTTAAAAAAAGTATACGAAAAAATGTCTAACAGAATAATCAATAATTTTAAATTTATAAAATGTCAAAAATATTAAAAATGTCTGCAAATAACATTTAGTCAAAAATAATTCTTATTAACGGCTTCACAATAGAGAAAATTGGTTACAAAAGTTTGTCATTAAAAAAAATCATCTAAGCAATAATAACATTTTTCTGCTAATATAGTTTTCACAACATTTTTGCATTTCACTACGTTGTATAGTTTTATTTGGTGCGGTATTCTATTATAAATTCTTGGCGCCATCACAACAGGCTTTTGGTCATCAGAGTTGTTTTCGCACTGTACAAACATAGTTTAGTATCATCACGTCTATTTCTTTTTAAGACATCTTGCTTTGACTTGCGCTGGAATAGATAGGGATTCTTGTGGACAAATAGAGCATAGAATATAAAGAACATACAATATAAAGTCTCTTTACGGTTGTAACATCGTAATAGAAACACTTGACATTGTAGATGATGTGACTTACTTTGGAACTTCTTACATAATACCACGTAACAGTGCAATGACTTTTTGTTGAAAGCGTTATTATTTTAACAACGGAACCGGGTTTTTAGACTAATATCTAAAGTTTTTGTCACGTGATTTGCGATACATCGAGTTCACGCGTCTCGGTACTTACAATAAATTACTCTACTCACCAATATTTCGTAACAGCACTTAAATTTGTAATTTAAAGTAATCGAAATACTAACCTGAAACAGAAAGAGAATATTTTTAGTATTAATAATATTAAAATAGTCCATTTGGCAAATTTAAATAACAATTAAATAACATTAATGAAAGAACAGTGAAGATGTCTGTCTAGCTTTAATTTTTGAACATCGCATAATATTGAGAGCAAGCATTATCTCTTGAAATATTTAGTTTCACGAAAAAAGCTACAATAACTTCTGAAAACTGAATAGTGTGTAGCAGGATACGAATCCAGCAAACCTTGGCTAAGTAATGGAAGACAGCTATCAAATTACGTACTAACAGCAAGTTCTAGTAATATGTTCCCAAGCGAAATTCACCGAATTAGGCGATACTTGAAGCAAATATGGATTTCGTTATCAAAACTTACAGGACCGTTCAAACAAAACGTTCCTAGTATCGCCTCCTATAAAATAGGGTGAACGCACCGACGGTGTACTGTGGTCGGCTCTTTTGTTTCAGATAAGGCTACTATTACTAGAGAGTTCTGTGCTTAGGCGGAAGCGATAAAGTTGCCAGCCGCAAGGAAATCAGATCGGTGGCGTCATCTCAACTATTGGCATGAGAATGGAACTGTAGTGACAATGAAGAATACCGCTGGCTGAATGACTGATTCCCTTCGATTTAATAAAAAAAAAATAGAGCGTGGAGGTTGTACATATCTCAAAATTTTATATTGACATAAATATATACAGCATCTTTACACATTGTTGGCATATATAATGCTCCGCTGGATACGTTGCTTATTTAATTTATTTTTGTTTTTCTTTGTGGCATCATTAATTAATATTCTAATAATAATGATGACAGCGATGTTTTTATTGATCAATCATCATGACAGTTTTGACTTATACACAATTTGTCGGTATTGTGTTGTGTTTAATTATCTAGGTGTATTTAATAATCAGCCGGATGTTGGGTTCGAGGTACTAACTCATGTATGTTCCTTATTTGGTGCATGAGAGAAATTGATAAAAGAGTAACGAAAGTCTTAATTTGAACTTTTGTATCCGTGATTTACTATCTATCGCGTGACTGGCGAAAATGTACAAGCCAACGTTGTATTCATTATAATATTATATCGCAATTATTCTTGAAAACATACCTACTTACGCGGTGGATGAGTCGTGAACTCTAACTTACTGACTGACTTATTTACTTACTTGCAACCCATCTAGATCTGTTATTACTATTAGAAAACACAAACAATGAATATTAATAAATTTATGTTGTCACAGAATCACGACACCCATATAGTGTTCACAGGAGAATGAGGATATTGTATATATGATTTATATGAGATATGACTGAGGCATAATAAAGTTCAGATAAAAAAATAATGTATGTATAATAACTTCACACTTTTTCTACCCGCAGGTGTAGGCAGCGGCTAATGCTAAGCCCAAATGGAATACATGATGAAGCTATTGCCATACCGGGCGAAAGATTTCAGTCATCGATATTTATCATACATAACTTCCAATAACAATTTAGAAAAGTCATTGGTGAGAGCCAGGATTCGAACCCGCGACTTCTTGATTCAGACGCGGGGTGCTTGACCACCGGGACTTGTCGTAATTTCACTTCATTTTTCTAAAAGTTCAGGTTCAATAGGAAAGTAGTAACTCTGGCCACATCTGTTTTGTTATTTTCGAACCGTTTTAAAATAAACTGCTTAATACTTTTTTAACTAAAATATTTTTTCCGAGAAGCCTCTAAAGGCTTTGACATGTAATTATTGTATAGATTTTTGTTTGTTTGTTTTATAGAAGTTATCTTCTAGATTTACCAAAGACTCACTTTAGAAGAAAAATATGTAAATCGTGCACAGCTAGTACTTATAATAGAGCGTGCAATAAATATAATAATGTTACAGATATGTTCCGAATGATAATACCTACTCAATCAGTACCTTACGAAACGTTCAACCGAACAACAATTTTGTAGACACACCATAACCGATCGTTATTGAACGTAATTTTGTACATAAAATATTATTTAATTAAACACATACATATTCAGATATTACGTGGGTCCGAAAGTGACTATTTTGACAGAGATATACAATTTATTTGTGAACATAATATAAACTTCTATCAATTATAATCACTACATGTCATGTCTCAAATCTTTACTAGAAAATTCACTTATATGAGGCGTCAAGATAATCTATTTCCCCAGCGGGAATAGACTGGTTATATCAAGCAATTAGTTCAGACTTGACAACTTAGTAAAACTGTGTAAGACGATGGACTTCTTAACCAATCAGACTTAAAGTCAATTAGGTCTCAATTTATTTTTATACAACTAAATTATTTGGCCAACAATTGATATAATGTAGAAGAGAACTGAACTCGTAGATTCATATTCATTTTGTTGTACAACTATTTTATAAAGTTGGAAGAATTGCTCAACACTCCACCAGCTGGCGGAAACTTGAACAGAAACCACAATTACTGTCGTAAGTTACAAAATTACCTAATTCAATTTATTTAAAACAAATAGTCAGAAATTGCTACCATGCTCACTTAAACTGAAAAATAACTCACATTGCTACACAGTGGCCATTATAGGAAAGTGAAAAAAGAACAAATAAAAAAGGTCGAATTGTGTAGGTAATATTATATACCTGATGTATACTTATAATAAAACTATAACAGAATGAAATCTGTACAAAGGGAGACTTTGGTGATAAACTAATACAAAGAGTCTTGATCAGAGTAATAGAAGACGCGACAACAGATTTTAGATTTTTATTTGTCTGTATGTTTGCAAGTGCGTTACGTAACTACTACGCCTTTAACATTATGTGTTTTTTTTTTGTATTTTGGCTAACATTTGTTTTGGAAATAGAATCAAAGCTTAAGTATATTTTTATAAGCTTTTATTTACCTTGCACTGTATGTATGTATGTAAGTATATATGTTCGGTGGAATCTTGTAACTCAATTTTGAAGTAGATACCTTCAACCGATTGAGCTGAAATTTTGTATACACGTTTACTTTGGATGACAATGCATGATATAATGTATGACATCATTCTATATCCAATATGGCGGACGACCCAAGATGGCGGAATGGATATTTTGAATGCATTTCTGCAATATGGGTATCAAATGAAAGGGTTTATTGAGTGTAACTCAAAATATAATATGACGTCATTCTAAATCCAATATGGTGGAATATCCAAGATAAAGGAATATATATTTTAAGCTTTCGTACAATATGGGTATCAAATGAAAGGGCTCATTGGGACCAACTAAAAAAATAATGTGACGTCATTCTAAATCCAATATGGCGGATCATCCAAGATAGAGGAACAGTTTTTTTTAATGCATTTCTACAATATGGGTATCAAATGAAAGGGCTTGTTGATAGTAGCTCGAAAAATAGTGTGACGTCATTCTAAAACCAATATGGTGGAATAAATATTTATGTTTCTACTATATGGGTATCAAATGGCCCTTTCATTAAAGAGTTATATGAGAACTTCAAAAACTATGTCTCGGTGATTCAGTAAACTAGTCCGCTTCTGAATCAGGAAGTCTTGGGTGCGAATTTGGCCTCACACCAATGTCTTTCGAAATTCCTCTCGAAAGTCATGTGTGATAAATATTTTTGACTGACCACTTTGTGCTCGCTGTATGGCAACAGTGGTAGAGCCCAGCAATTCACTGTATGAATGGGCTGGCTCGATCGGTGAAATACCACAACCAGCTCACGCCGGGTTTCTTTGGGTGAGAGAGGTACCCGGAGGCCCACTCCCCTTCCCCATCCCTTCCTACTCTCATATCCTACATCCTACTCCCTTAAAGATCGTTGAGACGTAAACATAGTGGCGAGTTGAGGCTTGACAGATGCTGCCTACACCTTCGGGTAGAAAAAGGAGTCGAGCTATGTTATGTTATTAATTAATGTTATAAACAAATTAGAATGTGTATAAATATTATATATATTATATCATAAGGTTTTCAATATGAGCGGCTAGATGTTAGTGGCCTGCTTGTTTGGCCGGTGTCAGTCAATCTGTTGTTTACTATTCAGTCACTGATGCCAAATCACCATGTCAAGATACAGGGTTAAGCGGCGCGTCCAAATTTATAATCAAAATGAGTTAGTGCTAACATTGAGAACCTTACGACCACTTTACGGCTGAGGCGGTAGTCCATCACAGTCGACGGCTTTCCGTTGACCTATGTTTTAATAGTTAACAGTGTTTTAATTGTGGTCAGCCACGCAATCTGCTGCATGAATGGGCCGGTTCGACCGGTGCAATGCCATGCCCTTTCAGGATACCGACGTAAATTTGACAGGATTTAATAACTTTAACATGATTGCTACACTAACGGATTTTAATGGTGTTATAGGTATTATTAGAATTAAACACAGTGGATGATGGGAACGAACTATAACTTTTATTACAACTCACTCCTATGTTACACTCAGGTCAGCAAGTATAAAGTACTGATTAAAACAACAGATGGCGTTACACATCACAAGTAGTTAAACATATTTTGTTATTAAACTCAAATCAAAATCAACAAATAAGTAACAAAAAAATTTGTTTACTTAGGCTCGAAACTCTTTGCTGCTGGTCAAGCATACGCGGCCTTAAGTAGAGAAAAGACTTTAGGAGGTCTCCTCATTGAAGAGTTGGACTGTTCGAAATTAACTGGCAAATGACCTTGTAACAATGATGCTTTGAATGAGGTGAGGGGAGAGTGAAAAACTTACCCATCGATAACTAAAAACTTGAAAATAATTTAAAGAAAAAAACTTTTTTAAAGAAGCTTTTATTTAAACGCTCTAAAAAGAATAAAATAATTTTAACCTTATACATTTTAACTATCAACTTATAACCTTATTATATACAATTTATGTGATAATAAAAGCTTGTCGCTATGTTCAACCCAACCCTTCCCCCCTCCTCTTCCCATCCCAATTCCGACCCCTTCCATTTCCCATGGAAAGGGCCAGCAACGGAACTGTACCACTATATGTGTTCGGGTGTCCATATATATGTTATAAACCAAAAAAATATATTTGGATAATGCGATCCGTCACAGTAATCATTAAATCTAAAAAAATATTTCTAGATGGTTATGGATAGCCACTAATAGGTAATTAAACATAGCGACAAGCTTTTATTATCACATAAATTGTATATAATAAGGTTATAAGTTGATAGTTAAAATGTATAAGGTTAAAATTATTTTATTCTTTTTAGAGCGTTTAAATAAAAGCTTCTTTAAAAAAGTTTTTTTCTTTAAATTATTTTATCTAATCTGAAATATTAAAGACATACTTTTTCAACTAAGAAAGATCAGAATTCGTTTTTGTTCGCCAACCAACCATATATTTATTTTTAGATTAAAGTAAATAACTATATCTAAATAATTTAATAAAATATTCAAATACAAATAACATCTAATGTTGAGACTTGTCACGTCAAGCTGTTCTCACAATATATTTATTAGTGTCGCTGATAGATTCAATCGCCAATTCTAAACTATAAGACATCACATCTACTCTTTACTTAGGTACACTATAGTTGATTGTGTTATTGTATCAATTTGAAGATCTGTGGTGAGATCTGTGACGGGAAAGATGTGTGAGAATGTACGGAACTGAGCGTGGACCAAAATTTGTTAAGCAAATACTTTTTTATTTCATCTCTTAAGATTGGCAGAGCCACGTTGTTCGCATGCATAGGCCGACTGACCAGTAAAATACCACCACCTCGCAGACAGTCGTCGTAAAGTAGCACATAGCGTGTTTCAATTGGTGAGAATTATCCTTCCGGATAATTCTCACCAATTTACCCTTCTTCTCCTTATCGTAACCCAGACAATGCAACTCTAACCCTATCGCTGCTGTAGATGTCCATTGGGATGTAAATTACCACCAGGTGATCCACTTGCGCCTAAGCGTTAGTACAGTGGATAGCAAGAGTTCTGTTATTAAAATCCGAGGATAACCCATTATTTTACCGATATAATTATGCTCACGGTTAATTATAACGTTTTAGTATTAATTAATATTACACACAATATAATTTAAGTTAATATATTAATTTCATAACTATTACAATTGTAACAAACTCATAACACAAACATTAAAAAATTAAAACAACAATAAAAATTTTACTCAATTACAAATAAACATGAAAAGTATTTAGTCTCATTTGCTAAGTCGGTATCGAGGTGACACGACATCTTCCAAACACCATTTAGCAGTTCCGTTACATACAATTCGTGGGAGAACTAAACAAAGAGGAATATATATTCATATGTTGAAACTAAATGCCTTGTTAGCATATGCATGTCTTATGTAAATACAACTTATTACCGTTTATTAGAGGATTTGCATTTAACTTGATATCTGATGTGTTCGTCTGAAACATCGGATTAGCCTTCAATTAAAGATCAAGAAAGTAAATTCTAATAATAGGTGTAAAATTTAATATGTGACTTTATGTGTGTCACTTCTGTCAGAACCAAATAAATAAATTGGATAAAGATAGAAATTGAACTTTACAGGATGTTGTGGTCAGGAAGTCTATACACAGGTTGCTAAAATCTTAATGTGGATAGTGTAAATAAGCGGATAAATAGATTTGATTTGACCGGTTTTGATTCTTTTGCAAAAATCACATCTTCAAGACTGTCAGACTCGATTATAATACGGAATCCCTGGAGTTGCGTGACGGTAGTGAACGATTCCTTTTTTTAATAAGATAATTAAAATTTCCAAAAGAATAACTATTAATATAATAGGTTTATTAACAATACAGCACACAGCTTTCACAACAAAAATTAAATGTATCACGCATCATCGATTCTAAACGGCATTTCACACTTAGTGCAAGTTTAACGGTCAAACAAATTTGCAACGCACAAACAAGCCTCAGGGCTGTCAATTAGCAATGTTTGACTTAAGTCTTTAAACATTTTATGTATTGTTTACCTATAAGCTATTTTCTGTATAAGGTGACTGAGTTCCGTGTGAAGCATCTACCTACTAATAATTTTAAAAAATATTACAAAATTACGTTAAAATGTGTATGCCTTTTATGGTCAATCTTGACGTGTCCTCTTTCAAACAGACTGTAAACGCTTGTCGCGGTTGTATGCATAGGTACATGGTGATTCGTAGTATGTATATTACTAATAAAGACATTAAAACCTGTACCTAGATACTTAAATAATTGTTATGATTGACGACTTCGTCTTAAATATATGAATGTGTAACATAATTAAACAATCACATTATTAAATTATGTTCCACATTCATATGTATTCTTTTACATACATAACATTTAGATATATATTTAATATAAATTAAATAAGTAACTTTTGTTTACTGACAACCCTAGGGTGAGAGATGATGACCATTGTTACAAAGATTGATGATGCTCGCGGCATATATTGTATAAAGTACTGCGAAGCTCGTGGGAGAAATGCAAATACATAGAACATGCGAACAGAACCGTTCATGTTACCTGGATGTCGTTACTATAAATTGTCTTACACTATTTTCAATGATGTGCTGAATCAAATATATAGATGTGTGAAACCTTTATAACGATCACTATAGGCATATTATAGTAGGTCGGGGCCCCGTTTCTGAATCAAGATATCGTGAGTTTGAATCCTTGATTAGATTAATGACTTTTACCTGTTCCATTTGGGACTTGAAAATTTGCCAAGTCGATGCTTAACAACCGCTACCTTTGGATATAAAAAAAAACAGGAAAAAATCTATTCATATTTACATCAAATCGTTGGGAATAGAATAGTGTAGGGGCCTTGAGCATAGGGGCGCAGTTGGTAGGTGATGTTACCTGAGACGCAGAGGTCATTTGAGTTATGAATACTAAATATTTGTTTTGTGCCCTTGTGTTTTCTGTTTCTATGAACACGAATATTTCAAATATTGACTATTCGGATAGTGCATGCGCTTCATGATGTTTTTCGTAATGTAAATGTCTCTGTAAGATTATCTACTCGAATAAAATACCTAAAAATGTTGTACTTGGACGAGTATACGAGTATGGGACATACTTATACCGTGGCTACTTTTCTATTGGTGAGTATCCCGGCATGTTGTGTCCGATACATGGATATACTACATACATAATATTAATGAAGTTAAATATAAACTATATATATATATATGTATATATTAGCAGTGCTAGAATTGCACGTCAGAGTCAAACAAAATTCAAATGATGCAAGAAGGTTTTATTATAATGACTCAGATAAGCCACAAAACGCATATTATTCATATTCCGCGATTGCACAAGGTTATTTGATCCCCACCCGTTTATTTATCAAATCATCTTATAGACAGTTAATGACCAACCGGTGATGGCAAACAAATGTTTGATGTGTGAGACAAAAACTCACTTGTTTTAAACTGGTTTCGTATATGTGTATAGAGAGTAGACCCCACACCCAGCTGACGCACGTATCAAATGAACCGCCTGTTACATGTTACTATACCTTAAAAATGAAGGAAACTTTATACTAATTTACCAGGTAACTAAGTTAATAGAATGTATATGCTAAAAAAAACAACATGGAAATTTTGCTAGTTTAATAATATGCACTTACACGATTTTTTTTAAGTAAAACCTCTTTACGCGCGCTCACATTGGAGAGAAAATTGATGAATCTTTGAGGAAAGATTCGGGGAAGCGAACGGTACTTGAGAGTGAGATATTATTTAGTGATGATATGTATAGGTGCCTGAATTAGATCCTGAGACCTACTTAACAAAATTCCTGCGTTAAACAATTAGGTTATCGAGTAAAGTAATCATCTTAATGTAAAAATAGAATGATTTAGAGAAAAATTAGTAACAAAGATGAAAATTACAAAATCTATTAAGAATCAAATAATTCTACATTCAAAACAATTGTTCGTGCTCTCACCGAAGAGAGATATTTCAAATGATCAGTTCAATTCGTAACAGAGTCATCAAGCCTTCCTACGATTACCGATACCCATTTTTTTATTCGTCCCAATGTTTGAGAAAGATTCGGGCCCGCCGGGAGCTATCCCACCGTCCGAAGCAATAATGATAGGGATCTGGGATTTGAGCAATTACTCTTTTGTTGCATGAAATGAAACACGATCATAAAGGCTTGGTGCAGACAGCAACATATTCAAAGTGACGTCACTCAAGTTCGTGAGAGAATGCTTAATGTTTTGGAACTTTGGTTGCAGTCATTATATTACTAATTTGCTTTCAACTTAAACATAAAACGTTTACTCAGGACACTAAAGTTTTTTGATGGAAGATCAAACAAAATTAGTAATTAAAAGTGATGTCATCTCACGAAAAGTCATTGGTGTGAGCCAGGATTCGAACCCGCGACCTCTTGGTTCAGAAGCGGGGTACTTGACCACTGGACTACCGAGATGTCACTTTATATAAATATCTATAAATACAAAAACATGATAGTGTTTTTTTTAATACAGCATGTTACCTATCAATAACAGCTACAATACGAATGTGTAAAAACTTTTTTACTAAATCCTAAATGAGACATATTATAAAAGCATTACTACTGTCGTATAGAATCGTTGCAAACAAGAGGTAAACTACTGTATCCAAGAACTAGACTACTAGTTAAGAAGTAAATCGCAATCAATTCAGTTCGATTATCCGCTTCACCGCCTGTTCTGACCGAACTCCGTTAATGGCCGCCGGTAAATAATTATCTCAACACAAATAAAAAGAAAGAACTTTAACTGTTTCCATTGCTAAACCCGTGGCTGTCTTGGCTTACTTTTGAGGTGCAACGAACTCGGGAATTTAATACTAGGGAAAGGAAATTTATGAACAAGATAATTTTAATTCACAATATCGGAGGAAGTTTCGGAAGTTTATGTGGGTTATTAAATATCTATCGACCATTTGTTCGGAATTTAACAAAGCAAGTTCCTAAATAAAGGTAACGTAAGTTATCCTTTAATACATCAGCTGCCAATGAAAAAAGTGAATGAAAATAAATGAGAAATTTGTCAGAACAAACAAACCAACAAACCTGAAAAACAAAAAATGGAAATTTCGATACAACAAGTTGTGCAAATGCCATACGCCAGTATTGATACATTGTCAGTAGCAATGTACGGCAATATGCCAACATTGCCATACATTGCAATTGCGACCAAGTATATCATTACGTGACACGAGCTTTCTTACTGAATATTTTTCTTAAGGACGCATTTTCCATGATATTCCTATAAAATTGCCCGGGATTATTACTATCACCATGGCAAAATCAGTAGAGCAAATGAGGTACGAACAGAAGAACATAAGTCAGATCGCTACTCGAATATATAAAATATATACTATACAAAATACATTTTACTCATAGCGTGAAGAAAGCGAAACGAGCGACTGTGTCGTATAAAATAAAGAAAACTAAATGGGGTCCTGTTCCTTTGTACATATTGGTATATTGCCGCTCTAAACAGACAAAACAAAAAAGGCATTCGACCACAGGATTCGACGGCTTCACGGACAGGTGAGAGGAGCGGAGCAGAACGACACGGTGCTCAGACATATTTAAAAGAACCACAGCATTACTGAACCTGTCTCGTGGTTAGTTAGTATTTATATAGAAAGAAAGGAAATTCGATTCGGTCTAGCTTTTTGACATAAAAAAATAATGTATTTACATTTATTTTTGTTATTTACATACTTAAAACTATGCAACAAGCTCTCTGAAACTTAGTGCCAGTCTATTTCAAGCAATGGCTCTAAGTTTAGTATACACTAGAGTTACGCTGTATAAAGCTGAACCAGAATAATGTGATAATATTTGAATTAGTTTTGACTTAAGACAAAGCAAAAGTCTAACAACTAACTGCTATTGTTGAGTATTAGACTTTACCCGCTAAAAGAAATTTAAATAAATCATACAAAATAAATAAGTATACAAGTACATATTACATATATTTACAGTTTTAAGCATATAAAAATTACAAGTATTTGACGGGCCTCGTGGCGCATTGGTAAAACTACCGGCTGGAGCAATGAGGTCGGGGGTTCGATTTCCACCCGAGCACAAATATTTGTGATAAACATGAATGTTTGTGTGGCGTCTGGGTGTTTAATACGTATTATAAATATGTATTTACAAAAGAAAAGTATATATGTATTAATATCCGTTATCTAGTATCCAAAAAATAAAATAAATGAGTATTTATATATATTTATTTATAATTTATTTTTCATCTTTCAACAATACTGCTGTCTACCATTAATATTGCTGATAGATGAAAAAGCACCTTATATAATGAACAAGTTGAGAGATAAATATTAAAAAAAACTGTTTAAAGACAACGGCTCTACGCCTTCCCAAGTTCTAAAAAATACCCCGAGCCGTGTCTCTTCGAATTATCGTTCCTTTACATTGAGATGCAAACGTCATTTGTCGTCAGTGTTAATTGAAAGATTCCTTTGGTTCACATCAAGACTTACACAATCAAGTCATTAAAACATGAAAAGCATCCGAGCATAGATTTTTGAGTTGGAACTCGAGGTTCTAATTAGGAAAGAAATAAAAGAAGTGAAGATAAAGGTTGTCCTCATAAAACAGATATGTTAATTATGTCCGGTTATGAGCTGAAAAAGCTTCTGAGGCATGAATAGGGGTTTGCGACTACCAAATGATGTTTTTTTTTTTTTATCAGAGAAGGTTTGGTGAGGTTATGTACAAGATACATTTAATTTATTATAAAATTTATTGAAGGTAATATGATCTAGTTTGATTCAGATTTATATCAGTCTAGCTGGTTGTAGCTGTAACATCTACCTACTGGTGGTTCAACACACTTCTAATTAAACAGATCTCCAGTCAGAACGGGTAAAGGTCCAATAGTGTCAATACCGTATTTTTTAAATATCGATAATTGAGAAAATTTTAACACAAATTTTAACAAAATATTAAGACAGGTTCGCCCAATAGATGGTGTCTAAAAATTTGGTGTGTCGAAGCCACATCATCAAAATCAAGAGGTATGAAGTAAAAAATACTTATTTTTAACTAAACTTTTAACAGTGGTAGAGCCAAGCAGTTTACTGCATAAATGGGCCGGCTCGACCGGTGAAATACCACGACCTCTCATAAGACCGACGTAAAGTGGCCCATGCTACGTTTCGTTCGGTGAGAGAGGTACCCGGAGGCCCACCCCCTTCCCCATCCTTTCCTATCCCCTTCCCTTAAAGGTCGGCAACGCAACAGTAACACTATATGTGCTGCTGGTGTCCATGGGCGGCGTTAGTTGCTTACCATCAGGTGACACGCCTGCTCGTTTGCCCTCATATCCCATAAAAAAAAAACGAGTTACAATGGGCGGCCTTATACCCAACATAACAACAATTATGAGATGCATACTTGAAAATTGTATATAATCGAGCCGAATAATGTTTTAAGATAATAACAAAAAAGCATTTTAGTTGTTGAACATGTCACAATGAATTATATGTATATTTCTAATAACATTATCACCGGCTCATTCTCACACGCGGAGTAACAAAAACCCTTCCACTGCCATGTCGTAAAGAGACACATTAGTAACCTTCGTAATACTCTATTGACTAAGCTTTGAATATTTATGTCACATTATTGTCCAAAGGATACTTTGTATGTAAGTAGAGTGATGAAGGACAGTGACAGTAACAAACTATTTCAGAGTAAATCTATAAAATTTACATTATTTAAATATTAGGCACAATTAATTTGTTACTAAGACGAATCATTCCAGTATTCCAGAATCTAATCCAGTTTTTAAATATGTAACTTCAAGTCTTATTTTATCATTTTGGGAATCCAGCATCTGTCAAGTCTTGAGTCGCAAAATTATCACGTTTAAAATGTGTAAAATGTCCGAATTGCCATACACCGGGCACAATATTTGTCAGTAATCGATACTTATTACAGATACAAACAAAAACTAACTGCCGAAAACAATTCCAAGAAGTAATTAGAGTGAACCCAGGACGTCTTGGTTCAGCAGCAAGGTGCTAAAATCTCTAGACCATCTAGCTGAATAAACTAGAAGGGTGTTTTAAGAGTTCTCAATAACTTTATCAGTAAAGAGAAATGATGCGTGTGATACATCACCAATCACCGTCTATCAATCAGTACGTGTTGATATGACAACCGTATAATAAGATATTTCCTTTGAATAGATAAGTCTTGAATTGAATGTGCTCTTAAAAGAAATAAAGATTAATCACGTGCAAATATTTAATAAGTAAAAGTACAGCCGCTAAGGCAAGGTGTCCTCGATAGGTGCTAAGGTCAACTGCTATCTAGTACTTGTACGTTCGCTTTATGCAGTAGCAGGTAAGTATGTTAAAATAGGAGAAAAAAAAACAAGTGTACAATTTATCTATAGTGTATGTGTATATTATTATATACTCTACAAATATCATCATTACATAGTATAAAACAAAGTCACTTTCCGCTGTCTGTTCCCTTATATGCGCATATATTTAAAACTACGCAACGGATTTTTATGCGGTTTTTTTTTAATAGTTAGAGGGTGTCAACGGGGTGATTTTGATCTATAATTCATGTATAGTGTAGTAAAAGAAAGTGATAATTTTCTAGATTTAGAAATTTAATCGCAAACGCTGCCCGACCCCTAAGTGATAAATCAAAACAACGTACTACATTATTATACACCTTTAAAAGGTCTACAAAAAAGTCCGCGAGGGCATATGTATATCTCTTAGGGATAACCCACAATGACTGATGAATGAGAAATAAGGGCCTAATTTTCATGTAATTAAATGTCTTAAAAAGTTTGTGCATGTAATATAGATGATCCTGGCCCTTTACAGCATGCAATTTAAACGAATATTTTCGAAGATATTGCAGTATGAACATACCGGGACAGCAGTTATTTATTATTTTTGATGCGGAACAAAGTTCGCCGGGTCAGCTAGTATTCTTATAAATTGAAAGTGTAATCAGTGTTTCGTAGTATCTTTTTCAAACAAAGTTTTATTTCCTAGATACGTTTGAGGCTATCTTTAAGGTATATTTAATATCAGAAATATACTTGGTACATATACAGGTGGCGGGTATGGGGTACACAAATATAGGATCGGTCACACAAATACACAATGTTTAGTTAGGTCGGATATCGACCCACCTGCTCGCGACAGTCATAACACAAGCAGGCCACTACACTACGCAACTCGTTTTCTAAATCTATTATTGTTGATAAATCTTAATCATTTTGCGATAATAAGCTTGTAATAATAAGTCTAAATTTATTAATTTGTAATGTTTCGTGGTTATACAAATTAAGCTATAGTCAAAGGATTTATTTTTCGGTTTACTAAACTCAATTTAACCTGGTTTTTTAATACTTACAAATACATAGTAATACATAAACATAATGAGTGATGTTAATGAATAAATGTTAATAGATGTCGTGTTATTGATTGAATTAGAGAAGATTAGAGATTACATTAGACAATTGGTTAGATAATTATAATTAGGCAACAGATGGAACCAATTTTAAAACCTCGACCAAAAAGAGGGGTATTATTAATGAACAAAAATTAATTCGTTAGTTGTACAAAACAATTTAATTTAACACCTAAAATAATATAATACCATGGATACAATGCTTAAACACATCGCCCTCTAGTTTCAAGATAAGCAACTAAATGCTTGAGTTTTGAAAACTAGATCTACTTTCCTATATTTTAAATTAATATACATATACTTTTTACAACGTGTAAATACCCGTCTCGATGGAGCAGTGGCTAGCACCCCGCTTCTGATTCAGGAAATAGTGGGTTCAAATCCTTTCACACACCAATGACTTTTCGAAATTTTCGGAAGTTACGTGTGATAAATATCGATGACTGACAACTTTGTGCCTGGTATGGCAATAGGTTCGCCACCTATTCCATTTAGGATCTAAACATAACGGCGAGACGAGTCTTAACAGCCGCTCCCTACACCTTCGGGTAAAAGTTGGCGTGAAGTTATGTATGTTATGTATTTGTAAACAAAATACGCCATACAAACATCCATGCTTGTCACAAATATTTGTATTCAGGTAGGGATCGAAACCGCCAACGTCGATTCTGTAGTTACCAACTACAGAATCGACGTTGGCGGTTTCGATTACCAAAGCACCACGAGGCCCGTCAACTAGAAGATATCAACGCGTTGAGTTTTAACTAGAACATTTTCTTCTACTTTTAATTTTGTATAATGCCCGATCACTTAAAAATGTGGATAAAAAAAATGGATCCCACAATCTCTGTAAAAAAAAACGATAATAGTTAATTATTTACATAGAATATTCTCTAATATGTACTTAGAGAAATAAAAATTTCTTTTTTATGAATTGCCGTGCATTAGTTGTATAATTGATTGGTGCATTTTACGATATACTGTCAAAAGATTTATTATGGTAGACTATTTTGCAAATCTAACTACAAATGCTTTACTACTAATAGAGCTTTTACAATTAGGAGGTTTAGGTAATAATCATTATAATTCGAAATCATTCAAGTTACATCATACATAACTTTAAAGATAAATTGCAAAAAATGTACATTAGGTAGATAATTTTACGTAATTCGTTAAGCAAAGAATTTCCACATAATTTCCCAGTTATAAAATAGAATATTTCGCCCACAATGGCTTTTCATACATACCTACTATTACCTACTGTAAGTGATCTCATGACTCCTTTGTTATAATATTTTATTAATAAACTTACAATACAAACATACGTAGATTTAATCTAATTAGCGGTTTCAACACAGAATAAACAAAATTCGAATTCTTGACTTTATTAATGGCGCCCGATCCAAGTGAGCTAATTATTCCACAGAAACTAATGCTTGATGCAGCAACTCAAGTACAGGTTGCTTACATCTGTAACTTCGTGTCCTTAATTACTAGACCCCCTCCGTCCATGGGCGGCGGTAGTCGCTTTCTATCAGGTGACCCGTATACTCTTGTAGCCCGTTTTTTCATCAAAAATACATCTAGAAGAAAAGAACTTAACAATACCTATTTTTGCAGACAAAGAACTGACTAACAGCTATTTATTGAATAAACCATTAATTACTTGGTGTTTTTGTTTAATAACTTAAAACTACTACTGTAGAAATATTTATTATTAGAAACTTTATATTAAATTCGACGAGACACAAAATTTCAAAATTGATTATGAAGCATATTGAGGCTTTCGTTGCCGCTGCATCTTGGATATTAAGAGACTGGAATACTAAAAAAAACATGAAACAGACAAAAAGAAACTGCAGAAAGTGTTTTGCAGTCCCTGTTCCCTTTGGAATATGACTTTATTTCTCAGTAGTCCAGTGTTCGAGCACCTTCTGAACCAGCTTCTGAAACCAGAGGTAGCGGGTTTGAGTCCTGGCTCACACTAATGACTTATCGTAATTAATTTCGAAAATTATGTATGATAAATCGATCCCCGCCGTCCCAGTGGGACGCAATCTTGACCAAAGCAAACTCAGCCGGACGGGCTGCTAGAGCGTGCCCCGCAAGCGACGGGCACCGATTAGCCCCCGTCGGTGCGGCTGCATGCGCATGCGGCGAAGGGGGCCGCCACCCTTCACGCAGCGCCAATCCTGGCGGGACGAGGAGAGGGGAGTGCCGTATAGGCACGTGGAATGTTAGAGGTAGCATGGCAAGAAAGATGAATGAGATGATGGATGTATTAAATGAGAGATGCCTGGATGCCTTATGTTTGACGGAGACAAAGCGGAGGGGGAGGGAGACCGAGGACCTCCCCGGTGGCATGGTAGCCCTATGGTCCGGAGTGGACCCGGACGTCCGTGCCAGTGGGGGTGTTGGAGTCGTTCTCTCCTCCCGCTTTGCTTCCGGAGTGAAAGATCATGAGTTGGTAGGCCCAAGACATCTTTGGGTTCGAATAAAACTGGGGATCACGCGAGTTTTCCTGGTCGCAGCTTATGCTCCAGTTAGCTCCGCGGATCCCCGCGAACTCGAGGAGTTTTGGGAAACTGTTAGGGATATTCTGGATCTAGCTGAGGAAAATGAAAGGATAATTCTGTGTGGTGATCTTAATGGGTGGGTCGGAACCAAGCGAGACGGCCTGGAGGCTGTCCTTGGTCCGAATGGTGACAAGAGAGTGAATGATGCTGGTAAGCCGATATTGGACGTATGCCTGGAACCTCCTTGTGTCTAACACATTATTCCGTCATAAAGATATTCACACGTATACGTGGAGACGGAATGAGCAAAAGAGTATGATAGATTTGATTTTGATAGATAGTCGTCTCCGAAATACTCTAAGGGATACAAGAGCCTACAGAGGCCCCACTCTTGATACGGACCACTACCTGGTGGTAAGCCGATTCGTGGGCCTTTTCAAGAAGTGGAGACACTGGCGAGTGCGTACCCATTTCGGAGAGCTTGAAAGGATAAAATGTGAGAAATTAGAAGATGAAAGTGTACGGAGTATGTATGTAGGCCTAGTCAGTAAAGGACTCAATGAGACGAGTCTTTCTGACCTAGGTGTTGAAGAATGCTGGGAAAGAATGAAAGAAAGTATAGTGAATAGTGCAAAAGAAGTATGTGGTAGTGCAAAGAGGCATAAGATTCTGAGAGGTGACGCCTGGTGGGACGCGGATGTGAAATCCAGCGTCGAAAGAAAGAAAAAAGCATGGTTGGATTATGTCTCAAGTTTGAACCAGAATGATAGTATGACAGAGAAAAAGTATGAGAGCTACCGCCGCTGCAGGAATGTTACCAAAGCCTTAGTGAAAGAGAAGCGTGAAAGACTTGTTGCGAATGAGGAAGTGAGGTTGACGGAGAACTTCGAGGCGAATAACAAACTCTTCTGGAGGGAAGTTAGAAAGTCTCGGGGTTCTTCGTCAACATCCAGAATGGACAAAATTATGTCTAAGTTTGGTGACATTCTTGCAAACCCAAGCGATGTATTGGGCAGGTGGAGTGAGTATTTTGGGGAAATGTACGAGTATGTTCCGGATGTGGGCGCCGCGAGTGAGCCTACGGCTGACACCGCTGCGCCAACATCTGATGAGGACATTACTATGGAAGAGATTGAATGGTCGATACGAAGTATGAAAAATGGTAAGGCAGCTGGAATTGATATGATGTCTGCTGAAATGATCAAACACGGTGGATCCTGTGTCCGGGACGCTTTCCTGACCTTGAGCAATCTGTGCTGGAGGTCGGGTAAGGTTCCCATGGACTGGAGGCGCGCTGTCATCGTGCCCTTGTATAAAGGTAAGGGATCACGTATGCAGTGCGCCAGTTACAGGGCCATCAGTTTGATCAGTTTAGCAGCAAAAGTGTATGGGAAAATTATTGAAAGGAGAATGAAGGTGATATCTGATGGAGTGTTGTGGGAGGCTCAGGGTGGTTTCAGAAGCGGACGAGGGTGCATGGATCAGATTTTTTCTCTCCGCAACATCGTGGAGAAACAACTGGCTGTTAACCGGAAGGTTTTCTGCGGTTTTGTGGATCTGGAAAAAGCGTTTGACAGAGTGTTACGAAAGGATCTGTGGGATATACTCCCGGGCTACGGGGTGAGCGGAGCACTGCTGCGCGCTGTGCAGTCCACTTATGAGGGCTGCACAGCGTGTGTGCGTGTTGACGGCGGCTTGTCCCCCTGGTTTGACGTCAATATCGGCGTCAGACAGGGTTGCGTGCTGTCCGCTCGACTGTTCATCCTGTACCTGGACAGTTGTCTCCAGAGAATGAGTCCTGCACAATGCAGTCCTGATCCCAACACTAACTTATGGAAGCGAGAGCTGGGTATGGCAGAGTGTGCATGAAAGTAGAATAAACGCGGTAGAAATGAGGGCTCTACGCAAAATCTGCGGAGTGACTCTCGCTGACCGCGTAGAAAACAAGGTTGTAAGGAAGGAAGTTGGTTTGAAAGAGAGTGTCGGTGTAAAAGTAAGAAAGGGCATGCTCCGATGGTTCGGACATGTAGAAAGAATGGTTGACGCAAGACTGACTAAGCAGATATACAATGCAAAAGCGGACGGATGTAGGAGTCGAGGACGGCCAAGACACACATTCCAAGACCAAATAGAACGTGTTCTGGAGGAAGGTGATGTTAAGAGCCTCAAAAACCGACGCGCGTGCATGAAAAGAGTTATGAAAGTCAACGAAGCGAGTGAGGTGTGTAAGAATCGTGCCCTATGGCGCTCTGTTCTCTCTGCCTACCCCGCAAGGGATTTGGCGTGAAGTTATGTATGTATGTATGATAAATATCGATGACTACGAACTTTGTGACCGGTATGGCAATAGGTTCGCTTTCTATTCCAATTGGGACGTAAACATAACGGCGAGTCGAGGCTTAACAGCCACTGCCTACACCTTCTAGTAGTAAAGGCGTGAAGTTATGTTTATGTTACATTGGCTGGAAACGGTAGTTTCCAGGTTTCATTATCTGAACAAACTTACATTTCTATAGAAAAATGGTGGTGCCTATATTTAGTTTCAATGTCCAGGAAGGAGCAATGAACGAGAAAATAATAAATTGTATAGCCTTGTTGTTTTTAATTGACGATTTAAACGAACCATTCGAGGAGTGATACTTCAAATGTATACTGTGCTTAATTAATTACATAATTACAATACCGTATCGCTAATGGTCAATGTTACCTTCGTATCGTAATGTGTACAGCCTTGTCGAGTTCAGTTAGAGCCTCAACATATCGATCATTTCCGATGACAGATATCGAGTCGCGTATTTGTCGCGCCCTCATTAGGTATTGCTTTCTTGTAACTATACAATTAGTTCTTACAATTAGTTTCTCAATATTAAATAAACACAGGTGTATATATTCTTTGTTTACCTGAATGTTTTTATTTACAATAATAAGAACAAATAAATTAATTACATTATTTACAATATATACAATTAAAAAACTACTTGAAATCAAATTTCCCCGCATGTCGGTCTACTGGCAGCGTGCCCAGAAGACTGGCCGCATTGCCACGCTGAATGGCAATGCTAATCCTCTGTGCGAAGAATAGACCAGTCCTCTGGTCGCGAGAGGCTTCGATCAGCCTCTTTACCTGAATTAGTTTCCGGTAGTATATTAGTAGTATATTTGTTGGGCGATAGATAGATAGATTCCTGGGCGCAAAAGATATTAGCAGAAAAGTCCAACTAGCAATTCACAATGCAATACTGATCCCAACGCTAACTTATGGAAGCGAGAGCTGGGTATGGCAGAGCGTGCATGAAAGTAGGATAAACGCGGTCGAAATGAGGGCATTGCGCAAAATCTGCGGAGTGACCCTCGCTGACCGCGTGGAAAACAAGGTTATAAGGAAGGAAGTCGGATTGAAAGAGAGTGTCGGTGTAAAATTAAAAAAGGGCATGCTCCGATGGTACGGACATGTAGAAAGAATGGATGATGCAAGATTGACTAAGCAGATAAACAATGCAAAAGCGGATGGATGTAGGAATCGAGGACGGCCTAGTCACACATTCCATGACCACATAGAACGTGTTCTGGAGGAAGGTAATGTTAGGAGCCCCAAAAATCGACGCGCGTGCATGCAAAGAGTTATGAAAGTATCGAAGCGAGTGAGGTGTGTAAGAATCGTGCCCTATGGCGCTCCGTTCTCTCTGCCTACCCCGCAAGGGATTTGGCGTGAAGTTATGCCAAACATGTATATTTTTTGGATAGAGAAGTTACGTGTTCAAGTAATCTCTTGGAAAAATTGAAATACCTTTATTTAATTAATATACCTTTCTTTCAAATTTAAATATATATATATGTATATATTCTATATATACATTAGAGTTTCAGTCTTCTGCACTACTGTATTTGGGGAGTGTTTTGAACATAAAGTAAGTATAATTCCTAGAATAATTGAATGAGATAATGTCATTATTATTCCTAATAACAGCGACGATGAAACGTAATCCTTCCACAGAGCTATAAATAATGTTGAGAGTGCGTGAATAGTTACTATTATTTACTGAGTAGTGAGAGTTGGTAACATTAACCGACCTCATCGTCAGCCAAAGGTAAGCCGCTCCTACATTTAAGAGTGGCATATCACGTGGAACTAAATGTATAGCACACAATTGATATTCGAAGCCATGTCTAAATGTCTACTCTTTCAATAGTATTATTTCTATCTTTAAGTAAATTGTTTCAGGAGTCCGTGCAATGGTAACAGAACGAATAGAAATAATAATATTTAACATTGGACGTAAAAAAAGGCAACTACGTCAGCCATGTCTTTCAATGATTTCGCGAGAACCTAACCTAATATTTGGGCAGTAATATAATGAATGTAAACCAATGACTTTCAAATTTCTTGTTGGAAGTTATGTGTGATAAATATCGATGATAACAACTTTGTGCCTGGTGCATGGCAATGGGTTCGCCACCTATTTTAATTGGGGCGTAAACTTAGCGGCTATGCTTAACAGCCCTCGCCTACACCTTCGGGTAGAAACAGTCATGAATTTAAGTTACGTCATGTTAATATAATGACGATAGTAAAAATAATATTTAAATTACTTCGCGAAAACTGTTAGTTTATTATTTCTTAAATTATACAATTTAAATAACATTAAATGAGTTATAATTTTTGTCTATTTTGTTCGTAAATTGTTGATGTCTAAAGTATGTATAAGCTTAATCTGTTATATTGAGTACTGCAAAATTTAGCTAAATTTAGCGGTTGTCACGAGATAATTATTCAATTAGTCATCCTCAATCTTTATAATTTCGCGTGTCAGAACACTCATAGAGTCATGCGCAATTCTCATAGCTGTCACATCAGATAAATAAGGGTTTAGCTTTAAGAAAGGCGGCCTTACAGCCTCACAACCTCACCGACATTCCCCGACAGGTTAGATTACTTGAAGCGGAGATAAAACAATGCGATTGTAACATTCTGTGACATTTGCTACGTGAACATAATATATTATCAATGTTTGTATTTGAACGAACCAAGTGGGTCTTGAACATAGTTTGCATTTGATTGTATTGAATAATGAAGCTTGTCTAATTTATATCAGTTGTAGAACCAGTAGTTAGTATTGTCAAAACGGATGTATTACATATTAGTTCCAATATGAGATAAACGCCGTGGCATAGAGTGGGGATTGTGAAGATTTGGACTACGCCGATGACCTATGCCTACTTAGCCATACACGCACTGACATGCAATCCAAACTAGACGATCTTCGACGGGAGGCTTTGGAGGCGGGGCTTAGAATCAACACCCGGAAGACTCAGGAAATGCGGTGCGGAACAACAAGCTCTTTGCCGTTGCTCATCGGCACAGAGGAGGTGGAGAGAGTCCACAATTTTAGATACCTCGGAAGTGTAGTGTCGGAAGCTGGATGGACCGAAGAGGACATCACTTCAAGAATCGCCAAGGGAAGAGCAACCTTCGCGCAGCTTCGTCCTGTATGGCAATCGCGGAAACTGACTCGGAGAGTTAAACTGAAGATATTCCGGTCCAATGTAAAAACCGTGTTGCTGTACCTACGGATGTGAGACGTGGAAGGTCACAAAGGACATCTCGCGTCGGCTGCAGGTCTTCATAAACCGCTGCCTTCGCCGAATTTTCGAAAAAATCACAAATTTGGACCTCTCGGAACGCTGCGGTGAGACTCCGATCGACCAGCAAATCAAAAGTCGCAAGTGGCAACGGATCGGCCACACGCTCCGAAGGGATCCAGATCACATACCGAGGCAAGCCCTGGAATGGAATCCCCAAGGAAAACGGAAACGCGGCCGCCCTAAGCAGACTTGGCGACGGACTATCACTGCAGAAGCGAAGGCGGTGGGGATGACTTGGAGCGAAATAAAACGCGAAGCTCAAGACCGTTCGGGATGGCGGCGTACTGTGGACGCCCTCTGCCCCACCTAGGGGATATAGGACTTTCAAGTCAAAGTAAGTCACCAATATGAGACTTTGTCAATATATATATTATATATATATATGTGTGTGTTTGTGTGTAAGTAGAGTTATAATTCATGAATTATACATTCTTGCTACGTTTGCCCAGACTCGTTGCTAAGGGTCTATTTGAGGCCTTTTGGTGTATTAAAGTTTCTTGGAAGCTTCTGACTCAAAAATTCTTAAAATTGACTAAACATATATGTTTTAGGAATCTTAAGTATTAACTATCGATAAGTGAACAAATCATGTGTTATATATATGTATATTCAATGGGTTTGCCAACTAATCCGTATTACGAAATATTTCAACCAACGACAAAAGTTGACTTAAGTATAGAAATAAATCTCTAAATCATGCAGAAGTGATTACAGTCCTTCATTATCACCCATTACAAATTCTTCAGCCCTTTGAAATAGAGAACCTTGTATACCTAATAAAACATTACTACAAGTGGTACGTTCCGTACATGCCCAGGGTTACTTAAGTGCATATCTAAATGTACTACAAACTCTTCCAACAGTCAACTGTTATCAGCGTTTGCTTTTACTTCAGCATATAAAATTCCTATTTATGCTTGTAACATTTGTTATCTACTTCAACATTTACTTCAACAATTAAAATTCCTAGGAATACCACCAGTTGCAGTTACTGTTGTATCGAAATTCTATTACTAACAGGGAATGTTTTTTATTTCTTAAATTTTTTTATACAATTATTAGTATTTAGTAATATCCACATAATCAAAGGACGCTCGGTTAAAACTAATTCCTTTTCATCCAAATCATCAGACCGTTTAGAAAATATACCCAGTTTTAAAGCACTCAGGACCAGATTACAAAAAGCTTATAACCACAGACTTCTTCGCTACAATCTCAGAAACTACGAAACTGATTTTCAAAATTCTTTCTTAATTCAAAGTAATGTTGTTTGTCATGGGCAATATTTAGTTTTTGAACACAATTTGCTTCTTGGAAAAAATTAAGCTGCGGCTTTCAAACAACTTGTGAATACGTCTAGTTGCAAACGAATTTTATTTATAGTCAACCCAGAAAACGAGACATAAAACTTCAATCCATAAATAAGTATCTATTCTTACTAAGAGCCAATTCAATAACGTAAGTAGCTAACTAATTTATAATCACTTTTATTATTATCACGAGACAGACATGTTCGAATTACGAAGCACTCAATATAGTGCAAGAGCAACCTCGTCTGTGCCTGTCTGAATTGACCTTAGCTTGACAGAACAATGATGTGCATACACTTGTGATACAACCTTAACTCAGGAGGCAATAGTATAGATTGGACTATTCACTGGAGTACTCTACATCTTAATTATAACGCCAGTAAGGGTGTTCCCTATGTTTTATTGCGAAACAGTGTATCAAGTTATTATATGAGTAATCTTTTAGATGTATTTATTATATATATACAATTTAATATCCGCGATAGCTTAATAGAGAGATGGGCCTATATATGTCAAATGTTTACGTTTCAATCGGCCAGCAGCTGATTTGCGGGATTTATATGCAGCCCTTACTAATGAAGGATAACCGCGAAGTAATAAGTATTCAAATTCATCGGGATAATCAACGATTCTCGAAAATGTATTAAAAGCAGCGCCAAGGAAAAGAAAGTTAACCTAGCCACCAATGGTCATTATCAATTTTCATTTTAAGTGTGGGTATTTCGAAATACCTAAGGAGTTAATCGGGATTTATTATTTTTTTATAGCGGGATCAGTATTACTTTAGCTGTAAATATTAGGTCGGGGAAAAAGTCTTTTCGCATAACGTAGGTATAAACTTATTATAAAATTTCTTTGACTGTACTATTTGTGTCTGGCTGGTTTTGGTAACATTAAAAAGGTTACATTATAAAGAAAAGAAAAAAAAAAAAAGTTGTTTCCCGCTATTTTTCATTTGTTTTTCTCTCCGTAAAAATGAGTGAATCTAATGAAGAAATTCGATACATTTTAAAATTTTATTATAAAAAAGGCAAAAATGCAACTCAAGCAGTGAAAAAAATTTGTGATGTTTATGGACCGGACCTGATGCAGTGTCAGTAAGAGTAGCACAAATTTGGTTCAAACGTTTTCAGTCCGGAAATTTTGATGTTAAAGATGCACCTCGCTCTGGTCGCCCTGTTACGAATAAAATGGACGCCATTTTTGAAAGAGTGGAGCAAGATCGGCATATTAGTAGTTACGATGTAGCTGAAGAACTGGGAATTGACCACAAAACAGTTTTGACCCATTTGAAGAAAGCTGGTAATACAAAAAAGCTCGATATTTGGGTGCCACACGAGCTCACTCAAAGAAACTTAATGAACCGTGTACTCATTTGCGATTCATTATTGAGACGTAATGAAACCGAGCCGTTTTTGAAGAGATTGATAACTGGCGATGAAAAGTGGATCACGTACGACAAGAACGTGCGAAAAAGGTCGTGGTCGAAAGTTGGCCAGGCTTCACAGACTGTGGCCAAACCTGGCCTAACACGAAATAAGGTGATGCTGTGTGTATGGTGGGATTGGAAGGGCATTGTTCATTATGAGCTTTTACCGTCCGGCAAAACCATCGATTCTGATCTTTACTGCCAGCAACTGATGAGATTAAAGGAAGCAGTCGAGAGAAAACGGCCGGAATTGATCAACAGGAAGGGTGTGGTCTTTCATCACGATAACGCTAGACCACACACATCTTTAGCCACTCAGCAAAAATTAAGAGAGTTCGACTGGGAGGTCCTAGTGCATCCACCATATAGCCCTGACCTTGCGCCTTCAGATTTTCACCTGTTTCGGTCTCTTCAGAATTCTTTAGGTTCTGTAAGGTTGACCTCAAGAGAGGACTGCCAAAACTATTTGTCCCGTTTTTTTGATCAGAAGTCCCAAAGTTTCTACAGTAACGGGATAATGTCTCTGCCCACAAAATGGCAGAAAGTTATTCAACAAAACGGTACATATATATTGTAAATAAATGTAAATAAACTTTGAAAAAAATGTCTTGACTTTTCATACAAAAATACGAAAATACTTTTTCCCCAACCTATTATAATAAGTCCTAGCAGCAGCCTTGCAAAGCAAAGAGGCCTTTTCAAAAGGTTTGTCTTGTCTACATGTCTACTAGCACAGGTCCTTCTGGACGAAGAGAGTAGAGACAGCAAACCCGCTACCCTTTACGCACCAGAGTACTAATCACTACGCCATGAGGCCCGTCAAAATTACTCATCGCAACTCCAAAAATTGTGAGTATTCCTCATTCATTTTTACTTGCAAACCCACAGGAAATCCATTGGTCACGCGTTTTACTTCTCAATACAAAGTCATCGAGCAATTATCTTTAAAAATCAAAGTTCACACAAAAAATGTATTAGGCATGCTGCTCACAATATTGACTTATTTGAAAGATATCTCAGATGACGGTTGACAAATAGTTGTTTAACAAAAAAGAAAAATAGGTAGCGACAGATTTCTTGCCGATCAACGACTGGAATGTACCAAGAAAAACATAAATATTAGATCTAAGACGATGTTTTTCCGTCATTATGATAATAAAACCAGAATCGATTCCATATTTTTTGTTTTTTTTCCACACGTGTATTTTACGGCTTAAAACTGGATTCCAATGTCGTTGTTTGTTGAAATGGGTGGAAACTACGCAATAAAGAGGTGAAAATATCAAATATCCATTTTAAAAAAAAATGTACCGTAGGAAAACTTATTCAACGATGGTAACAAAGTAATTATTACTAATATAATGGTTATATTATACTAATGTATTGTTACTAATAATAATGAAGTTTAACTGTAGCCAAAGAACTGTCTAGTAGATAAGGGGCAAACATTATTAAAATTAAATCTTCGACTAAATATAACCTGATTGCATATTGTATACGAGTTAAGTAAGGATAACAGGTAGCTGATTTGATTTAAATATTTATGAGGTAAGAGGCATGTTCAGTGTTTGCACAATCGTCCTTATTTAACCAAGGAATTCTCTTGAGCGTATTATCTAAATTCATTTGTATAGTCATTAATATATTACCAAGAAATTTGTTGTTGTTGTTGCAACTAATGTTATTCTGGAAATAAATAATGAAATTCTAGAATATTTGTCGAATACAAATCAAGGAATTCTAGAAAAGCATAAGAAACATTATCGGATAAGTTAGCGATACAAGTGAATATTTAAATCACCTGTTAATATTTAAAGGTAGGTATAAAACCTGGGGTTAGGGTTCCTGAAAACGGAGAGAGAATATGTTTCTATAAGGTCAGCAGCATGAATGCGATACTCCTGGTGTTGAAGCCGTCCATAGAACACGGTAAACATTCACCATCAGGCGGCACGTGTTTTTGATTTGACCATGAACGTCAAAAACACAAACAAACACAAACACAAACATTGGTCACTATCAAATTGTGACTATAATAATTGGAATAATTCCATCCATATTCATTACTCGGCTCTCCTTATAATAAGATGTTCTTCCTAACACATTTTTTTTATGGGATAGGAGAGCAAATGAGCAGGCGTGTTACCTGATGTGTTGTGTGCCAGTGACCAGCGCCGCCCATGGACAACTGCAACACATATAGTATTACAGTTGCGTTGCCGACCTGTAAGAGTGGTAAGACCTGTAAGCCGATAGGAAGGGATGGGGAAGGCGGGTGGGCCTCCGGGTACCACTCTCACCGAACGAAACGCGGCATGAGCCACTTTACGGCGATCTTCTGAGAGGTGGTGGTATTTCACCGGTCGTGCCGGTCCATTTATGCAGCGAACTGCTTGGCTACTCCTATTATATTTAAATGTTTTAATTTTTTACCTTACCTATCCATTTTATTCCACTATGATTTTTGAAGGTCATTCGTGTGAGACAGGATTCGATCCGAAGACTTCTTAATTCAGAAGACTCAGGCTCGACCACGAGCATTAACCATTACCGAGACGAGGATCTACGATAGATATGTTTGTAAAACCTTTTAGGCTTTCCCGTTGCATATTACACAAATATGATAATGAAAGGGACCGAACTAAACGCGACACGCAAAGTAAATATTATTTACCTTGATTTTGTTGCACTGGCCGTTGTCACAAGTAGACTGAAGATTAATATTATAGTATTATAATATCTTCAGTCTGCTTGTTATTATGCTTGGAGTAACTGTTACAGAACTGTATAATTATTATACAGTTCTCTAACAGTAACTCGAAGCATAATATCTCTTGATAATTATTTACGTAACTTAGTTTATGATAAGAATTTTTATTAAGATTTAAGAAGAATTAGGATTTAAAAAGAAGAGAAAGAGAAAGAAGGATTATTAAGATTTAAGAAGAATTAAGATTATGATAAGATTTGGTTCGGTACCGGTACCGGTAATAATCATTACGTATTATAAATTCGCTTTTCGCTGTCTGTCCCCTTATATGCCTAATGCCTATCTTTGAAGCTACGCATTTTAATGCGGTTTTTTATAATAGATAGAGGGTGTCAACTGGGTGGTATCTATGATTCATGTATGATAGATATAGTAAAGAAAAAGTGATGAATCCAAAATTTACTTATTTATTACTTTTGACCACAGGTCTCGGTGGTCCAGTGGTCTAGCACTGCTTCTGAATCAAGAAGTTGCGGTTTGAATCCTGGCTCACACCAATGAATTCGAAATTGTTTTCGGAAATTAAGTGTGATAAATATCGAAAACTTTGACCCCAATATGGCAATAGGTTCGCCACCTATTCCATTTGGGACGTAAACATTTGGGCTAGACGAGGCTTAACAGCTGCTGCCTACACCTTGGAGTAACAAAAGGCGTGAAGTTATGTTATGTTATCCTATTGTTTACCTATGTCTTATACAAGTGTTCAGTTTATCACTAGTCATGTTATAATCTGTGGTGCATAATTTCAAACGTGATCAAATTTACAGAATACCTTCCACGGTAGTGTCCCTTCAGATGTGATTTGTTCGGAAAACAGGTCAAATGTTATCGTACAAGCAGGATTATTTATATAAAATCTGACACTTCATAGTATACTATTAAATGTGTACAAAAACAAATTATTCAGTTAGTTCATAAATCATTTTCCCGCCAAAACGTTACATTTTTTTCACTTCTTATCTATCCAAAAAAAACCGGCAAAAAACAAATGCAACTCGCGAGACGCAAATGAAGATTAGCGTTTGGCGAGTTGCATTTTTTTTTTGTTACGTGGACGTGCGCGGGAAATGTAAGGTTTCTTGTATATAATAAGGATAAGGATATGTACTTACACGTAAATAGGCTTGTCTAGCGGATTAGCTGCCTACTGCCTAGGTCTCGAAGGCTGCGTCGGCGTTCGCCTAGAATGCGACACCTGTGACCACAAATTACACTCACAGTACCACTCCGACCCACACTTTCCTAAGTTACAAATATTATAACGTTTACCACACAATTTAATACACACAATATATACCAACTAAACGGATTTAATGTCAATTTAAACTACGCAAACAATAAAGTTTCGCGATCTCGTTCCAAACAAGAACTATACAGTACATACACAGTACCCACCGGCGCAGACCGAAGATAGCGGCGAACGAACGCAATTTGACAGGACATAAGGAAGAGTGGGGACTGCGGAAGGGGCGGACTCGATAGTCGATTGTCGGTTGACGGCGCGGAGCAACTTACGTTGCCGCGAGTATAGCCTGGTCAATTTTTTAAAGTTAAACTTTATAAAAATTAAAGATTAAAAGGAATGAATCGATACAGACTTGAACAATTTGTAATTTTTAAAATCTTTAGTTTTACCATTATTATTTTTTCTTTAATTTTTTAAGGATTAGGAGTGACAATAGTCGGGTCATTTTAGCCAACCACAGAAATAGATCAAAATCTCGATCTATTTCTGTGTAGCCAACATTTGACAGTTCATCAACAACGTTAACTTGTAACGACGGGCATGGTATAATATATTTTTTCGTTTTGTTAGAATTTCACAATTTGCTCTACTTGTTTATTATTTTAATATCTATTACAATTTATTGTAGTAATGATCAATACAAAAAAATTCCCTATTTACTTTCAATTAAAAACTAAAAATAACAACAACATTCTGATTTAACAAACTAAACGTCAATATGATGCGTCGCCATAACCACCTTTATAAAGATATGAGATGTTACTATAAAAAAAGCTGACTGATAGAATTAAATGCATCGATTAATTGTGAATAATCGAAGAAATGTCACTGATCAATTTTAATATGAAGCGGTTATATTAAAATTGTACAGTGACATCTATTATGCAAATGAGTAGAATAAAAGCAGAATATTAGGTACAGCGCCATCTTGCGATTGAAAATTGTTTTATTATGGTGAAAGTGATAGTGTTCCACTTGGTCCAAGTGACTTCGGGCTAGTAATGAAAAAGTTAAACTTGAATTATGCAGAACTGTAGTACAATTCCAGAGTATAATATTGTCTTGCTCAACTCAAGATATCATTAATGCATGAAGTATACACAGACGAGTAAGAACGGTTTAGGGTTTTCTGTAGTATTATTGTACACATTTACACAATATTAAACTCAGATCTTAGTTCCCTTCTCTGCCACTGGCAGCGCTAAGTTATTACGAACGTACTTACTATTAATATTCGTACGTTGTAACTGTTGTAAGCACGCGTTTGAAAGTTAAATCTCAAATTGACGAAAAAATAACTTCTAAATCATAAGTTTACTTGCGTTTAGTATTAATTAAAAGCTGAAAAATAGGCCCTCTATCGGCGAAGAATTTTTGCCCTAAATGGAGACCATTCGGCCAACCGCAGGTTTATTAAAGACACAACTGTAAATATGTACAATAGTTAAAATTAACAATGAAGTAGGAAACAACATTGAAGCCACCGTGACGTCGTCTGGGCGCATGAAATGGTGGTTTTAGTGCTGCCCAAAAGTTTTTCATTAATCGATAAATTCTTGGCTTATTTTAATTTAAATATTATCGAGCATTAATTATTTGTAGGATAAATACTACTCAAGTCTCAACTAAACAGTCTCGGTGGCCCAGTGGTCGGACACACGGTTTCTGAATCCAGAGGTCGTGGTTCGAATCCTGACACTGGCTCACACCAATGACTTTTCGAAATTGTTTTCGGAAAGTTATGTGTGATAAATATCGATGACTGAAAACTTTGTGCCCGGTATGACAATAGGTTCGCCACCTATTCCATTTTGGGACGTTATTATAACAGCGAGACGAGGCTTAACAGCCGCTGCCTACACTTTGGGGTAACAATGGCGTGAAGTTATGTTATGTTATAAATACTACTATAAGTAAATGCTTTTTAGATATCAAAATACGTACGTAGTAGTAGTAGAGTATACGAATGGGCCGGTAGTTCGCCGCATAAATAGGCCGGCTCGACCGGTGAAATACCACGACCTCTCAAAACACCGACGTAAAGTGGCTCATGCCGCGTTTCATTCGGTGAGAGAGGTACCCGGAGGACCACCCACCCCCCTTCCCCATCCTTTCTTATCCCCTATCCCTTAAAGGGCGGCAACGTAACAGTAACACTATATGTGTTGCTGGGTGGCGTTGGTTTCTTACTATCAGGTGGCACGCCTCCTCGTTTGCCATCCTATCCTTTAAAAAAAAAGCGAATGTGAGTGGCAGGGTCGGGATCGGGCGACCACGTTACCACGACCAAATAAATGGTCTGTTTAAAAAAGGTAACATGCGTAGCACCCGAAACCGACGTGAATGCATGACGAGATGTATGACTGTGGATGAGACGAAAGATGTGTGTCAGAATCGTAGCTTGTGGAAAGCCAAAGTCTCAGCTTACCCCCATGGAATGCAGGCGTGAGCTTATGTATGTATGTTTGCTGACTCTAAAGTAAGTAACACACCACCTACTGCAATATACCTCTAGATAGGTGCGCCTTACAGTAAATGAGAATGATTTAAATTTTGAACTTATCAAGGGACAGCTTGAGTAAATAAAACTGCTGCTGTTGTATGACTTGTAGTTTTGTTTGAATATATTTAATCTGTGATTTTATATAAGAAATTTTAATATGAATTTTTGATATATAAACTTATTATATTAAATATTCGTTTGACGTTTGTTCACCACCCTTTATTTCTATCACATCTTCTAACTAAACGGTTGCCTGGAAGGAATCGGCGTCAACGATAAGACCGCCCATTGTCTAGCTAGCAAATGTACAATGTTGTAAATTTATTGTTATATTTTGTAATTGTTTGGTATATAGTAAAGAAGTAAATAAATAAATAAATATTGAACTTTTTTAATTTGTAGACTTTCTACGAACCTGAGCCCCGATGAATAGTGCTTGCTTAAGCTCAATAGACCGAATCAAATTCTGAGTACATACATCCCTATGTACATAAATCTTAGTCCAACTTTCAAACAACATACATAATTGGAATAAATATTTATGTATAGCCCTTTATATCCGAAGGTCGAATTCAAAACCTCTGTATTAGAAGTGGGTGTATCTGTGTGTGTCAGTGAATTTTAAGCATGACATTTATGTATTATTGTTCCCTGTTGACCATTCCATATTCGCATGTCATAATCATTTTATCGATATCGACAATTAATGGTAACTTTATCGACACTTGTGAGCACTTTTTTACACATTTACAAGTCATTCAGACATGAACAACCCATTTTTGGGCTCATTTTTTTTTATAAGACTAATAATAAATTACTGCTGGGATAGCTAGCTAGCTTTCTATACCCAAAGGATCTGTAGATCTGCACGACTTATCTATAATATTGAAGTGTCTGTCTGTAATATTGAAATAACTTTTTTTTAAGTGATACGAGGACAAACGTGTCACCTGATGGTAAGTGATCAGCGCCGCCCATGGACACCTGCAGCACATAGCGTTGCCGACCTTTATGGGAGTAGAATAGGAAAGGATGAGAAAGGGGAGTGGGTATCCGGGTACCTCTCTCACCAACTTCTGCTTTTGCTTTCTTCTACGGTACATACATCAAATCATCAAAATCATCAAATTCTTTCTGTCTGTTTGTTCTACCTTCTGAAATGGTTGGATCTATTTTGGGGGCACTTTTATTGGCAGGTAGTTGGTCTAATATTGTGTAACAAGGTTCCCCGGGTCAGCTAGTTGAGCTAGTATAACCTAAAATTAACTGGTAATTTATTAATGGTTTTCTTTGGATATCCCGGGTTTGAGTCCAGGTAACTGATAACATACGGAATATTACGGTTATTTGAATTCATTTCTGCAGCCGCATTACTTCTGCTGTAAATGAAATGACAGCATACATTTGACGCTGCGAAGTAAGTTATGAGAGAGAACCTTCAGCTGTTAAGGGAATAAATTAGACTAAAATTCAAAATATTTTTAATTATTTATTTCATTATATAATGTGCCTTTACGAATTAATATTTATTGTGGTATTGCTTTAGTTTTGTAATTATTAGAAGATAAAAATAAAACACTTAAAACGCAACCTTATAGAAAATATTGCATATCTACTTAAATTGTAAGTGTACTGGCACATGCTATTTTACAAAATGTACAGGATTAGACTATTTAATAGTATTTAATTCTAATATCACTTTATTTAATGATATAGTTGATGATGGAGCTGCGCAGTTGCGAGGATGATGAACAGCATTAGAAAATCTTCTATTATATCTGGAAAAAAGACAAAGAACCATTAGGTGCAAATGTGGTTCATTCTATCAAAGTACACAGCACAGCTACGCATTTCCCGGCATAAATGGGCATTTGGGATGAAAAGGGATTTGTTATTGATTATTTATTTAATATTGTGTGTAGAGAATTAGATATAAACAAATAGAACACAACATAACTTCGCGCCTTTTTCTACCCGAAGGTATAGGCAGCGGCTGTTAAGCCTCGTCTCGCCGTTATGTTTACGTCCCAAATAGAATAGGTGGTTACTATTATGGTAATTACCTATTTCAGTAATAGATATTTATTACACATAACTTGCGAAAATAATTTCAAAAAGTCATTGGTGTGAGCCAGGATTCAAACCCGCGACTTCTTGATTCAGAAGCGGGGTGCTGAACCACTGGACCATCCAGACTAAATATATATAGTGATTTTTCTTCACTTTTAGTGGTATTTTATTCCAAATTTATTTACTTACGAACTTAAGAAATCCAGATGTATGATCGATGACTGCACAATTTGTGCCTTATATACTCGTATGTTATTAAGCTATCTATTAGAAATACTTCATTCGACTATTTATACCTTACGGGTATAGGATAAATGATACACAATTAAAAGATAAGATATCGTTAGTCAGTAAAAACGGTTCTTTTAAAATGCGAAGGTAGCATGGAGAACTCTTAGACTTTCGTTATCCTACGACATATTATCTAAATTACAGGCAACTCAATCTGATATTGATTTTTGATTCGATATTATCAATACTCTTTTTATAGGGCCTACGGTCTTCTTATATGAAAACTTACATATAGAACTTGAAGCACTGTCCTCGAGCGGCGGCGCTCGATACTCGTCGGTGGCTTCCAAAAATTGGTACACAGCCTTAAAACCGGTACCGTCTAAACGGTCGTTCGATCTGAATGTAACTTTGAAGAAATTCCTCTCGGACTCCACGTGAAACTCTTTCCACTGCCCACAATATCTACCGAATCTATTGTCTTCAGTCATATAGTTTGAAAATTCGACATAGTCACTCGCCGACACTGCTTCGCACCTGCAACCATTAGAACATATAGAACGCTTACTATTTTGATAAACAGCATAAGAAATTATATTTGCGAAAGGTCTGAATAGATAAATAACGGGATGAAACCCGAAAAGTTGTAATAAGTATTTGCCATAGGAATGTAAATCTTATAAATTTCGACAGGCCTCGTGGTGCAACCACACCTGTTTACAGAGTAGTAGTCAGCGGGATCGATTCATAACCGAGTAAAATAGACCATGTGGGCATTGTTTTATTAATTGTATATACAAACAAGAGGGCGCGTTACGATATTACTTTTATGCTGAACCGATACAGATTAAATTTAGTACGGAGTTTATTTAACGGAAATATTTTTTTAAGATTAAACTGTTAACTATTTCTTGGCAAGAAATATATATGAAATCACACTATAATTTAGACATAATTTTGCTGAACTATATAAAATAGGATTGCAAATGCAAAAATATTCACAGTACAACAACAGACATAATACTTACGGCGAAACTCCTTCCACATCAAAATTCGTGAAGTGCAAGTGCACCTTTTCAGTCTCTCCTCCGTGGAAGAAATAGGTACACTCAGTGTCCCTTGGGTATGGTCCTGGCGAGTTGGGTGATGCAAATGTACCATTACTCCCTTCACTACTATTATACACGAAAGCACACGGAAACTCCTTCAACTGCCTCCCTGTGCTAATTCCAAAATCTGAAATGCGACAAATAAGAAATTTAAGAGTGAATATAGAAAAAAAGTGTTTTTTTTATCTCCGAATTTCTTATAGGTAAACGCTATGCGTGTGCTAAAATAGTACCTAAATTTATACCATATTCTTTACACATTTGAGGAGTTGTTAGGTACTTCAAAAATACATAATGATAGAGGAAAATCTTAAAATCCTATAAAAATGTCTCCAACGAAAAATCCCTACTAAAAACTATAAAAACACTTACACATAGCTAAAAGTAACATATTGTGTAAAAGTATTAACAAAAGTGAAGTATATACTTACTTTCTACAAATGAATAAAATATTTTAAATCCTCTTGAATATCTAGAAGATTGTGTTCCACGAAATTCTAGCATTAGTTTTGGCCCATTCGACATAATAGGCTTAGGTAGATCGATGCCACAGTGGGTCGCTACTTTTTCCAATCTTCCGTCTACGTTGACGAATGCTTGCAACATATCCACACTATTGCAACTGTAAATACAGAAAAACATAACATAACTTCATGCCTTTTGTTACCCGAAGGTGTAGGCAGCGGCTGTTAAGCCACGTCTCACACCGTTATGTTTACGTCCCAAATTGAATAGGTGGCGAACCTATTCCCATACCGGGCACAAAGTTTCTCGTCATCGATATTTATCAACATAACTTCCGAAAACAATTTCGAAAAGTCATTGGTGTAGGCTCACTACAATCGATCCCACGACTTCTGAATCAGAAGCAGGGATCTCGACCATTGGACCACCGAAACTGCCAAATTATAGAGTTAATTTCATACATACATACATACATAACTTCACGCCAAATCCCTTGCGGGGTAGGCAGAGAGAACAGAGCGCCATAGGGCACGATTCTTACACACCTCACTCGCTTCGTTGACTTTCATAACTCTTTTCATGCACGCGCGTCGGTTTTTGAGGCTCTTAAGTTAAGAGCCTCAAAAACCGACGCGCGTGCATGAAAAGATTCTTAACATCACCTTCCTCCAGAACACGTTCTATTTGGTCTTGGAATGTGTGTCTTGGCCGTCCTCGACTCCTACATCCGTCCGCTTTTGCATTGTATATCTGCTTAGTCAGTCTTGCGTCAACCATTCTTTCTACATGTCCGAACCATCGGAGCATGCCCTTTCTTACTTTTACACCGACACTCTCTTTCAAACCAACTTCCTTCCTTACAACCTTGTTTTCTACGCGGTCAGCGAGAGTCACTCCGCAGATTTTGCGTAGAGCCCTCATTTCTACCGCGTTTATTCTACTTTCATGCACACTCTGCCATACCCAGCTCTCGCTTCCATAAGTTAGTGTTGGGATCAGGACTGCATTGTGGATTGCTAACTGGGCCTTTCTGCTAATATTTTTTGCGCCCAGGAATCTGCCCAACACTCCGTTTACGCTATTTCCTATCGCCACTCGTCTTTCTACCATTTCATTATTTGTAATTATACTAATATTAATTTTCCCGTCCCGAATCTGGACAAACTGTCGTAGTTCATCGGATCTGTTGGGAGTTTAAACTCCTAACGTAATTTCTTTATACAAAACTGTGAAGAAATACTTGTGATTGACTTAAGATTTAGGATGAATATATAGGCCATTACAATTTTGCCCCAAAATGTAATAGGAAACCGGCGTGACTGCATGATGAGATGTATGATTGTGGATGAAGCGAAAGAAGTGTGTCAGGATCGTAGCTTGTGGAAAGCCAAAGTCTCTGCCTACCCCTATTGGATACAGGCATGAGCCTATGTACGTTATAGCCTTATAGGTGGTGATACACATGGGGCGCAATTTTGTTAGTCAATATATTTCGTTATTATATTTTTCGATAAATTTCCGAACATGATTCCTAGACATTGTTGTGCAGCACGCATGCATGCATGGCATGGACCCGAACCCCGGACGGGGTGGTTAATGTCTAGGCTGTTTAAGTATTTATAATAGTTTTTTAGATAAACATTATTAGAATTAATAAATTGAACTCACTCTGTAGATCCATCTGGTGATTTGTACAAGTAGAAATCTTGAAAAATTAATCTGACCCGCTCCTTGCCTCTCCCGAAGAATTCGTAATGACAGTGAGTATTGGGAGGATATGTTGATGGATAATGTGGCGATGTCAGTGTCCCATGTTTCGTGCCATCGCTGCTGAACTCCTGGTGACACGATGATGCTAGAAAGAACGAAAAATGACGTTTATTGATGGTAGGTATACTAGTTGCTGTGGAGAGGTCCATCTGCGGACTGCGATCTCCATCCAGCCGACAAATATTTGTGTGATAAACATGTGTGTCTTTTTCTCCTATGGGTGATTACAAGAGCTTCATAAAGTGTAATCAAGTAGGTAGTTGATAAATTTTCTCTCCCGATTCGACTACGCATAATTTTTATTATAGCCTACATCAGTCTCCTAGCTGAGTCAAATCTAACTTTATTTAACATCATCTTTCAAACTCTAATCCATTTCAAATAAATATGAGCAGTCCAATTCATAATTGTTTGATAAATGCATACATACATAACTTCACACGACAAATCTCTTCCCTTCGCACGATTTTTACACGTCTCACTCGCTCCTTGACTTGACTTACCAGTGTGGTCTGAAAAGTTTCCGACCTCAACTCAAAGATGGCGCCACTCGTCAATAAAAGCTAGTGATTAAAGTTTTGCATCTTTTAACAGCTACTCACCAAGGTTTCAGCCAAGACTATGTAGAAAAAAAAATTAAAAAAGTAAGAAATAAAATCTTGTATCATTGTTAGGTCGGAAACTTTTCAGACCACCCACGTATAACTCATTTCATGCACGCGCGTCGATTTTTTTTTTCCTCCGGAACTCGTTCTTTTTGGTCTTTGATGATGTACATCAATTTCTTTCTATCAGTTATTAATTAGTTCGTTATTAATCTCTTGATGCGTTTAGTGAATAGGTACTCATCGTCAGGTCTAGTAGATTTCTTCTCAAAATTGAATATTTTATTATTTTCCAATTATGTCGTTATTATTCGAATGTAATAGTAGTTAAAACGTAAAGTAATAAGAGATGTAATCGCTTAGTCACAAGTATTTATTCCGTTAAAATGTGTAGCTACACTAGCATTTTCCGCTTACTCTAAAGATGGAATAGTCTACGTGCGTCGTATTATTCGCCGTCGTAGAGAGCTCGAATCGAAATTCCACATAACAAAGGACAAATGTGGACTAATTATAAAATAATACTTTCGAGAAGGAGACATAAAGTATTTATTTAAAATTTTGTGTTGGTTTCTAGATTTCAAAAAAATGCCCATTCTGTCTGTAAATCTAAATGTTTCTTGTACACAGTAAAGTAATAACTGGATACATATGCGCATGCGTAAAGTGGATAACATCAATAGTGGTGAACGTTTGGCTTGTCGTCAATATTTTTCTTGCAGTCAGTATGTATTGAGCTCTACAGCCTAGTCTGCTAGCTTCAATAAGGTATAATAACTTTGTCTAATTCAATAATTTATTAAATTTACCTATCTAGAGAAGTAAGCTTGGCTACTAATATTCAGTTTAAAAGTTCAATAATACTATCTAAATTCAGCCTGTTCAGTTCCATCAACTGTCAAATAGCATTGCCAGCAAAGTGTCAAATACTGTCAAAGTCAAAGTCTTGCCATGATGGTTTGTAACGTTTACGTAAAGTGTAAATTAATCTAATTTTTAATTAAAACAATTACAAGTATCGACATAAATCAAGGCTATATCACCATGCCACATTAGCTATACCGTTACTAACATACATACTAAATCATGGCAGATTCAACACCGTTTTTTGTGGATAGAGCTAAAGGTGGACGGGCTTCTTGTAAAGGATGCAAAACAAACTGTCCAAGTGGAGAATTGCGTTTAGCAAAACTAGTTGCAAGCCCATATGGAGAAGGACAGCATATGAAATCATGGTATCATGTTGATTGTTTTATGAATATACTGTTAAAACAACGGCCTGCGACGAAACGAGTGGATTCTATCGATGACATAGGCAACTGGGAAAATATGACTAAAGAAGATCAAGAATTTATCATAAAAAAGATCAATGAAATGGAAAAACTGTATGCGGATAAAAATAATGGTAAATACACTGCAAAAGTAATAAAAAATGTTTCTGTTCGTAAACAAAGTGACATCCCAAATATAAGTAACACTGCAACTACTACCCATAAACAAGGCGAAGAAGAAATGGATGATAATAAATTTTCTACTTTTTTTAAATTATGCAAAAAAATATCTAAAGTAGATGCATATACTGAAAAAACTGCTATTGTAAATAATTTTTTTCAGAAAGGAACTGATAGTAACTCTTTCAAGGGTGATTTGACTCTTTGGTGTAAATTGTTGTTACCGCAGGTATCAAAACGAGTTTATAATCTAAAAAGTAAACAGTTGGTTAAATTATTTTCAAAAATATTTAGAGCTGATCATGATGATATGTTAACCCATTTGGAACAAGGTGATGTTGCTGAAACAGTTTGCTTTTTCTTTCTTAAATCAAAAGCTTTCCAACCAGCTACAGAAAGTACTTTATCAATACAAAAAATTGAAGAATTTTTAAATGAGTTATCTCACTTGACCAAAGAGGAAGAACAAATATATCATTTTAAGAAAATTATTAAAAAAATTACTGCCAATGACTTAAAAATGCTAATCAGACTAATTAAAGGTGATTTACGTATAAATGCAGGACCAAAACATATATTAGATGGGGTCCATCCGGATGCTTATAGTGTCTTTCAAACATCCAGAGATCTACAGATGGTATTAGATAGAATAATATCTGAAAACAGTTCTGTGAAACATAAAGATACCATACAAAAAGGTGTTCAAGCTAAACTATCTTTAATGACACCGGTATTACCTATGTTGGCTGAAGCCTGTAAGTCTGTTGAAATGGCTATGAAAAAATGTCCTAATGGAATGTTCTCTGAGATTAAATATGATGGTGAAAGAGTACAAGTCCATAAAAAAGGAAATGAGTTTAGATATTTTTCCAGGGCTTTAAAACCAGTAATGTCACACAAAGTTAATCATTTCAAAGATTACTTACCGCAAGCCTTTCCCAAAGGTACGGATATGATTTTGGATGCTGAAGTTTTAATGGTTGATGTAAATACTGGAAAACCGTTGCCATTTGGTACTCTGGGTATTCATAAACAGTCAGAATTTAAAGATGCACAAGTGTGTTTATTCATTTTTGATTGTATGTATTATAATGGTGAAGTATTAATAGATTTGCCAATAAGAAAGAGAAGAAAAATATTACACGATAACATGGTTGAAATTACTAATCATGTTATGTTCTCTGAGCAAAAGTTGGTTGAGAAGCCAACAGATTTAGCGAAAATGATTGCTGAGGCATGTATTACATTTTATTGTATGTCTTTAATATTTTCACAATAATAATAACAAAATATTCTTAGAAATTACCAACTTCCCAGTTTTACATAATTATATCTTTTTAAAATAATATCATATTCATAAAAAAATATACAATTATACCCCCTAATTTATACCCCCTTATACCATAAATAAAATATAGGTGAAATATATTGTAATCCTATATAGTTTCACCATACATTTAACTGGTTAAAAATATAGGACTGGTATGTTCAAATTCTAGATATATTAATGTTATAATATGTTTTTCATATTATTCCAGGTGTTACAGCTTGGACTAGAAGGATTGGTTTTAAAGGACTTAGAATCTACTTACGAGCCTGGCAAGAGACATTGGTTAAAAGTAAAAAAAGACTATTTGTTTGATGGAGCAATGGCAGATACGGCTGATCTTGTTGTTTTAGGTGCTTGGTTTGGTAAGCAGATATATGTATTTATTAGTTTTATGGCAGATAACGGAAATGTAGTATACATAAATAATGAAAATTAAGGTTTACAGTAGTGTCCGAAAGTTCGGTTTCGGTTTCAGCCAAAAATCAAGTTTCGGCGGAAGTTTCGGTTTCGGCCAATTTTGGCCGAAACTTTTTCCGAAATCGAAACTATTGTAGTACTAATTCTGACTTGTGGTTCTCTTCTCTTCTTGTTCTTCTGTATCTGATTGTACTGCATCTTCGGTATATTTATGTCTTGTGTATCTTTGTTGAGAGTGTAATAGTACATACATACATATCTTTACACCAAGTCTCTGCGTGGTAGGCAGAGAAAATAGATCGTTATAAGGCACGATCCCTCACTTCTTTGACTTTCAGTCAACATTTTCATACATGCTCGCCGGTTGTTAAGACTCTTGGCATAACCTTTCTTAAGGACACATTTAATTTGATCATAGAAAGTTTCTGCTCGCCGTGATCAAGTCCAACATCCTTCCGCTTCTATATTGTACATCTGCTTAGTCAATCTTGCATCAATCATTCTGTGTACATGGCCAAACCATCGGAGTATGCACTTCCTCAATTTTTACACTGACACTACCAATCCTCTTATAAACTTTCCTTCCTTATAACCATTTTTTCGTTGCGGTCGGTGAACCTCATACTGGAAATTTGGCGCAGTGACCTCATTTCGACTGCTTTATCATTATTTTCATGCACCCTCTGCCATGCCAACTCTCGCTTTTATAAGTTAGTGTTGGGATCAGTATCGCACTGTGTAAAGCAAGATTTTGATGCTCAGATTGTTTGGACCGAGGCATCCGCCCAACGCTCTATTTACACTGTTTTCTACCTTACTGAAGAGGGTCCCCCGAGCGCGACGGGTGGCAGGCGCGTTACATCGCCTGCTGTCTAATCTCGGGAGACCGGAAGAGGGAGTTCGCCGCCTCTACAGTGGCGTCGTGTGATCCCCCGTCTGGTTGCGAGACCTTGTGGGGGTCTCCCGCTTCAGGGCTCTGCTGAGGCGCCTGGAGCGGGTCATGGCCCTCCGGGTCGTACGAGGCTACCGTAAATCTCGTACGAGGCGACCGATCTTGGTCGACATGTACGCCGCCGCGGCAATGCTGCCGGGCGAAAATGAGTGGACGGCTGTAGTCTCCTTCTGCGAAGCTGTAATGCTTTAGAAGGAGGCCACTGAGCGGGATCGGGAGAGAGCCGATCCCGCTCAAAAGTGGGGGCGGCGAGCTCAGTGATCGCCGCCGCCGACGGGCCGCGAGGCCGCACCGCCTTCAAGTACACCCGGGTCGCGGCCCGAGAAGGTTGACCCCCGATGCGGCCGGGTTGGAACGTCGAGGGCGCCAGCCACGCCGCGCCTCTTTACAGCGCGCGTTCGGAGCCGCCCAGCCCTGGGGAGCCTCACACTTAGACTTTCCAGACAGACAGCAGGGTGGTCCAGAGCGCTTAAGCACTGTCCTAGACCACCCTAACGCCGGAGGAAGGCTGCCACGAGATTTTAGTGGGTTTGCTTGGATTGGATTGCAGTGTCTTGGGAGTCCTACACTACCCTCTGCCGTACCCAGGCATTTCCTGCGTAAAAAAAGGTACCTCAAAAGAGATTAATGATTTTTCTGAGTACAAGTACAAAACAAAGTATTCAATAGTAATATCTCAAAATACCAATAAGTACTTAGTATATCATGACACAAAAACAATTACCAATTTGAATGTTGGTTTTTACCTATTTCTTTTGAAATGTAACGATTTGGCGAGGAGAGGCTTAACAGTCTCTGCCTACACCTTAGCATAGAAAAAGGCGTGAAGTTATGTTGTTGATTGGAACAAAATTTTTGTTTTTCATTTCATGTTATAATCATAACATAACTTCACGCCTTTTGTTACCCGAAGGTGTAGGCAGCGGCTGTTAAGCCTCGTCACGCCGTTATGTTTACATCCCAAATGGAATAGGTGGCGAACCTATTGCCATCATGTTCTGATCAATGTAATGTAATGGGCAAAATGAATCAAATTTCGAGTTCAAAAATCGAGTTTCGGTTCCGGCCGAAACTGAAGTGCTGGCCGAACATTCGGTTTCGGTTTCGGCCGGAAAACCAGTTTCGGTCGGGCCCTAGTAGACAGTTATAAAACCCCCAGCTTATAATTGATTAATTGTGGTTCTTAATGAGGACTGAGGTTATGTCCAATTAATGATAATAGGCACCAATTTATTCTATGAGACATTATACCATTCTGTAATTATGAGGACATGCTGCATATAAAAATATAAATAAAAATTCTGTCATAAAAATATAAATAATTACCTTATACTATTCTTAAATTTTTTATGTTTTTACTATTTCAGGCACTGGCAAAAAAGGTGGAATGATGTCAGTATTCCTAATGGGTTGTTTAGATTCACGCAGAAACAAATGGGTAACTGTTACAAAAGTTCATACTGGTCATGATGACAGTACTTTGGAAAGACTGCAGAAAGAGTTGACACCGCTAATGATAAAGATTTCACAAGATTATAATAAAATACCTACATGGTTGGATTGTAATAAAGGAATGGTGCCTGATTTTGTTGCATCTGATCCAAAGAAACAACCTGTGTGGGAAATCACAGGTTTGTGCTTTTAATAGGCTTATAATATTTTGCTTTTTCTTTGATGTTATTGTGATAATGCCATACCTATATTCAAAATAGATAATTTGAAAGATTATCATATTAGGTACCAATAAAAGCAATTCAAAATTAAACACACAATATTAGTATATGCTCAAAAAATCTTGTTCAATTTTTGATTCAAAACTTTATTGTTCTTAATGCTCCTAAATAACCTTTGAAACAAGGAAAGATCTTTAGATTAACCACAAAAAAGGGATACGTACGAACGTAACTTCACGCCTATCGCCTTTACACAGTTCATATAGTTGTCAATCATCAATATTTATCAAACATCATTTCCGAAAAGAATACAGTGAAATCATTGATTGTCCGTTTCGAACCCACGACTTCCATTTCAGAAGTCGGGAGCTCGACCACTGGATTTATTTTTATTTAATTTTATGTAATTTCCATATATCTGTACTCTTCTTACTTGTGGGGGCATATTTCCTTTTCTTTTAAATATATTACATAGAACAAAATTATAAAAAAACCCTATGCACAAAACACTACGCCATATGGCTTTTAAATAATTTATTGGACTAAGGAATTACAATTGGATTCAACAATTATAACTTCATTTAGCAATATATTACCTATAATATTACCTATAACATTAATTTTTCAGGGACTGAATTGACAAAAGCGAATCTCCATACTGCTGACGGAATCTCAGTTAGGTTTCCAAGAGTAACCAGAATAAGAAATGACAAGGATTGGCAAACGGCTACCAATTTGGAAGAACTTAGAAACTTATATAGAACATCTAAAGAGAAAACTGATGTGTCTCTTCTACAGAAAATAGCAGACACAACAGATGGTGAACCGTCACCCAAGAAAATGAAACTGAATACCTCAAAACATAGTCCAGTTAAAGCAAAATTAAGCGCTAAGAATTCTAGTTTAGATAGTTTTATTATTAAAAAGAAAGACAAAAAACCTGAAATTAAATTAGAAACATCTCATGACTCAGACAAGACTATATCTGATGTTGATATGAAAGATGAATCTTCAATTATGAGTGTTGATGAAACTGATAGCAAAGAAGTGTTGTTTGAACCTAAAGATCCTTTACCAGATGTATTCCTCACTAAAAAGTTAGGATTTTATCCGGACTTTATAAGTTTTCCAGAAGATGAAAGAAGACATTTCGAAAGACATTGGATAGCGTATGGTGGTACAGTTGTAAAATCTCTTAAATCCTTTGATGTTGATTATCTTCTTCATAATAATAAAAGTATAGAATTTAGAAAGATGAAGAAGTTAAAAAGAAAATATGATTATCATGTAAAACATGTGTACAAAGATTGGCTAATGAAATGTATTAACGATGTTAAGTTGTGTGCTCCAAATAAATTTTCTGTTTATGTTCTACCTTGAATGTGACATTTGTGTTTTGTATTTTATTAATTCTTAGTTAAATCCTGCTCTGCCTTTTAATTAATAATTAATAGTCTAAGATCCCGCTGCAGAATCGTGTGCTCATCGACTATTTGTTTAAAACCAAATTTTTATGTTTGTTTGTAACTAAGAGAATATATATTTACTAGGGTGCCTATCAAAATTTGGCCGCCATTATTTTTAATTAAATTATTCTTAATTGATTTTTGGTAAAAGATTTCGTTTATTTATTTTTAAAAAAAAAATAACGTCTACATCACGGTAATTAATATGAAGATTCTAAAAAATCACGGGTGCCGTTGCACACTTGGCCGCACCTCTTTGCAGCCAGGTGTAAACAGGTATAATTTCGATAAATTTATACCATTATAACCTATTTTCATTAATTATATGTCAAATTGAAGCTAATTTTTTTCTATTAATTATCATATAAAGTTGCTTAATTAAATCTGGCCGCAAACAAGGGTTACTGGCTGTTAAAGATAATAAATATTTAAGGTAGAGTGAAAGAGAGTTAGCGCGTAACATCATTTGTCAGACGAGGACAGCGATTGCCGGCTGTGCGACGCTTTTAAGCCATTGCGCATGCGTCGAACGTTAGTGTTCTCAACCACCGGGGAGCAATAGAGATGACTTATAATAAATACTCCAAAAAATATGTATTTTTTTCAAAATGACAAATTTAAAAACTGCGACAAAAAATTAATATTGATTTGATATATCGACGGTCTAGTTAGCAATTTGTCTAACTCCTTATTTTTTAGAGGGTGATTTTTTTAACATTTTGATGAAGCAATAATCCAATTACAAATTATTTGAATGATTCAAACTTAAATATTCTATCTCTATTAGATATTAATGATATTAAATGTTTTTTTAAAAATGATAATATATTTTGAAGTAATTGTTTTTTTCCTACAAATAAAAGATTCTCTAAAACGGAGTTAGATAATTTGCTAATTAGAACGTCGATATTTAATATTAATTTAAAAAATAAAAAAATGAAACCAAGGTGACTTAAGTAAAAGAAAATTTTATTGTGAAAGTATTATTTAAAAATTTTATTAGATTTTATTCAAGTATTTAATTGTCTGTTACATATTAATTAAACATTTAAGTCAATTAAAAAATTTAAAAAAATATCTTATAATTCTTATATTTCCGTAACTCTTATTTAAAAATCTGAATCATCGGAGCTTTCAGTTGTACTGTCATCGGAGCTATCACTTTCATCGCTACAAATATCAGAATCGTCGTTATCGGAAGCTTTGTTCGTGGATTCACATAGCACACTATTTACTTGCGTTTGAGTTGAGTCGCCCAGGAACCATGTTGGTTTTAAAAAACCATCTAGTACCAGCCAGCCATTATTTTCTGGGCTGAATTTGATGCAGTCTGGTTCAGTGGCATTTAACCACATCGAATTAACAAAGATTGTCCGCAACAATTTTTGTTTCAAAGATTTCCAGCACGGTGGAATGTGCGTCGAGTCCAAACCTTTAATTCTCTTCATAAATTTTTCATTATTTTGTTTTGAAGCGTACATTTTGTTAAATAATAAAAATCTTGCGGTATTTACACTTTGACACTTTGGTATTCCATACATAAGACACGTAAACTCTTGGACTGCATCAATTTTGAATCAATTCTTCATCATCCTGGCCGAGATCGTACGCGGCTGCGTACATCTCGGCCAGGATGGCCGCTCCAGGCTCCTCAGCAGAGCCCTGGAGCGGGAGGCCCCCGCGAGGTCTCGCGACCAAACGGGGGGGGCCCCCGTTTGGTCAGGGCCACGGACAGCACGACGCCACCGTAGAGGCGGCGAACTCCCTCTCCCGGTCCCCTGAGGTTGGGCAGCAAGCGGTGCAACGCGCCTGCCACCCGTCACGCTCGGGGGACCGTCCTCACGAAGTGCTCCTCGAAGGTCCAGCGTCTATCCAGGGTGAGGCCGAGGTACTTCATGTACCGCCCCACCGGGACAGCCGTGTCACCCACTCGGATCCGCGAGGCCGAAGGCTCCCGGCCCCGAGTGAGACGGTGGAACCACAGCGCCTCACTCTTGTGAGGCGCTACCTCCAGGCCGAGCCCGCGGATCCGTCTCACGACGATAGCCACCCCCAGCTCGGCGAACCTGAGCGTACGCTCGAAGTCGGGCCCCGTGGCGACCACCAAAGTGTCGTCTGCGTAGCACACGACACTTATGCCACAGGGCAGACTGGTGCGGAGGACCGGATCGTATGCGAGGTTCCACAGCAGGGGCCCAAGCACGGACCCCTGCGGAACCCCGCATGAAACCACCTTCCTCTGCTCCGTCCCGTTCCGGTTGACATAGTCCACCCGTCTCTCCTGCAGATAGGCCCCGATGACCGACCTTAGGTAGGGAGGCACCTCGTGGTAGACGTGGGCCTCCCTGATGGCCATCCCGGGGGAGGGTCCCGAAGGCGTTGACGATGTCTAGCGACACCGCCAGCGCGACCCCCCCCCCGATCGGACTGCCGGTTCCGACAGGGCCCGCACCCGACGCACCGCGTCGATAGTCGAGCGCCCCTGCCGGAACCCGAACTGACAGTCCGATATGTCCGGGCCCACCTGCGACAGGTGGCTGCTGATACGGGCGGAGATAACCCTTTCAAAGAGCTTCCCCGCCTCGTTCAGCAGGCATATCGGCCGGAACGACGACGGATGCAACTATAACCTATATTATTCGTAAATTCAATTCAACTTTTACTTACGGTTTGTGTTTTGCGAAAATCTTCAAATTCTTGTTTATCTTTTTGCTTCAGAACCACAATTTTTTTTTACACTCTGAATGATATCCGAAATCATTAGTAGAGTCAATTGTAAGTAAAAGGTCATGATATTTATATTTTTTTTTACGACGAAACAATAACATTAGCGAGCACTTTTGGAATGATACATTATTAAAGTCGAGTACATTGCTTTTTTTGTTACACAAAAAACACGACTTCATCTTTATCAATTTTATTTTACGTTAATTAATAAAATAATTTTTAGATGCACAAATAAAATAACAATATATGTCAGTTGATGACACTGACATTGGACGCAGTGAACCTTAAATATTTATTATTTTTAACAGCCAGTAACCCTTGTTTGCGGCCAGATTTAATTAAGCAACTTTATATGATAATTAATAGAAAAAAAATAGCTTCAATTTGACATATAATTAATGAAAATAGGTTATAATGGTATAAATTTATCGAAATTATACCTGTTTACACCTGGCTGCAAAGAGGTGTGGCCAAGTGTGCAACGGCACCCGTGATTTTTTAGAATCTTCATATTAATTACCGTGTGGTAGACGTTATTTTTTTTAAAAAAATAAATAAACGAAATCTTTTACCACAAATCAATTAAGAATAATTTAATTAAAAATAATGGCGGCCAAATTTTTATAGGCACCCTAGTAAATATATATTCTCTTAGTTACAAACAAACATAAAAATTTGGTTTTAAACAAATAGTCGATGAGCACACGATTCTGCAGCGGGATCTCGTACTATAAAAAGTTTGTCACTAAAAAAATACTTGGACTAGTACTAGTACTCGCAACTTATTCCAAGTGCAGGGGGCTACTCAATATGCTATCAAAGATCCAAGCCGTTATATTCATGTCTTAGATAACATCACAACACACATATTTTAAGAAAACTGTGTTTTTTTTATGGGATAGGAGGGCAAACGGGCAGGCATGTCACCTGATGGTAAGCAACCAACGCCGCCCATGGACACCAGCAACACATAGTGTTACTGTTGCGTTGCCGACGTTTAAGGGATACGGGATAGGGAAGGGGTTGGGCCTCCGGGTACATCTCTCACCGAACGGAACGCGGCATGAACTATTTTACGTCGATCTTCTGAGAGGTGGTGGTATTTGACCTGTCGAGCCGGCCCATTCACACAGCGAACTGCTTGGCTGCTTTAATATTGAATTAAATAAATAAAACTATTAATCAGTATCAGTATAAATCTAATGTAATTAACTTTGGCAATGTTCATTAGTATTCATTACTGATTTCTTCAACAGCGACAGACCTTTGGTTTGCTCTTTTTTCTTCCGCCATGATGAGTAAATTTTTCTAGTGTATAATTACGGTCTCTCTGACACGTCGCTTTTTAGTTTTTGCTATAACAGCATAATCAATTACAGATAGACACAGCTTTTAAAGCATCGAAACGTTAAGATAGTTGTAAACTATATATTGTATCTCTTATATAATCAAACAAAACAATCAAGTCTTAAGCAGGGGAAGCATAAGGAACAACAACAACCCTACTGTTTCTTACATACCTCACTCGCTTAATTTTTCTCATAATAAGTACATGCTTAAAGGCTATTTTAATTTTTTATGGGAACTACGCTTACCACCTTGTGGTAAGCGGCTAGCTCCCCCCTTAAACATCTGCAAAGCCAAGAAGAAGGGTCTTTCACAAAAAACAATAAACTGCATAAACTTGGGATAGGGATAATCAATCGAGCAAGCACCACCAATATCTTTCTACGGAACGCGGCATGAGCCACTTGACGTTGATATTTTGAGACGTGATATTTCACCGGTCGGTTATTGGTTTGCAGGTATAATGTAGGCCTATTACGTAATTAGGTACTATTTCGGTACTACATATGTAATCTATCTGCCTGTCTTCAGCCATTAATTTCGAACTACTAAGAATAAATCTTCCATAAAGTGTCGACATTTGAAATGTCAATATTAGTTGCTTTTGAAGACGATCGATAGAATCTACACGTTCATTGTCGATAACAGAGAATCGCAAATTGAGAGAGACAGTTAAATTCGGAGTTAATGGATGTGGCTTTTGTGGATCAGACTGAGGCTGAACCACTTAACTGACAATTTTAATATGATACTGATTTAATATTCTGTATCATTTAAAAAATGTATGAACGTTTTTTTTTTATCGGGAGTTAAAGGAATAATTCTTGGTGGGTAGGTATTTGCTTACAAACAATATAAATAACACATCTAGCGTTTTAGTGTTTAGGGGTGACCAGAGCGAGAATTATCTTTGAAAATGAGTAGTTGGTGGAGCGAGTTAGTCTTGCAGAGAGTGGTAGAATAAATATAGGTACTTCCTGATAGCGTGTGACCAAAGTGGTCTTGTGTGGTGTGACTAAGATTTCAAGGCTCCGCGGGAATTCAAATTGTTGGTATCGGAAAAACAGAACCTAACCAACCTGACTAATATCTACTCATACTAAAATTTTGTATATAATATCCCCAATCTACTACTCTGTGTAAAAAGTATCGGGTATATGTCAATAAAGAGACCCGCGTAAAAGAGGTCGTTCTAATTTTTTTACTGCATGTTGGTAGCACTGTACTGATTTAGCGCGCAAAATTTGAACGGGATCTGTCATTTAATTTGTTTTAAACTAAACTTTTTGTTGGTCATAGTTTTGAGTCCTCGGCGATTTTTACAATGGAAAATATTGTTGAACAAAGAGTGTGTCTTAATGAATGATATTTCATGTGGTGAATCACTAAAAATGTTGCGAAATACCTACGGCGAATCATGTATATCGAAAACAAGGGCTTATGAATGGTATAAGGCTTTTAAAGAAGGCCGAGAAGTAGTAGTAGACTTGCCTCGTTCTGGTAGACCTTCAACCGCTACGACCAAAGAAAACATCGACAGAATCAAGAAGCTAGTGCTCGAAAATCGACGCATGAGTCTGAGAGAGTTGGCTAGTGAGGTGAACATATCTTTTAAGTCCGTCCACAATATTCTCATTGACATTTTAGGCATGAAACGCGTCGCCGCTCGACTAGTTCCAAAAGAGCTCAATTATGTTCAAAAAGGGCAGCGAAAGCATGTCGCTGAAGACATGGTTTCCCGAGCTTCTACGGATCCGACCTTTATGAAACGTATAATAACTGGCGACGAGACATGGGTTTATGAGTATGACATGCAAACAAGCCAACAGTCTTCAGAATGGCGTCTCGAAAACGAGCCGAAACCCAAAAAACCGCGGCAAAGTCGCACCAAAATCAAGGTGATGCTGACAGTTTTTTTTGACTACCGTGGTGTGGTTCACTCCGAATTCCTTCCAGAGGGAGAAACAGTGAATAAAGAATATTATTTAGGCGTCATGAAGCGTTTGCGTGAGAGTATCCGCCGAAAACGTCCAGATTTGTGGCGACACAACTCATGGATGCTGCACCATGATAATGCACCATCACACACAGCCATTATAGTGAAAGAGTTTTTAGCGAAAAATTCAACAAACGTTCTCGACCAAGCCCCTATTCACCTGATATGGCTCCGTCTGACGTTTTTTTTATTTCCCAAGTTAAAATTACCACTTCGAAGAAAACGTTTTCAGTCAATAGAAGCCATAAAAGAAAATTCGCTGAATGCGCTAAAGGCCATACCGCAAATAGCCTATGAAAAATGTATGGAAGACTGGGTGAAGCGGTGGAGATGTTGTATTGCAAGCGATGGGGCCTACTTTGAAGGCGATAAAATAAATTTAGATGAATAATTTGTATTTTTTGTTTTATTGACAAATTCCCGATACTTAGTACACAGAAGGTAAATATTCTACCCAGTGGCGTAATTATAGAATTCGATGCCCGATACAAAGTCATCGGAAGTGGAATCAGTAAAATAAACTAAAGCTATTTTTATTTTAGTTTATTTACGTTAGTCCTTTATGTTACTCCATATTATATCAGTTATCTGTCAATTGAATAATGTTGAAAATAGACTACCTAACAATTTATTTCCGTAAAATGTTATAACTAACGTAAAAGCTGCAAATGGGTAGTTAAATTATATAGCACGGCAGAGAAATGTACAGTATATAGATTTGACAACAAATTTCTGTGAAAATAACAACGTTAGTGATGGTCAACTCGAGTTACTAACTCGAGTTGGGCCTAACTCGAGTGAACTCGAGGTGATTACTTCCAACTCGAGTTGAAATCTATACTTATATTATAAAGCGGAAGAGTTTGTTTGTTTGTTTGTTTGAACGCGCTAATCTCAGAAACCACCAGTCCGATTTTAAAAATTCTTTCAGTGGTATATAGTCCATTTATCGAGGAAGGCTTTAGGCTATATTATATTTTCAAATTAACTAGGGATCCTTATTATAAGTCCAATAATGTGACACAAGGTGTAAGAAAATGACTCGAAAATAATTCTTACATCGTGAACGCTGCGAAAACTATTGATTCTAGAACAAAACAATGTACTACACTTTTACAGAACATAATTTTTTCTATAAAAAAGTCCGGCGACGCCATATGTCTAACTATTGTAGTTATCTCACAATAAGTGTTTTTTGAATTTTTTAAAATAATTAAATTGATGGCGTTATAAAAATGCTTTATTTTGTACCTTGATATTAATTCTCCTTAAAATAAATTACTTCAATAAAAAGATAGATTCAATACCTTTCTAGAACTTTTTGTATAATTTAATTCGGACATTTAATTCAAAAGATATCGCAAAATACAAAATGTAAGTATTCATTTCATAGGGAAATATTTTGTTACACTACGGACGATGTATCCGACTCGGACAGCTCGGACCGCGACAGCTAGCAGGTAGATTTTTTTACGTTTGTTTCTTGCTAAAAGGTATCGGTGGTCCAGTTGTCGAGAACCCCACTTCTGAATAAAGTAGTCGCGAGTTCGAATTCTGGCTCACACCAATGACTTTTCGAAATTGTTTTCGGAAGTTATGTGTATTTAGATATCGATGACTATAAACTTTGTGCCTGGTATGGCAATAAGTTCGCCGCCTATTCCATGGATGGATGGAACGTGGATGGAATCATAGTGGCGAAACGAGGTTTAACAGCCGCTGCCTACACCTTCGAGTAGAAAAGGCGTGAAGTTATGTTGTGTTGTTATTTTTCTCTTTGTCATTATATCGCTCAATACTTTAATTAGAATTTCAAATTTGTAGTATTTAATCATATTTTGTGGTATTTTTATTTATAAAACTTACTAGCTTTTACCCGCGGCTTCGCTCGCATTAAATCCATTAAATAGGTATCAAAGATCATTACTATAGAAGTTAATCAATATGATAACTTTGTTTTATTGCTTAGCTGGAATTATTAATTTTTAAAATTACTACATACAATGACGTTTAAAAAACTAAGAACATTTTTTTAAGGTAAAATATATTTCTCTGTAACAAAAATAAATAATTTTGGACTGTAACAATTTTATAAGAGTATGTAGGATATTGTTGTAGACTATTTTATAAGTTTTTCCTTCGGGTTCAAATATATGTAAATTACCTCAAAGAATATGTGTACAAAGTTTCATGATGATCGATTGAGTAGTTATCGCGTGAAAGCATAACACACAAACAAACTTACATTCACATTTATATATTACTAGCTGACCCGGTAAACGTTGTCTTGCCAAAAAATAAAATTTAAAAAATAGGGGTTGATCGTAGAGGGTTGAAAATTCTCAGACTTACCCGATATGCGTACAAAATTTCATGAGAATCGGTCAAGCCGTTTCGAAGGAGTATGGGAACGAAAATTGTGACACGAGAATTTTATATATTAGAAGTAGGATAGGATAGGAATTAGGTTACATTTTTATTGTATAAGGGGCAAACGAGCAGGCTTATGATAGTTACAAACGCCGCCCATGGCCACCTCACCACATGCAGTGTTACAGTTGCGTTGCCGGCCCTTACAATGGGATATGGGTGGGGTCGGGAATGGGTTTCGGAAGGGGAGAGGGAAAGGGATTGGGCCTCCGAATACCTCTCTCAGCGAGTGAAACGCGGCTAAGGCCACTTTTCAGCGATAATCTGAGAGGTCGTGGTATTCCACGGGTCGAGCCGGCCCATTCATGCAGCGAACTGCGTGACTTTACCACTGACAAGGTGTGACTGATGTGACTGATTTATAATACATTCTAGATATGTGTAATAAACTTTACATTTTTAAGATCGTGGTATCTTTTAAATGTAGTAAATTTATTTCAATAAGCTTAATCGCAGAACCGACATCATCTGACTTATAAAAAAAAATACACTCACTGTGAGTTAGCTACCCCGGTTTGAACATATGGTGTCCCGTTTTTTTCATTAAAGTCAACAATAGTGACCAAATAAAAAAAGTTGTTTATGTAGTATTAAAAAAAACTAAAGGTTGACAAAAAACTTGGGACAAGTTCATTGCTATATTCATTGTTCATAAGTGGCATTGCTAATAAAGCTTTCTTTGAAGTTGTAAATATTATCAATGTCTTGGTTGTCAGTACGCTAATACATACTAGCTAAGCGCGTGAGGCGTGTAATAATCGTGCCTTATGGCACTTTGTTCTCTTTGCCTACCCCGTAAGGAATTTGGCGAGAATTTATGTATGTATGTATCAGAAACTACTGGTTTGGATTGAAAAAAATATTAGTTTTAGAGAGTCCATTTATTGAGGAAAGTTTAAGTTAATAATAAGAGTGGGACAATAAATTTTAGTTATAAATGTATATATTATGGCGGTGCATAGTTCGCGCGGTCTGCTAAATGATGATGATTTCTGAGTGTAATAAGACACGTAAATTAGATTTTTATATATTTTTGGATTATTTGTTTACCTAAACGTGTGGCGTTATATCCCGTTCAAATTTATGTAATATGCAACGCGAAACCCTAAAAGTTGTATATTTTTATGTGATAGGAGGGCAAACGAGCAGCCGTGTCACCTGATGGTAAGCAATCAACGCCGCCCATGGACACCAGCAACACATATAATGTTACTGTTGCGTTGCCGACCTTTAAGGGATAGGGGAAAGGAAAGGATGGGGAAAGGGGGGTGGGCCTCCGGGTACCTCTCTCACCGAACGAAACGCGGCATGAGCCACTTTACGTCGATCTTCTGAGAGGTCGTGGTTTTTCACCGGTCGAGCCGGCCCATACATGCAGCGAACTGCTTGGTTCTACCACTATCTATTTAAGAGTACCTTATTCCTTTAATGTGATCTAAATATCTAAAACGAACGTACTATTTAAAAATATTTTATCTATGTAACCAAAGTCCTGTGTCAAAGTTAGCGTTAGTTCACAGTTACTTCTCTAAGCAGATATGATAATATTATTTTTAATTCTTTACAATATTGCAACTTCATATAAATGGACGAAGCGCAAGATATACCCACGCACCTCGACTTGGCGTATTTTACTAAAATATAAAGACTTTACGGTCTTCAGCATACCACATAGAGTTGCCCATCTATTTACATTTTTAATATCGTGATCTCTTTTAAAATGTAGTGAATTTATTTTGATAAGAGTAATACCAAGGTGCCAAATCGACACCATTTAAATTATAAAAAACACATGCTGGTTAAAACATGTGGTGACCCGGTCTTTTTTTTGTAGAAAGACAATGACCAAATAAAAAAAAGTAAAAGTTGACAAAAAGCTTCGGACTAAGTCCCTGACATTCTATTAATATTACTTATAAAGTGTTGATTGAAATTGATAATATTATCACCATAATATATCTTGGTTGTTAGACGCTAATATCAACAGCTAAGCAAGTGAGGTGTGTAATAATCGTGCCTTATGGCCCTTTGTTCTCTCTACCTACCCCGCAAGGGATCTGGCGTGAAGTTATGTATGTATGTATCAAGAACTTGAATTACAAATAAATATTAGTGTTAGATAGTTCATTTATGAGGAAAGCTATGGGGTATTAATATGATTGCGGCAATAATCTTTTTAGTGGAAAATGTATAAAATATGGCGGTACGAAGTTCGCGCGGTCTGCTAGTACTTAAATAAACCGACATGGAACGGAGTTAGTGGGACCTTTATTTGAGCCGTGATTATTTACGACTATATCCGTTCATAACAAACAAAGCGTCACATTTATGTAGATTTGAAATTAACTTATTTTTGTTCTGTTTCTATCAATTATCAATCTCCAATTTATTTCCTATAGCAAAATGAAATTGATAATTTTAGTTCTTAAATAATAAAACTTCTCGAAAAGTATTATTCTTTTTCTCTAATAAAGTCTTAATTTTTACCGCCCTTTCAGGAAAAGGCGGTAAAAATTGCCAGGGCAGAAAATAATTTATACATTCATTAGAGCTAACATTAAAGAACAATTAAGTTTTTTTTTATATTACTTTTGCGCAGAAAACCTAATATAAAAAATACCTAATACGATCTTAATTATTATACAATTGCACATGTTATATAAAGTAATGTATGATGGTTTATTTTAGAAATTTTTACAACAAGTGAGTCTTCAGGTAACTTGAAAATACAAATTTCTATATCATAGATAACAATATCATCTGCGCTATACATCACATCTCCTAATAAAACATAGATATTTCGTATCATGATACACCGGAGTGGATACAATGCCTCACATTTCGGACACAATTACGGAATATATATGTCTATCTATAGTGCTACCATCACATGTCTAAGGAAAATACAATAGACACCTTCTGTTTGACATGCTCTATCAAGTGACAAGATGTTTGTATGTCTGTGTTGCAATGTATAGTAACGTAGGTATATATACAATACATATACAACCGGAAAAGAACCGCGCCTATACATTCGGTTTTATTCACTCCACTGACGTCTATGGTTTGGACTGTTATCTGTATGAGTTCGTTTTTTTGGCGAATATCATTTGTACATCATAATATTCTAAAATTGTTAATGCTGCTTTTCGCATTACCTATCTAATATAACAATCAGAAATGTTTTTAAAAAGTGTGTTTACCTATATATTTAACCAATAATGAAAAAAAGAAGCTGCTATACTCAAATTTAAAATATCTTTATTCCTAAGACTTTACAAAGTACCTAAAATCGTCATACGAAACTACTAGCTAAAATTCGTGGAGCTTAGATTCCCTTTCATCACACCGTCTTGAATGTGAAAGCGAATCTAAGTGCCAGGTTCCGGCGTCAAGGCTTCTTGAGAAGAACTGGCAAGAAACTCAAGGCCGACATTTTCAATTTCCAGTTTAACAAATGGTAATAATTACAATCAACTTAGCACAAAAGGAGCAGCTCAATTCCAAACTTTTCTATCGTTTATTTAATCTGCGATACAATAGTAAGCCCTTTGATATAATCTACTTTTAATATAATTCTTAAATTTACCCATAGATAAGTCGAAACCGCGTCGAAAGCCTCTTTTCTTTAGTATTAAGCTTATGATACTCGTATATGGCATTAATCTAACCTCCTTCAGCTTGTCTATCTGATGCAAAAAGAGTTTCTTTAATTATAATAACATATAATGTTCCAGAGATTAGCTAGTTTGCTTGCAAACTTAAAGAAAAACTCGAAAATTTCGTCAATGTCTTCGTAATAAGCATTTAATCAGCAATTTGTAGAAACTCGACTCAAATCAACGCTCAAATAAATACTGTGAATATTTCAAGCTGACTCTTGTGTATGTAACAAAGTTAAATTTAATAATAATTTGATATCAAACTAACATTTGTATGGCATGGATCGGTGAATCTCCCCTCAGACAACCGAAACACTGGAAAATTATATTTCATATTTTGGAGACGTGAATACAAAGAGTAGCTGGTAGTTAGGTATATATATCTACATCTAAAGACTTGTTTATAATCAGTTAATAATTTACTGCTATCTGTGAGTTTATTAACAAAACGAATTGACGGAGAAGGTAAACACAAATATTGTCTTGAACAAATAATAACATTTCTGATATTTACTTTATGATATATTTCTTTGAAGTATTCTTACGTATATTTTTAATAACCCACCACTCCAGTCACGAAGTGAACATAAAGTTCTATGTACATAGTATGTACTACATACTATATATTAATATCCTAGACTCAAAGCTACTAGCAATAACAACCTGTCACAAATCTCGACCGCATTTCAAGGATTTAGCAATTTGGTGATTTAGTCATGGCATGGCATTCCGTATTTCAATTGAGAGGTCGCCAGTTCAAATACGGATGCACTCAGAGCACTTAAATCAGATCATAAGATGAGAATCCCTTAGTCGCCCTCCAGCTTGCCCAAGGATAGAAATAGGTTGTCAATTTTCTGTTGAGACTAGAGAGATGGCACACGCCACAAATATTACTATACTTGATATAAATTGAAATAAAAACGTGGTTATAATCAAATATTATCTTCTCTCTCTCCTCTGTCAGTAGGTACATAACTTTCAACCAAAACTCAATTTCTCTTTATCTGTAAGGCAATATTTCTCAGATTTAATTCAATATTACCGAACATCGCAGCGGCATTAAAATACTCATCCACTTTTGCAAAGTATTCTGTTCTTTGAAGATATTTACAGTTGTTTTATGTCTATTCTGTTTCTTTATTATATTCTTAAAGAACTTTACATTGAATACATAAGTACAGTTTGAAAATCTACACTGGATATTTTAATTAGTCTAGGTATAGTAATTATGCTGTATTAAAATTCCGCGGACTAAAAAGTTTCGTCAAGTTACATATAAATTTAAATTGTACACTGTTTCATTTATAAAAGCTAGTAGCCTATATTATTCAGCAAATATTCATCGTATAGTTCAAATTACAGAACGTCATCTAGTCCAAAAATAAGTAGTTAAGCTCTTCTACGGGTACCGTTAACATCCGTTGTTGGGTACCGTTGTTTAGTGATGTGCCAACTCGAATAAATCCTAACTCGAGTTGACTAGAGTGAAAATACACGTAACTCGAGTTGCAACTCGAGTTAGGATAATTTTAAAGTCAATGTAAAAAAAAATTTTTCGTCCGCCGATATTGAACGGTGTAAGTCAAAGAAACGAGTGAAACGTGTGAGAATCGTATCTCGTGGCGCCCTGTTCCCTCTGCCTACCCTGCCTATTTAATTAATAATACTATTACTCTTTTTTGCATTCGCTATACGTGATACGTAAATTATTAATATAAGTATACCACTTCAATTAAATAGTACTGAAAAATGTTTGTAAAGAACTGCACATTTTTCAATATTCAATTATAAAACTGTACACATTGAGACCTGGGATATTGAACCGGACGGACCTACAAAGAGTTTGCGAATATTGCTCTGGGACTCATGACCCAGAAAAACGAAAAAAAACCAAATCGAGCAAAAATAGTTTGACTGCGCTTTTGTAATAAAAGAAAAATTGGTATTTTTATACAAAAATATTATTATCATCATAATAGTTTCAAGTCGGTTGTAAAAATGCTTTAGCCAAAGTATATCTTTGAAATGAGCTCAATTACGTTTTTATTTTTGAGACGTGGTCTTTAAATGTTGGCCTTACCTATAACAAGGCTCAAAGTCGCTCAGCGTGCTATGGAGCGGGCTATGTTGGGAATCTCTTTGCGGGGCAAAATCCTTAATACGGAAATCCGCTGGAGATCTGGCGTGACGGACATAGCCCAAAAGGTTAGCGCGCTGAAGTGGAGATGGGCCAGCCGATAACCGTTGGGGAAAAAAGGTTCTCGAGTGGCGGCAACGAACTGGGCGACGTGGTGTAGGGCGTCCCCCCACTAGGTGGACCGTCGATCTGGTCAAGATTGCTGGCAGCCACTGGATGCGGAAGGCGCAGGACCGTGAGCTATGGCGCTATGGAGGAGGCCTACGTCCAACAGTGGACATCGAAAGGCTGATGATGACGTTTTTATTTCTCTTAACTATGATCTTATGTTTGTTTCTCTCAGTTTAATTTTAAAAAGCTTATTTTGTATTTATATAATAACCAGTCAACAACGAAGTGTAAAAAGTTTATACCTTTCCTTTATAACCGGAGTTGTAGATAACCATGGAATTAGGTGACGAGCTCATTTCCATAAACAATACTTTTAGTAATTGTTTTTTTTTTTTTTTTTATCGGCTAGGAGGGCAAACGAGCAGGCGTGTCACCTGGTGGTAAGCAACCAACGCCGCCCATGGACACCAGCAACACATATAGTGTTACTGTTGCGTTGCCGACCTTTAAGGGATAGGGGATAGGAAAGGATGGGGAAAGGGGGTGGGCCTCCGGGTACCTCTCTCACCGAACGAAACGCGGCATGAGCCACTTTACGTCGGTCTTCTGAGAGGTCGTGGTATTTCACCGGTCGAGCCGGCCCATTCATACAGTGAACTGCTTGGCTCTACCACTGTTTTAATCGATATTTATATTACCTACTACGTAAACATACAGTCCCTTAAGTTATTGGTATGTAGTGTGAACTAGGGTTTGTTTTCTGAGACCGCGTACAAATAGAAAACCCGTGTGTTAAAACAGCGAAGCTGTTGCGACTTGAATTGAAAAATTTATCTATAACATAAAACCTACTTTTAGAGGTCCTAGATACAATTATCATTTATTTGAATTTACCAAATGTTTACTGTTATAAACATACAAACAGACATTTGGTATTTTTATTTGCCATTATCTGGTAAAAGGTTTTTATTTATTATACTAGTACTTAACTAGAATTAAAAGTCGTGAATGTTTTATAGTTTGTTCAATATTTGGATTATCGGGAACGAACTACAGAGTGCTATTATCCATTAAAATAAGTGCTTTTTATACTCCAGCGGTTGCGAATGCAAGGAATGCAATGTGTTAAGTTCTGAGTGTAGTCATAATATAAAATATATTGTGAATAACAGTCTCGGGGGCGCAGTGGGCGAGTGCACGGCCTCTAATCCAGAGGTCCGGGGTTCGATTCCAGACACTGGCTCACACCAATGACTTTTCGAAATTGTTTTCGGAAGTTATGTGTGATAAATACCGATGACTGACAAACTTTGTGCCCGGTATGGCAATAGGTTCGCCACCTATTCCATTTGGGACGTAAATATAACGGCGAGACGAGGCTTAACAGCCGCTGCCTACACCTTCGGGTAACAAAAGGCGTGAAGTTATGTTATGTTATTGTGAATACTCTTATCAGCTTGATATTATGGTAATTGAATTCACGCCTTTAATATACCTGAAGATATAGTAATCATGTATTAAATAATACCTGTCACGCCAGAGAAATTTCTTAGTCCTAAATAATAAGTGGGGAAAAATCGGGCGCAAATTTATTTTTCATCGATTCGATTATCACTCATAACTGTCGGAAAATTTCGAACATTTATTCGATTTTGAACATTTATCCTACTAAAGGATCAAACACGTAAAGATACTACTATAGTAGCCGATTTTACCGTCGCCCTGTAAAAATAAGTCCCGCGTGCTGAGGTGGGGACAATGTCACCTTCATCATCTTCCTGCCTGCACTTCTTGTCCACGCTTCTCTATCATACGCTTCTTCCGCATCAACACACTTCCTGATCATCATCTTTCACAGAAATTATCCACGTTTTCTCCTCTTGTTTCCCTCCTCATTCAGATTCATCAACGAAACAATTGGTTTAAAAATAAAGAGAATGGTTCAGCAAGTTGGGTCGGAAACTATACTAAAGGATTCCTGGAATAATTAATATTACTCATTATTATCACTATGCTACAATTTAAAGTTAGCCAGGCATTAAACTCTGAGGGACACAAGGAACGCAAGTAAGAGGAATTAATTATATTAAAGCATGAATACAAGTATGTTATAAAACAAGGTTAAAGTTAATGTCCGTGAATATTAAATAATCACAATGAATAACTTATATTAATCAGCTTCTCTTGTTTTGCCCTTTTCTTTCTGTGTACCCCGCAAGGAGCTTGACTTGAAGTAAAGTAAGTAATTAAGAAAGGAGTTATTACTCGGTATTGCTGTAAATTGATAGTCAAATCAAGTCTCGGTTGTCCAGTGGTCGACCACACACGGTGGTCCGTTTCTAAATCAAGATGTCGCGAGTTCGTATCCTGGCTCACACCAATGACTTTTTGAAATTCTTATCGAAAATTAAGAAAACTTTATGCCCGATATGTTGTGGTGTGGATATGTTCGTCACCTATTCCATTTGGGGCGTGAACATAACGGCGAGACGAGGCTTAACATCCGCTACCTACACCTTCGGGTAGAAAAAGGCGTGAAGTTATGTTATGTTTGACAGTGAAATAGTCAACACAAAGATATTCTGTAATCATTTATTTCATTATAATCCTGTACATACATACTAAAATTAATTCACTACTACGCTTATGTAGAGTGAGCGTTACGTTATTTACGTTTTTACGGACACTTATACAGAATACATGCTTTCCGTAAAGCCTTCGAGCTAATTCACAACATCGACCAATAGAGCTTTAAATGCCTACAACGAGTCACATTAAAATACAACAAAATTTAACAAGTAATTTTGAAGTCGTTCAGAAAATCATTCGCATTATTAAAATTAGCGGTTTTCTTCTTGAACAGCACGATGAGAGCAATAATAATATTCAAATTGAATTTTATGAAACCTTATCTCGAAAGAGGCGAGGGAGGATAAAGTATGTAATAAAGTATGAAGTACTTTGTAAAACGCAAGAAGAGACAAGAGACCGAAAGAAGACGGTTATCATGTGTCCAAATTACAAGTTTTTTTTGATACATTAAGTCTTTATTTGGATACTTGAAATTGTAAGCGGCAATTATGCCCCGATTCATCTCGATTTTATCTATCTCAAAATATAAATAGGCGATGAATTAATAATATATCACACTTAACTTGTAATATTAATCCAGAAATATTATATAGGATAGGAGGGCAAACGAGCAAGTGGGTCATCAGATATTAAACAACTACTCACCGCCCATGAACACCGTGGTTCGTTGCCGTCCTATAAGCGAGTAGGAGGGGAAAGGAAGAGGAAAGCGGATCAGGCCCCCAGATACCTCGCGGCACGAGCCACTTCATGCCGATACTCCGAGAGGACGTGGCATCTCACCGGTCAAGCCAGCCTATTCATGCCGCGAACTGTAAGACTCTACCACTGTTAAATATCATACCAGTGCAGATACGAATTTGGAACTCGACCCATTATTGACCCCTCAAGACTGGCCTAGACCACAAGAGTAAATAGTAATAGTAAGTAATATTTGTTGATGATAATGAAACGTAAACTTGAGTTTATATGAAATGGTGCACTAAAATATAAAAATATTCGTTTAAACACGACAAATATGGGCTCGTAATACTACTGAAAACAGCATTCGTGTGTACCATTTTAAAATTTCAACAGGCTGGTTTGCAAACCCTCAAGTACCTACCTACGTACATACAGTAACCTACTCCCGCTCTTTGTACGTGCAAAACTGAATTAATTATTAATACTAGCGCGAAGCTTTCCCCCTTACAAATGAGCCGTGAATGTTAACAAATAAATATGTAATATGTAAAATAATAATGTAGTCTCGGTGGCCCAGTGGTCGAGCACACGGCTTCTGATCCAGAGGTCCGGGTTCGATTCTTGACAGTGGCTCACACCAATGACTTTTCGATTTTGTTTTCGCAAGTTATGTGTGATAAATATCGATGACTGAAAACTTTGTGCCCGGTATGGCAATAGGTTCGCCACCTATTCCATTTGGGACGCAAACATAACGGCGAGACGAGGCTTAACAGCCGCTGCCTACACCTTCGGGTAACAAAAGGCGTGAAGTTATGTTATGTTATGTGTAATAATTTAAACGTAACTTCATGTTTCTTTCTACCCGAAGGTGTAGGCAGCGGCTGTTAATGCCTCGTCTCGCATAATTGTTACGTTACGTCCTAAATGGAATATGTGGCGAAACTATTGCCATTACACCGGACACAAAATTGTCAGTCATCGATATGTAACACACATAACTTCCGAAAAGAATTCCGAGAAATCATTGGTGTAAGTCCGGAATCGAACCAACGACTTCTGAATCAGAAGCGGGTAATAATAATTTACATTTTGTTACGATACAAAATTTAACGAGTTCCTCGCAACTTCCTTACGGGCTGATGTTTTGGCTGTGATAACAGAATATACACCTACATACATTCAGTACCTGGCCGCCTGAAGTTGACTCAAAATATGAATGTTTTATGAGTAAGCGTTGTGTCGCGTTGTTTCATTATGAACAACGGTCTTGACTTCGGTATAATTTTGTAAACTTTATATAATATTCTTAATATCATTAGCTGTGCAGTCAGGCAACTAATATTTTGCTTTTTTATCTTTGTCAATGTAAAATATTAATCTCATGAATTTCATTTTATTTTTTGTAATATCACGCAGGAGTACACAGTGGCAGTTATGCTTCGACTCGACTAATATAAAAATGGTGAAATCTATAGTCATATAAGTCTTTTGTGGGCCAGAAGTTTAAAATAATACTTCCTTTATTTAGAAGTAAAAGCGCTGGGCTACCGAGACCAAAAGAAAGTATAAATAATAATAAGTAATTTATTTTTAATAATGAATTTTACTCTACAGTTTTTAGTAATTACTATGTTCAATGAATAGTTATAGTCGTCTGCAGATTACAGAATATTTTTTACTAACGAACCGGTTATAATTAATTTGCTTACGGGCAAGATGAGCCTTAAAAAATGACCAAGTTTGTATGACAAGTGCTATAAATAATTATATCCATTTATTGCAGGCAACATGGCCCATAAATACTTAAATCTAAATTAAATTGTTTTAATACATCATAATACGTAGTTAATTAAAAGTCAAAGAAGCGAGTGAGGTATTAAAAAATCGTGATCTGTTATCTTTGCCTATCCCGCAAGAGAGTTGGCGTAAAGTTGTATTATTGTTGTTGTTATTTACTCGTGCTATATCTGCTTTGAAAAGTTTCTTTCTATCTATAGACTGATATCGTTCAAGATAAATAAAGCATTCGGCCACTTTGCTGACCAATAATTCGCGCACGATACAACAACAGCTTGCGGCATATTTCTCGGCTATAAATTTATAAGCATTCTAGGCTAGAAATATATATATAATTTCTAGGCTTTCTAAGCTAGAAGTATAGATATATATATTTCTAGCCTTCCTTAAATTGTTTACTCGCTGACGACAAAGTTTATAAATTTAGGATTTAGCCTTACCTTTTATGGCTGTATGTATTCGTAAAGCGGTCGGCGGGTTCGATCCCCACCATATTTATTTATGACAAATTATGTTTGTGTGGGGCCTGGATGTGTTTTTATGTATTATAGGTAAGTATCCGTTATGTATTTTCCATTACACAAGCATTTAGTTTCTTAGCTCGGAACTAGAGGGCGCTGTGAGTATTGTGTGCAAGATATTATTAGTTATAAAAACTTTTAGGCTTTCGCGTTGCATATTACTCAGTGATAATGATGAACGGGAATTAACGCGACACTTTTTTAGGTAAACAAATATTTACCTTGATTAGCTTGACGTTTCGGCCAGGTTCACTGGCCGTGGTCACAAGCAGACTATTATTTATTTTAACATTTTTAATTTTATTAATACTAACCCTAGATTTAAATAGCTAACTAACCCAAAATCAGAACTAACCTAATGGCAACTTTTCCGAAATAGATGTATTTATTATTGTTATTAACTAAACAATTCTTCAGGGAAACAGCTAGAACAGTGTAACTATAACATATGAATATCGTGACCTGTTTCTACGTGGTATTTGTGAAATGGGTATAGAATTGTAGGTAAATGTCTTAATTAAATATTATAGGACAATAAAGAACATGCGTTTATTTTTCTCTCGGGGATATAATTTATTATCATGACTTATAATTTATTTCTATATTTATTAGCATTTATAGAGTTTGAATGAGCTAATCTTATTAGAGAACTAGCGGACTCGGCAGCATAGTTCCGCAACAAAAGTAGGAAATAAGTAAATTTTGGATTTATTACTTTTTATTTACTAACCATACATGAATTATAGATAAAAACCACTCCGATGATCCCCTCTATCTATTAAAAATAACGCATTAAAATCCGTTACGTAGTTTAAAAGATATAAGCATATGAGGGAAGCAACAGCGGAAAGCAACTTCATTTTATACCATGTAATGATAACCTCCACCTGAATAATTCTTTTTGCGTTAAACACCCACTTCCTTAGATATTACTATTAAGCATAGTAATACATTATTACGCCTCTACGAAATGGAGTAAAAAAGTAGTCAAGCTATCAAAGAGTTGCCAGGGGAATAAAGTTACACGCGGGCGTACCTATAGAACATAGTTCCATGGTATTTTATATATTTATATTGACATTAACCATATGTATCAATCGACAGTTGAAAGTACATTAGATTTAAATAGTTTTGAATTTCAAAAGTCCTATTAAAATCAAGACATAAAATGTCTCTGCTTATTGATGTTTAAACGTCCAACAACACGCCTTACCTAGATATCGCGCGTCAATCGAAAGAAATACCTAATGGTCTTATCACTAATGGCGCTAAAAGTAGTCAAAATCGTTTATAAGAAGAGGTCCTCTCGACGATTTGCGAACGAAATGAAAATTTTATTAGCTTTAGGTGGAATCTAAAATTTCAAACGTTATTACTCCGAACTGCTACTTGCAAACGCAAATACCGGGGGCTCAACTGTATCAAATATGTATAAGAAGAATCCCGGTTCACGTCTGCATACCCAATACACATAGTGGAGCCGACATTACTTTCAATTGCCCAACTATATTTTAAAACACTGCGGTACTATTTTCTTATAGATTTCCAACACGGCTTCTACAAATAATGTGTTTCAATAGTTTGTTTATTTCTTTTTATAGCTTCGCGAATGATTCGTTTTGCAATGTACAAGTAAAGATTACTTCAAGCATGTCACACTCGATGTAGGCTAGTGAGAATGTTTTACCCGGTGGAAACCTTTACCATCAGCTCAAGAAAGCTGGTGTTTATGGTTCTCTACCAGCCTCCAATATGACGTTATAACATCTACAATCATTGATGCGTAGGAATGCGTAGGTGAGGGTGAGAAGGACCAAGGACGGCGCGGTGGACCAGAGGGCTGATGCACTGTCCTGGGCCACCCCAACACCGGCGGAAGGCCGCCGCGAGGTTTTATTGGGTAAGCCTAGGATCGGATTGCAGTTTACTGTTTTGGGAGTCCCACACTACCCCCTGCCGTCCCCAGGCGGGGGGTGTGCATAAAGCATTTCCTCGCGTTAAAAAAAAAACAGGTCGGTCAGCGCGCTCATCTGGAGGCAATTACTAGCCCCCTATAAATTGCTTGAGTCGCTCCGGAACACTTGCAGCGCTTCGCAGTGTGGGAAAGTGGTAGGGAGTAAAATTGTATCAGTGAATTGAGCAGATATCACAGTGAAAAAGAAATTTATATTATCAATACGTGAAAACTTTGGATCCCAATTTGTTGTCGGGTGGAGATCGAACCCGCCACCCTCGATTCTGCTGTCATTAGTTTTACCAATGCACCAGGAGGCCCGGTATAACCTACCTGAAGCATGACTATCTTTCAGTTCCGTGACATATACAAGACACTTTTATATTATCATTAGCTTTTACCCGCGGCTTCGCTCGCATTGAAGCCATTAAATAAGTATCGAAGATCATTACCATAGAAATGAATCAATAGGATAACTCTATTTTATTGCTTAGCTGGGATTATCAATTTTTAAAATTACAACATACAGTGACGTTTAAAAAACTTACAATATACATTATTGAAATGCAACAACAAACTGTAAAATATATTTCTCTGTAACAAAAATAGATAATTTTGGACTTTAACCATTTTTTAAGATATAAATGCACAGTATTAATGTAGGATATTTTTACCTAACTTTACCTTACTTACCCTTATCTACCTTTTTTTACATAACTTTTTCCTTGGGGTTCAAATATATGTAAATTAAAGAAGAAAAAATAAATAATCCTACGTTGTTTATGATACCTCCAAAAATATGTGTACAAAGTTTCATGATGATCGGTTGAGTAGTCATCGCGTGAAAGCGTAACAAACAAACTTACATTCACATTTAGATATTAGTATAGATAAATTAATTTGTTTAAAAATTTGGCAAATTACCATTAATCTTCGTTATTGAACCAATAGAACCTAAAGTTCAAAATGATAACTTACAATAATTATGGTCAAATGTCCGACGGGGGTCGACTAGTATAAAATCTTTGATATTCTATTGAAATTATTGATTTTCAAAAAAAATTCAAGGCTACCTTCTCTTCATGCACGCCGTTGTTGGTAGGTGTACATAAAGAAAATTTATTCAACACAATAATGTCGCATAATGCGATTACCGAGTTTTTTTTATAATGTGCTTTTATCACGCAGACTTACATAGTTACAAAATTAAAAAATATAATTGTTGTTTTAAACCAACAATGTTTAGTATAGTTCATTGGTGAAGTATTAACTTGATTAGCGACTCTAGAAATCTATCCATTTTTCTGTATCCTAAATCTATCCATTCTGTTTTATAGGCAGAAAGTGTTACAGTTGCGTTCGTACAGTGCGTGGGATGGGAAGGGGAGAGGGGAGAGGTAGAGCCTCCAAATACCTCTCTCGCTAAGTGAAATGGGCATGAGCCACTTTACGCGAATATTCTGAGAAATTGTGGTATTTCACCTGTCGAGCCAGCCCATTCAACTAGCGAACTGTGTGGCTCTACTACTGTTAAAACTATATAAATAGTATAAACAGTGTGTAATCAACTTATATAGATGTTGCCTTAACACCTTAGTGGTATTCCGCGGAATTCTCCCTGGGAGATGGCAGTTCAAATCAAGTAATAAGAAGTGGTATATGGTATTAGATAAATTGATTTCATTTGGTGAATATGGATTTTTTTAGATATTAAGAGAAGAAGAAGATATTAAAGAAAATATAGATAAAATCCTTTGGATCATTAAAAAACATTTTATTAAGAATGTCCTTAATGTGTGGGTAGACAGGGTGGTAATGAACGTTGGCACCCAGCTTTTTATAGATGTCTATTCTAGGTGGTAAATACCCAGACTAACGACGAGGGTCTTCACATTATTAAGTCGTTCTGAGCTAGACCTAAATTACATCAAGATTCTTTTGGCAACAGCCATGACCAAACTTAATATTAAAACATTATGTCTTACACGAATTTATCTTTGCTGGAAGTTAAATTTACTTGGCAAATATATTTAATTCGACTACATATTTTTTTGGCACATGATTGTCTTACCCGCTACTTTCTTATGATAGCCCATAGCCCCTACGCTGCTATTGGCTATAGTGTCCATTTTCTCTTGTACTGTGGAGGTATTTTCCTCAAGCACAATGTTAATATCTAATATAAATTTTATAATATTTTAAAATTCATGTGCTCATCTATTGGCTTATTATTTTTATAGTTCTTTAGTAGTAAAGAACTATCCTAAATTACATCAAAATAACTTTATTTTTATAGTTCTACTCGTAGGAGTAGAACTATAAAAATAAAGTTATTTTGATGTAATTTTTTAAAGATTAACTACCTAATTACGTATACGAGTAAACTCATGAAGATATTAAATTAAAATCAAAGTACGTTTACATTCCTTGTTCCGCGACTGATCTAATTTAAAATTGAATTTATCGATCGTCGCTAAAGTCAACAGAAATTGTGTCGAAGCGTCTCAAAATTATGTTAAGTTAATTTTCGAATGATTATCATTTTTTAATTGTTTAAAGTTCAACTTATAGACTAGATGGCGTTGTTTGAATTGTGGCTACATAAAAAACATCTAGGGTGTTACGGTAAATATAGTATGTTATGATCGGTACATATTTATCATTGTCATTGTAACAAATTAAGGTACTAGTCTCCAAAGTGAGTATATTCCTCTCTCGGGAGTTATAAGAGCTTTATAGGGAATGATTTATAGTGAGATTCTCTAGTCCAAATTGGTACTTACTGTAGAATAAGAGGTTAACAAGACAAATGTTTATTTACCATCCTTGGGGTGCCAACGGACTTTCTGAACTAGACGAGTAACTAAAAGGAAAATTAACATAACATAATAAAAAAGCGTAATTTCACAATTTTTATACCCGAATGTATAAGCAGCGGCAATTAGGTATGGCTCAACTTAAAGAATTTTAAGTGACAAATGTTATACTATCGCCAGAATCCTGGCAGCCATCAATATTCAGAACTTCTGAAAAGAGTTATAGTTAGTTATTTATGTTTGACAGGATTCGATATCGAGACATCTGATTCAGAAACGAAGTACGATCGAGACGACAAAAAATTCACTAAAATGGTAATATATCACATTAAAAATGAAGTTTTAATTTTCAAACAATGTTTTTTTAAATTTTATATCTGAATTGAAACATTTTCAAAGAATTAATACAGCATTTAAGTAAGAAGTAGTTAGTACAATGTACTACTTACATAAATGATAGTAGAATTAATATAGCATTTAAGTAAATAGTATTTAATACAGACAAGCCAACTGAATTGGACAATTTCATACCGGTCAGATCCTACTTATTATGATTGTTTTCAGTATCGTCCAATCAAATCACGAAGAAAGCAAAGCCGAGTGTATATGTGCGTGTGGTGTAAACTTTGACCAGATGTACCAGTTGATTGTCAGAGTGTTTTATTTATTCATGGCCATTGTCTCCAGCTAGTTAATTATGACGAGGTTCAGCCCCCGCCGGGGCAACTTCCAAATTGGATTACTCGCACCATCGCTCTCTCTCTGTAGCCAGTTGACAGGTAATAGGCGGAGACTACAGCTAGTTTTACTTTTTTTTTTAAGTTGTTCACATGCGTGGACGTAATGAGGGATCTTTAATTAGATCAGCTGGGGCTGGAGTTTCTTTTTTCTTTTGTAATAGAATTTCTAAAAACAATTTGTGCCATGATCAAGATTAGATTATTTTTTTGCTGTTTTCTTTAAGGGATTTGTATGAATCGTGACAGTTGTTTGACATCACACTTCAGATTTACAATAAACTAGCTCTACGCTTAACTTGATAGTTGAAGTGCTGGAGGAAGACAAATATAGTCTTTACACGGTAATCTTTGCATAATCTATTACATGTTGGATTCATACGAAAACGTTTCAGTGGTTTATCCGCGAAAAGAAAACGGACAAATAAATTGAATTACTACTTATTAGATTGTCTAAAAAATGTTAAAAACTGAACATCAGTTAATTATGTTTGCAACACTGGATTGACGCCAATAACAACAGTATCCAGGTTAGTTAAATATTGTTACATGTTGGACGGAACTGTTTTATCCAAATAAACAGGCAGGTTTGTTTTTAATTTAAGAATTTTATTGTTTTTTTTAGCGTTTGCTATGGCATTTAATCAATTTTATTATCAGAACAGTAATCGAAGACTTGATTCACTAAAAATATAAAGCGCTGCGAAGGTATTTCGGATGAAAACAAGTTTCGTAACAAACAAAGGAAATAAAGGCAATTAAACTTGAATGACATTTGCGTTAAAAATATATAACACCAGCTGACCAAGCAAACGATGTCTTGCCAAAAAAAAATAGGGGTTGATCGTAGGGGGTTGAAAATTTAAGGTTGTATGAATTATTATAAAAAAAATAATAGAAAACAGAAATATAACGAAAAATTAAAAAAAAATGTTTAGGGGACCCTTAACATTTAGGGGAATGAAAAATAGACAGTAACCGATTCTCAGACTAACCCGAGATGCACACAAAATTTCATGAGAATCCTTCAAGCCTTTTCGGAGGAGTATGGGAACGAACATTGTGACACGAGAATTTTATATACATATTAGATAACCTAATATCAGTGAAAGTAGCATCTAATATGATGCCGTAGTTTTCACATAATTTATGTACAAACACACAGGTAGACGAAACATTAAAAAAACAATAAGTGTCTTCACTTTTATTGCTCTAATAAGACATAGTCGTTTTTCTTTAATATTCTCAACGGTCAGATATAGCTAATATAACTTTATCCTAAGTATATTATTTGTCTGACGCTTAAGTAAGTCGTGAAGTTAAATCTGAATTCTTATTCAGGTAAAATGTAGCTAGTCTGGGCGTTATCTGCTGGGTCAGGGTCACCATAAATACGCAATATAAAGTGTTCAAGCCCATTAAATATTCAGTTAACTGTTCTAATCAGAACTGCGCTCCTGTTTAGGTAACAACGGCCGCCTAAATATTTATTGTCAAGGTCTCGTGGCGTTATGAGAAACAAGCTTACAAGAAACGGGTAACATTTTTAAATCTACTTCTATGTACCTTCATTCTCTTAATTCAGTAGGCAGGTAAATTACGCCTAGATAGGTTAAATTTATTATGGAATCACACATTAGTCAGATTATATACGATGTTATTTACGAAACGCTTCTGAATTGATTTAAAAAAAAACGCAACTGAATTTAGAACTTACTCCGTTTTAAGAAGATAAAATACAGTAGTAGAGACATGAATGGACCGGCTGGACCGGAGAAATATCACGATCTCTCAGAATATCGACGCAAAGTGGTATATGTCGCGTTTCTTTCGGTGATAGAGGTTCCTCTTTCCCCTCCTTCGATCCCATTCACATTAAGGCCGGCAACGCGACTTTGACACTATCAATGTTGCAGGTGTCCATGTGCGACGGCAGTTGCTCAACATCAGGTGACCCGCTTGCTCTTTTGCTACCTATCCCATAAAAAAGTTATTTAATAATTTTATAGAATCATATTTATCATACACGATCCACAGCATTTTGGTTATAGATTTAAAAAGGCACTGACGTGTTAGAAGTAGAAGAATTAAGATTGATTTAAATTAGAATAAAAAATCACATTTTTTAAAACAAAGTATTGCCTACGTTAACAAGCTGTTAAAACATTATAACAGGTGGTTTGAATGAGCCGCCACTGTTGCCTATTCGCCGACATAATTAATGTGTATGCATGTTTATAGTTAATTATGTCATCAAAATGAACAGCCTCACTACAGCACACCGCCCATTTATAAAGGAAAATGTTTCACATTAAATGGCAACGTGTGTCAAATACGTGACTGTTGTACAACTTTTGCAGTGGTTGCTTCATGAGTGGGCTGGCTCGACCGGTGAAATACCACGACCTCTCAGAATATCGACGTCAAGGGGCTATTGCTACGTTTCGCTCGGTTTCCATCCCACTTCCGACTCCATCCATATCCCATTGTAAGGGATAGCTGTTGCTCTCCATCAGGTGACACGCCTGCTCGTAAGCCTTCCAGTAGCATAAAAGTAGCCTTCAAGTGAATTGTTGTATTTTTTTATCTGTAACTTCACTACTTGGTTTATTCAGGCGGCTGTTTAGACTCGGCTCGACGTATTTTTCACGTCTCAGATGGTGGTAACAAATAGGTGGTGTAACCTATTGCACTACACCGGTCACAATATTGTCAGTTATAGATATATATGACACATAACTTCCGTAAAGACAAAGCCATTGGTGTAAGCTCGTATTAGATCCCACGACTTCTTTGTTCATAAAAGAGATACTTCAACTCCAGACCACCGAAGCATGAACTTAGTTTTGTTAAACGTATAATAAGTGTGCACCAGAAATAATTATACGAGTACTGAAAGTGAAAAATTTAGGGGTTTTCTAAAAATTTTATCATTATATCCTGAATGTAATATTATTTTAAATTAATTTTTGCCCGAAACTTTGCGTAGATTTTGGCATGTTAATGATCATAGCTTAGTCTCTGTAATCGCAATAATAATACTTCAAGAGAAGGTAAATAATAATCTTATTGTAGATACTATATTTACATGGAAACTAATTCGATTCCTGCGGCATAATAGTGATTAGATTGAAGCCCTAGTATGATGCTCATGTCAATATACAGACAGATTTATAGCATTATTCTAGAAGTTGCCGTTTTGTTGTCTATTGCCGTAACAAAAACATGGCCTAAAATATCTCCAATATATAAACACACGCATATATCAATTTTTTTATGGGATAGGAGGACGAACGAGCAGGCGTGTCACCTGATGGTAAGCAACCAACGCCGCCCATGGACACCAACAACATATACAGTGTTACTGTTGCGTTGCCGACCTTTAAGGGATAGGGGATAGGAAAGGATGGGGAAGAGGGGTGGGCCTCCGGGTACCTCTCTCACCGAACGAAACGCGGCATGAGCCACTTTACGTCGGTCTTCTGAGAGGCCGTGGTATTTCACCGGTCGAGCCGGCCCATTCATGCAGCGAACTGCTTGGATCTACCACTGTTGACCATATATCGCAAAGGGGTAGTCAGAGACTTTAGCTCTTCACAAACTACTATCCATTCATACTTCTTTCGGCTCGTCCACAGTGGTTTCGGGTGCTAAGCGATCTACTATTTACCAATAAATATAGAAATTATTACAACTTTACTATAATTATCTGACAATGCTTCATCATATTTCACTTAATAGTAAGATAAAGTAAAGTTATTGCCGACCCTACCAACATTTATTATTTTAAATTTAATATTGTAATCAAATGTGATAGTCTAAAGACCCAATTTTCCTTAAGATGTCTAAATCAGGTAGACGTAGATACTTTAGTTCTTTGAACACATCTGAATTTGAAATTTAATTACAACAAATATGTTATGAAGCAGTTAGTAATTTTGTATAGTTTATTAGTAAATTAAATTGTTCTCTTTTAGACTTAAACCGGTAACATAGATTAATTTTAGGTCACTCTTAATTAAAAATTGTAGTTGCTAGGAAAAGTAAGTACATCATACTGCCACAATTCAATATATTGTAGACTGTAAAGGAGCCCTAGTAAGGTTGATCTTTTAAACTAAAAATATTTTTTCTTGATAAAATGTTTTCACAGAACAAATATGGATGGGGTCTGTCTTATATCTGATGTCTTAAAAACACGCTCAAGTATATATAAAAAATAAGAATATTATTTTTTCTAATTTCAATGATTTCCTAATAACAAGCGGATGAGCGGAATAATTATCAAAGCAGTTGGGGACGGTCAAGATATTATGTCCGTAATGTAATAAATCGTGAATTGGCGGAAAGTAATAAGGAGCTATAACAATGTATGGTAATGCAAGCAAGCAAGTAAAGCAGCAAGTAAGGTGCTTAAGAATGGTGCCTTAAATATTCTCTTTGGCTACATTGGATGGAATTTGGCGTGATATTATTTAGGTGTGTGTAGGCGTTACTACAAACATTACGAAGTCCGTTTTAAAAGTCACACGCTCGCTCACGCAAACATTTCTCGGACAAATTCAATTAACACAAACCCTCAACTCACTTATTTATTTGTAAAATATCCCTCTCTCTAGTCCCTGAACCACATTTCATGCATCATGTTCTTCATAACGTAACGTAGCTTCGAATAATGTTCCAACTTAATATTATAATATTCATATACCTTATTTTACATTCCACGTCGAAAGGGTAATGAGAACTTTACTCAGTTATTTTAATATATTTTAAAATTGTATATTATTATGTAAATTATGTTATATAAAAATACAATAAAAAAACTACACGCTGAAATGGTTTAACGGGATCGGGCTAACGAGTGTATCGACACAAAGGACAGTTACACATTGTTCGACTGGACAGCTGTTAGTATGATAATTTCACGCCTTTATAACAAGAAGGTGTAGACAGCGACACACATATCTCAACAGGAAGATTTGAGCATAATTTGTTTAGTGATCAATAATAATCAGACATAACTTCCAAGAAATCATTGGTATACGATAATGATTCCAAGTCATTGGTATACGGGTTCAAACTCGAGTCCTCTGGTATTAATTAGAAACAGAGTGCAAGTTTATTAGAATATTTTTAATAATGTTTAATATATTTTCGCTGTATTAACAGTGGTAGAGCCAAGCAGTTCGCTGTATGAATGGGTCGGCTCAACCGGTGAAATACCACGACCTCTCAGAAGATCGTCGTAAAGTTTCGTCGTCGTGCCGCGTTTCGTTCGGTGAGAGAGGTACCCGGAGGCCCATCCCCCTTCCCCATCCTTCCCTATCCCCTATCCCTTAAAGGTCGGCAACGCAACAGTAACACTATATGTGTTGCTGGTGTCCATGGGCGGCGTCGGTTGCTTACCATCAGGTGACACGCATGCTCGTTTACCCTCCTATGCTAAAAAAAAATAATATAGTGACTGTTTATTTCTTCTTATTTCTTGTTGTCGATGGTAATCGATAAAAAAAATATCCAATAAATTACAATGCACTGGATACTTATTCTTTAAGACACCATATTCCAATCAGCGAAACGAGAACACTACCTTTAGCTTTGCGTATGGAAGGGCGAGAAAAAAATATCTACTTATTCCGTGCAAGTAAATGGTTGTATTAATTTCGCCGCCCAACCATATACAGATCTAATATTTAAATTGTCGTGTCACGGCGTGCGTTATTGAACTCCTCCGAAACAGCTTGACGGATTCTCATTAAATTTTGTAGGCATATAGGGGAGGTGTGAGAATCGGATGGCATTTATTTTTCACGCGCCTAAATGGTAGTCCAGTCCTATTTTTTAAATTTTAATCACAACATACAAACCAAATTTTAACCCCTCTAAGATCATCTAGTTTAAGTATAAAACATAACATAACTTCACGCCTTTTGTTACCCGAAGGTCTAGACAGTGGCTGTTAAGCCTAGTCATGCCGTTATGTTTACGTCCCAAATGGAATAGGTGGCGAACCTATTGCCACACCGGGCACAAAGTTTTCAGTCATCGATATTTATCACACATAACTTCCGAAAACAATTTCGAAAAGTCATTGGTGTGAGCCTGTGTCAGGAATCGAACCCGGACCTCTGGATCAGAAGCCGTGTGCTCGACCACTGGGCCACCGAGACTGACTAGAAGTAGTTTAAGTATAAAATTATCTATTATACCTAGTAAGTATCCAGTACTAAAGTATAAGTTCACCCTGCCACCGTGTATCAAAAGAACGTATTGTATATTTTAAATTATATGTATTTATTAGAGGTAGGTATATATTTGAGGTATAAAATGCGTTAAAAAAATGTACACACTTTGTAGGTACAAAGTATGCAACAGTTTATGTAGATATTGAAAAAAAAAATCAAATATAAAAGACTTTCTCTTGGTACACGGTGGCCGGATAAACTTTAAATGGTATTTATTATATAGATCCAAATTTCCATAGATGTACGGATGGAGGTAAGCGACTCAATTGCCAAATGGGCCCTTTGTGAATCAAAACTCGTATAAGTAATATAAAAAGAGACGGTACTCAGTAACTTCCTTAATTTAAAAGGCTTTTTGTTTACTATACAAACTTCCATTTGATTGCGAAAACAGATTCGAGATAAGGTTACTTAAAATTTGTTTTTAGTATGTTTATATATGCTAATTGTATGTTATTTTAAAAGTCGGATACTCAGTTTTCTGAATAAACACGATTTATTTATATAGAATATCACGTTTTCTCATGGTATTCGGAGGAATCAGTCATAGATTACGCAAAAAGAAAATTCCTGGTTGCCAAAATCTGTGTTGAAGGTTCATTCAAATATCTAGCTAACTAGCTGCATATTTATTTCTTTATAACTTTTACTAATTAATATGTAAGAGAAATATATGATAGAATGATTAAAGTGAATGTGTATTAGTAAATAATAGACAGTATTCAAACGACTCCAGTCTTGAAATCAAGAATAGAAATATATTATGAGTAAATTAAAGAAAATTATAGCATTGAGACTCGAACGTGTTACTTTAACTTAACGGTAGTTAAAGATATCGTATCACTCAGGATATGGGCCAGAATCTCAAAAAGAAGTGTAAATTTTTCTATTTTAGGAAAGGACGAGCTTTTTAACGTTATAAAGACTATTTTACGTTATAGATAAGTTGCTAGTTGTGTGTTAATTCCTAACAAATTCTGTTTACTCGGTAAGATTTGTCTGTAAATATTTTGATTAAGACTCGAACAATTTTTTTTAAAGAACAACACTTTAAAGAATTTCAAAGTAAAATATTCTAAGAATGTACATGAAGACGATTTCGTATTCAAGCGAAATGGTGCAGCAACGTGTCACCTTTTTGTTATTGCTATCTATAAAACCCAAATATTTCTATACCTTAACTTTGCTACACATCACCTCTGGGAATACATTTTATTTCATACATATAATTCAATTGCAGATATCAATGTCTGCAATAGAATCGATATGTGCAATCGAATTGTGTTTTTATTCGATTTTTATTATTCCCAATAGTTTACGGGATCAATTTGGATGTCTGACCTCCAGACTCGCAGACTCGAAGAAAAATATTGTTTTCTAAAGGTCATTAGACATTAAGTTTTGCCGCAATGGAATTTACAATTGGATTACATTCCTAAACATGATTATGTTTTTCATTTATAAGACACTATGTAACTATTCTATAATTAACTAAACTATTACAGTGCCGTTTACGAAATTAAAGTCAGTGAAAAAATTCATGTTTGTAGTCCTATATTCCTTATCAAAGAGATTTTTATTTTTGTAATAGATTTCTGTGTACATAACTGTACATACCGTCGTTGTTTGTTTTATGATGATATGAAGTATTTAGTAATCATCATCATCATCATCATCATCAGCCTATTGCAGTCCACTGCTGAACATAGGCCTCTCCCAATGTGCGCTACAACATCAGATTCTATTTATTAAGAGTAACGTAATTATACATAACTAATATGCAATGCTGTAAACAGTTACGGCGAATGAAATGCCATAATTATTTAAATATTTGACCGAGAATTATCACAGAAGAATTGAAAAAAGATTTTCAAAAAGTCATTGGTGCGTCCCGGTCTCGAGTACAGGTTTCAAATACAGGTCGAATTTAAACTTGGCTTTCCTCCAGCTACCATCCTGATAAACTTCTTTCATCTGATCCATCTCATCAAGCATACACGTCGATTTCGTGTGCTAGGCATTTTTCGGTTGGTCGTGGAAGTTCCCTCTCCTCTCCCGATCCCGACTCTGCCGCTCAAATACGCTTCCAACACACTTTCAGTCAGTTGATTTTCATACATTTTTCCAACATGACCAAACCAGCTTAACTTATCTATTACTCCTTTATCTTGCATTACTCTCTTAAAATTAGGACGCTCCAAACAAAAAAAAAACAGAGTACCACGAGACTATCGACAAGATACTTATAGCTTTTATTTCTTTTATTTATTGGAAAATTTTCGTCGCTTTATAGTCGGAATTAATGGACTGAAGCATTACTGTGCTGATAATAAAGACAACGAAATGAGCAAAAAAGTACTTTTAACGTAATATTTACATCAAAAATTAAATAACTGTAATTAAACTGTTTAAAGTTAATTAAATATAAAAATAATCCAATGTGTAATGCCATGAGATACTAATTATATAAAAGTAAAATTATAATGAAAGAAAATACTAGAACTTAATGCCAACTCGTATGACAAAGAGGTCTGAAGTCTTTGTAGTGAGTTGAACTCGTCAGCTTTTCATTAAGCATTTCAAAAGTTTAATAGACCCAAGACAATAATGACAGCCATAACAATGCCAACGTTAACTTATTATGCTCCGTAAAGAAATGTCTTCATATGTTAAAGAGGATTTTATTATTACTAATTTTTAATTAGGTATAGAGGTTACTAAAAGAGTTACATTACATTTTTATGTAATAATAATGAGGTCAATAAACGTGTAATTCGCATCCTAGATACTGATGATTTTTCAATTTGTTTTTTGGTTGCTTTTTTGTGCTAAATATAATGATGACAACATCGTGCCAGATGTATGGCATTAGGTTCCGCTACTAGTTCTATTTACGGGCCTCGTGGCGCATTGGTAAAACTACCGGCTGAAGCAATGAAGTCGGGGGTTCGATTCCCACCAGAGCACAAATATTTGTGACAAACATGAATATTTGTGTGGTGTCTGGGTGTTTTTCTATGTATTATAAGTATGTATTTACAAAAAAAAAAGTATATATGTATTTATATCCGTTATCTAGTATCCATAACACAAGCATTTAATTGTTTAGCTTGGAACTAGAGGGCGCTGTGTAAATTGTGTCCAATATATTATTATTATTATATTTGAGACGTATAAGTTCAGCGAGTGGTTGCGTAGTAGCAAATTTATTTTTTAGAATTAAAAATTATGAGACGTCAGATAAGAAACATTGAAATTATTTTGTAGAAATAATAATAGGATCAAAAGTACAGATTATGACAGGAACTAAATAAGTCATGACAAAAACATCACGAATTTTCTTCGGAAAATGCACAGCAATGAGTCGCCACGGTCTGTATTGTCACGTGAATAATACACACATATTATTATGTATTTAAGTTATGTATGCACGTAACTTCACACCAAATCCCTTGCGAGGTAGTCAGAGGGAACACAGTGCCATATATCACCATTGTTATACGAATCCCTGACTTTCATAACTCTTTTCATAAACGCGTGTCGATTTTTAAGGCTCCTAACAGCACCTTCCTTCAGGATTCGTTCTATTTGGCCATGGAAGGTGTGTTGAGGTCTTCCTTGACTTCTATATCCACCCGCCTTTATATTGTATACACTCTTAGTCAATCTTGCTTCCTTGATGTCTTCCTACATGTCATTTTGCGAACCATCGGAGTATGTCCTTTCTTGCTTTTACACCGACACTTTCTTTCAAATATTCTATAGCTATTTCCCAACATATTATTGTTTTATATTTTCAAAATGGCGACAATAATTTTCCGCTTTCAATATTATCATATAACTTGTATAGGTGCATAGTTATAAATTCATGCAGACACCAAATTGATTCAAATTACGTTACATATTTCTGAAGTCCCACAACGGACTATTACAGAGCGCTCCTAATGATACGCCTTTAACTTACGTTTTCCAACAGAATAATAAAACATTTTGCTTTGACAGTCTGTAAGGTAAGATAAGAACAGCGCTCTGTATATATATATAAAAAAAACCAATAAGGTTTTGAATTTTAAATGTAACTGCATGAGAATAATAGGTTGGGGAAAAAGTATTTTCGTATTTTTGTATGAAAAGTCAAGACATTTTTTTCAAAGTTTATTTACATTTATTTACAATATATATGTACCGTTTTGTTGAATAACTTTCTGCCATTTTGTGGGCAGAGACATTATCCCGTTACTGTAGAAACTTTGGGACTTCTGATCAAAAAAACGGGACAAATAGTTTTGGCAGTCCTCTCTTGAGGTCAACCTTACAGAACCTAAAGAATTCTGAAGAGACCGAAACAGGTGAAAATCTGAAGGCGCAAGGTCAGGGCTATATGGTGGATGCACTAGGACCTCCCAGTCGAACTCTCTTAATTTTTGCTGAGTGGCTAAAGATGTGTGTGGTCTAGCGTTATCGTGATGAAAGACCACACCCTTCCTGTTGATCTATTCCGGCCGTTTTCTCTCGACTGCTTCCTTTAATCTCATCAGTTGCTGGCAGTAAAGATCAGAATCGATGGTTTTGCCGGACGGTAAAAGCTCATAATGAACAATGCCCTTCCAATCCCACCATACACACAGCATCACCTTATTTCGTGTTAGGCCAGGTTTGGCCACAGTCTGTGAAGCCTGGCCAACTTTCGACCACGACCTTTATCGCACGTTCTTGTCGTACGTGATCCACTTTTCATCGCCAGTTATCAATCTCTTCAAAAACGGCTCGGTTTCATTACGTCTCAATAATGAATCGCAAATGAGTACACGGTTCATTAAGTTTCTTTGAGTGAGCTCGTGTGGCACCCAAATATCGAGCTTTTTTGTATAACCAGCTTTCTTCAAATGGGTCAAAACTGTTTTGTGGTCAATTCCCAGTTCTTCAGCTACATCGTAACTACTAATATGCCGATCTTGCTCCACTCTTTCAAAAATGGCGTCCATTTTATTCGTAACAGGGCGACCAGAGCGAGGTGCATCTTTAACATCAAAATTTCCGGACTGAAAACGTTTGAACCAAATTTGTGCTACTCTTACTGACACTGCATCAGGTCCATAAACATCACAAATTTTTTTCACTGCTTGAGTTGCATTTTTGCCTTTTTTATAATAAAATTTTAAAATGTATCGAATTTCTTCATTAGATTCACTCATTTTTACGGAGAGAAAAACAAATGAAAAATAGCGGGAAACAACTTTTTTTTATTTTTTTCTTTTCTTTATAATGTAACCTTTTTAATGTTACCAAAACCAGCCAGACACAAATAGTACAGTCAAAGAAATTTTATAATAAGTTTATACCTACGTTATGCGAAAAGACTTTTTCCCCGACCTAATATTTAATTTCAAGAGTCTACAGCATTGTTAAATTCATTTGAACTAGTTATTATTCTCAGCTTTGCCTAGTTGAAAATCTGTTCCCATAGTCCTCCATCGATAGATTAACCTAGCCTAGTTGACTTAACTTAACATGCAATTAATATTTTAGGGGGTTATATTTGAGCTGTACAAAATGTGATAATTTAAATATAATGAATGTTTGTCATATCATGAACAGTTTAATCGTGTTATGAAACCTATACATTCAGCATTTTTACGTAAATTAAAATAAGAGAAAACCGAAAAGCTGTTATTTTAACTGCTGCTGTTGCTATCGGTCTAACTAAGACCTAGAACTAAAAATGTGGAGATCATTCAACCGCAGTTATATCGTACCTTCCCTTGGGCAAATCGGAAATCTCGGAAAACACTTAACGTTCACGCGGTTATCTCACTTCCGTGCTGCTATTTCTGAAGAGATTAACAAACTTTGTTTTAATTAAAGTCTTAAGTATGTCAATAGAATATGGCAGCTAGAAAACAAACCACCACAGTTTATCACAGAAGATTTGAGGCTTTATATTATTCCGTTATTTCGCCATGGAGCGGAGCCGTAACTGATAGACAGAAATTTGGTAAAAACTTGTTGATTCGGAAGTGATACGAAATTCAAAGGATCATTTTAAAAGGATATGTTTTTTTTTATTCCAAAGAAGGGAACAAATCACACCGTTATGAGAGGTAAATATTTACCAAATAATATTTAAAATATAATATATATAATACATAAATGTATATAATACATGTATATAATGATCAAATCAATGATGGTTTTCAATTCAGACCATTTAGATAATAAAATATTTGTTCGCTAATGTACCCTAAATGGAAACTACTATTTAAGTGAACCGACAGTTGCGATAACTACGGGATATAAAACGTTTCCACTCCGGAGACGTTCTTGCCCGAGCACGGAATATATCACTCAGGCTTAGAGCACGGCGATAACTTTGGAGTAAATGAACTGAATGGATCATAACGTAAAACTCTAGATACGAATATCTACTTTAGGAACCTAAATACATTTATCTTTGAAACTTTTATAGTACAATATTGATTTCAGTCTACCAATTAAATCTGTGTTGTGTGTGATATGTACTGCAAAAAATATACAATCATATATTTTTATCTATTTTTTAATGGTATAGGTGCGGGGGAAGGGACGGACCCCAGCTAAGACGGAGAAGTGCGCCGCAGAGGTTTAGTGGGTATTCCGGCACCACGCTACAACGTCCCGGTGAGCTCTACATACCCCTGCCGTCGTCGCTGTCGTCAATCCCGTCGGCGTCGGCAGGGTATGCGTCAAGGATTCCTCTGCGTAAACAAAAAAAAAGGATATGGACGGGGTCGGGGATCGGGAGCGGGATGGGAAGGGGAAGGTTTAATGGGATAGGGAAAAGGGTTGGGCCTCCGGATACTTCTCTCACCGAGCTAAACGCGGCAAAAGCCACTTTACGTCGATATTTTACTGGTCGTGCCGGCTCATTTGTGCAGCGAACTGCGTGATGCTACCACTGCCAAAATATGCCTACCTGTAACTTAACGATAAATTTTAACAAAGTATTATTGTATATATTTTTGCTGGACATGTACCACTAGTTGACTCAGAGAACTCAGTTTCGGCTGGAGAGGAATAAATGAGGAAATTTAGGATATTATTAAGTTACATTATTTTGATCTATCACGTAAAGTACACCCAGCATTTGCAATTTTACTCCGTTATTTTATGTTTAGATTATACATAAAAACCCTCTATCATACTAAAAACTACAGCAAAATCCATTACAACATTTTATTTACATATCTAAGAATACAAAGGGACGGACAGCAGAAAGCAACTTTGTTTTATACTATGTAGTAATATACTTGTATCTTGTTTAATCAGTGAAGGAGTAGGCAGAGTATTTTGTTGTATATTTCAACTAAGCGTTGACAGTTTAATAGTTGCAATGCAAGTATTATATACATATACGTAATATGTGTATAATACTTGCATTGCATTAATATAAGAATACAGAAAACAGAGCTTATAACTTATCATAAGAAAAGTTAAATTGCGCTAGAACTTTAAATGAATTTAACTAAGTGCATGGTTAAATGTTACTAGTTCTTGTTTTTATAACTTACTTTTGTTTTTTGTACTGCTGTCTTATCGTGTTTGCATATTAAATTGTGAAGAAGAATTTTCAATAGATGTCCCAAAACGAGATAGGAAGAGCCACGCAGTTCGCATGAATGGGCAGAATCGACTCATGAATTACCACGATCTTTATGAAAATCGACCTAAAGTTGCTCATGTCACGTTTCGTTCGGTGAGAGAGGCATCCGGAGGCCCACCATCTTTCCTTCCCCTTCCTTTTCCTCTCCCATCTTTAAGGATGGCAATGCAACTGTGACCTCCTTGTTGCAGATGTCTATGCAAGGCGCTAGTCAATTACCATAAGGTGACACTTTTGCTCGTTGCCTTTTTTTTCTATCGAATAACGTAAAGAACCAAGTGAGGACAAATAAAATAAAATTTATTTGCGCAACTTGTACGTTTAACATAACATTGGTGATACAAAAACAAATGTTCTAAACACATTTTCCCGTACAACGCCATTCGAATCGTCTTTATAAAGAGGTATTAATTACTAAGAGTATAGTAAGGGAAACGAACTTTAAGGGAGTAGGATAGGAAAGGATGGGGAAGGGGGATGGGCCTCCGGGTACCTCTCTCACCAAACGAAACGCGGCATGAGCCACTTTACGTCGATCTTCTGATAGGTCGTGGTATTTCACCGGTCGAGCCGGCCCATTCATGCAGCGAACTGCTTGGCTCTACCACTGATTAAAAATTAAGTAAAATAAAATTCGAATAGCAATTATTAATAATAATAATATTCATCTATAATATGCTGGTAGAATTTCTGTTATTACAAGGGCAGTAAGATATCCAAAAGGCATCAGAACTACACTCTACTTCATTTCCATCGTAAAGCTGATATTAGACCCTAAATATCCAATTTTCAAGTGCAACATCCTAGTCATAATTAATAAAGGTTCGGGACACCGGCCCATGCATAACTAACTGTACCCAGCCGCAGTCCTCTCTAAACTATAGAGCCTTCTGCATAGAAGTAGGCTTTTGTGGAATTGACCTTGACAAGTTTAATAGGCTTGAATAGTTGTAAGTTTAATGTTTCAATTACTAAGATCGTACCCGACCTATTGTGTCCACGGAATGTAATATTAACCCTAATATTTACCGACTGATTTTAACTGAAGACGACTTTAATCTGAAGTATAGGGTTCGAATCTAGGTTCAAGCCAATGACCCATCAGAATAGTTTTGGGCAGTTACGTGTGATCAACATTGTAAACTGCCATTATCCTGCCCGATGTGTGGCAATCCGTTTTGCCACTAATTATGTTTGGGCATAACTGGCGTTGCCTTCACCGTTACTGTGAAGGCGTGAAGCTACGAAGAAGTATAATTTAAGTTATTATCATAAAATTAAAATTCAAAAGTTTAAAAAGTAATATCAGTCAACTGGAGTTTTATGAATATTTTTATTTTATTCCCTTTGATAATATCTGTAAAACTTTTAAATTTAATAGCATTTTCTTGAATAGAAATGGATGATAGTAAAACCGGATGGAATTAAGTAATCTTAATCCTTTTTAGTATAAAAATGAAATATTTTAAAGCTACTCGTATAATTAACAAATGGTCTCGGTGGTCCAGTGGTCGAATCATGAAGTCATAGCTTCGAATCCTGGCTCTCACTAATGACTTTTCGGAATTATTTTCGGAAGTTAAAACTTCGTGCCCGGTACACCTTTGGGTAGAAAAAAGGCGTGAATTTCTCTTATGATTACATAGTAAAAACAGAGTTGCTTTCCGCTGTCTGTCCCCTTTTATGCTTAAATCCTTGAAACTACATAACGCACTTTGATGCGTTTTTTTATAGATAGAGGATCTAAACAGGGTAGTATGTATATACTTATATATATATATATATATATATAATTCATTCAGGAATAAAGTTCGCCAGGTCAGCTAGCGTGGCGCCGGCTTAGAATACCGCCACCCCATCTCTTCCCGTGGGTGTCGTAAAAGGCGACTAAGGGAAAATCTAGAAGAATGGGCAGCAGCATTCTCTCTCAAGACAATACAGCCTACTGCGATCGCCAACCCGCCTGCCAAGCATGGCGATTATGGCAAAAACCCCCCATGATTGCGCGGACCGGCAGTTGTGGCGCTTCTATGGGGGAGGCCTATATCCAGCAGTGGACCGCAAAAGGGCTTATGATGAAGGTCAGCTAGTGTGTTATAATAATTTAAAAATTTGTGTAGAGGTCTATGTTATACCATACGTACTACAGCTTTATTGATTCAAGTTCAAAACAATAGCTCCTAATTTAGATACAATTAGCAACAATACATACAGAGTATTACCCACGATACACAAAGCGTATGATTAATTAAGGATTGTCCATAACATATATATATAATATCGGTCAGAACAGATAATATATCCGATTGCATTCGATATTATAATCAGCTATTGTGATAAAGTTCTCAAAAGATTAGTTGTTAAACGGCTTCAGTCTATGTTCGAATCCTGAACACTAACTATTGCTAACAACATCATCAAGGTAATCACAAAGTAATCTTAGTGCTTTTATTTGTTTAATTCACATTTATAACTGTACACTGTAGGGGGTCATGTCAAGAGCGTGCACATCGCGACCCAGTGGGATGCAATCTTGACCGAATCAAACTCAGCTGGACGGGCTGCTAGGGCGTGCCCCGGAAGCGATGGGCACCGATTAGCCTCCGTCGGTGCCGTTGCATGTGCATGCGGCGAAAGGGCCGCCACCCATCAAGCAGCGCCAATCTTGGTGGGACGAGGAGAGGGGAGTGCCGTATAGGCACGTGGAATGTTAGAGGTAGTATGACACAAAGATGAATGAGATGATGGATGTAATAAATGAGATATGCCTAGATGCCTTATGTTTGACGGAGATAAAGCGGAAGGGGAGTGAGACCGAGGACCTCCCCGGTTGCATGTTAGCCCTATGGTCCGGAGTGGACCCGGACGTCCGTGCCAGTGGGGGTGTTGGAGTCGTTTCGGTGACTGCGGCGAAGTGAACGGACAGCCGCCCAAGCAGACCGAAGTTCTTCTTATTGCAGGTGCGTTGATAGTAGAGTATTGTCGTAGAGATGCGACAGTAACTACCGGTGTCGTTATAATGCACACTGCCATATATTACAATAATAATTCTACTGATAGTTACAGATTCGTGACATATTTATATAATAGCAAAATGAAATAATAATAATAATATACAGTCATTACCTACACTATAAATTAGGCACAATATAACAAACAAACAAACATAAATGGATGCACACACGCACTCATACATCATTTCGTTACGTGGCGCTTTCAGCCACGTTAAAGAAAGATTATTAACTGCTCTACTGACTTTGTTAATACTATTATATTCAGTAGCTAATTTCTCCATCCAGCCGTAGGTAATAGATTTTAGTGTGGGCGGACGTTATATTACAAATTAATTTAGGTATATCAAGAATACTAGCTATCAATCCGGTGTTCCAGTGTTCAGTGTGTGTTCAGCATACAGAGAGAGACTTTTATTTCCAAAAAGCGGGTGCTCTCTGTATCAATGAAAATAGCTTTTGAACGACTACCATCTTTTTGTTCATCACTCGTGAAAATGATCTTTGTAAAGAGTTCGAAACGTCGGGAAATAAATAAAAATAAGTAATAAATAAACGCGATAAAATCCTAAAAAGTTGTTTTAATGTTACATCGTGTAAGGTTTGGATATCAATTAACAAACCTCAAAAGTTTATATACTTGATATAAACTTTTAGTTTAGGGTTTAGTTTAGTATAGCTTCAAGAATAACATACTGCAAAGTGTAGCACACAAGCATAACTAATATTAACCGAATTCCCAAGTTCACTAAGATTAGGAAGTTGCTAAAATTTGTGTCGACATTAAAAATAACTACCTAGTTAGTATTAGGTACTAACTTGATCAAATACAATTATTGGTTTTACGCTTTTTAACTACTTCGTAACAGTTATTGCATTTTTGGCGCTTCTCAGCAGGGATTATTAAAATACAGTCAGTAAATTAAGCTGAGATTCATACTTTTTCATTTTAAATCTATATCTTTATTAAATTGTAGAGGACCCACATGTGACCCGCTCACCATTTTGCCTCAATTGCCCAAAAATAGATAGATAAATGATACCCGCACTTAGAACTTGAACCCTGTTCACATGCTAAACTGTAGCACCGGCTTCTTAATTTCAGCTACAAGTTCAAGCCCCTTATGCGGTTATCTATTCTGTAACGATGAGTTAATATTTTTGTAAAGTTAAATAGTTACATAGATTGCGAGTAAAAGATTTCTACCTAGACTTTTTGTTTTTATTTTAATTTGCCCATTTCAATGCCAATAAGTTTCTCTACAAACAATTAAAACTCATCTACGATTGTTGGAACGGATATTGATATTTTGTAGGAATTTTAATCAGCCTTTTTTTAAAAAAAAGCGTGGCTATTTGTAACACCGAATTATATTCAAATAGGTACAATGACTTAACTGAGGTTCAACATAATTGAAAACGTCTCTCTCGGCGAACTTAATAATTTTGGGTCCACAGAACCTCTAAAATAAGGAAATACAAGGGCAAGGATTTGCGGCTCTATAACAGGAACAATGGATTTATTAACTGGAATAGAGTCTCTTGTTTTATTACAGATTCAAATATTCCAGACATTAGTTGCACCCGAACTTAAAATAGAATATACGATCATCGATTTACCAAATGCTATAATATTTCTTATGATATATTAGTAAGACTGCTATTGCTATTGGGTGTCGGGTCAAGGAAAACGGTAGATTTATTTGTTCAATGTATTATGTTGAGTGTTTATGAGACATTATTACTATTACATATTTCAATAATACTACCTATTTGGTGATCGTTGTATTTGTATTTCAGTTTATAAATATTTGCAATTAGGTTTCAACTGGTACGTACTAGACGTATATCTGATATATCTATTATTATCTATTTTTATGGGTATACTATTTAATTACACATTAAATAGTATACTCATAAAAATAGATAATAATAAAATAGAACAAGACAATCTAAAACTTCACTCAATTCTACTGCGAGATAGGTAGGGAATTGATCATGTTCTAAGTTTGATATAGTCATAGAAAATGTGATGGTGGTTTCTTTATTCCGTTTATTTATTTTTCTTTATTATTTAGCAAATAAATGGTGCAAAAATGGGAGGCATTACCCTCCCATTTTTGCACCATTTATTCTCTTTTATACTGAAATTATTTTGAATAAAATAAGGTTTTCTATAAAGAGTATTGACTCCTCTACTACTCCCCTGCAAAAGGGATCTTATTTTTTTTTCTATTGACATTTTATATTCCAAAAGATCGGACGAGATTAATATCTTCGATAAGTCAAAGATGTTAACAAATATCAATATCTTGGGATAAAAACTGGTACGCCCTAATCTTTTTTGTATCATCGAGTATCAACTCAAAATCTCATATAAGATCAAAGAGTCCGTAGACTTTGTGTGTAAAAAAAGTAATATTTTTGGTATGAGTATTAAGGGACAGTCTTGTGATATATTAGTCTCTATTTATTAAACTCTTGTTTGTTTCTTGCGAATGGGTATTATTGGACTTGTGAACTCTTGTTTTTAACTTGAAGTACCTAATACATTTTTGAGATGGACTTTGATATTAAAATTACAGATGTTACTTAAATATCTCCTTGCTCTGTTGGTTGAACCTATAGTAATGCAAATTTTAATAAATTTGAAAAGGAAATTGGAATTGAAAATATTGCCACTTTGCGAGGCACCTATTTTTTCTAACGCGAGGCAATGCTTTATGCACACCCCCCGCCAGGGTACGGCAGAGAGTAGTGTGGGCCTTCCAAAGCAGCACGCTGCAATCCAATCCTAGGGCTACCCACTAAAACCCTGCGGCGGCCTTCCTCCGGCGTTAGGGTGGTTCAGGATAGGGTAGAGGGGGGCGACGGCAGAGTGGTCCAGAGAGGTCTCTGGACCACTCACGGCCCGCCGGCGGCGGCAAGCTCAGTGATCGCCGCCGAGCGGGATCAGCTCTCTCCCGATCCCACTCGTCACCTACCAGAAACTTCACGGAGCTTTGTACTTTATTTTGAAATAAGTGAACTATCTTCCAAGTCCGGTCCCACGGCTACCGCGAGTGCTGCTACGCCGACGATACTCATGCCGCGAGGTGGCGGAACATACTGTTATACGCCGGGCACTAAGTTGTCAGGCTTTTATATTTATCACATATAACTCGTGATACTAATTCCAATATGTCAGCCTGGTGTGAACCAGGAATCGGTTCCACGATTGTTTTAAATAGTATCAGGTCAAATATGTATACATGCTGAAAAATAATAAAGTTTTAAGACACAGCTATATCAAAGCCTCTACAGAATTGTTAGTGATAAATCACCTGAAAGTAGATAAGCCATCCTGGCGTGACTAATTGCATCACGATCAGACGCGCCGGTACTCTCACACGAATTGACTTTTGCTATTAGTATAGTTGGATGATAGTATATTGTCCAAATTCAGATGTTAACTCAATTTAACTGCTCCAGTTAACTTCAGTGTGATACACTAATCATGCAAAAGCAGATGATATAAATTACTATGTTATTCATAAATTTAGTTTTTTTTTTTATGGAATAGTGGAAGCAAGCAAGTCGCCTTAGCGACTAGTGCCATCTATGAACGCCTGCAACACTGACGTCCGAATATTGAACCGCCACTCAAATCTGACAATCAATAAAGCAACTCACTCATCAAATTTCACGTATTCTGTCTAATGTGACAGCTACTTAGACGCTTAAGTAGCGCTTGTATATTTGAGTGGCGGTTCAGTATTCGGGCGTGACAGTCTTATAGTTGCGTTGCTGACTTTCAAGTGAGTGGGATTACTCTGGACACCCCTTTCAGCCCCCTAAACGACACCCCCTAAACGAATCACTACATAGGCCACTTTACGTATATTCTGAGAGGCCGAAGTTTATCACCAGTGGAGCCGTCCCATCCAGGAAGCGAATTTATCAGAAAGAAAATTTGGATTTCTTTTACAGTTTTTACCAATTAGTTAGATGATTTAAATTATACATGAGAAAATAAATAATCCACATGATTAGTTGCTCAGAAGAACTACACGTTGCGTTTATTTCAGCCGAATACATGCGCGGGAACATTGCCAGGAGTGTACTACGATCAGGTTCTGGCGAATATTTTTCTAAATTTCTTACCTTCAATTCAAAACTTTTTTTCTAACAATTTTTTATTTTATTTTAGGCAATTTTATTTTTAGAAACTTTTGCTGTTCTAAGAATAAAATATTATTTCTTTCAATTCATACAGCCTAATAAGCTCTATGTCTTATTAATTAAATTGAATGAAGTTAGATGTCGCGAGATACTGATTTAACTAAATGACACTGTACCAATATTATCAAATGATAAGTGTGTGTTATTGATTAGTGCTTGTTAAGGGAGAAATCCGTATCACTAAGTTTATAATTATTTTCATTATGATATTATCCATTCACCACACATAAAACAGTACGGAGTGACAAGTGAAATAAAAACTTTTATGGCAAGAGTAATAAAATTCAAAACCAAAACTTTTGTACAATATATTAATTTGTTCTTTAGTCATGAATGAACAAGAACTTTTCTGAAATACTTCAAAGGAACAAAACTGGAGCAATTTAATCAATCAAAGCGAACCAACACTCCTTGAATATGTAATACACCAAGTCACTGAGCTGTGCTCATCTATCTACAAAGTAAGATTTAGTTGTATTAATTGTATTTTAAACATCTAAAGTAAATAACAAAGGATTATTAATTATCAGTGGTAAATTCACGCAGTTTGCAGCATGAATGATCCGACTCGGCCGGTGAAATACCACGGCCTCTCAGAATATCGACGTAAACTGGCTCATGTAGCGTATGGTTCGGTGAGTGAGGTATTCATATTATATATTTCAACCTGTTTATTGTAATTAGTTTGAAGTGAAATATATAGAAACTAATACAAATTGTGATGTATGATTTTTGAAGTGAAACTTCTAATGTCTCGTGCAAGAGCGTTTAACGCATTTAACGCCCCCTTGCGGCCTTCGCGGTGAAAAAAATATTATAATAACACTTTAAAACATCGAAGTATATATGAAGCCAATTTTCAATTTGTTAAGCTCGAATTTTAATAGTACACAGCCATCTAGTGGCGAGTGGAGGTACTAATTGATTTGGAATGTCAATCATATATAAACCCTACGGTAGTGAAACCATAGCGCGATTTAATACGTTGGCGTATTGCGACCTTTATGACCGAAAACGTAAAAACATATTATTAGTAAATAATCATGACAGTTAGGTACTCTGCTCTATTTGTTTGTTTTTATTAAATATATTCAAATAAATACTCCAACTGTAAAGTGTAAAGTGGTTTAGGAGTACTTTGTTCTGTGGTAAAGCTTATAAACGTAAAAAAATAGTGCCTAACGAGTGACGATGAATTAATTTTACTCCGTGAAAGACAATACGACAAAGAGCTTTTGCATAAACCAAAATTAGTCCTGATTTGAACAAATATTAATCCTTTTATTGGACGTACTTACGAATATTTTGGTAATTATAAACTTATAAATTGTATTTTCTTTTTTAATTCATCACATTTAATATATTGCAAAGCATACCTAAACAACATTAGCTATTTACAGTTTTCTTTATATATTACATAAAACTATGTTATTTATCAAGTAACTTGATGTATAATTTTCATTTATAATTTTTAAGAGAATTAATTTTCAAATATAATATATTTTAAGGATAATTTAATGACAAACTGACTTCAATCATCACATGATAAACATACTCATGGTTTATACTCATGGTTAACTAATCTTATAAAAATAAACATTTATAAGTTCAGATTATGGGTATAAATAATAGTCTGTTCTGGTCCTCGGTGAAATAATTTCTATATCATGAAATACAAAGATACTGCTATCTACCCATCCAATTTTTACATATACATGAGCCTTGGTTGTTCAATTCTAATAAATATATAATATATAGTTAATTCATAATTAGTTTGTCAATTACTAGTTACAAGATCTTAAATAAGCGCTGAACCAGAGTTATTTGGAATAAAACAAGTTCAGAATAAGGGTATAAATAATAGTCTGTTTATGGTCCTCGGTCAAATAATCTCTATATTATGAAATACAAAAATATCAAATATTTTTATATTTGATATATATATATATATATATTATCTTTAATATAATCCCTTTGAACTTTGAAAATGTATAATGTGTTGAAATGTAAATTATAAACGGCATGGCACTTCAAATAGATGGTGATTAACAGACATTAAATAGAATGGTCAACATTATCATAATGGTATCTGTATAGATATATAATCCAAATATCTCTATATCTAACTTAGTTATCATTTGAACTTAGTTATCATTCCAATTTTTAATAGTACCTATAATATTTTAATATTAATAGTCTCGGTGGTCGTGGGATCGATTCCGAGCCAATGATTTCTCTGAATTACTTGATATTAGGTTGGTAACCCATGGTAAAAATTTGAGATTTGGATAATTCTCCACTCGAAAATGATAATAACAATTCAATTCTTAGTTTTTTATGGGATAGGAGGGCAAACGAGTAAGTGGGTCACCTGATGGTAAGCAACTTGACACCGCCCATGAACACCGTGGCGCGTTGCCCTCCATTAAGAGAGTAGGAGGGAAAGGGGCTCGGGCCTTTGGATACCTCCCTCACCGAACGAAAAGCGGCACGAGCAACTTTACGTCGATATTCTTATTTGAACCGCATGGATCGAATGTTTCATTTTGCAATGTAGTATGTAGGTATATATTATGAATGTAATAAATATGTATTACGTAGTTCTTGATCTTACGACTCATTTTTGAAGTTTTTAAAAAGGCTAAGTATGATATTATTAACAGTCGAGGAGCCAAGCAGTCCATTGTATGAATGGGCTGGCTCGCCCGGGAAATACCACTAGCTCTCATTCACAGATAGTTTTAATGCTTTTTTGGGTATCAAATAAAAGGGCTTTTCGATAGTATCTTGAAAAATGTGACGTCATTCTAAATCCAATATTGCGGAATAAGTATTTTAATGCATTTTTACAATATGGGTATCAAATGGGCTTGAGCTTGGGGGAGTACCTAAATCAAAGAACAATGCGACGTTGAATATGGCGTATCCTCTTAAATAGATGAGTAATTACCAAATTCTACTAAGACCCATATTAAGATTTATACTCGAGTGGGGATTGAATCCGCCAATCTCCGTTCTACATTCGATTTTACCAATGCACCACGAGGCCCGTCGTAATGTAAGTAAGATGTGCTCAAAGTTTCACTTCCATAGCGCGGAGGGACTCCACGCGAATTTTTTCTATGAGATCTGTTTAGAAATGTCAAGATGTACCTAATTTTAATAATTTTCCATATCAATTAACAAAAGTTTGGTCTCGTCAGAGATCCATCTTGTCTATTATTAATTGTGTCTTTGAATTCGCTTTAGAATATTGAGAAATTAATATAATTACTTATAGTTTAGGTTAGGTTAGAATTATTACTAAAATATTTGCGTTGGTATTAAATGTCCAGTAATCGATCGGTATCGGTGACTCGGTACTTATGGAAATATGCTAAAAGTGTTTTGAGTCCTAAACCAGTAAGCTATTTAGACTTCTTATGTTTTTTTTAGATATCTTGTACAGTTTAAGACCGTAATGGGTAGATGCTATCAACAAAAAAGTTAGTCCTAAGAAGGGTCGTCTTCGAGACTGTTGTGATACTTAACCGAAATTATATTGAAGCCTTGGTAGTAGATTTAGTATTTTTTTGCTATATAAATAAAATGAAATTGGAATTGCTCAAGATATTCTACTCTGTTAATGGGAAAATCTAATCCATTTGATTTGAGGATTAAGATGATATTAGCCTTAGTATCAAATACTTTATTACTAAAAAAATAAATATTTTTATATTTTGCTCGCAACTCCATTAGCTTAAAAATTTATTATATTAATGACGTTATATTTTGCCCACAGATCTTTGATTTCAATTCAAAAGATGTAACTTCGAGGTGTCAATCTCTAAGATGTTGTAGTTAGTAATTTGGCTTCGACAGGATAAATTTTCTGTTCAAATACGCATTCACACTCGACTCTCCCGAAGATGAGGCGGAGTTTACAAGCTAGTTTCCTTATTGGAACCGGAATTCCTAATCAAATTATACAATACTAGCTGACCCAGCGAACTTTGTTCCGCATCAAAAGTAATAAATGAGTAAATTTTGGATATCATGAGGTTCAATTTGTGCTATTTATAGGCTTTAACTGCGGTCCCGCTATGTTAATACTGCAATATCTTCAAAAATATTCGTTTAAATTGCATGCTGTAAAGGGCCAGGATCATCTATAGTTACATGCACAATCTATTTGAGACACTTAATTGGATGAAATGCTGTAATGTTAAAAACCACTTTGTAAAAAGCCATTAATCTCGTAAAAAGTAAAAAAATAAAAATGGCCATTGTGGGTTATCCCTAAGAGATAGACATATGCCGGAATTTTTTGTAGACCTTTTAAAGGCGTATAATAATGTAGTACGTTGTTTTGATTTATCACTTAGGGTTCAGGCAGCGTTTGCGTTTAAAGTTCTAAATCTTGAAAATAATCACTTTTTTTTATTACACTATACATGAATTATAGATCAAAACCACCCCGTTGACATCCTCTAACTATTAAAAAAACCGCATCAAAATCCATTGCGTAGTTTTAAAGATATAATGTGTGATAAACATCAATGGCTGACAACCTCGTGCCCGGTGTATAACAATAGGTTCGCCGTCTCCATTTGGGACGTAAACGAAACGGCGCGCCGAGGTTTACCAGCCGCTATCTACTCCTTCGGGTAGAAGAAAGCGTGAAGTTTTATTGTGTAGTATATGTTATGTTATTCTTTATGATAAAAAAATATATGAAAATGTGAAATGTAAGAATACATGACAACTGAAACTACACGAATAAATTATTATTCTTGGTCTATAATTCACCCGAAAAAACATTTAAAAGGATCCTTCATAGTGTAGCCTTTTGCTCTACGGGCTATTAAACTGTACCAACAAAAAGCACCTCCATTTGTTATGTTAGGTATATTACCGAGTTCAAATGTGCCGTGTATAATTTACTGTGATAGGTCCAATTTACTATAACAATATTGCTGGCCTCAGTGGTTTAGCAATTCAGCAATTAAATTTCAGTAATTAAATTCAAATTAGAAATATTTTCTGAAGTTTTTCTTTGTAACTGCACGATTTTTTTAACTAGAAGTTATAGGTAGCGGCAGTTCGCTATTAAGTCCTACATGGAACTTATTGGCACCTATTCCGAAAGACTTTAGTGTGAGTCCAGGATTCGGAACCTAGGCCTCCTTATTCATATGCCGATTTCTCGACCTTTAAACCACCGAGAAGTCGTGCTAACAATATTTATAAGCTTTGATGTCCCCAACATAATTAATTGAAATATAAATAAAACTTAGTGTATTCGCTTAAAAACTTCAATTTATTTAGTCCTATGGGACAATCGTATGACTTTGCGCAGAAGCATTACTAAGTAGAAAAAAAAAAAAATTATCAAGCCAAATATTTGTACCAATAAAAGTAACAATTCTGAATAAGGAAGAAATTATCACAAATAATTATAGGATTTCGGATACATATCCTTAATTTATTATAATATTCTGAAAATGGGATTCCATTGAAGTTAATCTCTTGACGTTCCGCACTGCGGGCGGTAGGTACGGCGGTGTGCAGTCACACGTTTAACTAGATTATTATCTATTTTCATACCCGCTGTATATAGGTATTACGGCCACTAACAAATTGCCATTTTATTTTTATTCTTGCGCTCTCTGAGGGTAACGATCTCCTTATACAGCGTGTTCTTTTCAGAGTGTATTTTTCTGTTAATTCAAAATTTAATTTACCTTACACCAATTGCTACTCTTTGTCAGACCAACTTTCTGTATTACATAATTATTTTCAATCAAGTTATATTCAGGATTAGGTTTAATCAGCTCACGTTTTGAGGCTGTTCATTTTTTGCTATATATTTACGGACGTGATTTGGACGTAGTCCAACCGGAAACCGCTAAAACCATCACAAGGAACTGCCTGGAACCAAAATGGTAAAAGTTGCCAGCTGTGACAACATTTTAGTTAATGATAAATATTATTATTATAACTTATTATCATTATTTATACATACAGAAGTGGAAATGTGAATGTAGCTAAGGACAAAACACGACAAAGGTTTGACCAGTTCATCACTTAAATTGTTTTTAGAGCCACGCAGTTTGTTGCATGGATGGGCCGGCCCGACAGTTGAAATACCGCGACACGCCGCGGCCAATATCGGCGTAAAGTGTCTCATGCCGCGTTTCACTGGATGAGAAAGGTATCCGAATATTCCGCAAATGGTTTATCTGGAATTTCTGATAGTTTTTTTGCGGCTGAAGCTACGAACAAGCAGTTCTCGATAAAACAAGCAGATACTATTTTTAGCTTTTGACTGGAAATCTGATTTTTAACAAGTCGACAAGAGCACCGGCACAAATAACCAAAAATAGAAGTGTAACTTTTGCCAACAGTTATAAATAACTACAAGGTCTGTCTAGTGTCTAGCTGGGTCAAAGTGGCGTGAGGAACCAGAGGCACTAGCGCTAGAGCTGGTATTGTAACAAATATAATTAAGCTAAGTCATTACATATTGCTGGAGTGGATGCAGTGTTACGAGCAAAAGCCTCTAAACAAGTTACAACAATTATGAATACCGTGTGCGAGTAACCTGCGCAATAAAACTGGACATTTATAATTGTTTCAGGTTTTGATGAGTGATTTTCTGCAGATGAGCCTATTTTCACCATAACATTATATAGTATAATATCTTGGACACAAATCACAGAACGCCCTCTAGTTCCAAATTAAGCAACTAAATGCTTGTGCTATGGATACTAGATAACGAATAATAATACATATATACTTTTCTTTTGTAAATACATACTTATAATACATAGAAAAACACCCAGACGCCATACAAACATTCATGCTTGTCACAAATATTTGTACTCGGGTTGGAATCGAACCCGCCAACCTCGTTTCTGCAATCGGTAGCTTAACCAATGCACCATGAGGCTCGTCAAACATTCTTAAGTCACTTTAAGTAATTCTGTTACATATATAGAACTAGCTGACCCGGCGAACTTTGTTCCGCACCAAAAGTAATAAATGAGTAAATTTTGGATGTCATGAGGTTCCATTTGTGCTATTTATTGGCTTTAACTGCTGTCCCGCTAAGTTAATACTGCAATATCTTCGAAAATATTCTTTTAAATTGCTTGCTGTAAAGGGCCAAGATCATCTATATTACATGCACAATCTATTTAAGACACTTAATTGGATGAAAATTTATGCGGTAATGTTTAAAACCGCTTCGTAAGTAAGCCATTATTTCACGTAAAAAGTAAAAAAAAAATGCTCATTGTGGGCTATCCCTAAGAGATAGACATATGCCCTCGCGGATTTTTTTGTAAACCTTTTGAAGGTGTTTAATAATGTAGAACATTGTTTTGATCTATCACTTAAGGTTCAGCCAGCGTTTGCAATTAAAGTGCTAAATCTCGAAAATTATCATTTATTTCTTTACAACATCATATATGAATTTATAGATCAAAACCACCCCGTTGACACCCTCTAACTATTAAAAAAAACCGCATCAAAATGCGTTGCGTATTTTTAAAGATATACGCATATAAGGGGACAGACAGCGGAAAGTGACTTTGTTTTATAATATGTAATGATAGTAGACAATAAGATTGTTTTTTGCATTTTAGAAATGGTAGAATCGAAGATCGCTGCATGAATAGTTGGGCTCGACAGGTGAAATATCAGGACCTTTCGGAATATCGACGTTAAGTGGTACATGTTGCGTTTCGTTTGGTGCAAGAGGTTTCTGCAGGTACTCTCTTAAAGGTCAGCAATGCTATATATTTCAGGTGTCTCTGCGCGGATGTAAGTGCGTATGATCGGTTCATTTGCTTGCTCATTTGTCCCCTATTTTATTAAAAATATGTACGACTACAATGTGCAAGATATCTATATTTATTATTGCATTATATATAAATCAGATATCGTATACCCTAAATCGCTTATTTATAAAATAGGTCTCGGTGGTCCAGTGGCCGAGCACCCCGCTTCTGAATCCAGAAGTCGCGAGGTCAAATCCGGGCTCACACCATAACTTTTCGAGATTTTTTTCGGAAGTTCTCTGTAATAAATATCGATAGCTGTTAACTTTGTGCCCGGTATGTGCGGCTTAACAGCTGCTACCTACGCCTTCGGGTAGAAAAAGCGTAAAGTTATGTTATAAAATAAATATGGTAAAGAAAAGATTAAAAGAAATCGCTGCAGAGGATACCTGATATTTTCGACTATTTTATATTAGCATTGAAATATACATACTACCTTGAAATATTTACTCTTCTACCACCAACCCCTATCCATATCCCTACTTCACTCCAAAATTGTCCTTCGAAATATTAACTAATGCCGCTTCAGGAGTTTATTTGATATAGCAATTATGGTGATTGGATAAAAGATTATTCACAGTAAAGCGACAAACGTGTACTACCTTTTTTTTTTTAAACGTGTAGTACCTTTGGGTGTAGAGGGCGTAATATTTGTAACCTATACATCAGTTGGTTACTAGTTACTCTCCACTCTCCAATTCCTTCCCTATCCCACCAACGAAAATATTCACAAGGAGGGCTGACGTCATGCCGGCAGCCGGCTATAAAACAACAGCCAAATGTTTTGACAACACGGACATTTCGAAAGGATGACATGTTGTGCCGAGCCCACTGAAAGTGGGTGAAAAGGCAGGAAAATTACAACATCAGTCGGTTAGTAAGGCGCAAACGCTAATAGAACTCAGCCCCGTTTGCGCATATATAATTCCATAGTGTATTATACATTCACAAACAGCCTAGCACTATGCATTTTATACAAGTGTAAATATTCATTGGAGTGACGCGTCCCCGCTGTTCATTAGAGCGTCCTCGCCAAATCACATTTATGCCTTTGAAATTGCATATGATTTACATAACAATGATATTTGACAATGTCTGTATACTCGGCTAATTAACTGTCGCTAATTGCTATTCGCGACTACGGTTCCGGTGAAAATCTTGTAAAAAAGGCGTACCTACACAACTGAAAAGTCGAGGAAAGTAAGTTAAGTGCGGTGGCTGCTTGACAGTCAGTACTCGCAACTCTCTATCACGGTGTTAATTAACAACGTAAATGAAATGTATCCGGACGCAATCTTTTTCCCCTCCATAAAGGCCAGCAATGCAACTTTAACTAATTGTGTTTTGTGTAAAAAATATTCAATATTTTATTCAAAATCGTATACGATGTTATATCCTTAAAGCTTATGTAATCGAGGCATAAAAGCATAATAATATTAAAAAATATATAAAATACTAGCTGACCCGGTGAATTTGTTACCACATTAAAAGTATTTTTAGGGCGTTTACAATTCATGTGGTAGATCTCCAAAATTATCACTTTTTCTTTACTACATTATACATGAATTACACATACAAACCACCCTAACGACACTCTCTTTCTATTAAAAAATCGCATCAAAATCCGTTGCGTAGTTTCAAAGATGTAAGCAAATAAGGGGACAGACAGCGGAAAGCGACTTTGTTTTATACTATGTAATGATTACATTATACACACATTTTAATTTCAGTTAAAATTTAATCTTCAATGTAGAACTAGCCCTACTACTCGTACGAGAGCGCTCCTGGATAAAGGTCCTATGCAACATAAAGTATAGGTAACCTGTTCATGTTTATGACAGGCAGGTACAAGAATATTTTTTCCAATATTCTCTTGGATAAATATTATATTAATACTTAATTTTTTTCAAATTATAACAAAGGGAGTAATACAAAGTAAAAATTGTAAGGAATGATGATTAATATTTGGCGCATTCCTTTAACTTTGTATACGTCAAGATTAATCATTATTAATCACATTTGAAGTTTAAATAGATTTTATTATATTATATTTTTATTGTTACCAATTTTCTACTACGGTACAGCCTTTTTATAATTTCAAACAAAGAAACTCACGATATAACGATTCGATTTTGAAAATGCGAATGCCTAAATCTGGAATCTTTCTGGGTGACATTGACTTTGTTTTGTTTTGTGGAAATTTTATTGAAGAACCACACTGTTTGCTGCATGAATCCACCAGCTCGACCGGCGAAATACCCTGATATCACAGAATATCGATGTTATGTGGCTGATACTGCGTTTCACTCGGTGAGAGAGGTATCCGGAAGCCCAACCCCTTCAACTCTCATTTCCCACCCCACTGCCAACTCTTTCAATATCCTATTGTAAAGGCCGGAAACGCAACTGCAGCGCTATCTGTGTTCAGGTGTTTTGCCCCCCTAACCCATAACATACTAACTAAGTCACAAGGAAAATATACTTTTACTTAAATACACAATAACTGTAGCTGTTGGAATAAAACAAATATGAAACAAAATTAAATTTTAATGACAAAATTATTATTTAAAGCGTAGTTGCTTTTCACATTCCCGTAGAACTTCGACCAAGCTCACCGCATTACAAAAGAATAGTTTTATCCGACTTTCAGTTCAGAAAATCATAAACAAATCCTATTTCACACGAATATCTTTTAAAAGTTAAGAGTGAGCTATATCGATGACAAACCACATGGTGCCAGAAGATTTTTGGCAATGGGTTTCGCAACCTTTTACATCAAAGACCATAACCGACGGCGTGTCTGATTACTTTTGCCTATACCCTCGGTTATTACAGCGTGAAGTTATTAAAGTGAAAAATACTGAAAAAAAGGCCTTTAAGATAACAATACAGGGCCATACAAGGGATACAAGGCCACGATAAAGTAATTTGGTGATATAGGTTAAAATTTCAAATTCAGTGTACGTGAAAGAGCTGAAAATTTTGTATATTATATTACAATTTCATGTTCAACCCCAAGAGTATAATAATGACGTGAACCCTTCATGATAAATTTTTTAAAACAATTTGTTTTTTTTTTTACTAACGTAACTAAATTTTGCTAAAAAATAAATAAAACATATCTCAGCACGCTAAATACAAGAATCTTGAAGTAAAGTGTGTAATTTAAAGTTTAGAACCAGCACTGAATGTGAATAAATTAATTATTCACACATTTTAAGGCTTTAGTGTGAAAGGGTTTACAAATTTATTACGCGTGGCCCGATTTACGTTACTAACACGTAAAAAGTAACTACTATTGATACTAAAAAAAGGAAAATAAGACTTACCGATATACCTACTAGCACTTTTAGCTATGGTTTCCGTAATCTGACAGCAGAAAGATATAGATACGAAGCTTAGAAATAGACATTGATAAGTTTTCTTGATCATTTCTTCTTTATATGTTTATATTTTAAAGTTTATCAATTAAATTAAAAACTGTTGCATTTTAACGTAAATTAAAAATTAATGAAAAACTTCACAACTATCACATAATAATATGTAGTTTTGTTTGTATATTTTATATTTTCTTAGTTGCGCGAAACAAAGCTCTTTTTGTGGAACAATGTTGATCACAGCTGCGGCAAAGGTCGAGTGCACTCGACATGTAAGCACAGACTGAACAAGGTCTCCCTAGCTGGAGCGGGAGAAATGGACCACTGCGCAGTACTGGCTTAACTTTTCGCTGTATTTTTTTAAAAAAAAAACCTTGTGCAGGTACAACGTTAGTTTCCCGAGGGTTTTAATGTGCAACGTGCATGAATAGCTTTCTCTGAGGCTTGATATAATTAAATAGATACGTACGCGTATAATATCACGCTATCAATATTTATAAAAGGTGAAGGCAGTGTTAGTAGACAATTATTTTTGGATTCATAAAATATGAGATGGAGTCTATTGCTATACAGAGTAGGCAGATAGGCAAAATTTTCTCAGTCATTGAAAATATATTTCAATGTCCTATCCTGACGTATTAATCTATTTTGTCATACCACCATTTTACTTTGAGGTCTTAAACTTTAAATCAAGTTATTAAATTCAAGAAAGCTAGTAAGCTTTAGTCGCTTTAGTCGTGCATAATGATGTTTGTCAGACTTATTTTGGACTTTAATTTATAAATCTTTTACAAATACCTATTCTTTTAAATGAAGCCGTTTTTTATGTCAATCAATCGACGTTCGGGTTATATCTGTGAAATACCTACAAAAAAAAAAATGGCAAACTTGGATAAACAACCTCGTGTAATATAATTAAAGACAGTGAAACTTTAAGGATTATTAAAAAAGATAATATCTAAACGGATCTAGCTGTTTTCAGTTTTATACTATTTTTTTGCGACAGTTTTTTCCATTTACTAGGCTGACAGTATTTTTTTAACCGACTTCGAAAAAAGGAGGAGGTTCTCAATTTGTCTGTATGTAATTTTTTTTTATGTCTGTTCACCGATATTTTCGTCAATTATGGACGGATCTTTTTTTGATCAATAGTGTTTACTTTCGAGATGGTCCCATTTTCATCAAGTCAGGATCTGATGATGGGAACCAGGAGAAATCTCAGGCAACCTCTGAAAATTGTATGCGAGTATGGTGTTTTTGTTACGTAATAGTGATGTCTTAGGGATATTCTTTATGGTGTCAATATCTGACGCTGCTGTGCGGATGAAGAAGCCACAAAACTCCTCAACGGTTAGGAGTTTGAAGACAGCACTGCAATTTTTCGATAGAAACTACTTGGCAGTATGTTGGGCTAACGTGTTGCTTTTGATACTTGAATATACGTCTAATGCTGCTGTGCTGATGAAGAAGCCACAGAACTCCTTAGAAGTTGGGAGACAGTACCGCAGTTAGTCAGTTAAGCTTAAATCCATATCTGATACTGCTGTGCTGATGATGAAGCTTCGGAACTCTTAAACGGTTAAGAGTTAGGACACAATACTGTAAAAATGATTTTTTTTTGTCTGCAATACTTTCAAGGCTACGACTGGTCTTCATTCAGGCTACATTGTTATTGTCTACCCATGACAGTAACAAAAATATAAATACTTAACAAGTATTATCCAACTCTTTTAGCTAAGTACTTATTAATAACAATTATAGCCACTCGTGAAAATGATCTCTGTAAAGAGTTCGAAACGTCGGGAAATAAATATAAATAAGTAAGAAATAAACGCGATATAATCCTAAACGTTGTTTTAATCAATTATAGCCCCCTAAAAAATCAATCATTTAACAAACGGACTTGTAAGATGTGATAATATATTTAATAAACTGAAAGCCATGTAAATGAACTAACTTTTATTGAAGTTCACAACTCATTAATATCACTAAAACTCGTGAAAAAAATTACTTTAAAAAAAAAGTTACACCGACCTCTAGAAATGTAAACCACAAAATCTTTAAGTAAATGAAAACAGTACCTTCATAACTAAAAAGTGATAAATAACTTACTAATTTGTATACTTAATGCAATATACAAAACGTAATACTTTTATAAAGTAATCTTTAACTATTATATTTACAAATGCCACTTATTTTTGGAGTCGGTGCAAGCCCAGCTAACGTACTCTATTGTGTTGCACCGACTTCAATAATAACTGACCATAGTAAATATTATAACAGTTAAAGATCCTAAAGTAAAGAAGTCTAAGTATGTAGGCATTTTTTTTGTAAGGGAAGCCTGGTGTTGCACTGGTGAAATAACCGATTATGCATTCATATTTTTAATTTTCAACAAAGAAATACTTTTTCAATTTACCCACCGATTAGCCAAATAATTTATATTTTTTGTTCAAAAGAAGTTTATTACGAAATGTTCCTATCTAAATTTCCTAAAGATTTTCCCAAACGGAATTCGTCAATTACTCGTAGCAAATGATCTGAGATTACTAGGATCTTATCGCTATGTCATTTTGGCCATTTCAATGCAGACAATTCTTAGAAAACATTTTTTTTTTCTTTTAAAGATAATCATATATTATATGCAAATATGATCAGACCACCTCAGGAAGGCTGCCGGAAAAGACTGGATGCGGAAGGCAGAGAATCGGATATTGTGGCGCACATTGGGAGAGGCCTATATCCAGCAGTGGACTGCAATAGGCTGATGATGATGATGATGATATGTAAATAGCCAATATAATCCGTTATAAAATATATTTATATAGATTACTTAACTACAGCTGTATTAATGTTGCGGATAACTAAAGTAAAACATAATCGTAACAGCTGGATTTTATATTAACTATTAATTTTCGTAATATAATTGTAGCCTCCATTTATATACCTTATTGACTGAAAGTTATGAACTTATAAAAATCATTAAATGGACTGATAAATATATATGTTCGGAATTTAGAAAGATTTAATTTAGAATAAATATTCTAAAAGAAAATGTAGCCTTATTCAAAAATGTGCACGATAAGAGCTTATAAACCTGTAAGAAGCTTGTAAGGTGCCTAAGGACCCACTTGTGAGGTGTTTAATTCTCTCAAATAAAAAAAGCAAGGGCTGTCAACGGACTTGGAGTGAGATTTATTATACACTAGTTGTTTCACGCTCCTCCGCTTGCGTGGCCTTCATGTTTTTATCACACAATACTTATGTCATACTGCAACTCAAAGTCAATCAAACTCTATTAGTTGGGATGATAATAATAAAACAAATTTGCAGTCCAGATATATAAACGGCCTTCTTTTGTGTTCTAATCATATTAGTTTTAATATTTATACGAATCCAAATAAATATATTAACCTCCTTGTTATATCATAACATTAATTTGTTCATAGACTTTCGGAATTAATTTTATTTAGCAATTTTTTTATTAAAAGTTTCAATAAATATTTATTAGCTTAGGTGGGATTTTACGGTTGATGATAGAGATAATTTCATATTTTAGGGTTGGCCATAAAACCTATAATAGTACTTTTTATAAACATTTCCTAGGAATTACTTATCTTCAGTCAACATTAAGAGAAACTTATTAAAATTAATTGAATATTATTAAGCCTTTTTTTTTGTTATAACAATAACAAATTGGAATCATTGACGTTAAGCTATTTATCTAGTACCTAATGATAAACCTGAATGTGGAGGGGTAAGAAGAATAAGAGAAGAGGAAGGCCTAAGAAAATATGGATGGATTGTGTGAAAGCCGACATGATTAAGAAGAGTGTTAGTGTGGAAGAAGTGAATGATAGGGAAGTGTGAAAAGGTAAAACCTGTGGTGCCGACCCTAGATAATGGGAATAGAGCAGGAAGATGACGATGACTGATATTTAGCTATTTCTTTGGACCGTGGATATTAAAGGTTATGGGCATTTGGTGACACCCAGTAAATTTCTAAAACATGATCAAAATTGAAACATTCGTGGTATGTTTGAAATATTGTTCGCCAATTAGGGCTACCCCATAAATCTGTCTTATAATATGGACATAGAACACCGAGGTTTATGCACGTTGTTTGGATTCGAGCCATGTTCCGAAAATATTTATGCGCAAGTATGAAAGAACTTTGATTTTTAGTTTCTTTTGAAATGTGTTTTTTTTTTTTGCAAGCGTCGAGCAATAAACGTGGATATTTTATGTTTAGTTTGTGATTTTTTTTTCAATACTTTGCTTATAAAGTTATGATGTAGTAAGATAAAGTGTGTGACCCCGAGTAGACACCTAAAACTGACTCTTAATGGTGCAGCTGAAAGAAAGCAAGATTTGTAGGATATAGTTTGATTTATCTTTGACCTTTATAAAGATTTAAAAATAATTAAATGAGGACAAAAAATGCGCTTTTTGTATACAACCCAACATAACTTCACCCCCTTTTCTACACGAAGGTGTAGGCAGTGGCTGTTAAGCCTCGTCTCGCCGTTATGTTTACGTCCCAAATGGAATACGTGGCGAACCTATTGCCATACCGGGCACAAAGTTTTTAGTCATCGATATTTACCACACATAACTTCCGAAATTAATTTCGAAAAGTCATTGGTGTGAGCTAATGTAAGGATTCTAACCCGCGACCTCTGGATTCAGAACCGGGGTGTTCGACCACTGGACCACCGAGACCTAAACCTTATAACCTTAATAATTATATAAATAGTAATTATTAAGGCTATCACGCGAATCATGATAATATTATTTCTTTAAATGCAGACGTTTATTCCAAACTTATTGATGGTCTAAGGATTTTGAAAAGTACAAAATGAAAATAAAGTTTGTTGTCCAGTTTACGCGTAATGAAAAATGTTTCAAGTTTTGAGGTTCAATACGGCTGATTGAAATTGGAGTTTGTAACAAGCGCGAGTTTTTTAAAGGGAAATGGGGGCAAACGAACAAGGGGGCCACCTGGTGGTAAGCAACTAACGCCGCCCATGGACAGTAGTAACACAGATAGTGTTACAGTTGCGTAGCCGGCCTTTAAATCGAGATACGGAAAGGGTCGGAAGTGGGATGGTAAAGGAAGAGGGAAAGGGGTTGGCATCAGGATACCACACTTACCAAACGAAACGTGGCATCAGCTATTTTACGTTGGTATTCTGCGATATTCGTGCTATTTTGCCGGTCGAGCCAGTCAAGTTATTCAGCGAACTGCATGGCTCTACCACGGTTGAATTAAAATATTTGTTTCGCAGTATCATATAATATATGCTTTATTATAAAAACGAAATCTAACTTCGATTCTTAAAGTTCTTATTATTTAGAAAATGTAATTAAGCACAATGACACTATTTGACATATGGAATCCTCTCTGATAACAACTTCTCTATTCTATGACCTACAAAAGCATCGATGAATCAAATCAGAATTCATATCTCCAATTTTCCAAATCAGTGATATCGGTTCAAATTTCAGACTCAGACTCTACCTATATATCTAATATGAAGTTCTAATATTAAGTCTGGGCGGTCCAGTGGTCGAGCTCGTGCTTCTGAATCAACAAGTCTTCGGAACGATTCCGGGGTCACACAATGTCTTTTCGCAAGTTATGTGTCAGATCGATTATTGAAAACATTGTGCCCGGTGTGTCGCAATAGATTCTACCAAATTTTGGGACATAAAAAATCGAGTCGAGGTTTATCAATTGCTGCCTTTATCTTCGGATAGAAAAGTTGTGACATTATAATAATATTATCAGTACTGCCAAATGATAGGTAGGACTTGTAAATAGTTGAAACATGGACATTTTGCTAAGACAATATCGGGGAATGGAATAGTAACCACGGTTTCCTTTTGACATTTGAACAATCTGACTCGCCTGTACAAAGACGTCACGGCCTCTAGCTCCGATACAGATCTGAATATTGCAAGTTCACCCGCCCCAGTTTGACCCAGATATCTGCTGCATTTGTTGATTAATTGGACGAATAGTACTACCATTGCTAATTACTCTGTGGACGTTTAGATCATGCTAATTTCATTTAAATATGTCAATGTTTTGATAATTTAAGAGTTGATAAATAGTTTGATTAAATTAAATCCAAAGTTTATGAGGAGGTAATAATCAAATTAATATTTTTTTATAACATCACACGTTAATAATCGACGGTGTAGGCAGTATAGTGTACTGACAGAATATTATTTGGTCATCGATATTCATCAAGCATAAAATATGAAAAGTTAGTTTTGTTGTTTCCCATAGGAACTGGCCGGATTGAAAAAGGGATTGTCGAACCAATAGGCCAGTGGGACAAAGTAGATTTAAATTTTCTTGACAGTGGAAAAAAAATACAAATCCGCTTACTAATTACAGAGATGAAAACATAAATAAAGATTTTTCTGAAGTCACTTTGTAAATAATTACAAAACCCTACACTAAAAGATGATTTTATATCAGTCAAGTGTCAACCCTGGCTTACACGAAGTCTGTTGAATATTATTAAGCATTTAAATTCAGTGAGTGTAAATAAACGGCACAAATAACTTTCAAGTTAAAGTTATTTACTTTTAAGCAAACCCGGCATGTGTTCATAAAGCCAGTGTGTGCGCCAAGTTTGTTGTGGCTCCCAAGTTAACATTGGCTCAGGGCTGTTCGCAACTCCTCTCTGCTCAATTATATTTCTACTGTTATTTTATATGAGAAGAGTTCCATGATTCTTCTTATGATAGTCACGTGTATAGCAAATATTATGGATCTTGATTATATTAACAGGTGATACAAAAAAATAAGTATCTATTACTAATCTTATGTCATTCGAAAGGTTTTTTTTTTCAATTTTTTATCAACCTCACCTTAATTTCTCTAATATATTTGTATCAAGAAAAACTGGGCTACTATACCCGAACGTCAACAGTGGTAGCAGCTACGCAGTTCACTGCATGGATGGGCTGGTTCAACCGGTGAAATATCACAGTGTCTGAGAATGTCGACCGCGAGTAACTCATGTCAGTTTCGTTCGATGAAAGAGGTATCCAGAGACCTTTTTTTTTTTTTTTTTTTTACGCGAGGAAATGCTTTATGCACACCCCCCGTCTAACGGCAGGGGGTAGTGTGGGACTCCCAAAACAGTAAACTGCAATCCAATCCTAGGGTTACCCACTAAAACCTCTGGGGTGGCCCAGGACAGTGCATCGGCCCTCTGGTCCACCCCGCCGTCGCCCCCCCTCTGTCACGAGGGGGGGCTCATCCTCGGGGAGCTTCGGGAAGCTCCCCCGGGCGGGGCGGCCCCGACCGCGCGCTGTAAAGAGGCGCAGGGCCGGCGGCGCCCCCGACGACCCTCCCCGGCCGCATCGGGGGGTCATCCTTCCCGGACCGCGACCCGGGCGCGCCCTCGCGGCCCGTCGGCGGCGGCGATCACTGAGCTCGCCGCCGCCGCCTTCGAGCGGGATCGGCTCTCTCCCGACCCCGCTCGGCGGCCTCCATCTGGAGCATCACAGCTTCGCAGAAGGAGACCACAGCCCTCCACTCCTCCTCGCCCGCCAACATTGCCGCGACCAACGCCGGCGGGGACAAGTCTCGCCTGATCCCGTCGACCAGGACTCGGCGCTCAGCCGCCCACGCCGGGCAGACCTCCAGCGTGTGCTGGGCCGAGTCCAGGCCGGACGCGCAATGGTGGCATCTCGCCGTCTCTTCACGTTTTATTCGATTCAGATACTCACCGAAGCACCCGTGCCCGGTGAGTATCTGAGTCAACCTGTAGGTGACAGTGCCCCATTTACGGAACACCCAGGCCTCGAGGTGGGGCAGGACGGCTCCGACGGCGCGTGAACGCGCAGAGCCCTGGAGGACCAGCGCGTCGCGCCAGTCCCCCAGGACCCGCCGGAATGCCTCCCGCCTCCGCACTTCGTGTCCCCGCGCGTCCGGGTCCCCCCCACCCCGGCCGAGATCGTACGCGGCTGCGTACATCCCGGCCAGGATGATGAAGGGGGGTGAACGCGCGAGGACCGTCGCCGCCTCGTATGAGATGGTACGGTAGCCCCGCACGATCCGTATGGCCATGATCCGCTCCAGGCTCCTCAGCAGAGCCCTGGAGCGGGAGGCCCCCGCGAGGTCTCGCGACCAAACGGGGGCCCCGTACAGGGCCACGGACCGCACGACGCCACCGTAGAGGCGGCGAACTCCCTCCCCCGGTCCCCCGAGGTTGGGCAGCAAGCGATGAAGCGCGCCTGCCACCCGTCGCGCTCGGGGGACCATCCGTACGAAGTGCTCCTCGAAGCTCCAGCGGCTGTCCAGCGTGAGGCCGAGGTACTTCATGTACCGCCCCACCGGGACAGCCGTGTCACCCACCTGGATCCGCGAGGCCGGGGGCTCCCTGCCTCTGGTGAGGCGGTGGAACCATAGCGCCTCACTTTTGTGAGGCGCCACCTCCAGGCCCAGCCCGCGGATCAGTCTGACGACGATAGCCACCCCCAGCTCGGCGAACCCGAGCGTACGCTCGAAGTCGGGCCCCGTGGCGACCACCAGAGTGTCGTCTGCGTAGCACACGACACTCACGCCACGGGGCAGACTGGTGCGGAGGACCGGGTCGTAGGCGAGGTTCCATAGCAGGGGCCCTAGCACGGACCCCTACGGAACCCCGCACGAGACTTCCTTCCTCTGCTCTGTCCCGTTCCGGTCGACATAGTCCACCCGTCTCTCCTGCAGGTAGGCCCCGATGACCGACCTCAGGTATGGAGGCACCTCGTGGTATATGAGGGCCTCCCTGATGGCCGGCCAGGGGAGGGTCCCGAAGGCGTTGACGATGTCAAGCGACACCGCCAGCGCGACCCCCCCCCGATCGGACTGCCGGTTCCGACAGGGCCCGCACACGACGCACCGCGTCGATGGTCGAGCGCCCCTGCCGGAACCCGAACTGGCAGTCTGATATGTCCGGGCCCACCTGTGACAGGTGGCTGCTGATACGGGCGGAGATAACCCTTTCGAAGAGCTTCCCCGCCTCGTTCAGCAGAAATATCGGCCGGAACGACGACGGAGCATCTCCGGTCCTCCCTTGCTTCCTGATGAGCACCAGCCTCGCCGACTTCCAGTCGAGGGGGAACACCCCGCGGCGGAGGCAGTTGGTGAACAACTGCCTCCGCCCCAGGACTCCCAGAGCAAGCACCAGGACCCGGCCCGGAACTCCGTCCGGGCCAGGAGCAGCGCTGCGGGAGGCGAGCCGCGCAACGGCTCGCCCGAGCTCGTCCTCCGTCACCTCCAGCTCGTCAGACCACGGAGTGTGGTCCGATTGAGACGGAGGATCCGAGGGACCGCCCTGGACCCTAGGGAAGAGCGTATCTACCACTCTTCCCACGACGTCCGGGTCCAGGGACTCCGTCAACGGAGGGACCCACGGGGTCAGTTTGCCCAGCACCATTTTGTACGGGCGTCCCCATGGGTCCCTATCCAGTCCCTCGACGAGCTCGTTCCAGGACCGCTCGCGAGCCGCAGCGATGGGGTATCCAGAGACCTACCTCCCTTCCTCCTATCTACTCATCCCACTCCCTTAAATGCTAGCAACTCTAATACTATCTGTGTTGCAGGTGTCGAAGGGCGTCGCTAGTTAATTGACACAAGGCGACCGGCTTTCTCGTTTGCCCCCAATCCCATAAAAACATAGCAATTCTCACGTGCTTTAAATTTAGCCTTATAGTCTCGGTGGTCCAGTGGTCGAGCACACGGCTTCTAAATCCAGAGGTCCCGGGTTCGAATCTATGGCACACACCAATGACTCTTCGAAATTAATATTGATAGTTATGTGTGATAAATATCGATGACTAAATAAAAACTTTGTGCCCGGTATTGCAATAGTTTCGCCACCTATTCCATTTGGGACGTAAAAATAACGGCGAGTCGAGGCTTAACAGCCACTGCCTACACCTTCGGGTAGATAAAGGCGTGAATTTATGTTATGTAAAGTTTTAGTCACACACAAATAGAAAGCGCTATTAAATAGTAGCTATACTTTTACTATTCTCTAAGGCTTTAGTAATTAGAAGATTGAGTTACTCCATTTAAGATGATATGAATCCCGCTGTGACCTATTCTTCTTCCACATAGTCGCCCTCTGTATTTTATTATCATCAATTTTCGTCCAGTTGCATAAATATTGATAGAAGTTTGTTTACTTACAAGCCGTCCGCGTCGTCTTAGTTTAACATTTGAATACTTGATTGTGTTAAAACATTTCAAAAGTAAATTCGCTGCCGACCCAAATAATATCATAAGGCATAGTGTTTGCTAAAATATTTCACTTTGCTGTAAAATATTATAAAGGAAAGTGAATAGCTTTTTCTTTTACTTCATTACGGCCAATAAACTCTTTCAGGGTGGTTTTTATTAAAAAATAAAATAAAGCTTAAGTGCTTGGAAATTTATATTGTATGAAAGTAATGGACTTTAAAAATTACAGTTAAAAGTTATGTAATCGGAAAATAAAGAAGTCCCTAATTTTATTTACATTTATTACTTTGAAATGGAAATTTCAGAACACGGTTGTGTCATATAGCCCCCAAATAACATAACATAAGTTCACGTCTTTTTCTACCCGAAGGTGTAGGCAGCGGCTGTTAAGCCTCGTCTCGCCGTTATGTTTACGTCCCAAATGGAATAGGTGGCGAACGATTTGCCATACCGGGCACAAAGATGTCAGTCATCGATATTTATCACACGTAACTTCTGAAAATTTGGAAAAGTCATTGGTGTGTGCCAGGATTTGAACTCACTACTTCTTGAATCAGAAGCGGGGTGCTAGCCACTACGCCACCGAGAGCCCCAAAATACATAGAACTTAAAGCTTTTAGAGGCATATAACATATTTACAACAAAGAAAAGAAATGTTTATTACCTAAATAATGTTACACGACGGAAAAATAACTTTCCGATTAGAAGTTAAATTTGTTTTTATCAGAGGGCGCTTTCAGTTCCAACAACTTTTTGATTTAGAACCAATATTCTACAAATTTTCAGTAATTTGTCTTTTATGGGATATCTCTTTTTAAAACCTTTTCCAGCTATCGGAAAATTTAATTTATGTTTGCGAAACGGAATATTATATGATTAACTTTTGAAAATGATCTAAAAAATAGAGACGAATATTTCGACCATTTATTGATATTATGGCGTTATCAAGTCGAAAAATTGGTACAGTTCAGCAGTTGCATGAATGGTCCTCTTCGACCGGTGAAATACTGTCACCTCTCAGAATGTCGACGTAGAATGGCTAATGCGATCTTTCGTTCAGCATCCCCTTTTTTGACTGCACTACTGATCCCTCTTCCATTCCTATTTCATATTAAATGCCAGCGACTGAACAATAACACTATCTGTGCTCACTTGTCTATGGAAAGCACTAGTCACTTACCATTAGTAGCCCATAAAAAATGATACATAAAGTCAATGCTCTGACATAATTAGCATCCTGGACATTCATTGGATCAGAAACTCCTGCCTACCTCTTTATAATATTAGCAGAGATTACATCATATCACTATAAATGATGCAGAGGTCTACAAAAAAGAGCTACTAGTTTTCTATTTGGATATGAACCCTACCCTATAGTTACCGTTTTACGAGAGTTTTTATGAAACTTCAACATATTATGTCACAGCTCCGAAGCATGAGGAGCTGTGACATAATATGCTCTATACATAACATATCTGTATGTATGTATGTATGTATTATACGATTTGATACAAACAAATCTTAGATACTACAATATACTGTACAAGACCTAGATCAAGACAGACTTTTGTTCTGGAATTGAAGTCATAGAATAAATATATGACAAGATTTTGCCTTCAGCTTTCTCGTCATCGACTTTACTACCGAAAGCTCGTAGTGATCTATGCCTAGGTATCCGTCATGAAGGTAAAATAAAATCTCTTGTTCCAAGCATAATTTTCTATACAATAATTGAACAAATAATTGAACAAATAATCAACTTATTAATACCGGCAGATGTGAGCAGCGAAACCGAAAGTGTAGGTAGCGGGTGTTTAAACCTCGTCTCGCCGAAACGTTATGTTACCTCCAAAATGACGAACCTATTGGCATACACCACAATGTACATAAACCTATGGCAATAAATGAACCTATGGCACAAGAATACATACAAGAATTCCGAGGATGCGTAAAAAATTGATCGCAAGACTTCTGAATCAGAAGTGGTAGCTCGACCGCTGGACCACCGAGAATTTTTTAATGCATATGTTTATTTGCTAAAAGTAACAATAGAAAAATTAATATTTGTAACCGAAAATAAAGCTTTTAAATAGCTATAATCGAAGTCTTTTTTCGATAACAGACAATACAATATTCTTTATAATTTTAAATCATATTTTAATATGATATCAGTGTTTCTACCGTTTTTAAAAGTATATTCGTGCAATCTCGTTCGTAGATATGCCAGCAAAGGTATTCGCATTGTTACAACTACAGCATTCTAGCCAGAACTTCTAAACCATTTTGGACATTACCCCCCTTTTAATTCAGAGGTCTATGATTATTGTTTGAAGGGATCAATAAAACGATATCTTAGACCTCCATAGTCGTACATACATACATACATAACTACACGCCAAATCCCTCGCGGAGTAGGCAGAGAGAACAGAGCGCCATAAGGCACGATTCTTAGATGCCTCACACGCTTCGTTGACTTTCATAACTCTTTTCATGCACACGCGTCGATTCTTAGGACTTCTAACATCAACTTCCTCCAGAACACGTTCTATTTGGTCATGGAATGCGTGTTTCGCCGTCCTCGACTCCTGCATCTATAGTCATCCATAGTCAAATTACTTAAAAAATCCTACTTCTAATTTTTTTTCTCTACAAATTAACAAACAAATTTAAGCACTTAAAATTTACATAATCAACAGGTGAGTTTTTAATTTTTTAAGATTATATATATTATATTATATATTATTAAGATATTTCCACCTATATATTGACTCATCACGATATCTCTGGAACCATAAGGCGTAGCGACTTGAAATTTGGTAGGATTATTCCTTTCGCCGAGTAGAGGTCAGCTAAGAACGGATTTTACGAAATTCCACCCACAAGGGGGGTTGCGGGGGTGTTAACAATGGAAAATTCCCATTTTTAACCTATAGCTGCTATCGACTTCAAATTTGTCGAAGATATTGCAGTATTAACATAGCGGGGCAGCAGTTATTACTTTTGATGCGAAACAGAGTTCGCCGGGTCAGCTAGTTATATATATATTAAGATATTATAAGGCCACAATACACACAGCGCGCTTTTGTATATGGAAACTAAATAATTGATATTAAGACATACATTATTTCTTTGTTATTACATTTGTTTTAACAGTGGTAGAGCCAAGCAGTTCGCTGCATGAATGGGCCGGCTCGACCGGTGAAATACCACGACCTCTCAGAAGATCGACGTAAAGTGGCTCATGCCGCGTTTCGTTCGGTAAGAGAGGTACCCGGAGGCCCACGCCCCTTTCCCCATCCTTTCCTTTCCCCTATCCCTTAAAGGTCGGCAACGCAACAGTAACACTATATGTGTTGCTGGTGTCCATGGGGGCGTTGGTTGCTTACCATCAGGTGACACGCCTGCTCGTTTGCCCTCTTATCCCATAAAAAAACATCTAGACGCCACAGAAACATTCATGGTCATCTTTGTACTAGAATGGGGACCGAACCCTGCCGTCTACTCTATTCCGCAGCCGGAATACCAAAATTATACCCATGCATCAAGAAGCCCAGAATTTTAACAGTGGTAAAGCCAAGCCGTTCGCTGTTCGCAGTTCGCAGTTCGCTGCGGCCCGGCTGGACCGGTGAAATACCACGACTTTCCAGAAGACCGATGTAAAGTGGCTTATGCCGCGTTTCGTTCGGTGAGAGTGGCTCACCCCCCTTCCCCATCCTTTTCAATCCTACTCCCTTAGAGGTCGGCAACGCAACTGTAACACTATATATGTTGCAGGTGTCCATGGGTGGCGCTAGTCACTTACCATCAAGGGACACGCTTGCTCGTTTGTCCTCCTATCCCATATAAAAGCCCGTTTGATATGATTATCTCATATAAATTGATAAAATAAACAGGGTAAAAATCAACTATTTACGTATGTTATATTTGTTAATCCACCCCCCCGTGACCCCATGATTTCGTGCACATTGGGAATCACTGAGCAACAGCGCACCGAGTTGAACCGAGAGAGTTCGTTCATTAATTCAGTGCTGAAAAACGTGAAGCGAAATTTTCATGTACCGTGATACTGTTTTAGGTTTCAGTATTTCACCAAACAAATGTGTTTAATACGTGTTACAAATGAGATATAAGTTACGCCGTACAACTTTCATATTCAACAAATTGACCCCAAAGTTGACAACACATTTAGGTAATGTCTTTAGGACGGTAGGACTAATGAAAAAAAAAACAATATGTCCTGACTAGAAGGATATCAAATGTCGATTACGAGAGAGTATTAGTATTATTATATCACTATAACTAAGAATGAGACAATAGTAAAACTTACGTATCGTAACTTTACGCCTTTTTCTACGCGAAGGTGTAAGCAGCGGCTGTAAAAGCCTTCTACTCTATTCTACTACTCGCTGAATCGTTACGTTACGTCCCAAATGGAATAGGTCGCAAACCTATTGCCATTACACCGGGCACAAGTTTTCAGTCATATTTTTCACACATTTATGAAAAGAATTACGAGAAATCATTCGCGTGAGTCCGAAATCGAACCCGCAACTTCTGGATCAGAAGCGGGGAGCTTCATTTCTCTATCTGTTTGATAGTTTTCTACAGACTTTAATTATAACTTTGCCTCCAACTCCAACTTTGAACCAAGTCTTCAAATTTAAAAAAAAGTCACGGTCGTATACCTGCTTAATCACTCTCACATTCCCTATTCTTTCCACCTGCCGTATCTTACTTTAACACCAACATTCTCTTACAGTCAGTGTATATAATTCATTCATACTATTGTGCCACAAATCCTCGGCTTCTATTCCGGCTGCAAGGTGAGTATATCGGCTGCAGTTCGTTAGATTATTTATTCAAGCTATGTATAGTTCATGCATTGTAATAACTTGAAGAGAGAGATATTGTAGCAGAGTACGTGAATCCGGACTTGTCTGTAAGTCACAACTCAGATGTATTTAAATTTATTCAACAAAATGTTCTTATTTTGGCATAGAAGTTTGTATCAAATATGTATAAGTGATGACATATAATAACACAACTTCACGCCAAGTTTTTTTGTAGGATAAACAGAAATAACCAGAGCGCCATGAGACACGATACTTACGTACCTACTCCACTCACATATTTGACATTTAAATTCTAATGTTGAGAATTTTTTATTTCAGCTAGTTATTTAATTGTATATCATCATCATCAGCCTATTGCAGTCCACTGCTGGACATAGGCCTCTCCCAATGTGCGCCACAACATCCGATTCTCTGCCTTCCGCATCCAGTCTTTTCCAGCAGCCTTTCTGAGTTCGTCTGACCATCGGGCTGGTGGGCGTCCTACGCTACGTTTGCCAAGACGCGGTCTCCACTCTATGACCTTCTTACTCCATCTACCGTCGGTCCTTCGGCAGATGTGACCAGCCCATTGCCACTTCAGCGAGCTTATTCTACGAGCTATGTCGGTTACTCCAGTTCTCTGGCGGATATACTCATTCCTGAGTTTATCTTTCAGAGATACCCCGAGCATAGCCCGCTCCATAGCTCGCTGAGCGACTTTAAATTTGTGGACTAGCCCCACCGTGAGTGTCCACGTTTCGGCACCGTAGGTCATCACCGGTAAGACGCACTGGTCAAAGACTTTGGTCTTCAGACATTGCGGTATAGGCGAGCTGAAGACTCGACGTAGTTTGCCGAATGCAGCCCAACCAAGCTGAATCCTCCTTTCGGCCTCCTTCTCGAAGTTTCGTCTACCTAACTGGATGATTTGGCCTAGGTAGACGTATTTGTTTACGACTTCGAGAACTGACCCTTCGACGCTTATCGGTCCGGGCACGACATGTTCATTGAACATGACCTTGGTCTTGTCCAAGTACATGCCCAAACCGACACGCCGGGAGGACTCGTCCAGGCTGCGCAGCATTCCGCTTAACTGTTCCAGCGACTCTGCCATTACAACGATGTCGTCGGCAAACCGAAGATGCAAGATGTACTCACCATTCACGTTGATACCCTGTCCAGTCCAATCCAGTGTCTTGAAAACGTCCTCCAGAGCATTGGTGAAAAGTTTGGGAGATATAACATCTCCCTGTCTTACACCTCGATTCAGCTCGATGGAGTTCGTCGCCTGGTCCTGTATCTGGACAGCCATCGTGGCGGTGTCATACAAGCATCTCAGCACCTCGATATAACGCCAGTCAATCCGACATCGCTGCAGTGCATCCAGAACTGCCCAAGTTTCGATGGAGTCGAAGGCTTTTTCGTAGTCCACGAATGCCATGTATATATTGTAATTTATTTATTCGTTCTTATTATTGTAAATAAATTATTTAAATTTTAAATTCTTATCTAATTTGCCTATTTAGGTATGTACCTACTGAACATTATGTAATTATAAAAACGAAATCATCCTGGAACTGAAACACCTACCAGTTCAAGAAATTCAAGAAAAGAAATACTAGCTGAAGGTTATAAGGGAGATCTCTAAAATCTAGTTGTTAAAATGTGTATTCAATTATCCGGGTTATAATTTTGTCTATTAGATAAATACTCTGTGAAAAGTAATATTCGTATTTAGTCGTATTGTTAATTAAAGACCGTGTGTATATTAATGTACCTACTTTCTTGTACTACCTAACAATTCTCGTTTGCACGCAGTTACTTCTTAAAATATTGAACACTCTTGAATAAGTTATGAAGTTACTACTTACTTGTGGCGCTTACTTCGGGCCCGAGGGACTCGAAAGCTTTCCCAAAACTTAGCTTGAGTAGACGATCTGAATCTGTAACAAATAATCATATTTCAAGTATTTGATAACAACGCCATCTATGTAAACAGTATAGTAACTGTATGTAAGCGTTGGTTAACTTCGTGGTTGACTTCGTGTTTAGCGGAACGTCTACAGGTAATGCAAAATGAAGCTAGTTACGTATAAAACCACTAGATGGCAGTCTTTCGAAAAAACATGAAAATCGTTTATACCGCGTTAAAGTTAGATTAGTTAGTATACAAAGATAATGATCATAATATTATTTCTAACAGTCGCCAGTGAGGATTAGTTAGCAGCTTCAATGTAGTTAACCCTATATATTTTGTGGCTAATTGTAAATAAAAACTTAGTATGTATTATTAATCTTAAAATTCAATTTCCAACGAGGGTTGATTCAGCTAGGTGCACCGTTCAATTTACCTACATAATACTATGCAATTGCAATGAAAAATATAAGTACAAGGTAGGTAGGTATCCAAATAAGCAAGTGGCTCAGGTGACCTGGACATGCGCCAACATTTCTATTCATATAAAGTTATTCGCAATTTAGCTGGATCCGACGGTTATTACAACACGCTAGTCACAATTTCATTCCAGGTCTATTAATTCAGAGAGTGGAATTTTGTTGGTGTTTTATTTTGTGGTTCTGATGCTCCACTTCACTCCCTCAACGCCTGAGGATTTAAGCAGTCACAAACCAAATTATTTTTCATTTAAAAAACTTCACCTGATCTGTTAAATATCTATTCACTTTATTTTTGAAGACGTCCAGATAACTATTCACGAACACCGCCAAAGAAAATTCGTTGGTAGTGCTTATGACGAACGAGGATAATATGATGATATTCAATCCCATTTATCAAAATCATATTTGGTTTGGTATTCTTCATTTCGCTGCATGAAAGAGCCGGATCGACCAGTGAATTACCACGACATCTCAGAAAATCTTCGTAAAGTGGATCATGCCGCGTTTCGTTCGGTGTGAGGGGCCCCAGAGGCACACTCCTCTTCCGCATCCTTTCCTATCATAAGGGCCTTAAGGGTCCGTAACGCAACTGTAGCACCATATGTATTGCAGGTGTCCATCGGCGGCGCCTGTCAATTACCATCAGGTGACACGCCTGCCCTTGTTTGCCCTAGGAGGGCAAACAAGGGCAGGCGTGTCACCTGATCCATCCATAACAAGAATGACTTCTATATACAAACCTGCAGCCGTAGAATCAGGAGGTGGCTGAAAAACAAACTTGGCAGCGAATCCTTGTCCTGGTGTGGCTGAATTTGCAGTGAACTGTATTAGCAGAGCCGGGCCCGTGGATAGCACCTCGTAACCTAGAACAAATTATTCATCAAGTAAATTATATTAGGTACCTATATTAAAAAATCTATTTCAAGTCATTTAATTACAAAAGAAGAAATGAATGAATGAATGAATTTAAGTGTTTCCATTTTGAAAAAAAGCATAGGTTTAATACCCTACACCTGGATGAATAGGTGAATGAAATGAATTATCATACACTATTTTCTAAGTAACATAACATACAATACTACACGCCTTTTTCTACCCGAAGGTGTAGGCAGTGGCTGTTAAGCCTCGACTCGCCTTTATGTTTATGTCCCAAATGCAACGCATGAGCCCGATATGGCAATAGGTTGCGAGCCTATTGCCATACCGGGCACAAAGTTTGCAGTCATCGATACGTATCGATATTTCTAAGTCATCGTGATTTATACATACGAGAGAATTTGGTAAAGTCTTTATCATTGGTCCGGCTGATGTTAAAGACTCGTAGATTCGAATCAGTGATTTCTTGATTCAGAAGTAAATAATATATACTATAATTTATGTATACGGTAAAAAATAAAAAGTGATAATTTTCAAGATTTAGCACTATAATTTCAAACTCTAGGTGAACCTTAAGTGAAAGATTAATCAATTGTACTACATTATCATGAACATTTGGAAGGTCTACAAAAAAGTTCGCGTTGGCATATGTCAAACTCTCAGGGATCATCATCATCATCAGCCCTTCGAGGTCCACTGCTGGACGTAGGCCTCCCCCATAGAGCGCCACAACTGCCGGTCCTGTGCAACCTGCATCCATCGGCCTCCCGCGGATTTTACCAGGTCGTCGGTCCACCTAGTGGGGGGACGGCCTACTCCGCGTTGACCAGTACGTGGTCGCCACTCGAGCACCTTTCTACCCCAGCGGTAATCGGTTCGTCGAGCGATGTGGCCAGCCCATCTCCACTTCAACGTGCTAACCTTCCGGGCTATGTCGGTCACGCTAGATCTCTTGCGTATCTGCGTATTGCGGATTTTGTCGCGCAGAGAGATTCCAAGCATAGCCCGTTCCATACCACGCTGAGCCACCTTGAGCTTCGTCATGAGGCCAACATGCAGAGACCACGTCTCAGCTCCGTATGTCATCACTGGTAACACACATTGGTCATAGACCTTAGACTTCAGGCACTGTGGGATTTTGGACGAGATGATTTCCCTTAGTTTCCCGAACGCTGCCCAACCGAGTTGAATCCGTCGGTTTATCTCTTTCTCGAAGTTGGCTCTACCTAGCTGGACTGTTTGTCCTAAGTAAACATAGTGGTCGACAACTTCGAGAATCGCATCGCCAACAGTAACCGGTGCTTGAATGACATGGGCATTGAACATTATTTTGGTTTTGTCCATGTTCATTCTGAGACCTACTTGTTGGGAAAATCTGCTGAGATCCTTGAGCATTGTACCAAGGTCCTCCAGTGACTCTGCCATGACCACGATATCGTCGGCAAATCGAAGGTGAGTGATGTATTCGCTGTTGATGTTGATGCCTAGTCCAGACCAATCTAGGAGCTTGAATACGTCCTCCAATGCAGTGGTGAACAGCTTCGGGGAAATTACATCTCCTTGTCTGAGACCTTTCTGCAATGGAATGGGATTCGTACTCCCAGACCCAATCCGGACTGACATAGTGGCGTTTCTATACATCTCTGGAGGGACTGCAGCACTGCCCAAGTTTCGACGGAATCAAAGGCTTTCTACATCAGGTTACATTTGCGAATATCGCGTCGTATATTTTTCGAGATCTGCCTATTTAGCTGCATGAGTTTGGACCAATCGGCCGAAGACTGCGTCGAAATTTCTCGTCTCTCTTTCATGAGCCTGAGAGTAGGTTCCAACAGTTTTTGAGTTCTGTTTGTACGTCGCTTACTAAAAAATTTAGCACCAACGGCATGCACAACTTCCACTATCCTGCTGTTCATATCCTCCACTGTTTCACACTCATCTAGGCATTGGAAGCGATTTTGGAGTTCGAGCTGAAAGTTTTCTGGGTTTTGGTATTGAACAGGTGAAGGACGCAAAGTAGACCTCTTCCGACGTGACCGCTCGACTTTGACACAGAGATTCAACATGCCTCTAACTAGTCTGTGATCGCTCCCAGTTTTCACTCTGTTGATCACTGAGACATCGTTGAGTATATGTCGTTTGTCTGAATGAAGTCTATCTCATTCCTTGTTGAACCATCGGGGCTAATCCAGGTCCATTTCCTTTGTGGCTGTTTTCTGAAGAAGGAATTCATAATAAAGAGACCCTCCCTCTCCAGAAATTCAGCCATTTCTTGACCCCTCTGGTTTCTCTGTCCAACACCGAATTACCCCACCCTCAGCTCATCGTCTTTCCTCGTGCCTAATTTAGCGTTGAAGGCCCCCATAACCACAGTGAAGTAGGTTTTGGACGAGTGGATGGCTTTCGAGATATCCTCGTATAAGGCCTCCACTTCGTCGACGACGAAGTGGAGGCCGGCGGTGTGTCGAGGTCGGCGCATAAACCTGTATGACCTTCAGCGAATATCCCTTGGATATTCTGAGTATAAGGTACGCTACCCTTGTCGACACACTCTCGATCCTCTCCACGTTGGCTACTAGAGACCGGTGAACGATAAATCCGACATCACCTTGCGAGGTGGTATCGCCTTCCCGATAGAAGAGCAAGTTTCCAGACCGCAGGATTACCGTATCCTCCCCCTGTCTTCGGACTTCCGATAATCCCACAATGTCCCATCGAATCTTACTCAGTTCTTCTTCCAGTTCGGTGATCCTCTCGTCAGTCCTAAGCGTGCGTATGTTGTGTGTTACCAGGGTCAACGTTCGTTTTTTATGGTAGCCGTGTCGCGACCGGTGATTTTTAGCACCCCCTACTCCGCCGTTACCGAGCCCGCTACCGTGAGCCAACGGAATAGCGGAGCTGCCGTGACTGGGGGCCGTAGCTTTTCTTTGTAGTACCATGGGGGGTTTTTGCCATAATCGCCACGCCTGGCAGGCGGGTTGGTGATCGCAGTAGGCTGTATTTTGTTGGGAGAGAATGCTGCTGCCCATTCTTCCAGCTTTTCCCTTAGTCGCCTTTTACGACACCCACGTATTCTAAGCGGCGCCACCCAGCAATATATAAGCACTCAGGGATAACCCACAATAACCATTTTTATATCTTTTCTAAGGCGAAACAAAGTTCGCTGGGTTAACTAGTAACTAAAATATACTATCTTTACTGAGTATGTATAAGGATTCGAACCAGTTACTACGATTACTACAGGAAATTCACACGTTAATCGCCGGCCCTGTAGGTATTTTAATGCCGTTCTTATTTGAAGACTAGCTGACCTAGCAAACGCCGCCGTCTTAAAAATTAAAAATAGGGGTTAATTGTAGAGGGGTGAAATTTAGGGTTGTAAGTATTTTTGTATGCTGTTTCATGAATCTATATATATAAAAATATCTAAAAATTACCATTACCATCGAGATTCTCAGACCTAACCCTACCAGATATGCGTACATCATTTCATGAGAATGGGTCAAGGCGTTTCGGAGGAGTTCAATAACGAACACTGTAACAAGAGAATTAAATAAATATTTTTCTTTTAAAATGACAAACACTTTTGACATTTCACTACTCTTCAAAGACGGTAAGAAAATGAAATTACCAACAATAAATTAACGATTCCTACGCAATTTAACAAAAGGCTGGTTTGATTCACGAAACACGATTATGACGTCACGATGTTTCATGAAATACCTTCAGGTAAAAATATGTGAAGGCATTAACTTTTGTAACACAAATTCTCTCACAATGCCCATCAGTTATGTTGTATGTATGTATGTTTGTTAGGCGGGAACAGCTGTCTGTAACATGCCTCGAATAAATTTGAGCTGGTTTCATTGTCACTAAAGGGTTTTGTGGAAGGTTCGTATGGAAAAGATGAATGTGTTTGGTTAAATGATTTCCATCGCTTTGTTACGACTTTCCGTTGGATAAATTTGGAACAGGAAAGAGCATAATGAAAAGAAAAGAAAGAAAGAAGAATGGATTCAAAAGAATTTTAATTAATAATGATATAAGGACTGGTTTATATTGACAGCTGCGCTTGTACCTATGTGTCTTATATTACTTTAATTTTGTTATAAACTATTTTTAAACAAGTGTGATAAATATTGAAGTACGGTAAAGCAGCGATATAATAGGTCGGGGAAAAAGTCTTTTCGCATAACGTAGGTATAAACTTATTATAAAATTTCTTTGACTGTACTATTTGTGTCTGGCTGGTTTTGGTAACATTAAAAAGGTTACATTATAAAGAAAAGAAAAAAATAAAAAAAAGTTGTTTCCCGCTATTTTTCATTTGTTTTTCTCTCCGTAAAAATGAGTGAGCCTAATTAAGAAATTCGATACATTTTAAAATTTTATTATAAAAAAGGCAAAAATGCAACTCAAGCAGTGAAAAAAATTTGTGATGTTTATGGACCTGATGCAGTGTCAGTAAGAGTAGCACAAATTTGGTTCAAACGTTTTCAGTCCGGAAATTTTGATGTTAAAGATGCACCTCGCTCTGGTCGCCCTGTTACGATTAAAATGGACGCCATTTTTGAAAGAGTGGAGCAAGATCGGCATATTAGTAGTTACGATGTAGCTGAAGAACTGGGAATTGACCACAAAACAGTTTTGACCCATTTGAAGAAAGCTGGTTATACAAAAAAGCTCGATATTTGGGTGCCACACGAGCTCACTCAAAGAAACTTAATGAACCGTGTACTCATTTGCGATTCATTATTGAGACGTAATGAAACCGAGCCGTTTTTGAAGAGATTGATAACTGGCGATGAAAAGTGGATCACGTACGACAAGAACGTGCGAAAAAGGTCGTGGTCGAAAGTTGGCCAGGCTTCACAGACTGTGGCCAAACCTGGCCTAACACGAAATAAGGTGATGCTGTGTGTATGTGTTCATTATGAGCTTTTACCGTCCGGCAAAATCATCGATTCTGATCTTTACTGCCAGCAACTGATGAGATTAAAGGAAGCAGTCGAGAGAAAACGGCCGGAATTGATCAACAGGAAGGGTGTGGTCTTTCATCACGATAACGCTAGACCACACACATCTTTAGCCACTCAGCAAAAATTAAGAGAGTTCGACTGGGAGGTCCTAGTGCATCCACCATATAGCCCTGACCTTGCGCCTTCAGATTTTCACCTGTTTCGGTCTCTTCAGAATTCTTTAGGTTCTGTAAGGTTGACCTCAAGAGAGGTCTGCCAAAACTATTTGTCCCGTTTTTTTGATCAGAAGTCCCAAAGTTTCTACAGTAACGGGATAATGTCTCTGCCCACAAAATGGCAGAAAGTTATTCAACAAAACGGTACATATATATTGTAAATAAATGTAAATAAACTTTGAAAAAAATGTCTTGACTTTTCATACAAAAATACGAAAATACTTTTTCCCCAACCTATTATGACATTAATATAATATTTTTGCAATACAACGTCCCCTAGTTTTCGAAATTTAATAACTAAATGCTTGTGCTATGGAAACTTGGTTTCATACTTATAATACGCAGACGCCATACAAACACAGATATTTAAAATAAATATGGTAGTTTGGATTCGAATCCAAGAGACCACAAATTTATACGTCGCGTCGCGTCAACAGGCTAGTCATTAATCCTTGTTGACTAACTGATTTGATTATGACCTGATTATTTATGGACAAAAGTTTTCACTATCAATACAAAATTAATTCTCCGAAACCTTATTCTTCTACTGAGATATTGCTATATTAATTACATAACTCAGCAATAGTAGATAGACTTTAATGCAACCTTTTATGCAATTCACTAAATAAAAAAAAAACATGTCTTTGACAGCGCAATGAGCAAAACTCAGTATTAATAACTCCTTTGTGGAATAATTTAAAAAAAAAATGTTTGATCCATTCCATCCGGAGGATATTAAATATTACAAAATTCGCAATTCGTTAGATATTCCGCTTTGAAGTTTTTTAATATATAACCCTCGAACAGGTTTTGGTTATTTTTTAAAAGCTTTTATTTAACTTGTAGGCAGCCACTGTTAAGCCTCGCCTCGTCGTTATGCTTACATCCCGAATGGAAAGATAGGTGATAGGTGGCGAACCTATTGCCATACCGGGCACAAATTTTTCAGTCATCGATATTTATCACACATAACTTCCGAAAATAATCTCTTGATTTAGAAGCGGGGTGCTCGACCACTGGACTACCGAGACATTATTAAAATAATAATGATATTAGTTTTACTTAATCTAAAAGATCACACCTAAAATAATATTTTCATGAGAGTTGTCACGGGGGTAGAAAATTAATAATTTACTTTATGTAAGATCTTAAAGACAATGTACCTCCGGCTTCGTAAAGATTATTTATACCTATTTTTCGATCACATAAATAACTAAACAATTATGCGTAATGCAGAAATAGTCGAATTATAAGAGTCTCTCATGTTATTCTCACTCTCCTCTTGTCTATCCACGTCAATATTGATCTTCAATCACAATGGTCGAAATAGAAAACCTTCGTACCTTTAATAGCAGCAGGTGACCTTACCGACAACTCCACTAACTTTATCAATATTTACTTCATTCTTAAAAAGGTCGCTATAAATAAATAGTCGATACTAACCCCTGCCTAGAGGTCACTAGATGTATTGACGTGACATTATTCATTCTGAAAGAGAATCTAGTTCCTCTGTCCGAGCAAACTTTTGTTGTGTTACCAGACTCTTTATATATATTTGGTAACTTTACGCCATTAAAATCCACTTTTATAGGTAGGTATCGAAAGAGAAAGAATCGATATTTATCACACATATCTTCGGAAAATTTATATCTATTGGATATTATTATATATTGATGCTTCGCAAAGCATTAAGCTTCGGATTCAGAAGCGAAATGCCGAAACATTTTCGGCATTATGCTTCTGAATCTGAATGCTTCCTTAGTGGCAGAGCTACGCATTTCGCTGCATGACTGAGTTCACTTTACCGGTGAAATACCACGATCTCTCTGAATATCGACGTAAAGTGGCTCTGACCACGTTTCGCTCGTTGATAGAGGTATCCAAAAGCCCAATTCCATCCACCCTCCTCTTCCCGTCCTTCCGACCCCATCCGACTCCTATAATGGACACCTAAAAATATATTATATGTTTAGGTGTCCATGGGCGGCGGTTGTTGGCATGCCCCGCTATACCATTAAAATGCTTTTTTCTGTATTATAATAGCTACATGTTTATATTGACTGTACAGAGAGTAATCTACAAATTTGTAAGAGCTTAAAAAGCTTACATTATAAAAGCGGAAATTAATTCAAATGAAAATCTTCGCATTTAAATTTTTGTCTTACATTTGTATGGTATCTTTAATCGTTTGGTTCACTGCCAAAGTCGTTAAGAAGATGGATAGAGTAGAATAACACACTGAGAGCCAGAGTTCGTAGACAAGATTTAATGTAACAATGTAAACCCACCGTATCGGTTATATTTCTGGCAATTAATTGTCAATGACCAGCTACTGTCAATCTGAGCATGATTGAAATAGATTCGAAGCCTATAATTAAAATTTAGAATACTAGAATAGACTCTCGCTAAACGCGTCGTAAACAATTTTGTAAGAAACGAAGTTGAATTGAAAGAGAGTGTCGGTGTGAAAGTGAGAAAGGGCATGCTCTGCTGGTTCGGACATGTAAAAAGAATGGATGATGAAAGATTGACTAAGCAAAAATACAATGCAAAAGCGGATGTATGTAGGAGTCGAAGACGGCCAAGACACATATACGATTACCAAATAGAACGTGTTCTGGAGGGAGTCAACGAAACAAGTGAGGCGTGTAAGAGTCGTGCATTATGTTCTCTCTGCCTACCCCGCAAGGGATTTGGCGTGAAGTTATGTACGTATGTAAGTTGAAATTTAAATTAACCCCCTTGACAACTTATACAAAATCAGAATAATAAATAAGTTAAGAATAAGCTGAAATCACAAAAGCACGTTTACGTAAGCGATCAACTGTAACTGTAATATTTGTCTTATTATGGGCAAGGGGAAAAATGGGCTAGCGAGTTTTATGATAGCAAGCGACTAGCGCCACCGACGGACATCGGCTACACCGGAGGGGGCAAGTCATAATTCATTTCAAAAGTGACAGATCACTAACTACGTGTCAGAATTAAACTTAAAAATCATATTTAATATTATGACACTTCCTTAATAAAATAGAATCGATACGGTAAGTTTGCAATTTGTGTTAGACAGTTCCTATAGAGCAGTTATTCATCGTTATATAAATAACAGTAAGTTATTACATATTTTAAAGTTAAACGGTTATAATAAATTAATGGTACAATACATCAAATAATGTTATTGGAAGGATGTTCCAAAGTTAAGTCGATCGGTAGAACGTGTCTCCAATATCACTGCTTAAGTAAATAGCATAGCGATACGAGTCCGACACGACTTCTATACGACATGTTTTATGTGAATTCAATTAAAAGATATTGATTATAAATAGTTCGGTGGTCCAGCGGTTGAACTCCCTGCTTCTGATGCAGAGATCGTGGGTTCGATTCCGGGCACACCAATGATTTCTCAAAATTCTTTTCCGAATATATGTGTCATAAATATCGAAGACTGACAACTTTGTCTGGCAATAGGTTCGCTATCTATTCAATTTCGTACAAAACATAACAGCGAGTCAAGGTTCAAACATCCTCTGCCTACATTTTCATGTAGGAAAAGGAGTGAGATTACTTTTTTACGTCTATTTTTCTTGGTTATATTTAAGTTTTTTTTTATTATACCTCAATACTTATATATCTAAATGACATACCTGTTAATTCATTACAAAGCATGGAAATGGCCGGTGAGTTGGCATCTCTGCCATCAAATACCTTGATGATGTCCGCTCTACGAAGACAACTGTAATGAAATTACATCATTATATTTAAAAAGTCACACTTTCATTTTAAAAGTACATAGGTAGGTACCTAATTTAATTAAAAAATCTCTCTTTGTGTGCCATTTTCACACTTCCCACATTTGAGTTCCTGCACTTTGGGTGCGCTACTCTAAAAATATTTATAATCTGTTTATTAAATTATTATATTTTAGACAGCTAAGATGCCATAATGGCGTCATAACCTAAAAATTCCAACAAAAATTAGACGCCCTATTTCATTGACAATGTCACTGCGATTTTAGGGGTGTAGTTAGTCAATCGATTAATGTCATCTTTTGACAATATGGTAGAGCAAACTTTTATTATCGATGTCGGCAAAGAATTGTCGTCGGATTGTGAATAGTTTTTGTTATATTATTGATATTCTACAATAATACACCCCAAATTCCTCCCCATCCGTCTCTCTCGCTTACGTCCCGATCCGATGAGAATTTCGGGATGAAACAGTCTTCATTCCAAAGTTCAGCCAAATCCGTTGCCCATGATACCCACCTACCTACATTTTCATTAATGGAATGATGATATTTTTTAATAAGTATTGATATTTTGAATTCTCTTGCAGTCACTATTACCGTCTGTCATAAAATACAATAAAATAATAGAGGGAGTATAGTAAACTTTACTTTAAACTAACTCTAATATAGCCGTAAGCTTTGGATATACAAAATAATATACAATTATTTTTCAACTCAAAACACGATTGTGTTTTCAGTTAATGGGTCCGTCCACCACGGGTTAACCGGCATATTTAAATTTACCAAATCATTTTGTAATAATTACTGAAACCTCAAACAGTTTGCCATATAGAATTTAAATGGATGCGTGCAGATTTTTAGTAGTAACTAACTAATTCAACTTCATGCCAAATCCCTTGCGGGATAGGTACAAAAACACATCGCCATACGACTCGATTCTTACTTTTCTACTCGATTTTTACTTTCATAGCTTTTGTCACATCCGTTTGTCGGTTTTTAAGGTTCCTAACACTACCTTCCGCAAGGAGACGGTCAATTTGGTTATGGATTATGTGTCGTGGCCATTCTCGACTCCTATATACTCCTGCTTAGTACTTAAATAAATTATGCCTTCTCTTCATATAATACTGGTATATTTTCTTATATCAGCTGTAGATAATGAACAATGTGTTTAAGGTGTAGAATAAAATACACTTCTGTGGTGATGGAGCAAAAGAAAATGAGATCTCAAAAGGAATTCTTCATTAACGTGCATTCTCTAGTTATATAGACTCATTTTCTTACAAGCAACTGGCAACTTTCATATTCTTAATACTTAAGTTACATCAAATATTTTTTGACGATACCGTTGAATAGGTGACGCAACTTATTACTTAGTCATGTGGCTAGATACTTACACAACACGTAAGTTACATATTACATATCACGTAAGTTGATAAATACTTATAGAAACAAATAAACTGAAGTGTATAAAAAAAGTTATCAATGTACATAATAATTGGCGTTTTTGAAACACTAACAAAAATAACAATTATTTAATTTCAGGTCCGGTATGCGTGGAAACGTTTTTTCATAATCCACGTCACACTAGTACCCACTTTGCGCACAATATTATTTGAACCGATTTTTTTTAGCAGTCTCTCTCGAGGCTTATTACAATTTTGTTACGGTCTACTTGTTATTTTAATCATTTACATATCATACACGTGAGATAATGGAATACTGTTAATTAAAAGATACGGTGTCGCTTCAATATTTAATTGTTAATTACCAAGGAAAAAATTCTGCTCAGTCACTGTTAATTTTAATTACTTCATTTATAACTGTAGACTAAATCATGTATAATTTAAAGAATATATGACAATAAGTAGTGCACTATAAATGTTTGGTAAGAACAATAGCCACATACCACCTTTAAACGATTTTAAAAGTGCAAAAAATATATTTTATATAATGTTTAACTTTAAACTTTAAATTTTTTACTATGTTTTAACTTTGACATTTACGCAATTGAAGTCTGTAAAAAGGTATAAAAAATCAGGCAACAAATAATATTTGTATACATAAATGTTTAGAAAACAAGCATTTATTTGTACAAAATCCAATCAGTTTCATCTAAACACAGATTTCAACAAAATTTGTTATAAATTGAAGATTTACCGAATAAAATTCCTTTGTGAATTCCGTTTGAGTCTGGGTTTGTTTAAATGTATCGATGCCAAAGCCGCGTTTGTGATTCGAACAAAAGGTATACGAGGACTTTATCCCACTAAGCCATTAGTTGCATGTTCGAAATCCTTCTTTATCAATGGTGTTTCATGTTTCGTAACAACGAATATAAAAGGATGTATTCTATGCGTCATTATTGATCTGTTTTAGGTTATATCGCGTTTTTGAATGAGCAGGAAAATAAAGAACAATTTTATTATAAGTGTCGTAATGATATTTTATAAAAGGATTATTTAAATTTATTAAGTAGGATTAAAAATAATATTGCGAAGAATGTTGATAAAGACAAATTCAGGCGTTTTTTTTTTTAATGATTTGCGCCTAGTCCAAATAAGTATACACCACAGAAATAGATCAAGATAGAACGGCGAATAGGCGTGGCAAGCGTGCCAACACCATGCACTATATTGCATGCTTTTCGAAACTCGCACTCATTACGCAAAATCAATAAAGTTGGTACCATATAAAAATAATAAATTTAACACACGTTGCAGATAATAATATCGATAATCTAATGAGTGTGTCTCCTCACTAGTCGCCCCGCTCACAATGAAAATGACGTCACGCTGTAGGCGTGGTTTTTCAAAAAAGTGACACGCTTGAAATGTATGGAAATATGACATCGCAGCCGTTCTATCTTGATTTATTTCTGTGGTATACACTATATATTTTTGAGATGATGAACACTAATACTCTAAGCCTCGAAACTCGTGTCCTTTCAACCGTCAAATGCACGAAAAAAACAAGAATATTTTATATACATACCTGCAATAACTACTACTACTACTTTTTGTAAAAATAAAAAAAAAATTAAGACCAAAAACTCACAGCGATTAAAAATTATGTTATTTTTCTATGTTTCCAAATTTCACATCTCATCTGATGATGTATTGCTGTGTGGTACCGAGGTGTGACGGTGTATGAATTTCCTTAATCACAAATGTCAGAAAATTGCAGGAAAGTTTCTGAAGCGATACGGAGTTCTAATCAGGCACACATTTAAGACGTTATTTACAGAATAGGTTCGCCATTTGGAACGCAAACATAACGGCGAGTCGAGGCTTGACAACCGCTGCCTACTTCTTCGGATAGAAGAAGGCGAATGTTACCTAAACTTTTAAATCTCCAAGAGGCGAAATTACTAAAAAACATGTCAAAATTCGTTACGTACCAAGATTGCTTCATAATAACATTCCGCAAATAATCTAATATAATATTATATATTGCAAGTGTACCAGTATACAAGTAACAAGTATCTATAATGTCGGTTCGTGTATTATCCGGTTAATTGAACAAGTGCAGTTAGTTTATGTACTGTACTCATTAACGAGAGCACTGAACGTTCGTTTTAACCATAATTTAATTATAGCGAATCTGTAGCCACTACTGCTTCAGGGATCGGTAATGGCCGAGCTGCTTTGACCAAATATTTAGCTGGGTCACACGTAATATTGCGATGATGAGCTAAGCTATTATTATATTGGAGTATAGCTGGCTTTGTGAATTGTCATCAGATTAACCTAATCCTAATATATTACAACCCATCGCCGCTATAAGGAAACGAGATCATGAGTATGCAAGAGTGTACATCAAAGTAGGATCAGCGTAGTTAAAATGAAGGCACATTTTGTGGAGTGACTCTCAGTGTCCTCGTTTAAATCGAGACAGTAAGGAAGGAAGATGGATTGAAGGAGAGTGTCGGTGTAAAAGTAAGAATGGCCATGATTCGATGGTTCGGACATGTGGGAAGAATGGATGATGCAAGATTGATTAAGCAGATATACAATGCAAAAGTGAATAGATGTAGGAGTCGAAGGCGGCCACGACACACTTTCCATAACCAAATAAAACGAGTTTTGGAGGAAGGGAGGTGCCTTAAAATCGACGAGCGTGTATGACAAGAGTTATGAAAATCAAAGAAGCGCGTGTGGTGTGTTAGAAATGTGTCTTATGGCTCTCTGTTCTCTTTGCGTAACCCACAAGGGACGTGGCGTGAAGTTATTTATGTTAAATGTTAAATATCTTACTATTATTTAAAAAATCGTAACGTTTAACTCTATTGCGGAAGTATGAAGTATACTTGTATTATTTTACATACTGGAGTTGAGTAATATGTTGGAACGGTAATTTTACGATAGAAAATACTTTCCTTTAACCGTATACCCATGAAAAAAAAAGGTTTAGAGAGTCGACATGCCTTTCAGTTAAATGTATGCAATGAAGATTTTCTTTTTAGAATCTGTATTTTTAATATCAATTTTAATAAGGCAATAAAATTATTATACAGCGTAAGTACACCAAGCGAATGTTTTAAAATGGTTTCAATTGCGACTCTTTCAAATAAAATGTACATTAATTTGGTTCAAAATACAAGCTAAAACCGGAAAACGGACTTAACAATGTAAGCCGAAAACCGAAATGGCCGAGTATTGTGAGTTGGACGATTTAATACTTTATCCATTAACACAACATTGGCAGTAAGTACGTGAGTTTATTTGAACAATTCTACCCGGTCATGTATTAACACGGATTATATTAAATTTGAGATTATTACCGAATGACTTTGAAATACATACAGAACTTCACACCAAGTCCCTTGTAAGGTAAGCAGAGAGAACAGACCGCCGTAGGGCACGATTCTTACACACTTCACTCGTTTCTTTGACTTTCATACCTCTTATCATACGCGCTTGTCTTTTTTTAAGGTTCCTGACATGACCTTCCTCAGAGGCTCGTTCAATTTGGTCATCAAAAGTATGAAGTGGCCATCCTTGACTCCTACATCCTTCTGTACTTGCATTGTTTATCTGTCTAGTCAATCTTGCATCATCCATTCTTTCTACGTGTCCAAACCACCCATATTCATCATCATCATTAGCCTATTGCAGTCCACTGCTGGACATAGGCCTCTCCCAATTTGCGCCACAACAACCGATTCTCTGCCTTCCGCATCCAGTCTTTTCCAGCAGCCTTTCCGAGGTCGTCTGACCATCGGGCTGGTGGGCGTCCTACACTACGCTTACCAAGTCGCGGTCTCCACTTAACCACCCATATTGATCCCATGATATTATTTATTATGTCACATTGATACACTCCTGAATTACTAAGTCTTGGAATCGAATCCAGGCTCAATAAATAACCATTCTAAATTATTTTCAGTGTTGTTTGCGAGAAATTTCGATGAATGACAATACTATGTGTACTCATCATCATCATCTTCATCATCAGCCTATTGCAGTCTACTGCTGGACATAGGCCTCTCCCAATGTGCGCCACAACATCCGATTCTCTGCTTTCCGCATCCAGTCTTTTCCAGCAGCCTTTCTGAGATCGTCTGACCATCGGGCTGGTGGGCGTCCTACACTACGCTAACCAAGACGTGGTCTCCACTCTATGACCTTCTTACTCCATCTACCGTCGGTCCTTCGGCAGACATAACCAGCCCATTGCCACTTCAGCGAGCTTATTCTACGAGCTATGTCTGTTACCCCCGTTCTCTGGCGGATATACTCATTCCTGAGTTTATTTGTCAGAGATACCCCAAGCATAGCTCGCTCCATAGCTCCCTGAGCGACCTTAAATTTGTGGACTAGCCCCATTGTGAGTGTACCCGGTGTATGCCAATTGGTTCCGCCAACTATAAAACGTACGTAAAATTTTGGCAATGCGAGGCATAACAATGGCTGCTTACACCTTCACGTAGGAAAAGCGTTATTCAATAAATATTACTATATAAACCTTTAGGACACTTTCGCCCGAATACTGAACCGCCACTCAAATTTGACAATCAATAAAGTGCTACTTACTGCTCAAATTTCACGTATTCTGTCTAATGTGACAGCTACTTAAACGTTTAAGTAGCGCTTATATATAGTGGCGGTTCAGTATTCGGGCTTTTATGTCATAGTATGTAATCTATTTGATAGTTAGAAGCGAAGCAAGTTCCATGTTATTTAATTGACAGATAGCAAAGTAATTAGCTCTATGATTATATTCCGTTTGGGATAGATAAAACATTGGCTCGTAAGTAGTTTCAGGGAACTTTAACTTTATGCCTTTTATAGCCAAAAGTATAGGCAGTGGCAGCTATGTCGTATTATATCGGAATCCATTTTGTCAGTCATTGATAATATATTTATTACCTACTCATAAGTTTCGTAATTAACAAGTCATTAATGTGAGCATGACCCAAACACTAGATATTTGATTGAAATGCAGTAGTAAATTTTAAACTTTTAAATTGTTTTTCTCCAGCAATTGATTTAACAAAATCGTCGATATTTACCACGATAATATTTATTTCTCCCATAACGTTTACTAAGCAATGCCATATTTTCATGATTTAAATAGTTCAGAGCATTTATTTTTTATAATGACGTAGACTTCTGCAGTTTTATTGCTGAAAGTTCGTATATTCAATATCAGTGATATAACTTAAGGTACAACTTAACATACATACATAGATATGTCTAGAACAAACAGGCTCTTGGTTTGAATTTGGTTCGGATGATAAAAATCTTTGGTATCATTATATACCGGTATCGTTTAAACCACTAGGGCATTCCCCATCACTGTATATCCTATACCTATATTTCCGTCAGTAGTCATTTTCACACGCTCTAGTCACTCTCTTCTTACGCAACGAATTTTGATGCAGTTTTTTTTAATAGGTAGAGGGTGTCAACGGGGTGGTTTTGATCTATAATTCATATATGATGTTGTAAAGAAAAAATGTTAATTTTCGAGATTTAGCACTTTAATTTGAAACGCTGCCTGAACCCTATATGAAAGATCAAAACAATGTTCTACATTATTAAACACCTTCAGAAGGTCTACAAAAAGTCCGCGAAGGCATATGTCTATCTCTTAGGAATAACCCACAATGACCATTTTAATTTTTTTACTTTTAACGAGAAATAATGGCTTATTTACGAAGCGATTTTAAACATTACAGCACTAGGTTTCACCCAATTAAGTGTCTTAAAATGATTGTGCATGTAATATAGATGATCCTGGCCTTTTACACCATGCAATTTAAACAAATATTTTCGAAGATATTGCAGTATTAACACAGCGGGACAGCAGTTTAAGCCGATTAATAGGACAAATTGAACCTCATGATTTACTCATTTATTACTTTTGATGCGGTACAAAGTTCGCCGGGTCAGCTAGTAATTTTTAAATTATGACGATTTAGAATACACAAGTCACTCGTAGCGAACGTATTATTACCAGAAAAGCTGACGTTTGCTATCAATTATATATACACACCTGATGTCACCTTTCTGAAGAGATATTTCATCGAACACAATTTTCACGCGTTCTTTCGGTCTGAAATAGAAAACAATATATAATTTATTGAGGCATTACTTATTTTTTTATAAACTTTATCTAGACGAACATGACAAATACAAAACTAACACTAACTCTCGATAAAAATGACCTTCTGGAAGTAAGTAGTGCCAAAATCGATGATCAGCGTTGGGTTTAGTTTGGCTGCCTACACCTTTGAATAATAATGGCGTGAAGTTAAGAAATAAAATAAAAATAACAAAAGCATTTACTGAACACAACAAACCATCAGCTGTTGTTGAACAACTTTCAATGTACGTTGTAAAAGTTGATGGAGAAAGTAGATTGCATTTGGAATTGCAGTACGTGACTGTTATAACGAGGAAAACAAAACTGCGAGAGATATAGCTATATCATTATCATTACATAGTATAAAACAAAGTTGCTTTCCGCTGTCAGTCCCCTTATATGCTTATATCTTTGAAACTACGCAACTGATTTTGATGCGGGTTTGTTTTGATAGATAGAGGGTGTTAATAAAATTTCATATTTGTTCTTCTCTTGCAGGTATGGTGTTATTTATGGACAAATGGAGATATAGTGGTAGAGCCAAGCAGTTCGCTGCATGAATGGGCCGGCTCGACCGGTGAAATACCACGACCTCTCAGAAGATCGACGTAAAGTGGCTCATGCCGCGTTTCGTTCGGTTACAGAGGTACCCGGAGGCCCACCCCCTTCCTCATCCTTCCCTATCCCCTTTCCCTTTAAGGTCGGCAACGCAACAGTAACACTATATGTGTTGCTGGTGTCCATGGGCGGCGTTCGTTGCTTACCATCAGGTGACACGCCTGCTCGTTTGCCCTCCTATCCCATAAAAAAAAATCGTGGTTTTGGTCTTAAGCCCATGTTGTTCGCCTTTTTGATGGGATAGGATACGATAATAATAAGGATAGGAGAAGGGAGTGGGCCTCCGAAATAAACGGGGTAGGTCGAACCGGCTAATTCATTTGTTGTTTGCTACAAACTACGGGGTTCTACCACTGTTCATACGTATAGCACTATTATTACATTTAAATGCAACTAGGTCCATCAAGGATGAACTAGGTAAAAAAAATAGTTGAAATTATGTGAAGTAAGTAATTTTTCCACTTAAAAATATCCTTCATTATAATATGAGAAACTAAACCTCAAGATGAAACATACCTGGCATGAAAATGATATGTACAGCGCACATTATTCGGATAGATGGATGGGTACCGAGGGCTGTAGAAGCTCCCGTGTGTCGGACGGTTACTTGAACGGCTGAACTGGTAGTCACACTCCGTCCCAAGAACCCGAACACCGTCAATGTCAAATATACCTGAAAGAGAATTTCAGACTATCACATATTTTGAAAAGGTAACGCTATTGCTAATAATAATAATATGGATAAGTTAGACTGGGTTAGGAAAGTGACCATCCAATATTAATTAAATAGGTAGCTAGACTGTTTAATTACAAATCAGTAGAATCTTTTAATTGTATATGACCATAAAATATTTATTAAAGAAATACAAGAGCTCATCAGCTAGCTTGGCCCGACTGATAGTATACTACTGACGAATTCGGTGTCGCAGTGGGTCTGCACCAAGGGTCTGCTTTGAGCCCCTACCTCTTCCTGCTAGATACGGACGCTTTGACACTGAATCTACAGGAGGAGGCACCCTGGTGCGTGCTCTTTGCGGATAACATTGTGTTCGTCGGGGACGATGGACAGGATGTACAGAGCAGACTGGAGCAGTGGAGACAAAAGCTGGAGAGTTTTGGCCTACGAATCAGTCGATCCAAAATAGAGTATATGTTTTGTGGTTGTGGCGGTCTTTCCTATTCTGTTTCCATGACGCTGGACGCTGCGGATCTAGAGTGCAAAGTGATAGCGAAATTGACCGCGACATACTGCATCGAACGAGCGTTGGATGGATAAAATGGCGACAGGTAACGGGAACAATTTGTGACCCCCAAATGCCTCTAAAATTGAAAGGCAAGTTATACAAAACGATAATCAGACCTGTTGTCATATATGGATCAGAATGTTGGGTCATGAAAGGGACGAACGAAAAAAGAATGCATGCTAGGGAGATGAGAAAGCTGAGATGGATCTGTGGAGTGACGAAAAAGTATAAAATACGGAATGATTATGTAAGAGGAAGCTTGAAAGTTACGCCTATAACTGAGAAGATAAAAAGAAATTGCCTTGCGTGGTATGAGCATGTTATGAGGAGGGATAATGCACATGTCCTGAAAAGAATGATGAAGCTGAATATAGAAAACAAGAGAAGAGGGAGACCGAAGAAATCAACACACAATTCATCCATGTTGGGATCCCTTCCATCCAGGAGGGGTGTTGCTGTGGAAAAAGTGAATGATAGGTAAGCGTGGAGAAGAAAAACCTGGAGAAGGGCAGTAAGATGATGACTAGCTGACCCGGCGAACTATGTTCCGCATGAAAGCAATTGTTACAGCGTTTACAATTAAAGTTCTTAATATCTCGCATATTATCACTTTATATTTATTATACACGAATTATATATACAAACCACACTGCTGACACCCTCTGCCTATTAAAAACCGCATCAAAATCTGTTGCGTAGTTTCGGAGATCTAAGCATATATGAGGACAGACAGTAGAAATCGACTTTGTTTTATATTATGTAATGATATTTGATTTTGCAATATTACGCCTTTTCTATCTGAAGCTGTAAGCAGAGGCTGCTACACCTAATTTGTACGTCCCAAATGACAATACCATGACCATAATATTAGTCTATAGATGCCACATAAATTACCATGCATTTATTAGTAAGCCATATTTACTTCACAAAACTTCCGAAAAGTCATGACAAACCTGAGACTTTTTTTTTATAAAGTCCAGACCATCAAGACGATTTTTTGACATTACTGTTTTATTTATTTATCGTGTATAGGAATTAGTACATGAGGTGGACTTAATGCCAGAAGTAATTCTCTGCGTAGACCTTTAGGTTAATCAGACTAACTCGGGTATTTGGTTCAGAAAAAAAATATGTTTATCTATATGTTTTGCCTGTCTGTTTGAAGGCTATAGACCCAAAATTGAGATTATCTTGCCTTAACTTGAATCATGTCAAAAAGTCGTTATCAAAACCTTTATAATTCGTGTCTTCTATAAAATAATCTTTATTAATAATAATAATAATGTATAAAGATTTTCGCTATTGGAGATATTTAAGAAAAAAATAACAGTATTAAGTTATAAAAACCTTTATAATTCGTGTCTTCTATAAAATAATCTTTTTTAAAATTAAAATAATGTTAAAGGGTTTTAGAAAAGAAGACATTTAAGAAAAAAATAACAGTTTTTTTTCTACTATTCGTTAGTCTTTATGTTTTTTACTCTGATTAAATCATCTTTATCAGAAATTCCACGCAGGCTGAGCTGTCGGAAACAACTGGCATATTATATCTCGATATGGAGTTCGTGGGGTCAGCTGATATTTTATACATTTTGTCGACAAATAGCTGAATATGATAAAGGAATAATAATAATAATATCTTGGACACAATACATACAGCGCCCTCTAGTTCCAAGCTAAGCAACTAAATGCTTGTGTTATGCATACTAGATAACGGATATTAATACACATATACTTTTCTTTTTGTAAATACATACTGTATGTGCTCGGGTGGGAATCGAACCCCCGACCTCAATTCTGCAGGTAGTTTTACCAATGCGCCACGAGGCCCGTCAAATAATAAGACGCATTATGCTATTTACGCGTCACGTGATTATTAGAGATCGACTTCCGACCTCCGCGTTACACGTGATGTTTGATATATTATGAATAGTATATACAGTGCATAAACAACGGATACATACACTATAGCATCTTCTCATGATAACCCCCACATTCGAAATCGGGCCGCTCGTGGCGATTGTGTCCGTGTTTTTTTTTGATCCACGGAGGCCTTCCCACCTTTACACCTTCAGAAGGTCTACAAAAAAGTCCGCGTGGGCATATGTCTATCTCTTTGGGATAACCCACAACTTTAAGTTTACAAGAAATAATGGCGAATTTACGAAGTGATTTTAAACAGCATTAATTTTCAGCAATCCAATACAGATGACAGACAGGCTGATAGATATCAGCCTGTCTGTCATCTATATTATTATGTCTAATTATTCATTATGTGTATTTTAATAAGAGAGAAAAGTCCAGTTAGCAATTCACAATGCAATACTGATCCCAACGCTAACTTATGGAAGCGAGAGGTGGGTACGGCAGAGCGTACATTAAAGTAGGATAAACGCGGTCGAAATGAGGGCATTGCGCAAAATCTGCGGAGTGACTCTCGCTCGCTCTCCGCTCTCGCTGACCGCGTGGAAAACAAGGTTATAAGGAAGGAAGTCGGATTGAGATTGTCGGTGTAAAAGTAAGAAAGGGCATGCTCCGATGGTTCGGACATGTAGAAAGGATGGATGATGCAAGATTGACTAAGCAGATATACAATGCAAAAGCGGATAGATGTAGGAGTCGACGACGGCCTAGATACACATTCCATGACCAAATAGAACGTGTTCTGGAGGAAGGTGATGTTAGGAGCCTCAAAAATCGACGCGCGTGCATGAAAAGAGTTATGAAAGTCAACGAAGCGAGTGAGGTGTGTAAGAATCGTGCCCTATGGCGCTCCGTTCTCTCTGCCTACCCCGCAAGGGATTCGTCGTGAAGAATGAATGTATGAATGAATGAATGTATGTTAATATTAATTAATATTAAATAGGCAAATCGATTTGGTATAATATTTACTGGTAATGTATTTTATTTGATGTCGCGTTTCAATATAGGCCTTGTAACATGTGGTAGATTGAACATGTCTGTCATGTTGTCACATGGTGGCTTATTCAGTCACGACCACGCCTTTACGAATATTGAATTGCTATGTGTGTGCTTACCTTTGCTCCTCCGGAACAAAGAGATAAATTAGAACACAGTAGAAAGAACCTGTGTGTGTGTGTGTGCGCGCGAAGTCTCGTTCAAAAATTTACATTCAGAATTTATGCGAAGAATGCGTGTTGAATTCGTAATATTTCATATCCTCTATAGTTTAGTGAGCTTCAAGCTTTCAATAATAAAGAGACAAATTTTATTCGCGTCACCTATTTTCAGTTCGATTCTAATTTAATGTGATTGACTACACATTATATATCCATTTCTTGGATTTTCACGAATCACATTCATAACATTGAAACAACTTTTTATGTATCGCGTTTATTTAGAACTTATTTTCTATTTGTTTCCCGACGTTTCGAACTCTTTACAGATATTATTTTCACGAGTAATGAACAAAATGATGGTAGTCGTTCAGAAGCTACATTGATACAGAAAGTACCTACATTTTGGAAATAAAAATCAAAAAGTTGAAGATAAAAATTACCTGTTCTACTTACTAGAAAAATATTGTTGTTTCTATAATATCTATTCTTGTTTAATACGAGTATGTATAAAAATATACACAAAAACATAACAAAACTTCATGACTTTTTGTACCCGAAGGTGTAGGCAGTTGCGAACCCATTGTCAGACCGGGCAGAAAGTTTTCAGTCATCAATATTTATCACACATAACTTTCGAAATTAATTTAGCAAAGTCATTGGCGAGAGCCGTGAGATTCGAATCCGCGACTACTTTATTCAGAAGCGGGGTGCTCGACCACTGGACCACCGAGACTTTGAATATACACCTTGATTAATATTTTAAAAACAATGACCATCATTTCATTACTAGTGAGGAAATCAAGTGCATTTTACTATTTTTCATATGGAACATAGGGTAGACAGACGAGCAAGAGGGGAACCTTATGGTAAGAAACTAACGCCGTCCATGGACAATTGCAATATAGATAATTTTACAGTTACATGACCTTTAAGATGAGATATGGATGACGTCGGATTTGGGCCTCCAGGTGGGGTCTCTGGAGGCCCAAATCCGAATCACTGAATGAATCGCCGCATGAGCCGCATTACCTTGTCATTGGTTGTTATATACACCGGCTAATTCATGGAGCGAATTGCACCCACTGTAAAACTAGCTAAAATTTCTATCGTAATCGCTTATGATTATAGCTGAGTATTACACTAAAATTGTATTTCTTTAAGCGCTAAATGCTATAAGAATACAAAGTTTAGTTAAACAAATACAAATAGAGATAGTGAAGTGTTTTGCACTATTTTATTTTGCAGGTGAATGTAGGAACGTGAGATCGAGCGCACAGCCTTCAGGCTCAAGAGCTCTCGTTCAATCGTACGTGCGATTTATTCCCAGAACAAATAAATTGTTATAATTTTAATTGATTTTAAAACGTTGCTATTAATTGAAAATATACTGTATAGGTAAATGCATACATAAGTGATGTTATGAATATGCGCATTCGCATTTACGAATAATCGCATGTTTTTTCTTATTCGCATTTGTAAGAAATGCAGCGAATGTTGGTTAAACAAAAAAAAAAGAAATTGTTTATTGAACTAGCTGACCCAGCAAACGTTGTTCCGCATCAAAATATTTTTTTACAGCGTTTACAATTAAATCTCGAAAATTATCACTATTTCTTTACAAAATTTTAGACGAATTATATATAAAAACCACTCTGTTGACACCCTCTATTAAAAAATCGCAAAAAAATAGTGCGTGGAGTCCTTCCGCGCTAAAGGAGTGAAACTTTGTAACATACTAACACACTAAATGTTAAAGTCGCATTGGTAAATTTAACGGCTCTGGAATCGAATCTGGGTCTGTGTAGAGTCAGGAGTAGTTATACTTCTCTATTTTGGATGTTCTGCATTTAATTTTTTTTCCGCCATATTGAATTTAGAATGACGTCATTTTTCGAGTAACTCCTAACAAACAAATGAAAGGTATTTGATACTCATATTGTAGAAATGTATTTAAAATATTAATTTAGAATAACGACATTTTACTTTTCGAGTTACTACCAAAAAGTTAATCTTAACCTGACCTTTCATTTGATATTGCCCTTCGATTTATTTGAAATATCTTACTCTGCCATCTTGGATGGTTCGCCATATTTAATTTAGCGTGATATCACATAGTATACCATACATTACTTTAGAATTGAGTTCAGAGATTCACTCGACCATACATACTATACATACTATATATACCTGTTACCGCCGTACAACAATCTAACGATCAAAATTTGGAACTTATGTCTTGTGTCGTGACTTTTAAAGATTCACCGCAGTTTAAAGGAGTAAGTCCAGAACAACGTTTTTCAATGTCGGCAGAGTGCGCTATGTTAATGTCCGACAAGAGAACCCGCCACACTTGCATCGGCGCCGTCGCCACCACTGAACCACTGGCGATCACGCCCACAAGTGCCTGCGAGTCCACGGACGGCGCGACTCAACGCACACAAGCACATCTGAGTTCACAGGAATGCGATTGTTGCACGATACACACGGACGGAGAAAATGACGAGCGCCTGTACGACATGGTTCGAAAATGTTTTATGTTTGAAAGTATCGGAATCTGTAACAAACCTCGAGTAAATGAGAACGAGTTAAAAGCTGTTAACACAGAAAACGATTTAGCAAAATTCGTGGATGGAAGAAGGGAAATCGGATTGTTCTGGAAGGATAACCTTTCCAAGTCTGTGGAGAGCGCGATGTTAATATTCGACACGAGAACCCGCAACACTTGCATCGGCGCCGTCGCGTCGCCACCACTGTACCACTGGCGAACACGCCCACAAGTGCCTGCGAGTCTACGGATGGCGCAACTCCACGCACACAAGTACATCAGTGTTTACAGAAACGCGCTTGTTGCTCGATACACATAGACTGTGACAATTACGAACGCCTGGTCTGGAAGCGGCGGTTAAAACTCCTATTAGCAGCAGATTTGTGTCTCTGTCGTGACACGGGGCGGAGAATGTAACGGATGGAAAACGGGTAGCGGACAGTAACGTAAATTTGAATGTAAATACGAATTCATCCAGCTATATTGACACATATTTACATGTACGAAAAATGTTACCTACCTACATATTATTTATATTGGTTATAAAGCAATAAATGATCATCGCCGTTAGTTCGGGATCTACCGACGTCTTGTCTGGGAACTACTTATAGATGGCGCGCTGCGCCCCTCAGTCCGTTTTGACATCTGACCAGAACAAGTACGTCGTGTAGTTATCTCGGGCTAACGGCGATTTGAAAATATTCTTTCGCATTTTTATTTTGTATCACTCCACGCAACCGGCATCGCCAACATATACCTATAAATAAGTATGTATATCTGGGTACATATATTGCAAAATAAAAATAACTGACGTTATCATCTGCGTACTAGCAGATCACGCGAACTTCTTACGTATATTTTATATATTTAACACCAAAATTATTACCGCGCTCATAATAATCATAGTGTGAAGATATAGAACTTAAAGCCTTCCTCAATAAATCGACTATCCACCACTGAAATAATTTTTGTTATTACGCTTTATAAGTATTAGATGAGTGGTATAGTGCCACCACTAGCTACTAGATGTCATGTACAGTTAAAAATCACGCTTAAGCAATTTTATTCGTGGGTTTATATATAGACCGGTTCAAATTTGTCCTTACTACCATTATATATATTATATATTTGTTACTTTATATTATTATATATTTGTCATTTTAAATAACTCAGCAGACATTGTTCAATGAGTATCTATATTTATTTATATACTGTTTAAATATATACGTATTTATACGTATGTATTCGTATCTGTATGTATGTATATATGTTGTGTATGTGTATGTATCTTATATATATGTATGTCTATCTTGACGAGGTTTGGTAGGAGCGACAGTACACCGCGTATTACTCTTCCTAGCTAATTATGTCCATATAAAGGTTGTCTGGCAGTGATCGCAGCATGCGATAAGACCGCCTTTTGTACTTGCCTAATATTATTATGTACTACTCACTGTAATGTATTCTATGTATGGTGTACAATAAAGCGCATTCTATTCTATTATATTCTATATTACGTTTTAAGGCCGCAAGGGGGCGTTGAAAGCGTTAAACGATTTCACGAGATAGTAGAAGTTCCACTTTAATATATATTTTTTATTTTAATACAATCTACACTAAGAAATTACTAGACACCAGTAATAAGAGACAGTTATCTGATTGGCAGTTATCTGGCACCATTCTGTCACTAATCCACACCAGTTATAGCTTTCGTAAAGATTAGCTATGAATCAGGATTTGGACCTGCATACTCTTAAACTATCGAGAATATACTTGCTTAATAAAAAGTGCAACTCATACATGGCTTGGCAGTGGTTGTAAGCATTTACCAGTAGAAAAGCAAACAAAGCTCAAGTATTGTGGTGTCGGGTATCTAATGAAAAACAAACAACTAAACACTAAGCACTTGCTCCTGTTTGTACCAATACAATTGTATGTATTGCACTTGTAAGTAAATTATTATCCAATATCTAAAGGTCTAAAGAGCACCCGCTTCTGAATTAAGAGGTCGCGGGTTCGGATCCTAGCTCACACCAATGACTTTTTAAAATTATCGAAAGTTATGTGTGATACATATCGATGACCAAAAAACTTTGTGCCCGGTATGGCAATAGATTCGCCACCTATTCTATTTGGGACGTAAACGCAACGGCGAGATGAGGCTTAACAGTCCCTACCTACACCTTCGGGTAGAAAAAGGCGTGAAGTTATGTTATGTTAATATCCAATATATAGAATTATTAGATCTTTTAAATATTTTAAATATACAGTAGCAGAGCCACCCAGTTTGGTGTATGGATGGATCGGGTAGACCGGTGAATTAACACGGCCTCTACTCAATATCGACGTAGAGTAGCTCATGTTGCCTTTCGTTGGATAAGAGAGGTATGTGGAGAGTCCACCTCAGTTCAATCTACTCTTCCATCCTACTCCCTTAGGGCTGGCAACGAATCTGTGAAACTATCTGTGTTGCAGGAGTCCATGGGCGGCGCTAGTCACTCACCATCAGGTGACCCACTTGTATATTTGCCCTCTTATCAGACAAAAATGTTACTACAGCTCTTCTCCGCAGTAATTTAGTTTATTAGAGTGTATGCCACGTTTGTGACATGCGGTAAAAGGTTCAGGTCCTTTAAATATTTAATAAATACATATTGAGTGGATCAGAAAAAAGGTAAAATTATTGCAAAGAGCAGACTCGAATAGTTGGAAATGGTATAAAATAACAAAAAAAAATGATATTTGGTTTGTTCGTTTGAAACAAATGTTGTACAAAACTCGAATACTTGTGGCAGGCAGAATTATTAAAGTAGAATTTTAGGCTTTTAAAATACGCTCAACAAATTGCGTTTGAATATTTCATACAAAAAGTGCAACACTTTTTAAACTCGACTTATATTTATATATGTAAAATACAGATTTGAGGCGTACTTCCATAAAAACCTTAGTAAAATATGATTAGATTTATTATTTATTTATATATTTTTTATAACTATGAAAAATGTATTTTTACCAAGCAATAATTAAAAAAAAAGAAGTAGAACAATCTGCTGCGTAAATAGGCTCGTTTCTACGCTACCTCTCAGAACTCAGGGGCTCATGATACGTTCCGTTCTGCGACTTATTTTGTTGATTTTTTGTCAGATAGAAAAACAAAACATATGTGTGAATTCTGTTCTTATTTGTGAAGATTTGTGTGTAAATCCCTGGCTTATATGAACACACTAAGCCTTCGATCCTGGCTGTCATAAACTTCTAGGACAATTGATATAAGGGAATCAGAGTCAAAGTTCACGCTAGAATACTCCAGTATTCTAGCGTGAACTTGATAATATACCCGGAGGTTCTTCATCATCTTTACACGCGTAAATATTGAAGAAGATTTAAGTGCGCTCATTGTGTTATACCTTCACGCTATCCTTAAAATAGTTGTCAAATGATAAGTGTATTTCATTGATAATTATAACATTTATAATTACTGGAACACAAGTACTATACTAGGCTTACCAGAAGATTCTTTAATATACAAAATAATTAGCCGATTGCGCCGGGTAGAAGATTATGGTTCATTTAAATGTGAGTGTATATAAATAGGCAAGTAGGTACAACATGTCTACTTCCATGTCTCGAGCCGCCGATACACGACGTCGGGCTTAGCGAAATGTATTTTTAAAACTTTATGTATGAATAAGCACTCAAAGCATGATATTTTACACACCCTTACCATGGTTTCACGTTGAAGTATGTCGTAAATTGATCGACTTGATTTCGAGAACTTTACTTTTGTATTTTGCGTAGAGATCAAAGTTGAATTGTACTAACAGTGGTAGAGCCAAGCAGTTCGCTGCATTAAAGGGCCGGCCGGAAATACCACGACCTCTGCTCAGTGGCTCATTGCCGAGTTTCACTCGGTGAGAGAGCATCCTTTCTCATCCTACTCCCTTAAAGGTCGACAATGCAACTGTAACACTATAAATATGTATTGCAGGTGTCCATGGGTGGCGCTGGTCACTTACCATCAGGTAACACGCATACTCGTTTGCCCTCCTATCCCATAAAAAAAAATACTATATTTTTTTAGTTTAGGAGTATAAACCACCAAACATGTATTATATTATGTTCTTGGTGGTAAGTAACTAGTGCTGCCCATGGACGTTCCAGTTCCCTTGCTGGCCTTTAAGTGGGCTGGGAAAGTTAAGGGAAAGGGGATGGGCCACCAGACATTTATCTCACCTAACTTGAGCCACTTTACGTCGATATTCTGAGAGGTATATGCTGCACCACTCTGCATCACATACTCTACCACTGTATATGTAGTTTAAATCATTATTTCGTGATTTAAACTTCAGGTCAAAATCTATTTATGTCTGTATACGTATGTAATTAGGTCACGTAACAACTTGTGCGTCATTCCTGGATAGCGACCGCTAGCGATCTAATATAAGTTAGGTATAATATATATGTCTATGAAATATATATTTTGTCATTTAAAACGTAGTGGAACTATTCAAAATGTCTTTCAAAAGATTTTCCAGAAATCGACAATAAATTGGACATTAATCGTAGTAAGAGATATGAGAATAAAATTGAGCCACGTCGCGACGCATATCAGACGAGATATTCATAGATCGCTTCCATCTTCGCGCATGAATATTCAATATTCTTGAAAGAAAACTTCGGTGTATTTTATGGCTGGTACTGTATACCTATAGGTACCTACATCCAGTAACTTTCACCAAGTTCTGAGAGACAAGTTTAGTTTTTTTAACGAATTTAACCGAATATTATTATAGTAATTTAAGTATTAGATAGCCTTAAAACAATATTAGACGATAATATACAAGATTTTTTGTTAGTATGTTTTTCAGTGCGCAAGTACTCCGAAACTTATATATGTTGTATATGTACTAGTTTTGGTTAAACCCAGAAGTATTTATACAGAGAAGTCAGAACGCTATAAGATTTTCTATAGTATTAATGTACACAATAATAAACTAACATCTTAGTTCTGTTTTCTGCCAATAGCTGAGCTAAAATTTAGGAGTACGAATGTTTAAATACGTACGATTATCATTATTACATGTAAACATAGATTGATGAGTTAAATCTACAATTTCTGGAAACATTAAATTTAGTCAAAATTATATTAACTCGCGTTCAGGATTAAACAGATATTAAACGCGAGAACAGCAACAAAACTTCCCGCGGGTCTAAACGAAGTACTTTCTGGATCATGGCGCCATTTGCCGACGAAAATTCTTTCCTCTAAATGGAGACCATTTGTTTAACATTTAGTTCGCACTGTGTATACTCGTGGTTATACCCATAAAAATAGACACATATTTTACTGTGTTATAATGCTTAGAGAGCTCAGTTGTATTCAGCGCCTGAATTTTTTTCGAGCTATGCATGATAATTAATAAAAAGCACTCAGTTTTCCAAAAGTGAACTATATAATTTGCATATTGAAAGGATGCTTATTGTCACTTCCAAAAGGGTGGCGTACAAAAATTTAATGGAAGTTGAAAAGAGAATAAACGAGTAAGCGACTAGACGTCTCCCATGGACATCTGCAATACCAAAAGTCACAGTTGCGATGTCGGAAGGAGAAAGGGGATGAGTCTCCGGATACCTCTATCACCGAATAAAACGTAAAACGTGTATTAACGCGATCGAGCCTCTCCATTTAATGCAGTGAACTGCGTGAACTCTACCATTGAATAAATTGTTTGAATTTAACAAAATTCCACTGCGCTGTTACCTGTATTATTTGCTAAGCACTTTATATAATCACACCACCTACTAAATTTTAACGATAGATGTCGTAACAACTCGGTCCTAAACAAATAGACGGGCCTGTTTGAAATATTAAGAGGGTTTAATTTAATATCTTGTACGTGTGCTATCTGCGCTGACTTCACTAGAAACACTGACTGTATCTAATTCTACTGCTACTGTTTACTGACGATTTTGAACTTTGGTCGTTTTGAAAGGATACATTTTATGTAAAATTTGCACTTGCACGTTACAATGTGAATTAGAATTTAGAATTAGATTTGTCTGTTTCCACTTCAATGTTAAACTCTAAACAGATTGAGATGAAATTTGATTAGAAGATAATTCAAGTTGCGAAGAAATATATCCTTCATAATTCTGTATCAGTCAACCATTTTGCAAATAAAATGTATTATAATTTTGAAAATAACCGGGCTAAATATTTTAATCACAACATTATACATTCGGATGTATCGTTTCAAAGTAAGTTATTCATTTCACACGATATAGAGAAATTAAGTAAATTAGACAAGGTCAAACTACGGATGACTCAGTTCAAATGTCATCACGGGAACAAAGTTTCACTCAGACAGTGCCGCAAGAAAATACTAGTAATATTATTGTTAGTCAACGAAGCGACACCAAAATGTTTAATACCATAAAAAATCGTCTTCATAAATCTCTAAAATAATCCAACTAAGTATCTATGCGAAGAGAACAATAGTTCAGTAAATCTGGATACCCAATTATAGATAAGATTTTATTAATATCGTACGTGACAATTCTGTTTACCAAAGAAAATAACATATTTAAAAATCTATTTAAAAAGAATGTTCGGAGTTTTCCAGATATTAATTTTATGTTTTCTACACGAAAATGACGTTCCTCGCTGTGTTAATAGTCTCTGTGATTTATTTCGTGAGTATTTTTTACTTCACACTAAGTCCTTTGCCTTTGGATATTTAGTTTATAGAAGCTATAACTTTGTAAGAGCAAATATTTCTCGGTACATCTTCACGTTTTTTTCTGACTGAAGATGTAGACAGCGACTATTAAGCATTGACGCCCCGTTAAGTTGACGTCCCAAATGGAATAGGTGGCGAACCTATAGCCATATAACGGGCACAAAGTTGTCAGTCATAAATATTTTCACACATAACTTCCGAAATGAAAAGTCATTGGTGTGAGCCCGGATTGGAACCCAAAACTTGTTGATTCAGAAGCGGGGTAGTATAATATTCAATCTGATATAGTTCACACACTTCTAGTCACCATCATCCTAAACATGATATTTAGAAATACGCACAACAAATTTTATCTAAATCGGTTTGGTGGTTAAATCTTCAAAAATGACACACAGAGCTATTTAGAATTTCAATATTAGTATGGCTAACAATTATTTATAAATTTGCAATTACAATCAATATATTTTCAGGTTAATGCAAGACCAGAGGAAAGCCCAGTAGTCACTACTACTGTTATTCCGTCAGACATAAATACCGCAGCAACAGAAACTGCTTCGGTACCTAACATTGAAGCAAAAGACATCAGGCAACAAGCTCACAGCATTGAGCAAGATTTGGTCAAAACAATGCAAGAGCAATTGCAACCTTTATTGATCCAGTTTGATGAGCACACTCGAGCAAAAGTGTTACATTACGGCACGAACGGTTTATCCAGTTACTTGAGTTACTTGGTAAGTGATGAATTTATTTACTCCCGCTAAGACTAAAATAATACTAAATAATGTTGGCCCATGCAATAAGAGCAGATAAACTATTATTATTTTCTGATCTTGAGATATCCGATTTGTATAGTTCGTGAATGCTTTGAAAAACCTAATATTTTATCCCATACGACAAACTTGATTGTTTAAATGTCCCTTCGCCATACTAATAACGGTGACAGGTAGACGTATGAACTATTCACAGAATATTTAGATTTATTGTCTGTTTAAAGTTTATTAAACTGGTAATTAGAGGTACGGAACCCTTCGAGCTCGAGTCCCATTCGCATTTGGCGGGTTTTTGTTATAATTGATAACTAGGCACTCTGTCTTCTTTTCACTTTTACATATGATCCCTAATCATAATTCTTTAGATCATTATTAATTATCTATATTTTTTTTGGGGTTTCTAGAATATCTTTTTGATAATTCCTTTCATATACAATAACACCGCTGGTAACCGCAACTTTCCGTTTAATAACTTTGTGATATGCAATGCAAATTTAAAAATGCATCCGTGTTGATTATTATACAAAGTATTTATAGATCAATATGATTAGTTAAAGTTGTCTAATGAATGGTATTTACTGAGTATAGATAATATTAATACTTTGTATACACAATAATAAGACTAAACAGTAATCTATGACGTAAATGAAAATGCTACATCAGTTTGTTAATTGAATATATTTGCCTACAAACCGAAGGTCTATTGGTTTTCGCGTGTAACGACTTACAATCAGTTATATTTATTAGTAGTTCTTGTATCAATATTGATAGATTACTTATTACGTGTGTGTGAAGTTCTTTAAACAATTTTGCTGTCATTTTTCCTGTTTGGAAGTAAAAAGACATTAATTGAATTTTTTCTAGTTTCTTTCCATTAAAAAAGTGAAATTGTGAAGGAAAAAATCTACGACAAAGGAAATTTCAACCACATAAGCCACTATGGTGATAAGTCAAAGTACTTGATTCAAAACGTAAACGTAACTTCACACCTTTCTTTACCCGAAGGTGTAGGCGGCGGTAGTTAAAGCCTCGACTCTCCGAATCATTACGTTACGTCTCGAATGAAATAGGTGGTGCACCTATTGCCATACACCGGGCATAAATTTGTCAGATATCGATAACTATCATACATAATTTCAAAAAAAATTCCGAGAAATCATTCGTGTGAGTGTGGAATCAAACCCACCACACATGAGTCAGAAGTAGGGAGTTAGATGACTGGACAACTGGGATATCTAACTGGATTCAATCTCTCGAAATAACGACGCATTAATTTTTGTTAAACTGTGGTAGACACTTTTTTTATCAAAAATGCCTTAATGATGTTGTAACGGTAAGAGTGGTTTTGGAGATCAAGCTTGGTGGTATTACTATTATATTTTCACAATAAAGTGATTAGTAGTAATCGTTATTAACATCAATGGTGGTCTGGAGATCGAGCATCCCAATTCTGAACCTAGATCTCTTGTGTTCTTTTTATGGGATAGGAGGGCACAAGTGGTGATGACAACTACTAACCGCCCATGAACACTGTGGTGCGTTGCCGTTGCAAGGAAGGGTAAGAGGCATCGGGCCTCCGGATATCTCTCTCACCGAACTAAATGCGGCACGAGGCACTACACGCTGATATTCCGAGAGGTCGTGGTATTTCAGCAGTCGAGCCGGCCAATTCATGCAATGAACTGCAAGACTCTGCCACTACCGCAAGACTCTTCTACTTCTCCGTTCAATTCCTGGGTCCGACTAATTACTTTTTAGAATCATTCAAGGAAGTTATACAAGATAAATATCGAAGACTGACAAAATTACACTCTATTTATCTCAATATATTCAGCCCACTGTTTCAGTTTGGGACGATAAAACGGTGAAAATTGAAAAGTCGTACCTGCTGCTAAAATCTTCCGGTAAATAAATGCAATTACACCATTCTACCGAAATGAAATATAGCTGATTCATATAAACAGCTTATATTCCAAGTTCCAACTAGATAACTATACAGGAAATAGATTATTATGCCGAAGGCTGTATTAATAAACAGGATGCGGAAATAATTAAGCACACGTTTGATACTAGAAGCTTATGAATGTCAACGAGTTCCCTTAGTAATAAAACGTTGGGTATTTACTGCAAACTACCCACTAAAGCTCCTTCATTTGAATTTGTATAGCGCCACCAGTTTCCCAGCTTTCGAACAGCTTTACTATATTATAGTTTGTACGATATATTAACAATAAACATTTCATATATTATGTTAGTCTTAGTGGACTGACAGTCTTTTCTGATTCAAAAGTCATGTGAACGATTCCGGGCAACCACCAATTGTTTCTCTGAATTCTTTTCGGAAGTTATTTAAGCATGATAAATATCACTTAATATCAAACGTGTACCCAGTACCGTGTATGGCAGTCGAGGATTGACAGCTACTGCCCACAGCTTCGGGTAAAAAAAGCGTAAAGTTGCGTTGTTCTGTTATGCACAAATATAACAAATAAAGTACTGAAGGATCAACATTTTATTGTAGTATATCAAATCATTAATGAACAACTCACAATTTTGTTCATGCAAACAAACAAAGTCGTGGGCGACAGTGAGTTAATAATAAACGACAAAATCTAAATTGCACTCTTTAAATTTGTTGTATAAATTCCGCAGATAAAGAAGATATTGATACCTTTCAATTAAAAAACGAAAGAAACAACATAACTTCGCGCCTTCGTTACCCAAAGGTGTAGGCAGCGGCTGTTAAGCGTCGTCTGTGTACTATTTATGTAACCTATGTACTAATCTAGATTATATATTATAATCCTATTTTAATATTACTTTTGTAGCCAATAAATTCAGAATTTAACGAGAGCAGGATTTCTAATTCACATCTTGTCTTATATAACGACGATCGACGATTTTCATGAAATTTAGTACATATATAGGGAGTTTCGGGGACGATAAATCGATCTAGCTAGGAATCATTTTTAGAAAAAGGTCATTTTATCGTGTTTTATTGTGCCGTATCGTATCGTGTTTTATTATTCTGTAGATAAGATCGAAAATATTATTAATATTTCATCATTGTATTAGTATTTAATTCGTACTTAAATATAATTTCCTAAAAACACAATTTATAAAAATAAAATAACGAGCAAAGCCATCATCCAGGTACTACTAATTAATATGAGGTTTTATTAATACGGAAAATGTTTTTCATTTTAGACTTTTTTGTTGGAAGAAAATCAAAGAAATGCTGAAGACGATGTTTCTCAAAACGATGATGATAGCACAGAAAATTTTTCTGATCCTGTTGATGATGAAAGTTATGAAGAATCTGAAATGGAAAGTGAAGTTGAGTCTGAATATGATTCTGACATAGATGAATTGGAATTCTGAAGTAGACTATGCCCACTTGTTATAGAACTGGATCTCATTATAAAACTCTTGATGAATTCCAAGCTCAACATGAAAGTATTAAACAATTATTAAGCTTAATTCCAAGGGTAGTGTCAATTGCAATTTTATATGATATAATATTATTATATTATATATATTTTTTGTTCAATGTAATTATCGTATATTTAGTTTGTGTTTGGTTACTGGGAATATATATTTTTTATCCGAAAGACGTTTTTATTAACAAATTACGGTTTCCCAATTAATATTTTGCATTTGATATAGATGATATCATAGCTTGCACAAGGTACATAAGTCTTTTTTGGGAAACGGTGTATAGTTTTATAATAGGATACCTGCGCATATTCTGGCTTTGTCTTATGATCGGTTCAGGCGGGCTGTGAAGGGTCGTCTCATTGGTGGTGCATACTACACATTGATTTGTATATATGGACGAGACATATTGTTCTATTTGTACAATTGCTTATATAAATATTAGCCATTTCGACGCCGCACACATAAATATATATCTGCCTCGTTCTTACTCAGCACTGTCACTCGCACTAAATACCTCACTGATGCCGAAATTCCGCAAAACATGGCGGATTTTTTGTCAGTTCAGTCGGTAAAAAAGTGTTGGGAAAAATTTTACCCACAAAATTTCTTTGCGGAATTATCTAAATAAATTAGTTTTATTTCGTAACGAGTACAAACCTATTGTAAATTAGCTAAATATGTAATAATTAACTGATCTCAGATTGGAAGTTATAAAATGAGTAAGAGATGCATTTGTAACTAAAAAATATTCTGAAGATGTTTAGTTTTTTCATCACGCAGTCCTTTTCGGCCCCTTTATAAGTTTAAAATTTGAATCATTCTCATTTACTGTGGGGTGCACCTATCCTATGGGGTATGTTGCGGCCACATGATGTCACACCCGGCTTCAATTTTCTGTTGATATGCCACTTCCATAGGTTTCCTTCTTCATTGATACTACACCATCAATGACTTCATGACTGACAAGTCATGACCATGATCACGTCAAATTCCTTAGTCAACGCGGATTCTGTAGTTTGTATGATGGAATTTGTTCACTTATTTTGGTGTGGCGTTCTGTAATAATTACTGACAACTTATTATTTTTTAAATTTGCCTTGATATTGTGTTCAATATATGACACATAAAAATATTATTCGCCACATTTGTTGCACAACGTTACCTCTCTAATTAAAAGATGTAACGTCAGTTGTGCTCCACTATAAAAGTTTTGTTCGAAATTAATCGTGATATTCTAATCGTCCTCAATTGTTTAAAAAATACATACTCATTTATTTACTTAACTCAACTCCTGGATTTCTAAAGAACATTACTACATCATCTTGTAAAGGATATTACTATACTTATTATGTCCTGAGTGCCCTGAGTGACATGCTGCTAAGTAGGTACAATTAAACATTTTGTGATCATTGGTCACTCAATGAGTTAAGATGAATTGGTGCAGTCGCATACGTTGCTTCAATAATATTTCTTATCGTTATTCCTCTTTATTTTTTTAGCTCCACAAAAATATGAAACATGAAGCACGATTCTTATACGCCTCACTTGCTTCTTTGACTTTCCTAAATCCTGACATACACAACCTTCAGAACTAGTTCTCTAAGGCCATGGAAAATCATAACTTCATTTAAAATGTGTATTTAAATATCCAATATATTAAAAAGCATAGGTAGCAAATTTATTTACTTTTCATGACAATGAGAAACAGCTTTACCTACAAGCATGTCGCAAACAAGTGTTTTTGACGAGGATACCAAGGACATGTTTTAAACCCGAGGGAAAGTTTATAGGTTACTCATATACATTTCATGAAAGCCGTGCAAAATAAGTTAAGATTCATATATATAATAGTTTATTCAAACATGATCCTAAAAGCAAAGCAGAGGACAGAAATAACTTAGTAAGTACATACATGTAATGCTTTTTGTAGAACGTACATTCTCAAACAAAAGTTATAATATTATAACAATATAGATACTTAATGATAACAATATACCCACTCTCTAGAAATAAGGAAAAAAAAACAGAACAATCAATCCCAATATATGTATTTCTTTCGTGCGTGTGCATGTCTCTGACCTCATCCTAAACGCTAGACCGTTGAACTAGGAAAGTTGCGCAGAAGATTTAAGATTCAGGTTTTCTTAAAATGTCAGAGTTTTTTCTAATTAATACTAACTTTCATCAATACTGTCCATATTGTTTTTATAGCCTATAAAATAAAAATAGTTCGAATCAATCAAATTTTAGAAACGTCTCTCCGACTTGCCTTATAAAAGTAACTCAAAATTCTTTCGCCTTAATTCTAAACACAGAATTGAATAAAATAGGATTTAAAAAGTAAACTGAAGGGTAAGTGCTAAAATTTAGATATGTAATATATTTCTGTATTGCTAAAAGCGCTTAATTGCGTATTCAGTTTGTTCACGACTATACTTATGTCAACAATTACATACAAAAGCAATTGCGGTTAATACTTCTCAGGTCAGAACGCGATCGTCTTCATTTACAGTTTGTCTTCCGTAAAAATGTTGTTAAAATACACAATTTTGTTAGCGGCTGTACTTCTCTGTGTTCAAGTGAGTAAAATACTTATACATATATATTTCCAAATAATATTTTTTTTTGCAATATTTTGCAATTAATAATTAATTAGTTATTTATTTTATTAAGTCAAACAATGTGATTAAAAAATTCCTAAATATGACTTAATTTCCGAAATTAATATTATAAATCGTTATGGTTAATATAAATTCTAATTATAAATTTAATTTATCTATACATTCTAGATATCCATCTAGATATTGACCAAGGTACCACTGAAAATACATAGAAGAATGAAAATCAAGTTTTTTAAAATTCTAAAATCGTTTATAATTAAATTTAATTGTGATTTAATAGATTTCGATATTTACAATAGTTCATTTTGTGTTGAACATTTTGCAGAGCAGAGTATTAGTTAAGAGAGATGCATCCTCAACACAACCGGATCCGATAGACGCTTTAAAGAAGAATTTTGAGTCATTGAAGAACTGCATTGACCAGAGCTTGGCTAAGGCAGTCAATGATATCAACGTTGAAAAACAAATACAACCAATAGTTAACGTTATTGGTGATCAACTAAATAGGTTCTCTAAAGCGGTAAGATTTTATATTCAAAATCGGTTTTGGGCAAAATTTTGTGTTTGTTATTGATCAGTTTAAAAAATAATATTTTGGTCATGTTATAGATATATCATGATATAGATATATATTAGATATGAATCTATAGAAGCAAGACATGGGACAGGTGTTCTTTTATTGTAAAATCTCTTAGCTGACCTCTACAATGAGTTAGAAATGCTCCTACCTAAGTTCAAATCAATTGGCTTAATGGTTCCTGAGATTCCTTGATATTCTTGAGTTCACAAATTATTTTGAATAATAACAATTTTACCTCAAATGTAAAGTACAAATGTAATGTTCAGATTGTCTATTATAAGTCTGTTTTCAATTTGATATTTGCAAGACTTTAAATTCTTTGCTGTAAACGAAGTTATCTGAGTAGGAGTTGAGATCCTAAATCCTGGTCAAATTACCCAGGCAGTAAGCGGAAGCAGTAAGAAGGAGGGATAAGATTAATCATCACATTATCATTTGCGAAAATGTCAAAAGGAAATCTATTTATAAAATAGGTTTCTAGCGTCTTATTCCGAGTCCCATTCATGGACTATTAAATTTTTAATGGAAAATCTATCAGTCTTGGGGCAAAAGAGAGGTAGTTCAATGATTCGAGACAGGCTATGGGATTAATTTGTTTTTTTTCCTTTAAATTTGTTATCTTTTGATTTTGTATTTGCAATGTTTAACACATTAATAATTTTAAATTGTGAAATAAGGGGATACTAAAAATGTGTGATAAACTCAAAGAGGTTAACAGTTTTAGATAGTATATATTTTTTTGCAGTTTGACGACCTGACAGCCAGTTCAAGCCCTTCTCCTTTTACCGGCTAAGAATATTTAAAAAGTTCCAAGCATATGGATTCCGATTGCCGATGTCTGTAACTTAAAATAATAATATATATTATTTATTTCTGGGCAAGTGTTTTATTAATTAATATTAGTGCTAAAAAAATATTTATATTTAACTAGAAACTACATTTGATAATATCGGAAAAATAAAAAAAAAACATAAATCCATAGATATAGTGGTAGAACTACACAGTTCGCTGCATATGTGGGTCATACCGCATCCCGATCCTACCAACTTTCCCCTTTTTATTCTTTCCCATCTTAGAGAATGGCAACAAAACTGTTTGAATAACAATTTTAAGTACTTTAGAATAAACTAATACAATTTCGCAAATCTTATTCGCTTGATTGTAGAAATCAGCAAATGTTTTAAGGTACTTTAGTTCCGTTAACTATAATTTCTAACTAGAAAATATCAGAATATATTTTGGCTTAACATTATTCAAACATTGCCGGGCGAATAAGAGCCGGGCAAATATTATAAGCTCAGAAAAAAAACAAATTCGTTTCGAATATGTTTGTATGCATACTTATCCTAAATAAATAAGGTGATCTATGTCGTAAAAGTGTAATGCGGAGAAAATGAGTAATCTCAAACGAAGCTATCGATCATAATTATTTAGGTATATTCTAGAAATTCTTCTGTACAAAGCTAAATACATACGTAAGATACACGTCCATTGCAATGTAAGCAGATGAACAGAGCACCATGAGGCACCATACTTCAAAGCCTCGACACTTCTTCGACTTTCCTTACTCCTGTCATATTATGGTTTCTAAGACTACATCATCTTTTGCAGAGTTACGTTCAATTTGGTCATGGACAGTGTTGCAGACAAACATTCTTACACTTGCTTAGGCCAAAGCCCTACCAAGATGAATCGAGAATTTTAGTATCTCAAAACCCCAAGAGGTTTTGGTTTTTTTTTGCAACAAAATCTAAGACATCATTTCTTGATAGAAAAGCGACCTATGTATCATTCCATAGTTTAAAACAAAGTCGCTGTGTTTGTCCTCTTATAAACTAAGACTTTTGATACTACGCAACGGATTTTTATGCGTTATTTGGATTTTTATGGCAAATAAAAAAAGTGAATATTTTCGAGATTTAGCACTTTAATTGCAAACGCTGGATGAAACTTAAGTGATAGCTCAAAACAATGTACTACATAAAACACATTCAAAAGGACTATAAAAAAGTCCGCAATGTTGTTTCTCAATATTTTAGGGATAACCCACAATAAGCATTTTTATTTCTTCTGAGGTGGAACAAAGTTAGAAAAATATTTAGGCATTTTTTATATTGAACATTTTTACTGTTTTAATTTGTTTGCCAACACTTTGGTGCTGTCCATTCGTTGCTGATTCATAAAGTAAAGAAAGTGGTCTGAGGAAGTAATAGAACCAGCTTATTTAAAGTAATCAGTCTTGAGGGATTATTTGCGTGATAAAATCTCTGTATCTGAACTTCCTCTCCGGTACTGAAAGTATCTCAAACATATTTAATTATTTTCAAGATTAATCATGAAGAAGATATTATTAGCCAGGTGGAGTTACCTTTGCAATTCATAATATTTTTAAACATTCATATATATAGTCTCGGTGGTTCAGTGATCGAGCACACGGTTTCTGAATCCAGACGTCGCGGGTTCCAATCCTGGCACACACCAATGACTTTTCGAAATTAAATAATTTCGAAAGTTATGTGTAATAAATATCGATGACTAAAAACTTTGTGCCTGGTATGACAATAGGTTCGCCACCTATTCCATTTGGGACGTAAACATAACGGCGAGTCGAGGCTTAACAGCCAGTGCCTACACCTTCAGGAAGAAAAAGGCGTTATGATATTCACATACATGTGTGACAGGAAAACTTGGAATCAATTCAATTCCATTATGTGGATTATAGCAAATTGAACGATTCTCCAGATCGTTACTTTAAATTATCACAATTGCCTCAAGCAACTACGTAGAATTCCCTAAAACTGATTTGATCAAATTTAAGAGCAGAGGGTAATTTTGAGGTGACCATAAGATAATCACATTTCCGAGAAGGGTATATTTAATTATATAATAAGTAATTCATCACCCAAGTTCTCTCAGATACAAGTTTATAGCATATTTGATATCGTGCACTGATATCACCTTGGAGACAAACTGATCAATACACAATATTTCCCAAATAATTGTAGTACTATCTCTCGCAAAAAACAAACACTTTTTATGGAATGGTCACCTGATGGTAAGCGTGTAGCACAGCTCATAGATAGATACCCACACATTAGTGTCACATTTACGCTCCCACCCATTGAGATGAGACAGGAAGAGAAGTTAGGTGTAGAAGGGAAGTGGAAGCGAAGGTGGGCCTATATCTCACCGAAGGAATGTGACATCAGCCACTGCACGTTTATATTCTGAGAGTTAGTGGTATTTCTCAGTATATTCAGGGGTCGAGTCTGCCTATTTATGCGACTAACTGTGTGTCTCTACCACGTGTAAAATTTAATATTAAAATTGTATTAAATTTTAATAAATATGTAAAAAGTTCTTAACAAGCTATAATTTTATCGTTTGTAATATAATCTAAGCAGCCAGATTTTAATACAATAAGCTCTCGACATATTATATTAATTTTGTGAACAAAATGAAAGCGGTAAAAATATACAGGGCGTTAATTATTCCAAAGATTTGTCGATTAATTTTGGGCTTAAAAGGGTTCAAATAAGTCATGTATTAACGATTAATATTACATTTCCGTGCATTAAAAGAATTCTCAACAAGTGATATATTTTATAATGTTGGTGTTTTTTTTATATACTATGATGATTTATATATATATTTGATAAGGAAAGAAACTTTAACCTTTTTTTGGAACACACGTTTTTTGGTTGAATTTTTAAGAGTCCACTCAAATGAAATTAAAATTTTGTTCACTGAAATGAACTTTTATTTTAAAATTTATTATTAGAATGTCAACACAGTTACTACTCCTTTTTTTTCTCTATTTTGTCCCCATACCACCGAAATGATATACTTATCTTCTAGCAGGAATCCACGTTGATGTTTTGGCGAGTGCGTTTGCTCCGACGATTAGAGACAGGCTTGTTCGTAGTGTGTAAAAGTTGCTGCTTGTCAATCGTATAAGAGAGAAGATAACCAAACAATATTCGTTGTTTCTATTAGGTTATTTTATAATCTATTGATGTAAAAGTTGGCTTTTATCCAAATAATAGATGTGTCTACAAGGTAAGATATTTTACGAGTGAAAATCTGTTGGGGACAAGTCACAGAAATGATATAATGAAAATTATTTTTTATGCAATAGAAGACATTACTAAATTATATTTTTGGCCAAGGTAGAAAAGTACATGTTTTACTATAAAAAACAATTAAAATTATAAAACCAACATATTGCAGTACCGTTTGTAGGGTGGTTTACCGTGTATCTTTTTTTCTTGCGCGAATTACCCATATATCATTATATGTTGTATGTTTGTATGCTTTTTAGATCAAGAAAAGTAGGGTGATCCCGGACTACTTTTTATGCCGAATGCCTTTCGAGTTATTTTAGTGAGTAAACCTCCAGGAGAGCCTTCAACAACATCTTGCCTTTTATGTACTAGAAGAAAGCAATTCCTCGTTATTAAAGAAAAGGTCAAGTTTAAGAGTGCAATGTTAGACACTGATACATATATCTATACCTCTAAAAATTTCTCTACGTCAATAGTCCCGAGTTGTAAACCTTTGTTTTTTATGGTTATAGGATGTAAATAGGCGTTCGGTAAAGAAGAGTCGGTTAAAGTGTGTTGATCGCCAACCATTAAGTCGATGCGGACGGCAGTATTGGCTCGTCAAGTGAAGGTGAAAGACAGCGCGCGGCATTAATCAGAACAAAATACCCTAAAATTATGATTAAACCAGAAATTCCGCTTTGGTCTCAAAATAATGACAATGAAATCAATATGTAAACGCTGTCCAACAAAATTGCGGTACTATTATTATCGCCTCGCAAGAGTCCGGAACATGTGCATTAAGATAATTAACTCGTCGAAATGTTTGCCGTTTAAGACTACTTAAGATAATAACGACTTTAACTATAGTCGTACAGACAGTATTTTACGCACTGTTTTTTTTTTATATATCAAGTTTATTATATGTATTTAATGGCTCTAGCTCTAGCTCAATGGCTCTAGCTTCGTGAAATTGGAAAACCAGATGTCTAAAGTCTTCCACACAGAACGAGGTGTGCGTCAGGGTTGTATTCTGTCCCCCAAGCTATTCAATTTGTATGGTGAGTCTATCATGAGGAGGGCATTGGATGGCTGGAAGGGTGGTGTTGTGGTTGGTGGCCGCAGGGTCAGCAACCTGAGATATGCAGACGATACAACAATACTCGCGTCGAATGAAGTAGAAATGGCAGCTCTCCTAAAGAAAATTGAAGCTGAGAGTGCCAAGCTCGGTCTTAAGATCAACCATTCGAAAACTAAAATAATGGTGGTCGATAGGGCAAAAATACTTCCAGCAACTCACGCACTGGACGGGTATGAAAAAGTCAACCAGTTTGTATATCTGGGGTGTCTGATTACTTGCGACCGCTGCTGCACGGAGGAAATTCGCCGTAGGGCCGGTATGGCTAAGAATGCTATGGCTAACCTGGACAAAATCTGGAGGAACCGTGGTATAAGGAAAGTGACTAAGGTGCGCTTAGTTCGAGCTGTGGTGTTTTCAATATTTACGTACGGTGCCGAAACTTGGACTTTGAGAAGCCGCGACGGCAATAAAATCGACGCTTTTGAGATGTGGTGTTGGCGAAGACTGCTTCGTATACCTTGGACTGCGATGCGAACTAATGAGTCCATACTTCAAGAGCTCTTCATCACTAAGCGGCTCTCAGCAATATGCCGGACACGAGCCCTGCGTTTCTTTGGACATATTATGCGGTCCTCAAAGCATAGTATAGAGAAACAAATTATTATAGGGCAGATGGATGGCAGACGTGCACAGGGAAGGGCACCTACTAGATGGTCTGATGCACTGAAGAAGGCAGCGGGTGGCAACATGCAACGAGCAGTCCACGCAGCATATGATCGCACTAGGTGGAAACAACTATGTGGTCACGATCCTCATCAGTGAGGGAACGACAAAGAAGAAGATATGTATTTAAATAAATCCATCGTCAAAGTACATCAAAGCAATAAAAAGTGATCATCATCAGAACAGTTTGAAATAAGCCTGTTTATTGTATACACTTATTGCTTATTATCCAACTGGTAGAATCTCAGTATATTCACTAAGCGCACGTGAAGTAGAAGTCGAGTGAACTATAATTAATCCTACCAACCAAGGGTGAATTGATGAATGGATGTTTGTTAATACAAAAGAGCAAGTGGGTAAGCAAAAAGCATCGTCCATAGATACCTGTAATATCATCATAGTTGCGTTGCCTTCTATATGGATGGAATAAGGAGAGGGCGATTGTAGGAGTCCCTCTTACACCGAACGCAACGTGATATGAATCCCTTTCTGAGAGGAGATTATTGCAGCGAATTGCATGGCTCTGCCAATGTCAACAGTTTAGGTAATTTGGCCATTATATAACGATAAGTATCAAATAAACAAGACAAAACTGTACCCTCTGAGAGGCAATTTTTTACTGCACTTTATCGTGGGATTGTTTGTTCTAACAGTTTGAAAGGAAAGTTAGCCGTTATTATACAAATGCTTTGTTATCAACACAGGCGGAGTAGCAGCAGTAAACTAGTATAGTATAAATATGCGTTGAAAATTATAATTATCATCTATCTAACGTCATAAATGTGAATAACGTCATAGGTCATTTAGATTATCACTGCTATCAGGTCTGGGATTTTTGTTTTATTTTTCTGATTACTTTAGTATCGCATGTGGTGTACTGTGATAAGGTTGTTCGAATTGCTCCGCGACTAATAAAATGAACAAAGTCTTCCTAGTAATTTTTATTGCCTGCCTTCTGGGCGTGAGTACTTTATATTAGTTCAAAATCCTAAAAATCAAACGCAACAAAAGAAAAAAGTACATGAGTTACATGTAGAAAGAATGGATGATGCAAGATTAACTATGCAGATATACAATGCAAAGGCGGATGGATGTAAAAGTCGAGGAGGGCCATGACACACTTTCCATGAACAAATAGGACGATTTCTGGAGGAAGTTGATGTTAGGAGCCTTAACAATCGACGTGCGTGTATGAAAAGAGTTATGAAAGTCAAAGAAGCGAGTGAGGCGTGTAAGAATCGGGTCTTATGTCACCCTTTTGGATTTGGCATGAAGATATAAATGTATACATAAAAGAAAAATATTTTAAAAGTAATTTATATACAGGAAAATTGTTAAGAAATACTTTCATATGTACATTAGATAGTGAAAATTCAAGTGTTTCAAACGTTTTGTACTTATTATTTTAGAGCATAGTTATATAATACCCTTCCTTAACGAACTAGCCACTTCTAAAAAAGAGAATGATGAAAAAAATAGCTAAATAAGAAAAGTTAAGTTAAGCTTAATTATTGGTCATATTCAAAATACGAATTTCGCGAAATACGACATTACGATATTTTTTTATTTACATTTCGGAAAACAAATAACACCTATACGTAAAGAATTTTTCATTAGGTCGTATCACATTGTGTTATATTTATTATTAAGTCACTGATCTAAACATGTTTTGTACACAGGCTTTAGTTGCAGCTGAAGAAAATAATATTATGGCAAAAATGCAAGACTCACTTAAGAATTACGGTCAACAAGTATTAGATCAACTTAATCCTAATAAAATCGCAGAGAATTTTAAAAATACCTGGGACACAGTAAGTGAAATTAAATTCATATTTAACAGCTAGTTTAGACTTATACTCGGTCTATGATAAGTATGGTTTTTTGATAGTTTCTGCCCATGAAGTTCCGTATTGCGTCAGTAAGCATTTCATACAAACATGATATAAAAAATAATGTACTTCATGACCGGTCACCGCCCACTTAGTGACGTGCCAAAAATCACAGTTTCTACAATTGTGCCATAGAAATAGATAATCGGTATATAATCGATAGAAATTAATGTTAGTATGTAAATAGTATGTAATCTCTACATATAAATTGTTCCATTGTAAATATTCAAAATTAAAAGACATCGTTGAATCGTCGTCCTTGAAACAAAGACGTCATAGATGAACAATAGAAAAAAAATGCGTAATCGATTATAATTGTATAAAATCGAGGATTTTATAATATCAATTGATTAATACGATCAATCTTACTTTCGGACATCACCAACTATGTCAGTTGGTGACCTGTCAAAAAACCATTCTTATCGTGGACAGAGTATAGGGGTGGTTGCAGTGGCTGCATGAATGGACTGGCAAGACCGCTAAAATATATGGACATAAAATGGCTAATGCATTTCGTTAGGTGAGAGAGGTATCTGGAGACCAACACCCTTCTATCAACGTATTTATTTATTTTTTGGTATACTTTTTTGCAACAATATTTGTATCATTAAAGCACTTATTTTAAACTAATTTACCATCGAAATTGGGTACAACTATTCTTGGAGGGCATTGAAACAAACATGTGGAAAATTTATTGTACATTTACTGTTCATTATAATTTGGCTAAACTGTTCAAAATTTAGATTTTCCGTCCCTGGTTTGGAATGTTAAAATTATTCTTGAGAATATCACTGCTTTACCATATGGACCAAGATGACCGGGCGACGTCTAGTTGAATGAATGAATGAATCCCTGACTACGAATTCTGAACCAACTGAACTCTGGATTATTGTCCATACTGCCATACTTTACAATAATAGTTCTGCTAATAGTCTCAGATGGCTATGTCTGGTTACTTAGAAACTATATCAGACCACGGTGGCCCGGGCCGATCGACGCGCGCTCTGACATATATTTGTTAGTCTATTGGGCCGACAGCCAACTCTGACATGTTTTAAATACACTTCGAGGATGTTGGGGCTGTCTTGCAATTACTCTAAAAGCTTAGAAATTTTGTATCCCCAACCAACTCCCAATCCTCTTCATCAAAGTACCAAACCGATATTTCAAGTTTATTTGAATGCAGTATTACAATTGTATATGATAACACTGCTGTCTTGAATTTAAAAGATAATGTCCATTTAAGATCATATTGTTTTAATGACGGCCTGACAAATAAACATCTTTAATAAGTCAATTAAATTATTAATTATCAATCATAAGTCTCGGTTCAGTGCTACAAAATGGAGTTAAAGTATTACAGGCAGTTGGGAAATTTATAAAAAAATAAACCAAAATAAGGTTTTAGGTACTGTAACGAGTTCGTAATGTAACGCGTTCGTTCTCTCGTCTTCCTAATCTATATGATATTGGTAGCACCAACGTGAGAACCACTATATAATATAATTCAGCTCAGTTATTTATTCCTAGGGTATTTAGGAGCTCAGTGCATGTGTATCAAATAATAATGCCAACAGATTAAATCATAGTATATATTAGAGAATTAAATGTACGTGCCCTTTTTTATGGTTGTAGCGTTGTACCACATCAGTCTTCTTTGTCGCTCTGTCCTTTGCACCACATCAGGCTTCTTTTATGTTACAATTTTAAATAATACGTATAATAAATTCGCTCTTCTACTTTGGTATTTTATACGACTTCCTCTTATGGGATTTAATCTCTAAGTTCTCTTTTTTATTTATTGACATACGAATCTTTTATAAATCGAAATGTTTTTTAAAAAATTCAAATACAAATTTCGAAACACACGTAAAAAAAATATCAAAGAGTTTATATCTAAAAATACCAAAGAGTTTACAGTACTTATTTACTTATACTTTTAATGTTTGTTATAGTTTACTGGACAGAGAAGACCCTAATAAAAAAACAGCAGATACAACAATACCTGAATAATAGCTAGAAAGAGAGAGGAGATTTTTCTTTAAATTTTATATTATATCCAATTAAAATTGTAACTTATTGTTTAAAATAAAAATAAGAGATGTAGATGAGGCGATGTAACGATGTTTTATTTTGAAACATGTGGATTCCTTCTCACTCCAAATCAAATATTTGACGAAGTAATGGCTTTTCACAATTCCAATTCCAATTCCATATAGACAGCATACCCATAACTTCACATAACTTTTCCGAAAACATTTCTGATGAATCATTGCCGCACTTTTGTAAACCGAAGTATTCACTACCAGGAAGAGTCAATAAGTCTACAAAAAGGAAAATTATATAACCTATAAAAATATGTGAAAAAATATTTAGTTATTTTCCTTTGGTTTCGTGATTCAGTCGGAACTAATAGAATATTCTCTCTGGCTGAGTTTGTGAGTTTTCCAGGTAGTTTTAATATGCATGGAGCCCAGCTGCCGATAAGCCGTCCTTACAAAGCCTGACCTGATCCTATTTGAGCGTCTCTGGGCGTCTTGTGAAGGATTTTTACAGATTTACACGTCGCCTTTCGTTTTCGTTATATTCGATGAAATATCACAAATCTCCTGTCAACATTTACTATAATTTTTTGGAATTATATTTTTCTATAATAATATATGATACATTCATTTTATATTGTATTTTTGAAGTTTTGCTATTATTAGATTCAGCTAACTTTAACAACAACAACAACTATGAACCTTTTATTTTGTATTTAATTAAATTGTTATAATTATTTATTTTATTTGTAAGCTTATTGCACTATGGCACGGACTTCATGCCCTATGGCATTTTCTACCATTTTTTTTTATTTATTTAAACTTTATGTACATTGTACAAAGGTGGACAGGCATTATAAGGGCATATAAGGCATTCTCTGCCAGCCAACCTTTTGGTGGTGCAGAAAAGAGTAATAGGTAGGTTCTCTTATTATGAGCTAATAACACTAATAAGTTTATACAAAAAAAAAGTCTATTTAAAAGATTGAGTTAAGATAAATATAAATACACATAAATACCTATAGATCTAAACATACAAATACAAACATATATAGGAGTATACATACACATATTTACAAACACATATTTAAATACATATACACAAATAAATCTCCTAATATACAATACACAGAGAAAAAAAAATGGCATCATGGTTGAATGTATGACAATGAATATGAATAAGTTTAAAAGGGTAAGTTAGCCGGTTTCCAGAATTTGCTTCATGAACACGAACCTTAAAAAATTTCCGCCTCTTTGACTTCCTGATTTCGGGAGGGAGGGAATTCCAGAGAAGAATGGATTGTATGTAGAAAGAAGAATGTACAAGGCTAGAGGTGTGCTGAGGGCACGTAAGGAGGAGATTGTTAGAAGAACGGGGTTTCCGATTCTGATTGGAGCAGGCATATTTGAAATCAGAGGATAAGTAGGTGGGGGCATTAGAGGAGTTGAGTATCCTAAAGACCATTAATAGTATATGTAGGTTACGGCGGTGACGAATAGGTAACCATTTTAATTGTCGGCGGAAAGAAGAAACAGGATCGTATTTACGAAGATTGTGAACGAATCGAATGCAATTATTGAGAAGACGGTCAAGTTTGCTGAGGAGATCTGCATTCAGGTCGAGATAGCATACATCACCATAATCAATAACTGGAAACACCAAAGGTTTCATCAACATTATTTTTGTAGAAATTGGTAAGAAATTTCTCAATTTGTAAATTGCAATTATATTGTTGTTAATACAATAATTTCTTTAGAGTTACAGAGAAAACTTATTTTATATATTATGACTAGTTCTTTTCGGAAGTTATGTGTGAAAAATATCGAAGACTGAGAACTTTGTGTCCGGTATAGCAATAGGTTCGCCACCTATTCCATTTGGGACGTAAACATAACGACGAGACGAGGCTTAACAGCCGCTGCCTACACGTTCGGGTAGAAAAGGCGTGAAGTTATGCTATGTTATGTTATGACTAGTGGATCTGGCGAACTTTGTTCTCCATCTAAAGTAAACTTTTTGAACTATGACTTTTTCTTATCTTCATTATACATAAGTTATAGATTGAAACCACCCTGATGACCTATTAAAAAAACACATCAAAATCCGTTGCGTAGTTTTTTTTTTTATGGGATAGGAGGGCAAACGAGCAGGCTTTTCACCTGATGGTAAGCAACCAACGCCGCCCATGGACACCAGCAACACATATAGTGTTACTGTTGCGTTGCCGACCTTTAAGGGATAGGGGATAGGAAAGGACGGGGAAGGGGGTGGGCCTCCGGGTACCTCTCTCACCGAACGAAACGCGACATGAGCCACTTTACGACGGTCTTCTGAGAGGTTGTGGTGTTTCACCGGTCGAGCCGGCCCATTCATGCAGCGAACTGCTTGGCTCTACCACGTAGTATCAAAGATCTTAGCATATAAGGGGCACAGACAGCGGAAAGCGACTTTATTTTATACTTTGTATTTGATATGCCTATCCTACGTGGAACGTAGCCTAAAAAACAAGATTCCTGAAATTGTTATTATAACTTTGCAAAACATATTTTTTTAAATGGAAATACCAACATACCTGAGCAATCGTTACTCATAGTCTCTCAGTTCGGGTCAAATCTATAATATCTTCGATCATTGTCAGCAAAGTTGCCAGATACCTCTTGACAGAGACATATAGTACCGTCACAGGTGCGGAAACTCCTGAACAAACATTTGTCTAACTTGACTCAGAAACATTCCGCTTTACACTTGGCAGACACAATATTACGCCATATTGCTGAGTAAATAGAACACTAAATCAGTTTAGCGATGTAAATATACCAACATGGTCTCTAACACTGGCCCGTAATTTTCAGCTTGAAGAAATAAGTCTTGAAGCTACTATATATAAGAGGGATTATTGGAAATTGTACAAAGACTGAGGTTGTAGGATGAATATTATGTTCATTTGCTTTTTGAGTTTACAAGTTGTATTTTTGCTATGTTAAAACAATTTAACATAGCAAATTCTTCTTCTTCTGGAAATACAATTAAAAAAATTGTATTTTCATCTTTCGGAGGATAAAATCAAGTATCCAAATATTGCCAACAATCATGTAGGGCCATTAGCTTAAAATGTAAAAGCTTAATAGAATGATGTGAAGTGCAGTCATGTATTTTTTAACTCAACGCATTTTGTGTCCAATGTATTGCAAATTGGGAATTAAACCGATTATTTTGCTAGTTAGTTCAATTAAAGGTGTAAAAGGTTATTAAACATGTTTGTAATTTTATTAAATATTACGATTTCTAATTCGAAGCAAACATCGTATTATGTGACCTATATAAACATCGCTAATGTACAAAATAAACGGTCTTAGAATTATTCTGCTATGAATAAATCTTTTCATTAAATACCCGAGCTGAGGATTAAAGCCGTCTACGTTAGCTATCAGACTACCTTCGTTAGTGTCTGGCTAATTGTTTTAAACCATTAAACGAATATCTAACTTTCATTGAGCTATCGCTTATGTTTCAAACACGAGATGGTATAATTATATCATTAATATTTATCGAGTTATTTAAATTTTAAGAATAATTATGTTCTTGTTCTTTTTCTTGTAGAACATTTCCTGACTTTACGTTTTTATGAAATAAAAAAAGACTGAAAATCACAGGGCAGGCTCACAGCATATTACTAATTAAATTGATATCGAGAAAAAATACATATATAAGTATAATTTTAAGTCTTTTTCCACACCAGGGTGTAGGCAGCAGCTACTGAACCGCGACTGACTGAATTTTTACGTCCCAAAGGGAATAGGTAGCGGAACCTATAGCATTACACCGGTCACAATGTTGTCAGCTATCACACATAGCTGCCGAAAATATTACAGACTAAATTACATATCAGTTATTGGATTAAAACTCATTATCATTAATTACATAATATCTTAGACCTTGCTCTGGATGTCTACATGAAAATGAAAGAAAACGTATCAGTAGTACAGCGAGAAGGAAAAAGATAACGAAAACACTTTTAAGGGTTTGAGGATGTGGGCTCATAGAGTATTAAGATAAAGGAAACAAGTCAGGAATAATGAGCCGTCTTAAGTAATGACTGACAGAATGTTGGTAGGCCAAAATTTGCTGGAGATTTTTTTTGCTAAAAATAATAGTGTTTTAGAACTTTTATTAGTGTATATTTCTAGGGTAGATGAAAAAAAACTTAGTTCTAAATATAAACTTTAATATATTATTTTACATGACGAAAAATGAAGAAGTCAGGTGACGAAGTAATGTGAGTGTATGAATTAGTTCAGGATACGATATTAGATCAGATACCTATTAGGGTATCTATAATTTATAATAGACTAGTTGATCCAGCGAACTTTGTTTCGCCTTAAATAAAAAAGTGTCATTGTAGGTTATCTCTAAGAGATAGATATATACCATTGCCTACTTTGTAAACCTTTTGAAGGTGTTTAATAATGTAGGACATTGTTTTGATCTATCACTTAGGGTACAGCGAGCGTTACCAATTCAAGCGCTAAATCTCGAAAATTATCACCTTTTCTTTTATACATTACACATGAATTATATATACAAAACACCCCGTTAATAACCTCTATGTATTAAAAGAAACCGCATCAAAAGCCGTTGCGCATTTTCAGCACTTTCAAAGATCTAAGCATATAAGTGGACAGACAGCGGAAAGCGACTTTGTTTTATACAATTTTTAAATGTTCTAGAGTTTTGTCAGTACAGATAAAACTCTAGAACATGTACGGAAATGGATTTTTAAACTATTCAAGGTAATATATAATGTCTACTATACAGAAATTTATTATAAGTATACAATTTTTTTACGGAAGACATGAATCGCTCTACTTTTACACAGATATTAGACAGCAGCAGACAGTAACTTTTTTATCTTACGAGTACATACTAAGCTTAACGCCAAACCCTTTGCGGGGTAGGTAGAGTGAAGAGATAGGTCGTAGATATTATGGCATAGTAAATTTACTGCCAAATTAAGTTCAATATAAATAAAGCATGTAAAACATCATGTACCAAAGTTATTAAGGATTTTATTACGAATAAACTGTAATAAAATGTAATATTCAAATTACACACAGTTTCATTCGTGAATTAATAAACCGTATGTATGTCAAATGAGCGTAAATTTCAGGAAAAGCAATTTTATATTCATATTCAATAATATCCACCACTCAAAGTATTCTCATTACAATATTGATATATCGGTTTCAACTGTTATTATACGGAATTTATTTTTTAAATATCAATAACTCAGTAAGGCTTTATTAATAAATATTTGTTTATACCCATAAAAGTTGTGAGCTGCCTGCTTTACGCAGATGACGCCGTGCTTTTATCCGAATCGCTGTTGGAACTGCAAATACTAGTCATTACTATGAAAGATGATTGCTTGGAGAAAGGCTTACAATTGAGTGTGATGAAAATGAAAGTTATAGTGTTTGAAAGGGAAGAATCCAGAACGGATGCAGGAATAATGGTTGATGGGGAAGTGCTAGAGCAGGTCAATGTAATAATATAATCTAATATAATATAATCTGATATATAAAATTCTCGTGTTATAGCGGAACTTGTAATCGAACTCTTCCGAAATGGTTCGACCGATCTTCGTAAAATATTGGTGTGCGTATAGGTTAGCTCCGCGAATCGGACAACATGTATTGTTCATACCTCTAAGTATTAGTGTTTTTTGGGACACAACATACAATCATTACCTAGTATAAAACAAAGTATGTTTTTTTTTATGGATATAGGTTTTTAACGGGGTGGTTTGTATTTATAATTAATGCATAATGTACTAAAGAAAAATGATAAAATTTCGAGATTTAGTATTTTACTTGCAAACGCTGGCGTGAGTGATAGATTAAAACAATGTACTACATTATTATACACGTTCAAAAGGTCTACAAAAAAGTCCTCGACGGAATATGTCTATCTCATATGGATAACCACAATTATAATTTTTATTTCTTACCCGCTTACATAAAATAATGGCTTATTTACGAAGCGATTTTAAACATTATAGCATTAATTTTCATCCAGTTAAGTGTCTCAAGTAGATTGTGCTTTTAATATAGATCAATATGGCCCTTTACAGCATGTAATTTAAAGGAATATTATTTTGTCGCGCAGTAGTATCGGGCAAGACACGTGCCGATAAATAGCATAAATTTAAATTTTTAATATATAATAACATAATATATATATATAAATTTACTTATTTATTACGTTTGATACGGAACAAAGTTCGCCGGGTCAGCTAGTAATACATATAACCTTATTTTTTTTATTTTATTTTATTTGATAATTGAAAACTTTAAAGTTTTTGGCAAGATTTTTAAATTAATAATATAAAATAAAAGTGAAATAGTACTCACGCTTGTCTATAAAGGTGAAAGTCCCCACGAATCCTGTCGCATTAGTATGCTTTGAGCCACTGTGGAACTCCAGCACGAGCGAGGGTCCCGGTGAGTACAATGCTGTAGGGACATCTGATCGACTGCCACACAGCTCTCTTGCCCAAGCCGATCTCTCGTTTACCGCATCAGGTGGACCAGGACCTTGCACTTCCCAGTACACTTTGAGGAAGTCACCTCGATTACAGCTGTAATTAAAAACAAATGGTTTTATATTTCACCGCCGCAGTTCTGCACATCGATTTCAACTAACGACCTCACAAACAGTATCCGGAGTGGTTAATCACTAGACGCAAGAGAAATGATTATCACATATAGCAATGTACAAAATTGGAAACCTTAATAGCTTAGCTGTTATAATTTAGTTTATCAACAGGTTTGATTCTCAGTCATCTACAAACATTTTTGTCATAATAAAGAACTAAAAAGTTCTTGAGCTATACAAGGATTTGAACTAATAATAGTCAAAGTATCTCCAGATAGAGCAATGATTATGAAATAGCAATGTGTAAAAATTGAAAATCGCTATGCGATCACATATATTTTAAAAGACCAGTCAAGAAAATAAAGCTCATTTATCGTAAGTTAAGTGCCGGGAAGTTTTAGTGCCTCGGCATTATTTAATAAATGTTAGGAGGAGCTTTATGGCCCCACTATTTTATATATACATGCCTTTATTAAGTTTTCTACAGGCGTTTTATCGTATAGAGTTATGTGAGCGCGTGTTAAGGATATAAGTATTTTAAACGTTTATGATAGATTTAAGGTACACAGTAGTACAGTTCCATAGTAAAGAGTGTATTTATTTAGCAATTTGTAGTTTTTTAAGGTAAAATAAATTGTAATAAATAATAATTAAATGTTATTAAATTACTCCCATGTTATTTATAGAATACACTTTAACTTTTTCTTTAAGGTATGTAATAATTGGTAATGACATACAAATTTAATCAAATTTGCTGGTTATTTTTTATTTTGTTTATTAAGTCATCAATGAAGACGATTTGTATCTTCATTGATGACCTAATCAAGTTCGTTTGTGGAAAGAGTGTCTCATGAAGAAAAAAAGGGAACCAAAAAATCTATGATTTATATTTTCTGTTAAGACTTTTTTTTTACTTTCCCGTTTACTTTACAAAACAGATATTTTGTTAAATTCGTTTACTTACATTATACTAAAACGCAGCATAATTTATTTAAAACATTGAAGAGTTATCAATCTTCGTCTTATCTTCACAACTGACAGTTCAATTTGACTCAATAATCGCAACCAAGTGAATAGGAAATCGATAAGTGTCCAAAATGGTTTCGCAGGTGAATTGTTCAGACAACCTTTTAATGGATCGACCAGTATTGATACTGACAGATGACAAAAAAATCCTTACTTTGTCTTTTTGGCTGAACTGCATTAGATGGAATCTCATCTTATGTTTCATTTTATTTCATTTACATTGTATTTCATTTAAAATGTTTGTATGTTATATTAGATTTATTGAAAATGAAGGATTTTTTATGGTACAGGAGGGAAAACGAGAAAACAGGTCACCTAGAGGTAAGCAGCTACCCACGCTCATGGACACCTGCAACATAGATAGTGTTACAGTTGCGTGACCGGCCTTTAAATGAGTCGGATAGGAAAAAAGGGGTAAGAGAGTGGGCCTCCGAATACCGCCCTCACCGAACGAAACACGGCAAGAGCCACTGTACGTCGATATTCTAAGAAACAGTGGTATTTCAGCAAACTGTAGCCCTACCATAGTTAAAAATTGTAAATAAATAAAAATTGTTATAACACAAACAAAAATAACAACATCGGTGTTATAAGTAGACGTCTTTTATTATAACAGATTTTGTTACCTAATCCGTTTTAATTAAAGTCGAAATCAGATAAATTTAAAGACACTTTAAATCGCGAGGCTTTGAAGATATTTATAATTGTTATAACAAATAACATTAAAATACATATATTTTAATATATAATACTTAAATTTTAATATATTCTCGTCTAAACAGAGCATAACGCATACGTTATGCTCTGTTTAGACGAGAATATAGGCCAATTTGCTTAATGAGCTAATTTCGGAAACCAACACAATAACAAGGAGAATCCAGAAAACGTTTCATAACTCTAAAAATATTCAAATAAACATCAAAATAAATTTTATCTCATCCATAGTAACTCAAGAGACTGGTGACTCAGACAAAAGTCTGTTAAATAGTTTTATTAGTATGAAAAAAAATAAATAATCACAGGACTTTTAAGATTATATTTAAAATTAACCTAAATAAAACATTGATCAAAACAACTTTTAGGATTTTATCGCGTTTATTTATTATTTATTTATATTTATTTCCCGACGTTTCGAACTCTTTACAGAGATCATTTTCACGAGTGAAGTGAAGTGAAGTGAAGTCTTAGAAATAAATAAATAAAACATTTCAACTATATTACATTAGTTTCATAATAAAAGATAATCGTCAAAAATTACTAATAACAATCGCTTTATTTTAAAATAATCAGAAAGTATGCAACAATAAATAAATATATTATTTTGTATTTTTGATTGGCAACCCCACATAAAAGATGGCGTAATAAATCATGTATACGTCAATATCGGTTGTGTTCAAAGAAAAACGGGCGAGTTAAAAGCAAAAACATCCAGATATACCCTTTTGAAATGTATCCCTTTGACCTAAATTTAGTTGGCAAACAAACAACAGGGTCCAGTAACTGGCAATCTGTACTAAAAGACGAGAGATATCTTTTGTTGTAAACAATCAATTAGAGAATTGATTAATGATTTGATTTTTTTAACAAATTCTATTTTGATTTCATTTAATTGGATGTTTCTTTCTGTACTTTCTAAAAATATATTTACAGTAAAGTTTAAATGTCAAGGTATTTTATTCGTTCACTCGTTATATAAGTTATAAGTTTAAAAATGACATGTATTGTATAAAAATATCGATAACAAATCGATAATCGTAAAAAAAGTAATGATACTATTTCTTGGATCAGATGAAATTACTTAGGCATCTATAGCAAGACCTGTGATATGAACGTATCTGACACTATGCAGAGCAGTTAAACGTATTGAAAGGAATATTAAAATAACTGTTTTTGTAACTAATAAATAAATATAATGTACTAGCTGACCCGGCGAACTCTGTTTCGCATCAAAAGTAATAACTGCTGCCCCGCTATGTTAATACTGCAATATCTTCGACAAATTTGAAGTCGATAGCAGCTATAGGTTAAAAATGGGAATTTTCCATTGTTAACACCCCCGCAACCCCCCTTGTGGGTGGAATTTCGTAAAATCCGTTCTTAGCTGACCTCTACTCGGCGAAAGGAATAATCCTACCAAATTTCAAGTCGCTACGCCTTATGGTTCCAGAGATATCGTGATGAGTCATTAACACCCCCGCAACCCCCCTTGTGGGTGGAATTTCGTAAAATCCGTTCTTAGCTGACCTCTACTCGGCGAAAGAAATAATCCTACCAAATTTCAAGTCGCTACGCCTTATGGTTCCAGAGATATCGTGATGAGTCAATATATAGGTGGAAATCTCTTATATATATATATAGACTAGCTGACCCGGCGAACTCTGTTTCGCATCAAAAGTAATAACTGCTGCCCCGCTATGTTAATACTGCAATATCTTCGACAAATTTGAAGTCGATAGCAGCTATAGGTTAAAAATGGGAATTTTCCATTGTTAACACCCCCGCAACCCCCCTTGTGGGTGGAATTTCGTAAAATCCGTTCTTAGCTGACCTCTACTCGGCGAAAGGAATAATCCTACCAAATTTCAAGTCGCTACGCCTTATGGTTCCAGAGATATCGTGATGAGTCATTAACACTCCCGCAACCCCCCTTGTGGGTGGAATTTCGTAAAATCCGTTCTTAGCTGACCTCTACTCGGCGAAAGGAATAATCCTACCAAATTTCAAGTCGCTACGCCTTATGGTTCCAGAGATATCGTGATGAATCAATATATAGGTGGAAATTTCTTATATATATACTAGCTGACCCGGCGAACTCTGTTTCGCATCAAAAGTAATAACTGCTGCCCCGCTATGTTAATACTGCAATATCTTCGACAAATTTGAAGTCGATAGCAGCTATAGGTTAAAAATGGGAATTTTCCATTGTTAACACCCCCGCAACCCCCCTTGTGGGTGGAATTTCGTAAAATCCGTTCTTAGCTGACCTCTACTCGGCGAAAGGAATAATCCTACCAAATTTCAAGTCGCTACGCCTTATGGTTCCAGAGATATCGTGATGAATCAATATATAGGTGGAAATTTCTTATATATATACTAGCTGACCCGGCGAACTCTGTTTCGCATCAAAAGTAATAACTGCTGCCCCGCTATGTTAATACTGCAATATTTTCGACAAATTTGAAGTCTATAGCAGCTATAGGTTAAAAATGGGAATTTTCCATTGTTAACACCCCCGCAACCCCCCTTGTGGGTGGAATTTCGTAAAATCCGTTCTTAGCTGACCTCTACTCGGCGAAAGGAATAATCCTACCAAATTTCAAGTCGCTACGCCTTATGGTTCCAGACCATTGTTAACACCCCCGCAACCCCCCTTGTGGGTGGAATTTCGTAAAATCCGTTCTTAGCTGACCTCTACTCGGCGAAAGGAATAATCCTACCAAATTTCAAGTCGCTACGCCTTATGGTTCCTGACCATTGTTAACACCCCCGCAACCCCCCTTGTGGGTGAAATTTCGTAAAATCCGTTCTTAGCTGACCTCTACTCGGCGAAAGGAATAATCCTACCAAATTTCAAGTAGCTACGCCTTATGGTTCCAGAGATATCGTGATGAGTCAATATATAGGTGGAAATATCTTATATATATATAGATAGATTTATATTCCACTAATTCTTGTCCATAGCTTCGCCCGCTTGGCCTTTCGACTATATGACGATAACTTTATTCACAGAGGTCCAATTGTAATGAAACCAAGTCTACGTCATGATCTTAGCGAAAATAAATTAAAATGGGAAGAATTTTATTTAATACTTTCGAAATTTAGAAAGATTGATAAAAAAATTTAAGTTAGGTACTCTTTGCTAGTTCTTTCACACACTTTTATGTTCAGACTCTCAATTTCTAGTTATTTGTTAATCATTCTAATGAACTACTGGAGCCATAGTCAAAATCACAATCAAAAATTTATTTGACATTTTAATTTCCCTACCTTTAAAAGCTATATACTCCGTCCATTATATTATCGTCAGCTCACGTATACTCGTTGCTATAACTTTGTTCTAACGTCATAACCGAAAACTTCGAAAATAATTTAGTCGCCAATACGTCATATTTCATTGATTGTCGATCGACTGTCATCAGATTTTGATAATGTCGTAAAAGAAACCATCATTATCCTTGTCAGCGAAGATTCGTTATCGGATGAAAAGAGTTCTACACACGAGTAATTATTAGTAAATAATTATTGTAACAATAAACATTGATCTATTTATCTGGTTATAAAATTTTCGAGTTATAAAATAATACGCCAACCACAAATTCCGACCCGCCCGTCTCTCTCGCTTACGTCCCAATCCAAATTTTTCATTTCAAATTTCAGCCGAATTCTTTGTTCAATTTTAAAGAGTCATGTGTGCGGCATGCAATCGTTTTATGATGCATCTGTAAAATTACACGAAATACCTAAAGTTTTATTAATATGCACTTCTAGTTAAATAATTATCGAAATAACTGATACCTATATTTTCATTTATGACTTTTTAAATCAAAGTTTTTAATAAGTTATCGATATTTTGAATTCTTTTGCAATCACTATTACCATCTGTCTTAAATACAATCATATAATGGACGGTGTATACCTATATACACATATATTGTTGTTATAACTGCCAACTTCATTTCAACCTTATGTGTGGGTACTCTACTAGTAGCAATTTTGATATATATACATGTATATAGTTCATATTAGCTTCGTCTATGTGCTGTATCTACATAGTCAGTTTCTATATTAACATAATATTTTTTTATTGTAAAACATGACACGTATAACAATTCGCTGCAGCGCTTTCAAACGAACCCAATTTTGAAGCACATTTACATACTAACACCGTTTCTTCAAATTGCATGTAGTTCTGTACAACAAAAGCTTGGTTCTATTCGATTGTGTTCGGTACCGAATGGGTCCCAGTCAGCGCTGTATCGGAAACCATCGTCAACACTAAACTCTACGCCGGACAACATGTTAAGCCTTCGATTACAAACACCAGTTGTCAAACGTTCGGCTATTTGCCAATGGGACGTACTGTGAATTTCAAATGTCGTATCTGTCTGTACTGACTTCACGTTTACAATAGGATGGGGTCGTAAACATTTTTATATAGTGTTAGATATATTTAAAACATATTAATATAAATACATATTATAACTTAACGCATTTGTACACGAAAATGTGTGCAGCGGCTGTTAAGCCTCGTCTCGCCGGTATGTTTACGTCCCAAATGGAATAGGTACCGGGGATAAAGTTTTCAGTCATCAAATCTATCTATATATATCAAACATAACTTCCGAAAACAATTTCGAAAAGTCATTGGTGTGAGCCGGGATTCGAATCCGCGACCGCTGCACCACCGAGACCTTAATTTATCATGCATTTAAATATGCCAGATGAATTCGAAATAAGAAAGAAATGTTTCACTTTTTGTATTTAAGCGCATTAAAATTAACACATATCTAAGCAGGAATAATAGTGTGACTATTAATCTTCTTGACATCACAGCAGACAATTTAAACAACAAACAGAATAATAAAATGGAAATTCAGAAAATAGGTTATGAAGAAACGTAGAAACGACAAAATAGTTGAAATAGCCATTAAAAGTGGCCACTAACAACTAGCTAAAACGCTTAGTTAGTTGTTAATTAATATTTTTATAAGTTATTTTTAAACTAAAAAACTAATAATAATAATAATAATCATGCATTGGTTAGGAGGGAGCATCGCAGAGGCTGTTATATTATCAAGCAACAGTATTTTTGTCAAAGTTGTTGAAGGTTTCTACGAAGAAAGTGAAAATGATTTATCAGTTCAGTTGGCATCCACTATAGATGAAAAAGATGTGGTGAATCGTCTCTCACTGTCACATCAGTCCAACTTTCTTATCGTGAAACTTAAGAGCGGATCAACAAATTACGAGTAGACACATTTCGCACAAATTTATCAATTTGTACCGATCCTGTCACTATTCTTCAATAAAGGCAACGGTACTCCTTTAGAAGTGATATGTTTTGAACGTAGTGACCTGGCGACCAGGATCGGCAGGAAGAGAATTGCAAAGACCACCAACTATTAGAATTAAGACAAGAAGAAGAAATTAATACAAGCAAGAACTTTTGACAACATGGATAGTTTCGGAAATACTGAACCGACGAAGACACCGTTGTGCCGACTCCACCAAGAATGGGATAAGTGCAGGAAAATGATGATGAGTTGGTATGGGAAAAATAAGTTATGAATGTTGATCTTAGACAAATAACTGAAATACAAATTGTATCAATATCCGTTATGTGATTTCTTTTTGTTGATCTTTTAGGATAAAATGGCACTTTACTGCTAAGTACTCGAGAAGTTTTCTCACTCCAAATAACTATATATTACGATGCCGAGGAGAAGACGATTGCAGTTGCAGTCAATGTAATGTACAAAGAGCCATCTCACGTGCTAACGGCACTCATGACTAGAAAGAGATTGATCAAGAGAAGAATCGTATGGCAATGTCAGACTTGTGTTTTTTTTATTTATGCATGTCGGGCATGTCAAACACAAAAACAGCCCATTCCGCAGACGCAGCGCTCCTGTGAATTTGGAAGGATCGGCATTTCAGTATACATCCGGTAATTGGAATTGGAGAAATGATAATAATTTGTTAATATTGTTAGGCGTTGAAATACAATGATCCATGCATTGTTTTATGTTGTGCCGGAGGCAAAGTAAAATTATCACAATTGTTGCCACCAGCAGATCCTTTAAGCTCTTTAGCTTCTGGGTTTCTGGGAAATAATTCTAAGTATTTGTTAGACAAGCAATATCTAATATTTAAACTAATAAATAAAATCGGAGTGTATGCTTGTAATATTGAATTAATTGCTTTTTACGAAATGCGTGTATATAAACATAACATAACTTCACGCCTTTTGTTACCCGAAGGCGTAGGCGGCGGCTGTTAAGCCTCATCTCGCCGTTATGTTTACGTCCCAAATGGAATAGGTGGCGAACCTATTGCCATACCGGGCACAAAGTTTTTCAGTCATCGATATTTATCACACATAACTTCCGAAAAGAATTTCGAAAAGTCATTGGTGTGAGCCAGTGTTTCTGTATTACCTTAATAAAAATAGCTTTTTCTGTATTACCTTAATAAAAATGAATTAATACAAAAAATCTGAAAGAGTGTCAATTTCAAGTAAGGAGGAGGATGCTCTGATGGTTTGGAGTTTGGACATGTAGAAAGAATGGATGATGCATGATTGACTAAGCAGATTATAGTGCAAACGCAGGACAACAAGCAAGGCAACAAACAAACAACGGACACAGCTTGAAGTTCGGTAAGTTATTTTAAACTGTTGGATTTTTGAATTTGATGGCTTTCTGTCAATAAAAAAATTATCCCCTATTGATATTTGTCAGCAACCTTATCAACAAGACAATCTTCAATATCTATATTCTGAAAGTAAATCGGATTACTGTAGTGAGAAGTCTCGCGGTAATTTGAAAACAATAAACTTAAAATAAAACGTTTACAAACATATTTATTTCCCAGATTTTCGCGAGTCACATTCATAACATAAAAACAACTTTTTGGGATTTTATCGCGTTTATTTATTACTTATTTTTATTTATTTTCCGACGTTTCGAACTCTTTACAGAGATCATTTTTACGAGTGATGAACAAAAAGATGGTTATCGTTCAAAAGCTATTTTTATTGATACAGAGAGCACCCACTTTTTGGAAATAAAAATCAAAAAGTTGATGTTAAAAATATGATTTTTGACCCTCATCAGACCATGAAACAAAAAAATAATATTTATAACATATATTTACTAAAGAAAAATTTTTATTTGTAAATATCCTTTGTTATAAGATTTAATAGGTAACAATTGTTATTTTTAATTATTAGATAATTATCTTATTTTCTTAAGTTAGTAGTAGTCACCACTCCCTACCTTCCTGTGCTCAGAAGGTGGGATGGCGTAAGCATACATCTTCCAAGACAAAAGCGACATGACGTTCGATCTCCTCCAATCATCTGACATCTTCTTAGTTAATATTACATCTGGTAAGTAAGAAATTGTAATTGTATATACAGGCTTAACAGCATGAGGCCTTAGACTGCCTTAGAGGGAACCAAACAAATTCCAAAATATTCCAACGTTCCGCAAATAAATAGTGAGTGCTACTAATGAACTAGCGCCATTACGTCCCCCCGTTTCCGTCAGTTGTCACGACTTCAAGATAAGTTGCCGACACATTGCTTCCTCAATCCCGAATAGTAAACGAAATAATTTCACCCAAAATGTTTTACATTCTTATGTAACACATTTTAAACTCGTTTTGTGTATGCCATTTAGAAATGGTTAAATAGATTTAGGTGGTCGAGTGGTCGAGCACTCCGCTTCTGAATCAAGAAGTCACGGGTTCGAATACTGGCTCACACCAATGACTTTTCGAAATGATTTTCGCAAGTTATGTGTGATAAATATCGATGACCCGGTATGGAAATAGGTTCGCCATTTGGAACAAAAACATAACGGCGAGACGAGGCTTAACAACGCTGTCCACACCTTCGGGTAGAAAAAGGCGTGATGTGTAAATAGATTGGGCAGTACCATCTATGGTATGTACACGCAGTGTTCTGATGTTCTAATCCTTTATAAAAAGAATTATAAACAGCAAGAAAATAAGAAACCACAGAATTTATAATATTTTTTTTTATTAAAACTTCACAAAATTAATTCAAATACAAAATAAAATGCGTAGCACCCGAAACCGACGTGATTGCATGATGAGATGGATGTATGACTGTGCAGGAGGCGAATCGTAACTTCTGGAAAGCCGAAGTTATTGCCTACCTCCATGGGATACAGGCCTGAGTTTATGTAAGACATTTGTAGTAAATTTTAAAATGTTCACCACATTTTCTAACTGTGAATGAAGTAAGTGGATAGGTAGTTAGGTACGTGCATTTGCTGTGAGTAAATTTTGTGTTTAACGTCAGCAGTGCGATCGCGGTCGGCGATAGTTTGCACTCAATGCATATTAATGTACAAATCGTAGCAATATACTGATAGTATAGTGCAGTACTGTATTGTATGCAAGTATACGACAAGCTTTGTTTTGGTAATATTGAATGTCACCATGACTGAATATCAATGGGGTTTTGGCTAGAAATCTATGTGTTTACAATATACAATTGGTATATAATCTTAATCGGACAAATAGTTATTATGAAGTTTTTTTATTGTTTATTTATATCTTCAGTCTTTTATTCTGCTCATAGATGTAGGCAGTGGCTATTAACCGACGACTCATTGATTTTTTATGTCCCAAATTGTATAGCTGGCAGAACCAGTGGGTACAATGTTGTCAGATATCCATATTTATTACACATAACTTCTGAAAGTAATTCCAAAAAGACACTGGTCTGAGCGCGGAATCGATGCCAGGGCCTAGAAGCGCGAGTTCGACAACTGGACCACCGAGACTAAAACCAAGACCAAAGTAAGAGAGGTATTGCCTCGAATTAACCGTATAATTATTATTTGGTTAAATAGCCATATAGCAATATCATTTTGGCCAAAACACTGATAGGTTGCACTATATATATACATATAAATTTAAAATATATATTTTCAAACATATAGTCATTTTATACAAAACTAGCTCACTCATAAAATTTGGTATTGACTTTCAAAGCAATCACATTAGCCCGGCTTTTAGGTGTGCTATTCAAAATTAACCGTCTACTTTTACAGGATTTGATAGTTCTGAAGCAATATAATATAAGATAGAAGCTTGCTTAGCTACTATTAATTAAGTTATTAGAAGGAAATATTAATACTTAAGCTTATTAATCATTCAGTTTTATTCCTTGTGGGATTGAATGGGTTGTATTCGACAATAGTTGTTTAGCTCGTAAACCGGACGACCAACAATACAGCGGGGAAATCTGCAGTGTTTGAAATGGGACGGCAATTGTATACAAACGCGTGTGAACAAGAGATATGTACAATCAAAATAAATACACAAATATAATAAATTCAGGAGATATACTGCCTTTTTTAATTTCATTTCAATATTCAATAAAATAAATATTACGCTAATGAATATTAAGTGCAGACAACTATTCCTGTAAGGTACATGATCAGTAGGATAAAAGTTTGTAAAAATATTGTTTAGTGTCAATGGAGATTTTTAACATATTGAATAATTAACAATACTTGTTACTGAATCCTTTGCAAGGTAGGCAGAGAGCCATAAAACAGAATTCTTACACACCTCTTACCTATATTTACATTATTTTGATCTTAGAATAGAACTCATAAACGAACAGATCAACGATAATAAGACAAAAAAATATAACATAACATAGCTTTACGCCTTTTCTACCCGAAGGTGTAGGCAGCGGCTGTTAAGACTCGTCTCGCCATTATGTTTACGTCCCAAATGGCGAACCTATTGCCATACTGGGCACAAAGTTTTTAGTCATCGATACTTATCTCACATAACTTACGAAATTAATTTCGAAAAGTTATTGGTGTGAGCCAACGTGAGGATTCGAACCCGTGACCTGTGGATTCGGGGGTGCTCGACCACTGGACCACCGAGACTTAATGTTTTATATATATATATATGTGTATATTTTATTTTCTTATCTTTTTTTATTTTTATATTGTAACAGTTTCATAAAACAAAAGTAATTAATCGGTCATTGTTAAAATGTCCAAGTAATGTTGTTGGAAGCATTTACAAAGATTGTATCTATCGTGTAAACAAAGACATTAATCTTTGTTGACTTAGTGAAAGAGAAAAGCTAAAGTTCGCGATAAACTCTTACAGATTTGTCAATTTTTTTTTTGTCATATTTAAATTGTTTTTCTCGACTACGATTGATGTTGTCTTTGATAGATTCATAAAATATGAAAAATATTTCAGACTGGCTTTACAAATTAGTTTTTCTAAGTGACCATAACTTATTAGTAATTTTATCTGTTTGTTGCATAAATGGCTTGACCTTTGAAATACCGCGAGCGTGGTGTTCGCCGTCGTTTGCTCCCTATCTCTCTATTTTTTGTTCTTTTTATGGGATAGGACGGCAAACGAGCACGTGGATTATGTGATGGTAAGTAACTTCTTACCGCCAATGTAAACCGTGGTGCGTTACCGTCCTTGGAGTAGGTGGAGTAAGAGGAGAAAGAAAAGGGAAAGAGGATTGGGTCATCGGACCTCTCTCATCTAACAAAAAACGGCACAAGCCACTTTACGGCGATATTCCAAGAGGTCGTGGTATTTCACCGGTCCGTTCATGCAGCGAACTACAAGACTCTACCACTGTTCAAAAGAAAAATGACCAAATTGTTTAAATCGCAGGAGAATCTGTTCAATACACGTTTCATAGACGCTCTTTGTTAGCATTGAAGTAATTAATTTCCTTTAATTATAATCCAGTAGCTTAACCGTTTAATTTAGCCGACAGACACACAAAAACTATTACAATTGTTTAAATAATGTATATTGCTCCACTCACGAATTAGTTTACGTATATCTTTAATGTACAGACATTGCTCTGTTACAAATTTACTATAAGTATAGTTATAGATATATGAGAATAAGATGATATTGGATTGTGATTGATCAGCATTGGCATCGGGACTGTCCTCTGTGAGATAAGAAGTTTCATCAATCACAATGACATGTCCACCCATCTACACGATCCTGTTGTCTGACAGTTGGACGTTATTTTTGTTCAGATATATACACATATATAAAAATATAATATAAAAAATGACTTTTGCCTCATTTTTTTTTATAACTTTTTCTATCCAAAGATGTAGGCAGCGGCTGTTCTAAGTGTCAACTCGCCGATTTTTTATATACTAAACCATAAATCTTTGTAATACAGAAAGTATCTTTAATCTTAAATGATTTAATTCACTATAATAGTGCAGCTCAAAAATATATACGCGTAATTTATTAATTACTTAAATTGCTCTGAAATATATGTTTACAACATAACATAACTTCACGCCTTTTCTACACGAATATGTAGGCAGAAGCTGTTAAGCCTCGACTCTCCGCTATGTTTACTTCCCAAATGGTTGCGAATATTGAATATTGCCATACCGGACACAAATTTTTCACTCATCCATATTCATCACACATAAGTTTCGAAATTAATTTCGAATAGTAATTGGTGTGAGCCAGGATTTCACCCCGCGACCTCTTGATTCAGAAGCTTGGTCTTTGACCGCTGGACCACCGAGATATAGGTAATTAAATGTATGTATGATATTACAAAATAGAAATTATAAGATACAATATGATGCAAAAAGCTAAAAATTGATATTAATACGTAAGGCAACATTATTAAATAATACCCGGAAAAAAAAAACGTTCAGTAAAAATAGTTTTTATTTTTGTATTTTTAACCAACATGTATCCTGACTAGTACATATTATTATAACTAACATAAATCCATTTTGCATTCCTAAAAAACAAACCAACGCTGCAAATTTATTATTAGGTATCTTACGTGGCAATCAATCTTGATACTTGATACAACTTGAATTATGTTGCTTGATAAATTCCCTGCAGTTTTAGAGGCGTGAATTTATTTCTTGCAATTTATATGGATTAGAGTTCCGATAGATATTTATGTTCAAGATGTGACTTGTACTACAGTCACTTCGCTTTTGTGAAGTTCAGGAACGGACATCAGCGGACTAAAAAGAGCCACGCAATTAACTGCATGAATGGGCCGGCTCGACCGGTGACATATAACTCTCAGAATATAAACTTAAAGTGGCTCAAGTCGCGTTTCACTCGGTGAAAGATATATCTGGAGTCCCAATCTTCTCCTCTCCCCCCTCATTGTATATCTGCTTAGTCAATCTTGCAACATCCATTCTCTCTACATGTCCGATCCAAGTAAAAGTAAGATATGAAATAGATTAAGATTTTATTCAATATAACATATAATTAACAATATATAATCCCAGCCTGAATGCTAATAAGTCGAGCAAAAAATCTGTGAAAATTATTTAATTATTCCTTTTATTCTGGAAGAACAGTGGTAGAGCCAAGCAGTTCTCTGCATGAATGGGCCGGCTCAACCGGTGAACTACCACGACCTCTCAGAAGATCGACGTGATCGTGGCTCATGCCGCGTTTCGTTTGGTGAGAGAGGTACCCGGAGCCCCCCCCCCCTTTCCCCATCCTATACTTTCCACTATCCCTTAAGGTCGGCAACACAACAGTAACACTATATGTGTTACTGGTATCCATGGGCGGCGTTGGTTGCTTACCATCAGGTGACTCGCTTGCTCGTTTGCCCTCCTATCCCATAAAAAAAAGAACACGTGCCCGGAAAGGTTGTTTATTTATATGTTAAATGCATTAGCTGACCCGGCGAACTTTGTACCGCATCAAAAGTATTTTTTACAGCGTGTACAATTAAAGTGCTAAATCTCGAGAACTACTACTTTATACTACATTGTACATGAAGTCTACATATAAACCACGCTGTTGACACCCTCTATCTATTGAAAAAAAAGTAAAAGTGTGTGTCCGCTCCGACGCACGACTGGAGTTTACTCCTCAAGAACGATTATAAAATAAAATAATAAATATTTACTGTCTACAAATATGAACACATTTCGTAATAGAGAATGGCGTATCGCTATAAAGAGTGTTTCTATAAAGAGCTCAGGACATTGTATGGAGTGCCGACTCTTATTTATATGCTCTGTGACTATAAAGAGCTCAGGACATTGTATGGAGTGCCGACTCTTATTATTATACATTGTAAATCGATTCTTAAGGAGTAAACTCCAATAATAAATATATACTAATATATACTATGTACTAACATATTATATTAGAAACAAATAGTAATTAGTTAACAACGCCATCTGCTGGAATAGCTTTAGTGTTGTTGTCGTTAAAGCAAGTTAAGTGCTCACAATTTAAAATAATTCACATTCGCCAATAGATGTCAGGAATTCCAATAAAAAAGTAAGTTGATGTTTAAGTTAATTATCGATAAAACACGATAAAATGAAATTTTCTAAAAATGATTCCTAGCTAGATCGATTTATAGCCCCCGAAACCCCCTATATACTAAATTTCATGAAAATCGTTGGAGCCGATTCCGAGATTCACACACTTTTTATTAGGAGTACGATGTTGGCGATGCTACTGTGGCGCCCCTCGTTTCATTACCAAAGATCGAAAAATATTATTGATATTTCATTATTTTATTAGTATGTAATTCGTACTTAAATATAATTTTCAAAAAACACAATTTATAAAAACACAATTTATAAATAATATAATTTTTTTTTTCTCCGCCTGCAATACGTACTTACGTATATGTATGTATGTAAAAAACAAACAAACAAACAAACCCGATCCTAGAAAATGTGTCGAAATTGGTAAAGAGGACGGTAATTAAACGATTATACATACGGCCCTCGTGGTGCATCGGTAAACCGCACTACCGATAACACAAGGTCGGGGCGGGTTCGATCCCTCGTCTGGGGGTGTTTTTTTCTACATGTTTTTACGGTATTTATTTACAAAAATAAATATTTACTGTCTACAAATATGAACACATTTCTTCGTAATAGAGAATGGCGTATCGCTATAAAGAGTGTTTCTATAAAGAGCTCAGGACATTGTATGGAGTGCCGACTCTTATTTATATGCTCTGTGACTATAGCGCATAACGCATTTCGTGTGACACTCACGTGACTAGTACGATTTTGGTCCCCATAATTTTCATACCCCGGGCCTATATATGTAAATCGATTCTTAAGGAGTAAACTCCAATAAACTCCAAAAATGCATCAAAAACCGTTGCGTAGATTTAAACATATAAGGGGACAGACAGCGGAAAGAGACTACGTTTATACTATGTAATGATGATAATGATAATATATTGTTGGGTGTTAAAAGTGTTATTTTTTGTCATATGAGTACTAGACTCATATGACAAGTCCGCATTTTATAATTTGTAAAAATAAAACATTTGTAGATATTAATAACATTATTTTTGTTAAAAATTACTTTTTAATTAATATTTGAAAACACAACTCACGCAAGTCTCGGTGGTACAGTGGTCGAGCACACGGCTTCTGATCCAGAGGTCCGGGTTCGATTCCAGACACTGGCTCACACCAATGACTTTTCGAAATTGTTTTCGGAAGTTATGTGTGATAAATATCGATGATTGACAAACTTTGTGCACGGTATGGCAATAGGTTCGCCACCTATACCATTTGGGACGTAAACATAACGGCGAGACGAGGCTTAACAGCCGCTGCCTACACCTTCGGGTAACAAAAGACGTGAAGTTATGTTATGTTAACTCACTAATTTACAAAACAGACAGATTTGCAATAGTGAAGCTTTCTTTTTGTTCCTGTTACGCTAAGCACCAGCAGTTAAGTTATGTCGTTTTTTTGGTATTAAGTAAACTTAGAGCATGGTCCGACAGGTAATAGTCATAGCCGATGCTGGCTGCAGGCTCTTATTAATTCTGCACTGCAATGATTTCAAACAATAGTCTGGATATATAGGTTTATTTAACGGACAAATATAGTGTATTTGTTCAACAGAACGTCGTACTGAATACTGCATATTAATGCGTTTTGTCGAATGAATTATACTTGAATTTGTATTACAAGAGGATAATTTAATGATACACTATGACAAAGCATCGGAATAGGTTTGATGATTTTATTGTAGACTTACATTGTTGAAAAGACTGATTTTATTTTAACAGTGGTAGAGCCACTCAGTTCGCTGCATAAATGTGCCGGCTTGACTGGCGAAATACAAACCCTCTCAAAATATAGGCGTGAAGTAGTACTCACTTGCTCGTTTGCCTTTTTCCCATAAAAAACCACTGTTGGTTCCTTTCCCTCTTCCTTCCCACCCTATTATCAATCATGTATCTGTGTTGCAGGTTTTCATGGGTGGCACTAGTCGCTTACCATCTGATGACTCGTCTATTCCTTTATACCCATCTCCCAGAAAAAAATCTATTTCGTTAGAGAGTGCCCTTAATAACAAGAAAATATTTTTTGTATTTATAAATAGCTATTAGTGAATCGAATTTAGTCATCTCCTTTGATAAGAGGTATCAGATTAAGCAGCCCACTTTTAAAGCAAGAGGTCTCGGGCTCGAATCCTAAGCTCTTACGCTAATGCCTTTTCTGAATTGCTATCCAAAAGCTATGTGTAATATCGACGACTGTCAAAATCGTGGCCATACATTGGCCAAAGCAATAGTTCTGCCACCTACCTATTTGGGTCGTGAAAATACAGCGAACTAGTGCAGCCAAAACACGAAGTAACTTATAATATGCTACTGAGAACTCACTATGTTTTCTGATAACGATTTGACCTATCGCCAGCGTAATTATATTTTCTGGATGAGTAGGAATGCTATATTTAAATAAAGTTATATTATAATTATTTACATTATAAAACAAATTTGAGATATGTGTAAAATTTTAGGACTTTTTCTACTGAAATGTGTAGGCGGCGGCTGTTAAGTTTCGGCTCGCCTAATCGTTACATTACGACCACAAATTTGTGAATCATCAATATTTATCATCTATTACTTCCAAAAAGAATTCCGAGAAATCATTGGTAAAAGCCCGAAATCGATCTCAAGACTTACATACATATAACTTCACGCCAAATCCCTTGCGGGGTAGGCAGAAAGAATGGAGTGCACAAATAATAATAATATCTTGGACACAATATACACAGCGCCCTCTAGTTCCAAGCTAAGCAATTAAATGCTTGTGTTATGGATACTAGATAACGGATATAAATACATATATACTTTTTTTTGTAAATACATACTTATAATATATAGAAAAACACCCAGACACCACACAAATATTCATGTTTGTCACAAATATTTGTACTCGGGTGGGAATCAAACCCCCGACCTCATTGCTTCAGCCGGTAGTTTTTACCAATTTACCAAAGCACGATTCTTACTTTGATAACTGATGTCATACACGCTCGTCGGTTTTTAAGGCTCTTGATATCATCCTCCACAATAACTCATTCAATTTGGTCATGAAAAGTGTACCGTGGCCATCCTCGACTACTCACAATTTATAACAACCATCTATTAACCATAAAAACACTTAGTTTTATAATATAATAATTGTGTAAATGTTATATATTTTACAAATAAGTTTATGAAAAGCCTCCAACAACAAAGATAATATTCAAAGACTTGTAAAATGAAAACATTTAAGGAAAAGTTAAATCGTCTATTATGAATTGCCTTTTGTATTATTCAAGACGTTGAAGGGCAAGGCAGACGTGACAACGGGCACTACAGTCTATGTAATAAAAAGCGGAATCCCTTAATCAAAGTGGAGAATGATTCTTTGGAAAGAGAGAGGGAGAGACGCCGGGCTTTCTTAAGGATTCTTCTAAGTTAAATCACTTCCGAAGAAGTTTAATTATCGACAGTTAAAGTTGTGAACAATTCTCACCGTAAGTTACCGACAAAAGGTTTTCATTATTTATTTCTTGATTTGTGATTGGAGTAGTACTGAGTAGAATATTAATTACCTATTAACGAATAGTATATTATGCTGCTGATTTAGAAACCAGTGGGACCAAATAGTAACAGTTCTGAAGGCAGGTGATGTTTAGGATCCTTAAAAATCAAAACGCGTGTATAAAAAGACTTATGAAAGTCAATGAAGCAAGTGAGGTATGTAACAATTGTGTCTCATGGCGCTCTATATTCTCTGCCAACACGGCAAGGAATTTAGCGTGAAGTTATATATGTATGTATAAGTGCCATCTCATCATTTCATGTGGATATTTTAAGAGCTTACCAAGGGAGTTCACCTGTTGCAGACCATCTCTAGAATTATAGTTCTCGATGGCCTAGTAGTTGAATACTATGATACCTAGTTGAAAAATCGTGGAACCAAAATTAATGTCGAAAAATATGCAATTGATATTGCCTAAACCTTTGGGTATTAACGAAACGAAACAGAAAAAATTAATAATTCGTTAGAAAGTGGTAGACATCACATAAAAAAATTGTCTTTTTTATATCAATATATTTATTCAACAAAAATTGCATCATTTCAAAGTTTAATTAAACCGTACATACGTATTCGTTAAAATATATAACACTCTCTCTAATATCCCGTACTTAAATGGAAACTAAGTTGCGCTAACATTTCGTTTCCTCAAACCAGCACCAGAACTACTAACTAAATCATTCAACTGCGAGTCACGCGATTCTGACTTTGTGTTACAACCTATACAAAACCGAGACTGAAGTTATTGAAGGCGTGTGAATGTAACTTTATAATCATGATAGTTAATAACTCATTGTCGTATTGAAATAGGTGATTGTGTATAACAGAATATTACTTAACTGTGGAAGAGCCACGCAGTTCACTGCACGAATGGGCCGGCTCGACCGGTAAAATACCACGACCTGTCGGGAGATCAATGTAAAGTGGCTCTTGCCGCGTTTCGTTCGGTGAGAGAGGTACCCGAAGGCCCACCTCCTTCCCCATCATTTCCTATTCTACTCTCTTAAAGGTCGGCAACGCAACTGTAATACTATATGTGTTGCTGGTGTCCATGGGCAGCACTGGTCACTTACCATCAGGTGACACGCCAGCTGAAAAAAAAAATAGGCTGGCTCGACCGGTCAAACACGACCTCTCAGGAAATGGATATAAAATAGCTTATGCCGAGTTTCGTTCGGTAAGAAAGGTCTCCGGAGGAAATAAAACTCTTTTCTTCTCATTCATTTTAAAAGAACAAGTCACATCAACTGACCGGCTGGCTCGTTTGACCCTTTTACAAAAAAATAACAATTATCTTGTTATAACTATGATTAAGACAAAAATAGTGTTTATAGAAAAGTTCCAATTGAATACTAAAGTCATTGCGAAATAGGTCCCTGAATATGTCGCGAGAAAAAATTGTGGTCGGGTGGGAAGGGCGTTATAAAAATAGTTAAGATGAATTTAATGTACAGAAAAGAACTGTTTAAATCAATTAAAATTGATCCTCGTTATTTAAGTCAAAAGATAAAAAGAAAGATAATTCTATGTCATCATATAAGCTAAGTACAATATATACTGAGACCAATAATGCACGACATCGTGCCCAGAGTATGGTCATAGCTTCCACCACCTTATTCGTGTGGAACACCAAAATTCAGCAAGTGGAGGCTTCACATCTGTTGCCTACACTTTTTGGTAGAAAAAGGCGTGAACTTATAAAATATATAATAATAACTACTAAATAATGGTTTCACGTCAATATCTGTTGTTATAAATTGCTTCATAAAATATAATATATTCGAATAACGCTTAAGTGAAAATCGCATTTTAAAATAAGTATGGAACGATCTTCTATGTCAGCTGTGCGCCAGATATCAATAAAAATGATGGATCGGCAAATAACTTAAGAATTTTCCCCACGTGTGTCTGTGTGTGGAAAATCTTTAAAAGCGACGTGAAAATTTACATAACCCTTCAACTCTCAATGCTCCGTGATTATTGTCTTTGCGACACCCCTCTTCGTATATTTTCGCTCTAATATACTTGGATATATATTAGAATTGGAATAAGATGGATGTGACTACATTGAGGATATTGAAAAGTATTAAAATAAGGCCAATTGTTGACGCAATGGTTATTAAAACAACAGTTTAAGAATTCTTTTGTGAAAGAAATCAATTATTGAAATCTATTTTAACAGTGCTAGAGCCAAGCAGTTCGCTGCATGAATGGGCCGGGTCGACCGGTGGTTTGGGTAGAGAGGTACCCGAAGACCCGGAGAAATAATAGATGCTGTCCTATTCTCACACGTACCCGATGTGCACAAAAAGTTTCATGAGAATCGGTCGAACCGTTGCGGAGGAGATGAATTAAAGAGATCATGACACAAAAATTTTATATATTAGATATCAATGAAAAGTTAAGGACGAAGAGAAACTATAAATTCATTACATTTGCTAGGAATTTTACATATTATTAAGTCGTAACTATGACAATCTAAACCTTGTGATGTAGTTTTGTCATTTAACAAACGTATTAGAATTGCGATTCACAGCGCACACCTCTTCAATGTACGGTTTGAATATTAATGTTCTTGCTAATGAGAGACATTGACATAGAAACGCAAAATGTGTTGACAAATGTATACATAAGTGTCGTATTATTATTTTCAGCTTTTGGAAACGATTAAAAAGTACATAGTGTGAGAAAAGATATTTAAAATATTCTCAATATAGCTAAAAATGCAACAAAAAACAACTTAAGAAGTGTCGTAGCCTTCATTCATTCCTTCGCTTTTGCATTGTATATTTGATAAGACAATTTTGTATCAATCATTATTTCTACATGTACGTACCACCGGAGCATACCATTCCTTACGTTTAAATAGACAATATATTTCCATCTAACTTATTTTCGATGCGGTCATCAATCTGCAATTGTTGTGCAGTACCCTCATCAACTGCGTTAATCTTACTTGTGCATGCATACTCTGCCATACCCAACTGCATCAACAGTCTTCGCATATTTTAAATACAAAAAGCTAGCGATCTTACTTAAAATATAACCAGAAATTTACCACAAAAATGACATTTGTCTCTATAGTCAATTTAATATTGAAAATAACATAACTTAACGCCTGTGTACCCGAAGGTTGTAGGCAGCGGCTGTTAAGCCTCGTCTCGCCGTTATATTTGTCCCAAATGGAATAGGTGGCGAACCTATTGCCATACCGGGCACAAAGTTTTCAGTCATTGATATTTATCACACATAACTTTCGAAAACAATTTTAAAAAGTCATTGGTGTGAGCCGCGACCTCTGGATTCAAAAGCGAGGTTCTCGACCCCAGTGGTCGACCACCGAGACTTTTTAAAAAAATAATTAAGCACTTATCCCCGTTTATAATTATTGAATAAGATGCTTATAAAGGTACGTAGCTCTCAAATAGATGCTGTAATCTTATTTACCGGATTACTAGTGGGCGGATTTGCGGACAATAACTAGTATTAAAATTGAATTTTGAAATGATCTAATATATCATTCCAGACCTGGATGGTATTTATAAACGAAACGACCACAAAATTCCAGCCAATTTATTTCTTGCGCAATCAGATCTAGACACATTAAATGTCCACATATACCTGGACTCAATTAGTCACAGCTAAATGCAGACGTTCGCAATCGAGTTAAGAAAGAGCAAAGATATTTAAAGAAATTAAATATAATTGTATGTATTTAATATACTAATTTTTGTACAAAATATTAATCACGGTAATCCTAGAGCAATGAAATAAAATATGTTGTAAACAATTGATGAAATAATTGCTAATTAATTATATTGTTTGTGGAAATTCGTCTAGAATTGAAACTAAACCTACTTGCGTTATTGTGTGCTATATAAAATAGCCCGGTAGCCTAATGGTTCACCACACCGCTCTTACTGGGATGTCTCGAGTTCCAATCGAAGTGTGCAATACCGACTTTACGAATATCAATTTTTTGAATTTATTTGTTATAAATATCGATGACAGGCGAAGTTGAGCACAATGTGGCATTTTTTAAAGTACGAATATCTTTGATCCGACTAGACCTAACTGCTGTTACCAAAAAGATAATAAGTACTTTTAAAGTACCCAATAATAAAATTACTTTAAAAAAAAAATGTTAAACCGACTTCAAGAAGATAAACGACAAAATGTACCTACGTAACTGCACGTAACTAAATAGCGATAAATAACCAAACTAATTTATCTACTTAGTACAATATACAAAACATAATACTTTAACAAGGCCATCTTCAATTATAAAAATATTCACAATTGTCAGATACTATTGTAGTCGGTGCCAGCTTAAGTAACTTATTATGTTGTGTTGTATGATATGCGCAGTCATCAAATCCACACGGCAAAATACAATACGGTGTAACTTTTTGCCGGCATCGACTTCAATAGTAACTAATAATAGTAAATATTTTTATAATTAAAGATATCCTTGTTAAAGTATTATGTTTTGTAAATTGTACTAAGTAGATAAATTACTTGGGTAATTTATCGCTTTTTAGTTACGTAAGTGGGTACCTTTTGTCGTTTATCTTCGTGAAGTCGGTTTAACTTCTTTTTAAGTAATTCTATTTCTAAATTTTTAGTTGTAGTAATGAGTTATAAACTTAAATAGATGTTAATTTCAAAATCAAATCCAAGCGAGCTCTGTAGCCTTATCATCAGCACAGTAGCATCAGGTGTTGTTGCATGCATACCTCCCAAGCAACAAGTTAGCCTTACCTACTACTGAGTCTATGAGTACTACTTTTATGTGTGATAGATTTTCGCGAATTACGTTCATGACATTAGAACCACTTTTTTTAAATAGCTTTTGAACAAATACCATCTTTTTGTTCATCACTCGTGAAAATAATCTCTGTAAAGAGTTCGAAACGTCGGGAAATAAATAAAATTAGTAATAAATAAACGCGATATAATCATAAAAGTTGTTTAATGTCATAACTACTAAGTAGTTTCTATCGACCAAAAGCAGTTCTGTCTCCCAACTCCTAACCGTTACGGAGTTATGTAGCTACATCATCAGCACAGCAGCATCAGGTGTAGATGCAAGCATACCTCCCAAGCAACACGTTAGCCTTACATAATACTAAGTGGTTTCTATCGACCAAAAGCAGTCCAGTCTCCCAACTCCTAACCGCTAAGGAGTTCTGTAAGCTTCATCATCAGCGCAGCAGCATCATATTTTGACACAGTAAAGCATATTAGTAAGACACCACTATTACGTAACAAAAATATCATACTCGCATACAATTTTCGGTGGTTGCCTTCGATTTCTCCTGGTTTCCATTATCAGACCCTGACCTGGTGAAAATGGGACCAAATGAGAAGCACCAGCTTTCAAATAAAAAAAAGAAGTTTTAAAACCGCTTCCTCCAATCAAAAGTTATGAGGTAACAAACATTAAAAAAAAATAAAAAAAACATGCAGACGAATTGCGAACCTCCTCCTTCTTTTGACAGTCGGTTAAAAAACAAAACAGGTAAAAATGTATTTTTTTAAAGTAACTAATTATATTACGAATCTTTTTTCAATTTACCTTTTCTTAAATACCTTTTAAAGGGACATGATGGATGTGACAGCTAGTACTTCAGTATAATAAAAACGGAATTCCTTCATTAAAGCAGAGAATGGAAATCTTTAGTCCGAGAGTGATACTGGTTTTCTTAAGGGTACGTCTTACTCTTATAACTTCTTTTTTTAAAGTGGATTCAAGTTGAGTTATGGGCAATTTATTCATTGTTTTTAAAAAATGACGCTTATAAAGGGAGTTCTGTTTTTCGTAAACCTATATTAAATTACATTCAAGTACATTTATGTGTATGTCTATTAAGAGTATATGTTTGTATCTAACTTGGTTGATAATATATACATATTTAAACAAACAACTGTACACCGCATATTTATACTCCTCATTTATTTGTCCATGCTATGCACTAAGGTTGTCTGGAAGAGATCGCAGAATGCGATAAGACAACCAATTGCATTTGATCTACCATGTACTAAATCACTTTAATGTATTTTATAAATTGTGTGCAATAAAGAGTATTTTATTCTATTCTACTTTTTTGAAAGATTCAAGTTCTGAATATCATAATTAGTACTCTAAGTTTAGAGTTCTATAGTCATTTTTCGAATGTGCAAACTGGAAAATACTACTATAGTTTATAGACATAGAAAAATGGTATTTATTTTCTCACACTATTGGAAAATTGATATATTATCTAAAAAAAAATAATGCTTAATTCTAAGTAATTACTTAATTTTGATATAAAGTTTTGTATTGTTTTATTTTCGCGTAAACAACCGTTCTCTCTTCTTGGTTTAAGTGCCTCGATAACAAAGTTCATGTCCTTTAAGAAACGAGTCATGCGTACTGACGCTATTACACAAACCACAAAACAATTTCTATTTATTTCAAAGCTAAGTCGTTTGAAGTCTTTATTGAACTGCCACAGAATCCGAGTTTATCCGACTTGAGTACTGAAATGGATTCAGTTTGATTTACTAACGTATGTTGTAACGGTCTGAGACGGATCCACTAATCAAGATAAATCTGTACTTTCTAAAATACTTTTTAACAGTTCAATGTATGCTGATGGATATTGGCACTTTAACTCAACTTTTATATTTGGAAAATTTAAATTATATTTCCCAAAATAAAGCAGTACAGCAGTCTCGGTGGTCCAGTTGTCGAGTTTCCCGCTGCTGATTCAGAAGTCGTGGCTTTGCTTCCGGACCCACACTGATGATTTCTCAGAATTCTTTTTGGAAGTTATGTGTGATAAATGTTGATGACTGACAACTTTGCGTCTGGTGTAACGACTATAGGTTTGCCACCTATTCCGTTCGAGATTCGTAACAATTCGGTGAGTCTGAGGCTTTAACAGTCGCTGCCTACACCTTGAGATATAAAAAGGCGTGAAGTTACGTTTTACATAAAAAAATATGGAAATAATGAAAATTTATACGTATGTGTTGCGCTTTAAAATCAACTTTCAGATTAAAGTTAAATTAATTTAGATTTAAAGTATTTTTAGAGTTTCGTGAAAAAATCCTCTACAATTCGTAAATCGTAAAATTTGTCGGGGTTGTGTAGTGCAGCTACGGAGCGGAAGCGGGAAAATTGAGGGATGGCTTTTTCCACACGAATAAAGCAGCGGAAAACAGTTAGTGTTTCGTAAAATATATTATTAAGTAAAGTTATTTCATAGTATTGATATAAACAGTATAGATATTGTGCTGTAGATATTATTTCAACTGTTTAACAAACTAATCCGTCATTCGATTTTGTAGATTCATTGTCTTTGGTAAACAAATTGCAGATAAAAATATCAACGCTATCTTCATATTTATTAGGAACTATCTGACCCCACGAACTTTGTTTCACCTCAAAGCAATAAATGAGATTTGCTCATTTTTCTAAAATAAAAGTACCCTAAGTTACTCCTTATCTGGTATATATCTGGTAATAAAAGTCCCATCAAAATCGGTCCAGCTATTTGAGAGATTAGCCGGAACAAATAGACAGACCGACGAATTTAAAAAAAAATGTTATGTCGATGTATATAAAAGCGGTTATTTCAATATTACAAACAGATACTCCAATTTTATATAATTGTATACATTGTATACGCGCGTGCATGAAAAGAGTTATGAAAGTCAACGAAGCGAGTGAGGCGTGTAAGAATCGTGCCCTATGACGCTCTGTTCTCTCTGCCTACCCCGCAAGGGATTTGGCGTGAAGTTATGTATGTATGTATGTATACATTGTATTGAATGAATATCGTTCAATCAAAATTTGTTATTAATTGATTTTTTTTATATTAAGACGTGATATGATGACTTGATCACATATTTTAGCTGCTATTTAGGAAATTACTTTAATTTGTAATAATCTTTACAGTTGCAATAATAATAAAATGCAATTTGCAAAAACCATAAAATGATCACACAACAAAGGGAAACATTATTTCCAAGTACCATTTACTTTAAAACGTTCCAAAACTTCTATCTCGCGTCGAACACTTATCGGGTCATTGAAGTCATTAACGTAGTAATTCCAGAGAATAATTCCAAGTACGACGAACTGAACAATAAGTTCTAACCGAGTACGTTAAGGTATAACGCTGAACGTAAATAGGGGCAGGGCACGCGATATCTCAATACTGAATAAAATGATTAATTGTAAAACTGCTAATTGGTGGGTCGGCCGAAAACCACCAAATTACTTTTTTCATAATATACAAAAGATCCATTATCCACTCAAATTAGTTTCCAAAAGGAAATCATTAATATTAATCAATGTTTCAAAGGCTTTCGCGCTGCCTAAAATGTATCGTATCAACAGTTCATCATAGAATAGACCCGATTATAAGTTGGCTCGTTGTATTTTTTCTTGTAGGTTGTCTGAATTAATTATTAATTATAAATGAAAATTATTATCTAGAAAAGATTTATGAGTATAATTAAAAATGTATTTATTATTACAGGGCAACGACTCACGGGTTACTAACAGAATTTGAACTTTAAAATTGAAGGGTAAGTAAAGTCATATTTATATTATGTAAAGTTGAAGCCAGTTTTCTGTAAAATAAAATTTTGTATACATATTTCCAATTTTTATCCTAGTTTACTCTAAACAATCATCAACATTAACAGTGATAGAATCTTGCAGTTTGCTGCATGTATGAACTGGCTCTACCGGTGAAATACCACGGCCTCACGGAATATCGCCGTCAAGTGGCTCGTACCACTTTTCGTACAGTGAGAGTGGTATCCGAAGGCCCCATCCCTATTCTTCCTTTCGCTTCTTACTCCCTTTAAGTACGGCAACGCACCACGGTGTTCATGGGCGGTAAATAGTTACCACCAGGTGACCCACTTGCTCGTTTTCCCTCCTATCCCTTAAAAAAACAAACCAACATTTAATATGTTTTTTTTCTCTCGAAAAGTATACTTTGGGCCGTTTGCAGTTTGTTTGTTCTTTTACTTTTGGCAGTTTGGGCCATACATTTTTTTTTTTTTGATCTTTACATTTAAACATATAATTACATATACCCAACATGTGACACCTATGTAATAAGATTTATTCCTTCACACAACCTAAAGGGGGAGAGGTCTTTTCAAAGTCACCTCCGGTTTATTATTCATGAACACATGCTAAAGTAAGGCAAGTCAAAGGAAAATCTCATAAGTTGAACTTCGCTTTTAATAATGTCATGCTAGTGCTCTGGCTTACCTAACCCTGACGCTCGGCGGAATATTTGTAAAGAAAATTGTTAATTTGACATTTAAACATCATATTAATTAATTTTAATCAGTCAGTATTATTAGATTTAATCAGTCTCGGTGGTCCAGTGGTCGAGCACACGGCTTCTAATCCAGAGGTCGCGGGTTCGAATCTTGACACTGGCTCACACCAATGACTTTTCGAAATTATTTTCGGAAGTTATGTGTGATAAATATCGTTGACTGAAAACTTTGTGCTCAGTGTATGGCAATAGGTTCGCCACCTATTCCATTTGGGACGTAAACATAACGACGAGACGAGGCTTAATAGCCGCTGCCTACACCTTCGGGTAACAAAGGCGTGAAGTTATGTTAAACATCATATTATTATTGTTATTAGTTCAACACGAAACTCAGAAAGACAGTAAGTCTTTCTGAGTTTCGTGTTGAACTAATACTGCCCGAAATTCTTATTAGTAAAATAAGAATTTCGGGCAGTGAGCAATAGTTTTCGTAGTTTACAGGCTACATTGGATATTGGAGTATTATTGTTTCTGCCAACTCCTTCCGATATTAAAAGCACGATTTTAATATAAAATTACTAGAATATTTCTATTGATTTTATCGTGAATTTTTTTATATCTTTTGAAGTTAACAACTGAAGCAATTTTTGATTAATTCATTGAAATAAAAACTATCTAGTACGAGAATGCTCTACTATCTGTTATTGTAGAAATAGTAAGAATAACCGAATAAACCGTAAATCCAATTGCAGAGCAATTACTACAGACAAGCTGACCCGGCGAACTTGATATTACTACAGTATTAATAAGGTCTATCTACTCTATTTGCTGACAATTACAGTTGCTGCTCTACCTCGTTAATCATGGAGCTTGATGGTTTATATGCCCTATTGGTACGTCGATGATGCTGACATTAAAACATTTTTAATAATATGACGCCCTTAATACCCGAAGGTGTAGGAAGAGGTAGTTAATTTTCGTAATATACAACATCACACATAATATAGCATAACTTCCCGCCTTTGTTACCCAGTAGGCAGCGGCTGTTAAGCCTCGTCTCGCCGTTATGTTTAAGTCCGAAATGGAATAGGTGGCGAACCTATTGCCATACCGGGCACAAAGTTTTCAGTCAACGATATTTATCACACATTAGTTCAGAAAACAATTTCGAAAAGTCATTGCTGTGAGCCAATGTGAGGATTCGAATCGGCGATCTCTGGATTCAGAAGCGGGTGCTCGACCACTAGACGAAATATCAATACAAAAATGTCAATCAAAAACTCATTGGTGTGCATTCGGACTCGAGTCATCCAAGTGATCCAAGTCTAAAGTTGAGTGGTGAGCCTGGCTACTTTGACGACGCTGCAACTGATAAATACTGTTTATTCATAATAACTTGGTTAAATGTATAAATTTTGGCCAAAAGGATTATTAAATTAATTTCACATTCTTCGCCACTCTTGCTCGGCATCTTGGCAATATTGTTGGACTGAAATCTTTAACGGTTTCCTTTTAACTTTTTTTTATATATATTTTTATTTGGAGGTTCTCCAGATGTGCAAATTCAATTTAGAAGTTTACGGAAGAAGTTTTGAAAGTTATGCTATACGTATATATTGACGTTTTAATCTAAATTTGTATTAGATCAATGAGAAATGTTTTTTTTTCCTTATTAAAGAGAATTGGATAAGTTTCGAAACATACATAAAAACATAACTTCACGCCTTTTGTTACCCGAAGGTGTAGGCAGCGGCTGTTAAGCCTCGTCTCGCCGTTATGTTTACGTCCCAAATGGAATAGGTGGCGAACCTATTGCCATACCGGGCACAAAGTTTGTCAGTCATCGGTATTTATCACACATAACTGCCGAAAACAATTTCGAAAAGTCATTGGTGTAAGCCAGTGTCTGGAATCGAACCCCGGACCTCTGGATCAGAGGCCGTGCGCTCGCCCACTGCGCCACCGAGATGCGCCAACGATAAGTTTCGACTTATTGGAAAACTTAAGTGAATTAAAAAAAGTTTATATTTAAAAATGCACTATATTGTTCTCTCAATTTAATTAACGCAATATAAATTAAAATTGTTGCAGATTTAACATAACACAACTGCAAGCCTTTTTCCAGGCGAAGGTTTAGGCAGCGGCTGTTAAGCGTCGATTCGCTGTAATGTTTACGTCTTAAATTTAATAGGTGGCGTTTTCAGAGATTAGCCGGAACAAACAGACATACAGATACAAATTGTAAAAAATCTTATTTTGGTATATGTACCGCATATATATTCATAATATAAATATTATGCATGTAGTAAAAGGCGAATATTTTGATATTCCCAACAATCACTCCGATTTTATTTACATGTATATATATAAAATAATATTAGTAGGATTTATCTTGTTTAGTTAACACCCAGTTTTTAAAGCAAATTACTGACACTGCAGAATTTGTACCGGCAAACATTGGATTCTTTATTTTTAATACTTCTTCTGATATTCGGGACGCCGCCCGGGTCAGGTCAGGTAAGAATTACTAAGCGTTAAAAAATAAAAAATACCTAAAATTCTTGTAACAGTAAAAAATATAAATATAAAAACCTCTTGACGGGCCTTGTGGCGCATTGGTAAAACTACCGGCTGAAGCAATGAGGTCGGGGGTTCGATTCCCACCCGAGCACAAATATTTGTGACAAACATGAATATTTGTGTGGTGTCTGGGTGTTTTTCTATGTATTATAAGTATGTATTTACAAAAAAAAAGTATATATTTATTTATATCCGTTATCTAGTATCCATAACACAAGCATTTAATTGCTTAGCTTGGAACTAGAGGGCGCTGTGTATATTGTGTCCAAGATATTATTATAATTATTATAATAAAAATCACAATTTAAAATTTTCTTATTTTCTATCTTTCAATTGTTTTATCTACCCGGAAACACTCTACTCACACTAGCACTTTATCTCATAAAAATAAACTTCGAATTGACTATTAAGAATAGACAAAATAAGTGTTTAGAGGCTCACACGGATATTTTCAGTTTTTTCTCTTCAAAAGATCCATCCTCACATTTCAAGGCGTACTATAAAAAGGAATTAGTAAAATCGCTCCAGCCGTTCAGGCGTAATTCGATGACCAATGTAAATAACGATTGATTTTTTTATATAGATCAGTGAAATTGTCGTTTTGATTTTGATGTTTCAACTGATAGGCCGACTATTATTTACAAAATACCTTTTACTATGTAACTCAACATGAGCGTATTTCTATCAAGCAAAATGTAAAATATAAGTATAACCTTGTCAGTCACAAGGGACACGAAAGCCTTCGTCTTTATAAAACCGATCATACTTTTTTATATATACCTACATAAATCTTTCTTTATATGTGTATTAAAGGCAGATATTAATATTTTCTCTGCAAGATAATTAATCTCTAGGACACTATGTTTTTAACATCAATCACGTTAAACAGATCGAATATAAGGCGTGAAATTATAAGAGAGCATGACATAATTTCACGCCTTTTTCTACTTGAAGGTATAGGCAGTGATTGTTAAGCCTCGACTCGCCGTTAAGTTTACGTCTCAAATGAAAAAATAGTTGGCGAACTTCATGTCATACACCGAGCACAAAGTTATTAGTTATCGATATTTATTACACATAACTTCCGAAAATAATTTCGAAAAGCCATCGGTGTGTGCCCGGATTAGAACCCAAGACTTCTTCATTCAAAAACTTAATATTAACTTTATTTGTTTTCATAGAAACTATTATCACAGTATTTAATTTTTTTTATATACGATTTTTTTTTTATCAAATAGTGATATTATCTTTGTTAGATATTTTAATTAACCAAAGAGACCAACGTTTCTGAAAAGAGCTCGTCTCTGAAACCTAAGTGGGATTCTGCGGAATTTATTTCAGTTTTAATTTATTTAGTCTGACCTATATCTAGGGTAGCTATCAGGTCTGCATAAAAAGTAATTAATCTACATAGGAAATGATAATTCTAGAAGAGAAACAATTTAGCTCCATGTAACTAGATATGATTAAGATTACATAGTATGTAATAAAGTCGATTTCCGCTGTCTGTCCCCTTATATGCTTTATATATTTGAAAAGACGCAACTGATTTTGATGCGATTTTTTTAATAGATAGAGGGTGTAAACGGGGTGCTTTGTATGTTTTGTATAATTCGTGTATAATGTAATTATATAATTTATGTAAATAAAAAGTGATAATTTTCCAACCAAAAAACATAAACATAACTTCATGCTTTTTTCTACCCGAAGGTAGGCAGCGGCTGTTAAGCTTCGTCTCGCCGTTATGTTTACGTCCCAAATGGAATAGGTGACAAACCTATTACCACACCGGGCACAAAGTTTTTAGTCATCGATATTTATCACACATAACTTACGAAATTAATTTCGAAAAGTCATTGGTGCGAGGCAACGTGAGGATTCGAACCCGCGACCTGGGACCACCGGGACTGGTTGATAATTTTCTAGAGAGTGAGAATGTTCACTTTAATTGCAAACCCTAGATTAAGTGATAGATCAAAATAATGTACTAAATTATTATACACCTTTGAAAGGTCTATAAAAAAGTCCGCGAAAGCATGTCTCTCTCTTATGGATAACCCAAAATGACCATTTTTATTTCTTTTCTGATGCAAATTAAAGTTTGCTGGGTCAAAGAGTATTAAATTATAATAAAATAGTTTAAAATAACATTGTAATATAATATATTGAAACAGAATTTTTTAATAGAAAATTTCAATGTTAATAGCCGTAAATATTATCATAGTTCGTGGTATGAATACCAAAATTTTCTGATATATTCCGTGTTCAGTTCAGCATTCCGATTGTTGGCACCCATTTACTAAAGGCAAGAGAGACATACCACCTTGTTACCGCATTCCACAGATCTGCCTTCCAGTCGGTTATTTGCATGTATCCGTTGTTATTTTAGCATTGAATACAATCTATGTGTGTACCTTTATACATAACTATGGATTTCGATAGAAAACTAGAATAAATTTCCGACAGTATTAGAACCTTGATGTTCAACCTGTCATTAGATTTTGACCATTTTGATTTAAAATTTGTGAAATAATTTAGTTTAAGAACTTATTAACACGTAACTCAACATATAGTGTTACTGTCGCGTTGCCGACCTTTAACGGAATAGGAGATAGGGAAGGATGGGGAAGCGGGTGGACCTTCGGGTACCTCTCTCATCGAACGAAACGCGACATAAGCCACTTTACGTCAATCTTCTGAGAGGTCGTGGTATTTCACCGGGCGAACCGGTCCATTGACGCAGCGAACTACTTGGCTCTACCACTGTTTGAAGCTGTTTTAAGCTATAAAACACAAAAGTTATCAAACATACATAACATGTACCTACTTATGCTGAAAAATAAAAACCACCAGAGTTAGGTAAAAACGTAAACTTATTAAAAAAATGACTCATTAAAAATTACGAAACCATCCTTCAAACGTTAAGCAATAAACAATAGATGAGAAGTTGAATCAATATTTTACAGACACCCATCTATCTACCTATATCTATATATATCTATATCTCTTCCTACAAACCGGCAATCTCACAGAATTACGATATTATGTTCGCAGGAGAAAAGGATTTATGGTAACCGCCGGCACATTATTTATTCTACGGATATTAGCAGTCAGTTGCTCTGTGATTTACATAAGCGGAATGTTATATTGTGACTGAAAAATCCATTTTTTTATTTGTAAATGTTCGTTTATTCAAAATGTCTGTAACTCTGTATGTACTTGTTAATTGTTTTATTTTTTACTGACCATACTAAGTTTTTAAAAATGAAATTGATGCTAGATATTATCAGGCAATGTTTGATTCGTATCATTTTTAACTTTTTGATTTCATTATGATAATAATATATATAATAATAATATCTTGGACACAAATCACACAGCGCCCTCTAGTTCCAAATTAAGCAACTAAATGCCTGTGCTATGGATACTAGGTAACGGATAATAATACATATAAACTTTTCTTTTTGTAAATACATACTTATAATACATAGAAAAACACCCAGACGCCATACAAACATTCGTGCTTGTCACAAATATTTGTACTCGGGTGGGAATCGAACCCGCCAACCCCGATTCCGCAGTCGGTAGCTTTACCAATGCACCATGGGGCTTGTCCAAATGATATAATAATAAGTATCCGAAAGATTTCGCAAAGTTTAATGTGCATCCGGAATTTAATCGGAAGCTGTCAATAATACCATAAGGCTATTTATAGCAATGATAACCATTGCTGCACCATCCAAGTAAGTGGAATACCAAAGACGTTATCTAATATTCTTATAATATTGATTTATAAATTATATAAATTTCTTTAGGTCTGTTAGTTATTAGGTAGTCTAAGAAAATATTATTAGTATGCAATACAATAGTATTATGATGATGATTTTATAACACACTAGTTGACCCAGCGAACTTCGTTCCGCATCAAAAGAAATAAATTAGTAATATTTGGATCTTAAAAAGTTCAATTTGTGCTATTTATCGGCACGCGTTTTGGCGCGCAAACGCAACTGCTATGTACCGCTATGTTAATACTGTAATATCTTCGTAAATATTAGTTTAAATTACATGCTGTAAATAGCTATATTGATCTATATTAAAAGCACAATCTATTTAAGACACTTAATTGGATGAAAATTAATGCTGTAATGTTTAAAATTGCTTCGTAAATAAGCCATTATTTCTCGTAAAAAGTTAAAAAATAATAATGGTCATTGTGGGTTATCCCTAAGACATAGACATATGCCCTCGCGGACTTTTTTATAGACCTTTTAAAGGTGTATAATAATGTAGTACATTGTTTTGATTTATCACTTAGGGTTCAGGCAGCGTTTTCGATTAAAGTTTTAAATCTTGAAAATTATCTTTTTTTTTCACTACACTATTCATGAATTATAGATCAGAACCACCCCGTTGATACCCTCTAACTATTAAAAAAAACCGCATCAAAATCCGTTGCGTAGTTTCAAAGATTTAAGCATACAAACGGACATAGGGAAAGAGAAAGCGACTTTGTTTTATACTATGTAGTGAAGACAATTTATTCAATTACATAAATGGTGGCTCGCTAATATTAAGTCTCAAAAATGCAAAGAACTGCTTATGGACACACAAAGAATAAAAGCAAGTAAAACTAAATTTAATATTTGAACATACATTTTATTTAAAACTAACCTATAAAAGTATTTTTTTTTGTTGTACTGTAACTGTACATATTTAGCGTCAATTTATGGAGACCCAAGTGGATTGAAATGCAAATATGCACGAAACATTTATTTAAACCCATATTTCTCTACAAACAAACATTTCACGTTTCTGAATAAGTCATCCGGACACGAGCCGTCCCCATTGTAAATATGAACACACCAAGAGCGCTGCCTCTCTACCTACTCTGTGCACCAGTGCTGCGTTGTTCCTTCTAGTTGCAAATAGAATTATCGCATTAATAAAAATAAATAAAAAAATAATAATTTGTCGTCTCAATGAAAAATGTTTGAAAAACTTGAGATAATTATACCAGGTTAGTAATTATTCCCTTTAATAGCTTGTGTTGCGTGCTCTATGCAAATGCTTAAAGTTTTGCAAAATTTGTACTACTGCAGTTTTAAATAGCAGTCTAAAAAAATAATATCCTTATCCTTTCGGTTTTAAAATAATGATATTTAGTCTATAAATATTCAAATCTGATGTGTAGTTTCTGAGATCCACGTGTACAAATATATATATATACACAATATATGACAGAGCCCAAACCTCTGGACGGATCGGGCTGAAACTTGGCATGCAAGTAGAAACTATGACTTAGGCATCTGCTAAGAAAGCATTTTGAACAATTTTACTCCAAAAGGGACAAAAGAGAGGATGAAACTTTGTCAATCTGAAGCCGACCGGGCTGTGACTTTGGAAGCATAACGCTACTATAGCTTAGGCATCCGCTAAGTAAAGATTTTAATCAATTCTACCCTCAAGGGGATAAAATAGGAGATGAACTTACAGTGGTAGAGCCAAGCAGTTCGCTGCATGAATGGGCCGGCTCGACCGGTGAAATACCACGACCTCTCAGAAGACCGACGTAAAGTGGCTCATGCCGCGTTTCGTTCGGTAAGAGAAGTACCCGGAGGCCCACTCCCCTTTCCCCATCCTTTCCTTTCCCCTATCCCTTTAAGGTCAAAGCAAAAGTAACACTATATGTGTTGCTGGTGTCCATGGGCGGCGTTGATTGCTTACTATCAGGTGACACGCCAGCTCGTTTGCCCTCCTATCCCATAAAAAAAAATGAAAGTTTGTATGAAATTTTGTCAACCTGAAGCCGATCGGGTTGCGACTTTGCGTGCATAAAGCGTATTATAACAACATAACTTCACGACTCTTACTACCCGAAAGTGTAGGCAGCGGCTGTTAAGGCCTCGACTCGCTGTTATGTGTGTAAGTGCCAAGTAGAACAGGTGGCGTACCTTTTGCTATTTAACGGGCACAAAGTTTCCAGTCATCCATATTAATCACATATAACTTCGAAAAAAATAATTTTGTAAAGTCATTGGTCTGAGCCAAGAAGACTTCGTGATTCAAAAGCGGAGTGCTCGAACTCTAAGCCATCGAGACTGTAACTATTATAATTCGAATATTTCATAACTTTAACAAGGTTACAATAACTACTAATTTCCTATTTCATTTTGGGCTTTGTTTACCTTTTAAATTCAACGAGCAATGATAGTTAAATTAAAGCAAGAACAACACCCTTATGATATAAAATAACAAAACAACATTAATTGAAATTGCACTATAAACTAATATTTTGTACCCAAACATCCACAAATTCAATTTATTAACTAGATTTTGCCAGTGACTACGTATCGCTTTTATGTGTACCTAACTTGATTATTGATAAATATCACCAACTAACGGAGATGGTGTTTATGCAAGAGACTAACTAAGTCTTGAAATAGACGCAAACGCAAAATGACAACGCTGATGTCATGCCCCTGGTGTTGCAGATGTCTATGGGTGGCGGTTGTCGCTTTCCATCGGGTGACTAGAACGCTTGTTTTCCGCCTTTTACCATAAAAAAATACTAACTGAATCACTTGAAGTGAATACGTCTTTCCAACATATGATTGCAAAAAGTTCAGACGACCAAAATTTATTAATATTTAAAGCCTTGTTACAATTTAAACCCTTACTATTTTATAAATAAAAATAAATTAAAAATCGACGCGCGTGCATGAGAAGAGTTATGAAAGTCAACGAAGCGAGTGAGGTGTGTAAGAATCGTGCCATATGGCGTTCTATTCTCGCTGCCTACCCCGCAATAAATTTAAATCAGAATTAGTTCTCATATTTAACAATTGCTTATAATGTAACCGGTTCCTCATATGTAGTAATTACTACACTCGAGAGCAATGAATCCGGGTCACTTAAAGAATCCTAAAAATCTCGGAAACTAAAAATGCTAGGTTAATGCAATAAATTGTATTTAATAGACAATGTAATACTCCTTAAATGAAGGTATCAAAACTTCTTAGTTATTGTAAAGTTATATCATAAAAAAATCAAATTTGAAAAAGGGCCACTTTCGAAGATGGAACTACGAAATTACAGCATTTGGTTTTGCTTTTGTTTGTAATCTGTCATTTATGTGGGTACATAAACCATGTTGACAGTGCTCTATATTCATTATTCAAGCTGAAATTATGTCGCTTACGCCTGAAGAATGCACCAGAATACTTACAATGCTGGAAACCGGCCGGAGTCAGCGCGATACAGCCAGGACTGTTGGTGTGTCGCTGTCAACAGTACAAAGAGTTCTCCGACGTTACGAAGAAACTGGTTCTAACCTACGCAGACCAGGAACGGGCAGAACCAGGTATACCACAGCACGAGAAGACCGATACTTGGTGAACACCATGCTTCGAAATCGCTTTCTCACAGGAACTGAACTCACCAATCAGTTTCGACGCCTCGGAGGAAGTAACCCAAGTGCATGGACAGTAAGACGTCGGCTTGCTGAATCTAACTTAAAACCCCTTAGACCTGCAAACGGCCCTAAACTGGAGCGTGGGCATCGTATTTCAAGACTAAGATATGCCCAGAGCCACGTAAATTGGAGTATTGAAGATTGGTCAAAAGTTATGTTCTCCGACGAATCAAAATTTATGCTCTACAAGCACGATGGAAGACACAGAGTGTATCGAAGACCAGGGGAAAGATTCAAGCAAGCATGCATCGAGGAAAAAGTAGCCTACGGTGGTGGGTCTGTACTTGTGTGGGCCGGAATTTCTTCTGAAAGTCGCACAGAGCTGGTGATCATAGAAAACGGCTCTTTAACTAGCGTAAGATATGTGGAAGAAATCCTCAATGATCACGTTGGTCCATTTATGGTCAATTTAGGTGAGGATGCTATATTTATGCATGACAATGCCCGACCTCATACAGGTAGGATTGTGAATGACTACCTTCAAGAGATGAACATTACTCGTATGGAGTGGCCAGCGCGCAGCCCGGATATCAACCCGATCGAGCATACTTGGGACGAGCTAGGCAGATGCGTAAAACAACGAAACCCTCCCCCAATCACGCTTCGTGAGCTCAAAATTGCTCTCACAGAGGAATGGGAGAATATTCCCCAAAATCGTATAAGGAACTTGGTGTACAGCATGCCAAACCGCGTAAACGCAGTAATGGAAGCACGAGGAGGCAATACGAAGTATTAAAATTCAAGAAAATCGTAATAAAGTTCAAAAATTTCATGTTTCCTATTTTTGTTTTAAGGAGAGATCAGCAGATTTTTTCTTTATGTAATTTTGTGTTAATAAAATGTATGGTGACTCATATTTTTTTTACTTTCATTTAAGGAGTATTACATTGTCTATTAAATACAATTTATTGCATTAACCTATCATTTTTAGTTTCCGAGATTTTTAACATTCTTTAAGTGACCCGGATTCATTGCTCTCGAGAGTATTTGGGTGGGAATCTTTTAACGAAAAAACAAACCATACCGACATATACACAATAACCTACCGACCCCGTCAGGATAATACGCGCGTGAAGGTTAACAAACTTTATTTTTAGAGAAGATAAATAGGGATTGATCAAAAGCTTTTTACGTGGGTAGTTACTGGGGAAGGACGTAAAAGTTGTCAAACCTTTATCACCGTCTTTTCGTTTTCAGCCAGGACGACGGCTTCGTACATTAAAATTGTACGAAATAAGTTATTAATGTACATTCTGAGTTATAATGCGGCCTATTTTTCCAATAATCTCGTGTAATTCATGAAATTCTATCTTAAAATCACCTTCTGTTAGAAATATGTTCAATATTGTAAACGTTGCTGGCAGTTGATTGTATGCAAATTAAATGAGATTTTAAAAGAATGACTATGATTTTAAATTTACTATTAAATTATAATTTAAATCGTATACAAAGAGTGCGCTGTATTAAAAATGTCTGATATTAACTGCAAATTTACGTCATTAATACTTAAACGCAAACGAAGCCTTCATAATAAATTACCATATTTTACTAATTTTATAGTACCAAATTCAATAAATTATTTTCGATTTCAATTTTATTTTAGTTTGTAAAATATTGATCCTCTTTAATAATTATTATAGGTAACTTCCGAGAAATCATTCATGTGATTGATGATTTATTTTCGAACTCACAACTTCTGAACTAAAAGTTAGAATGCTGAATCACTACGCCAGCAAGATGCATGATACGAGGCATGATTCGACTCGGATTAAGCCTCAAGTCGTCTTGTGACATAAGGTGTTGTTACTATTAGTTACAGCAATACACAATAAATAAGAAAAATATTTTATTTTATAGTCTCGGTGTTGCAGTGGGCGAGCGCACGGCCTCTGATCCAGAGGTCCGGAGTTCGATTCCAGACACTGGCTCACACCAATGACTTTTCGAAATTGTTTTCGGAAGTTATGTGTGATAAATACCGATGACTGACAAACTTTGTGCCCGGTATGGCAATAGGTTCGCCACCTATTCCATTTGGGACGTAAACATAACGGCGAGACGAGGCTTAACAGCCGCTGCCTACACCTTCGGGTAACAAAAGGCGTGAAGTTATGTTATGTTATGTTATTTTATTTTAATATCTTTATGAACTTTTCGAAAACGATTTCGAAATATAGTAAAAATTTTAATTATCGGTCAGAATATATACACTAGCAAAACAATCATAAAAATCAAATCCATGAAAAAAAAAATCGTGACAGTCAAGAAAGAACTTATAAATAACGGAGAATCTTGGATAGACCAAAAATCGTCGCTATTCACTCAACGACCTCTCATATAATTGGGAGATGAAATCTTTTCCGTCAATAAGATTGGCGGGGCACTGCCGTGCCCCTGATAAACCCGAAGTATATTACATGAACTTTAATAAAACACGTCTTCACAAGGTATTTCTACATTTTTTTTTTCTGTAATGTCATCTTGTTATTATTGTAAGAATAATTTTCTTACAGAATAAATTGGATTATATTTTCCTTATCTTTAATATATAATATTAATAATATTAGCTAGTCGTTCCCCGCAACTCCATCCGAATGGTTTTATACAAATATAAATTTGTATGTAATATCTTCGCAGGAGATCTGTTTTCAGAAAATAAGTGAAACTTAAGACCTTTACAGACCGAATATTAAAAAAGCTATGTTATTCTTATCCACAATAACCCATTACATTGTTATATACTAATTTCAAACTCTATAGTAAATAGAAGTATTAACTCAACATAAGTTGTTGTTGATTGAAATAACATAAAATTACACGAGATACATAATAGGAACAATATGATATTTTACACGACAATTATGGAGGCACTATGACGAAATGTAAATTGGGTATAATTCCAATGTTAACTATAATGAGAAGGATAACGACTTCGTCCCAAAACCGAATATCATTAGCCAGTGTTGAATGACCTCTATATAAATTTCGTTAAGGCAAATTAATAAACGGATGAAATATGTGGGATGAAATGTATGTACCAGTTCTGATAGTTTTAGGTAAATGGGCTTTAGTTGGATGTGAAATGGATATACCTCGCAGGGAATGTTACAGTTACTGCGATTGGTGTGAGACGTGAATATTACATAACATAAAATAACATAACTAACGGCACATTTCGTGGATATGCTGGCGAGTTTTGATTGCAAAGACATTCATGCTATCCTAGTTTCTGAATCATGGCTTAAGCCATGTCTCCCTACTACTATGTACTCCATTCCTGGATTTCAACTTCTGAGAAATGATCGTTCTATTGGTGTTGGTGGTGGGGTAGCCATATACCTTCGTTCTTATATCTCTCACACTATCTTACATATGTCTTCCCAACCACCACCCCTAAATGCTGGTGAGCATCTTTTTCTAGAGGTTGAACTTCATCATACCAAAATCCTCCTCGGTGTATACTACTGTCCCTCCTTGCGCTTCAACTTCTTCTCCTCATTTGAAAGTTTGCTAGAGAATCACGTCCCTTCCTATAAGCACATTATTATTATGGGTGATTTTAATACTTGCCTCCTTAAAAATGATACTCGTTCATCTTCCTTTTCAGCGGTAGTTAAGTCCTGCAATCTTTTTACTCTTCCTCTAAGCGCTACTCATCACTTTCCTAACTCTAATCCTTCACTCCTAGACTTAATTTTAGTTTCTTCTCAAGTACACGTTGCAAAGCATGGACAATGTGGTGCCGACGCTTTTTCACATCACGACTTACTTTTTCTGTCTTATAAGATCCGCCCACCCAAGGTTAAATCTAAGGTACTCATGCTACGCAATTTTAGTGGAATGGACTCTGCGCTCCTACGAGAGGACGCGAGCAACATTGATTGGAGTCCAGTGTATTTAACAGACAAGGTTGACGCAAAGGTAGACTTCTTGACTAACTCGCTGATCCAGTTATATGATAAACATGCTCCCACTCGACCAGTCAAATTGAAACATTTGCCATCCCCTTGGTTAACCACGGAAATAAAATGCTTATTAGCAAAGAAAGCTGCTGCGAAATATAAATTAAAGAAAAAACCTTGTTCTGTCAACCATGAGAGGTACAGAATAATACGAAATCACTGCAATAAGGTGTGTAGGGACGCACAACGCCAACATATTCACAATTCGGTACAAAATGGTGATCCAGCTTCAGTTTGGAAATTTCTGAAAACATTAGGTGTTGGTAAAACCCGCCATGATAATATTCCTAAAACATTAAATACTGATCTTTTGAATCAACATTTCTCCGCGTCGTCAAATTTCAATAAAATGACTAAAGACAATACATTATTGCATCTTTCATCGTTGCCAACTCCTACTTACTCCTCGTTTACTTTTAATCGATTTGCGGCTTGTGATGTTAGGAAGAGCATTATGTCCATTACATCGAATGCTATTGGTTCGGATTACCTTAGTCGGAAAATGATTCTGCCTATCCTTGACCAAATTTTGCCCGTAATCTGTCATATTCTGAACTCATCTGTTACGTGTGGCATTTTCCCTTCCTCGTGGAAAAGCGCAGAAATAATCCCACTCCCTAAGAAAACTAATCCCCTCTCATACTCCGATTACCGACCCATATCCATTTTACCTTTCCTTTCAAAAGTCCTCGAACGACTAGTCCTTAAACAACTTAGCACTTTCCTCTCCCAAAACAATCTTCTTAATCCCTTTCAATCTGGCTTTCGTCCCGGTTACAGTACCGTTACTGCCTTGACGAAAATATCTGATGACATACGAGCAGGTATGGACGGTGGTAATCTCACAATACTCGCACTATTAGATTTTTCTAACGCCTTTAACACTGTCGATTTTGACATCTTACTGGGCATACTGCGCTCTCTTAATATATCTCCAACCGCAATTGATTGGTTTCGTAGTTATCTGGATGGCCGCCGGCAGTGTGTACGCATCGAAGATACATATTCTTCTTGGCGTTCTACCACTGTAGGCGTGCCCCAGGGTGGCGTGCTTTCCCCTTTACTTTTCTCAATTTTTATAAATTCCATTTCAAGTCAACTCCTTTCATCCTACCATCTTTATGCAGATGATCTTCAAATATATTTTCAAACACCACTAGAAACGCTATCTGATGGTATAGATTTAATTAATGGAGATCTCTCGCTGATAAGCAAATGGAGTAAAACGCACGGACTTAATATTAACCCCGGAAAGACTCAACTTATAATTATAGGGAGCTCTAAAAAACTAAATAAAATTACATGGTCACAACTGCCTAAGGTGACATTCGAAAATAGTATTATACCATTCAGTAACAGAGTAAAGAATTTGGGAATTATACTGGATCCACAATTAACTTGGGACGTCCAGTTGCAACAGGTAAGTCGCAAAATCTTTGCATCTGTCGGATCACTAAGACGACTACGAAATTTTCTTCCTACCGAAACCAAAACTGCGCTAGCAAATACCCTTCTGCTTTCTATCCTTGACTATGCCGATGCCAGTTATCCAGATCTTACCGAAAATCAACTAGATAAGCTTGAGCGACTTCAGAATGTTTGCATAAGATTCATATTTGGCCTTCGCAAGTATGATCATGTCTCCGAATTTCGAAAAAAACTCAAGTGGTTACCTATTCGCCTTCGCCGGAATGCTCATTACCTCTCATTGCTGTACAACATATTGTTTGACCCTTCTACCCCTTCCTATCTTAAGGAGCGATTCCAGTTCCTCTACGATCCACAATTTGAATTCCCTAGAACATCTAAGTGTCTGATAATAAAAATGCCGGAGCATTCTACTAGATTTTATGCCAAATCCTTTACGGTTCAGGCTACTGTTTTATGGAATGCTCTCCCTCTAAATATTAGACGTGCTCAAACCTTGACTCTATTCAAGAAATTAGTTAAAGAACATTATCTAAATACCATATGATATAGCTGCTAAACTCTTTTTGCTTTTAATCTGATAAAATTTGTTATGAATTGCTAATTTTTCTCTTTATATCTTTTTCGGTCATCATAATATTTTCTGCACTGTTGTACATTTGTATGTATGCAACATAATTTTATTTAGTTTAATAATATTATATATATTAGTGTGTCTGTACGTATCAATGTGTGTGTGTGTGTGTGTGTGTATGTAGGTGTATGATTTTGCTTATGTATGTATATATGTTGGTTATATATTAATATATTATCTATTGTATTTTAGTATGTGTATTAATTATGTATATTGCCATATATTCTAAATAATTATTTATAAATATTAAACAGTACACCCCAGCTCCCATTTATCTAACTTACAAGTCCATCCAAAGGTTGTCTGTAAGAGATCGCTATTAGCGATAAGACCGCCCATTGTACCTGCCTGTGTTCTTATTTTTAAGTTATTTTATATTTTCTTTCTGTTTGTGGTGTACAATAAAGTTTATTCTATTCTATTCTATTCTAACTTCACGCCTTTTGTTACCCGAAGGTGTAGGCAGCGGCTGTTAAGCCTCGTCTCGCCGTTATGTTTACGTCCCAAATGGAATAGGTGGCGAACCTATTGCCATACCGGGCACAAAGTTTGTCAGTCATCGGTATTTATCACACATAACTTCCGAAAACAATTTCGAAAAGTCATTGGTGTGAGCCAGTGTCTGGAATCGAACCCCGGATCTCTGGATCAGAGGCCGTGCGCTCGCCCACTGCGCCACCGAGACTGTAAATATTAACGTGAATATTGATGGAGAAAATTATTAATATAATTACAGTGTAGTAATTTTTTAAGGCTGACTCTATTCATCCGGTTACTGTACGAATAATTTGTTATTATTTATCCGGTTACTGTACAAATAATTTTATTTTATTTATCCGGCTATTTTGAAATTAATCGGCTTAAATAATTTATTTTATTTTAACATAAAACCTGTGCTTTAATTATTTTTATACAGTAAAAGCTATTGGTATTAAAATACAGTAGAAATTCTATTAAAATTTTTCTGTAAGTAATGCTTTTACAATTAGAAAAAAAAACCAAAACCTAAACTAACCTAAACCTACCTAAAAAAAAAAACAAAAAAGAATTTGACTGGATGACTAATGACAAATTATTCGTACAGTATCCGGGTAAATAATAACAAATTATTCGTACAGTATCCGGACTAATAGTCACTTTGATTTTTTAAACGATTTTTATTGATGATTTTTTTAAATTTTACACTCTTAATGAATTTATAGAACTTTCGCTTTTTCACTTTCAAAGTATGTTTCAAGACATATGTATGTGTACGATTAGATGAAGATTTTTTTTTTAGTTTTAAGTCTATTTCTTTTCATATAGTCTTTTTACTCAGTTGGCGTATGGGTACTTGTATCTATTTCACTTTCTTCATCCTCCGTTTCTCTCATCCTAATCCATTCTCATCGTTCGTCTCCTGAAGATAACTGTTCTGCTAAAATTTAAATAAAATATACAATGTCTTCTAACCTATGTTAATGTTAACGTTGTTAGTAAGATATTTTTGTTTTAGCAAGTAATATTTGATATTGCTTCAACTGTATCTAATAGACTTACAAATAATGTATCATTAACTGAAAAATGTGTGTAAATTGCGGTAATAGGATCCGGTCTTTATTAATATTGAGATACTGACTATATAGAAATGGTTGCTATTAATGTATCTAGTCATGTCATTAGCTTACTCGACATTGTATCATCATACCTCTAAAATTACTCTTAATTTATTTCCGAGACCATTATGTATGTTTGTGTATCATAAAATATTATATAATTGACTATCCTGGTCATATCGCAGAGATTAATAATCTTCTTATTTTTGATCTACTGCCAACAGTTTTAACGTCTATGCTAGATAATCTGTTTCATATTTCAGATTTGTCATGAAATAACTATAGTTAAATGACTTAAATTTAAAATTCTTAATTTAGTAAAGTTAATTAATAAAATTTATATTTGTTTGTTTCCATTTGTATACATTACTCTTATCGTTGGCATGTGATAAACAGGATATTTCTCAATAATTATAAAAAAAACGTTAGTCTCTAAAACCTAGCGATTTAGACATCTTTTCATAAGTTTTGCCTCCAAATTTATGACTGACAAATCGTATACTCAACACCACATTCTGAGACGGGAAACATAAAAAAGATAAAGCATTCTCGTTGCCTTCATTTTCGTCAAGTAAAGATAATTTTATGTTACAAATATCTTCATTTCAGTTGTAAAACAAATCATACTACTTGATGCTGGATTCGAGTCTTTTTTATGGCAGAGAAAGCAACAGATCATGCAGGTCAGCTTATGGTAAGTATCTATCTAGTATTAGCCGCAAGTCACTTAGCTTAGAAGGGAGATGGACCTCCGGTTACCTATCTTATCATACAAAACGCGGTCGTGGCATTTTATCGGTCAAGCCGGCCTATTTTATTATATTTTTCGTTTTGCATGAGATTCAAACCTGCGAAATTTAATATCATTCTCGTCTCCTTCCACTGTACGAGCATGCGTAATAAATGTAACACGTACGCAATTAAATTGTGAATTTATTAACATAAAACCCACACTCAAGATTAATTAGTCAAAGCAAACATTACGCACCAATCTCAAAATCTGCGTGCATCCGGCTGAAATAAATAATCTTAGCTGACAGAAAATGCAATTTTAATTAAATATATTCTTAATGTGTAGTTACAAAATTTGCGGCGGCCTGGCTGGTCGTGGTACGAAACACTGCAAATTTTAATTTAAAAAAAAAAACACTCAAATTTTTAACATGGAACAACAAGACAGTGATATTTCCACGAGAAAGGTGAGTTAAGCTTTAGTTTATTTTAAATGAAAACAACGCTTATTTCCTTTATTCAAAATGTATTATCATATGATTATTATATGCAGAGCAAGTCAAAAGATGAACGTCGACGTAGCAAAGCAGAGGATGGAAAAGATGAAATAAAGAAATTTAAAGAAAATCTTCTCCAATCCCTTTCACACGGAGAGTAAGTTTATGCTTACATTTTAAAGCTTTCAACTCAAGCTCAGCTATCGTTTGTGTGATAATTATATTGAACTAGCAGATCCCGTAAACTTCGTACTGTATAACTCATAACCATATGTTTCACTCATATTAATAGTAGCGTGATGATATAATAAAATAGCTTAAGGCCAAACTACGCACGAAGTGTAAAAAAATTAAAGACTTTACAAGTGATTACTTTTTCCCAGTTTTTTGGAGTCTTGATGGTCCATCGGTCAAGCACACGACTTCTGATCCAGAGGTCCGGGTTCGAATCCTGACACTGGCTCACACCAATGACTTATTCAAATTATTTTCGGAAGTTATGTGGGATAAATATCGATGACTGAAAACTTTGTGCCCGGTATGGCAATAGATTTGCCACCTATTCCATTTGGGACGTAAATATAAAGGGGAGACGAGGCTTAACAGCCGCTGCTTACACCTTCGGGTAACAAAAGCCGTGAACTTATGTTACTTTTTCCCATTTTGCCCCTTTAAGTTTGTCACCATTTTTTCTTTTTTACATACATAAATAAATAACTTTGACTTTCATTACTCTTTTCATACACGTGATTTTTAAGGCTCTTGACAGCACCTTCCTCCAGAGATCGTTCTATTTGGACACGGACGGTGTGTCGTGGTCTTAGTCCTCGACTCCTACATCCTTCCGCTTTTGCATTGCATATCTGCTTAGTCAATTTTACGTCGTCAATTCTTTTTTTAAGTCGGACCCATCAGGGCATGCCCTTTCTTACTTTAACACTAACACTCTCTTTCTATCCAGCTTCCTTACATTCAACCTTGTTTTCAACGTGGTCAGCGAGTCACTCCGCAAATTTTTGCAGTGACCTCATTTCGACCGCGTTGCCACACTCCACTACTTTCGCATCACCCTTTCCTAACTGGGATCATACCTCATTGTGGATTGCTAGCTGGACTTTTCCGCTAACATTCTTTGTGCCCAGGAATCTACCCAACACTCAATTTATGATGTTTCTTATCACCACTCTTCTTTTTTTTACTTTACTTTCTTTGATATTTCGAAAAATCCATAATTATTGGATTTCTACATTATACAAATTCAGTTATACCAACTTCAAGAACACTAACGACAAAAAGTACCTACTTAAGTTACTAAAAAGTGACAAACAACCGAACTCATTTATCTACTTAATACAATATACAAAACCATACAATACACATCTCGCAGTTTTTAAATTTATGTTGAAATTAAAAAAAAAATATTTTACCAAAATTTTTAGGTTCTTCATTTTTAAATATTAATTACTTACTCAAATAATAATTCTTTTGTACAATTATGAACGGGCCAATGTCAACATAACTGTTTATTAGCAATTTTTAATTTCCGCTGCGTAAATCGGTCTCGACAAAGGCAATTTCATGATTATAAAATGTCTTTATTGCAGAGTGCTTAGAAAGCGCCAGATTAAATATTAAAATGGATATTATTTTTCTTTTATGTGTGCTGTTTTATGTATTATGTAAAATTTGATGAATAAATAGGCGTTTTTGAAATGTTTAATAGTAGAATGGTTTTTGTATGCATTACCGGTTTATAATGTTAAGTATTGCTTAATACTAGGTGGGGATGCTTTTTCACTTTGCTATGTACGTGGCATAATATTTCTTAATTTCACAACCACACTTCGCCAATAGTTTATCAGTTTATGGTCAGACCACTTATCAGTGATATAATATAAACAAAAGGTGTCAATTGCAGTCGGCATACTATGACTTTTACATTTGCAACGCTACCTCCTGAGCTAGTAATTTAAAAAAAAAAACATAATCATATCTATGCATGCCTGTATAAATACACTGCAATAAATGTGTGTAACTTGTTTTTTTTTTCTCGAAAATAATGTATTTTACACATAATTAAAAAAATGCAGCCTGCAAAATTTTATACATCTGCGTCACCTCAATTTTCCTAAAAGGGATTCAAAGTAACATATTAAATAATGAAATCAAAATCGTCGTTTAAAATAAATATGGAGTTATTAACCCATAGGACAATCACTGGGACTATCGTAATTTTTTTGCTCAATACTACATACTAATAAAGCTTAGCACAAAGTTTAAAAATAAGTTTTTCCTAAATGTTATTACGTATAATTTTCAAACTATGTAAACTCCAAATAATGAATTAATTCTGCTCAACGCATTGACCCATGATTTGGATTTCAACAGACCGATAAACAATTAAATATCGCTAAAAACTTTCGCATTTATAATATTTCATAAGTATAGTTAGCAGTAGCCAACTACCCAAATGTAGACTCATTTAGGATTGAAAAATGTTTTCCTGTTAAAGTTTCTCTTTCTAGTTTGTTTGTAATCGCTAAACTTTAAAAGTAATGAACGAATTTTAATAATTATTTTGTTATTAAAATGCTACTATATTCAGCAGACATGACATATATTTCTAGTGATAATTTGAAATTCGAACAGGAAAATATAAAATATTTCGACGGGTAAATTTATCTAAAGAATTTGATTTTTTTTTATTTTGCGCGGTTGGCATCATGCATGTATTTAGCAGTTAAAAATAATAATAAGTAATTAGTTTTTATTTATTTTAATGTCAATATTCTTTTTTGGAGTATGAGGAGTGGTAGAGCCACGCAGTTCGCTACATGAATGGGCTTTACCGATAAAATACAACGACCTTTCAGAATATCGGCGTAAAGGGGCTCATACCACATTTCACTTAGTGAGAGAGGTATCAGGAGGTTTAATTCCTTCCTCTCTCCCCTTTCTTATCCGGCCAACGACAACATTCCCAAGGAGGGTTTAGGTCAGGCAGGCCGGTCATAAAACCACACCCAAATCTTTTGACTACATGGATAGTTCGAAAGTATGGCATGTTGTATCGACTCTACTCGTACATAAAATGGACCTTATTCTATTTTATGTGGAGTCGGTACAACATGCCATACTTTAGGTAGGAAAATTATGTTTCATTTCTTGAGTTTGCATCATCTATTAATGGCAAATAATTTTTTCAATACATATTAATAAGATTCCTACCTAAAACAACATTCATAGGAATTTAACTAATTTTATAACAGGTCGATAATATCGGAAAATGGTAATGATCTGACTGTAATACATCCACCAAGATCCCGATCAGCATCCAAGGCGAGAGAGGCTCTTTGTATACCACCTAACGTCAAGGCTGAACTAGACGACAACAAGATTTTTGAATTAAAAGAGGTAAAACAAATGTCTTAAGGGATAGAGTTACTTGTATTGGTATAAGAACTTTTTCAAGGAATAAGAAAGAGTTATACAGGAATAAATTATTCAATAAGTTCTCGCTGTTTCTTAAAAGATAAAAAAAAAACAATAAGCCGTTTGTGACACTTTGGATGATAACATGCTGTAATATCTAAACCTAAATTCAAGTGCATTTTAGTTTACTTAATACAGTGTGTAATTTTGTGACAAGTATAGTTGTATTTCTTGTATTCCTATAAAATAAAAAATATATGATAAATATTGATCAGTGAAAACTCTGTGCTCGATATGGCAATTCTTCACCTATTTCATTTGGGACTTATACATAATGGCGAGTCGAGGCTTAACAGCCCGTGCCTTCGGGTAGAAAGAGACGTGAAGTTATGTTATGTTGTTCCCGCTTCCTACTAAAACATTGGATAAATATACAGACATAACTCTGTTACAATTTTATTAAATAAGTAAGATATCTACATGTATTTTAAATGTATTTGAAGATGACATGAATTATTTGAGAGATGTAAGCTTGTATTTACATAATAACTGTTAAATTAAATGAAATGTACTGACCTCATTATAAGTTTTCTGGAAAATGTTGACGTACATTTTGTAATATAATATCAGTGTAATTATTTTCAAAGATTTTGTATTTTAGTTTAAAAGTAAATGTTACCCTTGTTCCAGGCTTTCTTATTATTTGATATGGATGGCGATGGGTGCATTGATCACAACGATATTCGCGCCACCCTGATCAGTTTGGGTGACAAAGTTGATGAAAACGCTATTCATAATATGTTAGCTGAGGTATTTATTTATATTATACTATTAAATATTTCTAATCACACTAAAAAAAAAAGAAAGATTTTAATATTTATATAGTTAAAGATGACTCTTTTAAAGGATTTTTGTATATTGTATTTATACATAAATTAGTTAGGTTATTTATCGTTTTTTAGTTACGCAGGTACCTACTGTTTTTGTCTGTTTAAAGTTATGTCGTATGTTTTTTTCAAATTGCTTCACCTTTGCTTAAGTATTTTTTTACATTATTATATCTATTTTTAACAATGCATTTATGTTGATTCAACTTTTACCTAACTGAATTTTTATTAACTTTTGGATAAATAAGCGTTTTTAGAATTCCAGCGCTGAATGCTTTAAAATAGTAAATTATTTTAACAACTACATATTTAATGAAACTGATAATCAAAACGGAAATTTTGCTCTTTGTTGCTCGGAAATATAAAGATTTTGGTAGCTGATTTCATAAACCTGTAATTTAGTACACGAGAAATGACGCTCTTGACTCTGCCTTTCCGGTTAAAATAAAAAAAAAATGTAAAATCGTTTACAGTCTAGTTTAAAAAAAATATTTTTTTTCGTCCAACTATTTACTTTATGAGCTTGTGTTAATCGGTGTAGTTTAATTTTTAAAGAACTAAATAGGATTCCCCAGAACTTCAGTATAATCTAGAAAAAATCCATACAAAATCCAAATTAAATCAAAACAAAGTTAATACATTAGAGAGAAATTCTTTACTCAACAATACTTAAAGTGAGCACCAATAATATAATTTCAACCGACGACAGACAAAAGGCTAACTCTATTGAATTGTGGAGGCGGTCTTAGAACAGATAAAAACTTGGCTTTTCTTTTAATTTTACTTAAGTATTGTTGAGAAAGTTTGTGAAGTCTGATGAGAGAGGTCTCTAAGCCTGTGTCAATTCAGCGAGTAGCCGAGGTTGCGGGGATTTACCCTCACGGTTTTTATGGATCAAAATTTAAATCCTCATGTCTGCTATACTGTCTGCAGAATTTTCATCGGTTCATTCAGTAGTAACTACAAGAATATTCGTTTAAAGGAACTTTTTTGCTTTTAAGCTTATATCACGACTTCAAAAAAACTTGTGGATAGAATTAAGTATGAAGATATCGAATAATTATAATAAGTAACAGAAAATTATCAGTTCTGCGTAAAGTTTTTTTTCCCCGTATCTCTTCTATCGTCGAAAAACCTTAACTTTATATGTGAACATATATATATATGAATGTTTCATCGTAGTTTTGTGGAACTTTAAAATATTTTATATTATAATTTATTCCAGGCTCCAAATCCACTGGATTTTGATGGGTTTGTGAATTTATTGGGATACAAAACCCTGCAGCTGGATTCGGAAGAAACATTGCTGTCAGCACTGTCTCGCTGGGAAGATGCCGACAAGAAGGGTCTGATATCTGAGGAAAGGTAATTAAATAATGACCTCTTAGAATATTCACGAAAGCAGAACAACTGAACTATTCGTTTAAATTCGTCTAAAATATTCATGGTTTTTTAGACGTACAAATTAAAACTTTCTCGGCCATATAAAATAGATTTTCAGAAAAATGAATCTTTTTTAGCTTTTTTTTTATTAATTGGCAAGTAAAGCCTTTTTAAACGATTAGTTTATCTCGTAATAATTCGAATTCAAATATGTAATAAAACAATGGATACTATGTTAGTTCAACTTCATATGTAATTAGCAGTACATTGTACATTAGCTTTGACGATTTCCAAGTTAAGATAACTTGAATGTCATATTATCCTGAAACTTGGAATTAAGATACATTTGAATAGGTCACATTATGTGTTCAATTCTATCCCGTGTTGAATGATATCCTCACAATTGCCAGAATCAAATTAAATTACAGCCAAAATGGTCACTTTAATAACAATAACCGTGAAATTAGAAGATCTGAAGCGACTTTGATAGAATCTGTGTAATCTGTGGACTAAAAGTTCTACACTTTTTCACTCAAGCGGACCAGTTCTATTGAGCGAATTGATCTTGTCTTGAACGCGACGTGGTTTAGGGAATCCCTATGGATGAATGTTTTCATGGTATCTGGGCGTTTGTTCTACCATACTACAAAGCACTTTCCGCTGTCTTTCCCCTTATATGCTTATATCTTTAAAACTACGCAACGCAGTTTTGATGCAGTTTTTTTAATAGATAGAGGGTGCAGACGGGGTGGTTTTTATCTATAATTTATGTATGAAGTAGAAACGGAAAAGGTATAAATCCAAAATTTACTTTAATTACTTTTGATACGGAACAAAGTTCGCCGGGTCAACTAGTGTATTATAAATATGTATTTCCAGAAAATGTCTTTAATATTATATGTTCATATCAGATGTCCATAACACAATATCACTTAGCTCAGTGTTAGATGGCATTGAGTGTATTTCGGCTAATACATTATTAATAAAACCTATTGGGACATAAATCTTAAACTTAGAAAATAAAGAAATTCTAAAAAAGAATCCAATATCTACTTATTTTATTCGAGTTACTTTGCGTAAGAATACCATTATTTACCGATTGTCTTTCGTAACTTTGGGAGTGTAAAAGTGAGTGCCATAAAAGCTTTCAGGATATAAAAGATTACTTTCCAAAAACAATTTCAATACGAGACATCCTTTGACTGTGAAATAAATGGACCCAAATGAATAATACAATTATATCTTAATAGCCAGCAAAAGGTATCATTTAAATTTTACATAACGCTTGGGAATAATAAATATTGCAAATCAAGATTTAAATTACATTTTCAGATATTCATATGATGTAACCTCCATCCCGTCCCACCCGGGGGTTACCTGACAGGCTATGATTTAAAACGGTCCGAGTGTAGAAGGACCAAACCACTACAGACTGAACACAGTTAATTACAGTTAGCTTACAATCGTAACTGTATATCAGAGTGAAAATGTTTCCTTAATATTCCGCAAGCTCATAGACAAGTACTAATGACACCAACACACAAGCTCATTGTACTACAAATGTGTCACATCTACGCGTTTGTGTAGTACACAAATTATATATTTTTAGTGTGTTAATACTTGTTCTATATTATAAACCTGAGTTATTTTGTTCAGTCGAAAACGTTAATCTCAGGAGCTATTAATCCGATTTGTAAAATACTTTCAGTATTATATAACCCATTTATTTATCAAATACACATACACATACATACATAACTTCACGCCAAATCCCTTGCGGGGTAGGCAGAGAGAACAAATAAAGGTTAACTATTCTCACGCTATGATCAAAAGGAGTAAGTTTGGATATGTTTAATGGTAAATGGTGAATTTTAGGTTGTCGCATTTCAATTAATAACTGACATGTTCATCGCTTTCCATAAACGGACCCACAGATACCTCTCTCACCAAGCAAAACGCGCCATGAAGCCACTTTACGTCGATATTGAGGTTGACGGGCCTCGTGGCGCATTGGTAAAACTACCGGTTGCAGCAATGAGGTCGGGGGTTCGATTCCCACCCGAGCACAAATATTTGTGACAAACATGAATATTTGTGTGGTGTCTGGGTGTTTTTCTATGTATTATAAGTATGTATTTACAAAAGAAAAGTATATATGTATTAATATCCGTTATCTAGTATCCATAACACAAGCATTTAGTTGCTTAGCTTGGAACTAGAGGGCGCTGTGTGTATTGTGTCCAAGATATTATTATTATTATTATATTTAGAGAAGTCGTGGTATTTCACCGGCTCATTAATGCAGCAAACTGCATGGCTCTACCACTGCCAAAATCTACAATTATCGGTTAAGCAACTAGAAGAGTCGTAAATCTTAATTTTTAACTCTTTGTATGTTTATGTGATTTAGAATCCGTCATGATCTCATGACATTCGGGGACAAATTCACCGCAAAAGAAGCTGATTATGCTTTAGACGAAGCACCGGTCGTTTTACAAGATGACGGCTCAACTATGATAGACTACGTGAAGTTCTGCAACAAACTCGCTGGTTTGAGGAAAGCCAACAAAAATGATAAATAAATGTTGATTTTATTCAGAAAGTTAAATAGTTGCAGTTTTTATTAAATTTTTACCTAAAACTAAAACCTGAAAATCTCGGTGGTCCAGTGGTCGTGTTTCCCGCTTCTAAATAAAGAGATCGCAGGTTCGAGTCCTGTCTGACAACAAATACTTGTCGAAATAAATTTTAAAATTAAAGAAGAAGAAATTCAAGTTATGTGTGATACATATCGATGACTGAAAACTATGTGCCCGGTATGGCAAATAGGTTCGCCACCTATTCCATTCGAGACGTAAACATAACGGCGAGTCGAGTCTTAACAGCCACTGCCTACACCTTCAGGTAGAAAAAGAAGTGGCGTTATGTTTTGTTAAGTTACTAAAACCTGAGATGGAAGTATTGACTACAAATGCGACAACATCTATACGAAGTCTACTAAATTCTTATTTAAGGAACATTGTTAAGTTACTTAGCTACTTTTCTTATCTTTTGACAAATATGGAACAGATGTATGTCTTTACTCATACATATCACAGCGCGTAATTATCTAAGTACAAATGAATTACACGCGTACAATACGCCCTCGAAACAAAGTTTTAAATTCTTGACAATGAAGCAATTCCAAACAGGATTTAGCTAAAGAGGAAAGTTTTAATTCACTAGAAATGAACTTTGAAGGCCGTGTCTCTAATTGAAGAATTGGAAGTTCGACTTCACTTATACGCAGTAATTAGGTATTAATAAAAGTTTAAAGTTAGGTCACTCGATGATAATGTTTTGTTAAACAACACGCAGAATATATTTGAATTTATAATATATTAAATAATAATATATTAAACAGATTTATATTTTGTTTGTTTATTAATATTTTGATGTCTTTGTAAATGTACTTGTAATTTAAGTTGTTTTTATTAAGTTAAATGGATGAATGGATAGTGTATCGATAACAGCGTAATATTAATAGATACAGGTAAGGTCTCGGTGGTCCAGTGTTCGAGCACCCCGCTTCTGAATCTGGAGGTCGCGGCTTCAAATCCTGGATCACACCTACGACTTTTCGAAATTATTTTTATTAGTTATGTGTGATATACCTATATCGATGACTGAGACTTTGTGCTCAGTATGGCAATAGGTTCGCCACCTATTCCATTTGGCACGTAAATCTAACGGCGTATCGAGGTTTAACAGAAAAAATTAAATGTCGGCGCAGTGATCTAGAAGGTGAGCAAACGGCTTCTGAATTAAAATGTTCAATTCCTGGCTTATAAAATTGACTTTTGAAATTCTTATTCAAGGTATATTTGATAGATATACCTATTCGATTTGGAACATAAAAATTAGACCAGTCAATGTTTATAGCATACGATAGAAAAAAATGGGATGAAAAGGAAAAGTCACTTACTCAAGATGCTCCTTATAAATGTCAAAGTCCGTGAAAACCAGTTCGATGATCTCGTGTGGTGCCGCTACGAATGTGTACAGCAAGCAGTCAATCCTTGACGGATAGGGGTGAGGGTAGTTTGGACTACTAAATATACCCCGCTCCTTGCCATACGTCGACGTAAATCTGATGCACGTGCAACCTACAAAATAAATAAATTAATTAGTTTTTAAAATGAATGCAAATTAAAAAAAAACTTGTTTCACCTGATGGTAAGCGACAAGCGCCGCCCATAGATATCTGCAACATCGGAAGTTTCGTTCCTGGCCTTTAATATAGGATAAGCCACTTTACAATTTTTTTCTGAGAGGTTATGGCTGTTTAACCGACTTATTCATGTAGCGACCTGTTTAGGTTTAGTCTGCTGTTAAAATAGCGAAATGAATTATTTGATCAAACCATCTCACCAAGGTTAGCCAACAACAATATCTAATAAATATCTTTCTCTATTGCGAAAAGAGGCTGGGTAGTGTTTATTTAGAATTTATAAATTAAATTTGAGTTGAAATAAAATTAAGTTCCAATCTTGTTATCCTTTCTAGCAAAGTTCTATGAATTTTCACGAACCAGTGTTTATGCCAAATGATATAAGGTTTGTAATGTAAATCTGCATGTAAATTTGCGGGGAAAACCAGGGGTATGAATGTTATCTCCAAAAGTTAAAAGTAAAATAAAACATAACATAACTTCACGCCCTTTTCATACCCGAAGGTACCTATTCCTCGACATGCCGAATCGTTACGTCCCAAATTGAATAGGTGACGCAACCTATTGCTACACCAGGAACCAAATCGTCGGTCATCGATATTGAACACAGATAATTTCAGAAAAAAAAATCCGAGCAATCATTGGTGTGAGCCCAAAATCGATCCCATGACTTCTGAATCAGAAACCAGGAAATCGACCACCGGATCACTGAGGCTAAAGTAAAGTTAAAAGGACCACTTGGTTAATGAGTAGTTCTTTCATCATCATTATCATCAGCCTTTTAAGGTCCACTGCTGGATGTAAAGCTTCTCTGTGGGACTCGACAGCTGACAGTCATATTCTATTTCATTACTTTAGTTTGTCCTTGACGTCTCGGTGGTCCAGTGATTGAGAACCCTGCTTCCTAATAATGAGGTTCAAATCCTGGTTAACACCAATGACTTATCGAATGTCTTTTCGAAAGTTATGTGTGATAAATATCGATGACCGACAACTTTGTGCCAGGTATGACAATAGGTTCGCCATAACGGCAAGTCGAGGCTTAACAGACACTGCCTACACATTCGAGTACAAAATGGCGTCAAGTTATGTAGTTTCTCCAAGCCATTAAACATTCCACAAAGGAAATATTGTTGCATATTAAAATATTCAGGCACATTCGTTTACTCCCGAGACATTTATAATTAATAATTATTATAATATGTAAGATACGTATCCAGAGATATTGTGCTATATTTTACATGTTCATTATATCATATTATCATTAGCCTTATACCCAAAGGTAATTAAATTGATGTTATTAGAAGCAAGAGCGGTTTCCTTCACGAGTTTCTGTAATAAGTCTAGATAAATAGAAGTATCTCAGCAATATTCTGTCCAAATTAATTCCGCGGTTAGTAAACGTACATTCTATTGCCATGTTATTCTGAACTGCAATCTATTTTCTACTAAGTTTAATTTAAATCCACACTAGTTGCTCAGGAAGAGACCTGCACCTCTGTTTCCCTTTTGTGCAACAAGAGGTAAGTGGCTGTCAAGCACGATAACATGTATATTTTTACGTATTTTATAATTTGTTCTCCATAATAACAAAAAGAAAGACTCAGAAATGAGTATATCTGACAGAGAACCGGAGTAACCGACATAGCTCGTAAAATAAGCTCGCTGAAGTGGCAATGGGCTGGTCACATCTGTCGAAAGACCGATGGTAGATGGAACAAGAAGGTCAGTGTAGACCGCGACTTGGTAAGCGTAGTGTAGGACGCCCACCAGCCCGATGGTCAGACGACTGAAGGCAGAGAATCGGATGTTGTGGCGCACATTGGGAGAGGCCTATGTCCAGCAGTGGACTGCAACAGGCTAATGATGATGATGATGAATAACAAAATGTGTCTTTTGATAGGAGTGTTTTTATATAATAGTATTTTATTGTGAGATTTCTATGATATTGATACTAAATATTTAAACAAAATACAGCGCTTCTAATTCTCAAATATGTTCTGTTATAAAAACTACCTAGCCTAGAAGGGTAGGTAGAGAGAACAAAGAACTAAAAGGCACGATTCGTACATGTCGCATTTGTTTCTTCGACATTCATAACTCTTGCGGTGTACCTGCCATCCCTGCATAATGCACATCAAAGATTTATAAATTCATCCGCCTGCTCCAGTACGACATCATTTATCATTATCCTTGTATTCGTTCTGGATCACCATAACTTTCGTTTTTATCACATTCAGTAGTAAACCTTTCGTTAAACATTATATTAGTGACAAGTGTTTGCAGGTCTGACGGCAATTTGGCTGAAAGCACGGCGTCATCCGCGGAAAGCAAGCAGGTCACAATTAGGTCACTCATTCGCATTCTTACATTCGTTGATCTTACTATCTGGAGACAACTGTCCAGGTACAGGATGAACAGCCGAGCGGACAGCACGCAACCCTGTCTGACGCCGATATTGACGTCAAACCAGAGCGAAAAGCCGCCGTCAACGCGCATACATGCTGTGCAGCCCTCATATGTGGGCCCGGAAGTATGTGATTATCCCACATAACCTTTCGTAACACCCTGTCAAACGGTTTTTCCAGATCTACAAAACTATTCAAATTTACTTTAATTCTAGTATAAAACCTTTTTATATTGCCTTTTTTGTTATTAAATAATATTTTTCCTTTCATGCAAACCCAGTTAAAAATATAGTAAATATTTTTATATTTTTTAAGAGATTCACATAAACAGCATTTTTTATAAATTACTTAATACTCGTTGTCAATACAATATAAATATACCCACTAATAATTACAGATAACTCTGAGCTAAGATAACCTATGAAATTTAATTATTATTATTATGACTATAGTTATATAATTACAGTCTCGGTGGCGCAGTGGTCGAGCACACGGTTTCTGTTCCAGAGGTCCGGGTTCGATTCCAGATACTGGCTCACACCAATGACTTTTCGAAATTGTTTTCGGAAGTTAGGTGTGATAAATATCGATGACTGAAAACTTTGTGCCCGGTATGGCAATAGGTTCTCAACCTATTCATTTGGGACGTAAACATAACGGCGAGATGAGGCTTAACAGCCGCTGTCTGCACCTTCTGGTAACAAAAGGCTTGAAGTTATGTATGTATATGTATGTATTATGTATATAATAAGAGATACTATAATCAATTTTTTCGAAGAAATTCTTTATTGACGTATGTTAAACAGAAATATTTATATATGACGTAAAAAGTTAGGTTATGATATTACAACCTACACAAAACGTAAATTTTTCAGAGAAAAATTGTCTTTTTTCTTATTTTAATTTAACCCTTCTTTTGGCGAAGTTGAGAAGAAATCACACACAAAAATATCACATAAACCTTGTATCGCTTATTAAAATATTTCGTTTTCACATACATATTTATTAATTACTGTTTTCAAGCTAAGCAACGAAATGCTTGTGTTATAGAAACTAGATAACGGATATAAATACATATATTTCTTTTCTATTGTCAGTACAAACTTTTAATACAAAGAAAGCCAGACACCATACAAACATTCATGATTGTCATAAATATTTGTACTCATGGTGGGCATCGAACCCACCGACCTCGATTTCCCTGTCGGTTGTTTGAATAATATGATTAATTTACACGTAAAACATTAAATTTAAATCGACAATTTAGAGAATTCACTACAACCACATCGCGATTATTATCAAGAACATCAAGACCAAAGCCACAAAATTCAAAGGTACTACACAAAAGGGCGCGCTCAACTCAAGTGGCCCTATAAAATTTAATTCCATTCTCCAAAGATTCCTCATAATGGAACCCTTGGCTTTCTTATCTAACACCGGAATCTCGAGCATTCTATAACTCAAGACATCATCAGATCTTATCTGAAAAGCAATTTTCATTAACAAGCTCAAAGTCCTTTAGTTAGTGAATTAAGTGAATGTCGTATGAACAGTTTTCAATGAACTATATTCAATTTAGTTTCAATATGTCATTTCTTAGTATAATAGAGAAATTTACGTGAAATGAATTGGCTTTGATGAAAATTCAAATGTCTCAGTGGTTCCAGTGGTCGAGCGCCCCGCTTCTGAATCCAGAGATCGCGGGTTCCAATCCTGAAATTGGCTCACACCAATGACTTTTCGAAATTAATTTCGTAAGTTATGTGTGATAAATAGCGATGCCTAAAATCTTTGTGCCCGGTTTGGCAATAGGTTCGCCACCTATTCCACTCGAGACGTAAACATAACGGCGAGACGAGGCTTAACAGCCGCTGCCTACATTTTCGGGTAGAAAAAGGCGTGAAGTTATGTATGTATGTATTTAATATTAGCTGACTCGGTGAACTCTGTTTGGGATCAAAAGCAATGAGCAAGATTTTAATCTCAAATAAAAGCAGCGTAAATTAATCCTTATTTGATCAGCTACCCGTGAGTAAAAGTCCCGTTAAAATTTGGCCAGCCATTTTATAGATTAGCCGGAACAAACAGACAGATAGAATATCCAATTTCATTTATATGTATAAATGACAAATGAAAATGTTTTTTGAAGGATTCAAGCAAATGATAATTTTGTCATAACTTACACAAGTTACATTCGTTCACGCTTTTAACATTAAAAAAATATAAACAGAAATTTTATAATTGAAATGCAATATTTGTAGTGTTACCGCGAATATGTAAATAACATGTAATATATAAGTATATCAATATATTTCTGTGATATTTATATCGATATTAACTTGGGCCGGTATTAGGAAATTGACTGCGCCAGACAACTTCCGGGCGAAGTGGCTCACGTTAGGACGATAAGCAAATAACATTTTGTAATAGATGTGTTGAGAGTTATTTAATTTACCGACTTCGAAAAAAGGAGGAGGTTCTCAATTCGTCTGTATGTTTAATAATAATAATAATAATAATAAAGATTTATTTCAGATTGTCACATCCATATACAACAAAATTAAATTAAAGTAGAGTTAGTCAATCATCATCATTTAAATTTGGTACAAATGTTACTTACATTAAAAAAAAAAAAACAGTATAAAAAGAAATTATCAGACCTCATAGGCTACAATCAACATAGTCAAATTAAGAAAAAACAATAATTAAAAAGAACACTAACAACAGACTATATAAAATCATACACTAATTAACATCAGTAATAATACACCCAAAAATTACATAAAACAAATAGAATTAAAATAATAAATAAATAAATAAATATTCAATTACATTCAATGAAATGTTTTCACGATTACATTAAAAATAGCATTAAAAAAAAAACAATAATTCGGAATAAAAATGTCATCAAAATTACATAAAAAAAAAAAACAATAAAAATTCATAGGATAATTTTCTAAATAAAATATCATCAAAATTACAATAAAAATAAAACAATAAAAATTCATAGAGTAATTACAAAGAATAAAGTGTGTCTACAAAAATACCGAGCCCAACAGCTACGCTGCTATCTCTAGCCATCGCTTAAACATCCTTGTGGTGTGCAGTCTACTCGCCAACTCCCGAATGATGGAATTCTCACACGTAGTTACTCTGGACAAGAATGACGCAATCCTTCCTCTCTGTATGGCATTAAAGGCATTCAATCTTGCCTGATTAAACATTTCAGAGGCACTGCAAAATCGCCTTAAGCCCATAAGGTGTCTAAAAATGTTATTATATTGAATACGGATGCCATCCCATGATTTTTTTGTATAATCGGTCCAAAGTTGACACGTGTAAAAATTCTGACAGTACGTCCTGAATAGATGAACCTTAGTCTGTACGCTCGCTTTGAAAAAACGTCTAGCTAGCATGTTACCCACAACAGACAATGCACGACGTTGACGATCGATGTCAGCGTCATCCCTCATATCAGACGTCAGCACATGCCCGAGATATTTGAACCTCTCAACAATTTTCACAGCCTGTCCCCCTATACTCACTGGTGGAACATTATCAGGCCCTTTTCCATATCTAAATATCATCAGCTGTGTCTTCTTGGCATTATATATAAGATCATGTTTACTAGCATATAGTTCACAGATACGCAGCAGTGTCCTTAAGCCCTTGATTGACGGACTGATCAGAACCATATCGTCGGCATAACTTAAATTGTTGACATAACGACTACCTAACTGCAGCCCCACTGGCGTCTTACTCAACTCCTCGATCAAATCATTTATATATAGATTAAACAAATCGGGAGAGGTCAGTCCACCCTGTCGAACACCACACGACAGCTTGTAATCATCAGAGAAAGAACCACACCATCTGACATTATTACACTGATTACGATACCAGTATCGAACCAGTCCAACAATACCGGACAGAACATTATTGTTAATAAGCTTGTCCCATAATAGGTTATGATTTATGGAATCAAACGCGCGACTTAGGTCCAGAAAGCAGGCATAAACACTGGTCTTGTTCTCAGTATAATATTTTACAACCTGCTTGAGGGAGAATATAGCCATATCCGTAGAAACGCCAGGCCGGAACCCAAACTGACCATCATTAATACTCAATGACGGACCCAACTGTTTATGTATCAGACGTTCAAGTACCTTCGCCACTACTGTTGCGAGCGAGATAGGTCTGTAATTGGACATGCTTGACATATCACCAGTCTTGTTTTTCGGTACAGGAACAACTACTGTTCTCATGAGACTTGGAGGCAAGTAACAGTGTTGGGCACAGATATTAAAAAACTTCGCTAAAATATCACAAATGTACTGGCCTGCATGAATTAGGTGCTCTAAGCTGAGCCCGTCATGTCCCGGGACTTACCCCTCCCCATGCTTTGGAGTACAGAAGAAACATCCTCCGCTGTCACGTGAAAGACCCTCGCACCGACTGAACTTTGTCCCCTGACACTATCTGTATTAATGCACTTATCAATTGTAGGCATGGACGGACGAACATTAAAATGTTCTCGAAATTTATTGGCAATCCTTTTCTTATCCGATTCTCCGTCCATGCTCAATGGAGCACCACTCTTAGGACTTAGCTTTTTAACCTGCTTCCAAAATTGTACAAAATTCTTTGATGATTCGTGACAAGCCAGTACCTCCAATTTGATTTTGTCTTGATTATTTTTCACATATTTAAGAGCGCTCTTAAACTGTTTACGTATCAGACATGTGTTTATAATAGTATCCCGAGCAAGGTCTACCACACGCAACCCATTTCAAAAAGGCCTCCCTGGCCCGCATGTGATGCTCTCTTACGTGATAGTTCCAACCAGCAAGGACGCACTTTCTTGTGGTCCTGCTAGCTAAAGCACACTCAGCGGACTCCTGTAATGTTTTAATTATGTCAAAATAAAAAACATCAATGAGATCCTCAGTATCGCTACTCGTATTACATTTATAATTCGTGGGCAATTTAAAATAATTATTGTTGTATAATCTTCTAAGATTAACATTACATAATTCATAATACTTATTTATTTCTTTGTAATCCCTATTACCCCATATATACTTTAAATTATTGTCACTAGAACTATCTACAACTTTGCAACTAATATTGTTAAAAAATATCTGTACTACAAGTGGGAAGTGATCGGACACGAACGCGTCGTACAATACGCTGACATCACTCACAATCGCTTCGGCGGCCGCAGTGACAACACAGTGATCCAGCCAGCGGAGCGACCCACTTGCCTCACTCATATAAGTATGTGTGTTAGTATCGAGCCGTTTCAAATCAATACAAGATAACGATTCGTCGCTACAGTATTCTAATAACTCCTTACCAAACAATGTAGCTGGGTGCGCGTTAAAGTCTCCTAAAACAAATACAATTTCAGTGTCCACACTCTCGATTATAGCACTTACATTTGCCAAACATTGTGAGAATACAGGTAGGTTATCTTGACAATTAGTAGGCATGTACACACTAAACACAAGTAAACTACGATCGCCGCGGCCGAGTTTCACTGCGACCATACGGTCATTGTTACACTGCACTATCTCAGCCGTTGTAAACAATGTCTTGTCCCATAGTAGGGCTACGCCGCCGTACGGTCTTCCACACACCATACCCTGCTCCACATCTATCGATGATATGCCGTGGCAGCCAAACCTCGGACTAATTGAACCCAATATTCCTAAATCGTGAGGGAACAACCATGTTTCCTGCAAAGCAATTATATGGTGCTCTTCACAAAGGTGTGCTATTTCTTCCATAGAAGTTTTAAGTGACCGACAATTATATGATATGAGTTTAATTTTATTATCCATAATATATTTAAAGATTATATTTTATTTATAGACGTTCTTTGGACTGTCGTGCGGCTACGCTCCCAGAATTTCCTAAAAACTATATCTGCAGGCCAAAGTTGGTCACCCTTATCGTTTAAAAATATATCTATCTTATTTAATGGTACTATAACTTTGAAAGCGTTAAATTCGTTATTTACCGTGTTGATTTTAGTGGCTTGTACAGTTAGATCCGTTTTGTACTTAATGAAGCCTTCAATATCAACAGAAGTAGTATCTTTGTGTACTCGTGACACATATAGAGAGACAGTCCTTTCCGCTGCTCTGAAATTGAATTGCTCCAGTGGTGGTGCAACACCACGCCTGTTTTGTATTTTGTGGCGCTTGTACTGGACTTTCGTCCAACCTTCCTCATTCTTATCCAGACTTCCGTCGGGCATCCTGGAAGCATTCTTAACTACATCAGCCATGGTAGGTCTAATCATATTCTGATTATTGCGATATACGACGTCATCGGTCCCGTTCAAAGTACGTTGGCTAGTAGAAATCCTCACCGAGGCGGCATTTCGTATCTCCGACCGTTTGCGTTCAAATTCCGTAATCGCTACCTCCGGGCCGATTACAATATCTGCGTCTACCCTCCGCGTGTTTTTATTATTTTCATTATGCTCAAACAAGACAGATGGTGAATTAGAGTCCAGTAATGGTTTCTGCGGTGACACAGCATTACTTTTTAGCGTACACACTTCATGCACTAAACCTTTTAACATCTGTATTTCATTTTTCAAAGACTCGAAATCAGCGGACATTAAAGAGGACTCCGCCGTTATTCTATTAACTTTTAGACAAGCTATCTCTTTCTTGAGAACACTCATTTCCTTCAAGAATGTAGTTACATCAATGTGGTCAAAAGTAACTGGCGGCAGTTTATTTAAGTCTTTTGCCACAAATACGGGTAAAGTATTCGGATCTGATTCCTTCACTATCTTTATTATTTCCTGAACACTTTTCTGTTGGTTTCCTTCTTTCCTTCTCATTATTTTCTTATTTGGAGCCAACAATTTAAATACAAGTTGTCTCGCATTCTCAATTTCCACATCAGAGTATGCACTCAAACAAATTTGTAATATCGCTGTCTCAGCTAGTGTATCAATTTTATTACATACAAATGCTAGTAATTCACTGATTATTATATTACAGTTAACACAATTCGTTTCAACATTTTTATCGCAAGTATTAGATTTATTTGGCGGAGAATGCAACATCGTGCGAACACTTCGATGGTGGGTAGATGAATGAATGATTAATATATTCCTTATGTTTGTTCACCGATATTTTCATCAATTATGTTTTTTTTTATTGGTTAGTGTTTACCTCCGAGATCGGTCGGTGCTAGCCTAAGTTACGTACCTCCTCGGCCTCACCCTGGACAGCCGCTGGAGCTTCGAGGAGCACTTCGTGAGGATGGACACCCATGGACTATGATATAGTTTAATTTGATAATGTAGGAGAGCAAACATGCAAGCGAGTCACTTGATGGTAAGCAACTACGACACCTGCAGCACAGATAGTAAGGAAATAGAATGGGAAAAGAGGGGAAGGTCGGGGCCTTCGGCTACCTCTCTTACTGGACGGTATCCTGAGAGATCATGGTATTCCACCGGTGGAACCGGCCCATACAACCAACGAAGGCGTGGCTCTGCCAGTGCTTTTATTAGATTATTTAGATTTAGTTGAATCACCCTTTTGTAAGTTAGATATTATTAGTACATTTTTGTAATAGTATAAAGGGGCAAACGAGCAGACGTGCTACCTGATGGTGAGCAACAAACGCCGCCCATGAACACCTGAACACATTTAGTGTTACAGTTGCCGGCTCTCACAATAGGATATGGAAGAGGTCGGGAGTAGGATGGGAAAGGGAATTGGAAAGGGGTTGGCTCTCCGGATACCTTTCACCGAGCGGAACTCGGCAAGAGCCGCTAAACGTCGATATTCTGAGAGGTGGTATATTTCACCGATTGATCCGGCCCATTCATGCAGCAAATTACGTGGCTCTACCAGAGTAGAATATTTCCGTTGAATATTATTATGTTATGAAAACAAAATATTCAAATATAATAAAGTGTCCGTTAATTTCGTGACAATAGTGTCCAATCCAGTTGTTATCGGCAAATTGTTGCCACGTCATTGTGCACCTATGGTAAATAACTCACACTCTTCATTAAATGAGAATTACTCGCTGCTAAATATGCACTGTTAGTCGTTGAAAAGATAATTTACTATTTACTTTTTAATCAATACTTTTTATATAGTGAAGGAGGGCAACGGAAGAAGCGTGTTATTTGGTAGTAAGTGATACCCGCCACCCGTGAACGCTTGCAACACAGACGGTGTAATATTAGCGTTGCCTGCATTTAACTTCATTCGCAACTGCATTTCTGGCGCGTTGGTATAACTACCGACTGCAGAATCGAGGTTGGCGGGTTCGATCCCCGTCCGAGTACAAATATTTATGATAAGCATGAATTTTTCTATGGCGTCTGTGGTTTTTTCTGAGTATTATAAGTAAAAAAGTATATGTGTATTAAAATACGTAATCTAGTATTCATAATACAAGCATTTAGTTACTTAGCTTTGAACTAGAGGGTGCTGTATGTATTGTGTCTAAGATTTTATTATTATTAATTAAAGGAGTCGAATGGGAAAGGGATATGGGCTTTCCGATACTTCTCTCACCGATCGAAACGTCAATGTGCCATTTTAAGTCGATATTCTGAGTGATCTTGGTATTTCAACTGTCGAGACAGCCCATTTATGCAACTACAATAGTTTAAATAAATGCACATTTTACACATTTTAATGCATCGAACATCTCTTTTGTTATTTCACACCGATTTCTAACTGACGGTATAGGCAGCGGTAATAACGCGTCGACGGAATATATAAAACCTATTGCCATACATGTCCTCCCATATGATCACTGTACCCCATGTATGCCAAAAGTGTGAAAAGTGATCCAAAAAGTCATTGGTGTGAATTCGATCTAACACCCATTCAAAAGTAGGGTGCTCGACTAACAGACAACCTTTTTTTATGGGATAGGGGGGCAAATGAGCAGGCGTGTCACCTGATGGTAAGCAACCAACGCCGCCTATGGACACCAACAACACATCTAGAGTTACTGTTGTGTTGCCGACCTTTAAGGGATAGGGGATAGGGAAGAATGGGGAAGGGGGGTGTGCCTCCGGGGGGCATAAACCACTTTACGTCGATCTTCTGAGAGGTCGTGGTATTTCACCGGTCGAGCCGGCCCATTCATGCAGCGAACTGCTTGGCTCTACCACTCTTAATTCTTGTCTGTTAAGTCTTGAAGATTATAAGGAAAAACTAATTTCATGAAAAAGTGTGCTCATCAAAGTACTACGAGGTCCTTGGCTCGGTTTATCTGATTAAGACTGAGGAAGTATTAATTCGACGCATTACAGATACTTTGTCTTCAATTATTCAGCGAAGCCCACACAAACAAAGTTAAGTGTTCAATTCAGATCGAGCGGTGGGGCAATTAAACATGAAAGACACGAATGTACCCGATAAATGGAAAGTTAGTTTTCTTATGATGTATTAAGTTTTTCTAATATTTTGATTTTCTAATATCTAAGTACATAGGCAAAATTGGGGAGAAACTAATTCGCCTTCCCTCGGGAACTCGTGGGTTCTGGTCTCCAGGGAAGTTTCCAAGGCTGTCCTTGGAAACTTCTGCAAACCGTCTCTTCCGCCATTGCAGAGGGAGGACCAGTCATTGACCCATGACGCTAAAGAGAAAGCCAACCTTTTTGGCACTCTTTTTGCGTCCAACTCGACTTTGGACGACAAGGGTAAAAATTCCACCTCTAATACCGCGGTGTGACTTCGCCATGCCAGACATTCATTTCCGGCAAAGTACTGTGCGGCGTATACTTTTCTCCCTGGATGTCCACAAGTCGAGTGGGCCTGACGGAATCCCAGCAATAGTGTTGAAGACGTGTGCTCCAGAGTTGGCACCTGTCCTAACGCGTCTTTTCCGATACTCCTACTCTCTCGGCGCCTTACCATCATCATGGAAGGTTGCTTTAGTCCACCCGATCCCTAAAAAAGGTGACCGCTCAGACCCGTCTAACTACAGACCTATCGCTATCACCTCCTTGTTTTCAAAAATAATGGAAACCATTATTAACCGCCAGCTCCTGGGTTATCTGGAGGAGTACCAGATGATTAGTGGCCGCCAGTATGAATTTCGACGTGGCCGCTCAGCTGGTGATCTCTTAGTTTACCTAACTCATCGTTGGGCAGAGGCAGTTGAGAGCAAGGGGCAGGCGCTGGCTGTTAGTTTGGACATAGCAAAGGCCTTCGATCGGGTTTGGCACAAAGCACTTCTATTGAAGCTTCCGTGTTATGGGCTTCCCGAGAAATTGTGCGATTGGATTACCAGTTTTCTCGCCGCTCGGAGTACTAAGGTCGTTGTTGGCGGTTCATGCTCCGACTTAAAACCGATCAATGCTGGAGTCCCACAAGGCTGCGTGCTATCCCCTACGCTGTTTCTTCTGCACATCAATGATATGCTGAATAACAGCAATTTGCATTGTTATGCAGACGACAGCACGGGGGATACTTTATATACCGGCCGCGCTAGAATTTCTCGGGAAAATATCGAAGAATATCGGAACGGACTTGTGTCTGAAGTTGAAACTCTGCTTAGTCAAGTCTCGGACTGGGGCCGACTAAACTTAGTCCAATTCAATCCCAAAAAGACACAGGTCTGCGCGTTTACCACTAAAAAGACACCCTTTGTAGTAGCTCCCTGTTTCGAGAACACTCCCCTGACACCGTCTGCTCGTATAGGAATCCTTGGTGTCGACGTGTCAAGCAAAGTCAAGTCAAGTCAAGCTGGCCTCAAAGAAGCTCGGTGTGCTCAATAGAGCGGGACGGTACTTCACGTCAGATCATCGACTGCAACTTTATAAAGCGCAGGTAAGACCTCACGTGGAGTACTGTTCCCATCTTTGGGCAGGAGCACCCCAGTACCAGCTTGCTCCATTTGACCGCATTCAACGAAGAGCGGTTCGGCTCGTCGACAACCAGGCAATTTCTGACGGGCTTGATTCCCTGGCACTGCGGAGGGACATTGCTTCTCTGTGTGTCCTATATCGAACCACTATCTACCACGGGGAGTGTTCCCAGGAATTGTTCGAACTAATACCACCCGCTGATTTCCGCCAACGCACATCGCGCCAACATTACCACGCACAGAAACTAAATGGTTGGCGATCTACGACAGTGCGCTTCAGCCGACATTTTTTGCCACGCACGTCTCCTCTATGGAACCAGTTGCCGGCAGGGGTATTCCCGGACCGATACGACTTAGGGACCTTCAAGAAAAGAGCATACTCCCATTTAAAAGGCCGGCAACGCTGACTCGACGCCCCTGGTGTTGAGGATGTTTAAGGGCGGCGGTGGTCACTCTCATAAAAGAAAAAAATATCTCACTCATGAGTATGAGTAATGTATTTATAAATTAAAATAAATTATAAAAACATCTTCTTCTTCTTCTTCTTCTTTGGGTGCCGTCTTCTAACGAAGGTTGGCAATCATTATGACGACCTGAACCTTTGACACAGCAGCTCTAAATAGAGAACGTGTACTTTTATTGTACCACTGGCGTAGATTTTTCAGCCAAGATGTTCGTCTTCTACCTGGACCTCTTTTGTCCAGTATCTTGCCTTGGATAATAAGCTGTAATAGATCATATTTTGGTTTACGCATTATATGTCCAAGGTATTCCAGCTTCTTTTTTTTGACAGTTTTGAGAACCTCAACCTGCTTCCCCATCCGTTGCAGAACTGCTTCGTTTCGTACTTTGTCTCTTCAGGATATCCTTAACATTCTTCTATAGACCCACATTTCGAAAGCTTGGAGTTTTTTACACATGGCCTCTGTTAAGGTCCAAGCTTCAACGCCATATAAAGGAATGGAGAAAATATAACAGTTTACAAGACGATCCCGAAGTTTGATGTTCAACTTACGGTCACACAGGAGTTTTTTCATATTATTGAAAGCACTGCGGGCCTTTTCAATTCTGCAGCGTATCTCTATGCTAGGGTCAGCCTAATCATCAACAATACAACCCAAGTATTTATATCTTTGGACACGCTCCAGCCTGCCACCACCGCAAGATATGTTAGTGACAGCAGGGGGCAATCTGGATACTATCATATACTTCGTTTTCCTAATGTTGATGTTAAGGTGGCACTAACAGACCCTATCCAACAATATCTGCAAGTCATTCACACTGGAAGCCAGCAGAATCGTGTCATCTGCGTATCTGATGTTATTGATGACCTTTCCATTGACAATAACCCCAATGCCCAAGTCTTCCAGGGCTTCCTTAAAAATGCACTCAGAATATAAGTTGAACAGTAGTGGCGAGAGTAGGCAGACTTGACGAACGCCTCCCAAGATATTTACGTTGTCTGTTAGCTTGCTTTCGACTCGTACGCTAGCTATTTGGTTCCAGTATAGATTTTTAATGAACCTGATATCCTTTGAGTCTAGGCCAATAGTTTCCAATATGTTTAGTAGTTTAGTATGTTTGACTCTATCGAATGCTTTCTCATAATCAACAAAACATACGAAAACCTCCTGGTTCATGTCTCAACATCTCTGTATGAGTACCTGATAACTAAACAATGCATCTCTGGTCTCTAAGCCATATCTGAAAGCAAATTGTGTATTTGAAATTACGTCCTCACATTTTTTGTAAATTCTTTGTTGAATAATTATTAGAAATATTTTTGAGACGTGACTCATCAACGAGATGGTTCTGTATTCACAGTATCTCTTTGCATTTGATACTTTAGGTAAACTAACAAACACTGATTGAAGCCAGTCGGATGGAATATGGCCGGTGTCATACATATTTCATTGAAGAGTTTTACGAGTAATCCAAGATTATTATACTCGAGTACCTTCAGTAGTTCAACAGGTACTTCATCAGGTCCAACAGACTTGCCCGACTTAGAATGCATGATTGCGTAAGATATCTCTTCCTTGGTGATTGATAGTCCTGATAACTCTACAATATCTGTTCTTAAGGTAGGTCTAGTTTCCATGAAAAGCTTTTCTATATATGTCTGCCATATTTTTAACTTATCTTCTACAGACATTGCGTACATCCCGTCATCGTCAACCAAGGTATGGATTGTGGTTGCCTGTTTGCTTCCAATTAATTCTCTTACTTTCTTATGGACATTAAACCAGTCATGTTTGGCCCCAAACTGTTCCACCATGTCACATTGTTCTGCTATCCATAATTCTTTGGCCTCCACTACTTTTTTCCGGATTAGCTTCACAATAGTCTGATATCTTTTCTCGTCTACGCCCTTACATAGTCTTCTTTCTTCCATGAGGTCTATTATGTTTGAAGTAACCCAGCATTAAAACATAACATAGCATAACTTCACGCCTTTTTCTACCCGAAGGTATAGGCAGTGGCTGTTAAGCCTCGACTCGCCATTATGTTTACGTCTCAAATGAAATAGGTGGCTAACATAAACACATAGCTTTCAAAATAAAATAATTTCGTAAAGTCATTGGTGTGTGCCAGGATCCGAACCCGTCTCCTCTGGATTCAGAAATCATGTGCTCGACCACCGGACCAACGAAACTAAATTATAATTTGAAAACTAAATAATAAATTAAAATTCGCTGTGTGGCGCCGGCTTAGAATACCGCCACCCCATCTCTTCCCGTGGGTATCGCAAAAGGCGACTAAGGGCAAAGCTAGAAGAATGGGCAGCAGCATTCTCTCTCAACAAAATACAGCCTACTGCGATCGCCAACCCGCCTGCCAAGCGTGGCGATTATGGCAAAAACGCCCCATGATTGAACGGACCGGCAGTTGTGGCGCTCTATGCGGGTGGCCTATGTCCAGCAGTGGACCTCAACAGGCTAATGATGATAATGAAATTAAGATTATAAAAATCTTGACAGCATTAGTGCGTATTCAATTGTAAATTTCGTTTTATACAGAGACATATGTAAATTGTCAGTCATCGATATTTATCATACATAACCTCCGACTAAAAAGCTCAAAAATCAGTATCATTGAATTCAATTACGTATCATTTTCTTTACTTCATTATAACTTTGAAATATCCATACAAATTTTAATGTACGCAGTCTTGTTAGAATCCTTATATCATCATTCCGAGTGACAGAAGTTATGTATGTGAAGTCACTGAAATTCACGCTTCAATTAAACAACATCACTTTGCACGAAACCAAGTCATCACTTAATCTTGTTTCGAAGTCATTGTAATGGATTAATTCACTACATTTACTTAGGAACTAACATTGAGAAAACTTACTGACTTCACATACATGGAATAGCGTACTATATATTAACATATTTACTTAATAGTATGTAGTAAGTTCACAAGTATTAAATAAATTAGTGTTCTCTATTTATACGCTAAGATTAATAGCTACAAGGTTTTAGGGAGTAAGTGAGAATCAAATTGTAAACATGAATGAGATTACTGTAAAATGTAAGCTTAATATTTGCGTTATCAAATTATCTCAAAGGGAATTTAGATGAAATTTAAATTATGTACTTAGTAGACATATATTACTGCTGGCTGACTTATGATCTCAAAGTCATCACGGCTATATGACAGACGTGTTTATATTTATCCAAACGTGATGGAAGGTGACTTACTTACAATATAATACATTTTGAAGGTGTATGTAGGAATTTATATGTTTTTAAAGGCCTGATTTTGGGCTCAACCGCTGCAATATCGCAAATACTGAAAAATCGATAGTGGTTCAAACTGCGTTTTAATTGGTAAAAGTTATCCGAAGCATAATGGAAGATTTTTATAAGTATGGTACTAAATAATTTTATTTTTTTCTTGAAACAATTTCAGACCTTACGGCAGTTGTTTATTGTATTTTTTTTAATATTTTATCTTTATAGTCTTAGTCTTCTGTGCAAGGGTTGACAGTAAACTCTTCCTAAATGGCTGGACCGATATGAACGATTTTTATGTGTGTGTTCAAGTGGAATGCAGGTTGATTATAGCAAGTTTTTTTATTCAAAAAATTATGTTATTTGTTTTTCGCTTTCGGTTGTGTATCAAGTCACGATCAGGAATTGGCTAGACAGCGCGCAAGTATATCATTACACTAATCCCTTAGTGCTACTTTTGGGCCTTCTATAACTCTAAACCCCTTAAACGTAATGACACGAAACTACGTGTGTATCATTATATCCACAAGGACACCTAGAAGCCCAAATTAAATGAGGCTAGCTTGTACGGTTATAAAGATATGAAGGTCCAAAAGTCGCAAATATTCATACTGACTAACTGACAGCTAGCTAGCTAAACCTAACCTAATAACAGCAAATGTAATAGGTATCCAATAAAGTAAATAGAGTTTAATACTTGTTAATAATAATATTTAATAATATTACATTGACGTTGCCGTTCCCTCTGCCTACCCTGCCAGGGATTTAGCGTGAAGTTATGCATGTATGTATAACTATTGATTACCTAGTACAAAATGTATTATATACATATATGAGTTTATCAGAATAAGATATCCAACATTTGCACGATGCAGTTTCTAAGGTAACTGCGCCACTTTTTTATTTCGTGCCATGTCGATGCGCGCTTCGGCGAACATTTAAGATGGATGGCAGAAGCAACACCATTAGCCTGAAGAGGTCGTTACTTTACACCTAATTTGTTCACATCTATACCGAAGTTATATACTAACTCGCCTCCAGGGATATTTTAAACAATTTAACGAAAATTTGTAAAAAAATACCTTTAACCGAGTGTGTTTCCAAGTTATGCAATTAAAAAAAGTCGACTGAAGTTTTTAAAAATCACGCCACTTGCGCTATGTTCTCTCTGCCTACTGGCAAGGGTCTTGGCGTGAAGTAATGCAATGTTTTTTTTATTTTTTTGAAGTAATGAAATATATGACAAACGATAAAATCAAAGATAAGAACACATACATAACATACAAAACATAACTTCACGCTTTTTTCTACCCGAAAGTGTAGGCAGTGGCTGTTAAGCGTCGACTCGCCATTATTTTAACGTCCCAAATGGAAGAGGTGGCGAACCTATTGCTATCCCGGGCACAAACTTTTTAGTCATCGATATTTATCACACATAACTTTCGAAATTAATTTCGGACATTCATCATTGGCACACCTGACAATGACTTTTCGAGCCCGCGACCTTTGGATTCAGAAGTCATATGTTGGACCACTGTACCACCGACACTATATCAAAGATAAGAAAATAATCCTAAACCCTTTTGTAATATTAAACAACTAAAGGATAGCGGAATTGCTTAAGAGATACTTTAAAGCGATAATAAATTGAGCGCTTAACAATACCATTATTTCGTGGTCTGATTAATTGTTGGAGTTAACAAACCGTGTCTTAAGATATCCAGAAGATTTCAAAGACCGAGTAATAAAAAACGGGCGTTAAAATGAAAAGCAGTAATTTTAATTCAAATAAAGGCTGAACGGTTACGGAAATAGAATAACTATGCAGTCAGCACTTTTTTCTTATCGTTTAAAAACTTCTTTTATAGACCGAATAACCACTGAATTTCTTATTTTTTTCAAGTCAGATTAGTAGGTCCATAGTTTAGCTTCATCAAACAAATGTAGTAGTATAGAGTTTTATCTATATATTGTATATAAAGATTAAAAAATTAACTAACCCCATTTCAGCTCATAACTTTGAACTTACTAATTTTCTTTTTTCTACCCTTTAATGGATGAGTCGTAAATATATTGTACGTAATAATTAAGAATACACAATTGTCCTATAACCATTAAACTGCGTGAGCTGTCTTTTCAGCGTCTAACAACGAAACGCTATCACAAAACCAACATTGTCTATCCGATTTTGGGCTTATATATTTACTGACGCTCTTTTATCCTCAATATTACAAGGGTCAGCTTTTCATTTCAGATTCAGTAGATAAATTGTTTTATCGCGCTGATTTTGGATTTGAAATATAGGAACAATATAAATATTCATATAGATTGTAGATTTTATTACAGTGATAGAGTCAAGCAGTTCGCTGCATGAATCGACAGGCTAGAACGGTGAAATCCTCAGAGAAGATCGACGTAAAGTGGCTCATGCCGCGTTTCGTTCGGTGGAAAAGGTGCCCGAGGCCCACCTTTCCCCTCCTTTCATTGAAGGTCGGCAACGCAACTGTAACACTATATGTGTTGCAGGTGGCACGCCTGCTCGTTTGCCGTCCTATCCCATAAAAAAAAGACTACGGTTATGGTTCAAATCAGGATGGCAACAAAACTCGGTTCACTTTTAAACACAAAGTCCGTGAGCACCTGATGAGAAGTGAGAGATTGAGAAATGCAGAACAAAACGAACTTTGGCTTCGGATACCTCTCTCACCAAACGAAACACTTAACGTCGATTTTGTGAAATGTCGTGGTATTTCACCCATTCATGGATCAAACTGCATGACTCTATCACTGTATCATCGGTCATCGATGTTTATCAAAAATAATTTCCAAAAAGAATTTCGAGAATGGCGGGCCTCGTGGCGCATTGGTAAAAACTACCGGCTGCAGCACTGAGGTCGGGGGTTCGATTCCCACCCGAGCAAATATAATATTATAATAAATATTTGTGACAAACATGAATATTTGTGCGGCGTCTGGGTGTTTTTCTATCTATTATAAGTGTGTATTTACAAAAGAAAAGTATATATGTATTATTATTATCCGTTACCTATCTAGTATCCATAGCACAAGCATTTAGTTGCTTAGTTTGGAACTGGAGGGCGCTGTGTGATTTGTGTCCAAGATATTATTATTATTAAATTTTATTTTTACAATAAATATTATTATAATTATATTACCTAACTTAAATAGTTTTATAGTTATTTGGAATTTATAATTAATCGATAAAAAATAAGCACTGCGATAAAAGAATATTTGAGAATATTTTCCCCTCAGAGGTTATCTATTTTAAAGAAGATAACTTAACATTTAGCCTCTTTATCGACGTGTATTTATACGTATCTAAAACTTACTGGGCGACAGTTCTCTTTGAATCTTATCACTGTTACTATCGTGGACAAGATGAAGTATTTACTGCTTCTTGGATTATTGTTCTTTATTGAACTTTGTCAATGTAGAGTCAGAACTTTGGAGGAAGAGATTGTACCTACTATAAGCAATGATGCTAAACCATTGGATAGTTCTGTATGCAAACTGAGAACTTTGAAATCTGATGAACCCTATCCCTCAGTGGTGTTGAAATGGAATGGAAAGCTGCAAAGATTAACATGGGATTCTAACGGCAAAGTGAAGTACGAGAGAGACTATGTACACCCAGTACCAGTATCTTCTTACCCATCATCCGGCGGTCTTTCTGGAGGATCTGCAACTTCAAGTATGGATCCGTTTAGTGATGCCGCTGTTGTGCCAGAAGAATATACATTTGCTCATTTGCTTCTGTGGTTCAGTTCCAATTGCAAACGTCCTTAGTCTACTAGGGTTTATAACAAGAACATAACTGCTTTTTATCTTAAGCTGTTTCTGAATGTTAAATACAAGATTGTTTTCAAATCATTTTTATTATTTATTTGTGAGTTTCAGCATTCGGCAGATGCTATACGATAGACAGATATATAGATATGATTATAGTAACTACGCTTCCTTGTATACCATAAACTAGAAGTTCTCTTAATACAAGAATAAATGAAGCCATATTAATTCAAATTCTACTATGCATTCTTGATATATCTCAAAGGGCATAGGTAGTGTTTGATAAAAAACCGAGTTTTCTTCATTAGTTCCAACAATAGTCAAGATGATAATTGTTTTAATTTAACTACTTTAAAATAATATCAAACTTAATATATAAAACATTGTCCAAAATATTATTCAATTTATCGATTGAGTTTTTCCTTTACAAATAGATCGTTTAAATAAGGCAATTATTATTAATTACTATCAAGTCAGTAGGATCTTTATATTGCAAATAATAAATTAATTACTCAGTAGGCACGTTTTGAAGTCATCAATTTCATATATTATTGTGGGTCGCATTCGCGTTAGTGCTGTAACAGTGAAACTTTGGTCATAAACGTAGACCGTTGCTGTCGCTCAGGTACCAGGACTTAGCGATTAGACCAAGTTCCCCATATCCATACGATAAATTGACAAAGTTCACTACGGGTTCGTGAAAGAGGAAATATAATTATGGAACTCAATGTGTAAGTTGGCTACTAATAGCAGCAATTAATCCTACTAATCCTGCTATCCTACTAATATTATAAATGTTAAAGTTTTGTGAGCAGAGATGGATGTTTGTTACTTATTCAGTAATAAAGTACTGAATTTTAACAGTGGTAGAGCCAAGCAGTTCGCTGCATGAATGGGCCGGCTCGACCGGTGAAATACCACGACCTCTCAGAAGACCGACGTAAAGTGGCTCATGCCGCGTTTCGTTCGGTGAGAGAGGTACCAGGAGGCCCACCCCCCTTCCCCATCCTTTCCTATCCCCTATCCCTTAAAGGTCAGCAACGCAACAGTAACACTATATGTATTGCTGGTCTCCATGGGCGGCGTTGGTTGCTTACCATCAGGTGACACGCCTGCTCGTATGCCCTCTTATCCCATAAAAAAAAAGAACTGAATTCAAGAAACTTTGCTTTTAGAAAAAAAATCTTCATATATAAAAAAAACAAAAAAAAACATAACTTCACGCCTTTGTTACCCGAAGGTGTAGACAGCGGCTGTTAAGCTCGGTCTCGCTGTTATGTTTACATCCCAAATGGAATAAGTGGCGAACCTATTTCCATACCGGGCACGAAGTTTTTCAGACATCGATTTAAATCGCACATAACTTCCGAAAATATCTTCATATATAATTTTTTGGAGTTATGTGTGACAAATAATTATGAATTTATAGATAAACATACTAAAAACAATGTGCCCGGAGTATGGCAATAGGTTCCATAACCTTTTCTGTTTAGGTATAGTATGAAATAAGCAGAATGAAACGTGCCGTCTGAGTGCCATCTCGTAGTTCACTATCTAAAACTTTGGAGTCAAATGAAGATAACGTATCCTTAAACTGTTTGTTTGATTGAATTGATTGATTGTTTGTTTGATTGGCAGTGGAAGAGACGCGGACGGTACTTAATACTCACTTGGTATTATATATATATTAATAGGTGTTATCTGTTTAAGCCAGTTGTGGGTATATATAGTTAATACTTGGTGAAAATAGTTCATAAATCATAGGTACATGTTGGTTTATAAATTTTATATTCACACAGCAATTGATAGAATAGACATTAGAATAATAATTAATGAACCTAGCTCTATAAGTGCTAGTTTAATAAAAAAAAACATCAATTTTAAATTTAAAGGTTTCGAGCCATTTTCACTTGTTGCCGGTGCTGACAGGATGTCGTCGCACTAAAAAGAGATCATTTTTTGTTGTTATAATGAAACAGCCGACTTTGGGTAAATTTTTTTCGTGTTTTATGTAGTTGAAGGGTTTATTATAGTTTTGGTACAGGAAAATTAGATTAAATCTTTGATGTTAACTTTATTTAGCATGAATGGATGCAAGATTCGTGGATTAAGTATGCACCATGAAAACGGATGAGATTTTTGTTTCTATGACAAGAGGTATAAAAATCAAATAAACAAACTTAAAAGGAATTTTAAAAGGAAAGGAAAATTGTTGTAACACCCAGAACCAAAGCGAATACATGCTGACTGGGGATGAAAAGAAAGAAGTCTTTCAGGATAGTGGCTTGTAGAAAGACAAAGTAGAGACTTTGTCTTTCTACAAGCCACTATCCTGAAAGACTTCTTTCATGAGCCTCTATCCCACCGGGGTAGGTAGAGACCTACCCCGGTGGGATAGATGCTCATGAAAGAATGAATGATGAATTTATGAAAGTATTCAAAGAAAAAATATTTCGAATGAATCTATTATGATTATAAGAATGTGAACGAAATTGTATGTAACAATATCAAAAGTTTTGGGAGTTATACATGTTGTCATGAGTTTCATAATCCAATCAACTTGGCTACACAACGATCGCGAAAATAGAACGGATCAACAACATGCTTTCGCACAAACATTTCACCATCTACTTTATCCAAAATATTCAGGACTGCTCTGATTGAAATTTAGGAATTCATAGATCTATAAAATCATCAGTTCAATATTTGTTACTTCATTGATTTAATTGGTGCTCATTCCTAAAATTATAACACCTGTTTTTTTTTATAATCTAACACCTTATTTAAATTTCATAGTGTGGGCGATATTGTAAGCCTAGATTCGAAGATTTTATCGTCCCAAATAAAATGAATGGCGGACCCATACACAATCGTCAATATTTATCACACATAAGTTCCGAAAAGAATTACAAGAAGTGATTTTTGATTCAAAAGCAGTAAGCTCGACACTGAACCACCAAGACGACGAAAAGTCTTTAAGTTAATATTACCTAATCTATTCTAAATTGAAAAAGTCTACTGTCCTGCAAAACAGAACAGTTTCAAGCCAAATATTATCGTAAAATAACTTGTAATGACGTGATAAAGATTAATTTAATTGAAATTGAAGACTCATTAGGAAAAGTACTGCGGGCTTTTAACTTAATGGTAATCACATGACACCGTGTTGAGCGGTTAGAGTGTTATTAATACTGGCAAATTTAATTCAGATTTTATACGCCATTAATGTAAGCGTAATATTACAAAAAGGTTTATGACGGAATCTATTAGCATTTCTAATATTACTATTTACTAATGTTACTGATACTCGTGACCTTATTGATTTAAGGGATATTTCTTAGAAATACATACATAAATTCATGCCGGATCCCTTGCGGGTAGGCAAAGAGAACGGAGAGCCATAAGACACGATACTTATACACGTCAAACGCTTGGTTGACTTTCATAACTCTTTTCATGCACGCGCGTCGAATTTTGAGGCTCTTAACATCACCTTCCTCCAAAACACGTTCTATTTGGTCATGGAATGTGTGTCTTGGAAATAACAAATTAATAATAATTTCTCAGGAATAAAGTGATTATAAAATTGTAAATGGTCGGGGGCTCGATCTCTTCGCGTCTGAATCAAAAACTTGTGAGATTAAAGCTGAACACGACTGATAATATCGTGCCCTGTATATAGAAATGGGTTCAACCACCGATTACATTTGGGACTTAATCATTCGGTGAGTCGAGGCTTAACAGCCTTTGTCTTTGGGTAGGAAAGGTCGTGAAACTATAACAAAATGATGCGCATAAGCATTATTACTAAATTCTTCCAGACTCCTATAAATGTGCATTTTAGGATTGGAAAATGAGATCTTCAATACAAATTATTTTTTTAACTGTTAGACTATACAGATATTTACTGTAATTGGTTGTTTATACTTCACAAAAAACGTAAATAATATGAGCAAAAGCCATGTTAAGTATTTAAGAATCGTACCTCGAGGCGCTCAGTTCTTTCAGCCAAGCCTGCAAGTGAGTCGAGCGTGAAATATGTGTTGTTATAATCTTTTTTCTTTCTTCTCCACAAACAAAGTTATCATACAGTTATAAATATTATTGCTCAAACTTTTCTATTTCTTCCTTTATTGTTTATGGGCCTCAAGGTTATGTGTCTGTAAGTGAATCAGTTCCTTCATACATAATTCAATATGGCGCGGTCATCATGCTCTGATAGCGGGCGATATATAAATAAAGCGATATAATGTGTACATAATGTTATATTCCTTTATTTATATTCCTGTAATTTATATTTTTTTAATGGGATTTGGGTGCAAACAAGCGCGTTTATCACCTGATGGTAAGCAACTATAGCCACTCATGGACACCTACAACACAAATAGTGTTACAGTAGCACTACCTGCTTTTAAAATGGGACAGGGAAGGGGTCGCAAATCCGATGGATAGGGCATAGGGCTAAGGGTTCGGGCCTCCGGATATCTATCTTACCAAACGAAACGTGACATAAGCCACTTAACGCCGATATTCTGAAAAGTCATGGTCAAATTCATGCACCAATGGCTTTACCACTGATAATTAAAGCTTGATATACGTTGATTGACGTTATTCTTCAATACACTTTGTATTTAGATATAAGAAAGAAATACCTAAGAAAACTATCGCCCAATCCCATTGCCAATCCAATGGAACTCTGAATTTAATGGTTTAGATCACTAGCTCCTAACTATATCACACCAGTCTACTGGTAATTATTATTTTTTTCTAGAAAAGAACAAAATAAATCATAATCATCTTGTTAAAATTTTAGGAGTAGGTAGGTGGTTTATTTTTCACGCAAGATAGTGTTAATATTACATACATACATACATAAGCTCACGCCTGTATCCCATGGGGGTAGGCAGAGACTTTGGATTTCCACAAGCTACGATCCTGATACACATCTTTCGCCTCAGTCTTACATCTCGTCATGCATTCGCAGCGGTTTCGGGTGCTACGCATTTTGTCTTTTTTAAACAGACCATTTATTTGGTCGTGGTAGCTCCGTCTTGGTCTCCCGATCCCGACCCACTCCTTTTAATCAGTCGGCTTTCATCTATTCTTGCTAAGTGCTAATATTATACTTTTATATTTAGTGTATAAAAATATGTATGTAATATGCATATATTAGGCCAAGCCATAGCCATATAAAAATACCTAAGCAGGAATTCGATTAAGTAAAATGGTATTAGAACAGATCTACACTACCTTTTTAAATAAATCATTCGACAATAAAATCGGCAAAACTAAAAGTTCTCTTGCATTTCATTGAATATTATAAAAACAAATTTCAACTGCATATAATGTCGTCACAATTAACAGGCATGCAAACAGGCACGATCAGATTAAATTTGACGACGTGTATCCCAAACACTGTGGAGTGCACTACTGATATAGCATTTAATATTTCTGTCTATAATTCACATGAAGTCATGCCGACAGAACAATTCACAAGCGTAGCACTCGCATAAACTGCAGTGCAAAACCCGACGTTGCAAATGGCCTGTTCGCTTTGCAAATGGCCTCGGAACTGAGAGAATTATCAGAATTAAAGCTATTATTCACTTTTTTTATAAATCTGTAGTATAAAGTTAGAATAAAACCACTACTACTACTTGCGATGCTTGGTTTGAAGATTGTGCAGCTTGCTTCTGAAATAGAAGTCTTGGATTCGAATTAAACCGAATTAGGAATTCCAAGGCAATATCTGATTTTTTCAAAGGCTATACTCAATCTATGACACCCAGAAACTTAGTCGTAGACAAACGACATGTTTTTTTTTTATGGGATAGGAGGGCAAACGAGCAGGCGTGTCACCTGATGGTAAGCAACCAACGCCGCCCATGGACACCCGCAACACAAATAGTGTTACTGTTGCGTTGCCGACCTTGAAGGGATAGGGGATAGGAAAGGATGGGGAAGGGGGGTGGGCCTCCGGGTACCTCTCTCACCGAACGAAACGCGGCACGAGCCACTTTACGTCGGTCTTCTGAGAGGTCGTGGTATTTCACCGGTCGAGCCGGCCCATTCATGCAGCGAACTGCTTGGCTCTACCACTGATAATGTACAAAGTATACGGCGTATTGAGGTGAAAATTGCCTCCGCTCACAGTTTTGCATAAAAAAGGCGTAAAATTATAAAAATTCACACAACCACAATGCAGTAATCATTACTCATGCAGTAATGATCCCAACGCTTCTGGAAGTGAGATTTAGGTATGGCAGAGGGTGCATGAAAGTAGGATAAACGCGGTAGAAATGAGGGCATAGCGCAAAATCTGTAAAAATCGAAAAAGACGAAAATAAAGTTGTAAGGAAGGCAGTTGGGTTGAGTGTTGGTGTAAAAGTAAGAAAGAGCATGCTCCGATGGCTCCGACATATACTCGTAGACATCATTTCCCTGCCCTTGTCTCACTCTAAGTGGGGTCGGCACAACATGTCATCCTTTTCTATTCTCTTCTATCACTCGTCTATCACACTTACTCCCTTCATACACATATCAACTTTTATACAGTCCATCCATCTCTTTTTCGGCCTTCCTCTACTAATGTGTCCATGCACAGTCATTCCCATCGCTTTCCTTGTGACATGTAGTAAGAATGGATAATGCAAGATTTACTAAGCAGATACACAGTGCAAAAGCGGATGGATGTAGGTAGTAGTAGGTAGGTAGGCGGAGGTCAGTGACGATACACCTTCCGTGACCAAAACGAACCAAACCTGTAGGAAGGTGGTGTTAGGAGCCTTAAAATCGAAGTGTATGTGTATGAAAAGATTTATAAAAGCGAGAAGCGAGTGATACGTGTAAGGATCGTTCCTTATGGCGTTCTGTCCTCTCTGCCTATCCTGCAAGGGATTTGGCGTATTGTAAGTAATAAGCGGTGATGATGATCAATAGACTATGAGCCAGTTAATAGGAATAATACAATTATTTAATACCTACATAGAAAAAGCTTAAATTCTCACACTCATAATTTTTCATAGTGTTGGCAGCATTTCCGCTCTGATTCATTGTACTTGATTATCAGTCAGCATTAATACCTAAATTAAAAACAATAAAGCAAAGGATTGCTTTTGCTTTGCTTTTGCTTGCTTTATTGTTTTTAATCTGTGTTACTGTTTAAAGCCAACTAGAAAAAAATCATCTCTACTGTTTAAAGCAAACTAGAGAAAATAAAAAGTGTAAGAAATGGCATTTTGTAACGGGTTCCGTTTGATTTTTTCTATAGGATAGCAAACGAGCAAGTGGATCACCTGAGGGTAAGTAACTTCTCACCGGACATGAACACCGTGCGTTGGAGTAGGAAGGGAAAAGAAGGGGAAAGGGGCTCGAGCCTTCGGATATCTCTCTCATCGAAGGAAACCACTTCACGCCAATGTTTCGAGACGTCGCGATATTTCACCGGTCGAGCCAATCCAATCAATCAGCAAACTGCATAATTCTACCGCTATCACAATATGAATGGTTTCAAGGGTATGGTAACGGTTTCAAATGAAAATATAATCAAATACATTTTTATTTGTCATAACGTCAGTTTACAGTAGGTAACTATAATGATATTATGTCATATAACCAGCCTACAGGTTAATAACAACATGTGCGGTTTATGTCATTGTCCGATTATAAGCTCAGTTAGTTACGCTATAATAGCAATAGTTAAACATATATAACTAGTATATGCAACATATATAACGAAAATCACAATAGCTTCGAATTATTGCTTAAAGAACTATTATTAAAAGCGGTATTGTTTTTATGAATTTTATATTCACGTATTGTGAATCAAAAAGTTGTGGGATCGAATACGGTCTCATATCAATGACTTTTCGAAAGTTATTTTCGGAAGTTATTTATCTGACAATATTTTGCTCGGTGTGTGGCATTAGGTTTCACCAGGCATTCTATTTGGAACGGAAAAATCGAGTCATGCTTACGCCTCCGGGTAGAAAGAAAGCGTGAAGTTATTATTATATATTAGTGCTGCAACTAGGTCATGGCATATCGAATTCTTAAGCCGCCTCTTAAAATACCCAGTGGTATCATTAATACGAGATGCATAAGCGCCTTTTTAAAAACTTTCCCGACCGGAAGTATTGTACCGGCTTAGTGCAGTTACAGTTCTATGGAAAATACTTCTTATCCTAAATAAAAAAATGGGTATGTAAAGTTTTGTTCACGATTAAACAGACCACGTAGTATTCAGGCTAAAGGTGTCAATAGTTATTTCAAATTCAGTGCGATGATATTGACTGTGAATCTTGGCATGGTAATTGGTTATCTTTCTAAATATTAATATTCCTATTCTTTTTTTTAATATACAATATCTAATATCTTTAAACGAGCAATTCTTGTATATATATATGTATATATATATATATGTAATTATGTATGTAAATATGTAATTGGAATCTCGGAATCGGCTCCAACGATTTTCATGAAATTTAGTATATAGGGGGTTTCGGGGGCGATAAATCGATCTAGCTAGGAATCATTTTTAGAAAATTTCATTTTATCATGTTTTATCGATAATCAACTTAAACATCAACTTACTTTTTTATTGGAATTCCTGACATCTATTGGCGAATGCTATTACTATTTTAAATTGTGAGCAACTAACTTGCTTTAACGACAACAACACTAAAGCTATTCCAGCAGATGGCGTTGTTTATAAAAAAAAAAGAAAATACCGAGCAAAGCTCGGTCATCAAGATATTTGCATTTATGAGACAACATTTAGTTATTTAGTTTAAAACTAGATGGCGCTAAGTGCTAGGAATTGAAAAAAACATTGGAGTTATTAAAACATTAATCGGTTAAATTTGATTAAGAAGGTTCGTGACTTACGCATTTATTAAAAGTATTTCAATGTCTTTAACTATCAGCTTATTGAATATGAGTAAATCGTATCCTAAAGAAGATAAAAAATAAACCAGTATTGTAAACATTGAAAAGTTTTACTCACTTGGGTTCATAGCGTGTCCTTCGTCAACCACGTGCATGGACAGGTGAAATAGCACCAGCAAAGCAGCTGATAACTGTAAACAAAACATATAGAACATGAATATAAAAATTATACATTTTGATTCGAATCTTAAATAGCAATGTCGCTTTGTAATCAGAATTTAACAACAAACTTTAAATAGTGATAGCTATAAAGGCATGTCGGGGCTTGAACACAGTGACGCCATCTTTACAAGTATTCATAAACTACTTTTGATTTCATAATTGATGACATGTATGTGCAGTACGCAGTGTTTAAGTAAGCAAGCGCCTTTATCACGTGAGCCGACTGTTTCCGAATCATAACTATTATGTATTTAACCGACGATTAAAACATGGCGAAGGCGCAGTTGTGTGTATTTCACACCAATGACTTTTCGAAATATCGATGACTGACAAACTTAGTGCCCGGTATGGCAATAGGTTCGCCACCTATTTCCATTTGGCACGTAAACATAACGGGGAGACGAGGCTTAACAGCCGCTGCCTACACTATCGGGTAACAAAAGGCGTGAAGTTATGTTATGTTATGTTACTAAGTAAATTTAGGAAATCGTCGGTCAATCTTTTTTCTTTTTTTGGCGTTTGAAAAGTAACATCGCTGTTCTCAAGTTTCAAACTCAATGTTAAAATTTTATATTTAACTTTAATTTAATTGAGGTAAAAATAAGATATTTTTAAAAAAAATATAAAAAAAAATAACTCCAAAGTAAGTAATTAGTGGTATTATAATTTTATTATGAATACGCAATGAGTTTTTTTAAAAAAGGATCAAAATAACCGGCCTTAAAGGTTTTAATAAATATGTCCAAGAAAGAAAAATAAAATTGGTACTAAAATTTTATCTAGCTCGTTTTGTGCGATCTATGCTAGTTCTAGACAAACTTCCAGAGCGTGCAGCTGAAGTGCACCACAACTTCTCACCAAAACATGGAGCATCCCAAAATTTTAGTTTTAATTCATATCAAACTCGGCTAGAGTTTAAACGCAAACTTGCTAGGGTTTGTGTTTTATTTTAAATTGATTATACAAAAATTCTACATGTACATAAAATAGACCCGCACTGCAAAAACTGACTGACTTGTAAGAGACTTATAACTATGTTTTTTTTTTGTTTCACACAGTCTCTTGAGTAATTTTTCTATATAAGTATGATACTAAGTTTGTATTGATATTTTAAGATATTTATTACTACACAGAATTGTGATTGAAAATAATAAATTTATATGTAATCAGGTAATAGGAAGGCAGTGGGTGTTAATTAATCACCACGATATTAGCATGTGTCCCGCGAGAGATGAATGTATCACCTGTAAATCCTTAAAAACTAAAATGAGGGTATGTGCTCCGCTCCTTTTAATTTTTATTTTTTTATGGGATAGGAGGGCAAACGAACAAGCGCGCCACCTGAAGGCCAACAAGCTGCGCCGACCATGGACTCCAGCAACACATATGTTACTGTTGCGTTGCCGACCTTTAAGGGAATAGGATAGGCAATGAGTCACTTTACATTGATCTTCTGAGAAGTCGTGCTATTTCACTAGTCGAAACGGCCAATTCATGCAGCGAACTGCTTGACTCTACCACTGTTAAAAGTATTGAATCAGGAAAAACGAGGAAGAGGTTCACCTGATGGTAAGTCACTACCGCTGCCCATAGAAATCTACAGTACAGAGAGTGCGGTTGCGTCGCCAGCCTTTAAGATTGGATAGAAATATAATCGGATTTATAGAGAAGTTGAGGAAGAGGGAACCTCTCTCACCAAACAAGCTGGGTGCCTCCGTCACTGTTCAAATCTGTCTTAGTATTATAATATATAGGCATTTAATATAAAGAAATTTTCAGATCAGATCAGCAATTCCTGAGATGGGCCTGTTCAAAGCGTTTTTTCAGCGCTACCCGGTCAGTACAGATAATATTACTTTTGATCTGTATTGAAATGTTTAACTCGGTGTAAAAAAGCCAGTATCTTTTTCCAACAAATTGATCATGTCGCACGATATCCCCAAAATCGTGACAGGTGATATGTACTCGCAGGATCGTCGTGACAGAAAGATTGAATAGCTGAAATATTAACAGCCGTATCACTACCTGGACTACTCAAAAACAAAATGTCAGAATTTCCAAATATAATGTATTGTGTATTTATGACACACATATTTGGATATAAATTTTATGACATGTCAGGATTTGATCTTGAAACTTTTTGACTCATAAACATGATATTCAAACCAATGGCAATTTTGTAGTTGTAATATATTGACTCTTAAAAACACGCTTAAAAACACGTCACAAGGTAAATTCCACTCTGTAGTTTAGTATGTATCATCATCATCATCATTAGCCTTTTGAGGTCCACTGCTGGGCATAGGCCTCCCCCATAGAGCGCCCCAACTGCCGACCTGCTCAATCATGGGGGGTTTTTGCCATAATCGCCACGCTTGGCAGGTGGGTTGGAGATCGCAGTAGGCTGTATTTTCTTGAGAGAGAATGCTGCTGCCCATTCTTCTAGCTTTTCCCTTAGTCGCCTTTTACGACACCCACGGGAGGAGATGGGGTGGCGGTATTCTAAGCCGGCGCCACACGGCAATAGTATGTATATATGTCAAATATACATAAGTTTCAAAATTAAATTCACTATAAGTATGGGTAGTTGCTGATTGAAATCGCATTGATCTATATAAGATGGTGTTTTTAAAATGTTATCGAAAACTAAAAAAAAATGTTATTTTTAATTAACTGCACTTGAACGTTTAAAAATAAATAATAAATTTTTGTATCGATGCAAAAGCAGAGTAGTACCTATTTAATATATTGAAAATTTATTTCCACGTTTTATAAGTTGATTAAATTATTTTTAAGTTGAATATTAAAAATAATTAATATCAACAGTATTTTGTAAAGAGATAATGAACTTCTCGAGTTCATGAAAATATAAATCGATAAATTCAATAGGTTGCCCAATACAGAAAAGTGATCGGTGATTGAATAAATTGGTAATTTGCCGCGTCACCGCACTGGTCAGATTCTACAGTATTAATGGACTACAAAATCGTTTTTTTTTTTAATTAAATATTATTTTTTGTACTTCTATTTTAATCTCTTACTTATAAGCGAGTAATAGTGGAAAGATGTAAGTGGCTGACAGCCATGATACACTTTCAATGACCAAATAGAACTTGACGTTGCGGAAGGTAATTTCAGGAGTCTTAAAAACCGAAGAGCTGAAAGAAGGGCTGACAAGAGATATGAAATGCGAAGAAGCGAGTGAGGTCTGTAAGATTTATGGCAATTAATAAGCCCTATGGCGCTCTGTTCTCTCTGTATACCCCGGAAAGAACTTAGCGTGCAGTTGTGTATGTACTCTGTCAATCTAATTGTTAACATTAACTGAAAACTAAATAGTCATGTCATGTAATATGTTAGCTTAAGGTGAAAATAAAATAGCGTATGACGTTAATAAAACATGAAGGTATTCTCACTATCCCATATTTGTTTCCATTAACTTGGATACCACGACACTGAAAGTAATGGCCGCCGCACTGTGACAGTAAATCTTCATCATCATGAGTATTCTACACACACTGAATCGAAATGTATCTGAGCTAGCAGCTATATAGACTTAATAATGATTACACAGTCTTAATAACTTACTATGTTGACTTAAAAATAAATTTAAGTGATTATCCATAGCATACTAAACTCAATTATTATTGAGCTAATTGTAACTTCGCGCCTAATTCAACCTGAAGGTGCAGCCAGTGGCTGCTAAAGTCTGGACTCGCCGAATCGTTACGCGTACCAATTGGTAGCGAATATATTGTCATTACACCGGGCACACAGTTGTAAGTAATAGATAATATAACTATCACCCATTACTCATGAAAAGAATTCTGAGAAATCATTGGTGTGAGTTCAAAATCGAACCCACAACTTCTGAATCATAACTAAATAAAGTTATAAAAAGGTACCCCGACCAAAGCAAAGATTTATTTCATAAAAATATTGTGAAATCTCAATCATAAGATTTCAGAATACTTATAAGAAGTTTTACGTGATAATATTAATTATTATAAGTATTTATATTTATAAGTATGTGTGTATACACATATTCAAAATCAAAATATCAGTTGATTGAAAGTGATGCATTAGTTTGATAATTGATTGTATTGCAGAATAACTAACGCGAAGGGCCTTTATAGAGCAGTAGAAGCACAGTTTTTTTATGTAGTTCGATTAAATTCAATCTTCGTTTTGGTACCGGGGTACCGGGTACATTTCTATAAGTTCATTTAGTTATGATTTAAAAGTCGCGTGTTCGATTTTGGACTCGCCCTAATAATTTCTAGGAATTATTTTCTTAAGTAATGTGTGATAAATATTTTGTGATAAATATTATGTAATGGCAATAGGTTCGCCACTTATCCCATTTGGGACGTAACGTAACAATTCGGCGAGTTGAGACTCCAACAGCCGCTGTCTGCACCTTCGGACTGATAATGGCGTGAAATTACCGTCAGGTTTTCAGCGCAGATATTTTTAATCAGAATAATTTGGTAATATGTCTTGCGCAACCTCTTACCTAACCAGTCAACTGACATCATTGAAATATAATATAATAAATATATAAATATACTTTATACAAACATTAATGGGGAAAAATACTCATAAATCAACAGTGATAATGGCAATACGATACGTATGTTCATAAAAAGCTTTAAAAATTTAATCACAAAGCAATTACCTACGTACTGTATAATAATAACCCATGTTAGATTAATCGGTACGATACTTTATATAAATTACTGGTAATTAAGCCTCGTACAAAATAAACGTGGCCGTATGATATATGTGTCTCTCCGCGATTTCGTTAGCGGTGGTAATTTAGGCCCGCCAAAATTGTTTTCTTTTTTTTTAACCAATTGTTTCTCCATTATGACTTTAAAATCATGTAAACAGTTAACGTATAAAATAAAGTTTATTTTATCACTTAGGGGTTGCCGTAGCCTCTGACTTGGTAATTACGTTACGTCTTTAACATCTTATTATGCTACGATGTGTCTGATTAATTTTCCAGCAGGAAATATAATAATCTACGGTGAAATACAAAGACTACTAAGAATATTAGCGTAAAGTGACTCATGCCACGCCTTCATCGCCTCATAGAACAGATTCGGATAGATGGGTTTCTCTAGAGCGGTGCAACGCGCGTCTGCAGTTTGTTGTGATCTTGAGAAATTCGGATTTTCCGTACTTAATATAGCTTACTAAATCACAGTTTAATATTAGCTATTTTTCTGCTGATATTTCACAATGAAAATAAACTCTTTCAAATTATACAATCAAAGCAACTGTATGTTTATAATACTATTATTCTATATACATTGTCGAACGATCTAAATAACTCAATAACATTGAGACAAAAGGCCTGGTGTTGTGTGGGTTTCTATTTCACGAGACCAAACAAACATTTTTACAAACGAAGTGGAGCTAACAGGTTTTGGCGGGACACAAAATGGATTTTTGGGGCGCTGTCAATGTATATTTTATATTCATTTTTATGAAAACCGATTCTATGTGAGAATAGCCGCGAATGTGTGACTTTTTATTTTTATATTTTTTTAATAAATTTATTGGCTTATATACTTTATTTAAAGAAACTAATTTTAAATATTATCTTTATAAACATAACTTAAAATTTAACTACTTATAATAAAATAGTATTAAAAAAAGAAACTTTGTCACATATTTATTTAACCTATTAAGAATAAAAAATCGTCAATCAAGTAGTTTTGAGATAATATACAATGATCAAATATCCTAGATACGGAAATTGTGACATTGGTGTTATCATGTAACAAGCAATAACCGTTTATAACAATAGTTTTAAACGTAAAAGAATGCAGTCATATTTGCTTACCATATCTAGAATTTGTCGTGAAGGCACAAGCAAAGAAAAACATACAAATAAGATATTTAGAGTGCTGAAAATAACATTTAAAATGGTTGTAAAATAACAAAGACATGAATATGAATTGAAATATTCAAAAACCGTAACAGTTATTGCAATTGTAACAACTTTGTATAGTTTATCTTTGGCGATATACAAAGGTAGCGTTATGGCACACACAAGACCCGGGCTTGCCGTATAACTGTTCACAGCTTCTTGATAAGCCCAGAGACTCGAGCTCCGCTTTCTCAAAGAGAAAATTTATGTAGTTTTATCCTCGTATAGCTATATAGGAATATTCTTGATAGCTGTTTTATCGTACATTGATTATATTATGCAGAAAGGAATTTTTGTTCTCTTTAAATTCAACGTTCCAAAAAAAAAACATATTTATGTACTAAATATGCAGGTTGCTCCGTCAACTTCAGGTAGTTTTTTATTTGGTCGTATTAAAAATGTTAATAAGAAATTATACATTTCATGTTTTTACGTATTTATTTTTGTTATTTGTTTAATTTGGTGTACAATAAAGAGTATTCTATTCTATTCTAAAAATATCTATGACCAAAAAATGACCGATTCATGTCGGTTAGTGAAATTTCGGCGAATCAAAACATAAAAGACACCGCTACATAATATCTAAAAAGTTTTTATTTCTCTCTAAGATATTGCTGAGTTGATTTTATAATTACTAAATGGGTTCAGCTAAGACACTTGCACATCATTAAGCGAGTTCATAATGAGTACACATTCATCCCAGTTTCATTCTTAGGTCTTATATACAGTGGCTTACCTGAAGTCTGGATGGCAAATACGAAATCTTTTAGCGTTATGAAAATATTATTTTACTTGGTAACAAAAATGTGTTAATGGAATTAATACATTAAATATAATGTATGACGTAAGAACTTATTATTAAAGGGCTCATTATTAAATTTATTTAAAAGGGCACAGGTTTAAATGAAGTTCCGTGTAAATAAAGTTCTTCGCCAATAAATAATTGTGTACTTTAAAGTAATTTGCCAAAAATTTCGTTTGGCGTTTTTCAATGTTTTATTTTATTATTTAGTTTTCTTTTCATGTCACATTCAAAAGAATTTCGTTAATATTTGACATCTAAATTACACGAAAGTATTGTTTTTATAGCAAAAAGGAATGTAAATTAAAAAAAATATGATAAAAATAAAACATGCTGAAATGACCCAAAGTTAGCTGAAACTCATTATGCACAAGCTATTAAGGCTTCTCGTCGAAAACAACAAACAAATTATCAAACATGATATCAGCAATGACATACCATCCTAAGTTTAATTACGTTATACAGAATATGAAAATTAACTTAATTTATACTAGACGTAAAAGTTTCCGATTTCAAATTGCCACCGTACTTAAGTTGTCAACATACTCGTATATAACTTTGTGTATAGCTTGAAATGAGACATGACACATCAAGCTCAAGTTCAAAACATTAAAAATATAAGTAGTCGCTATCAAAACATATCTTAACTATTCAATACGCATATGCATTCCTAAGCTAACAATGTCGTAGTTCAGAATTTGTTAAAAATTACTAGAACAGATTTATTTTTGTAACTTTGCGCTTTTATTACTAGTCAAAGGTTTGAGTGGCGGCTGTTATGCCTCGGCTTGTTGAACTTTTGCTCCTCGTATGGAATGGGTGGCGGAACTTATAGCCATTTGTTGATTAAAGATAACTTAAAGTTCTCAAAATTTAAATAAGTTAAACCAAAACTGAACTCATTTATTCTGCCTTCTATACAACTAACTTGGCATGCAGTTAGTTGTATTATTATTGTTTGTTTCATACATATGTGAATGTGAATAGCGAAGCAAGAAATAAAATTCAAGTAAAAAATACACGAACGATTGTGTATACACCGCGTACTAAATCAGTTACTTGCCTAAAAATAACCAACATTCGTTTCGAGACGAACAAAGAGAAATACAATTAAATTGTGCCCGCAAATAGAGTATTTTATAAATTCAAACTCATTATTTGTTCACCGATTGAAGAAGAGACTCAGGAAAATAAATTGTAGGCAACACACGTACGCTTTGATCAATCATTGGGATTAAAACAACTGAGAGAACAATATAGAAATTGATTTGGGAACTAGCTGGTGCCCGTGTCTCTGAATGCGTGGCCTATTTTTAAGGACAATCGACTAAATTCCCAAAATTCTTGATTTTTATTAGTGTTTGCTGTGAGTTAATGAAGTATATATATATATATTAAGTAAAGCCAGTAGTTATTGGGGAAAATAGACATTAAAGATTATTCAGTAGTTCATAACATTAAAACACTTTTTATGGATTATATCGCGTTTATTTAGAACTTATTTTCTATTTATTTCCCGACGTTTCGAACTCTTTACAGATATCATTTTCACGAGTAATTAACAAAAGTATGGTAGTCGTTCAGAAGCTATTTTCATTAATACAGAAAGTACCCACATTTTGGAAATAAAAATCAAAAAGTTGAAGTTAAAAATATGATTTTTCCCAACCCAAATCAGACCATGAAACAAAATTTAATATTTATTTATAAAATATATTTATAATGTGACAATTTGTATTATTATATCTTCTAAATTTATTTTTCTTCGACAGCTAAATATTATTATGTACAGGAAAACAAAGCTTTTGTACCAAAATTTTTTTGCAAATATTGCTTTGTCTTACTTTCAAAGCCCACGCTGGTTGGTAATCAGAGATTCAGATGGAGTAAAAATTTCAAAAAAAAATTCCTGATTATAGGGAACATTTAATATTATGTAAAGTACTTATGTGATACAAAGTGATCTCTGATGTATTTTTATTAAAAATATTTTTCCAATTTTTTATTTATTTATTTGAAACCACAAACTTATTCAGGCGTACAATTGCCACTGCAAAAACTTTTATTTATTATATCAGTAAAGCTACATGAAAATAATAATTTGTGTCATGTTTTATCGAAATGAAAATAAATCTCTTAGTTTTGTGTACTCTATGAAAGAAATAATCAGCGTAAAGTGTAATTAAAAAAAATTCTATTCAACTCACAAGAATCAAAAATAATATGAAAGTATTTAAAAGTAATTAAATTAAAATCAAAAAGTTTCTAGAACTCAATAGAAAACTTGTAAAATAATTTTCAAATCAAGAATCTTCGCAAACATTTTTCATTTTTGTTCGAGTTGAGTTTATGAAGGCTGTACTGTTTTATTATCACATTACAATACTAGTCGCTATTCCCGACTTCTTCTACGTGATCAAATACTATATGATATGTTTATATGTTGGGTAAAATTTAAGTATTTTAAAGGCAGAATATATTTAACTAAACAGTTAGGCCATAGAGAAATAAACTTCGAGTTCCTCTAAGGTATATGTATCACCATTACTTATTACAGTAGCATTAATAAAAGTTTGAGGCTTCAGTTTTAGTATTTCTTAAGTAATGAATATAGTCGAAAAACATCGGTTTTTGTAAATAAATGGCTTATTTCATTATCAGATTTCAGAAATATGAGAAAACTATTTAGAAATTTAATAAATTAAAATTAAGTAATTAATTAATATTAGTTGAATTACATACCTCCATTGTATTACTACTCCGCACCATGATCATCTACCATCGTCTTATGAGGTTTTCATCTGAAACAATTCCAAAAAAAAGATTTATGAAAATATTGCTCATATATTAATATTTTTGCGTAACCAAATCTTTAAAGTATGGTTGCCTATACCTTTGGTTATTAACGGCATAAAACTAAACTTATAGTTTTATAATACAAGAATATTTTTATCATAAGAACATAGTAACAATGGAATATTGCAAAACAATCAGTTCATACACAGAAGAAAATCGTATTTCCTCATTCTCACGGGAGTGAAAATCTGACAAATTGCTATCGCGAGCAATGCTGACAGGCGTACTTGTAGCCATTCTCTTACGTATCAATAGCAAAAATATTCTCGAGGGAACTTTAAAAATAACATATTATACATACTATTAAGTCTCAACGGTATGGAGATGGATTTAGAAACAGAAGCAGAAGAATGTCACTAACCCTACTTCTGAATCTTAATAGTTCAGAAGTAATGTGTGCTTTTTATTCGTTATTGACCAACAAAATCATGTATGTATACTATCTGATGTATGACAATATTCTCTGATAATTCTCAAGTCGAAATCAAATAGTTTCGAAAGTTATGTATGATAAATACCGATGACTAAAAACTTTGTGCCCGGTATGGCAATAGGTTCGCCACCTATTCCATTTGGAACGTAAAATATAACGGCGAGTCGAGGCTTAACAGCCACTGCGTACACCTTTGGGTAGAAAAAGGCGAAAAGGTATGTTATGTTATTTTCAAGTCTTATGCAGAAGAAAAGAAAAAAAAGCGTGAAGTTACAAAAATAAAGTATCTGATTATAAAATCGAAGAGAAACAAACTCAATGTGCTGCTATTTATTTGTTAGATGAAAGAAATAAATGTCAAAATTACAATTGAAAACTAATAATTTTTATCGAACCAGGTTTTATTTTACACATAATTAAAAACAAACTGCCATTTTATATATTAAATTATTATTATCAACCCTTTATTAAGAAAGAATTGTGTACCTAAAAAATTACTAAGCCTAATAACTCCGCCGGCAGCTGTGCGGAGCTGTGCAGAGCTCATAATTGACGTAATTGAAAAGTTAAAACGTCACGTTTTCCCGCTTTCCTTTTTTAATATTTATTTTAACACCCAATTAGAGAAACACATGTGGATTTTCCTTGACAAATTAAAGTCATATATGTACATTATTTTTTAGTAGCTTAGTCTTTGTCAATTAAACAACTTAACTTCATACCTCTTTTTACCCAAAGGTGTAAGTGGCGACTCTTTAGCTTCGACTCGCCGAATCATTACATTCCGAATGCAATAGGCTTAGGAACCTATTGCCATACACCGGGTATCGTCGGTCAACGACATTAATCACACATAACTTGAATTCCGAAAAGAATTCCGAGAAATCATTGAGTGTGCCCAGACTTGTAAATCAGAAGCGAGGAGTTCGAGCACTGGACTACCGAGACTCCTATTTAAGTACAAATTAAAACAATACAAAATACACCTGTATATCTAATAGTACTTTTTTAATAAAGACAAACATCGCTAACCAGAAGAAAGATTCATAAAAATAAGTATTTTCCATAGACACTTTACTTGTATGTTGAGTCGTTATGGTACATAGTTCATTATAACGTTGAGTTGCCAAGCAGAGACATTTAATTCTTCTCATGATTATGGCATGGTAAGACATTATTTAAGCCTCTGGCCAAATTAAAAGAAAGTGCCAAGATAAGTTACAATCATGCTGACACTGGCTCACACCAATGACTCTTCGAAATTGTTTTCGGAAGTTAAGTGTGATAAATACCGATGACTGAAAACTTTGTGCCCGGTATGGCAATAGGTTCGCCACCTGGGACCATCCATTTGAGACGTCAACATAACAGCGAGACGAGTCTTAACAGCCGCTGCCTACACCTTCGGGTAACAAAGGCGTGAAGTTATGTTATGTTATGTTTTGTTTTTACTAATAAAACATGCCCACATAAATTTATTACAAAGCAACTGTCTATCTCTGTAAGGTTTGACAACACATATTAAATCCAAAGCTTATTTTTGTTATTAATAATTGGTTAATTTAATAAGAAATTAAGATACTGATTCAATACAATCATTTATTTTGTCATTTGTTATTTATTTTAAATGTCAACAGTAATTACGCCCAATGGAGACTCATCAAGTTAATTACTAACAGAAAAATATGAAAGAAATTAAAATTAATTGTGACTATTATATATCGTATTAAAAATGACTGCTTTATTGCTTAAAAATATAGCCATTAGAATAATCATTGCTTTCATCATACATTTATTGAGTTAGGTAAACTAATGACTGCTATGTATTAAAATGAAAATAAATCACCATTAATTCTATTCTAAACTCAACTAACATTCAACTAAAATTTTGAAGCGAAGAGTCAAAGTTTATGCCTACATTCTTAGGTCTTAAACCATATTTTATCTATACTAATATTATAAAGATGAAAGATTTGTATTTTTGTATGTAACAAATAAACTCAAAAAGTACTGGACCGATTTTAATAATTCTTTTTTCTTTAGACAGCAACATTATCACTGAGTAACATAGGCAATGTGTAATCATCGTCGTCATCGACATTTTGTTTGTACGCGAGTAACACCGTGAGGCGGGTAGCTACATACAGGGTAGCTACATACATATAGCGGTACGAAGTTCGCACGGTCTGCTAGCTTTAATAATAACCACCTCATGTTCTATTACATTAATTATAAAACTCATAGTACATGCACAAATAAAATTGCTTTACCTATATTCGTACAAATTTTTCTTCTTTGTTATTCTTAATCTCAAAGAATTATATTATTGATGCAATGTCGTTGTATTTTGACCTAGAAAGAAACTTTATGCACTTCACCCAACTTAATCTACGTAATGCTTGGTTTTTAATTTATTTTAAAGTAGTAACTTTCGTAGTAAAACTTGTACTCGTATATAATGGTATATAATGGATTAAAAAGTATATATTACTAGATGACCTATCAAACGTAGAGAGTGACACTTTAGGGTTTTATGTATTTTTAAATGTTGTTATATTAATCAAACTAATTAAACAAATATCTAACATTTAAAATATAAAGTTTAGGGACGGACTGCCCTTAAAATTAGAATAGTGGTAGAGTCTTATAGTTCGGTGCATGAATAGCCCGGCTCGACCGGTAAAATACCACGACATCTCGGAATATCGGCGTCAAGTCGTTGCCGCATTTCTTTCGATGAGAGAGGTATCCGGATTCTTTTCCCTCCTACTCCATTAAAGGACGGCAACGCACCACGGTGTTCATGGGCGGTGAGTAGTTGCTTACCATCAGGTGACCCACTTGCGAGTTTGTCCTCTTATCCCATAAAAAAATAGAAAAAAATTCATGAGAATCGGTCTAGCCGTTTTGGAGTAGTAAGTACGGTAACTAACACTGTGACTCAAAAATTGTATTTAATAAAGATTGTATTTTTTACTACTTCCATTAAAGAACCGTCTTTGTAGCTCAGTATATATTCCCTTTTTTCGACTGTCTGCTGTTGTTGTTGTACACAATTTCAATAGTAGGTTTAGAAAATGAGTGCCTTGTTTGAGAGCGACTTGTTTGTCGCTCGTAGACTAAAATGAAGGACAAATACAATGGAATATTGGAAACAGAGTAACAAATGGAAGCAATACATGCTGTCTCAATTAATATAAATAACAAAATTTTATCTAATATGTTTTCTAGAATGCTACAAAGACCTTTACTGTGAGTAATAATACACGGCTTTGTTAGTTATGAAGGAATATATTATCCAGGAATATATTAATAAACAATAATGTGTGTATATACTTATATATGTATAGAAATACTAGCTGACCTAGCAAACGTAGTTTTGCCAAAAAATAAAGTATTTGATCTACTAATAAAAAATAGGGGTTTATCGTTGAGAAGTAAGTATTTAGGATTATATGTACCTTTGAATGCTGTTTTATTAAAAAATTAAATTAAAAAAAAATATCTAACAATTATAAAGATGCAATTAAGGGTGGACTACCCTTATCAATGAAACAAGGACAAAAGTAAAGAAAGGAAGGAAGTTGGATTGAAAGACAGTGACGGTGTAAAAGTAAGAAAGGGCATCCATTACCAATTAAAACGACTTCTGGAGGAAGGGGATGTTAGGTGCCTTAAAAATCGACGCGCGTGTATGAAAAGAGGTATGAGAGTCATAGAATCAAATGAGGCCTCTGTTCTCTCTGCCTACACCGCAAGGGATTTGATGTGAGGTTATATATGCATGTAAAAGTAAATTGGTTGATCGCAGTTTTCTTTACACTTCTAATAGCAAGCTTCTTCGCCTTGAAAGATATAAATTTGAAATTTGGCATATTTGAAATAAAACATCGTATAAAATAATCAATAAATAAGTTGAAGCAGTGAACGGAAATGTATTGAACATTTGACAAACTCGGCCTAACTTTTCAATTTATCGATAATCTATTGGGAAGTTTTCAATTGTATTGTCATGCCAACATTTGAAATTTAATCAAATTCGTTGTAGGATTTCAAATTTCAATTAACTTTATACATTTAGTTGGCAAGTCTCGTGGCGTAGTTGCGTGGATGATTTATGTGGGAACATCTCGACATATTTATACTTGCTTATAATACCTGCAGATGCAGGCAGTGTCTTTAAAGAAATAATTCCTTCATGTAAAGATGATGGGAAATTGTCCTACATGGGGCACTATTTTTTCATTTGGAAAAAACTCCCAAACAGGTAAGCAGATAGAACTTGAAAATATCAAGAAACTATTGATACATGGATGAACAACATAATTTTGAAATATAAAAATACTAATGCCAGGGAAAGTAACAGAAGGTTGTTTTTTTTTTTTTGCATTGCATTCTTTTGCATTTGCATTTTGCCTTTTGCAATTTAAGTTTTATACTTACCGAATTTATTACGTAAGAATATATATAGCTATGTAAGTAATATCGATTTAGAATATCGACGTAAAGTGGCTTATACCGCGTTTCGTTTGATGATATGGTACCTGTATGTCAAACCCCCTTCCCCGCCCTTTTTAAACTACTCTCTTAAAAGCTGGCAACGCAGCTTTAATATTATGTGTGTTGCAGGTATCCACGGGTAGCGCCTGTTTGTTTGCCCTCATAAAAAAAACTGGTTAGAAAACTCAATACCACATATAGTCATTGCTATGTACCATGTATGATGAGACGTGCAAACTTTCAAATCAGACGTGCAATGTTAAACTTGAAACTAAGACCAGTCAGAATTCCTTAACCGAATAAATGATATTTATTTCTAAGACATTCGCGAATCTCACTCATAGATTAAAATAACTTTTAGGATTATATCACGTTTATTTATTACTTATTTATATTTATTTCCCGACGTTTCGAACTCTTTACAGAGACTCGTGAAAATGATCTCTGTAAAGATCATTGCTTGCTGTGTGGCGCCGGCTTAGAATACCGCCACCCCATCTCTTCCCGTGGGTGTCGTAAAAGGCGACTAAGAGAAAAGGCTGGAAGAATGGGCAGCAGCATTCTCTCTCAACAAAATACAGCCTACTGCGATCGCCAACCCGCCTGCCAAGCGTGGCGATTATGGCAAAAACCCCCCATGAGTGAACGGACCGGCAGTTGTGGCGCTCTATGGGGGAGGTCTATGTCCAGCAGTGGACCTCAAAAGGCAAATGATGAACGATGAATGATGAATAAATAAACGCGATATAATCCTAAAAGTTGTTTTAATCTACGAATAAATGATTCTCTAATAAGATAAAATAAACACAAATAAGCACAGATAAATATGTAGGTATCAGCAATATTCATTTTATAAAATGTAAACACTCAAAAGGTTTTTTTCAATATAGTTATAAGTCGTAAAATTTCCAACTTAGGTGGAAAACGCGATAAAGAAACATATCGGCTCTGAAAGTATTCACCCATATTAATAAAAGCTATTTACGACATAACACCACATATGCGTGCGGTATCGTGGTAATATGCTTAAAAGGAAATTTAGGATCCATTAATAATATTGGTGTACATGATACTCCACTGAGCTGCCGATACACTGCCATTTCTTAGGCGATATAAAACCAGTCTTGAGATCAATGTTTTAGTTATAGATTTAAGCATAGAATTTTTACTTGAAGCCAATGTCTCTGTAAGGTAGGCAGAAGGTACTGTGGTATAGCTTAAAATATTAATATTTTGAAAACTCTATTCACACAACTATGTTGGTTCTTTTTACATTATAAGTAGTTAATTATTCAATCAAAATAAATAAATAACTATTTTGATTCTTACATGAACTTGGTTTTTGAAAAAGAAGTGTGCCCGGCATGCTAATAGGTTCTATTCCATTTGAGACGTAAAAATAACGGCGAGACGAGGCTTAACAGCTGCTGCCTACACCTTCGGGTAAAAAAAGCGTGAATATATGTTATGTTTAATTAATAACTTAACGTTTTAATCATTAACTATTTTTATAAAGCATTCAATACGAGATGAAAGTGCCAAGTCTCCTCGTTGCTTGATCAGTATTACCTATTCTCAAAAGAGCAAGGCATATCACTTTGGCAATGTTTTTAAATAAAAATAACACTGCTCTTATGTTTTCTCTAAATTAAAATTTATTATACCTTTATAACTCACCTACATTAATTACTCAATTAACTTTGTACTGAAGTCATTACTTACCTCGCCCTTATAACGAAACATAGAAGTAGGTTACCGTGTACGCTATTCATTCACTACTCTTTTAATGTTTTCCACATTATTAAATTAGAAATATAATTAAAATTTAACTTGTAAATATTATTTAATTTAATTATATTTTATATTCATTGCATTCTTATATTTTATTTCGAACGAAGTTGTCTCGCGATACGAAATTGATTCGCGGCGTAGCAGTGCTACGGCGTAGACGACCGCACGCGTGCTACGACAGAGTCACACTAAATGAATTCCCGAACATTTTTATAATGAACTCTCACAGTGTTGATTACCATCAACTACATAAGCGTACTTGAGAATGGTTGAGGTCGGTCATGAAAATGTTTGAAATCTTTGTGGTGAAAAGGTTAAAGTTATTTCAAATGTTCAAGATAATAATATATTTCATGGCAGAGGAAGATATTGGATTATTATTTTTTTGTATTATTAATGGATGTTTGAGTAAATTTTAAATACATGTAATAAATAGGATCCTATAGTATAATATTCATTTATTTAGAACTTACAACATAACATCAACAGTGGTAGAGCCAAGCAGTTTACTGCATAAATGGGCCGGCTCGACCGGTGAAATACCGACCTCTCAGAAGACCGACGTAAAATGGCTCATGCCGCGTTTCGTACGGTGAGAGAGGTACCCGGAGGCCCACCCCCTTCCCCATCCTTTCCTATCCCCTTCCCTTAAAGGTCGGCAACGCAACAGTAACACTATATGTGCTGCTGGTGTCCATGGGCGGCGTTAGTTGCTTACCATCAGGTGACACGCCTGTTCGTTGCCCTCCTATCCCGTAAAAAAAAAACATATTTAATTAGAAGAGAAAATGCAGTGTAATAAAAAACTGTAATAAAATAATCATATAAAGTCAAAAAATGATCATATAAAGTCAAAAAATGATCATCCGACTGAGTACTATTAAGTTTTTTTACTAAAGAGAATGTATGTTTGGCTAAATATAAACGGTATAAGTATTTTGGTACGACTTGTTATATCCCAATCGGTTTTAATCAAACGATTTTCATTTTAGCAGTATCGTTGTATTTGCCCCAGTATTTGATACAGACTAAATAATTTGTAGGGATTGTATTTAGATATATACATAACACATAACTTCACGTCTTTTTCTACCCGAAAGTGTAAACAGTGGCTGTTAAGCCTCGACTCGCCGTTATGTTTACGTCCCAAATGGAATAAATAGGTGGCAAACCTATTGCCATACAATGCCACAATGCCACAATGTTTTTTGTCATCGATATTTGTCACACATAACTTTCCATATATATAAGTATATCGCTTTGTTCCTAAACCTTCAGTAATGTTTGTCACTTGAACTTAGGTAATTGTTGAACGGATATTTTAGGTATATCTCAACTATTAGTAGTGATATTGACAAAATAACATAAGAGTTACTATAACGATCGCATACGTACATCTCAAGTCAGTAGCGGAGTAGGCAGAGAGTACAGAGCTTTATCAGAGATTTTTTACACATATCATTCGCTTCTTATATCTAATAATAGTTCCCATACATACTTAAAAATAATTACTAAATTTTTTTTAACAAAAATCAATAAAATTTTGTTGTGATGTAAGTAATTATGGATTCCAGAGGGTCGCGGCGGGTTAAATGGGATTTAATGTTTGTGTACTTCATCGTCGAGAGAGAAACATCCATTTTAAAGTTTAATATGGACATTGCGCTGTGTAGCCATCTCTTAATTATTCCATTGGGCTTTTGAAGTAGAGAAAAGTTTCAAAAAAGTTTTGCTTCACGGGTCATTTCATATGAACAATATTAATGTATGGAATATAATGATGTTATATACTATATAAATGAAATCATTATATGTCAAGAAATTATTATCTAGCGATAGGTTTACTTTAGAAATATTTAGTATTAGCTACTCACTATTTCTTCTAACACTTTTTACATAATCCAAAATTATCAAAAGGTACCCTTTTTTAAATAGGGGGCAAATAAGTAAATAGAGTTCTCTGGTGGTAAATAAACAATCGTAGGAGGTTGAGGAAGGAAGAGGGAAGAGTGTGTGCGTCCGGATACCTCCCTCAAATTAAACGCTGCGACTCTACATGGATATTCTAAGCTATTGTAGTATTTTACCGGTCAAGCCAGCCCATTCATCCAGTGAACTGCGTGGCTCTATCACTGCTACCAGTCAACATAGCTTTCATTGTGACCAAAGAGTGTCACTCTGCAGATTTTGCATAGTGTTAACACTATCTGTTACAAACAACAGACTGATACCAATTATCAGCTCTGTTCTCTCTGCCTACCCCGAAAGTGATTTGGCGTGAGATTATTTATGTATATATTTATGATACCAATTATTATGTATTGGCTGATTTCTATTAACATATTGACCATGGCTGAAATACGTCGCTCAAACCGAAGTATCTCCTGGCTAGAAGTCTAGCTTGTCAGCTAGAAATCATCTTAAACATTTCACGAACACTGTAACAAGATGTCTAACTTGCCTGATTTATTAAATGCCTGAAGGTACAAGGTGTTGAGCACTTAGCGCTAAAGCTTGATTAGTTTCAAACTATTAGGATGAAATTACTTCACTGATATGCCTATATGAATATAATTATCTCAAACCATATTCAAATGATATATATAACGTAATTTATTTCAGTGAATTATGTTAACTATCTATTTAAATATTCGTGAGAATTATATGACAGTATTAATTTAACATAACTTCACGCCTTTTGTTACCCGAAGGTAACTTAGGTTTACGGTTTTTTCTAGGACAGGGGGGGGGAAACAAGCAGGCGTATCCCCTGATGGTAAGAAATTAACGCATCCAAGACACCGCAACACTGATCTTTGAAATGGATCTTTAAAATGGAATAAAAAGAGGTCAAAAGTAAGATGGGGAGACACTTTTTCACCAAGATCAATGTGGCATGAACCATTTTTTGTCAATATGCTGAAAGGTTGTGGCTCTTCACCGGTTTTGCCGGAACTGCGTCATTCACGCGGTGAACTGCTTGGATCTACCACTGTTAAATACTATTTACTGACTAATTATTATACGATTTATGGCTATTTTTGTTAAGTTACAAAAAAGTTTTAGATTTAAATGTTGTTAAAATAATATTCTATTAGATTAAAAAAAAACTATATAGGTTAACCCGTAATAGAGTAACATACATCCAAAAATCTTCAGAAACGTTTTCAATAACACTTTTAATATTGGAATATTAAACGAAGTCATATGGCGAACTCTGTTTTTTACTTTAGTAATAAAATAAACGTCGGCTATCAAGTGAAAATCTTTGCTCTGTCTCGACTATAGAGATATTTAAGAAAAATGTCTTTTACTTTTATTCAGATCATAAAAAACACATACTAAGAAAGAAATACATTCCAAGACAAATTGTCTTGAACGTAAATCTTATCACGCGAATGTATGGCCAACCGTATATTTTTATAACGCCTCACTAGTTGGCATTTAAATGTTAAGAAACACTAGATATTTACGAATTTGCAGTCGGTTACTATTTTTAGTAAATCTTTTTTATGTATTTTTTATTTGATAGAACATAACATAACTCCAGGCCTTTTCTACCCGAATGTGTAGGCAGCGGCTGTTCAGTATCGACTTGCCGAATCATTATGTTACGTCCCAAATGGTATAAATATGTGGCAAACTTATTGCCATATATTTGAAATAAATATAAGAAAAACTTAAAATGTTTTTCTAGTATACGTAGTGTACTAACAAAATTTGTTGGTAAAAATTAAGATATATAAAGAATAATAAAATAAGAATAAAAAATAATAAGCAAGTAACGTTCATATTGTTAGTTTTTATAATTCAAAGTGTTTTCGTTTAATAAAAACTTTATTATGCAAATTTATTTATTAATAATACATGAATTCAATACAATTTCCTGGTGCTTTCAGATTGAAATGTTAAGATCTCTAGCAATTCTCCTTCAAGTTTAGCGTGTTGGATTTTAGAACATTCCGTTCTCTGGCGCCCATCGACGCGAGAGGGATATTTCTCCCCGCAACCGGATTCCACAGATCTGGCCGAGTCTAGAACGATAATTGTGAGTAGTTAGTGATTAAATTATTTTAGTTTTAGTTTGGTTATTATAAGTTTATTTCTTTTAACATTTATTGATATAACTCCTTCTTATATACAAAGGTGAAGTCGCAGTAATGAAGCGGCATATACGCCTTTATTTATGGAATTAATCTTTATTTCAGGACACAAAAGTAATAATAGGTGATACATGAGAACTATTTTGTTAGTTAAAGATATCACACATAATTAAAATAAAAAAACCGATAACTTATTGGTGTGATTCAAACCTGAGACTTTTGCAAAACGGCAATTCTGTATTGTACCTAAAATTTTAGTAGATAATACGTATCACATAGCTGACTGTTTAAAATCTACGTATAATTGATAATTTGATTTTAATTTATTTTTTTGTTTATTAATTTATTTATTTGCCTTGATGCCTTGATGCGTAGTCAGGCTGTGTCTGAAATGACACGCTTGACAATTCACAATGGTGTGTTAGTACCAACTCTCACATAAGGGAGTGAGTGTTGGGTGTGGCAGGCGAAGCATGAAAGTAAGGTGAATGCAGTGGAAATGCGTTCTCTGAGAGGTATGTGTTACTTATTACACTATTGCGAATCGAATGAAAAATAGCGTGATAAGGGAGAAATGCAAGTTGAAGGATGATGTGGTGACCAAAGTGGAGAGGTTAAGATGGTTTGGTCATGTTGCAAGAATGTATGAAAGCCCACTAACTAAAAGAGTATACGAAGCGAATGTGAGTGGCAGAGTCAGGATCGGGAGATCAAGACGGAGCTACCACGACCAAATAAATGGTCTGTTTAAAAAAGGCAAAATGCGTAGCACCCGAAACCGACGTCAATGCATGACGAGATGTATGACTGTGGACGAGGCGAAAGATGTGTGTCAGGATCGTAGCTTGTGGAAAGCCAAAGTCTCTGCCTACCCCCATGGGATACAGGCGTGTATATATGATGTATATGTATGTATGATTTTATTTTAAGGCATATTTCTAAATATAACTTAAAGGTACTTTTATCTTAACAAAAGTTACAATTCCAGTAGAGGCAATTCATGGCGATAGGGACTTTTGTTTTTTTTTTATTATATAAATATAAATTTAATACGGGGATTTTTTTAATTTGACTAATTTCATAACTCTCACCATACACGGTTGTCAGTTTTTGGGCGCCTGACATCGCATATCATAAGGACTGGTTCAATTTGGTCACATAGAATCTGTTGTAGGCAGTTGTGGCCATCTTTTACTCTTATATATATATGCTTTCGCTTTTGCACTATCTGCTTTATCAACCTTGAATCATTTATTCTTTCTACATTTTCGCATGGTTTATATGACCAATACTACATAATATCTGATACCAAACATGATGACATATGAACCAGACAAATTAATTTGATATATTCCTAAAAACAGAAAATTAAAGCTAGTATACAAACGCAAACAACCTGTAAAATTAATAAAATCCAATTTTCAAAAAGAACTTTATTTTTATACATTAACTTCAACTTGAAAAAGGTAGTGCACTAAAAGTGTGGTTACATTTGTTAACAAAGCACTTTTCCTCACGAACTGCGTGATTTATTCCATTTTTAAATTTATTTTATGAAATTACCACTTCAGGAAATTTTATTAAACTTACAGCAAGAACTAAAATACAGGCAGGTGTAGACGTAGCTATACATTAATATAAAATAATTGTTAATGATGAAACATGTAAAAAATATTATTGCAACGAATAATTTTTTTTTTTTTTACAATTCAGTAGCGTTGAATTGTCTAGATGTATCTCTTGCTTGCCTAGATCTAATCATTTAAGTAATTGTTTGTAATAAACAATATAATACAAAAAAGTATGGATATAAAAATATATATTCCGAAATGGCAGAATATATAAAACCGGGATAAAAACCGAATAAAAAAAGAAAGTAATAACCGCAAGGGGACGAAAGCCACAAAAACTTTTTGGATGATTTATATCCAAATCTGAATGTTACGACAAACTAAGTTAATATTAAGGAGATAGTAAATATATCCACTATATATTATATGTTTATTGTTGTTAAATTAATTGTAAATATGTCCACGTTAAGTTATAATAGGTTTGACCAATACGAAATGCGTCATGAAAGGAATGAAAAGCGACAATGTACTCAATGTACTCCTTCAAGTCAGTTGAAAAACTAATATATTCCATTAAAACTGTACAATCTGTATTTAGCTTACTAAATACAGATTGAATTGCAATAATATTTAGCTTACTAAATACAAATCAATAAAATTCAATAAACTAAATTCAACCTGTATTTAGCTTATTAAATACAGATTGAATTCCAACTGGTTGGACTGTTTTAATTTTTCCCGATGGTCGGGTTTGTTTTAACTTTGTATCTAAAGACATTGGCAGGGGTGTCCGTACTTCGACTCGACGGATTCCATAGTAGAGTAAAATATGTTGTATTTCAAATAGCTTTGTACAAAAGTACAAATACTATGGAAAAATTGTCGTATTAATATTTATTGTATTTGTTACTCTAAACATGTTATTTTAAACAGAAGAGTTTTTTCTAAATAGACCGAGAAAGGAACAACAAAGTGATTCTAAAAGGTCCTTTGTATAGGACAGACATGTTATTAACTTAATTCCGCTTAAATTAATACAAATTTCGTTTCCAAAGTAAATATAAGCATTTGTGTCTCACAAACACGGATATTTCTCTGAAACTTGTCAGAATATACGCGAACCTTCATGTCAGTCATGACATGAAGAACGTAGGAGCATGATGTAATACATATATTTACACTTAGTAGGTGGAATATCAGAGTGCAAAAGAAATAGGTAATTGTATTATGGCCATGAGTGATTGAAATATTATTATTATTGTATTGACAGGAAAAAGAAATAATGGTTGATTACTGGCACCCTTATACATTAACTTCCCTTAATACTGAAACTGTGAAGAATTCTTCTTGGTGAATTTTTGCTTTTTTTATTTTCTATTTCATTTATAGCTTAAAACCTTTTTTTACTCTTAATTAGAAGCAGCGGCTGCTTAGTATTAAGTAGCTTTGACTCAATAAAATAGAATTCGTGGCGGGACATGTTGCCTTACACCGGGCACGTCGTCGATATTTACATACATAATTTTTGAAAAGTAATTATTATGAGCCCAGATTTGACTGCATGATTTCCTTGATTTATAAGTGGAATAATTGACCCACGGACCACCAATTCTATTTAACGTTATTTCATAGATATTAAATATTAATTGCTGTGTGGCGCCGGCTTAGAATACCGCCACCCCATCTCTTCCCGTGGGTGTCGTAAAAGGCGACTAAGGGAAAAGCTAGAAGAATGGGCAGCAGCATTCTCTCTCAAGACACTACAGCCTACTGCGATTGCCAACCCGCCTGCCAAGCGTGGCGATTATGGCAAAAACCCCCCATGATTGCGCGGACCGGCAGTTGTGGCGCTCTATGGGGGAGGCCTATGTCCAGCAGTGGACCTCAAAGGGGCTTATGATGATGATGATGATGATGAAATATTAAGTAAACTTATATAAATCAATAAAAGGGCGTCATTATCAACTATGGTTAATAGTATTTTAGATAGCTCTTAAAGAAAAAATATAATAATTGCAGCTGTTTGATCTTGTTAAAACTTCAGAAAGAGTTTTATGTTTTGCGCTGTTTTTCTTTTCATCTTGTACGCGGTACAGTTTCAGCGAGATTCGTAGCTGTAGCGTGAGAACGTCGCACTGAGAAACGACCGAAGATCTCATAGTTTTAAAAACTTTCAACAATATAACTTAAAGAGATTTATCCACGGAGGCAAACCAGAGAGGTATTATAAGTTTTACGTGTGTCTCTACTTGCTCTGAATTGTTTTTATTTAAAAAGATAGTTCTCGGTACAGGAACATTCAATTGGTTAAATTATACAAGAGTCTTCAGGTTGAGGAAATAACAAGAGTCATGAACTTTGGTATTGTTATGACATTCATTTCTTATTTTTTCATATTATATAAATGCTATTTTTATGGATCAGGGGAGCAAACCTGCGGGCACCTGATTACAACCAACACACGCCTCTCCTGAACACGGGTATGTAAGGGGTTACAACCGGATATGTAAGGGGCCGGAAGTGGTATGGGAAGGAGAGAGGGGGAAGCATTAGCCTCCAGATACTTATCTCACGGAGCGAAACGCGGCATGACCACTTAATGTCGATATTCTGAAAGCTCGTGGTATTTTACTGGTCGAGCCGACCAATTCATGCAGCGAACTGCTTTGCTCTATTTCTTTTCTCAAGCTTATGCTGTAATATATAAGCTACAATAAATATGACGTAGTGACCAAAAAATCAAGGCTATGCAACCAAACGTAAGCTCGCTTCTTATGGAAAAAATTGCCTACATTTACTGGCAATTTCAAATGTTGTCCGTTATATTACATTGTTCTATTTCGGCAATTGGATCAAAGGGACAAAATATTACAAAACAATCAGGTCATACATGAAAAGAAACTATATTATTTTACTCTCACAAGAAGATAAATGTTATAAATTGCTAAAGTAAGAAAATCTGACAGCCTGACACGCATATTAAGATCCTGAACTATTGCCAAAAATATCTTCTAAGAACTATAACGATAAACACATAAAATAATTATGCTTTATATTTTCCAGTTAATATTTAATCGTATTTAGCTGTTGTGAGACTCATTTCACGATCTCTTCACCAACAGTCTTGGTAATCCAGTCCAGTCCTGTCAATCTTTTCGTTTCTAATTCAGCAATAGTGGGAATTCTTTTCGGAAGTTATGTAAATAATAACTTACAACTGTGTGCCCGGTATTTGGTACCACATTTTGGTATGTTGCTTCACCTCTGTTGCTCACCTTTTTCTGTTGTAACGATTCGGCGAATCGCAGCCTAACAGCTGCTGCCTAGTATTCTATTAAAAGTTAACCAAAACTTTCTTCGAAAAAAATGTATTAGATCTTATGTATATCCAAGCTTTTAACTGAACATCGCCTGCATGCTACGATATGCTGTTAGTGGCCAGTACTTACTTTTTTGTTATTTTATTGTTATACATTTTTTTTTGTGATAATTAATGGGCTAATTCAGACGGAGAAGCAAGTTTGATGTTATATTTCGAACATTTTATAAATCTGTTAGTACTCTAAGAAAATATTTTCTTTATAGAGGCTTAATCCAAAACCAATTAAAACATACATAACTTCACGGCAAATCCCTTGCGCGGTAGGCAGAGAGTACGGAGTGCCATAAGGCACGATTCTTAGACACCCCGCTCGCTTCGATGACTTTCATGATTCTTCATGCATGCGCGTCGATTTTTGAGGCTCCTTACATCACCGGCCTTCAAAATACGTTCTATTTGGTTATGGAATGTGTATCTTGGCCGTCCTCGCTTAGTCTTAGGCTTAGTCAGTCTTGCATCATCCATTCTTTCTACATATCCGAACCATCGAAGCATGCCCTAATAATACAACAACTAATAATATTTGCTATCCAATTTACTATCTAAGAGGTTGAAACACTTTCATATAATCTAGTTACAATAGTTTAAAAACATCTTAACAGTTCAATAATAATAATATTCGCGAAAGGTACCGGGATAAACAGTTAATTATTGCAATTAATTACGCACAAACTTAAATTAAAAGTAACTGTAAGAAAAATTAGTGGTTATATATCAAATATTATTAAGAAATGCTGCTTTATTAAATGATCACGATCTCACCTTTATTAGAAATGAATTGTGTACCAAAAAATTACTAAGCCTAATAACTCCGCCGTCAGCTGTGCGGAGCTGCGCGGAGCTCTTAATTGACTTAATTGAAAAGTTAGCTGCTCACCTTTTTAATATTTACTTCAGTACCCAATTAGTCGGTTCCTAGTATGTTTTCTTTGAACCTATGACAAAAAATAATACTGTTAACACATAAATTTCAGAATACATACATACATAACTTCACGCCAAATCCCTTGCGGGGTAGGCAGAGAGAACAGAGCGCCATAGGGCACGATTCTTACACGCCTCACTCGCTTCGTTGACTTTCATAACTCTTTTCATGCACGCGCGTCGGTTTTTGAGGCTCTTAACATCACCTTCCTCCAGAACACGTTCTATTTGGTCTTGGAATGTGTGTCTTGGCCGTCCTCGACTCCTACATCCGTCCGCTTTTGCATTGTATATCTGCTTAGTCAGTCTTGCGTCAACCATTCTTTCTACATGTCCGAACCATCGGAGCATGCCCTTTCTTACTTTTACACCGACACTCTCTTTCAAACCAACTTCCTTCATTACAACCTTGTTTTCTACGCGGTCAGCGAGAGTCACTCCGCAGATTTTGCGTAGAGCCCTCATTTCTACCGCGTTTATTCTACTTTCATGCACACTCTGCCATACCCAGCTCTCGCTTCCATAAGTTAGTGTTGGGATCAGGACTGCATTGTGGATTGCTAACTGGGCCTTTCTGCTAATATTTTTTGCGCCCAGGAATCTGCCCAACACTCCGTTTACGCTATTTCCTATCGCCACTCGTCTTTCTACATCCGCGGTGTACCTTCCATCTCTGCTAAAAGCGCATCCAAGATATACAATTTCATTCACCTGTTCCAGCACTACATCATCAACCATTATCCTTGCATCTGTTCTGGAATCCTCCCTTTCAAACACCATAACTTTCGTTTTCGTCGCATTCAACTGCAAGCCTTTGATCATGCAATCATCTTTCATAGTAGTGACTAGTGTTTGCAGGTCTGACGGCGATTCGGCTAGAAGCACGGCGTCATCTGCGTAAAGCAGGCAGCTCACGACTAGTTCACCCATTCGCATCCCTACATCCATCGATCTCATTCTCTGGAGACAACTGTCCAGGTACAGGATGAACAGTCGAGCGGACAGCACGCAACCCTGTCTGACGCCGATATTGACGTCAAACCAGGGGGACAAGCCGCCGTCAACACGCACACACGCTGTGCAGCCCTCATAAGTGGACTGCACAGCGCGCAGCAGTGCTCCGCTCACCCCATAGCCCGGGAGTATATCCCACAGATCCTTTCGTAACACTCTGTCAAACGCTTTTTCCAGATCCACAAAACCGCAGAAAACCTTCCGGTTAACAGCCAGTTGTTTCTCCACGATGTTGCGGAGAGAAAAAATCTGATCCATGCACCCTCGTCCGCTTCTGAAACCACCCTGAGCCTCCCACAACACTCCATCAGATATCACCCTCATTCTCCTTTCAATAATTTTCCCATACACTTTTGCTGCTAAACTGATCAAACTGATGGCCCTGTAACTGGCGCACTGCATACGTGATCCCTTACCTTTATACAAGGGCACGATGACAGCGCGCCTCCAGTCCATGGGAACCTTACCCGACCTCCAGCACAGATTGCTCAAGGTCAGGAAAGCGTCCCGGACACAGGTTCCACCGTGTTTGATCATTTCAGCAGACATCATATCAATTCCAGCTGCCTTACCATTTTTCATACTTCGTATCGACCATTCAATCTCTTCCATAGTAATGTCCTCATCAGATGTTGGCGCAGCGGTGTCAGCCGTAGGCTCACTCGCGGCGCCCACATCCGGAACATACTCGTACATTTCCCCAAAATACTCACTCCACCTGCCCAATACATCGCTTGGGTTTGCAAGAATGTCACCAAACTTAGACATAATTTTGTCCATTCTGGATGTTGACGAAGAACCCCGAGACTTTCTAACTTCCCTCCAAAAGAGTTTGTTATTCGCCTCGAAGTTCTCCGTCAACCTCACTTCCTCATTCGCAACAAGTCTTTCACGCTTCTCTTTCACTAAGGCTTTGGTAACATTCCTGCAGCGGCGGTAGCTCTCATACTTTTTCTCTGTCATACTATCATTCTGGTTCACACTTGAGACATAATCCAACCATGCTTTTTTCTTTCTTTCGACGCTGGATTTCACATCCGCGTCCCACCAGGCGTCACCTCTCAGAATCTTATGCCTCTTTGCACTACCACATACTTCTTTTGCACTATTCACTATACTTTCTTTCATTCTTTCCCAGCATTCTTCAACACCTAGGTCAGAAAGACTCGTCTCATTGAGTCTTTTACTGACTAGGCCTACATACATACTCCGTACACTTTCATCTTCTAATTTCTCACATTTTGTCCTTTCAAGCTCTCCGAAATGGGTACGCACTCGCCAGTGTCTCCACTTCTTGAAAAGACCCACGAATCGGCTTACCACCAGGTAGTGGTCCGTATCAAGAGTGGGGCCTCTGTAGGCTCTTGTATCCCTTAGAGTATTTCGGAGACGACTATCTATCAAAATCAAATCTATCATACTCTTTTGCTCATTCCGTCTCCACGTATACGTGTGAATATCTTTATGACGGAATAATGTGTTAGACACAAGGAGGTTCCGTTCCAGGCATACGTCCAATATCGGCTTACCAGCATCATTCACTCTCTTGTCACCATTCGGACCAAGGACAGCCTCCAGGCCGTCTCGCTTGGTTCCGACCCACCCATTAAGATCACCACACAGAATTATCCTTTCATTTCCCTCAGCTAGATCCAGAATATCCCTAACGGTTTCCCAAAACTCCTCGAGTTCGCGGGGATCCGCGGAGCTAACGGGAGCATAAGCTGCGACCATGAAAACTCGCGTGATCCCCAGTTTTATTCGAACCCAAAGATGTCTTGGGCTTACCAACTCATAATCTTTCACTCCGGAAGCAAAGCGGGAGGAGAGAACGACTCCAACACCCCCACTGGCACGGACGTCCGGGTCCACTCCGGACCATAGGGCTACCATGCCACCGGGGAGGTCCTCGGTCTCCCTCCCCCTCCGCTTTGTCTCCGTCAAACATAAGGCATCCAGGCATCTCTCATTTAATACATCCATCATCTCATTCATCTTTCTTGCCATGCTACCTCTAACATTCCACGTGCCTATACGGCACTCCCCTCTCCTCGTCCCGCCAGGATTGGCGCTGCGTGAAGGGTGGCGGCCCCCTTCGCCGCATGCGCATGCAGCCGCACCGACGGGGGCTAATCGGTGCCCGTCGCTTACGGGGCACGCCCTAGCAGCCCGTCCAGCTGAGTTTGCTTTGGTCAAGATTGCGTCCCACTGGGACGGCAGGGATCGCGACGTGCACGCTCTTGACATGACCCCCCATTTCAGAATCAACGGCAAAAAATTATAATAATTCCTAGAACCTTGTTCTTAAACTACCTAGCCAATTATTGTTGTTAAATCTATATTTTTTCACGTGAACTTACGCACTTCCGATCCCATCCCTATCCCGTATCAGGTGGGCCAACAATAACTGTCTGTATTGCACGTGACAATGGACAGCGCTAGTTACTTACACTAGTACACACGTATAATATAGGTATAGTTATGAGTACTGAAAAATAGTACTCACTTCGGAGCGCTATAAAACCTTAGCTATTGACTTAATAAAAGTTGTACCTCAAAAAACGATCTACAAAAATGGTATATACCATTTTTTCGTAAAAATTATAAAAAGAAAGTTACATCGAAAAATATATTTTTTTTCTCGAATTTCTGAAGATTTTCGCTTATAACTTTTTTATTTATAGTTCTACGACAAAAAGCTACTGGACCAAAGTTGTAGAGAATTTAATTTGCAACAAAAAATGTTACCAAATTTTTTTTATCAGATAAATAGTTTAAGAGATATACCGTAAAAAAACATTTCAACCCCTATTTTCAAGATGGCGGCCATGGGACAAGGGTGGCGACCCCACAAACTTGGTTTTAGCTTTACACTGAACCCCTCTACACATGACAAAAATAAAATTGCGTCCTCTAAAAAACGCAACCCCAAATGTAACTTTTCAATGGACTACTCATCCGATTCCGTTAAATTGTTTTCGCGCTCAGCGCTATCGTCTTATAAATAAAAGTTAATTTAAGTAAAACCTAAACTTTTATTATAAATGTATACAGCCATCAAAAGTAAAACAATACAATATCAGGCGTATATCGGTAAATTCATTTATCGATCGTCGCCAAGCGAGGCGGCCCCAAGAGTTAAAATTAGATTTTCTGACGGCCCAAAACACGTACACAACTCTAATCTTGTTAGTGTGAGGCTCTCACAGCAATATATCAATAAAATATCTTTTTTTTTTTGTTAAACCATTCGATACAGTATTTAAGACATTGATATTGAAATAATATTTTTTGGAATTGAAATTCTTTTTTATCCAATTCAATTTGTTAACTGTCTCATAATCTGTAATTTGTGTGATATGCAACTAAAAATGTAACGTATGAAAATCTACTAAATACAATTAGTGAATATTTTAAAGATATGTAATCTGTAAAAGAACATCGTAAACTTTGATGTTCACTTTGACGCTAGGTAAATCACGCTTGACGGTAGTCAAAGGCAAAGTAAACAAGGCTATGGTTTTATTCGAAACTGAAACAACGTTTTTTACCCGACGTGTGTAAGAAGAGGGTTATATTTTATCAGTGTTTATACTTTTGCATGTATATTTATTTCATAAAGTTTAAATTCTTGCCATTATAAGTATAACGTCTAATAGACATTTTACGGTTTAAAATATATGAAATTATATAAGTTTCTCTTACAAATAAACAAAAAAATGCCTTGCCTAATTCTATCCTATTTTTAGACAAAATACCTAATTGAAAATCTGACACTCAAAAGATGATACCTATATAATTAAAGAAATTAGCAGAAGAAAAAACTTAAAATTATCTACCTTTTTCTACAGATACGAAAACAGCATGCAAAGTTTTGTTGGGTCAATTAATGAATATTATTTGTTTTAATACTCTGCAAACTCTTTGCATATTAATTTTACTGGCACCATCGCGCATACCGCTATCAAATGTACTGCGCTGAATATTTATTTGCCTCGACTTGAGATATAAAATTCTGAACATTCTACTCTAAAAACTTAAGGTACAAAGTATACGATAAGGACCAAAAATTGCTTGATATTTTTTTCAATGCTCTCAGAAATAAGGTTTCGCTATTTGTCACTCCTGTTTATTCCGCAATATGTATTATATATATACGTTTTAAAACATAAATGACCATGTTATAAATGTTTTCCAGAATGAAAGTCATTTTGTCCCAAATTAGAATCCTAATATTTCTCAACAATGACTTGTCAGAAACTGCATGATTAATATCGATCTCTAAGAACATCATCTCTCTAAAACATAATGATTATAGGTGTTTGGAACAATATTTTATTTGGAACTAAAAATAATAATCCCCCATTTTAAGGCATTATCACTACTACCTACATCTTAGAATGTCAAGGGTGTGTAATGAAAGATAAAGTAAAAAAATGGAAATTGGCAAAAACACGATTGACGCCAGGTCATACAATCACAGCCAAATCTTTAGACAACATGAATATTTCTAAAGAATGATATTCTGTGCCGAAAATTATAAATTAAAAATATAGTATATTTAATTACTTTTAAGAATGATTTTTTCATGATGATTTAGTTGACACTAAATAAATGAGCTTGATCCTAATCAATATAGATCAATAGAGCCAAACGTTTCGGTATAAAATATTTGCAGTAAACCTATATTTTTGTATGTCTTAACTTTCTGAAAAAACCAATACAGATGAAAAACTTCACCATTTATAGTCGTCGATATTGTTCCTCTCGTTCCAATATTGTGTCATATTTTTCTTTCAATTCATTCTCCGGGCGGCGCATTCATTTACTTTCTGAATCTGCCGTTGGATTCCGTACAATGGAAGTGGCAAAAAGTTTTCGATTGAATACAAAAGGTAAAAATCAATATAGAACTAAACTGCAGTTTGTTTGCGATAAATGTTTTCCTTAAATTCCCCGGAAAGAGGGTCTATTTTAAAATATTTTTTATTATAATTTATAGACAGACAACAAAACACTTTAAAAATTCTGATAAAACTTTAATGCGTATGTATATCATACAGATACGTGTTACATCTAGGTTCGATATTTTATATTTTCATTTTACCCATTAGTTGAAACTTTACCTGTATAAATATTAAAGTTTATTTCTTGAAAATAATAAAATATAAATAAAATCTCATTAAAGTGACTCGTACAGAGAAACCAAACTGGGGTGAAATTAAATAAAAAGTAGATACATTTCTATATACATATTAAATTCATTCACGATATCATCATAAGTAAGTGCTATATATTGTTAATAATATTAAAAGAAAATTTATAATCCATATTTATATTATTTATTATTCATAAGATGTGTATATAAAAAGAAAAAAAGATAGAAGAACATATTCATTTGACTAAACTTTCAGAGATTAAAGATGAGAAACATAACATATCATGCCTTTTTCTACCCGAATGTGTAGGCAGCGGCTGTGAGGCCTCGACTCGCCGTAATGTTTACCTCCCAAATGGAAAAGGGGTTGAACCTATTGCCATAGGCCACACAGTTTTTAGTCATCGATATTGTACACACAACTTTAATTTTTTTTTAATTTCGTAAGTCATTGGTGTCTGTCAGGATTCGACCCCGCGACCTCTGGATTCAGAAACCGTTATCTCGACCACTGGACCAGCGAGACAATTAGATTTAAAATTTATAATCCATATTTATATTATTATTCGTAACATGTGTAAAATAAAAGAAAAAAGAAAGAAGAACATACATATCTGCCTACACTTATTAAAAACTATTTACTAGCCTGGTCCTCTGGACATACATACAAACTTACAAAACTCCGATTTCATCTTTATTTTACTTTGTTTCATTTAAAAACTGATGTATCAAGTTATAGCCATTAAAAACATAAAATAAAAATACCTCGTTAAAAATAACTAATTTAGTTCAACAATGATAATATAATTTAGTACGCTCTACATATTATTTACTTAGATCGTCGTAATATAAATCCACTAATTCTTAAAATGTACGTACAGTGGCGCATACATTTTAAGAATTAGTGGAACTTGTAGTATTTACTAAGTTTAATTTCATTAAAACTGTACCGAAAAATTTTGCTCTTTGTGTCAGTTATAATTTTTCTACATATAAATTAATTTACTTATTAAATACTAAATAATTGTCGTTAACAATCTAAAAATGTCATCTATGGTCTGGAGGTTGAGCACCCCGTTTCTAAATGAAAAATCGTGAAAATGAATCTGGATTCACCTTAATCTTTTAGGAATTAGTTTTGGTAGATAAGTGTATTAAATATCGATGACTGATAACTTTACGCCTGTTTTGTAGCAGGTTGCACCTCCTATTTCATTTGCGACATTAAAATTCTGCGAGTCGCAGTGTAATAACCGCTGCCTATACCTACACCTTTAACAGTGGTAGAGCCAAGCAGTTCGCTGCATGAATGGGCCGGCTCGACCGGTGAAATACCACGACCTCTCAGAAGACCGACGTAAAGTGGCTCATGCCGCGTTTCGTTCGGTGAGAGCGGTACCCGGAGGCCTACCCCCCTTCCCCGTCCTTTCCTATCCCCTATCCCTTAAAGGTCGGCAACGCAACAGTAACACTATATGTGTTGCTGGTGTCCATGGGCGGCGTTGGTTGCTTACCATCGGGTGACACGCCTGCTCGTTTTCCCTCCTATCCCATAAAAAAAACATCTGCTGATAATAAAAGGTGTAAATAATAATACATATATGCATACATAACTCACGACAAATCCTTTGCGGGGTAGGCAGAGAGAACAGAGCGCCATAAGGCACTATTCTTACACACCTCGATCGCCTCTTTGACTTTCATAACACTTTTCATGCACGCGCGTGGTAATATAATAACATAACATAACATAACTTCACGTCTTTTGTTACCCGAAGGTGTAGGCAGCGGCTGTTAAGCCTCGTCTCGCCGTTATGTTACGTCCCAAATGGAATAGGTGGCGAACCTATTGCCATACCAGGCACAAAGTTTTTCAGTCATCGATATTTATCACACGTAACTTCCGAAAACAATTTCGAAAAGTCATTGGTGTGAGCCAGTGTCTGGAATCGAACCCGGACCTCTGGATCAGAAGCCGTGTGCTCGACCACTGCGCTGCCGAGACTAATATAATAATAATAATAAATGCAATATCCTAGCTTAACTTTGACACTATAATAAGGGCATAATGTACTAGTTATAGCGACTTATAAAGCGTGCCATATAATTGGCAGCTAACTGACGGCAGCGCTTTTAACAAAATTTCCAACAGCTCTTACCAGCACGCGCTAAGATTTACATAATAATAGACTTAAAAGTATAAAACTTTATATGAAACATAAAATATTTCGTTGTCGTCATACGAACACTTCGTGATGATGTTTGTTACGACTTTCCTGCAATACTCATAAGCTTATATTAGTATACTTCTGCAACGTTAGCATAAAGGTTTAAAAGGAACGTCTCATGTGATAAGTTTGCTGCTCAGTTTAACAACCTCAATAACCGTGTGATGTGCATGAGTGATTACAAAATCTTAAAACTCAACGGCTCTGGTGATTCGGTGATTTAATAACCCGATGCTTAGTTCTAAGTTTGAATCCTGTATCACACCTGGCTAAAAATGTTCTATCTTTACTACAAGTATTAATTCCGTGACGTTACAGTTTTCACTAACAAGTGATTTTCGTTTTGACGTGACGACGTCTTATTATTTGGTGGAGCCGGCTGCACTTACGAAACATGACTCATGCGGCGTTACCTCGATGCGGTGTCACCTCGTTCTATGCTCTGTCTCTCTCCTAATTGAGTGAGCGATGCGTCCGCTGTTGGACAACTGTTTACAATAATAAGTTATTCAAATTCTAATGACATTAAAATTTTCTTTTGAAAAATGAGACCATTCCATCAATATTTTCTTATGACGTTGTCACGTTTGACTACCGTCAGTAAACCAACTTTACAGACAACCGATTTTTTAAAGTTTAGCTTCACAACCATTCCTTTTGATTTTTAAGTCAACCGATATCACCTTTCAATGCATAATAACAAACTTAAACAAGATAATTAAAGCCTTGGTTCGTTTTTTTTTTAGTTTGTGCAAATATTTGGTATATTTTTAGCTATATATAATGTATGAGTATTATCTAATAAGAACTCAGTTTTTGAATTGGTATTTCAATCCAAGCCCATGAATTCGCTTATTTTGTGTGTATGTAATTGTATCGTAACATGCACTTAAAGTGACTGAACAAGATACTCGAACACTTAGCGCTACGAAACATGAGTTCGATAATTGACCCAATAGGTTTTTGTGTAAGTTAGATTCGCTTTAATTCGCTTTCATATTCAAGAAAGTGCAATGAAAGGGAATATTAGCAAGTAGTTTTGTATGGCGATTTTAAGTACTTTGTAAAGTCTAAGGATTAAAGCCATTTTGAATTTTTGTTTGTAGAACCATGCAGTTCGCTGCATGAATGGACCGACTTGATTGGTAAAAAAGGCAGATGCAGGCGGCCCATGAAATAAATATCAGTTTTTTTTTATTAATGACTTTACACTTTTCTCTAACCCAAACGTGTAGTGTACACCGGTTGTTAGTCCCGATTCGCCGAATTTTTATGTTCCAAATGGAATAGGTAGCAGAATCTATTGCTGTACACCGGGTACATTGTTTTCAGTCAGAAAATAATTACGAAAAGACATTGCTGTGCGCCAGGAGTTAATTCCACGACATCTTGATTCAGAACCGGGAACTCAAACACTGAGCACCAAGACTATTTCGTATACTTCTCTTGTATAAATAATAATAGCTTTGGTCGGGATTATTTTATATTATACATATGTGGATTGAACCGGCTGACTTTGTATTACAACATGTACCATTAGCGACTGCTACACGACGTTCGTCAATCGATATTTTTATAGCTAAAAATAAGTGGTCTCAGAACTGCAATGTGTAAAATTATTGTTAGTCTGTAATGTTCACGATATTTAAAAGATTCCAAAAGGTATTAATTTTTAATTTAATAATAAATAATACTATATGTGTATGTGTTTTTAGTGCTCGTCGTATGGCAAAGGTTCACCACACTTCCATTTGGGACGTGTAACATAACAATTTGGCTGGTCGAGGCTTTACATCTGCTGTCTACAACATCGAGTCAAAAAGGCGTGAAGTAACGTTATAAAAGAGTGTGAGTAAAAGAGTCATAAAACAGGAGCAGTGACCCTAAAAGGGGTAGCAGAAATCTATTACCATATATTGAGGACAGTCTTTTCATTCACAATATTTCAAATTATAATCTCGCATTTGTGATTCAGAAACTAAGAGTTCTGAACCATTACACATCTTTAGTGGCTCTCTTGATGCTCAAGTTATTTTAAATGTTGTTTATTTTTTGCATTTTTCTACACGGATACATTAAACCCAGAACATACAACACATAAATTAATTAATTTAATTACACTCATAATTAATTACTAACCTCTCGCTCGTAACGCAGCATATAAATAGGTAACGGTAACTCTATAAAATCACTGCCTTCTAAATCACTAGTGATATTTTATTTTATATATATTTTCAATAAAACTAATGTGATCTCTAAATTTTAATTATGAAATAAATTTATTAAAATAAATTGTTATAATTACGCTAAGAAATAGTCACTATCGTAGTAAATCGTTCTGATATACGAAAGATGCGTATCGTAGTACAGCTACGCCGTAGACGTCCGCGCGCGTGCTACGCCAAAGTCACACTAAATAAAAATTCCACACTTTTTTTCAATGTACAATGAGTGGATGTCGATTACCATCTGCAAAGGGTCTTATTTTTCTTAAGAAAAGTACAAAAATGTAGACGCTTTTCTTTCACCGGAACGTAGATAAGAAACTGTTAATTTGTGTAAGACTTTTAAAATTTTAAAATAAAATAATTATACTATGCATAAATAAAAGGGTTAGTTTTATTAGATATATTTTATATTTTTTTTTAAATATGCGTTTTCTTTCCTAATATTAAATAATTTGATCAAACAAAAAAATGTATGCAAATTTATAGCCGACATTGTATGTAGCAGTAATTCAATTTTTTGCCGAATATCTTGCTTCCTCCCAATAATAATGCCATTTATAATATAATGGTGTCAATTTTCAGAAAAAACACAAACGATCAAAAAACCAATGTACCGAACCCATTCATCCGATATAGCAGAATTAAGTTTTTATTACATACTAGCTTTTACCCGCGACTTCGTCCGCATAAGTTTTTTTGTTTTCTCCCGGCTGTAAATCCCCCTGCAACAATATCCCACTATCGTATGAAAGAGCAAAACTCCCAACAAAAACGACTAAAAATCACTAACTCAATTTATTTATCTGCCTATTGCCTACCCCCTAAGAACGATGGCGTGATTATTTATAGCCTATGACCATTTCTAGGTAATCATCTATCACCATACCAAATTTCATCAAAATCCGTTCAGCCGTTTAGGCGTGAAAGAGAGACAGACAGACAGACAGAGTTACTTTCGCATTTATAATATTAGTATGGATTACAAACAATTGAACACATCTCTGACAGTAAGCCGTACAAATTCAATTCAATCGGAATGTACGCAAGAACTGTCAGAAAACCGTGATACACGAATCCCTTATAAATTCCGAATATTATTGGAGAGTCCCGCGATAAAATCAAAGATATTATATATTATGGTCTATTGAAATGAAAGAGGATCACTGAAGGAAAATCGCTGACATAAACCTATTTTATATGCAATCCTGAATTATATTTTATTTTATGTATACCTCTTTTTAGTATAAATTTCAGGACTGCAATTCATTGGTCTATTGCCAAGGAAAATGGGTGATTTTATAAATAATCTGTATCTGTTTCATCGGTAAAATGTGAACTATAGATAAATATAAAAATAGGTAAAAAAACTTTTTAAGTTAAACGGTTTTATGTTAAACATACATTGCAATGTTTAAGATAAATGTACTAAAAACCAAAAATTAATAAAATAGATACAGTCGTGGGAATTATAAACATATGCATAGACTAGACTAAAATAAAACCGTGGGGCACGTCAATTGTCTACAATCGTTGATTAAAATGTTTGTTTTGTAATGTTACACTATAATTAGGCAGTTGTTCAACCGACAACGATGGACGTGTGATAAGTAGGGCTAGAATGTGGAAACAAGCTAGCAAGCTCGAGTTTTAGGGTTTCATAGTGGTGAGCGAGTAGTATTTTTATCATATGTTTTGTCGATTAAAGACAAACTACGAGCAGTGAAACGATTCCTCGCCAGCCAGCAGTGTGAATGTCCAACGATAAACTAGTTGAAACATCTCTTTTATTTACATGAAGTGTATAACTATTGGAATTTCCATGAGCAAGAAAATAGTAAGTAATTTCCTCACCGTCTGCGGGCCAACTGCCTAACGACGAATTAAACGATTCTTCTATCGCACATTAAGTCGATAATTTGTAGACAATTGACGTGCCCCACGGTTTTATTTTAGTCTAGTCTATGCATATGTTTATAATTCTCACGACTGTATCTATTTTATTAATTTTTGGTTTTTAGTACATTTATCTTAAACATTGCAATGTATGTTTAACATAAAACCGTTTAACTTAAAAAGTTTTTTTACCTATTTTTATTTTCTAGTTTTTAGTTTTTATTTCGCATTCTTTACCATTTTGTTCCCACGAGTAATGGACATTTAAACGGTCGACCCCCCAGAGGTCCAATAAAAGAGCAAGGCTATGTACAACAAGATGCGCCTGAGACTTGAGGGGAAAACGCTAAAACTACATATCATTTTTATCCACCCTAATGCCATACAGTTCTCGGCGCGTTTTATCCTTTCACCTTAACTTGAGTGGTGTACCGCTAACGACGTATCATTTTTAGCCACCCTAACGCCACATAGTCCTCAACACGATACAAAATTTTGACTTGGGTGGTGGATTCAGGCTGGATTAATCAGATACCTAAATTACAGATTCAATTTCTAAATTTAAATCTTATTATTATACGCCATTTAGTGGCTGCGCCCATCTTAAATATTGAGGTTGTATAGTGCACTGTATTCTTCTTGTCAAGCCCTTTTATTTGATACCCATATTGGTGGGATTGATAAAAAATTGTTGTCAGCCATTTGGTAGCGGCGGCCATCTTAGATTTCAATTTTGCATAGTAAATTGTATTCTACTTGTTGAGACCTTTCATTTGATACCCATGTAGATGGGATTGATAAAACCTAATTTATCCGCCATTTTGTAGAGGCCGCCATCTTGGATTTCAATTTTTTATAGTATATTGTATTCTGCTTGTTGAGCCCTTTCATTTGATACCCATATTGATGGGATTGATAAAACCTACGTTATCTGCCATTTTGTAGCGGCCGCCATCTTGGATTTAATTTTTTTATAGTATATTGTATTCTGCTTGTTGAGCCCTTTCATTTGATACCCATATTGATGGGATTAATAAAACATAAATTATCCGCCATTTTGTAGCGGCGGCCATCTTGAATTTATAAAGATAATGAATAAACATAATTGTATTGTCACCAAAATCCAAAGTGTATACAAAATTTCAGATTAATCGGTTGACAGGAAGAGGGTGAAATTTGAATTACTAAATTTGACCCAAGAATAAAACAAACGGGGTGAGCTAAATAAAACCGTTTAATTTTTTGGTTTTTAGTACATTTATCTTAAACATTGCAATGTATGTTTAACATAAAACCGTTTAACTTAAAAAGTTTTTTTACCTATTTTTATTTTCTAGTGTTTAGTTTTTATTTCGCATTCTTTACCATTTTGTTCCCACGAGTAATGGACATTTAAACGGTCGACCCCCCCAGAGGTCCAATAAAAGAGCAAGGCTATGTACAACAAGATGCGCCTGAGACTTGAGGGGAAAACGCTAAAACTACATATCATTTTTATCCACCCTAATGCCATACAGTTCTCGGCGCGTTTTAACCTTTCACCTTAACTTGAGTGGTGTACCGCTAACGACGTATCATTTTTAGCCACCCTAACGCCACATAGTCCTCAACACGATACAAAATCTTGACTTGGGTGGTGGATTCAGGCTGGATTAATCAGATACCTAAATTACAGATTCAATTTCTAAATTTAAATCTTATTATTATACGCCATTTAGTGGCTGCGCCCATCTTAAATATTGAGGTTGTATAGTGCACTGTATTCTTCTTGTCAAGCCCTTTTATTTGATACCCATATTGGTGGGATTGATAAAAAATTGTTATCAGCCATTTGGTAGCGGCGGCCATCTTAGATTTCAATTTTGCATAGTAAATTGTATTCTACTTGTTGAGACCTTTCATTTGATACCCATGTTGATGGGATTGATAAAACCTAATTTATCCGCCATTTTGTAGAGGCCGCCATCTTGGATTTCAATTTTTTATAGTATATTGTATTCTGCTTGTTGAGCCCTTTCATTTGATACCCATATTGATGGGATTGATAAAACCTACGTTATCCGCCATTTTGTAGCGGCCGCCATCTTGGATTTAATTTTTTTATAGTATATTGTATTCTGCTTGTTGAGCCCTTTCATTTGATACCCATATTGATGGGATTAATAAAACATAAATTATCCGCCATTTTGTAGCGGCGGCCATCTTGAATTTATAAAGATAATGAATAAACATAATTGTATTGTCACCAAAATCCAAAGTGTATACAAAATTTCAGATTAATCGGTTGACAGGAAGAGGGTGAAATTTGAATTACTAAATTGGACCCAAGAATAAAACAAACGGGGTGAGCTAAATAAAACCGTTTAAAAATATGGTGTTTTCTGACTTTTATCATTACTTAGTATAAAACAAAGTCACTTTTCGTTGTTTATCCTCTGACAATCGATATTTTTATAGCTAAAAATAAGTGGTCTCAGAACTGCAATGTGTAAAATTATTGTTAGTCTGTAATGTTCACGATATTTAAAAGATTCCAAAAGGTATTAATTTTTAATTTAATAATAAATAATACTATATGTGTATGTGTTTTTAGTGCTCGTCATATGGCAAAGGTTCACCACACTTCCATTTGGGACGTGTAACATAACAATTTGGCTAGTCGAGGCTTAACATCTCCTGTCTTCAACATCGGGTCAAAAAGGCGTGAAGTAACGTTATAAAAGAGTGCGAGTAAAAGAGTCATAAAACAGGAGCAGTGACCCTAAAAGGGGTAGCAGAAATCTATTACCATAAATTGAGGACAGTCTTGTCATTCACAATATTTCAAATTATATCATATATATTATATATATATATATATTATATATACTACTGGAAAAAATTAAGGGATCAAAAAAAAATTCCATATTTTTCGGTAGTTTTCAACAGGCCGTAACTTTGAGAGAAATGGTCGTACAGGAAATAAAAAAAAAGGAAATTGTAGCTCCAAGTGTCTAGTTTTTGGATTAGAACTTCAAAGTTTTGTAGCCTCCGCAGTTTCTGAGTAATCGTAGAAAAACCAGCAGCAAAAAAATTCTCAAATTTTTTTTAGTTTTTTTTTTGGTCTACGGGCGTGGAAAAAATTTTTTTAGCTTAACCACCATAAAGATCGGATATTTTGTTCAGTTAGCTTTAATTTCTTTTTTTAAACACCCTGATACGTCCATTCCTCGCTGAGATATCGGTCTTCAAATGGAAAAGGATCTTTTTGGCTTTGATTATCGATATCTCAGCAACCAATGATCGCACAGAAAGTTAGAGGTGGGTTTCAAGAACTTAAATGAATTTCCCTTAACAGCTGTCCATTGTTTTCTCGAAAAAAAAATTTTTTCTTTCTGTCACATGAATTTGAAAATGCAACAAAAAAAGGGCTTTTAGTGGTTTTTTGGAAAATCAAGCGCTGGATCGAAAATATTGAGGAAACCGCTAATGTTAAGTGTGCCTTTTACAGTTCAATATGTCCACAAAAAGCCTACAAAGAATCAAATTAATCCAGCCAGCCGTTTTTTTGTTTCACTTGATCGAATTTATGAAAAAATTAAAGGATCACGTTTGCTCTGAAAAGCTTATAATTTTTAAAAATGAGAAAAAACAATTGTTTTTTTCGAGCTTTTTCCACATTATCGTTTCAGATGGACAGCTGTTAAGGGAAATTCATTTAATTTCCGGAAACCCACCTCTAACTTTCTGTGCGATCATTGGTTGCTGAGATATCGATAATCAAAGACAAAAAGATCCTTTTCCATTTGAAGACCGATATCTCAGCGAGGAGTGGACGTATCAGGGTGTTTAAAAAAAGAAATTAAAGCTTACTGAACAAAGTATCCGATCCTTATGGTGGTTAAGCTAAAAAAAATTTTTCCACGCCCGTAGACCAAAAAAAAACACTAAAAAAATTTTGAGAATTTTTATGCTGCTGGTTTTTCTACGATTACTCAGAAACCGCGGAGGCTACAAAATTTTGAACTTCTAATCCAAAAACTAGACACTTGGAGCTACAATTTCCTTTTTTTTTATTTCCTGTACGACCATTTCTCTCAAAGTTACGGCCTGTTGAAAACTACCGAAAAATTTGGATTTTTTTTTGATCCCTTAATTTTTTCCAGTAGTGTATTTATCATTACTTAGTATAAAACAAAGTCACTTTTCGTTGTTTATCCTCTTATATGCTTAGATGTTTGAAACCACGCAACGAATCAAGGATTAATATTATATTCTAAGGTGAAACAAAGTTCGTTGGGCCAACTAGTATTGGAATAAAAAGAAACGATCCGTGTCGACATTGCTAAACTTACCACAAATTATTGGTATGTACCAAGGCTCGAACCTAAGCCTTCTATACAAAGCTACAATATTAAACCAACAAAGTTGTCGAGATACTGATGTAATATTATCTCCAATTCATTATATGGCCGGATTTTGATTTAAGAAGGCAGCCAAGTTTGTCCCGAGAGAAATGTTCGAAGTTATTATGACTTAGCCTGATCCCATGATACGAGGTTACAGAAGTGGAACTTTTTTTACGGAATCAAAACAAATACATTATGCAAATATTCTTTAAGCTGTAGCTAGAGTTTAATCTATAATATTCATATAAGAATCAATCAAAATGAATTGATTGCTTAAATAATGTCTGCTAGTTAAATGATTACTATATTTTCCAAGAAACATAAATACCGTAACCTGTAAGGCGCTTAAGAGCATTTTATCGAGAAGTAATGATTCAGAATAAACACATTTTTTCTTTATTATTATCGGATTTCATTACATACTATCGTGTATTGTTGTAAGAAATACATAGCGACCGTCGAAAATTAAATTTACTTTTATGACATTTTTGTATATTACATTTCATATTTACACTGGTATTTCAGAAGTCAATTGTCTCATAACTGTGATAAGGTTTGTAAAACGTAGTCACAAACACAACAAACTTTGTTTCCAACGTGGTTTATTACTGAAAACTAGTTTCGGAGATGTCACATACTGTTAAATTAAAAACATTGTAAATTTTTGAAGTCTTAATATTTTATGTTACAAAATATATACTCGCAATAAAACATTTTATGGATAAATGTTTCAGTAACAATCTGGAGATACCTTCTATTGGATTGAACATGAAGTCAAAATAGCACAGTGAAATTATCATACAGATGTTACAATACAGACGGATATTAAACCTTCTTTCCTTTATAATATGAAGATTTATTTTAATAATATTAAATTTTTCATTTAGAATTATATCAACAATTGCCAACCTATGATTGAGTTACATATTATTATTATTTAATTCTAATGGCTAGCAAGTATTATCATTTGAGTTCCATTTTATTTTAATTGCTCATTATGCTGCACTGTTTATTAGTATAAAAAATACATGTGCTGATTCTCCCTTGATATTAACTGATACTAAATCACCAAGATTATATACATATCAACGCAACAATTTACTAAAACCGATGTATAAATATGTGGTTTCAAATAATCTGTTAAGTATAGAAGATTACACAGCATCAATTCCATTAACTGTCACGCTTTGCCAAAACATATGGGACATATAAGATTTCGAACTAAAAGCTTTTAACTAGAAATGGTTTTTAAGAAGATTATAAGGATTATTTTGTATATCGAGAATTAAATTACTCTCAAGTTATTGGATGTACATATATAGATTAAACAATATTTGAAGTGCCTTTGTTGCCAGTGCCAAAAAGATTGAAACTGTTTATGAGAAAATTCAATTTAAATAAATAAAGCTTCTCTCAAACAAAAGTATTTCATTAGATACTTGCTGACCCGGCGAACTTTGTTCCGCATAAAAGTGCTAAATCTCGCAAATTTTCCCCTTTTTAGAACATTGTACATAAATTGAAATAAATTAATTACATTATTTACAATATATACAATTAAAAAAACTACCTGATATCAAATTTCTCATCTGGACTCCAGAAGACTGGCCCATTGCCACGCTGAATGGCAATGCTAATCCTTTGTGCGAAGAATAGACCAGCCCTCTGGTCGCGAGAGGCTTCGAGCAGCCTCTTTGCAAGATCTTTGTAAAGTGCACGAGCACTCGGACCCCATGTCCCCAAAGTCTCAATACATAAACTACACATACAAACTACCCCGTTGACACCCTCTATCTATTAAAAAACCGCATCAAAAACCGTTGCGCAGATCACAGATCTTAGCATATAAAGGGACACACAATGGAAATCGGCTTTGTTTTATACTACTCGTATGTAATAACAGGGATTTAAATTAATAAACAATTATTATTATTATATTAATTAATTTATCATGATCTATTAAATATTGTTTTAATTTTTGTAATAATATTTATATATAAATAAACTCAGTATTTCTGACGATATATCTTATCACCTGGAGTCAGAAGTGTTCGTGTAATGTTTCACTATCATATTTGTGTGTCGTGTAGTTGTATCCGATAAAATTAAATGGCAATATGTTGTTTCATTCGCTGGATGAAACATAATATTGGACGAGTTTAACGGAGGCTTGCTTAAACCTGGGAGTAATAACATGCGTGGAGATATAAAGGAAATACAAACATACGATACTAAACAATCAAACCTTCCCAAATGCAAACAGGTAGTACAGCAGAAACAAGATTTAACTATACACATCCAAAACTTAAAACAAGCTTACGATGAAAATTGTGTTAAACAGTCGACTTCACTTTGTATGTATCGCGTATTGTTTAAAATTTCTATGAATTAGTATGGAATTGATAATATAATTATAAGTTAAATAAAGCTTCCTTTGCTATGTCTGAGAGACCGAGTTTTCTAATTTTTTTTTTGTTTCTTCATGGCCCAAATTTTATATTCGATTGTTAGGATAGTAATAATAATAGAATAAGGTTGCACAGAATATAAATTTTGTACAGTAATAGATTGATCTATTGGCATACTAATGGTTTACATAATACTTGTGAAAAATATGAATTTTAAATTATTAAAACGACAGATTCGTTACTAATTCCAAATAAACAAAAAATGAATGTGTATATAACTACACAGTAATTGATGGAAGTATGCGTAAAAATACATTAATTCAATAAAAAAACATGATTTTATCGTGGAATTGATAATAAAAAAAATAAAATTCTTACTTCTTCTCTGTATAAACAGAAAGTAGGAAAAATATCATACTGCTCCAGCAAGTATAAGGTCATGTGGGGCAAGTGTACGCAGCGGCTAAGTTTATGCATTTTAAATATTTGAATTATAAATATCTCAATTTTAAAAGTATCTCAATATCTTGTAGACAGCTCTAAGAAACGGCAACCCCCCTCATGAATAGCCAGCATACCCAGCGGAACGAATCGTTTGAGGTAAGTGTGCGTGTTGTGTATGTGCATGCGAAAACTTTTTTAACAGTTTTTATTTATTTGTACATGTCTTGCTTTTCTTGTTTTAGCGTGTTTCATATTTAAAACAGAGACTTAAAACTAAGAAAACTGATACAAAATCATCTGAAACTTAGAAAAAAACAATGTTAAAAGTACGACTCTTAAGAAACCAAAGTTCCTAAGTTTGCGTTGATCTCATATTTTAATATAAAACGATATTGTTGATAACTTTAAGTAACTACGAAGAAAAGTTTTATAATAATAAAATAATATTGCTTATTTTATAAAATATTTTTTATTTATTATATTATTTAAAAATTTTCGGCACCCCGCTTCTGAATCTAGACGTCGCGGGTTCGAATACTCACACTGGCTCACACCAATGAATTTTCGAAGCTCTTTTCGGAAGTTATGTGTGAAAAATATCGATGACTGAAAACTCTGTCTCCAGTATGGCAATTGGTTTGCCACCTATTCCATTTGGGACGTAAACATAACGGCGAGACGAGGCTTAACAACCGCTGCCTACACCTTTGCGTAGAAAAAGGCGTGAAAAATATATATTTTATTTAGTTGCTGCGTACACTTACCCTGATATTGGGGTTCTTACCTCAAAAACCCTTTCACTGACGGGCCTCGTGGCGCATTGATAAAACTACCGGCTGCAGCAATGAGGTCGGGGGTTTGATTCCCACCCGAGCACAAATATTTGTGACAAACATGAATATTTGTGTGGCGTCTGGGTGTTTTTCTATGTATTATAAGTATGTATTTACAAAAGAAAAGTATATATGTATTAATATCCGTTATCTAGTACACACATTCCATGACCAAATAGAACGTGTTCTGGAGGAAGGTGATGTTAAGAACCTCAAAAACCGACGCGCGTGCATTAAAAGAGTTATGAAAGTCAACGAAGAATCGTGCCCTATGGCGCTCTGTTCTCTCTGCCTACCCCGCAAGGGATTTGGCGTGAAGTTATGTATGTATGTATCTAGTATTCATAACACAAGCATTTAGTTGCTTAGCTTAGAACTAGAGGGCGCTGTGTGAATTGTGTCTAAGATATTATTATTATTATTATTATATTTTTGTGGTTTTTGTATTCTTTAGTTTCAAAATGTAAGCTTGTGTCTCAGATCATTACAAATAAACAGTCTTACTAATTAACACAGTTATGTTTCATTCTACTAATAATATTAGATATAGTTTTTGAAGCATTAAATTTTAAGTGCGCACACTTACCCCACATTACTCTATAGACGATGCAAATAATTTTCGTACTTCCATAAATATTAAGCTTATTGTTTTGTTTGTTACTTTATTCTATATTTTTCTAAATTATTTATTTAACATACATTTACAGATAAGCAGCTCACATGACATGTATTTTTAACATAGGTACTTATTTAATTTTCCGTCCGTAACATCAAACGTGTTTCATATTTATATCATTTTCGAGTAAATTATCTTTAATGTCGACATACACTTAACTTAATATTATACGGCATAAATGGATGTTGAATTTAGGTGTATATTTCATGTGAGTATATAAGAAATAACATAATAAGATAAATATTTATAACACAACATCGCTCAAATCATTTACGGGGTTGACAAAGAGAACAGAGAGGCATAAAAAACACACATCTATTATTAGTTTTTTTACTTTTATAAATGTTGTCTTGCTTTTAAGGCTCTGCGGGCCTATTATGAGCTAATAATTACAGCCATCTTGCTTACTGCCCAGCGAATTCGTATTTCCAACGACTAATTACTGCTAGTCTAGACTGCTCATGACTGACTAAATGGAATTAGTCGTTGGTAAATCGAGTTTAAGTTAAATTTCGCATTACATATGTCGTCTTCTACACACTTTAATATTTAAGAGAATAGAATGAGTTAAGTATATAATACTTTCAACTTCGATAAGATGTTTCATCATTAGCCTGTTGCAGTCCACTGCTGGACATAGGCATCTCCCAATTTGCGCCACAACATCCGATTCTATTTAATAAGATAGATATTTGAACTAGAATAAATCCTTTAAATACATGAAAATGTATGTAAGTTAGTTGCTGAGTTGGTTTTTCGTATAATATATATTTTTTATTAATACTCACTCACATAACTCACGTCAATGACTTTATAAATTATTTTCGAAACTCATGTGTAATAAATATCGATCACAGAAAACTTTGTGACCGGTGTATAGCAATAGGCTTGGCACCAATTCCACATAAGAATTAAAAAAAAAAATCTAAAAAGTATGTTATATATTTGTCAAAGAGTAAAGATATCAATGGCTAACACACTTGAGGTTCGCAGACGACATTGTGCTTTTCTCTAAAACAGCGAAGGAACTTGAGAATATGCTACAAAATTTGAAAAGAGAACGCAATAAGGTTGGCCTGGACATGAACCCAAATAAAACTAAAGTCATGACTAACGGACATAAAAAACCAATACACGTAGACGGAAACAAATAGTACGTAAGCAAATACATATATCTTGGCAAACAGATTTCATTTAGCACAAATAGTAATGAAGAGGAAGGTGATAGACGTGTCAACATTGCATGGAGAAGATTCTGGGCACAGAAAGAAAGTTTAAAGGGAGACTATAGCTTAAAACAAAAAAAGATTATCGTAGACACATGCCTTTTGCCAAGTCTAACATATGGGAGCCAAACGTGGGTTTATACAAACAAAATAAAAAACAAAATAGTAACGACACAAAGAGCAATGTACAGAAGCATGCTGAACCTCAATAAAATACAAAAAAAATGAAATAAAACAATAAGGAAAAAGACGAAGATCACAGATGCCCCTGAATTTGCTTTAAAACAAAAGTGGCAGTTGGCTGGGCATATTTGTAAGATAAATGATAAAAGATGGACACTGAAAATAACCAAATAGGAAGGACCTATTGGAAGAAGACATGTTGGGAGACCGAGGCGACGATGGGCAGACAAAATAATAGCGGTAGCAGGGAAAGAATGGATCATGCAAGGGCAAGACAGAGAAAAGTGTAAAATATTGGAGGAGGCTTTTACCCAAAAGGGGTCCAAATTAAATTAAACACCGGCAGAAAATACAAGAATATGTAAAACAAATTTTGTAAATTAGTTTGGGATAAATAAAACTTTATTATTATTATATTTGTCAATGAATGGGCAATTAATTTTTTTTATGTTTTATAACATAACATAATTACCTTACTATACCCGAAGGTGTAGGCAGAGCCTGATAAGTCTCGACTCGCTGTTATGTTTACGTCCCAAATGGAATAGGTGGCGAACCATACCAGTCACAAAGTTTTTAGTCATCGATATGTATCGCACATAACTTTCTAAATTACTTTCGTAAAGTCATTGGCGTGAGCCAGGATTCGAACCCGTGACCTCTTGATTCAGAAGCGCGTTGCTCGACCACTTGACCACCGAGACTCATATCATATCATATCATATCATCACTAGTTCTTGAAATTAGTGTGTACAACCAAACATAGAAATAGTTTTATATTATTCGCTTTTCTTAAATCACTTTGAACATTTTTTCATTAAAATAGTCCCGTTTCTACACAAATCAAATCACCAGCTATATTTTTTTTCCCACAAAACAATGCAAGGTAGTTGTGTACTGTTTCAGTTCCACTCTAAAAAGTTATACCTCTTGGTATTTTAACGATCCAACTTTTTGTAATTTCTCTGTCAACGTTCAGTTGAAAGTATTTTATTGTGATTAAGAATCTAAGAATATATATCTATACTGTCCATAAACATTCATTGTTCTAAATTATATGTATATTATGTTGCTGACACGTCGAAATTTGTTTCGCCTCTGAAGCAATTAATAAAATAATTTTTATTTTAAAAAATGTAGGCTTAGTTACTCCTCATTACACCAGTTACCTGGCAATAAAAGTCCCAACGAAATCGGTCTAGTCATTTCAGAGATTACCCGACATTATAGACGGACAGCTAGACGGTAATTGGAACAAAATTATATATTCATATAAATGTAGTAGAAAGCTGTTATTTTAATATTCAAACTAACACTTCAATTTTATTTATATGTATAGATGTTGGAAATAGAGAGAACGAGAGTGTATCACTACTGACCCGAGAGGTGATGGATGTCCATCGCTCTGTAGTATAGCTTCCAAGATTATGTAACAAATCTGTGACTATTAGTAGAATTATTATTGTAAAATATGACAATGTGTCCTTTTACGACACCGGTAGTGGATGTCGCGTCTGCGCCTATAAAAATAAGATCTTCGGTCTATTTGGGTGACTGACCGTTCATATCACCGCAATCACCAGCAGTGCATCTCTACACAACTGTTCCAATGCCTTCCTCTTGTAATCGGCGGTGATCGGCACGCCTGCAGACTACGTACTACCTATACCAATTAGTATTGGTATTGGTAGTACTACTACTTTTCGTTTTATACTCAGTATAATACGGGTAGTAGTAGTAGTCTATACCCATATTATAATGAGTATAAAATCAAAAGTAGTTTACGAATACTATAAAGATGGCGTCACTGTGTTCACAATCTGACACATATGTCTGAATCTATAACTTCATGCCTACAATAACCAGGGGTGTAAGCAGAGGCCTTGATACGCCAAATAAATAGTCTTATTGCAAATGGAGGTGTAACTTATCACCATTTATTGCATTGCCATTTTTTTATTGTAAATCGCTCGGTTTCTTGACTGTTGAAAATTACTGTTATACACGTTGTATAAGCACTCTATTCTATTTACCCTGTTCACTAGCTGACCCGGCAAACATAAATAAATTAAAACCCGCCAATAAAAATCCCCTCAAAATCGGACCAGCCCTTGCAGAAATTAGCCGGAAAAAACAGACAGACAGACTGTATAACTGTGCTCACAGTATAGGTAATTTTTTATTCATGTCACGCCTGCAATTAAATATTGTTGCTAATCTGATCTACCAACTACAGCAATATAATTTTAATTGGTAAATATCTATTCCCATTTAGCAGGAAGATATCCGCATCTATAGAACCTTTGATAGTATTCAAATTAAACGCGTTCCGTCCGGAGTCTCGACCACGTTTCTAATCATTGGGTGTTGTGGCTGACGAGTCTTCCGCCCATCCATTTACTTACATCTAAAAAAAATTGTATTCGGAAAACATTTTCATCTCCTAAAACCAAATGAGCTCTCCTCTTAGAACTGCGATTTTGGAAAAAAAATAAGAAACAAACAGCCGTCCGTGTTGTTTATTCTGTGACACGAAAATATTTTTGAATTATTTAAACTTTCTTATTTACTAAACTTCACCACAAATCCCTTGTGGGGTGGCCAGGAATAAAGCAGCGCCATACGATTCATATAGATCTTCATAACTCTCGTCATACTCTCGACGATTTTAAAGGCTTCTTCTTAGACACGTTTTAAGTTATACAGTCCTAAATATTATTATGCATTGGTTGCGCCTAAAGACCTATACAAAAATGAAAAACGCTCTTGAGAATCTTCTGTTATTTTAAATTAAGTTTTTAACGTAGGAAATTTTAACAGTGATAGAGCCAAGTAGTTCGCTGAATGCATGGGCCGGCTCGACCGGTGAAATACCACGACCTTTTGGAAGATCGACGTAAAGTGGCTTATGCCGCGACCTCCCTTCCCCATCCTTTCCTATCCTACTCCCTTAGAGGTCGGCAACGCAACTGTAACAATTTATGTGTTGATGGTGTCCATGGGCGGTGCTGGTCACTTACCATCAGATGACACGCTTGCTCCTTTGCCCTACAATTGCATTAAAATATAATAAGGTAAATAGACTACATCACTTGATATAAATAAAAACTAAAAACCGCGGGTGTCGTTGTGGAAATATCTTTCTTGTCTATTTCATAATACCATATTTCGTCTCTGCAATGTTTTTTTTAGAACGCTGGCCTTTCCAAGTAGCACAAAGAAACTCTATTAATCTTTCCGTCTGACGTCTGAAGGCTTTTATCGTCTAAAATTATATAGAGACTTGAAAATATCACAAAATAACCAAATTTTATAGTGGACAATACATAGTTAGAAAACAATAGTCGTTATGTCCACGGGAAATGAAACCGATGCGTTAATATTGTTACGATTCTAAGAAGCAAATATTTTTCCTAATATTAACTTTGGAAATATTAATAAAAGAACACTCAAATATACAGATTGTTTAATAATATTTTCCTTTGAGGTGAATTGACGTGGTAATTAACAAATTTTAATGGTTACATAAACTTTGAGAAAACGTCGGTTTGGGTTCACCGTTCAGTTATCACAGGAAGTTTTTTGTTTTCAATAAAAGAAATATTTCATATCGTATCTTTGAGATATTATAATAATACATATTAGTATACAAAGTTTAATGTAACATGTAACGTAATGTAACATAACTTCGCGCCTTTTTCTACCCGAAGGAGTAGGCAGTGGCAGTTAAGCCTCGACTCGCCGTTATGTTTACGTCCCAAATGGAATAGGTGGTGAACCTATTGCCTATTTGAACCTGAATTTATTTCGAAAATTCATTCGTGTGAGCCAGGATTTACAACCGCGACCTCTGGATTCAGAAGCGAAGTCTCGGTGGTCCAGTGGTCTAGCACCCGACCACTGGACCACCGAGACTTCAAGTTCCACAAATTTAATGTAAGTAATGATTTTATAATTCAACTACTGGTTCAGGGATTACGAGTACAAACTAAGATTTCCCGAACATTATGTGTGATAAATATCTAAGTCCAAGTGGAATTGGATTTAATATATTAGCGACACCTATTTGGGACCAAAATGCTAATTTGGTGTGTTGAGACTAATTGAGCTGACCAGCTCACGGGCATTTTAATAGAGGGGATGAAATCTTATTCGTTAAATATCAAGCAAGAAATGTAAGCACTTGCAAGTGGTAGGGCCAAATTTGCTACATGAATGGACTAGCTCGATCGGTGAAATTCCACGACCTATCAGAACAATCGACGTAAATTTGCACATGTCGCATTTCGTTCGGTGAGAGAGATCACTCACTCCATCTCACGCCTCTAAAGGCCGGCAACGCAACTGTAATACTATCCGTATCTATAGGCGGCGCTGGTTGCTTACCATCAGGTGTTAATCTATCATTCTGTAAGCGTCCTTTTACTTTTTCTACTTTTTATTTGTTACACGACTCTATGTACTGCGTGACAAAAATTAATAATGGAACCCCAGCATCCGTAGTGCAAGGTATTTACTATGGCTGACAAAAATAAAGTATTCTTTGGCAACATTAAAGTAATCAAGGAGGAAATAAGAGAATAATTATTAAGTCGAAACTCATTACGTACAAGCATTACACATTGAAAATAACAAACAGATTACATTTTATCCAACAATGTGATATCACGAACGACATACTTCCCCAAGTACTAATTACTTTTGACGAAATATGAAAATTAACTCAATTAGACTTGACGTAAAAAAATTACATTTATCACAGCAGTTCGCATAATTATAATATTATAAATGACTCTAAAGAAACTTTGTAGTATTTTTTTTAAATTCAACTAGAGGTTAAGTTAGTGTTTTTTTTTTATTTGGTCAGAAACATTCAAACTTTTTTATATCATACCTTTAACAATCAAGAGTGTACCGAAAACTAATGCCAGATAATTTTCAAGGATTTCAAAAATTGTCGCCCAGATTTTTATCAGACAAATATTTAAAAAGTAGTAGAGTCTTGCATTTCGCTGCATGAATGGGCCGGCACGAGCCATGAAATACCACGACCTCTCAGAATATCGACTTAGACTTGAGGCTCGTGCGGCATTTCGTTTGTTGAGAGAGGTATCCTGAGGCCCAAGCCCCTTTCTCCCTCCTTATCCTCCTACTGCCTTTAAGGGTGGCAAGGCACCACGGCGGTTATGAGCAGTGAGAACTTGCCATCAGTTAACCCACTTGCTTATTTGCCCTCCTATCCCATAAAAAATACAAATAATTCTGCGTTTCTTGATATAATTACCGCTGCCTATACCTATAAATATCAAAGCCGTTACGAAATATTTACACTTTAAGTCTATAACTTTCAAAATAGAAGGATACCAATGAAGCAATTGTAATTATTTGCGAGTCAAGATTCAGAACACTTTGCCAAACTTCGATTGTAGTCTTTAAAACGTTTTGTAAATTTCATCAATTGAAGTTAAACCTTGTTTGAAGGACCTTCTTTTATTCGAGACACGTTCTGTTAATATAATTTCTTCGTATACAGTCAAATATATACGTAGATAAAATTAAGTTCATAAATTTACTGACATCCCCTCTGACGCCGCATTCGATTCTAAAGAATTTTTATATGAAACGACGACGACTTGTCTTTAATTATTTTGTCAGAAGCGTTTTTGTACCAGCTATTTACCTTATTCTTAACTTACCTTAACCTTTTTTTGTAATATCACATTTATTACTCCTTTTATGAAAATTCCAAACATGGTTAAAGAAATTTTACAAAGATATTCTTTCATCTCGTAGAGTGCATGGATTCGTAAGTAAATCTAAGTATAGATTCGAAACTAAAGCTCGAAGACATCACACCAACAGACGTCAGAAGTCTTATAAACTTTGAATAATAAAACGGGAAAGTTTTAATCCCTGAGGCAAACAAGAACAATGTTTTAAGTTTTACAAGAGTGTCTGTTTTTGTCTGATTTGATATATTTACTTATTCTTTTGTTTAGCAAGAGATCGACCGTGTTTCGTAGGTATTTATGAGAAATCTGCTCAGAGGTTTTTTAACAGGTTTATACTTGCTTATTTTCGTCAATAAAAAACCAAAAAAACCGACGCGCGTGCATGAAAAGAGTTATGAAAGTCAACGAAGCGAGTGAGGTGTGTAAGAATCGTGCCCTATGGCGCTCTGTTCTCTCTGCCTACCCCGCAAGGGATTTGGCGTGAAGTTATGTATGTATGTATGTATTTTCGTCAATATACTTCTGATGTGCGTGTTATCACGTTCTTTATAGATAAAAGCTCATAAAAGCATGAACATTTCACTATTTTGTTTCAAATATTTTTCTTTTACGAATTTGTTAATTGTAACTACTCTAGTCTACTCTGCTTCATTATTGTAAATGTAAAAATAATTTTCTTCAAAAAACGAAGTGTGTAATATTAAAATAAGATGAGTTATCTATTTACATAATACACTAGTTGAGCGAGCAAACTTTGTTTCGCAGCGGAAAATAAATAAAAAAGGTCATAGTGGGTTTACCCTAAGAGGTAGACATATGCCATCACGGACTTTTTTGGAGACCTTTTAAAGATAATATTGTTTGATCTATAACTTAGGATTCAACCAGCATTTCCAATTAAAGTGCTAAATCTCGAAAAAAATTATTTACTAGATGGTACATGAATTATACATACAAATCACCCTGCTGATACCCTCTATCTATTATAAAAAACGCATGAAAAGACATAACATAACATAACTTCAAGCCTTTGTTACCCGAAGGTGTAGGCAGCGGTTATAAAGCCTCGTCTCGCCGTTATGTTTACTTCCCAAATGGAATAGATGGCGAACCTATTGCCATACGGAGCACAAAGTTTTCAGTCATCGATATTTATCACACATAATTTCCGAAAAGTCATTGGTGTGAGCCAGTGTCAGGATTCGAACCCGGACCTCTGGATCAGAAGACGTTTCGTATTTTCAAGGATCTAAGCATAAGGGGACAGACAGCGGCAAGCGGTTTTGTTTTATACTATGTGCAGGTATGTGTTTAGTTAAATAAACACTCTTACTTTGTTCTTAATTACAATTATTGTTATTTATTGTCAATTTCAAGATCAAAAACTCAAATATTTGGTATAGCTGAAGAGTTGATATGGATTCACGAAACCAATTGGAAATTCTAAACGTTAGCATCAATTAGATTTATTATTGTTTAATTGAGAATCTAACAGTATTTTATAAACCAAACTGAAAGACGGATATTTTATTGAACGGTTCAATTCTTATAAGTTTACAGGTGTTCTGGTTAAGATTCCCTTCTAAAGTGCATGACATATTATATTGCAATTCCTGTATGTTTGACCATGTGTTGAAATCATAATACATACATACATATAATACTGAAAAACTGTGCTATTTATAATGTTATATCACTACTATTGATGGGTAAATAAGATACATACACAAAGTTGCTGCATATTTCCACCATCTAAACTTTCGCCGTTTAATTTCAATTTAATGCTTCTCGCTTTTAGTTTTTTCTTCCTATTTTCACCTTACGGTATCAAAAAGCGTGAAGAGAAAAAGATTACGAATAAAATATCCATGCAAATTTTGGATTAAGGGTGATGATGTCGTAAAAAGGGGCAACATTTTTTTAGATAACTCTGTGGCCATCATTTACATGTTTTTGTCGTATTCTCGGTTTGGACCTATGCAAAGCGAGCGTCGCCTGTCGTAATTCATGCAAAGATTGCGCCACCACATATATACCTACTTCAAATGTGTATCCAGGGCTTAATACAACCATGGTCTCACTGCGATCTTACTTACTGCGAACTAAGTGAAAAAAAAAGAACTTTATTTTATTTTTGTAATTTCCTGTCATTTTCTAAAGGATTTTCACCTATTCCATTTGGGACGTAAACAAAACGGCGAGTCCAGGCTTAACAGCCACTGCCTACACTTTCAAGTAGAAAAGGCGTGAAATTATGTTTATATGTTTGTTTATGTTCTAAAGGATGCTGTTAAATCACGACTTACTGATTTTTTACGTCCCTAATGGAATACGTGGTAACGCTTAATTCCATGCATCTAACGATCTATCGATATTGAAGGTAAGGATAAAGTAGGCATATATTTGACAATAAGGCCTATTTAAAAAAACCTTAAATGCTAAAAAGTACTCATTATCTAAAAATCTCTTACGAAATAACACTTTCATTTCTATTCTGCTTATACCGCTATTATATAACTGAATACATAATCAACTTTTCCAAGGTATTCTTAATCCCCGAGCATTCTATTGTTGACACAATATGTCTGCGCGACCCAGAAACGAACCTGGTGCACTGCACTTACTTTACTCAGGATACTTAATGCTAGCTATAAGTCCAAGTTTGAGTGGTTTTCTGTAACACTTTTCTGTGCTATGTTGCCTACTGACGGAAAATAAGGGCTGCTGTTGCCCAATAATTATATACGCTATGAATTCTTCAAAAAATAGGGGAAATTTTCTTAGTTATTTGTGGATATATTTTTTTTTACAAATTCACGCCTTTTCTACCTGAAAGTGGAGATAGCGACGATTAAGCCTGATTGCCATAAACAGCACAGTCACTCATCGATATTTGGCAGACATAACTCCCAAAAATTATAGCAGGAAGATAATAGGAATATACGACCAGTGTGTCCAACAAATATTTTGTTTCGCTATTAACATTGACATAATGAGTTTTGTTGACCAATTTACTGTCAATGGAGTTTAAAAAAATATTTATGTGTCAAAGAAAAATTATCCTTTAATTATTAATTCATAAAAATTTAGAACGAACGAACAATTATCTAGCAACAATAAAAATAAAAAAAAAAACATTAAAAGCATTTGGCAGAGAGCAGAGGCGTACGCGAACAGAAAGTGCTTTGAACGTTAAAACAATGGACTCGCCGAGACTAATTAAGAAGAAAATTCCCTTGCTATTTAAGTTGATGAACACTTTTAAGCAGTCTCTTAATATAAAAGTACATATTTACTAATATGTGTTCATGAGTGTAACTTAATAAGTATGCGACTGTGAATATTGTCTAAATTTAATCAAATAATAAACTGCACAGTGAAATGAAAATAAAAAAATTTTGAAAAATGTTTTTCTCTAACACTTTTCTTCATCAACAGCTTTTCTGATACAATTAATTAAAATAAGTCAAAGTTGTAAGTCGTCACATAATATTTTTATGTGGCTCTAACAATATGATCCTCCTGAAGCGATTAATAAAATTTAAAAAAACGTGAAAAATAGCTTTAATTAGAATATACATAGGTGGAACCACACGATGGTTTAAACAGTGGTTTTATGGGGTTTTATTTTGATGACAAATTTTCGGAAACTTTTCAGAAATCAGTGGACTTAACTTCACCCCTCGTTCTACCCGAAGGTGTAGACAGTGGCTGCTAGCCTCGACTCACTGCTACGCGTATAAAAAAAAATTATTGCTAACCTATTACCATACACCGGGCACAAAGTTGTCAGTCATCGATATTTATAACACATCATTTCCGAAAAGAATTCTAAGAAATCAGTGGTGTAAACCCAAAATCGAACCCACGACTTCTGAATAAGCTATCAAAAAAGTGAAAGAATAAGGGTTGTTATTACTATTTAAATATTCATTCCCCTTTATTCGGTGTGAAATATTAAAACCATTCATTTCAACTTCATCTTAAGTATTTTTGCTTACAAAGGATCCAGTTAAGGTTCGCCCTGAGGGTTGACCACAAAAAGATAATTTCTCGTGTTGTTCAACCATTACAAAAACTTAGGCATGGAGTGCGTAAGATATTTTTCATTAAATACCTTTTAAAATGTGTTTAGACGACAGTTAAAAACATTGTCTTGTTTCATCTGACCACTCAATAACCTATTTGAGAGATTTCTTTGAGACAGTTAGGGATGCGAACTTGTTTTATATTATTTCAGCCCACTCAATAACCCATCTAAGAGAATTCTTATTGCGGTAAACTTTTCAGAAATCAATGTCTGAAAAATATATCACTTGAATTCAACAACACAAATGAAAACTGTGCGCTGTCTTGCAAATCAAACTGTAAATACTAATAATAAAATTATTTCAAAATAGTATTTTTTAATCGAATCGTACAAGTTAGTCTCATTATTGCAGGGTTTAAAACTTATCGTGAGAGTTCATTTCAAATAATTTTCAATATGTGAAGTCTATCAAGATAAAAAAGCTTTCAGATTAATGGGGAATTGGTGAAAAATTAGTGAGTAAGATTATTTTAGCATAAACTTATTTATTATTGGCTATTATGTGCAGCTGTATTAGATATTGTAACATCATTCTTCATTTCATCATCTGTAATGAAATCAATAAATTTATGTGCAAAGAAACGTCATGTCTTATAATAATGTTCTTACAAAAAAATACACTGGCTACAGTCTGATGTCGACTATTATAATATTCCTGTGAATATTTATTTGCGTCGACTTGAGATGCAAAGTACTCTTCTGCATTCATAATCTAGATCTACATTAAGAATCCAAAAGAAGCTCATTGCGTTTGGCAGAGACCTAACAATGCTTATTGTTATATCTTTATATTCATGCTTTATGTATGCATGTAGGCTTCAATCTATTGTCTGAAACTAGGCCTCGTTCCTCGTACAAGTATTTATTCTGATATCACCCAATTACTGTGGCTGAAATTGAAGTAATAAAAATATACATACTTTTTCAGAATTTGATAGTATCGGTGGTCCAGTGGTCGAGCACCCCGCTTCTTAATCCAGAGGTCGCGCGTTCGAATCCTCCCATTGGCTAACACCAATGACCTTTCGAAATCAATTTCGTAAGTTATGTGTGATATATATCGATGACTAAATACTTTGTGTCCGGTATGGCAATAGGTTCGCCACCTATTCCATTTGGGACGTAAACATAACGGCGACCCGAGCCTTAACAGCCTTCGGGCTTATGTTTTTCAAAATTAATTAATAAAAATTATACAGTGTATTGAATTATTTTTAATGAAATACCAAAAAGATGTATTAGTGACAAACGTGTCTAAGGAGCGAGTGAGGTGCATAAAAAGGATATTATGTGATGGTCTGTTGTCTCTGCCTACTTCGTAAGAAGATCATCGTTCAGCTATGTTTGTATTATAACATATATAAACAGTTTCACAAAACGCGCAAATAATATCGAGATATCGAATTAACAAATTGATGACATCTTGATTAAGGTAGCATATATCCCTAAGATACACTAACAATTTAAATGGTAATCCCAAGCCAAATCCTCTTTAAGCTGGTATCAAACATTTAATATAGTTTACTTTGGATCATTAAATTAAAATATTTTATACATTAAATTTCTACTTACCTATTATATGTACAAATTTTTATTTACCGGCCATTATCAGCACCAGTACCTTTGACTTCTTGGCATGTCGTGTTCATTTAAAATCTTAGACAAAGTGGAAACGCCTCATGTAGACAAGAGCAATTGGCAAAATGCCTGCTCACACGGTAGGTCTTCTGGCGAAGAAAAAGGATACTTTATATTTCGCTATAAAATAGGGAATGCTTAAAACTTCTAGATTAAATATATTAATACCAGATCCGTAACTGATACCTTCATTTAAACCAACATTTGCAATCGGCTTAATACAGATTATCGGATTAGCTTAAAGAGAAAAAATAAACTCTCACTGGTACAGAATGAGCTCCATTTTCTCGAGGAATAGAAAATGAGGCTTGCTAAGATTATTGTATAGAGACGTGAATTGCTTAAATTTTTTTATTAGTGAATTATTATAATGTAGAAATCTTAGTAGTTTTGTATGGATTTCTAATATGAGACATAATGTATGCATTAAGCAGATTATCAGTTTATAATGTATTTTTAAATTTTTCTACAAAATATCAGATTCAAAAATAAGAAAATAATATTTTTTTCTAGTTGACACAGCGGACTTAGTTTCGCCTCAAAAAAGAATTAAAAATGGTCACTGTGGGTTATCCCTAGACTTTGCCATCGCAGACCTTTTAAAGGTTTATAATAATGTGTAAAAGAATAATAACAAGAAAGCAACTTAGTTTTATACTATGTTCAATGAATATTTATATTCAATAAATATCATTATTATTAATCAAATATTTGCTATATTTACTACGGTGATATTATATGGCAAAAAAAAATCCAAAAGTTTTGTTGCCATTGTATTAATCTTAGGGTAATTTTCAAATCTACGGACATATTAAATAAATCAAAGTTCCGGTGTCGACCCTTCTAAAAACGGGAAGGAGGCACCCGGAGAGTTGGGTTAGTAACGGTTTTCACACAATCCTACCACTTTTCCGGCCAGAGGGGCGTACGTATGGATCCATATTTGCCACATGTCAATAAAAAAACGCTACTTTATACATATCCGTGAAAAAATTACCCACCTCTTGGCACGGTGGGAAATAAAAAACTATTAGGAATCATGGATAACAATTTAATGGGGTTGGTTGTAAGGGGTCGCAGTGGGATAAGTGGGATTTGGTGTTTGTACACTTCATTGTCGGCTGGGGAACATTTATTTTAAAGTTTAATATGTACGTGGTCCTGTTTCCCGGCGAAGCCTTCGCGTTTTAATTATTCCATAGAGTGTATAAAAGTAGACTAAAGTTGTACGTGGTTATTTCAAATTTATTACTGTGTTAATACTATTTAACAGTTAGTTGTTTTTGAAAGAAAATATATTATTCTGTCGTAGTAGTCTGATACCCTTACTTCTTATTAAAACGTCAAAAGCTTCAAGTCTTTATAACTTTTGAAAATAACTTCGAAAAATCATTGGTGTGAGCCAGGATTCGAAGCCGCGACTTCTTGATTCAAAAGCGGTGTGCTCGAGCACTGGACTACCAAGATTGTAAACAGTTTACATTTTCGCTTCTTTCATTATCATTGATACGTTTAATTTTAAAAACTATACGCACCGCTAACTCTTACAAAGTGTATTTATACTTGCAGGAAATGCTTAATCAAAGTGTGTAAACCGCATTAAAATGTTGGGTACCGCATTTGAGTGATTACATAGTTCTCCGATTTTGCCGAGAGAGTAAATGCTATTACTGTAGTAAAATGGTGTGTATTTAGTACGTTTTCCCTCCAGTGATCTTCTGTGAAAACCATATTATTAAATATGTGTTCATTAATTTAAAACAGCCTTGTTAGTCTGAGTGAAAACGAGTGTCTTGGTAGTTCTCGACTCCTACATTCTTCTGTTTTTTGCACTGTATATCTCCTTAGTAAATTATAATATTGATATAATAACAAAATTGTCATTGAATATATAAAAAGAAAATATTCATCATTTATATCTTGTTTGTATAATGTTTTCTTTTAAGCAGATATTTACGTATGTACCATCTAGTCTCTGACAGTCTCGGTGGCGCAGTGGGCGAGCGCACGGGCTCTGATCCAGAGGTCCGGGGTTCGATTCCAGACACTGGCTCACACCAATGACTTTTCGAAATTGTTTTCGGAAGTTATGTGTGATAAATACCGATGACTGACAAACTTTGTGCCCGGTATGGCAATAGGTTCGCCACCTATTCTATTTGGGACGTAAACATAACGGCGAGACGAGGCTTAACAGCCGCTGCCTACACCTTCGGGTAACAAAAGGCGTGAAGTTATGTATGTTACCATCTAGTAGCAGTATTAATTGATACCAAATCTGCGAGCTTAGTATAATCTAAACTAACTGTTTAGCGATGTGTTTTGATTAAAATAACTGATTTCAGGAATTTCATTATTTTCTCGTATTTCAGATAGAAATTTATTTAAATTCTCCAACATCGCAAATTTTAACTGGTTGAGTTTCTGAATATTGCGTGAGAAATGTTTCTATCCGCTGCCGCATTCCTTAGATCTTTGCAATTATGGAACGTTAATTGTTTTTAGATATTGAAGGCATTTATGTAGTAAAATTCGCAAAAAGATTTGATAGTATTTTTTTCTTCTATAATTATAAGGCCTTTGCTACAAAAAAAATCCCAAACTCAGGAAACAAGAGCCGAAAGTCGAAAACCTTTAGAAGGAAATTCCAGGAATGGTATTTACAAAGCGAATAATTTTAAAATAACAAGAAATTGCGCACCTGAAAGAAAGAATGTGTTAGACACTCTTTCTTTCTAACAATAATTAAAAGATGTTTTAAGTTTTAGTTGAAAATGTTTGAATAACGGAATAAGGTTTACTTACCGATGAAAAGATGAACAAGATCTTGTGCAGGAACCAAATGGAAGAAGACTACCAACTATATCGTACATTATTATTATTTAACATAACCTCACGCTTTTTTCTACCCGAAGGTGTAGGCAGGGGCTATAAAGCCACGTCTTGCCGTTATGTTTACGTCCCAAATGGAATAGGTGGCGAACCTATTGCCATACCGGGCACAAAGTTTTTAGTCATCGATATTTATCACACATAATTTACGAAATTATTGTCTTTCAATAACAAATAATGCCAATAATGCTAATAATATTATTTTAGACTAGTCATGAAATACTTCAGAGTAAATGAACAATTTAGTTATTCAAACAAATGTCAATCCATCCTGAAACTTCCGGTCCGGTATGTTACAGTCACTTAGTTTTGTATGTGTCTGTATGTCCATGAGTGTTGTATAACTTCATTTCAACACGATTGTCATTGTTTGTTCACAAAGAGCTGCTTGATGCCACATGTTACCGGGACTCCTTGATTATGTATTCGAAATAATAATATAAGTCTTGGTGGTCCACTGGTCGAGCACTCCACTTTTGAATCCAGAGGTCGAGAGTTCGAATCCTCACATTGGCTCACACCAATGAATTTTAGAAATTTGTTTCGAAAGTTAAGTGTGATAAATATCTATAAAAACTTTATGCGCGATATATAGGTTCGCCACCTATCCATTTGGGACGTAAACATAACGGCGGTTTGAGGCTTAACAGACACAGTCTACACCTTCGGGTAGAAAAAGGTGTGAAGTTCTGTTGTGTTGTATTAAAATTTAATTATCACGGTCACATTTATCTATAAGGACCTGGTGATGATGCTTTAAAAACATACGAACAGTATACGATGAGATATGACAGTTAAAAAATTTGATTGAGTTGTAAAAAATGGTGTTTTATAACGCTTTTTTCTTCTGCCTCCCGCCTTCTGCTTTTTTCTTGGCGTGAAGTTTGAGGTAACTAAATAAAAGCCAAATAAACTGCAAATCATAAAAAAGGAAAATACAATACGTTTTCCACACATCGATTTTTGTTTAACTTACTCAGAGAATAAACTGTTTCAAATTTCTACGTGTCTTAATTTTAATCTAAGATAATATGAAATATTATGCACATAGAAGTCACAAGTATAAAGAAACTAATTAGGGTAAATACTGAGTTGTCGCCATTATACAGATAAAACGGGGTCTGGCACCGAAGATTGAAGTGGCCTTATCCATTATTTATCCAAACGTCCAATCATAATTACTTCAATTAGTTAACTGGTCCAATTAAGAATTTCCATTTATCTACTCTGGATAGCGGCATTTTCTTATTCTAGGCGTTGTGTTCTAGTGAGATTAATGTACGTGGCTTAAACATTTCCCTGTTACGTATTTGTGATATATTAATTTCAATTATTTATGTATCAAACTAGTTGACCCAGCGAAATTTTGTTTCGCCTTTAAAAAAAATAACAAAAAATAAAAATGGTCTTAAAAATCGACGCGCGTTCATGAAAAGAGTTATGCAAGGCAACGAAGCGATTGATGTGTGTAAGAATCGTGCCTTATGGCGCTCCGTTCTCTCTACCTCGCAAGGAATTTGGCGTGAAGCTATGTATGTATGTAAAAATGGTTATTGTAGGTTATCCTTAAGAGATAGACATACAACACAGCGTACTTTTTTGTGTTTTGTATAAGTTTTGCTGGATTATACTATTAAAATACATTGTTTGTTGTTCAGCCAGCGTTAACAATTAAAATGCCAAATCTCGAAAATTATATCAGTTTTTTACTACAATACTGAATTATATTAAAAACTACCTCGTTGATATCCTTTATCTAAGGAAAAAAACACAATAAAATCTATATTTCTATAGTTAAAATCTATAAAACCAATAAAGTTAATGTGCAAACTCCTTCACTGGGTCTTTTATTAGAATCTTTCAGACAGACGGTACACAAGTAACAAATATATTTTTCGTATACAAATTATTATTGACAAATCAACCAGAACTTTGCTATTTACAGAAGGTACATTAACATTGAACAGTCGTGGCTAAAATTAAGTTACGACTTAATCTTCCTCTACAGCCACTTTAGTGGGATTACAGGGACCTATAACTCTGCATGTTGGTTAGTTTCCAAATAGAAATTCACTTTAAACTAAGTTAAAGCCAGTTTAATCTTTCTCTTTGTATTAATTTGGTTCCGTGGTTCTATAAAATATCTTCCTTCCTGGTAATGTATTGAGATCGTAGTTGACCAAAATTCATTTGACCTCTAACTACAAGGACCTTTTCATTTACTAAGAGATTTTTTACTTTTGGTAAATTTTACTTTTCCTTTTTTTATACTAAGCAATGTTGATAAAATGCTGTTAGTACCTATTATATAACATAACTTCACTTCTTTTTCTACCGAAAGATGGAAAGATGTAGAAAGCGGGTTTCAAGCCTCGACTCGCCGTTATCTTTACGTCTCAAATGGAATAGGTGGCGAACCTACAGCCATACAGCGGACACAATGTTGTTAGTCATCGATATTTATCACTCATAACTTCCAAAAATAATTTCGATTAGTCACTGTTGTAAGCCAGGATTCGAACCCACGACTTCTTGATTCAGAAACGGGGTGCTTGACCACTGGACCATCGAGACTTACTAAGTACCAATTACTTAGGAAAATGTTAGATATTAATCAGTTTTTGTACCCTTGCGCCCTTTTCATTCAATCAATCGAATGTTATGTATCGATTCGTCGAATTTTTACCCTCCAAACATAGTAGGTAGCGGAAACTATTGCCATACATATGCTTTATGTGTCATCGATATTTATCAGAAAAAACTTTAAAAAAAACCGCTAAGATTCGAACCTACAACTTCGAACAACCTTCGTACCATCAAGAGAGATTTTCACGGGAAATATTTTTTTCAAGATTTTAATTTTAATAACTAATGAACTTTAACATCATAATCCATTCGTCTCTATTTTTATTCCATATTATAAATTTTAATAAGTACGACAAGCTCTAAAATTCACAGCCTAATCTTGCAAAGAACCGTAAAAGACGGAAGTACTACTCTTATAATAACTTAATTCAGAAAATATACGAGGCCATGTTATAATATATAATATTATATTATATAAAGGAATAACAGCATCTTGTTGTTGTGTTTTCATAAGGATGGAAGAAAACTTTAGTTTATTCTGGTGTATGGAAGAAAAACATATACCTACACAGAAACTTTACGATCGAAAGAAAAGAAAACCGAGTAAGATATTATTAAAATTTTAGTAATAGAATAATAAATTAAAAGCAAAAATCCTTTTTAAAGAAGCTTTTATTTAAGCGCTCTAAAAATAAGAAAATAATATTTCCTTAAAAATTTCAAGTATCAACTTAGAGCCTCAGTATGTACAATTTATATAATAATAAAAGCTTGTCGCGCGAGTTGTAAATAATCTGTACTAATTTTATAATGTCAAATCAAATCAGAATAGCTTTATTTACACGGTTAAATATAGTCCGTAAATACAGATATTTAACTTATTATTATATTAAAAGCATAACATATTAAAATACAGTGTTCTGGAGGAAGGTGATGTTAGGAGCCTCAAAAACCGACGCGCGTGCATAAAAAAGAGTTATGAAAGTCAACGAAGCGAGTGAGGCGTGTAAGAATCATGCCTTATGGCGCTCTGTTCTCTCTGCCTACCCCGCAAGGGATTTGGCGTGAAGTTATGTATGTATGTATATTAAAACACGAGCGCTTGAGAAAATTGCCTCCTTGGAACAAAAACGCACAGACGATTCTGAGTGTAAGGTTGTCATGAGGATAAATGGGCAAAACACTCATGTAAATTAATGTACTAACTTTACTATATTATCTATTGCAATTTAATTACCTGCTTATAGGGAGTCAAACCTCGCGACAAGCTTTTATTATTATATAAATTGTACATACTGAGGCTCTAAGTTGATACTTGAAATTTTTAAGGAAATATTATTTTCTTATTTTTAGAGCGCTTAAATAAAAGCTTCTTTAAAAAGGATTTTTGCTTTTAATTTATTTTTTTATTTTTAGTTATAGCTGGCTAGGTTAGTGTCATTTCATTCCACGCATCATTAAAGCAAGTCAGTTTACCGCTTAATTTCAAACAATCCAGCTCTTCAATAAGGAGATCATCGAATCAGCTTGGAGCTTTCTTTTCTATTTAATCGCAATGATGATTTTTAATTCATAGCCATATTGTAGAAATGCATAAAAAATGTATTGTATTTATTGTATTGTATTTATTTATTTATTGTATTTATTTTAGAATGACGTCACATTATTTTTCGAGTTATTCTCAACAAGCCCTTTCATTTGATACCCATATTGTAGAAATGCAAATATGGTGGAATATCCGCCATATTGGATTTAAAATGACGTTATATTATTTTTTGAGTTAATTTCAACAAGTCCTTTCATTTGATACCCATATTGTTGAAATGCAAATATTTTTCCCGCCATATTGGATTTGGAATGACGTCATATTTTTTTTCTTGTTATGTACTATTAACAAGCCCTTTCGTTTGATATCCATATTGTAGAAATGCATTAACAAAACTGTTCCTCTATCTTGGATGATCCGCCATGTTGGATTTAGAATGACGTCACATTATTTTTTCAGTTGTTCTCAATTTGCTCTTTCATTTGATACCCATATTGTACAGAAGCTTAAAATATGTTTTCCTCCATCTTGGATATTCCACCATATTGGAATTAGAATGACGTCATATTATTTTTTGAGTTACACTCAATAAGCCCTTTCAAATGATACCCATATTGCATAAATGCATTCAAAATATCCATTCCTCCATCCTGGGTGGTCCACCATATTGGATATAGAATGATGTCACACATCATATCATGCATTGTCATCCAAAGTAAACGTGTATGCAAAATTTCAGCTCAATCGGTTGAAGATATCTACTTCAAAATTGAGTTGCAAGATTCCACCGAACATACATACTTACATACATACATACATACATACATACATACATACATACAGTGCAAGTTAAATAAAAGCTTTTAATAATAACCTTTTAAAACTATAGTTTGACATTTTACCTATCTACCCAAAGACATCTCTCCAATTTATAGGAACTCATCTATCTAAACAGTGGTAGAGTCTTACAGTTCGCTGCATGGATTGGCCGGCTCGACCGGTGAAATACCACAACCTCTCGGAATAACGGCGTGAAGTGGCTTATGCCGCGCTTCCTTCGGTGAAAGAGGTATTCAGAGGCCCGATCCCCATTCCCCTGCCCAACGCACCACGGTGTTCATGGGCGGTGAGATGCTCGTTTATCCTGCTATACCATGAAAAAAAACCTCTCTATGGAACATTTTACGGAGATTTTACAACAAAATACTTAGTGTATATAATAATAATAATAATAATATCTTGGACACAATACACACAGCGCCCTCTAGCTCCAAGCTAAGCAATTAAATGCTTGTGTTATGGATACTAGATAACGGATATTAATACATATATACTTTTCTTTTGTAAATACATACTTATAATACATAGAAAAACAGCCAGACGCCACACTAATATTCATGTTTGTCACAAATATTTGTGCTCGGGTGGGAATCGAACCCCCGACCTCATTGCTGCAGCCGGTAGTTTTACCAATGCGCCACGAGGCCCGTCAATCGATATAACCGACCGATCGACTATGGATCCTAGACTATTGAAGCCACTGAAATTTCGGATTATTCCCAAAAAAACGAACGTGTCTCCCAGTTCTTTGAAACACATTTCCGACCCTTTTTTCAGTAGCTGCGAGGAAATATATTAGATATTTAATGATTTTATATAACGTACGGATCGTTTCGCTCACATATTATATTTTTAGAATTATATTTAGACAATGTTATTGAAATTTTAGACTCTAGAGAATATGTATTTTTGAAGAAATACTTCTTTTGGCGTGTTAGGTAAAAATTATTAGAGTAAATATGTGCGCATCGCATCTATTTTCTATTGTTAGTGCCATTTTTTTTCCTACAAACGTAGAATAAGCCTAAAGATGATTCTTTCGAAAAGATTTTTATCTTTTTTTTTTCTATATTCCTCAAAGATGTGAATGTGTGTTTTATCGTCCAACTGCAACACATTTTCTGTCAAAACATTTTCTTTTTATCGCTATTCCTACTTATTCTTAACTTATTCTTATTCCTAACTTAGAACATAACAGCCGAGAAAGTGGTTCACCACACAATCATTATGTTTCTAGTATTTATTAAATGGTTATGCATTACGGACAGTTAATTTGATAAATAACCTCCGGGAAATATTTCTCTTTGAGAAAAAACAGAGAGAAAATTTTAATTTATACTATTTATTGCTTGTGACTTATGTCGTGTAGTCTAAATTTTATACAATCAGGTTACGTGACCAGTTGTTCATCTCATCGAGACCAATCATTTCATATTACTCCTGACATAACAATTGGTTCTGTTGGCAACTTATGACCACAATTTACCTTCTAAGATAGTAAATTCTCTCTAAAGCCTAAAGCCTAAGCATAAAGACGACACTCGTAAATAACTCGATATTAGAAATATATTAATCAACACTAATCTTAAAAACACAGCCTAGTTTTGGGGTAAGAGACTTAGTGTAATCAATCATTTTCAAATATAGATTTACATATACAAAATACAGAGTACTTTATTCATTTTAAATAGATATATATAATATATTGATGTCATTTGTATTGTAATTGCTACACATTCATTTTTAGAATTTATTTGGTTACAATAATTTATTGACTCAAGTAATATCATTCTCTTTTAATGCGTACTGATCTTCTCATGAAAACATCATGTTCCTTCTGTATCACAGTCGAGACGCGTCGCTCGTAAAAACTACATTAAAACAACCTGAACCTTATTATTTTTGTACAAAAGTAATTTAATGTTACAACACACAGTTAATATTTAATATGGCGGCACCGAGCCACTTTCACTTATTACCAGCGCCTACAGGATTTCCATCTTTATTTCAATGGAGTATTTTGGCTTTATCATACATACCCTCGTCCCGATTGGAATAGGTGGCAAACCTATTGCAATACCGGGCACAAACTTTTCAGTCATCGATATCTATCACACTTAACTTTCAAAAATAATTTTGAAAAGTTATTGGTGTGAGCCAGGATTCGAACCCGTGACTTCTTGATTCAGAAGCACCCCGCTTCTCCCCGCTCGACAACTGGACTACTGAGACTTATGAGCCTTACGAACTAATAATTGTCTCTTGGTTGGTTCCGTCTACGAGAACCTTTTCACAGACAGCGGATTCTAATGAATCAATAATTTTATTATTCGGTAATGTTGGTAATGTTACCAATGCACCACGAGGCTCGTGAATATCTTCACCCATATGACGAGAAGAACCGGTATAAAGATGTGTATAAACGTATTTTTTTCTTAAATATTTTTAAACCTTATATCGAATATGCAACTACGATTTGTCAGCCTATAATACAATAATTTATTTAGTAAAGTAAATAAATTTCGTAGTATAATATTATGTTTTATAATATATTACTTATTTCAAAAACATTACATCAATTCGCAACCACAATCTGCAGCAATGAAGAGGGAGAACAACAGAGATTCAAGTTATCATGGTAAGAACCTGACTGGGTCTGACCATCAGATGTCTGCGTATTCTGCCACTTTCCTCTCCTTCTTTGATAGTATTAATAATATCATAGCAACAATACTTTTCATTTACATACTACAAGATTATAAGCTATTTGTTATATTCAGTCGTTCATACATAATTCATCATGTTCCATTAGATATACTGGCTGGAACAACCCATTATGCCGTATAAGAAGTATTTTATGTGAGTTTTTTTTTCTTCACTTATGTCATTATTGCTCAGATTTATCACAATTATGTCGGTATTATTCGCTGTTTAATAATAATCGTAAAGAAATAGTTGTCTATTGTTTCTACCACTTTATTTGAAGATAAATAGTAACAATGATTAAGGATTCGTGGCGTTTCTTTAAGGTATTTCAATAATATTTTCCTTCTATTTGTGAAAATATCAAATGTGGTGATTTATCAAGCTTTTATTATGATATAAATTGTATATACTGAGGCTCTAAGTTGATACTTGAAATTTTTAAGGAAATATTATTTTCTTATTTTTAGAGCGCTTAAATAAAAGCTTCTTTAAAAAGGGTTTTTGCTTTTAATTTATTTATTTTGGACATTAGTAAACATCTAAGAAAAATTAAAAATAGAACCGTATACATTTTATTTTAGAATTTATGTATTCTAAAAATGTATTGCCAGCCATTTAATATATATATATACGATGGAATGGATAACAATACAGATACAGTACAAATATTCATCAGCTATTAAATTACAATACGGGTGTAGTCAGCGAATATTTTTTTAACCGTAAGTTTTATAGACTGGTGCCACAATCTACGTTTAACCTTTCCACGTACTGTCCATTTTTCTAAGTAATATCGGCCATCACAAACAGCATAAATGTCTATTGTTTTACCACGGTGTGACTTTAAAACTGGTAAAAATTTTAAATGGACGGTTCACGGTTCGGATAAAATTTACCGCAGATTTTATTTTAATATAGGTAAAAAGATGTTTTATAATATAGAATAGAATTGCTTAAAGAATGTTTAATGTTAGGTTAAAATTTACTTAAAATCAAGATCTAATGGTCGGTATATCTTTGAATTATGAAATAGGTACATACATACATAACTTCATGCAAAATTCCTTGTGGAGTAGGCAGAGAGAACAGTGCGCTGATAAATCTTTTCCTGCACGCGCGATTTATTTTTGAGGCACATACATCAATCAATACTTTAAAATAAAAGCTGGTAAAAGTACTATTTGAATATTTCAAAGCGCTTCTCGTATTTTTATTCAATACCAAGTTTATAATTACCTATGATTCTATATTACAGAAAAACAGTAAAATTAAAAGTAATAAATAGTAATATTTTGTAAATGAAAGAAGTCTCTTACCGAGTGAAAAAAGAAAAATGTGTAATTACTTAGAACTACAAATAAGTTAAATATTAATATCCAAAGTTCCCATTTACATTGTTTGAGTGAAGCGTCAAATGAAATTAGATTTACACCGAAAATTTCAAAGTTTGAATATCATTTATTTGTTTATTATTTAAATTATGTATTGAATAAGTTAAAACGTCGTTTAAGAATTTATAACTGAATAAATAAAGTATTTACTAACAGATCAGAAAGTATTTACTATTCATTGTCAGTTTTGAATACTTAATCGTTAAAGTTTTTTATTAAATTGGCCAGTAACAATGTCAATAAAGTGACAGGTGAAGCTAAACCATGCGTCCAAGTTTGACGGGCCTCGTGGCGCATTGGTAAAACAACCGGCTTCAGCATTGAGGTCGGGGGTTCGATTCCCACCCGAGCACAAATATTTGTGAGAAACATGAATATTTGTGTAGCGTCTGGATGTTATTTTATCTATCTATATATATATATATAAGAGATTTCCACCTATATATTGACTCATCACGATATCTCTGGAACCATAAGGCGTAGCGACTTGAAATTTGGTAGGATTATTCCTTTCGCCGAGTAGAGGTCAGCTAAGAACGGATTTTACGAAATTCCACCCACAAGGGGGGTTGCGGGGGTGTTAACAATGGAAAATAATATATCGTAACCATAAGGCGTAGCGACTTGAAATTTGTCGAAGATATTGCAGTATTAACATAGCGGGGCAGCAGTTATTACTTTTGATGCGAAACAGAGTTCGCCGGGTCAGCTAGTGTATTATAAGTATGTATTTACAAAAGAAAAGTATATATGTATTAATATCCGTTATCTAGTATCCGTAACACAAGCATTTAGTTGCTTAGCTTTGAAACTAGAGGGCGCTGTGTGTATTGTGTCCAAGATATTTTTTTAAGTGTACTTGCGTCAGCTCTAAGACGACGAGCACGTATGAAAGGAGTTATGCAAGTAAAAGGAGCTCTGTTTTCTCTGCCTATTCTGGAAAGGACTTGGCGTAATCAGTCTAACGTAATAAATAATCGTATCTAAATCAGCATACATAAATTAGATTTTTTATCAATCTTTTCAATCGTTAGGTGTCGCAAACTGACAAATCGTGTCAGATACATGGCAATAGGCTCGTCACATACACCATGGGACCAAATATATCAGGCAATAAGACGAGGCATTGCCGCTGAGAACACCGGATATTAAGTGCGTAAAAATACAAAAACTGTCAATCACGAAAACAATTTTTTATATACCAAAGTAATCAAACTAAGAGCTATTTTATCATTTAATATTTCGAGAAAACAATTTATTTAAATTAACTTAGATGGATTTGACTGCTCTGTTTTTTTTAATTATTTGAAAGCCAGCCAGCTATTTCGTATGGTACGTAAACATAATGGCAAGTCGAGGCTTAACAGCCACTGCCTACACTTTCAGGTAAAGAAAAGCGTGAAGTTATGAAGTTATATTTTATATGTATCCGACCTAATTGTGACTTAATCCTCTGTTTTATATACTCATATTACGTACACGCGTATTAGATACTGCTTTTTAAGTTAGAGTTTTCCGCTTAGCAGTATATACAGCCTCCTAATTTCTTTCTCTCGGTACTTACTTATATTGATTTTTCTCCGTTTAAATTTGATCGCTTTAGGCAACGCCTCTGTGGGAGTGCTATTAATTTAGTAACTCTCTAATTAATTACAGAATGGAAATTTTGAACATAGCTATTATCTTAAAAATGATGTAGCGTTAAGTAAATTGTTTGTTTGCTTCTTATTCTTTAACGTTGTTTTTATAATATTTATTTTTTTAAAGATTTGTTCTAATTCTTTTTTGGAGAATGAAATAAATGAAAGCTGGTTCGTAAGTTTAATTTGTTTGATAGAGTTACTATTAATAAGCGTATTAGAGATAGTATTTTTTGTCTTTTAGACAAGTACGTATGCACGCTGAACGTGGCACAGTTAACATTCCATTGTTTCAGTATCATCTGTACTGTTTTGCCAGGACACGTCTTGGTTTTGAAATGTCCTAGTTTTCAAGAGTATCTCGTGCAAGACCCTCTCACAAAGATATTATAATATTTGGATAACGAAATGTACAAAAAAAATATCTATCAGTTTTATTTGTATCTAATAGATACTGCAATAATAATTGCTATATGGTTCTGTTCTCTTTGCCTATCCCGCAAGGGATTTGGCGTGATCATATGTATGTATGCTATATAGCGTGTCAGCACTTTATAGACACAGATTTGATATCATTACTTTTAATTACTTAGTCTAAAGTCTTTATGAAATTTGTGTCAATTTTACGGCAGCTTTATGTGACAAGCACCTATGCCAAAGGTTCCGTCACCAAAATCTTTAAGAAATTTATTTAAAGGATACTTAAAACTTTGACCTAATTTAAGAGGGTAATATAAAATACTACATATCCCATGTAATCAGAACCTACATCCACCTACATCCTGCGATGTTTTACTTTGCAAAAAAAAAAATAACAAAGTAAAATTGTTTTATATAAGCCATGTCTGCAAATACCAAGTGCGTTTTTTTTTTCAGATTGACATTAAAGCAAAACATATTATAATTATATCAATAAAACTAACGGCCGCTTAGTTTCAAGTTTCAAATATTTGCAATTTATGTCAATCAAGTCCATTGACATGAAGCCATATAATGAAAATTGTAACCAAATGAAATGTCACAGCCATGATACATTATTTGTTGGCTTTCAGTCACTGTCCATTGAAGCCGAAGAGTTATTGTATCACATGAACTGCATTTAGGTTAATAACATATTAGCTATATTTTATATACCTACCAACAGTAAACGTTGTGGTACCAAGAAATAAGGTTTGCGATCAATAAATAAAAAATAGGGGTTGACGGTAGAGAAGTAAAAATATTGGGTGGCAGGTACTTTGCATGCATGATTCATAAAAGAAAATTAAAAAAGATCACAAACTTAAATGAAAAAATTAGGCTTGAGTTAACATTTATGGGAATGGAAAATAGATGTTGACCGATTATAAGAACTAACCGATATGCACACAAAATATGATGAGAATCGATCAAACCTTTTCCGAGGAGTATGGTAACTAACATGATGGTTATATATGACGGAATTGTATAAAATTAATTATTTTGATACATTCTTAATATTACTGTAAATCTTTATTAGTTATGAAGGGAAAGGCAGCTAACTAGCAAATAAGACAAGCCACAAAAAAATTAAATTCACTCAAGGTAAGCGACGAATGCTGCACAAAGACGTTTAGAGCACTCAGGCGTTGTCACCCTTAAAAATGGGATAAAGAGGAAGGTATGAACAGAAGAAGGAACATACCTCTCTCACCAATCGTAACGCGGCATAAGCTACTTTCCGATAACTTCACTGATAGGTATTTGCAATGCATGGCTATTACTGTTAATATTGTTGAAGAGATCAAACATTTCTGGTGAAAACAAACTTGGATGTTTGAAATGCAAGAATAATGGACGATGATGTAGATGAATGAATTTGTATATCTTGGATGCACTTTTGGATAGAAAGAGTAGAGAGAGAGTTTGTCGGTGTAAAAGTAAGAAAGAGCATTCCAATGGTTCCATGTAAAAAGAATGAATGATGCAAGATTGACTAAGCAGATATACCTACAATGCAAAATCGAAATGATGTAGGAGTCGAGGACGGCCAAAACACACATTCCATGACCAAATAGAACGTGTTCTGCAGGAAGGTGTTGTTAGGAGCCACAAAAATCAGCGCGTGCATGATAAGAGGAAAGTCAACGAAGCGAATGAGATGCGTCAGAATCGTGCCATATGCCGCTCTGTTCTCTTTGCCTACACTACAAGGGATTTGGTGTGAAGTTATGTAGATCAAACATAGGTACACACAAGATTGGTGTAATAAAGTAGTTTCATATCAAATCACGCGTTTTCTGTTCAACACATCATGCTGCGTGCTTATCAAAATAAAAATTATTTGGTATTTCATCAACAGCAATTTTCAACTTTCGTGTGAAATTCGGAACAAAAGATTTTATTCAATATAGCCTATAATTTATATAGAGAAACGTTGTCTTATCTCAGCCGGCAAATATACATTCGTACATTTAGTACTTTATAAACTTTGTTTGATAAATAAGTAATTAAAAAATTCTATAAAATCTAAAATTGTTGTTAAAATTATTATTAAGTTACACTTCGACGCTTGTCTTATCTTTGAATGATCAAACATTCAAAGATAAGACAAGCGTCGAAGTGTAACTTAATAATAATTTTAGTTAGAATCATATAACTACTTAGTTAACAGTTGGGTTACTCACTCAATTCGTTGAATTTTATATTATGGTTACTTAACCATAATATAAAAGTCAACGAATTGAGTGAGGCGTGTAGGAATCGTACCTTATGGCTCTGTTCTCTCTGCCTACGCCGCATGGGATTTGTCATGAAGTTATGTATGTAATTTATGTAAACATAACATAATATTACTTTTCTAACCGAAGGTGTAGGCAGTGGCTGTTAAGCCTCGATTCGCCGTTATGTTTACGTCCCAAATGGAATAGGTGGCAAACCTTTTGCTAACCGGACACAAAGTTGTCATTCAATGATATTTATCAAACATAACATTCGAAAAGCTTTTGGTGTGAGCCAGGATTCGAACCATGTTGATTTAGAAGCGAGGTGCTCGACCACTGGACCACCGAGACATTAATTGTATTTATATTGCTAGTAATAATTACTATATCAACAAGTCGTCGCCTGCACATTGGACCTTTTTTAAACGGTTTTATTTAGCTCACCCCGTTTGTTTTATTCTTGGGTCAAATTTAGTAATTCAAATTTCACCCTCTTCCTGTCAACCGATTAATCTGAAATTTTTTTTGAGATAGCCTCTGTTGTGCCACAAACAAAGATCAATCAATATTTAAAAGTTAGAAATAAATAAATTCTATAGTTTCGGAATCCATGGACAGTAAATATTCTATAATCTTTCATCTATTGTAGACACAATAGATGAAAGATTATGAAATATTTAAATATTCTCACTCATTCATTTAAATATTTTTCATATTTTTTTAACGAACAAACAGATTTTTTTTATTAAATATAGATATAATATATTGCCTTACCAAGTAAATAATAAAGTTGACGCAACTGAGATATTTTTTTTTGTGATGGCATACTTGTCCCCTATCAAACGTAGATCTGAAAGGCGCCATAATCAACAGTCTTAGAGGTAGTAGTAGGTCGTCTGTAATCACTATCAAGGGATTATGGCCCGCTCGTAAAAGCAACGAAAGAGTCCCACTTTACGACACATCTATACCATTATGAAGGAGGCTGTACGTCCAAGTGTCATACTAATTGAAGGTCGCAAACCTCAGTTCATCTCAGATATAGTCACAGTAAAAAAAGTTGGTTTAATGTCTGGAGAGATGATGACAAAATAAATTAAAAATAACGTAGTTATTATACTTATAATCGAATGGTATATTTACAACCTCTAAAGAAGTGAAGAAAGGTTTTTGTGATTGATTTTACTGCAATAGTAGATAATGTTTTGAGTTTCATTGTTATTAGTGTCATAGCGTGAGTGACACAGAAGTCTGGAAGTTTGGTACAAAAATAAGAAATAGACTAGCATTATGGATTAGTATTGAAAAGAAACGAGTTTTTTATAGTATAACTATGAGAACTATGAGACGGGAATGATATGGAATGGGTCGGAATTGGGATGGGAAGGGGAGCGGGACAGGGATTGGGCCTCCGGATACCTCTCTTACCGAGCAAAACGCGGTAAGAGCCACTTGCAGCGACCTGAGTGGCTTTACCAATGAGTTATAAAAAAAGAGTCCAATTTTGAATTCCAAAAAAGAGTTATAAAAAAGAGCCCAGAAACGAAATGTTCGATACTAATAATATTCGTGTAACAAAAGATCATGAAATAAAATAATATAAAACAAGGAAACATTTAAAATAACAGGAATTTGTTTCAAAATGAAGTGAACTATAAACTAAAAATCGGAAAGTGAAACAAGCCGGATAAAATTTGCTCGGGTTTATTCCGTTACCAATTTTCCGCGTGACAAAGTAAACTCTCTTTGCTGACTTAATCCACCGCTACGCAAAACAAACTTCATATCATTTCATCCTAAAGTTATCACTAATTAGTTATTGGTGAGTAGGTACACTTGAATCAAATACGTGCTTAAACATGTATACATTTTGTTCTTAAAGATTGCGACTTTTATAACGTTTATATAGCGTTACAGACGATATGTTAAGTCGAAAGTTATATAGTACATATTAAGGCGAGTTCAGACTGATCTATCTTTAAAAATCTTTCCGAAAATCAAATAACTTCCTACATAATTGAGATTTAAATAAAACTTCTTATCGGAAACAAAACGTCGGAAAAAAAAACAACTTATTTGTATCTGTGTTTTGAATGTTTTAATAACTGGCTTATGAATCAAGAAGTCTAGATTTCAAAACCTGGCCATAACAGGCTCTTCACAGAAATATATTCTGAAGTTATACATAGTATATATCGATGTTATGTATAGCCGAAATATTAGGCATAACTGTCACTAACAACATGAAGTGCAAAGAGTGCAGCGTGAAGTGCAAAAAGCGTCAAAATGTTGCAAAGCAAATATTCAAAAAAGAAAATTTAAAGCCAAAAATAATTTATCTTAATAAATGTGTTAATAATATTATTGAATGTGTGTCTTGGCCGTCCTCGACTCCTACATCCATCCGCTTTTGCATTGTATATCTGCTTAGTCAGTCTTGCATCAACCATTCTTTCTACATGTCCAAACCATCAGAGCATGCCCTCTCTTTCAAACCAACTTCCTTCCTTACAACCTTGTTTTCTACGCGGTCAGCGAGAATCACTCCGCAGATTTTGCGTAGTGCCCTCATTTCTACCGCGTTTATTCTACTTTCATGCACACTCTGCCATACCCAGCTCTCGCTTCCATAAGTTAGCGTTGGGATCAGGACTGCATTGTGGATTGCTAGCTGGGCTTTTCTGCTAATGTTTTTTGCGCCCAGGAATTTGCCCAACGCTCCATTTATGCTATTTCCTATCGCCACTCGTCTTTCTACATCCGCGGTGTACCTCCCATCTCTGCTAAAAGCGCATCCAAGATATACAATTTAATTCACCTGTTCCAGCACTACATCATTAACCATTATTAATATAACCATAATATAATATTATTGATGGCTAAAATGAAAATATATTATGTATAGATTTATTTATCAAACGAGTTACATAACTCGTAGTTAATGACCATTATAACGCTATAACGTGCTCCGGAAACCTGTTTATCATCGCTTGGTATTTGAATTAATGTAAATTAGATGTTACGTTAAGGGTGCCCACCCTTACCTAAATATTACCCTTACTCGATCATATTTTCCAGGCAGATCAGTGAGTGCTGAGTTGTAGCTACATCAGCGGAGATATTTAAACGACAACCTTCCATATGTTATAATTAAAACGTTAAGGCTAGCGATAAATTGAATTTATGGTAAATATGATTTTCCTTCTGCTTCTTTACGTTTTTATTGCTTGAAGGTATAGGCAGCAACAACTAGGCCTATAGCAACTAGTACAAGACATTTAACCTTCGAAAATATTTCAAGAATTTCACTGACAATCGTGATGCTGAATCGGTTTATATTTTACTATGTAAAAATACGTACATACTTCTTTTTATAAGATCTATAATAAACTCTCCAAAATAATGATTAGGGCTTTCCATTTCTAGTTATATATGTCTGACACCTTGCCTAGAGAAATCTCAATGAGATTGATAGTCTTTCATTGGATATTATTCAATATGTTCCCAATAACGTTTGATTTTAACATTCCATTACCATTCCATAGTTCATTATAATATAATACGTCTTCGAAAATCACATATAGTAATGTATGTTCTACTCACAAGAAATCATTTTTTTTATATTCCATTAAGGAAAGCCCCATGTGATAATTCCCGAGTAAAACGATGGTATTTTTCCACTTTTTTTTTCTTAAACAATCAATATAATAAAAGTAAGTACACAAAAGAAAAATCCTTTAGAAGAATGCCCAAAATGATTATAGGTATGTATACTTATATATCCCAGTATTGACTCCCTTGAACATATTTCTCAAAGTTTCTTTTACAAAGATTTTTAAGCGAAAGTTACTTCTTACACGAAGTCAAAATTCTCTTTGGCTGCGTTGGTTCATTGAGCTGTATCAAATTTAAGTTGATTTTTCATAAAAAATAATTTTAAGACTAAGAAATTGGATGATGCAAGATTGACTAAGCAGATGTACAATGTTTTGCATTGTATGTCTGCTTAGTCAATTAGGAGCCTCAAAAATTGACGCGCGTGCATGAAAAGAGTTATGAAAGTCAACGAAGCGAGTGAGGTGTGTAAGAATCGTGCCTTATGGCATTCTGTTCTCTCTACCTACCCTGCAAGGGATTTGCTATAAAGTTATGTATGTCAAATTATCTTATTCAGGATCGATTCAGTTTCGAAGGTCCTGACAGAGTTTTTATGTTACTAAAGTAAAGTACACCTTGATGTATACTGTAGTTTAATTCTCGCTCATCGTCTCAGACTGTTTAAAATTGAATTTAATTTTGTAATCATTTTCAAGCAAACATAATTGTTGGAGCCCTTAAAAGATGAAAAGAAATAAGGATTACGTGGACCGGTCTCAAGTAAAAAAAGAAAACCTTCTTTGAAAGGGCATTAATCTACACAAGAGTCCATTCCAGATTTGTAAGTAGTCTGTTTGAGTTTGTAGAAAGATGGTAGCCATTTGTTAAGCTCGATAGATCAGAGGCCCGCTCGAGTGCTTCACGCTTGTACGGCCCATCTACTTCAATATGATAAGGGGTAATCGCTCCTATCCAGGTCAGCGAGCAAGTGTAATTTTAGAGTGAAGTCAATCTATACGCTAAACGTGAAGTATATTAAATGCATTACATATTTCAAGCAATTTTTATATCACCGGGAAATATCAACTTGTAAATACTAAAAAATGTCTGCTATATACATTGGTCTATGTCCAGCCTCTGCACCCCGCTTCTGAATCCAGAAGTCGCGAAATTGAATCCTCACACCAATGACTTTTCGAAATTGTTTTCGGAAGTTGCGTGTCATAAATATCGATGACTGAAAACTTTGAGCCCGGTATGGCAATAGGTCCAGGTAAATTAGAACATTTTTTGGCGCACTTAACACTCCTTTAGAAAATCTGACGCGGTCGAGTTATTCTAGTCTACACAACGGTTTTTTTTACTATAACTGCTTACCCAACCGATGAAAAGGTATGTATGGTATGTATTTTGCTACCCAAAATGTCTAAACGTTCAAATAAATTCCCATTTAGTATTATGGGCTCCTCTACCATAACAGAACGACTGTCAATGTCAAAGCAGTACTACTGTACATAGTTACATAACTATAACTTCACGCCCTCCGAAGGTCTAGGCAGCGGTTGTTAAGCCTCGTATCGCCGTTATATTTACGTCCCAAATGGAATAGGTGGCCGGACATATTTATTTATCACACATAAGGCCGCCCTTTGTACTGCTATATAAATAAGGTTTTTACTATGTAGCTTATTTTTTCTCTTGTATGCAATATAGTATAAATAAATAAATAACTTTCAAAAATAATTCCAATAAATCATTGGTACGAGCCCGGAATCGAGTAAACGAATCAGGAGCGAGGAGCTCGACCACTGTCCCTCAAATGATAATATAATTACAGGTGGCTATTAGATAGTTCTAAAGTCACAAACTGATAGGAGGACTTAATTACCATCAGACTAACATTATATGAATTCAATTTCAAAAAACAACAACATTTCAAGCCATATTAGTGATGAATAAACCAACAAATAAACGTTGATTACTTTATTACTGAATTTTCAACATTAATATAATCAAAACTATCCACTATCCCTAACTACAAATTTGATTATTTTAGGGCTCCATCAAATATTTCGCTTCCTGAAAGGGAACCAACCGTAGCTAAAATAGTTAGAGATTCGTTGCTCCAAAGTAAAACTTATTCCACAGAGACTGTTATATTTCGAATATAATTAGACCACACATTAAATTCTCTTTATAATTTAATATTTAACTACAGTTGCAATTAAAGAACAAAATATATTCTTTTTATAATAATAACAATAATAAATTTATTGATCATCAACCACATGACAAATTAGTTCATTTGATCGAGGTCACCTTTTAAGCAGCAATTGCCTGTGCCAGGTGACCACGCTCTTCCATAGCTGTAAGGTATAAGGTGTGTGTGTGTGTGTGTGTGTGTGCGTGTGTGCGTGCGCGTGTGCGTATGCTTGTGTGTGTTATGCGTGTGCTTGTGTGTTCATGTGTGTGTTATGGGTGTGTGCGTTTGTGTGTGTGTTTGTGTGTGTGTTTGTGTGTGTGTATGTGGAGCGTGGTGGGTCAAGCATGGGTGTTTTGTGTTTTTATTTCTTTTTTATCGAAAAATGATAAAAAGATCATTTTTCCATTATTTTTTTACAGTGCTTGTTGTAATAAGGCCTCTACTCTCTTGTAATCCAATAATGACAGGAATCTTGTTATTATTTTCTTAATTTCTCTTGATGTTTTAGAATGTATTTTCGTGATGTTATTTATTTTATTATATAAGTACCCAGAGCGGTATGTGTATTGCAAACGCAGTTTTTGCATAGGAAGGAGCAATACCAAGTTTCCTCCTTCTAACAATTGATTTAGCAAAATAGGGTGTAGATTTGTGTTTTTTAGTACTGACAGTAGAATATATAGTGTCGCGTTAATGCAGGTAACGCACTGAAATACTGCATTGGAGCGACATCTCACGATATAATACGATATTACGACAAAATCATCAATGGAAGCAACCTAGTAGCGACATTTATGGATTTTATTTGTAACGACGGTGAAGCCGTAGGTGCGTCTTCGTTAACAATCAAATTAGAACTAATTAAATTCAATAATATTATAAAACATATATTAAACCTAAGTAATAAATAAACTAGTAAATTGAAATCCTAGTATGAGGAATAATTCCAAAAGCCTATGACTCACTCCCACTCCGGAATCCAAATGACAGATCGTACGGTTAGATTTCGAAATATACTAGGTACTTTCTCTTTGACGCCGTCGCCTTGCGAACACCTCATAAGCACGCTGCCGACGGCAAAGAAAATTCTAGACTTGATAGCTTGATCTCCGACATTAAGCTGTTATTCAACCCTTAAGGGTGAGTTGTCACTGTTAACTAATTGTAGCATAGTGTTATAATGATAGAAGTGTAACTGTTCTCGGTTCCGAGCGTGCGATGAAACCGTATGGTCAAAGGTCGCCAACGGATCGAGCGAACAGAGTGTAATTCTGGTGCCTTGTGGCATTCCAGGGTCCTAGTGCAGGGTCTACACCCTGATGTCTACCAGCTCCTACTGCAGGGTCTACACCCTGACGTCTACCAGCTTCTACTGCAGGGTCTACACCCTGAAGTCTACCAGCTTCTACTGCAAGGTCTAGAGGCCAGCCAACCTCAATTCGGAGGGACCGTAACAGAGCTGACCGGACTAGGCCCTGCCTCGCTACTGCCAGCCCTAAGGCCAGTGACCCTCGTTAGTAACCGACTTAGTGGGAGGAAGCAGACTTACCCTTTAACTACGACCTACTCCCTGAGATTACTTAAACTTTAATTCACTCTTGCTGTATTCTTCTTTCTTTCCTCTTTCTCATCTTTGTTACCTAATACTTACTATTATCTAATACCAATCTGTAACTGAGAGACCACTATTCTTGTTATTATATATCTAACCCTATCCCCCCGTAACAATAGCTTTATAATTTTAAAAGTAATTCATTGTAATTAAATGAAATATATCAAGAAGATAGATTGAATGCAAAATAAAGTGTCAGATGTAGAAATATTAATTAGAATTTCGAAATGAAAAAACATCAGTATGATTATCTCAATAGCTACAAAAATACCGTTTAAACATTATAGCACCCTCGAGTAGAATAAATATCGCAAATCAAAATTAATATCTCTTTTGTTTCCCGATAGATTTAATATATGTTTTATTTTTGATATAATCTTCATCAGGACCAGTAATGATTTATACAAAGAAAAGTCCCTGGACATAAAGTCAAATTGCTGTTAAAACATTTAAAACTTGTGTCGATAATCTGAAATCTAGTGTGTCATAATCATCCTTGTCTATATCTTCGAGTATTAACGGTGTAAAGTTACCTTTACGGAATGGTCTTAAAATAATATAACATGACATAATTTCACGCCTTTATCTCCCCGAAGGTGTAGGCAGTGGCTGTTAAGCCTCGACTCGCCGTTATGTTTACGTTCCAAAACCGAATAACTGGCGATTATTGCTACACCGGGCACAAAGTTTTCAGTCGTCGACATGTATCACAGATAACTTTCGAAAGTAATTTCGAAAAGTCATTGACAGTGAGCCAGGATTCGAACCCACGATCTCATGAATCAGAAGCAGGGTGCTCGACCACAAAATATCAGTTACTATTTTAAATGAGTACTTATTTTCTATGAAATATTTCTGTGTAACAAACATTTCCGCTATATCCTGGTAAAGTTTTATTTTATTACTAATCTTTTGACATAAATTTTAATATAGTGGTTTCACTATTTCATAATAAATAATAATTTTAGAAAAAACTTTTAAACATGCCCCCTAATGGATGTATAAAGTTTTTACATTAAATGTCACTATCGTAAAACTATGAGTGAACATTTTGGTAAATCTTGCTACAAATCAAATGAAAAAAAGTGTTTGAAATTATATTTTTTTTTATGGGATAAGAGGGGTAACGAGTAACCGTGTCACCTGATGGTAAGCAACCTGCGCCGCCCGTGGACACCAGCAACACATACAGTGTTACCCTTGCGTTGCCGACTTTAAGGGAGCAGGATGGGAAAGGATGGGGAATAGGGGTGGGCCTCCGGGTACCTCTCTCATCGAACGAAACGCGGCATGAGCCACTTTACGTCGATCTTCTGAGAGGTCGTGGTATTTCACCGGTCGAGCCGACCCATTCATGCAGCGAACTGCTTGGTTCTACCACTGTTAAGTGTTTTGTTTAACTAAAGATATTATTTTTTAGGAGTCTGTATATGATTTTAAAAATATGTCTTACGTAATAATATACCTACTCTCTTAACGTCATAGACAAATGAACAATGAACAAAAATAAAAGAATTCTCAGAATAAAATAATATTTATCTTTCATTTGTAAGTTAACGCCCTAAAATGTCGAAAAAGCAGTAGGAAGATAGGAAGGTGTAGGCAGCGGTAGTCACACCTCGACTCACCGAATTTTCAGGATCCAAATGATAACGAAACTGAAATGATACAGCACAATAGATTCGATAAGGCTTTGTTTCATTTTATTTTAAATACATTACAATAGCGATATTTTTTATCGGCTTCTCAGAAATATCTTAAAATATAATTGCTTTCTAAGTACATTGTCACTTGAAATGAATATAACATAACATAACTTCACGCCTTTTGTTACCCGAAGGTGTAGGCAGCGGCTGTTAAGCCTCGTCTCGCCGTTATGTTTACGTCCCAAATGGAATAGGTGGCGAACCTATTGCCATACCGGGCACAAAGTTTTTCAGTCATCGATATTTATCACACATAACTTCCGAAAACCCGGACCTCTGGATCAGAAGCCGTGTGCTGGACCACTGCGCCACCGAGACTTAAAATGAAGTGAATATAATTAAAATATAAATACAATTCATAGTTTTAATTTACTAATATAACTAAAGAATATTCGAAACCATGAAGGGACCTACAGATTTAATCAGTAAACGAGAACCACACATACATGCACACATAACTTCGCGCCAAGTCTCGGGGAGGCTGAGAGAACACATAGCCATCAGGCACGATTCTTACACGCCTCACTACTTTGACCTTCTTAACTCTTGTCATACACGCTCGTTGGTTTTCAAGGCTCATCAGGGGCCATAAAAACCTATCACCTCCATCAAGGACCCGTTCAATTTGATCGTAGAAAGTGATGTCATGGCTGTCCTCGACTCCTACTTCCCTCCGCTTTTGCATTGTATATCTGCGATTATCATTGATTATTATATAATCAATGATAATCAATCATTGATTATCATAACTAAATTAGATGTCAAACATCGCTGGTATTGTCTAAGATTCGAAGTCAGAATACGAGAAGCATCTCTTGAGTAATTAGTGTCTGCTTAAGTCAGTCTAGTTTAGGTGCGTAGAGATATTGAGATTACTCGTTTATTAGTATTCAATTCAAAAATTAAATGCATTTATATGATATAAATTTAAAACATTAAAAACATATTTACTTTCCTCAATAAAAACTAAGGCTTACTTAAATCTTTATAATATAATCTTTTATGAAAACATACCAAAAATGTGATGTTTTTGTCCCTTCTGAAGAATAATATGGCGTCGTATATTTTCTGTATTAAGTTACAATATGGGTAGTGTTTCCGTCTTTTACGGTTCGTCGCAATATTGAACAATGAATCATGTCTTACCTAACTGATTAAATCTGGACACAGAGCACAATCAACTTTATGTACTATGTTAAATAATAAATATTACAGTAAGATATATTTTTGCAAAATGTAATATCATCATCATCATCATTTAGCCTGTTGCAGTCCACTGCTGGACATAGGCCTCTCCGAATGTGCGCCACAACATCCGATTCTCTACCTTCCGCATCCAGTCTTTTCCAGCAGCCCTTCTGAGGTCGTCTGACCATCGGGCTGATGGGCGTCCTGCACTTCGCTTACCAAGTCGCGGTCTCCACTCTATGACCTTCTTGCTCCATCTACCATCGCTCCATCGATATACTCATTCCTGAGTCTATCTTTCAGAGATACCGCGAGCATAGCTCACTCTATAGCTCACGGAGCGACTTTAAATTTGTGGACTAGCCCCACCGTGAGTGTCCACGTTTTGGCACCGTAGGTCATTACTGGTAGGACGCATTGTTCAAAGAGTTTGGTCTTCAGACATTGAGGTAATGAAGTTTAAATTATAATAAATATGTTTTATATTATCATAACATTGAAAGCAACCTCTCGGAATATCGACGTAAAGTGGCTCTGGCCACGTTTCGCTCGGTGAGATAGGTATCCGGAGGCCCAACCCATTTCCCAGTCTCCTTCCCATCCCACTTCTAACCTCTTTCATATCCCCGTGTTCAAGTGTCCATTAGCGGCGATTGTTGCTTACCATCAGCACGCCTGCTAGTTTGCCCCCCAATACCATAAAAAACACGTGAAAATATAGTAAGAAATAGGCACTAGAACATAATATATGAGCGTACACAAAAACCGCACCTTCTCATTTCATTCGTATTTTACCGCGTTTTTGCTTTATATATAGAACATAAAAGTCAATGGCGCCGTTCCCTAAACAATTATGGTAACCTTAGTACCTATTAAATGGTTGCGCATTACTGAACATTCAAATAGTTTATTATTTGACGAACGAACTAGAAAAATATCTTCTTTCAAGGAAAAAGCAAGGAAAAATGTTGATGGAAGAATATTCATGTGTCTATATGAGTAATATTTTATGTGGCTTTGTGTTTGAACACCATTTGCTTCTGCAAATATATTTCGGGAACTAAATATATTATCTCCATGGTTGCTATGCTTATACAGTATATGCATTTTAAAAATGTCTCTTCTATGTGATGGTAGCGTCGCATCGCTCGCAAAAACTACAATAAAACTAACTGAACTTAAAAAAAAGTTGTGGGTTATATTTCTACAAAATGAGTTAATAACATTATAACAACTTGTTATGGATTATATCGCGTTTATTTAGAACATATTTTATTTTTTCCCGACGTTTCGAACTCTTTACAAAGATCATTTTCACGAGTGCTTCTGTAAAGAGTTTGAAACGTCGGGAAATAAATATAAATAAGTAATAAATAAACGCGATATAATCCTAAAAGTTGTTTTAATCAATGAGTGAGATTTGCGAAAGTCTTAGAAATAAATAAAGCTAGTATTTATAATGACGGCACCTAGCCACACTACTTACTTATTACCTTAGTCTACAGGTTTTTTTTACTCTTGATCGTTTCGGCAATATATTGCCGAAACGATCAAGAGTAAAAACAATAAAAACAATATTATATGTAAAAACAATATTATATATAATATTGCACAATATTATATATAATATTGTGCAATATACTATTGTTAAGTTGTAAAAGTTGTAATTGTATTGTTGTAAATTGTAGAGCCTTTATCGCAGGACAAGTAATTAAGAAAAATATTAAAAATAGTAATTAAAGATTGTATTAAATTTTCTGTATATTAATGACCAAATACCACTCTACTATCATTTGTTATGTTCATGAAAATTGAGTAAAAGAAATCACTGATGGCTAAATGACGTTCGTTTGTGTTTTTTATTTCAGGTATACTATAAAGTAGATTAGTATTTTATTTTATTAAATAAAATACTAACCTCTGACCAGTAGAAAAACGCTGATGAAAGCGTACATTATGATACACCACGATTCTACAGAAGTGCAGAAAAAAAAATATAACCCTTGAATTTTTAATAACTGTCTATATTTGTGAAGAAAAATCCACATTTCTTTAATAAACTGTGTAACTTAATCCAACGTAATCTTCGAGATAACGATCGACTGTGCATTAAAAATAAAAGTGTTTCCTGTATGGCACCGATTATTTACAACAAAATACCTAAAAATATAAAGGAATCAAACATGACACTTTTTAAACGAAATTTAAAAACATATTTACAAGATAAATGTTACCATACCTTAAATGAATTTTTGATACATAAACAGTAGTTATGAAACACTTAAAAATTATAACTGTTTATTTATACATCAAAAGAATTCTAATATCTGCTTCTAGTCTGTACCTTTGTGCTTGCGAGTGTCTGTGCTCACACCATGCTGTTACCTACCTATGTCACTGTATAAGTTTAATCTATTTCCTAACATGTTATGAATTACTGTACATGATTTGACTAATCCTGTTTATATTTTATTCTTTGGCATCAACTTGCTATGTAAAATAAGCAACTACCCACCTCCATTTGATTCATATAACTTGTGATTACTAACAATCTTTACGTATTGTTTTATGTTCATTGACTTTTTCTAATTGTTTTTGTTTTTGCTAATTGATTAATCAATAATTTAGATTATATTGAGATTTATTCATATTTACATAGTTTTTTTAGTATTTAATCTGATTAAATAATGTAAAAATATTCATATGCCATTACTCGCAGATTTTGGCGAAACAAAATGTAAATTGTGATCTTGTATTGATAACCCAAAATGTAATGAATAAATAAATGAATGATTGATTGATTGATTGTCTATTTTCTAGCGCATAAATATGAAGTTGAAAATATGCCTATTTCACAAAAAAGTTTTTACATCAAAGGATGTAAAAAAAATTGTAAATGCATAGAGTAATGAAATTTGAAGTAATCGTATTTTTATGCACATAATAGGTCGGGGAAAAAGTCTTTTCGCATAACGTAGGTATAAACTTATTATAAAATTTCTTTGACTGTACTATTTGTGTCTGGCTGGTTTTGGTAACATTAAAAAGGTTACATTATAAAGAAAAGAAAAAAATAAAAAAAAGTTGTTTCCCGCTATTTTTCATTTGTTTTTCTCTCCGTAAAAATGAGTGAATCTAATGAAGAAATTCGATACATTTTAAAATTTTATTATAAAAAAGGCAAAAATGCAACTCAAGCAGTGAAAAAAATTTGTGATGTTTATGGACCTGATGCAGTGTCAGTAAGAGTAGCACAAATTTGGTTCAAACGTTTTCAGTCCGGAAATTTTGATGTTAAAGATGCACCTCGCTCTGGTCGCCCTGTTACGAATAAAATGGACGCCATTTTTGAAAGAGTGGAGCAAGATCGGCATATTAGTAGTTACGATGTAGCTGAAGAACTGGGAATTGACCACAAAACAGTTTTGACCCATTTGAAGAAAGCTGGTTATACAAAAAAGCTCGATATTTGGGTGCCACACGAGCTCACTCAAAGAAACTTAATGAACCGTGTACTCATTTGCGATTCATTATTGAGACGTAATGAAACCGAGCCGTTTTTGAAGAGATTGATAACTGGCGATGAAAAGTGAATCACGTACGACAAGAACGTGCGAAAAAGGTCGTGGTCGAAAGTTGGCCAGGCTTCACAGACTGTGGCCAAACCTGGCCTAACACGAAATAAGGTGATGCTGTGTGTATGGTGGGATTGGAAGGGCATTGTTCATTATGAGCTTTTACCGTCCGGCAAAACCATCGATTCTGATCTTTACTGCCAGCAACTGATGAGATTAAAGGAAGCAGTCGAGAGAAAACGGCCGGAATTGATCAACAGGAAGGGTGTGGTCTTTCATCACGATAACGCTAGACCACACACATCTTTAGCCACTCAGCAAAAATTAAGAGAGTTCGACTGGGAGGTCCTAGTGCATCCACCATATAGCCCTGACCTTGCGCCTTCAGATTTTCACCTGTTTCGGTCTCTTCAGAATTCTTTAGGTTCTGTAAGGTTGACCTCAAGAGAGGACTGCCAAAACTATTTGTCCCGTTTTTTTGATCAGAAGTCCCAAAGTTTCTACAGTAACGGGATAATGTCTCTGCCCACAAAATGGCAGAAAGTTATTCAACAAAACGGTACATATATATTGTAAATAAATGTAAATAAACTTTGAAAAAAATGTCTTGACTTTTCATACAAAAATACGAAAATACTTTTTCCCCAACCTAATATATGCAAATTAAAAATTTAGAATCTTAGAAATTTCTAAGTTTACGTACATTTATAGTAAAAAAAATATGTTTTTTTATCTACTTAGGTTCTTATAAATACTTTTGTACGCTTTTGAGTCAATAATTTAATGAGTGCATGTTCCAGTAAGTAAACAAGCATACGAGGCATTAATACAAGTACCAACTGCTGATCAAGGTTAACGGCTTGACCGATTCTCATGAAATTTTGTGCATATTGGGTAGTTCTGAGAATAGGACAACATTTATTTTTCATCCCCATAAATGAGAACGATAGTCCAACCCTATTCTTTTAAGTTTTTGAGAAACTTTTGCTTTTTATTTTTTCATAAAACGGCACACAAAAATACATACAATCCTAAATTTTCACCTTTCTACAATCAACCCCCATTTTTATTTGATGATGAAAAACTTTTTTTTTCGCCAGACCACTTTTGCTGGGTCGGCTTATATAATATAATATCGGCGTGTTAACTACGATGGCGCCATCTATATAGTACTTACGAACAACCTTTGTTTTCATAACTCATTTAAAATACTACCCTACGCAGTGATTAGTAAACAGTCGTGCCAATCACGTATGCCGAAAGTTTCCGAACTAGTATCAATCGGTTACCCGACGGTAACAAATTAGGATTTGCAGTTGTGTAGAGACGCACTTCTGGTGAGTGCAGCGAGGTGGATGGACAACCCGAAGCAGACCGAAGTTGCTCTCATTGCAGGTGCATAGGGAGTAAAGTATTGCGTAGAAATGCGTCAGTAACTACCCGTATCTTAATAATGCACACTGCCATATTTTACAATAATAATTCTTTAGATTGTTTCAAATTTCTTTATCAAATTATTTGGAAGCTATACCAGAGTATGGTGGTCATCCAATACCACCCGGAGCAGTTGTAACACACACATATTCAGACGATCTCTATTTCCGACATATGGATAACATCAGGTCAAATTCCTTAGTGGATTTTGAGGACACATATGGAAAAAGGTACTATACTCTAGAGCTGTGTCTTATGGCATAAGAAACGCTAAAAAATACATAGACACATACATAAGTTTACGCCAAATCCCTTGCGGGGTAGGCAGAAAGAACGGAAAACGAAAAATTAGCAAGTAAGTATTTATCCAATCAAAAAATACTTATCCGTAAATATTTAATTTATTAGCACTAATAAAGGTATTATTACAAGACAACAAGTATTTACATTTGATTACGCAATAAAATACATAACTTTTGATTGCACTCAGATAATTGCCGTTCTGATTGGTACATCGACTGTTACGACATGGCGGATCGTCGTAATAATAAAACTTTATCACTGTTTATATGTTCTACCTTTTATTCACGATTCAAGTATTCATCAATCGGATTACCATGAATTCATCTTCTTTGGAATAACACATAGTGTACTTACTAGTAATCTATATCTATATTCTATATATATATATATATATATATATATATATATATAAGAGATTTCCACCTATATATTGACTCATCACGATATCTCTGGAACCATAAGGCGTAGCGACTTGAAATTTGGTATGATTATTCCTTTCGCCGAGTAGAGGTCAGCTAAGAACGGATTTTACGAAATTCCACCCACAAGGGGGGTTGCGGGGGTGTTAATAATGGAAAATAATATATCGTAACCATAAGGCGTAGCGACTTGAAATTTGGTAGGATTATTCCTTTCGCCGAGTAGAGGTCAGCTAAGAACGGATTTTACGAAATTCCACCCACAAGGGGGGTTGCGGGGGTGTTAACAATGGAAAATAATATATCGTAACCATAAGGCGTAGCGACTTGAAATTTGGTAGGATTATTCCTTTCGCCGAGTAGAGGTCAGCTAAGAACGGATTTTACGAAATTCAATTTTTTTTTTTTTTTTTTTTCAAATTTCAAATTCAAGCGGGGTTGCGGGGGTGTTAACAATGGAAAATTCCCATTTTTAACCTATAGCTGCTATCGACTTCAAATTTGTCGAAGATATTGCAGTATTAACATAGCGGGGCAGCAGTTATTATTTTTGATGCGAAACAGAGTTCGCCGGGTCAGCTAGTAATAGATACTTATTTTATGGTTTTATTAGGTGATAATATGAAGGAGATTGGACAAGAAGAAAACCCTAAGTAAAATCTAAAGACTAAAGTCAGTCTTTAGTGTAAAGACTATACTTTGTCTTAAATCTAAAGACTCGACTTAGTCTTAATCTAAAGACTCGACTGAGTCTTGTTTGAAGACTCAACTTAGTCTTTATATAAATACCAGACTTAATCTCTAGTTGACAGAATCGACTTAGTCTTTATATAAATACCAGACTTAATCTCTAATCGACTTACTGGACTTAGCCTTATTCTAAAGACTAAAATCAGAAATTTTCAAATAACGTGTATTTCCTCACTCAAACACATCTAAAGATATGTGTGAGTGAAACAATACACGTAATTTGAAAAGTTCTTCAGAACCTTTTTCAAAGTTCTTCATAAAGGTTTATGTATAATAACACCTTCAGGAGTATTATTCTCGACATTTTTTCAATTCCCTGTGTACTTATATAACAGGACTTATGTAAGTAAGTAATTGAAACTATTAAATCACCATTAGAAGATGTCAGTCAGATACTCTGAGAGATCCAGTGTGTGGGCAGATGAGTCAGGATAACAAAGATTTACATGAAACGTATGTCTGATGTTATTTACTGAAAGGCTTCATACGTTCAAAATTAAACGTTACAAATATTGTCTTATTATTATTAGTTGGTCTTAAAATTTTTATTTACCTATATGATGCATAAAAGTAAAAGAACCTAACATACACATAATTTCACGCCTTTTGTTACCCGAAGGTGTAGGCAGCGGCTGTTAAGCCTCGTCTCGCCGTTATGTTTACGTCCCAAATGGAATAGGTGGCGAACCTATTGCCATACCGGGCACAAAGTTTTTCAGTCATCGATATTTATCACACATAACTTCCGAAAACAATTTCGAAAAATCGTTGGTGTGAGCCAGTGTCTGGAATTGAACCCGGACCTCTGGATCAGAAGCCGTGTGCTCGACCACTGCGCCACCGAGACTATTAAAAGTAAATGAAAATCTACGCATAATTGATACCTAAATCGAGAAAAAAAAATATAATATTTCATATCGCCATCATAACCTAATTACGACAGGTGATGTTGAGAGCCTCAAAATCGAAGATCGAATATAAGTTCAGTTATTAAAGTCGAAGAAACAAATGAAGTGCATAAAAAATATGTTACTCTGGATTCATCCAGAGCATCCAGCTGCATTCATGCAGCTATCCAGTGATGAAAGAATTTTTGAAATCCGTCCAGTAGTTTATGAGTTTATTCGTTACATACACATCTTTCCTCTTTATAATAATAGTAAAGATATATTTAACATTAATTATATTAGTGTAAATGAAATATTGTAGTATACAATACCCACAACAAAAACACCTTGGGAAATAACATATTAAACATAAAATAATAATAAATTTCTAAAGTAACTTGTTTTCATTTGTATAGTAGGTATGTATATAGTTTACTTTAATAAAATATACGATAATGATCCCGTAGAGTACTCTTAACTCTTACTATGGATATAACACTTAAACAGGGTTCGCTAACTTTTTGAAGAAAATAACATGTATTTCAATTTTCTGCGTAAAAACACACACACAAACAAACAAAAAACTATATTGTTTGCTAAATATTTTATGCTTTAAACATCTCGTCCAATTATTTAAAAAAATATATAACAATTATTTAAATAGCTCCATTAATTTCATAATAAATCAAGCAAATAAACAAACAAAATACGCTTTTAAATCTTAGTTCAAATACGAGTAAATAAGCTTATAGATAATATTTATATATATATAATATTTTGCAAGTTTAATTTATGAGTATAAATATAAAGCATCAGACTTTGCTTATGGGATAGGAGGGCAAACGAACAAATGGGTCACCTGATGGTAAGCAACTTCTCACCGCCCATGAACACCATGGTGAGTTGCAAGCCTTTTAGGGAGTTGGAGGGGAAAGGGAATTGGCCCTCCGGATACCTCTCTCACCGAACGAAACGCGGCACGAGCCACTTCACGTAGATATTCCGAGAGGTCGTGGCGTTACACTGGTCGAGCCGGCCCATTCATGCAGCGGACTGCGTGGCTCTACCACTGTTTAAGACTTTTTTAAATAACCCACATTACACGCGACAATACCTGAATATATTTTAATTATATAACTAACTAATCATTACCACGCATTACAACATAGATAGGCATTTAACCAGCGGTAAGAAAGGGGTGTTATGGAATCCAATTTAGTTATAATTATATGCCGTAACCATTACTACCCTAAACCCGTGTCAGTCGTCTAAATGGGGACATAACAGTCCAGTTACTATCTGATATACATAGATAACTGTACACCATTTATTGTTAGTACAGTATCATAACCAGAACTATGATTTAGGTAATAAACTATATAATAATATCTTAATTAAAACTACCGGCTGCAGCTATGAGGTCGAGGATTCGATTCCCACCCGAACACAAATATTTGTGACAAACATGAATATTTGTGTGGCGTCTGGGTGTTTTTCTATATATTATAAGTATGTATTTACAAAAGAAAAGTATATATGTATTAATATCCGTTATTTAGTATCCATAACACAAGCATTTAATTGCTTAGCTTGGATCGAGAGGGCACTGTATGCAAAAAAAATTCGACCAAATACAAGTCGATTCTTTGATTGCTGTTAATTACTTTTTTATTATGACAAAAATTTAAAACAAATTAAATGTCTTAGTACGTTTCATAGTGTCACACACACAACTTCACGCCTTTTTCTACCCGAAGGTGAAGTGAAGGACAGTGGCTGTTAGGCCCCGACTCGCCGTTATGTATATGTCCCAAATGGCACAAAGTTTTTTCCGCAAAGACGTGGTACGAAGACAGCAACTCTTTAATCGTTAACAAAAGGGTTAAAACTATTTTCTGTTGAATTTATTTCAAAAATTAATTAAGTCGCTAAATTCCCTGGCTGAGTAAAAATCTTAATGAAACTATGCGTAGTTTATGAAAACAAAGATAATAAAATTCTGATTCCCTTTATTATTATTGTTCTGATATTCAAACCTCGGGATCAATTTCTGGCAGAATGTTGCGGCACGATTCCTTTATATAGCCTTATAGGGCTGGAGCATTTATTATTGCTTTGTTACTGGATATAGCACGCTTTGAATTGGAGGAGAATCTAATATTCTAGTTTCCGACAGTAAGAGAATTGCTAAAAATTCCGTTTGTGACATATAATATCGTTCTTTTTTGGCTTTTTTTAATACTCTGATAGATGATAAGTAATGAATCTTTGTTGAGCTTACGAGGAACTTTATTTAACCCATTGAGTGCCAACTACGAGATATCTCGTAGTAAGCGTTTGTATCAAAACTGCCAGCTACGAGATATCTCGTAGTGCGTGCTGCAATTTTAGATTAATTACAAATGGCCATTTAAGTTAAAAGTATTATTAAAAAGTGTATGAAATATATTTATGGAGTTAAAAAACGAATTAATTTTTAGGTTTTATTATAAACTAGCTGACCACGCGAACTTTGTTTCGCGTCAAAAGTATTTTTTTCAGCGTTTGAAATTAAAGTATTAAATCTCGAAAATTATCCCTTTTTGTTTTTTACATAATACATGAATTTTACACAAAAACCACCCCATTGATTCATTCTCTGTATTAAAACAAATCGTACCAAAATCCGTTTCGTAGTTTCAAAGGTATAAGCATACAGATGGACATGATGGTAATGATAATGAAGTTCCAATTTTAGCATCTTCTACGGTAATCACAATTTTTTTTACGGGATTAGCGGACAAATGAGCAGGTGTGTCACCTGATGGTAAGTGACCAGCGCCGCCCATGGACAACTACAACACATATAGTGATACAGTTGCTTTGTCGACCTTTAAGAAAGTAGGATGTGAAAGGATAGGGAAGGGGGGTAGGACTCCGGGTACCTCTCTCACCGAAGGCATCGCAGCATGAGCGTAAATCGTCAATCTTCTAAGAGGTCGTGTTATTTCACCGGTTGAGCATTCATGCAGCGAACTGCTCGACTCTACCACCATCTACTATGCTATCAATGTATGCTTTGGTCGAAACAGAATTTCATTACAATAATTATATCTAATATATAAAATTCTCGTGTCACATACATATAAATAAAATTGAAGCGTCCGTTTGTAATATTGAAGTAAGTGCTTTCTACTACATTGATATGAATATATATACTGTACAAAACGGGTAATAATAAAATAATTTCAATTTGATAAATATAATTGACATAACTTTGGGTCAATTTAAATTGATTATAATTTTCATTCTGTTACACAATGTCAAGCTGATGAAGTAATTGCTTCCTCTAGTTTGCTTAATTAGAATGATCTTGTGTAGTAAATTGACTATACTGATTGATTATACATTTTTGGAATGTGTGTAAATTATATAACATGACATAACATAACTTCACGCCTTTGTTACCCGAAGGTGTAGGCATCGGCTGTTACGCCTCGTCTCGCTGTTATGATTACGTCCCAAATGGAATAGGTGGCGAACCTATTGTCATACCCGGCACAAAGTTTTCAGCATCGATATTTATCACACATAATTTCCGAAAACAATTTTGAAAAGTTATTGGTGTGAGCTGGTGCCAGGATTCGAACCCGCGACCTCTCGATTGATTCAGAAACCGTGTGCTACCACTGGACTACCGAGACTGTTTAAACGTGTAACTTTTTAAGTGTGTAAATGAACTTTCAAAAAAATTCACTAAACTATTATCAACTGACAGAACAGAAGGTATCTCCACTATTCACTTTCAATTGAATAAATTTGAATACATTACTGAATTTTGTAATGAGTTGAGTGCTATGTTGCCAAATTAGTTACTCAAATTACAGACTACAAGAAAATGAAATTTCGTCATCAATTTGGCCATCATTAGTCTAAAGTTATTAATCGACAGGTACATGAATGAATATACGAGATTTAATAAAAACCAACAATACTGCAGTAAAATTAAACTCTTCAATATCATTACATAGTATTAAATAAAGTAGCTTTCCTCTGTCTGTCCCCTCATATGCCTATATCTTTGAAACTACGCCATGGATGTTAATGCGGTTTTTTTAATAGATAGAGGGTATCCACGAGGTAGTTTTTATCTAATAGGTCGGGGAAAAAGTCTTTTCGCATAACGTAGGTATAAACTTATTATAAAATTTCTTTGACTGTACTAAAAAAAAAGTTGTTTCCCGCTATTTTTCATTTGTTTTTCTCTCCGTAAAAATGAGTGAATCTAATGAAGAAATTCGATACATTTTAAAATTTTATTATAAAAAAGGCAAAAATGCAACTCAAGCAGTGAAAAAAATTTGTGATGTTTATGGACCTGATGCAGTGTCAGTAAGAGTAGCACAAATTTGGTTCAAACGTTTTCAGTCCGGAAATTTTGATGTTAAAGATGCACCTCGCTCTGGTCGCCCTGTTACGAATAAAATGGACGCCATTTTTGAAAGAGTGGAGCAAGATCGGCATATTAGTAGTTACGATGTAGCTGAAGAACTGGGAATTGACCACAAAACAGTTTTGACCCATTTGAAGAAAGCTGGTTATACAAAAAAGCTCGATATTTGGGTGCCACACGAGCTCACTCAAAGAAACTTAATGAACCGTGTACTCATTTGCGATTCATTATTGAGACGTAATGAAACCGAGCCGTTTTTGAAGAGATTGATAACTGGCGATGAAAAGTGGATCACGTACGACAAGAACGTGCGAAAAAGGTCGTGGTCGAAAGTTGGCCAGGCTTCACAGACTGTGGCCAAACCTGGCCTAACACGAAATAAGGTGATGCTGTGTTTATGGTGGGATTGGAAGGGCATTGTTCATTATGAGCTTTTACCGTCCGGCAAAACCATCGATTCTGATCTTTACTGCCAGCAACTGATGAGATTAAAGGAAGCAGTCGAGAGAAAACGGCCGGAATTGATCAACAGAAAGGGTGTGGTCTTTCATCACGATAACGCTAGACCACACACATCTTTAGCCACTCAGCAAAAATTAAGAGAGTTCGACTGGGAGGTCCTAGTGCATCCACCATATAGCCCTGACCTTGCGCCTTCAGATTTTCACCTGTTTCGGTCTCTTCAGAATTCTTTAGGTTCTGTAAGGTTGACCTCAAGAGAGGACTGCCAAAACTATTTGTCCCGTTTTTTTGATCAGAAGTCCCAAAGTTTCTACAGTAACGGGATAATGTCTCTGCCCACAAAATGGCAGAAAGTTATTCAACAAAACGGTACATATATATTGTAAATAAATGTAAATAAACTTTGAAAAAAATGTCTTGACTTTTCATACAAAAATACGAAAATACTTTTTCCCCAACCTATTATAATTCATGTATGATGTAGCAAATAAAAGGTGATATCCAAAATTTACTTATTTATTACTTCTGATGCGGAACAAAGTGCGCCGGGTCTATCATAAGATAAAATCGATTGGCTATCACAGGATAAAAGAGAAAAAAAAAATCTAAATATACTGCACTATAGTAAGGTGACATTCCAATTCTACATTGCATAGTTGAATAGAGATGCATTTTGAATACACTCAATTATGTTGAGTGAATTGACATTGCCCGATCTTATTCTTTGGTACGACCTGGACTTTACAGATATTACATACATACACATAACTTCACACCTTTATTACCCGAAGGTGTAGGCAGCGGCTTTTAAGCCTCGTCTGTCCGTACTGCGTACGTTTTCAGTTCATCAACACAATTGATATAGAGTTCAATAATGAAATGTTAAATGTCAGGCTGATATATTTACAACATTGAATTGCTGTCCGTTGAAGCCAGAACATTATTGTTCCCGGAGTTTCATTAAAAGGATTTTATTAAAACTTTTTTTTAAAGTCATAACATTCCTTTGTACTGTATTGTAAATGTATTATGCGATAAGTTTACTCTACTTCCTACAACATGAAATACGTACAAATATAATTGGATTTTTTTTTTAAATATTTCTCGTATTAAATTACTCAAATGTCAATTGGATCTCATAGATATTAGACTTTTAAGGCCACAATTAATATCAAGTCAATATTTACTGCCAGACCACAAACCACAAATTAGGTCATTAAAGTCTAATATTATTAGCTATTGGCCCACACGATACACGTGGGCTGTCTGCGGTCAATTTTACAAATTAGTCAATTATATATTGACTATAGAAACAAAGATATATATATAAAGATACCTACAGAATATCGAACCTTTAAACGATACTAGAGATCAGTTAGTAAAAAGTATAATTCAAAAATATGATTTTGTATAATGGCGACAATTGTGCCACCCCATTTTTACGCTGTCATGAAATGTAACAAAGGATTTGACTCTGATACGAGCTAACCTCTATTTTAATATATCTACAATATCTAACATTGATGCAGTTTGTTGCATGAATGGGCCAGCTCGACCAGTAAAAGAATACGACCTCTCAAAATCTCAAAGTGAAGTCCTAAATGCCGTGTTTTATTCGGTAAGAGAGGTATCCGGAGGCCCAGCGCCGACCCCTTCTCTTTCCATTCCACTCCCATAAAGGTTGGCAACGCATCTGAAAACTCACTATCTGTGCTGCAGGTGTCCAAGCCGCTGGTTACTAGCCACCATCTTGCTCGTTTGCCCTTACACCACAAGAAAACATCATGTTCGAATCCTTGCTCAAACCTAAGAATTACTATGACTTGCCTAGTTGTGGTGACTGACCAGCACGCTGGTAAGTGCTTATGAAGATTAAGAAATAACGAAAGCATCAATACACTGTTAATATAATTTATTCAAGAGAAAGCGCGATTTTTCACTAACTTTAATATTTCAAATTGCGCTATCCTCAGTCTACTTATTGACCTCATAAAATATAATTTTGTAAGTGATGTTCCAGCATCCTGGAGTAAAGAGCTCCTCATGATTTATCACCTGGCATTTGTATTAATAACTTCCGAAGACCTCGCTTCGTTTTATTTTTGCGAATCGGCGTTTTATACCAAAGTTTTATGGCAATAATCAACTTCGTTTTTTTTTTCCTTTTTTTATATAATTCAGTTCTGTACCAAAGAATAGAAACCTTCTTTAATCTTCACGACATTTAAATGGGGGACATTTTCGAATGCTCATCATACTTGCAAAAAATAAACTCATAATAAAATTTTCTTAAAAATTTACATTCTCTTTTCAGGAATTAGAGAATTTAAAACCTACAAATGTTTTCATCCAGTTCTGTGTAATAATTATAAAGGTTACGTTTCGGAGAAGAGAACATGTCATCCAATAATATATATATATATATATTAATGATGCCAAAGAAGTATAACTTCTCACGCGCGTACATAAGTACACGCACCCATTTTTTTTTTGTTAACTTGATCCCCGTTGCCTGGTTATTACGGAGTGCCCGTTCCTCGCTAGTCTCTTAATAATTAATAATTTAAAGAAAAAAACTTTTTTAAAGAAGCTTTTATTTAAACGTTCTAAAAAGAATAAAATAATTACCTATCAGTGGCTATCCATAACCATCTAGAAATATTTTTTTACATTTAATGATTACTGTGACGGATCGCATTATCCAAATATATTTTTTTGGTTTATAACATATATATGGACACCCGAACACATATTATATTGTTACAGTTGCGTTGCCGGCCCTTTCCATGGGAAATGGAAGGGGTCGGAATTGGGATGGGAAGAGGAGGGGGGAAGGGTTGGGTTAAACATAGCGACAAGCTTTTATTATAACATAAATTGTATAATATAATAAGGTTATAAGTTGATAGTTAAAATGTTTAAGGTGAAAATTATTTTATTCTTTTTAGAACGTTTAAATAAAAGCTTCTATAAAAAAGTTTTTTTCTTTAAATTATTTTCAAGTTTTTAGTTATCGATGGGTAAGTTTCTCAATCTCTTCATCTCATTCAAAGCATGATTGTTACAAGGTCGTTTGCCAGTTAATTTCGAACAGTCCAACTCTTCAATGAGGAGACCTCCTAAAGTCTTTTCCCTACTTAAGGTCACGTATGCTTGACCAGCAGCAAAGAGTTTCGAGGCTAAGTAAACAATTTTTTTTTGTTACTTATTTGTTGATTTTGCAGCTTAATTTTGTTATGTGGGACTATTGTTTAATAACAAAATATGTTTAACTACTTGTGCTGTGTAACGCCATCTGTTGTTTTAATCAGTACTGTATACTAGCGGACCTGAGTGTAACATAGGAGTGAGTTGTAATTAAAGTTATAGTTCGTTCCCATCATCGACTGTGTTTAATTCTATTAATACCTATAACACCATTAAAATCCGTTAGTGTAGCAATCATGTTAAAGTTATTAAATCCTGTCCAATTTACATCGGTATCCTGAAAGGGCATGGCATTGCACCGGTCGAACCGGCCCATTCATGCAGCAGATTTCGTGGTTAACCACAATTAAAACACTGTTAACTATTAAAACATAGGTCAACCGAAAGCCGTCGACTGTGATGGACTACCGCCTCAGCCGTAAAGTGGTCGTAAGGTTCTCAATGTTAGCACTAACTCATTTTGATTATAAATTTGGACGCGCCGCTTAACCCTTTATCTTGACATGGTGATTTGGCATCAGTGACTGAATAGTAAACAACAGATTGACTGACACCGCCCAAACAAGCAGGCCACTAACATCTAGCCGCTCATTTTGAAAACCCTATGATATATATAATATTTATACACATTCTAATTTGTTTATAACATTAATTAATAACATAACATAGCTCGACTCCTTTTTCTACCCGAAGGTGTAGGCAGCATCTGTTAAGCCTCGACTCGCCGCTATGTTTACGTCTCAACGATATTTAAGGGAGTCGGATATAGGATATGGGAGTAGGAGGGGATGGGGAAAGGGAGTGGGCCTCCGGGTAACTCTCTCACCCAAAGAAACACGGCGTGAGCTGGTTGTGGTATTTCACCGGTCGAGCCAGCCCATTCATACAGTGAATTGCTGGGCTCTACCACTGTTGCCATACAGCGAGCACAAAGTGGTCAGTCAAAAATATTTATCACACATGACTTTCGAGAGAAATTTCGAAAGACATTGTTGTGAGGCCAAATTCGAACCCAAGACTTCCTGATTCAGAAGCGGGCTAGTTTACTGAACCACCGAGACATAGTTTTTGAAGTTCTCATATAACTCTTTAATGAAAGGGCCATTTGATACCCATATTGCAGAAACGCAAATATTTATTCCACCATATTGGATTTAGAATGACGTCACATTATTTTTCGAGCTACTATTAACAAGCCCTTTCATTTGATACCCATATTGTAGAAATGCATTAAAAAAACTGTTCCTCTATCTTGGATTATCCGCCATACTGGATTTAGAATGACGTCATATTATTTCTTTAGTTGCTCCCAATGAGCCCTTTCATTTGATACCCATATTGTACGAAAGCATAAAATATATATTCCTTCATTTTGGATATTCCACCATATTGGATTTAGAATAAGGTCATATTATATTTTGAGTTACACTCAATAAACCCTTTCATTTGATACCCATATTGCAGAAATGCATTAAAAATATCCATTCCGCCATCTTGGGTCGTCCGCCATATTGGATATAGAATGATGTCATACATTATATCATACATTGTCATCCAAAGTAAACGTGTATACAAAATTTCAGCTCAATCGGTTGAAGGTATCTACTTCAAAATTGAGTTACAAGATTCCACCGAACATACATACTTACATACATACATACATACAGTGCAAGTTAAATAAAAGCTTATAAAAAGCATCAAAAACCAACAGTAAAACAATACATAATATTTTCATACGCCATCATAACCCGTCTGTCTACATTTTTGGATGTTAAAGCTGTGATCTGTCACTACACAAATAGCATAGATTCATTTAAACATTGGTGTGCAATACATTTAAACGGTGACTTGATTTATTGTCGACTAAATTTAACAACGGGCACAACAAAATCAATTAAACGTATCACAGACTCGCTTTGAACAATCACTAACAATTCTATTGACAGTTGTTATTGAAGAGTAATATTGTTTCAAATTTTCTAAAACACGAATTACTATGAAATGATAATTTCGTTAGTATTGTGTAGAAAAAAAATACTTTAAAAAAAAGTTAAGACTGACTTCTAGAAACGTAAACAAAATCTTTAAGTAGATGAAAACAGTACCTTTTTAACTAAAAACCGATAAATAACGTAACTAATATGTGTACTTAATACAATCTACAAAATGTAATACTTTAATAAAATCATCTTAACCTAAAAACTTTGTGCCCGGTATGGCGGTAGGTTCGCCACCTATTCCATTTGGGACGTAACGGCGAGACGAGGCTTAGCCGCCACTGCCTACACCTCCGGGTAGAAAAAGGCGTGAAGTTATGTTATGTAATGTTTTTAACTATTATATACGATTTTATTAAAGTATTAAATGTTGTATATTGTATTTAGAACACAAATTGGTTAGTTACGTTATTTATCGCTGTTTATCATTCGCAAAAAAAAAAACATACAAACGAATTGAGAACCTCCTCCTTTTTTCGAAGTCAAAAAAAAAAAAATTCGGGCATAAAATTCGGGTAAACACACATCACTCATTCATATGATGATTAAAATATATACTTACCTAAAAAGTGTTTGGTACCTTAAAACTTCTTAGAATCCAGCAGTGGCTGTAATTTAGATTAACGACGCTAATATAGCTATAACTATAAAATATTTATGTAAGACGAATTAATCAACTTTACAATTAGTTTACCAATAGTTACGAGTACTTTATACTGAACTACAAAGTTCACAATGAAATAGAGCAATCGCTGGCAATGAACTAACATAAAATGAAACTAAATTTTAGTTAATAAATGTCCACGATTTATAAGCGTCTACCGTTTATTTTAATGGGAAAATGACAAACTGCCAATTTCCTACCAAACTGATAGCGATATCAATTCTGATATAAACTAGTGGAAACCCACTGCTTTTGTTCGAGATAAATTTAATCCAGCAGGAACCGTATATCAGTCCATGGTGATGGTGCCTTTAAGTCATTAAATATTAAAATTTTAATTCGTGTCTAGTTCATTTCATTTTTAAGGTGTACCAAATAAAAATTCATGTTGATCTATTACATAGTTTAAAAACGTGAAACTCGCGCTGAAAATATAATAAGATATTTCTTTGTTTCTGTGTTGTTGCAAGTTTTTCATAATATACTACTCTGTGTAAAAAGTATCGGGAATATGTCAATGGAGTTTTGGCGGGACTGTGGAAGAAATATGTTCGTTATTTGCATTATTTTCTCAAATTTGTATTTCAATGGATATTATTGGATAAAATTCGAGGTGTTTTATTTAATAAGTGTTCGTATATGAGTGCAAATGTGGGAAATGGTGTAAATATCGTGTTTAGTGTGCTCTTCTACATTGTCGTCAAAACTCCCTCGGAAAATCCAAAAGTGCCACGACTTTATGGATGATTAGGCTAGGTTAGATTAAGAATGAAGATGTTATTTAAAACAAAAAGACTCGACTTAAAGCTCTTAGCAACCAGGTCGTTAAATCATTAAAAAAAAAAAGAATATGTCAATAAAGAGACCCGCGTAAAAGAGGTCGTTCTAATTTTTTTACTGCATGTTGGTAGCACTGTACTGATTTAGCGCGCAAAATTTGAACGGGATCTGTCATTTAATTTGTTTTAAACTAAACTTTTTGTTGGTCATAGTTTTGAGTCCTCGGCGATTTTTACAATGGAAAATATTGTTGAACAAAGAGTGTGCCTTAAATTTAGTGTTTCGAATGATATTTCATGTGGTGAATCACTAAAAATGTTGCGAAATACCTACGGCGAATCATGTATATCGAAAACAAGGGCTTATAAATGGTATAAGGCTTTTAAAGAAGGCCGAGAAGTAGTAGTAGACTTGCCTCGTTCTGGTAGACCTTCAACCGCTACGACCAAAGAAAACATCGACAGAATCAAGAAGCTAGTGCTCGAAAATCGACGTATGAGTCTGAGAGAGTTGGCTAGTGAGGTGAACATATCTTTTAAGTCCGTCCACAATATTCTCATTGACATTTTAGGCATGAAACGCGTCGCCGCTCGACTAGTTCCAAAAGAGCTCAATTTTGTTCAAAAAGGGCAGCGAAAGCATGTCGCTGAAGACATGGTTTCCCGAGCTTCTACGGATCCGACCTTTATGAAACGTATAATAACTGGCGACGAGACATGGGTTTATGAGTATGACATGCAAACAAGCCAACAGTCTTCAGAATGGCGTCTCGAAAACGAGCCGAAACCCAAAAAACCGCGGCAAAGTCGCACCAAAATCAAGGTGATGCTGACAGTTTTTTTTGACTACCGTGGTGTGGTTCACTCCGAATTCCTTCCAGAGGGAGAAACAGTGAATAAAGAATATTATTTATGCGTCATGAAGCGTTTGCGTGAAAGTATCCGCCGAAAACGTCCAGATTTGTGGCGACACAACTCATGGATGCTGCACCATGATAATGCACCATCACACACAGCCATAGTGAAAGAGTTTTTAGCGAAAAATTCAACAAACGTTCTCGACCAAGCACCCTATTCACCTGATATGGCTCCGTCTGACTTTTTTTTATTTCCCAAGTTAAAATTACCACTTCGAGGAAAACGTTTTGAGTCAATAGAAGCCATAAAAGAAAATTCGCTGAATGAGCTAAAGGCCATACCGCAAATAGCCTATGAAAAATGTATGGAAGACTGGGTGAAGCGGTGGAGATGTTGTATTGCAAGCGATGGGGCCTACTTTTAAGGGGATAAAATAAATTTAGATGAATAATTTGTATTTTTTGTTTTATTGACAAATTCCCGATACTTAGTACACAGAAGGTATATATATATATATATATATATATATATATATATATATATATATATATATATATATATATATATATATATATATATATATATATATATATATATATATTATGAATATTTATATATATATATATATATATATATATATATATATATATATATAATTATTAAAAACAAAATTTAGAGAATAATAAATATATAAGACATAATTTGTACTATATATTATAAGATTCTTAATTTTAAATGTTTATAATTGATTATATAATATTTTAAAAATAAATTTAATAATAAATTCAAAAATTGAATTTAAGGTCATTTTTTATATATTTTTATTGATTTCTTAATTTAATATTCACTTTTCATTTTTATCAAAAAATTTTCATTAAATTTATTTAGTTATTTTTATAAATATTTATTATTTATCCAATTTAATAGCAAATATTAAAAATTAATATTATAATTTGATGTTCAATTTTAATTTTTATCACAAACTTTTTATTAAATGTTTTATTAAATTTATTTCTTTATTTTGTAAATATTAAATAACCAATAATAAGTATTTAACATTAATAATTTAATAATATTTAGTGTTAATTATATTAAATAAAAGTATTTTAATTTATATTAATAAATAATACATACGGATAGTTCATACTGTTAATTTTGTGTCACAGATGCGCGCGCATCTTAAAATTTCACTCTCATCATTTTTTCATAACGCGCCTAAAGAAGTATAACTTCAGAAAAAAAATAGGATATCTACATATTTAACTTCACGCCTAATCTCTTGAGTAGGTAGTGGTAGGCAGAGTTATAAGAGCGCCATAAGGCACGCCCCACTCGCTTCTTTGAAATTCCTAACTCTTTCCATACACGCGCGTCGATTTTTAAGGCTCCTGACATCTCGGTCATCTTTAATCATCAGAACATGTGCCATGAACATGGAACGTGTGTCGTAGCCGTCCGCGATTCCTACACCCACCTGTTTTTACGTTATATATCTGCTTTGTCAAACCAACTTCCTTCCGTCGAACCTTGTTATCGACGCGGTCAGCGAGAGTCACACACATTTCGACCGCGTCCACACCAAAACAAGTATTGATAGAAGCAAATATAAATCCTACCTATACATTAAATGATAATGATAGCACTGGAAAAGTTTTATTTCCCGACTTGAAATACAAATCTGCACCAGAATTGCCATAATTAGGTTCTTGCTCTCAGACCACAACTTAGTACAATTGTAGTAACAAAGGATAAAGTTTCGGCCACTGAGAGATTGTCATTCGAGACAATGCTCTCCAATTTGGAGCAAAACGAAATTACGACACTTAAAGTTTATCAGAATACAAAGAGAGGAAAATGCATAACTTCCATTTGTTACTATTTGTTGTCCGCAGCTTTGTATGTACTAAACAAAGTTGGTAGGAATTGTGTGCATTCGTTGTGTATTTATTATGTGTATACCAAATCTGGTTGTTTATCGATGGATATTCTTTATCGATATTATGAAAACTATTATTTTTAAAAAAGTCTTGGTGGTCCAGTGGTCGAGTACCCCGTTTCTGAAACAAGAGGTCGTAGGTTCGAATCCTGGCTCACACCAATGACTTTTTGAAATTAATTTCGAAAGTTAAGTGTGATGAATATCAATATCTGAAAACTTTGTGCCCGTTGTGGCAATAGGTTCGCTACCTATTCCATTTGTAACGTAAACATAACGGCGAGTCGAGGATTAACAGCCCATATGTACATCTTCAGATTGAAAAAGGTGTGAAGTTATGTTATGTTTTTGTTTTATGTGTGATGAATATCGATGACTGAAAACTTTATGCCCGGTATGGCAATAGGTTTCGCCACCTATTTCATTTGGGACGTAAACATAACGGCGAGTCGAGGCTTAACTGCCAGAGCAACTGCCTACACCTTCGGGTAGAAAAAGGCGTGAAGTTATGTTATTATTTTTTCTTAGACACTACACACTCTTACAAAACACTGCCTATTTCCTTTTTTGTATTAAAAGCGTGAAGATTTTGTTTATGGAAACATTAGAGGCAAATCTGTGTCGAATAAATTAATGCAAGATAAGGAAATTGAACCATTCCAAAGTGTTCGAGGATGAAAGTTCGCAAATCAGAAAATAAATCAAATACTTCAATGACAGCCAATCACAGGATAAATTAAACTTGGTGTTAATTTGTAACGCAAACAAAATATTTCAAAATTATAACTCAGTAGGTGTTTGAATATTCTCTATGTACTAGTGGTTTAACACGGTAACTTCTGATAGAGAGGTGTCGAGTTTGTTCAGTTATGTTTAATAAATACTGATGACTGACAAAATATATAGTCATTACATTTGTGACAAAAGCAAATCTGCCATGTCTAGGCGTAATCGCAGCTACACGAGCCTATACATTCCTTACAACCTTGTAATCGGATAGAAATTTATTATGAAAAGTCGAGTAATTCTTTTAGCGAATAAATATATTCATGGTTTTTATTTTCATTTGCAATAGAGACTTTTTATATCTACTCGTAGTCCGCGCTATACAATTTGCGTAAGAAAAAAAAATAAACATGAAAAGTTCAAACGTTGGTTGCCATCCATTTCCGTGCTCACAGGTACACCGCGCGGCATTAAGAAGCATTAGTTCAGCTACAGAGAGTGGTATGACAAAGTGCCTTTCCTTCCTTTTTGCGACAATAGCGATGTTGCTGGTTGTGCCTCTTGAGTTGCGAACTCAACGCAATAACGGCTTCAATGAGCCACCTTAATGACTTAACGCGTCGTGTCGTTATATCAACAAATGTAACACTTATTTTGTTCTCTTATTTAATATATTTATGATTACATGCTAGAGCAGCTATGCCACAATTTTCAAAAGGTCTCGGTGGTCCAGTAGTTTGGCGCCCCGCTTCTAAATCGAGGGGTCCCGAGTTCGAATCCCAGCTCACACCAATGACTTTTTGAAGTTGTTATCGGAAGTTATGTGTGATGAATATAGATGACTGAAAACTTTGTGCCCAGTCTGGCAATAGGTTCGCCACCATTCCATTCGGGACGTATACATAACGGCGAGACGAGGCTTAATAGCTGCTGCCTACACCTTCGAGTAGAAAAAGAGAGAATTTGTGTTATGTATAACTATATACGTTTAGGTTTTCATTTGTTAGAGGCAGGATTCGAATACAGTAGATCTGAAATTGAAGTCAATTCGTCGAAGAACTAGCTCGTAGAGATGTATAATATGAGAGAAGGTTCGCATATCTAAGCTGCAACACCTCAATACATAAAAATTCGGTATGATATTTATTTACCATACAAACAACTTCACGGCAAATCCCTTGAGGCGTAGGCAGAGAGATCAGAGTGCCAGAAGGCGCTATTCTTACACACTACACTTGCTTCTTTCAAATTTCATAACTCTTGTCATATGACGAGCGTGTATCACCATACTATTATTTATTTATCAATGTAACTATATATTATTTTCAACTTGGTTATTTAAACCCGAGTTGGAATTTAAAAGTTCTTACCCTCATCTATCGCGAGCCATCGCTTTCCTAAGAGTCTGAGACTCAACTTAAATGATGAGAGAAATCTAGCAGTTGTGTAGTTAATTTCAGCTTTGCTATCAATTCAAAAACTTGAAAGGGAGAAAGTAGTTTTAAATAAAAACTACTTTCTTACTTTCAAGTTTTAGCTAGAATGTATTTAAACTGTCTAAAGAGTAGTAAGAACTCTGACGAGAAATTTCTCGATTTCAAGTCGAATAGACGTTCATTGCTTAAATGTAAATCACTTTAACGATTACTTCTACGGCAAAAGTTGACATTATGAAATTCGCATCACTTTCATTCATCTGTAATTACAGGTATTCATATATCTTCATGCTTTTTATATCTGTAATTGTTGGCAGCATATGTTAGTATTGGCGGAATGAATAATGCATAGTGAACAGAACACAATTAGTTTAAACATTGAGTAATGTCATTCACAACATGCGATAAGCTTTTCTAGATTTCTATTTTTACTTTGTTCTACTAAGTGGACGAGCACACGGCTTCGGAATCCACAGGTAGCGGGTTCAAATCCTGGCAAATACCAATGACTTTTAGAAATTAATTTCGAATGTTATGTCTGATAAATATCGATGACTGTAAACTCTGTGCCCGGTATGGCAATAGCTTTGCCACCTATTCGTGAAGAAGGCGTGAAGTTATGTTACGTTTGTTTTATGGGATAGAAGGCCAAACGAGCAAGCGTGTCACCTGGTGGTAAGCAATTAAGGCCGCCCATGGATATCAGCAACACAGATACTGTTCCAGTTACGTTGCGGAAGGAGTTAGGCTCCAGGATACCTCTATCACTGATATGTGGCATTAGGCAATTAACACAACATTTTTGAAAAGTTGTTGTATTTCACCGGTCGAGCCGGCCCACTCATGCAGGGAATTCCGTGGCTCTACTACTAAACTCTTATTAATTTACTCACTTTCGCAAGCTCTACAGCAGCCATGCTCACAGAAAATATAAGCATTCCGTAATTCATTATTTTTTCGCATTAATTAATAATTATTCCCGAGGGACTGGAACTACTTCTAACAACCGTATAAAAACAAAACTTATAAGCCAAGTAGGTATTTAAACAGAGCGGGCGTTCGGTTCAGAGTGCTTAACGAAGATAATTGTGTTTCAAGTATATAAATCCACGATAATGAGACAAGTTGCAGCGGGTGAACTGGCCCAAACATTTGGAATACTTTAGGGGTATTAAGCTTCCATAATAGGTCAGTAATTGAATGTATGAATCGTGATAAAAGTTAAAGTATTTCGGGTATTAAGGGTATTTTATAAGGGCAGTGTTACTTTTAAACACCTATACGAGTATACCTATATGTATGAGTTATGCAAAATTTACAAAATTGAAAACGCTATATTTTTAAGGGTTTTTGTAGGTATTAATATATGCCAACGGCATGCCGATTTTTAAATATATTTTCAATTAATTCAATATATTTACAAGATAATACTACTTTGTTTTAGATGAATTATAAATACTTTTTTAACTTAAAAAGCTTTGTTTAAAAATTCAAGAAAAAAAACAGTGATGTGAAATTACATACATTTGCTGCCTTTTGAGGTCCACTGCTGGACAGGCCTCCCCCATAGAGCGCCACAACTGCTGGTCCGTTCACTCATGGGGTTTTTGCCATAATCGCCACACTTGGCAGGTGGGTTGGCGATCGCAGTAGGCTGTATTTTGTTGAGAGAGAATGCTGCTGCCCATTCTTCTAGCCTTTTCCCTTAGTCGCCTTTTACGACACCCACGGGAAGAGATGGGGTGGCGGTATTCTAAGCCGGCGCCACACAGCAAATTACATACAATTTTTAAAAACATTCTAAATCCAATATCAGTTATAGTCAAACCAAACTTCATGTATTATATTTTTTATTGTGAAAACTCTTATAAAATTAAAATGTGTATGTATTACCATTAGTGTATGAAACCAGGTTACGTAGTTAATGAAATATACTAACATTCATTAATAAAAAAGAGGTATGTCCACGACATATAAATTCCGAAGAAGATTGTTATCAAAGACAGTTCATATTTCGTGTCAGCTCACTTCTGCACTTGACAGTATAGAACTGATATGCGATTGAAATGAAGACAGGAGAAAACATATATGTGCCTTAGCGATTGGGCTTGTTAGAATCGTACCTTATGGCGCTCTGTTCTCTCTGCCTACCCCACAAGTGATTAATTTTGTATTCTTTGTTGTTTATTATTTAAGCACTGCGATATTTGATAACGAGATTGTACATTTAAATCTGGTTAACATACTTTTAAATTTCGGTGGCTACTAAATTTATTTTTTTTATATCAAATCAGGGTTCGTCAATGACTTTTTGGAATCCTTTATTTCTTTGGTAGTAAAACTGTTAAGAAATAAATTATGTTCAGACAACTAAAAGTCTTGTTTAATTCATAAAAGACATTCTACAGTATAGTTGTACGGTTTGTAAATGTAGTTAACGTCAAGAGCTGGTAACATCTGTCCGCTCTACGAAGATATAATGTTCCAAGTGCTGTGTTTACAGTTAAACAAGGCTGTTTATATCACTACATAGGGCATTAATTGGTTTAAGAAAACAATGGCTAAAAATACAGATAATATTTTATATAGGTATCAAAGATCACAATTTTTGATTAATAATTTTATTGTGTAACTTCACGTTTCCTTCCATTTCCACTTGATGATGGCGTGTAATAGGATGCTATGCCTGGACGCGTGGAATTTTCAGGTCAATTTTCAGGTCTCAAATGAAATAATATCGGAAACCATTGCTATTCATCGGGCATTTATATACAAACATAGGTCTGAGTGTGAGTCTGAAATCGATCCCACGACTTCATAATCAGAAGCGGGAGCTCGATCACTGGACTATTATATGTTGTGAATCCGCCATATATACTTTTAAATAGTAGTTTTAATAAAATTAGGACAAAAATAGCATTACACTTAAATACATACATATGTATATATATAAGTGTATATATATATATATACATTGTACTTAAAGTGCATTAGATAACATTAATGGACTGTGAACAAAAACTGGTAGGAACCAAGATTAAATTTGTGTATGGGGACTACTTAAGCGTAAAGAATCGCTGTCTCTTGACAGCGTGAGTGTTAGAATTGCACCTGGGAGATAAGCGTGAACATTTTTGCAACTTTAAAACCTTTTGTTCGTTACAAACTGTGAAAGTGATTTTAAAAATATTTCCAATTTAAATATAGGTAAAGGAAATATATACATAACTTAATGCTAAATCCCTTGCGGAGTAGGCAGTGAGAACAGAACGCCATAAGATTCTTACAAGTCAAAGAAGCAAGTGAGGGGTCACTTGCTTCTTTGACTTGTAGTAAATGTTTATGTAAATTGCAAATTTATTGCAAATTTATTGAGTGGGCAAGTCACAAATCAACAAGCTTTTTGCTGTACTTATAGCAACTGCTGTGAAATTTAGGGTGATATAGCTTAAGAAAATAATATTATTGCAACAGAATGATATTGACATATATAATCATTTACCTTGAAACATCTCCTAACGCCACGAACCACTTGAATACCAGTAGATAAAGAAATAATATTTGATATTGATTAGATTTTAATCGATATTGTGATAATATTTCCTAAACAGTTTAATAATACTTTAGTTACATCAAATTTGGGACGTTTATAAATATTTTAACTGAGAAATCGATTATAGATTAGGCACTGAGTCTCGACAAATAGATCATCATCAAAAAGTCGTATCGATCCGCAAAAATATATTAAAATAATTCACCAATGAATATAATTGTTAGTCTACAAAAACTACAATGAATTTTTAAATGGTCAATCGCCTTCACCACCCCACCCCATGTCACCGTCATATACATTAGAAGAAGTGTGGTCAAGCACCGGCCTAAATAATAAAAGAAATAAAAAGTAATAAGCTTGAGACAGTAATAATAAAGACGCAAAACTTTCCGAATCTCTCCTACATTCATGTATTTGTGAAGATATTACTACGAACTAACTTAGTATATGGAGATAAAAATATTGCTTCTTAGACTTAATATATCTTCTCCACCCTGTTAAGTAAGGCACAATACAAATTACTTTCTGAAGGGTGTGTTACATGTTACTTCTTGTCCAATCAGGTGAAATATTTAATATTGTATTTGAGATAGTACGCATAGTTACTAGAATGGCTGCATGAATGGGCCGGCTCGACCGGTGAAATACCACGACCTCTCAGAAGACCGTCGTAAAGTGGCTCATGCCGCGTTTCGTTCGGTGAGAGAGGTACCCGGAGGCCCATTCCCCCCTTCCCCATCCTTTCCTCTCCCCTATTCCTTAAAGGTCGGCAACGCAACAGTAACACTATATGTGTTGCTGGTGTCCATGGGCGGCGTTGGTTGCTTACCATCAGGTGACACGCCTGCTCGTTTGCCCTCCTATCCCATAAAAAAAAAATCATTAATATCGATTTAAGTTTGGAACTCTGTAAAGCAGGAATATTCGTTTCTGATCCACAACGATGTGTTTTGAAATACTCTTATTGTTGGGGTTATTACAAGTACTTCCTCCGTGCCCGGATTCGAGTCCGGAACCTTTATTGCAAAGGCTCCATACAAAAATATAATATTGGCTACAGAAGAGACCATATGATTTTTTCATAATCCCATTTTGCGAATTAAATATTCATACTGTAGTAAGTTAGGTTTTTCATACTATATTCTTGTTCATTATTGATATATCTGCTTATTTTAACTATGGCTATGTAATAGTCAGCAATAAAACAAACATCGAGTGCCCTGCAATGCTTTACAAAAATAAATTGCGATGTTCAGATGCTGAAGAAACTTAAGTGCAACTCCACTTCCGTGCTATTCCGAATCACTTTCGTAAGTTAGGGTTGTCACTTCAGTTTAAAACGCACACATCAATGTCCTCGTGTTCATCACAGTTATTAATTTCATTGAGGTTCTGATTGTTTAGTTTGATAACATTGTTTTTTTTTTAATTTAATTCCTTGTATTTTTGCATATAATTTAAAATGGTTATCTTGGGGAACATTGTCTATAGTACAACCCTACTACAAGCTGGTAACAAGTTCCATAAATCTTTGCATTTCTAGTTGATTAAAAATCTGTTTAAACTTTTTCGGAAAGCAACCAACCGAAAGTATTTACGTTGGATTACTTTAATCTCCAGTTAGGGAGACAAGATTTGAACAGCGGTATGTTGGATTTTACAAATTAATGTATACTGTATACCTTCGTAAGATAAAATAAAAATTGTATTGCAAAATATTTCAATTTTTCAAAAAATGAACAGTAAAAAAAAAACAAACAAACAAACAAAACAAATGCATTTCTAAGAACAGTTACGCCTTTATTTGATAGATCCCTTTTCCGCTCAATAACGAAAGTCTTAGAACTGTGTTATTTAAAAAGGTCTGTGTCAGCAAGTTGCTTGGCTTTTGGGAGAGTTAAAGGATTCTTTCTGTTCTGATTATGCTCATCAGAGAATATTAATAACCATATCTTTTAAAACAAAAACTTGATAGCACAATGAAAGGAAGCCAGCAAAAACTAAACTAAGTTACGTCTTAGTCTACCCTTGCAGTAATACAACAATACATTACCATAGAATCGATAATAATATAATATTCTTTCTGTTCAGCGGTTTCAAAGCAAGTACGTATATAAATAGACTATTGCAGCTTGCACCTACGATTTTTCCAAGTAATATTGAACTTTTACTGATATCAAGTATCCATAACATCATAACATGGTTCGCCTTTATAGCTAGCTAGCGTTGCCTGAACGAGTAGTTAGAGGAGTATGTGAGCTACCTATTTTATTAGTAGAACACTGTAAATATAAAAGTCACGTCTTTTTAATAGTTATATTTTGTCGTGAGAAAAATTTATATCTGATAATTTATTTTTAGTTTATTGATTCTACCTTGCATTACAAAATAATCTTTAATTAAATTCTTATAATAATGTTATGGATTTATAAATTCTAGGAAAGCAAATAAAGTCAATTATAAGAGAGAAAGACAGCTGAATTAATTTTATTCAACATCAGTCAAAAGTATATTGGATAGTTAGCCTCTATTTATGTATTAGTAGGCATGTATTTTTATAGATATAAGTATATAGTACTACAGTAATAAACAAAGCCATGAGCCTGACTAGTGTTTTGTACCCATTCCAGTTGTTTGGAAGAGATCGGTATAGCGATAAGACTGCCTACCGTATGTACTTGTATACACATTTGTATATTTAGGTCTTACTATGTGCTTTGCAATTTAGAATCTAGAATGCGTCACAACAAGGTTTGCTGGAGATATCTTTCTTCTCTGACTACTCATAGGTAACTAGTAACTATTATTAATACTAAAAATATTTCATTATTTTCAAGAGTATCATTTATATTACGTTCGTAACTTGACGCCATTTTCTACTCGAAGGTGTAGACACAGATAACTTCCGAAAATAATTTTGAGAAATCATTGGTGTGAGTTCGGAATCGTACTCACGACTTCTGTATCAGAAGCGGGGAGCTCGACCACTGGACCTTCGAGATAACAACAACTACAAGAGATTAATTGTATTAATTTGAAAAAATCACAAAACGAAAATAAAATAATGACGTGACTTTGAGGGATTACCAAAATAAATATAATATCAAAATACCTCATTCAAATAAAAACGACTGATATAAATGCCCGAACAGTCCTGAAATACAACGATTCCGATTTTGGGAATATTAAATATAGAGTTCCGATTAGTGAGATCTCCAGTAATCGAAATAATATGAAACCTCTGAACAGATTTCGCTTTGATCGTGTAACAATAACGTAACATTCGTTACGTTAAATGTCAGGCTAAAAGGTTACGGTTAAGGTACACTAAGATTTCTCCTTACATTTTTTACTTTTTATTAATAAATCTACTTATAAGGTTATCTCGGTTGTCTCGGTTGTTCAGCTTACGAGCACCCCGCTCCTATATCAAGTGGTCGCGGGTCCAAATGCTGGCATGTAAGCACAACGGCGAGTCGAGCCTTAACAGCCACTGCCTACTTCGGGTAGAAGAAGGCATGAAGTTATGTAGAGAGTTAATAAACTTATTTAAATGTGGCTTGTACACGAAATAAACCTATCCAACGAACATTATTTTATATTTGGATAACTCGGATATTGTTGAACAATAATTAGAAGAAGAAACAATCAAAAGAAAAAACTACAACAGAGAAATAATTTTGCAATAGAAAGATATAAAATAAAACAAAATCATAAATCTATAACGACCAATAACACCCGGAGACACAAAGTCGGTGACTTCGTCACCTCTTTAATATAAAAACGAATAATTCTCAACAAACTCCTAGAAAATAGTAAAAATTTTACGACTAAAATTAATGTTTAAAAATAAACACAACTCCCGAACTGAAATCAACACCGCTTAAAGAAACATAACATAATTTCACGCCTTTGTTACCCGAAGGTGTAGGCAGCGGCTATTAAGTCTCGTCCACAAAGTTTTCAGCCATCGATATTTATCACACATAACTTCCGAAACCATTTTCGAAAATTCATTGGTGTGAGCCAGTGTCGGGATTCGCACCCACGACCTCTAGATCAAAAGCAGTATGCTCGACCACTGGACTACCGAGACTAAACGCTTATATAATAGTTTAATTTTTTTCTATAAAAAATCATCTAGTATTGAAATTCTTGGAAAGTTTAGTAATATCGAACCAATTTGAAGCAAAGATTAACAATGTTAAACACAGAAGTTGAACTTCGTTCCGGAAATGAAAAGTATTAGTTTCAATTAAACAAATAATCGACTTTTTACTAGGATTAAATTACAAAGTTATTTTGAATTAACCAAACCTCAAACTTTCCTCTATTCATTGTCAATTTTGGGCATATTAATAAAGTTTCGAATGAACTTTAGGTCTACCGCAACCGTTAAATTTGACAATAGTATTTACTATCCGACAATTGAAATTACAATTTTGCAATGATTTATTATTCTTCATTAAAATATATATAAATTATTTAGTATTATGATAGTCCATTAGAAACATTGTTTGCGAATTAGCTCAGGGGTAACACAAAAGAGTTAACGACTGTTTTTTCCTACATATTATGCTATTGTTTAACGCCGTACCAAGTTATGACTGTACGTTATGATCATTATTTAAGATACACAATGGTGGGGCAACACTCCAATGTTGCAATTTAGGTCGTTGCGTAGTCGAGGGGCGATGCGGTACGAATGTACTACGAAGGAAGGCTTTCTACGGTTATTTTTTTTTTGTCTAGAAAATACCGCCTAACTGCCTCGATTCTCTCTCTGGTTGCATTAGATTTCATGTCGTAATTTCTTGAGGTAAAAAACATCCTCTACCACAAGTCTCAACTTCACGCCAAGTCCATAACGAGGGAAGCAGAAAAACAGATCGCCATAATTGACGATTATTACACACCTCCTTGACTTCTTATCTTAAATGTATTTTATTTTCACATAACATAACACAACTTCACGCCATTGTTACCCGAAGGTGTAGGCAGCGGCTGTTAAGCCTCGTCTGGCCGATATGTTTACGTCCCAAATGGAATAGGTGGCGAACCTATTGCCATACCGGGCACAAAGTTTTCAGTCATCGATATTTATCACACATAACTTTCCGAAAACAATTTTGAAAAGTCATTGCTGTGAGCCAGTGTCAGGATTCGAACCACGACCTCTGGATTCAGAATCGGTGTGCTCGACCACTAGGCCACCGAGACATTATTTTAACCTACGAATTATAATGATTATAATATTTTTCACAAATATCAAATCATAAATCAAATTTTTTTTATGGCATAGGAGGGCAAACGGCGAACGAAACGCGGCACTAACCACTTTACGCTGATATTTTGAGAGGTTTTTTTTATGAGAAATAGGGGCAGACGACCGTCGTGTAAAGGTCTTGGTATTTCACCGGTCGCGCCAGCCCATTCATGCAGCGAACTGCAAAACTCTATATACAAAACAGATATCATCACATTAATCACTCAAACATACATAAATACAATCTTGTCCAGAGATATTTAGCCGTGAAGTAAACAATTTAATTTGTTTTGGTTATTTCCTACTTTTGTAAATTATTTTTTTTACTAAACATAACCGAAGTTAGCTTGCAGGTCCCTCATTTGCGAATACCATTAGTTCGATTGAGCCAACGAATTTTAACTGAATTGATTTTGAGCCGAAAGGTATTATACCGACCTTTTTTTTATTTAAAGCGTAATACGGACCGAAAATGTGCATGGATATACGTTTGCTGATAACAAGAAGCAAATTAATTTTATTAATGTAATTGATTAAACAGAAATTCGAGTTTTTCCATATATTCAGTAAACACAGCACACAACAGCTAATTAATTTTAAAGAGATACTGTTTGTTAACAATTATCAAATTTATGAATAAAAAGCCTCAAAACAGAGAAATCAGATGGACCGCATCAAGACAAATCACTTAATTACCTCTTACGAAATTAATGGGAAGACATAAACAACAACAACAACATAAATAGTGTTAAAGTTGCGTTACCTGCCTTTAATATAGGACAGGGGACGGAAATGGAATGGGAGAGCGAAGGAGTTCGACTTCCGGATACCTCTATAAATGTACAAAATTCAGCAAGATCGTGATTCGTGATGTATCACCGGTCGAGCCGGCCCATTCATGCAATCAGATGTGAAGGAATCTCATAAGTAAAACCGGCCTCGCATAATAGTTTTTATATAATAACATAGTTTCATAGCAATCACGCGATCGCCGCCCATCACTTCAGTGCGTGCTTATTAAAAGAAAATGGGTCGGCCCAAGTAAAGTGTACGTCTATTTGTAAGTATTCTGTTATAATGAAATTTCACACGCAAGTCGCAACTATCCATTGACAACTGGAAATGTAACCTATAGAAAACTCTATATCCGGCCGCCATTAGTATTATCAATCTATCTATTCTGTCAGGTACATTACGATATTTTTTTTTATTTCAACCTTGTACCAGCTTCCTGAGTAACAAACAGAATGTCAAGCCAAATCCTTTGCGTCATGATTCTTACACGCCTCGCTCGTTTCTTTGACTTTCATAACTCTTTTCTTGCACGCGCGTCGGTTTTTAAGGCTCTTAACATCACCTTCTCCAGAACTCGTTCTTTTTGATCATGAAATGTGTTTATTGGCCGTCCTCAACTCTTACATCCATCCGCTTTTGGATTTTATAACTGCTTAGTCAATCCTGCATTCTTTCTGCATATCCGAAACATTCCTAAATAAATAATAAAAAAAATTACAAAAATACAAAAAAAAAATTGTTGTATTAACTGCGTAACATCTGCGTGTATTTCTGAAGAGGTACATTAATTAGATTATTTAGATTTTCACCACTTTAGCAAAGGTGTTTGAACTAATTAACTCAAGTGATTGAACAAATTAATTCAATATTCAGTATTTCAGGAATATTATAATTATTGTAGAGTTATCATTCCGAGATTCTTGTTTTGACGGTATCTTTTTTAACAGGCCACAATTATTTATACAAACAAATCCCTTGAGAATTAGGAAAACCGTACAAAAATCTGTTGAGTATTATTGAAAAATCTACGTTATTATGTCGTCAGAGTACTCGTAAAAGTGACCTGTGATAAAAATGGCGTTTTCATTTCCTTTTTAAAAGCTTTTATTTAGCTTGCACTGTATGTAGAATAGAATAGAATAGAATAGAATAATCTTTATTGTACACCACAAGAAAAAGAATATACACAAGAACTTACAATTTATACACAGGCAGGTACAATGGGCGGTCTTATCGCTTACAGCGATGTCTTACAGACAACCTTTGGATGGACTTGTCAATACGGAAAATGGGAGCTGGGGTGTACTATTTAAATATATTGATACAAATATATACGTTGAGATATGTGTTGCAGACTAAATAAATACATACAAAATACACATATACAAATACTTTACACATATATGAACATAGATAAATACAATACATAGATATATATATAGGAATAAATCAACTTAAGAACAAATTAAATTGCAATATAGATTTACATACAGCAACAGCAGGACGACGCAACATGATGTTCAAGTAGGTAGGGAAAGAAAAGTTGGGAGTACCTGACTAAAATTAATAAAAGGAAACTAAAATGTAAAAAGAATTTCTCAGATTGCAGAATTCAAATAGTGTTCTTTTACCAAAGATTTGAACAAAGTCAGAGTTTGAGCCTGTCTTACATATAAGGGAAGTGCATTCCATAATACGGTGGCTTGGACCGTGAATGATTTCGCATAAAACCTAGACGTATGCTCAGGTATTTTTATTATTAGCCTTTTGGAAGATCTTGGGAACTCAACTTGTGGATCGTATAGGAACTGAAAACGCTCCTTGAGATAGGAGGGCGTTGAAGGGTTAAACAAGATATTGTACAGCAACGAAAGGTAATGAGCATTCCGGCGAAGGCGAATAGGGAACCACTTGAGATTTTTTCGAAATTCGGAGACATGATCATATTTGCGAAGACCAAATATGAATCTTATGCAAACATTCTGAAGTCGCTCAAGCTTATCGAGTTGATTTTCGGTAAGATCAGGATAACTGGCATCGGCATAGTCAAGGATAGAGAGTAGGAGGGAGTGTGCAAGTTCAGTTTTAGTTTCAATAGGTAGAAAGTTTCGAAGTCTTCTTAGAGAACCAATAGATGCAAAGATTTTACGACTCACCTGTTGTAATTGAGGGTCCCAAGTTAATTGTGCATCCATTATGATGCCGAGATTTTTCACTGTCTTACTAAAAGGTATGACACTATTTTCGAATATCACCTTCGGCAGTTGTGACCATACAATTTTATTTATCTTTTTGGGACTGTCGGCAATTAAGATTTGAGTCTTGCCAGGGTTAATCATAAGTCCATGGCTATGGCTCCAATTGCTAATCAGCATGAGATCACCATTTATTAATTCTATACCATCTGACAACGTTTCCAAAGGTGTTTGAAAGTATATTTGAAGATCATCTGCATAAAGATGGTAGGATGAAAGGAGTTGACTTGAGATGGAATTTATAAAAATTGTGAAGAGTAAAGGGGATAGCACGCCACCCTGGGGCACACCTACTGTGGTAGAACACCAAGAAGAATACGTATCTTCGATGCGTACACACTGTCGGCGGCCTTCCAGGTAACTACGAAACCAATCAATTGCGGTTGGAGATATATTAAGAGAGCGCAGAATACCCAGTAGAATGTCAAAATCTACAGTGTTAAAAGCATTGGAAAAATCTAGAAGTGCGAGTATAGTTAGGTATCCACTGTCCATACCTGCTCGAATGTCATCAGAAATTTTAGTCAAGGCAGTAACAGTACTGTGACCGGGACGGAAGCCAGATTGGTAAGGATTAAGGAGATTGTTCTGGGTAAGGAATTGGGTAAGTTGATTATGGACCAATCGTTCGAGGACTTTTGAAAGGAATGGTAATATAGATATGGGTCGGTAATCAGAGTAAGAGAGGGGCTTGATTTTTTTAGGAAGAGGGATAATTTCAGCACTTTTCCACGAAGAGGGGAAAATGCCGTTTGCCGCAGAGAAGTTCAATATGTGACAGATTACGGGTAAAATTTGGTCAAGGATAGGAATAACCATTTTACGACTTAGGCAATCGGATCCAATAGCATTCGAAGCAATAGACATAACGCTCTTCTTAACATCACAAGCCGCAAATTGACTAAATGCAAATGGGGAGTAAGTAGGAGTTGGCAATGATGAAAGACGCAGTAGTGTGTTTCTTTTAGTCAATTTATCAAAGTTTGACGACACGGAGAAATGTTGATTGAGAATTTCAATATTAACAGTTTTAGGAATGTTATCATGACGAGTTTTACCAACACCTAATGTTTTCAGAAATTTCCAGACTGAAGCCGGATCACCATTTTGAATCGAGCTATGAATATGTTGGCGTTGTGCGTCCCTACACACCTTATTGCAGTGATTTCTTAATATTCTGTACCTTTCCAGATTCACGGAACAAGGTCTTTTCTTTAATTTAAATTTAGCTGCAGCTTTCTTAGCTATTAAGCATTTTATTTCACTTGTTAGCCATGGCGATGGGAGATGCTTTATTTTAACTGGTCGACAAGGTGCATGCTTGTCATACAATTGAACCAGCGAATCAGTGAAGAGTTCCACCTTTGCATCAACACTCTCTGACAAATATACTGAAGTCCAGTTAATATTGCCCGCATCCTCTTTTAAAAGTTCAGTGTTCATAGCACTGAAATTGCGCAGCATAAGAACTTTAGATTTAGCCTTAGGTGGGCGGATTTTATACGACAGAAAAAGTAAATCATGGTAAGAAAAAGAATCGGCGGGACATTGTCCATGCTTTACAACCCGATCTTGAGAAGATACCAGAATTAAATCTAAAAGTGAAGGATTAAAGTTAGGAAAGTGATAGTAGCGCTAAGAGGAAGTGTAAACATATTACAGGACTTAACAACTGCAGAAAAAGAAGAGGAACGAGTATCATTTTTTAGAAGGCATGTATTGAAGTCACCCATGATAATGCTGTGACTATAGGAAGGGATAAAATTCTCCAGGAGACTTTCAAAGGAAGAGAAGAAATTAAACCGTAGGGAGGGACAGTAGTAAACACCAAGGAGGATCTTGGTATAATGGAGTTCAACCTCGAGAAAAAGATGTTCACCAGCATTATGGGGTGGTGGTTGAGAAGACATATGTATGATGGTGTGGGATATATAAGAGCGAAGATATATGGCTACCCCACCACCAGCTCCAATAGAACGATCATTTCTCAAAAGTTGAAATCCAGGAATGGAGTACATAGTAGAAGGGAGACATGGTTTTAGCCATGATTCGGAAACTAGGATTGCATGAATGTCTTTACATTCAAAACTTGCCAGCATATCTGGAAAATGTGCCGGAATACTCTGGGCATTGAAGTGAACCACGTTGAAATTCCCAGGAACATCAGAAAATTGCTCCGCGAGACTTTCGCCAAGCGGAGGTATGCTAATAAAACTGCTATTGCTGCTAGTAGCTGTACAAAAGCTGCTGTCTGCCGAGGTATTGCTGCTACTGTCGATATCCATCATGACAATAATAATACTATATATGTATGACCTATATGTATATAAATAAATATAAACCTATAGATATAATTATAATAAATATATATATATATATATATATATTCGAAACTATTGTATAAACTACAAAAGTTCTCAATTTATAAACAAGTATTATAAAATACTTCTTGCTATATACTACATAAATGTCCACCTGCCGGTTGTGTCTAGAAAAAAAAAATAATAATAAAAAAAATACAAAAATACAATTAGAGTAAAATACAATTAGAGTAGTAGTAGTTAAGTAGCCAGATTTTTGTACTAGCATGTGAGTTTTTCGAACCAGGTTTACAAATTTATTTTGTTATGTCAATGCAAGCCAATAACTTTTAAAGATAAAAGGCCTATACTTGCTGCTGGCAAAAACAAAGACAATGATGAATGCACTGAATGAATAATTTGCTATTCATTCGTTCTGTTTACATTGTCAGCTAGTTATAAGTAGAGAATTACTACCCAAACAGTATTAATTGAATTGTTTTTATCTTATCATTAAATTGAGAAGAGGTATGTAATAAAATAAAAAAAAAAATGTAATTTATCGTCGTGAAGAAGGTGAGTAGGTAATGATGTTACATACAAATTTACGCCTATTAAATATGTTACTAGCATGACAGCAAAATGGGAAGCAAGTTCAAAATACGACCAGACAATACAAAATACACGACACACACAAAACAGTACAGAGAGGCACTATTTCTTCATCCGTTTAGGTTTGTTTGTTTTACCATCAGCAATTGGCTTAACATCACCTCTTTTATTGGCAGCCGGCAGCACTAGTTTATCAAGCTCACTGCGGGATAAGATTCTGTGTCTCACGCCATCAGATCCACAGACGTAGATAATACCTTCTCGAGTCCAACAGTGGTTGACACCATATCGTTCCCTGGCTTCCACAAATGTGTCGTGACGCAGCTTCGTCAGAAATTCAGATATTGTAATGCCTGAGCCTTTGAGTTTTGTTTTGGCAAACCACACCGTATCTCTCACAGCAGCAGTATCGAATTTGACAGCAATAGTTCGGGGCTTATTACTGTCGGTCAAACGGCCCATGCGATGGCAGCGTCTAATACTGGCTACTGATACATATGGTAGGTCTAAATGTTTACTAATGACATCTGCTACAATTTCGGCCGTTACCTCGTTCTTCAGCTCGGGGACATTGTGCACTAGTAACATTTTCCTCCTTCCTCGCATTTCTATGGAATCTACTTGATTCACAAGCATTTCAATTTGACATTGCAGCGTGGTCAGAGTGTCTTTAATGAATTTCTTAAAAGAACTGAACTCCGCAGCAATCGAAGATGTAGTGACCGAGGATGGGGGTGATTTTGATAATTCCAATTCAAATTGTGACATTCTATTTGTGAACGATGCACTTAGCTCCGCAAGCGTCGATTTTAATAACTGCGCATCCATCTTAGTCTGTGTGCTACTTATAAAATCTATTTAAATCGTTAAAGGATTGTTATATGGATATGATAACACTATCCCGGCAGGTACTGTATTTAAATTTTAAATCTGGGTCATCTGAATTATACTTTGAAAACAATAATTAATTATATTTGCACTTTATATCCGAGTTAAAAATTTCACTGTTCACCTGTTCAACTACCCGCACCAAGATTGTATGTATGTATGTATGTGTGTATGTATGTATGTATGTATGTGTGTATGTATGTATGTAAGTATGTATGTTCGGTGGAATCTTGCAACTCAATTTTGAAGTAGATATCTTCAACCGATTGAGCTGAAATTTTGTATACACGTTTACTTTGGATGACAATGCATGATATGATGTGTGACATTATTCTATATCCAATATGGCGGACCACCCAAGATGGAGGAATAGATATTTTGAATGCATTTCTGCAATATGGGTATCAAATGAAAGGGCTTATTGAGTGTAACTCAAAAAATAATATGACGTCATTCTAAATCCAATATGATGGAATATCCAAGATGGAGGAAAACATAGTTTAAGCTTCTGTACAATATGGATATCAAATGAAAGGGCTCATTGAGAGTAACTGAAAAAATAATGTGACGTCATTCTAAATCCAATATGGCGGATCATCCAAGATAGAGGAACTGTTTTCTTTAATGCATTTATACAATATGGGTATCAAATGAAAGGGCTTGTTAATAGTAACTCGAAAAAAAATATGACGTCATTCCAAATCCAATATGGCGGGAAAAATATTTGCGTTTCTACAATATGGGTATCAAATGAAAGGGCTTGTTAATAGTAACTCAAAAAATAATATGACGACATTATAAATCCAATATGGTGGAATATCCAAGATGGAGGAAATCATATTTTAAGCTTCTGTACAATATGGGTATCAAATAAAAAGGGCTCATTGAGAGTAACTGAAAAAATAATGTGACGTCATTCTAAATCCAATATAACGGATCATCCAACATAGAGGAACAGTTTTTTTAATGCATTTCTACAATATGGGTATAAAATGAAAGGGCTTGTTGAGAATAACTCGAAAAATAATGTGACGTCATTCTAAATACAATACGGTGGACCATCCAAGATGACGGCATACATATTTTTGATGCATTTCTACAATATGGCTATGAATTAAAAATCATCATTGCGATTAAATGGAAAAGAAAGCTCTAAGCTGAAATTGAATAAGATGATCGCCTTATTGAAGAGCTGGACTGTTTGAAATTAAGCGGTAAACTAACTTGCAATAATGATGCGTTGAATGAAATGACACTAACCTAGCCAGCTATAACTAAAAATAAGAAAATAAATTAAAAGCAAAAATCCTTTTTAAAGAAGCTTTTATTTAAGCGCTCTAAAAATAAGAAAATAATATTTCCTTAAAAATTTCAAGTATCAACTTAGAGCCTCAGTATGTACAATTTATATAATAATAAAAGCTTGTCGCGAGGTTTAACTCCCTATCAGTAGGTATTTAAATTGTAATAGATAATATAGTAAAGTTAGTAGATTAATTTACATGAGTGTTTTGCCCATTTCTTCTCATGAAAACCTTACACTCAGAATCGTCCGTGCGTTTTTGTTCCAATGAGGCAATTTCCTCAAGCGCTCGTGTTTTAATATGTTATGCTTTAAATATAATAATAAGTTAAATATCCGTATTTACGGACTATATTTAACTGTGTGTGAAGACCCAAGAAAATAAAGCTATTTTGATTGGATTTGACATTATAAAATTAGTACAGGGTATTTATAACTCGCGCGACAAGCTTTTATTATTATATAAATTGTACATACTGAGGCTCTAAGTTGATGCTTGAAATTTATGGAAATATTATTTTCTTATTTTTAGAGCGCTTAAATAAAAGCTTCTTTAAAAAGGATTTTTGCTTTTAATTTATTACATATTACTAGTGTACTTGTTTTGGCCAGCCCCGATTTGGCAGCTTTTATTATAAGTATAAATTTACATCGACGCAGGACAGCGATCTTTTCGAATCTCGAAAAATGAGATAATGGGTTTTATAAATCATTCGATTCAGAAAAAAATACCGCATCAAATGAGCTCAGTTTCATTTATTTACGACTGTTCTTTGTTTAAGACGACGTTCACTTTTACATAAATATTTTGAAATCAAGACAAAAATATGTTGTAAACAGTGTTTGTTTTACCCCTGGTGTAAAGTTGCATTATTCGAGTTACGACAGGATTGCTTTCTGCCGTCGACATGGACTCTGTAACTTTTTAGTATCACAATAGTGATAAGAGAAGTCTTGATAATATTCAGAAGTAAAATTGTTATAATGGAGGTATAACTTCGAAGTAATATAGAAGAATAAGCTCTAGACTCGTGGCTTGACTACGAAATAGTTAGATCATAACATAACTTCACGCCTTTTTCTACGCGAAGGTGTAGGCAGCGGCTGATAAGCCTCGACTCGCCGTTATGTTTACGTCGTTTAAAAGTCATTGATGTGATGGCTCACATCAATGACTTTTAAACGACGTCCTGGCGGACTCGAAACTACGACGATTTTATTGAGAAGCGGGCTACTCGACACACCACCACAGAGATTTAAAAAAGTTCTTCTTCGAAAACTCCCTCTAAAAATTACCGGTGAAATCGATAAATCACAGATGTCAAAGTCATTTTCCACCTTTATATTGACATTTTTAATATAGACTAACAGTTGACATGGTATTGACAGCAATTTATTTGATGAATTTTATATATTTGTGTGAAGTAAATACTAAGAGTATCTAATAATAGGATATCATTGATTTTTTGAAGTGGAACTTCTAATGTCTCGTGCAAAAGCGTTTAACGCTTTTAACGCCCCCTCGTGGGTATTATAGGTAATATAAAACACTAAAACATAAATCGGCTTATATAAACCAAGGAAGAGAATTTCCATAGCGTGATTAAAAACTGTACATAGACATCTAGTAACTAGTAGCGGCACTGTTTTTATCGCACCGTGTCTCAAAAGTACTAACTGCATAAAAAAAATTGTTTTTAATTTTTAAATTTATATGCTACTTAAAAAAGAACAAAACAAAAAATTCAAATATTAGTAGGAATATACAAACAAGGCATTTTTTAATGCTATATAATAATAATAATAACAAATAATAATTAGTTTGAAGTCGCTATTACTGAAAAACCAACCTTGGGAACCTTAATAAAAAGTATCCATACAGACACAGGAGTAACACAACTAGTTCAGTATTAGAATTGTAAAACATTTAGTAATTAGTCAATAAATAATATAGTTATTAAAATGCAATAGGTCGCAGGTAAAATAATGGCTTTTTTACTTCTGTATTTATTACTGTATTTAATTTCATTATATAAACAAAATTTTAATTTGTCTTAATTATTTTTACCTTATTGCAACCATTAGTGTACATGTACAAAAGTACAATTAGATTACAAATACGTTTAAGAAGTATGAAAAACAAAATGGGTAAAATAAATAATTTCTTCCTAATGTGCCGCCAAATAATCTATACATGTAATAAAATTGTAAATTCAAATTCAAATTCAAAATATCTTTATTCCATAGACTTTACAAAGTACTTAGAATCGTCACATAAAAAAAAAACATTCACGGAGATTGGATTCCCTTTCATCACACTGTCTTGAATGTGAAAGCGAATCTAAGTGCCAGTTCCGGCGTCAAGGCTTCTTGAGAAGAACTGGCAAGAAACTCAAGGCCGACTCTTTTCAAATATCCAGTTTAACAAATAGTGATAAGTACAATCAATACAACACAAAAGGAGCAGTTCAATTCCAAACTTTTTTATCGTTTATATAGTCTGCGATACAATAATAAGCCCTTTGATATAATCTACTTTTAATATAATTTTTAAATTTCCCCATGGATAATTCAATCGCGTCGTTTGGAAGTTTATTGTAAAAGCGTATACATTGACCTGGGAACGAGTTAGAGATTTTATGGAGCCTAGTAGTGGGCACAGCGAGTTTGTTTTTATTTCTTAAATTTAGTTTATGAACATCACAGTTTTTCTTAAATTTAGTTTTATATTTATGAACATAAATAAGATTTTCATAAATATATTGTGAATAAAATGTCATAATTCTTATTTCTTTGAATTTATTTCTTAGTGTATCCCTGGGACTCATCATATAGATAGCACGAACGGCTCGTTTCTGGAGCACAAAAACTGAATCTGCATCCGTGGCACTACCTCAAAGCAATAAGCCGTACGACATAATGCTGTGGAAATAGCTAAAATAAACTAAACGCGCAGTATCAACATCGATTAGCTGACGTATTTTCCTTACAGCGTAAGCTGCTGAGCTTAGTCTGCCTGACAACGTTTCTATATATGGGCCCCATTGTAATTTAGAATCTAATGTTATACCAAGGAAGACAACCTTATTGACCAATTCCAATCTCTCATTGTCCATCACTACACTGGTTTTTACTTGTTTAACATTTTTTGTAAAAAATTTAACATATTTGGTTTTATTACTATTTAAAAGCAAATTATTAGCACTAAACCAGTTTACAATTTTTGAAAGAGCATTGTTTACATCGTCAATTACTGTCTGTTGTCTATTTACCTTAAAAACTAAAGAAGTGTCATCTGCAAACAAACTATTTCATGATTATTTTTCACAAGATATGGCAGATCATTAATGTACAAAAGAAACAGGAAAGGTCCTAAAATAGAGCCTTGTGGCACTCCCATTGCTACAGGTGATCCATGTGATAGCTTCCCGTTAACATATACTCTTTGAATCCTATCACTCAGATAAGAAATGAGAAGATCCAAAGCGATGCCTCTTATACCGTAGTGGTGTAATTTTCTGACCAGAGTTTCATGCTGCACACAATCAAAAGCCTTAGACAAGTCACAAAATATTCCATAGGCATCCTGTGACTCCTCCCAGGCTTCAAATATACATTCTAATAATCTAATCCCCGCATCACATGTTGACCGTCCGCGCGTAAAACCAAATTGCTTAATGTGCAGCAGATTATTATCATTAAAGTATTTTAGTAACTGTGCGAGGATAAGCTTTTCGAAAATTTTACTTATTGTTGGTAGTACTGATATTGGTCTGAAGTTAGTGGGGTCTAATGTACTACCCGATGTATACAATAGAATGATTTTACTTAATTTCATCAAGTCAGGAAACACACCACAGTCAATATATCTATTAAATATCAGAATTAAGGCGGGAACAATAGTGTTAAATAAAGATTTTATAATATGCACAGAAATGCCCCATAAATCAGCTGTCTTTTTCATATTAATTGATTTAAACCCGTTACTTAAATCACACCCATTAACATGACGGAAGTGAAAATCGTTAAAAAATTCAGGCACGTTATCTTTAAGCAAAGATTCTGCAATGGAAGTGGAAGAGCTTAGAGCACTAGTAAGATTGACAGGGAAAACAGAAAAAAAATCTTCAAAGGCATTGGCAACCTCACAATCTGACTTGGTAACATGTCCATTAATATTTAACGTAAATTCTGAGTCCCTGATTCGACTCCTACCAGTCTCTTCATTGATGACTGTCCAAGTGTAGGAAAGTTGAATATTTCATTGAGTTTCATTGAATATTTCATTTGCATAATTCTTGGGATATGATCTACAATCGATACCGACCTCAAAATATAGTTTTTAGAATTTTTGTCTGTTTGTCTGTATGTTTGTTACGGATAAACTGTAAAAGTACTGCATGCTTTTACGTCGAATTTTGCTTAAATATAGCCAAGAGGGTCGGGTCAACACAGGCTAAATATTATCACGCTATCACTAACTGAGGGTGAGCGATGAACCCGTATAATGGCACAGGCACAGTATAATTCCTGCTTTTTTGGCGTCCACGCAGATGAAGTAGCGAGCAACAACTAGTATAGTTATTAAAATGCAATATGTAGCTAGTAAAATAAGGGCTTTTTAATTTAATTGTATTTAATTTCATTACATAAACTAAATTTTGATTTGTCTTAATTATTTTTACCTTATTGCAATTTCTTTCTAATTAATTCTTTTTGTGCTATCTGTACTAGTATTTTTTTTGTAAATCTCTATTTTTTTTTGTAACACAACAAGTAGGTACGAAGCGGCTGCCGAACATGCCAGACGTATATTTGTTATTATAAGGATAATTAAATCGATATTTGTTATTTTGCAATGTATGTAAGTATCTAAGTATGTATATACTTAGATACTTACCTATTTGATACCCATATTGTAAAAAAGCATTAAAACTATATTTGAATGAGTGGCGGTGGAGTTTCACCGGTCGAGCCAGCCCATTCATGCAGCGAACTGCTTGGCTCTACGACTGCTAATAATATTATCCAAATTTAGCGTGTATAAAAACTTTAAAATTGAGTTCTAAGTTTCAATACATTATAAATATTTATTACATACTTATTATATGTAAGGATAATTAAATCGATATTTGTTATTTTGCAATGTATGTAAGTATCTGTAGTAAGGTGTCAACGGGGTGGTTTTGATCTATAATTCATGAATAGTGTAGTGAAAAAAAATGATAATTTTCAAGATTTAAAACTTTAATCGAAAACGCTGCCTGAACCCTAAGTGATAAATCAAAACAATGTACTACATTATTATACACCTTTAAAAGGTCTATAAAAAAGTCCGCGAGGGCATATGACTATGTCTTAGGGATAACCCAGAATGACCATTATTATTTTTTAACTTTTTACGAGAAATAATGGCTTATTTACGAAGCAATTTTAAACATTACAGCATTAATTTTCATCCAATTAAGTGTCTTATATAGATTGTGCTTTTAATATAGATCAATATAGCCATTTACAGCATGTAATTTAAACTAATATTTACGAAGATATTACAGTATTAACATAGCGGTACATAGCAGTTGCGTTTGCGCGCCAAAACGCGTGCCGATAAATAGCACAAATTGAACTTTTTAAGATCCAAATATTATTAATTTATTTCTTTTGATGCGGAACGAAGTTCGCCGGGTCAACTAGTCATATTATAAAATAAAACTCACAAAATTGTATTTTTGTTAAAGGATAATTATTGTGGATTCGAATTCTGGTAACAACTAATGACTTTTCAGAAATACAGTTGGATATTGATATCATATATAGTTTGCTTTTCACATGCTCAATATGAAAAAATATTTGATAGTGAAAATGTATCAATTTGTGCATTAATTAAGCCCGTAATACAGAGGAATTTTCTATGATATTTCAATTTATTCCATTCGTGTTTTATATAGAGAGAGATCTTTATTTTATTCTTAGCCCCGGCGACATGGATATTTCGTAAGAATGACTTTGTATGCCGATCCCTGGTGGGCATAATCCACCAATAAGACATTCATAAAAAGGGTCGGGCAGGCGGCTGGTCATAAAACAACAGACAAATCTTTTGACAAAATGCATAGTTCGAAAGTATGACATGTTGTGCCGACTCTAGTCAGAGTGGGATAAGGGTAGGAAAATGATGATGATCGTGACGATCTTCTGAGAGGCAGTGATATTTCACCGGGCGAGCTGGCCCAGCGAACTGCTTGGCTCTACCACTGTTAAATCCAAAGAAATAATAACGAATATTGTATAAAGAGAGTAGAACGTATATTTCATAGGTGCATGAAATGTCACAAAAAAGCCACAAATAAATTATTCAAACGGAAAGTAAACAATAGCTATTGATTGCACGCTATCTGTTTGTGTGATATTGGCAGGTTTTTTATTTTCATTTTTCCATTAAAATAAACGGTTGACGGTAATAAAATCTGAACATTTGTCATTCCGAATTTATGTCCATTGTGCAGTGCTCTCTCACTTAATATGAAGTGGCATATTTGATAGTAGTTCAATAAGTCTAGTTAGTTATCATAATGTATTCCCAAATATATACACAGTAATATAGCCACACAATTTACTGCATGAATGGGCTGGCTTGTCTTGTGAAATACCATGACTTCTCAGAATATCGAGAAAAAAGGCTCATATCTCGTTTCGTTCGCTGAGAGAGGTACCCGAACACGCACTCCCTTCCCCCTTCTCTCTCAATCCTAACTTCCTCTTGATTCTATCTCAAAGGTCAGCGAAACCAATGGGACACTATGTGTATTGCATGCAGGTGCTCATAAGCGGCGCCAGTCTATAGACCATCGATGTAGGACCGAAAAGAAATGATTTTAGAAATGATAATATCAACTCAACCTTTGCGGCGTAGGCAGAACGAGCACAGTTCCATCGCGCCATAAGATACGATTCTTACACGTCTGACTCGCTTCGTTGAATCGTCGAATCCGCGGACTAAAAAGGCTTGGCTCGACCGGTGAAATACCACGACCTCTCAGAAGATCGACGTAAAGTGGCTCATGCCACGTTTCGTTCGGTGAGAGAGGTACTCGGAGGCACACCCCCCTTCCCCATACGTCCCTATCACCTATCCCTTAAAGGTCGGCAACGCCAGTAACACAATATGTGTTGCTGGTGTCCATGGGCGGCGTTGGTTACTTACCATCAGGTGACACGTTTGCTCGTTTGCCCTTCTATCCCATAAAAAAAACTAAATCTAGATATAATATAACCACGGAATGAACCATGAAAATACCAAACCTGCTATATATTTCACAACGGGGTCAGCCTCTGGAGATTAAATTGACCTTGTACTATATTATTTATGCGGACGTCTCATCATAATGACTTCAATTAGTTAACAGGTCCAATAAGAATTTCAATCTAACCGGCTAATAGCGGCAATTTCCTTCTGCGTAGGTTATAATATAGGGGTATAATGACTTATAGAATCTGGGCCTTCATATTTTACTATCATGCTCAAATATGATAACAATAAATTCTTACGAAATTACTTTAATTTACATACATACATAACTTCACGCCAAATCTCTTGCGGAGCAGGCAGAGAGGACAGAGCGCCATAAGGCACGGTTCTTACACGCCTCACTCGCCTCTTTTTACTTCAATAAATCTTTTCATGCACGCGCGTCGATTTTTGAGGCTCCTAACATCACCTTCCTCTAGGACACGTTCTATATGTTCATGGAATGTGTGTCTAGGTCGTCCTCGACTCCTAAATGCATCCGTTTTTATATTGTATAGCTGCTTAGTCAATCTTGCAACATCCATTCTTTCTACATTATACTTTATATTTACACTTTCAATAATCATAAATCTTTACAACTAGTGCACTTTAAATTGTTTTCAAGTATTTATTTAACAATTCACGGCAGTAACTACCAACTATTGGCGGTGGTCATCGACATTCACTACACATAAGTTTCGAAAAGTCATTGTTGTGAGCCTGGATTTGAGCCCATGGCTTTTAGATTCAGGAGCGAAGTGCTCGACTACCAGATCACCGACACGTAAATTCCGAAAAATATTAGTGTTAAGTAGAAAGAAAAGATAATGAGTATTCGACGCACCAACTGAACAAATATATACAGAATCTCTTTAATTCGTAATAATAACTCATAATATTTTTGTGAGCGGCATCTGAAGAAGTGTTCCGCCTAATCAATGAAAAGCAAATATAAATGTAGACGAGGGAGAATAAGGAAAAATATTACTTTCCTTCTAATTATGATGTATTTGTGAGTATAGTTATATTGTGTGGCGGGAATAAACTCAAAAAACAAAGCTAATTACACGCCTTTTTCTACCCGAAGGTGCAGACAGCGGATATAAGGCTTCGTCTTGCCGTTATGTTTGCGTCCCAAATGAGGTGGTGAACTTACTACCATACCGAGCACAAAGTTTTTAGTCAAAGATATGTATCACACATAACTTCCGAAAATAATTACGATCACAACAACAGTAACACTAGCCCACCAAGACTAAATGTGGTTTTTATTGGATTTTTATTGACACACCAATGACTTTTCGAATTTGTTTTCGGTAGTTATGTGTGATAAATATCGATGATTGAAAACTTTGTGCCCGGAATGGCAATAGGTTCTCCATCTAATCCATTTAGGACGTGAACATAACGGTAAGTAGAGGCTTAACAGCCACTGCCTATACCTTCGGGTAACAAAGGCGTGAAGTTATGTTATGCTATCATGATGGAGTTGCATCGTAAAACTACACGTAGAGAAAAAGCAACATTCCGGAAAAGGTCAATATTATATTACCAACAAAAGAGTTATATGTTACAATATACATTAATATTTAATATAGCCGGTGCCGAGCCACTTTCACTTATTACCTGCGCCTACAGGATTTCTGTGCCCTTATTGCTGCCGAGTATTCCAGCATTTTTGTTATAAATTGTTTCTCTGCCCCGGTATTACCTCAACGCGGTACGCGGGTTAATTTTGCGGCGAATTACATTTGTTGTTTTTTCGGCTTTGTTCTAAAAAGTATTTATGATATATTACTTTGTTGTTGTTTTTTTTTTTAAACATAACACCACCCACCGCTCTTTTGTGGCACTGTGAGTGTTATTTATTCGTAAATATTATCTATAATGGTAAATAATGGACAACTCAATCTCATATACCATCAATTTTGTTTATATTGTATTCAATTATTCATATTCAATGAGTGTTACAATTTATTTTAGTATTTTTGTTCATAGAATCCTCGTCATTTTCCTGCCACACTTTTATACCACACTTGGTAGGTACTGAACAGATTGTCTTTCTTTTCTGTTCTTCTATTTCTACTTACTTCTATCATCTACGGACTTAGGAGAGAAGAGTATGAGTATGAAGAATACTTCATACTCATATTCATTTTTACATAATCCATTCATCCCTTTTTTTTGTTCTTTATCTACAATATTAAAATTTTTAAATGAACTATTTCTATGACCCTTTCAACATAAAACATTAATAATGAAAGTTGTTGTGTAATAATGTAGAGCCAAGCTCGCTACATTAATGGGCTGGCTGGACCCTTGAAATACCACGGCTTTTCATAATATCAACGAAAAGTAGCTCATGCCGTGTTTTATTCGGTGAGAGAAATAACCACAGGGCCCCATCTTTCACATCCTAGTCCGTCAAAGGCCAGCAACACTCAACATCTCAACACTATCAGGGTTGCAAGTGTTCAAAATAAATATTTACTTAACAATACCTTAAAAATATCAACTGATAATAGGTTCCGCCAGATAATGCAATTGCAGTGTCGAGGCATAATGACACTGCCAAAATTTATGGATAACGAGGGCATCAAGGCACGTAAGGCAGTTAATCACCTCGCATATAGGTATAGCCTATACATTTTTGTTTTTGCCCTATTTGAATTGAAATGGTTTTCTTTCTCATATTGTTCCACGAACGCCGCATTCATTTGCTTTGTGCTATTGGGGCTGTGGTGAAAAATATTCACCGAAATATATATTGCCAATATCTAGCATGGACGTAGTTGGATTATTTCACTGGCATCCGAAATAAATACCACCAATAGTTTTATAGATTTTTTCAATATTGAATAATTGTTTTTTTTAATCAATGTATATTGCAATGCAAACGAATCTCGTCAAAATTCATGTCATCTCGGTATGCGTCGGAGATTCCGGATTCGTATTCTGTCTCTAGTCTCGTTCTTGTGAGTGATTATAAATTTTCCACAAATACGGGTTGTATATTTAAATATATACGCCAGCAGAATATTATAAGTCCACAATAATGATTACATTTTTTGGAAAATCGAATTAATTATTTCTTATTTTAAAAATAATGTCTTCCTTATCTTTCGGAATTAAATGAAGCTTCGAAACCTTAACGTGGCATTTTTAGGATAAATTCTTTGTAATATTTGGAATATTACACAATATAATTTTTTTTTTTTTGAAGATTATGTAAATTTTATATTTCTCAAATCCGAACGAAGCTTTCAGACCTTCATTTGTAAAAGTTCCATTAGCTTAATCCAGTCAACGTATTTCAACCGAATTTGTTCTACTACTTACTTTTCTTGAGCTGTTACAAATCATATATATTATAGTTTATTAAATCTAAACTCTACGGAACGACTAGGCTATCGGAACATATAAAACAAGACGTGGTCCGCATCACGTCATATCTTTTAGTCGCGTCTTATGAAATCTTCGGATGGATTCGAGGCACTATACGCTAGAATACTCTGGAGCATATCCCATCTTAAACAACGTATATTATACGCGTCTATATTCTATCCATGATATTATTATTAATAACTTAATTTGTCAAGATTGATCATCAAATTCCTGACGTAATCCCACTTTTAATGGGATCGACACAACATGTTATCCTTTCGAACTATCCATGTTGCTGTGGTTTTATGACCGGTCGCGCGCCTGACGTCAACTCTCCTTGGAAATGTTTTCGTTGGTGGGATAGGAAAGGGATTGAAGGTGGGATAGGAAGAGAGAGGGGAAAGAGTTTGGCCTCCGGATACCTCTCTCACCGAGCGAAATGCGCCATGAACCACTTTACGCCGTCATTCTGAGAGGTCGTTATATTCGCCGGTGAGATTGCAAATAACCAATATAAGTTATTGAGAAATCTTTGACATTCTAATAATAAACTTTTTCGTTATAAAATCTTAATGTACTAAGCTTTTGATCCAAATAAGAAAGTTTCGGAAATTCGTGAACATTTCTTATGTATTTGACCTACCCAGTGTTAAATAGAAGCTTTTAATAAAGATATAAGAATCAATCGAACAAAAACTTCAATATTCTCCTTCTAACATACACAGTGGCGCCATATAATTTGCAAAACTAAACGAATAACCGTGCCATGGAAGTAGACAACCAATAATATTACATCTACACCAGATTATCGTTGTACGTATGTATGTACCAACTAAATACTAGCTGGCCCGGCTAACGCTGTTTCGCCTCCAAAGCAATAAATAAAATATGTTTTCTGAAAAAAGTCTACCTGCCAGTAAAAGTCCCGTCAAAATCTGTCCGGCCATTTCAGAGATTTCTCGGAACAAAGAGACAGACAGACAGATAACAATGGTAAAAGAAAAATTCATAGGAATATATTTGAATACAATTATCTCAATATTAGAACAGATACTTCAATTCAATATATATGAATAGATTATATCAATTTTTTTAAAAACAATTTGTCAGTAATGTTTGCTTCATTTTGTCCTAAACCGCTGGAACGATTAAAATGAATTTTTCTATGGGTGTTCAAGAGGATTTGTTGATAGTTTATATTCACAAATAAGCCTGGCCATTTACTTGTACTATAAATAAATAACCTAGATATCGACTGTCTCACCATCTGCCGGGCTTATTTGCGAATCTAAAACATCCTCGAATCCACTCGAACTCAGACAAAAAAATCATAAGTTTTTTCATAGGGTTTTTTCATCATAGGGTTTTTTAGTTTTTTTTTATATATTTTTATTTGTTACTTTTAAGCGAATGCATATGCGTACTGGATTTTTCGGTATATCGATGAATGTATACTGAACAAGACTCAATTATTACCATAGGGGTATCCAAGCATGCGAATTCGGAAACTTTGCAGCCAGTAATTATATAGTTCATGGAATGTATGTGCAAATAAGGCACCTATAGAGATCTGCAGCTCAGTCTCAGTTGCGTGGACAGCCTTTAAGATAGTATAAGGAGTGAGATGTAGAGTGGAATGGGGAAACGAGGTCTATTACCAGCTCTCTTACGAAACGAAATGTGGCTTGAGTCGATATTTTGACAAGTTCTGGTTACACTAGCACATTCGTGCATGGCTCTACCACAGGGAACCCACTTCCATAAATCTAGTGCGAAATTAGTTAGTAAAAACTATCCATGCGAAAAGACATTAAATTTGCCAAAAAAAACAATGTCCCGGAAATAAAGACGACAAATAAATTTAGTTCATTTTAATGGACTAATTATTCAGGAAACGGCTACATTACAAAATTAATTTTAATAATTTAGAGGAAGTACAAATTAAGGACACAAATTGAGTTTTAAAGTAAACAATTAAGGGAGATCAGTATAACGTTACAATTAGTTCAATTTAGGGCGCGCCGCCCAACTTAGTAGATTGATGACGAACGTAAAATATAGGTGAACATTATAACATTAATCCTCGAATACGTAACTATTTTAAAATTATTCATTTAAATCAGTTTTTAAGACTGTCAAATATGAGAAATACTCAATCCAATGATATTATTTTAATTTGTTTTTTAATTTTGTAATGTAATTTTTAATATTGTTTTTATTGTGAATAAAAAGCTGGATACAATTTTATTTGGAATTAGCTGAACCAGTGAATTTCGTTTCGCACAACTGTAAATGAATACGCAGATTGCGTTTTTTTAATACCACTGTTAACAATTTTTTTAGATTTTATTTGTTGTATTTTTGAAATAAATATTATCTTATGATACTTCTAAGAGTATGTGTATAAAGTTGCTTGATGAAATTGCGTGAAAATGACAAAAACAAACATACTTTTGAATTTATAATATTAGTACGATAATAAGTGAATATGATAAGTCGATAACGTCAAAAGTACTAATGAATCAATTCTCATAAAATAAATGTAACTTCCCATAATTGTCATATCCAAACATATTCATACTTCTATTGTCTTTGTTTATAGTTTGTTTAATTTACTCAATACCATCAGCTTACATGATCCCGTATATAGGCAAAAAAAAGGTTAACAATAAAAAGTTTTCATACAACCCACGTAACTACAAATATTCACGATAGCAAAAATAATATTCTTCATCTGTATAATAATATATCAGAATTATGAGGGTACCGAAGATTACTTTGTGGATCTCGTAAAAAAATAATTAAAAATATCATTCACAGTTAGCTATTTCAAAATAGCGCTAATTAGTGACTCCGAGGGAGCTCGTCGTTAAAGTTTTTTTTAACATCACAAAAAGAGCACCTCCTAGCTGTAGTTGTGGACAAGATACTGAGAAGAGATGTTTTATTAAAAAAAAAACTATAATATTTGAATATAATATTATATATATATAATATTAATATATATAATATTAATATTATAACATTAATAATATTTATAACTAGCTGACCCGGCGAACTCTGTTTCGCATCAAAAGTAATAACTGCTGCCCCGCTATGTTAATACTGCAATATCTTCGACAAATTTGAAGTCGATAGCAGCTATAGGTTAAAAATGGGAATTTTCTATTGTTAACACCCCCGCAACCCCCCTTGTGGGTGGAATTTCGTAAAATTCGTTCTAAGCTGACCTCTACTCGGCGAAAGGAATAATCCTACCAAATTTCAAGTCGCTACGCCTTATGGTTCCAGAGATATCGTGATGAGTCAATATATAGGTGGAAATCTCTTATACATATATATATAGATTTATAATATTACATACATACATACATAACTTCACGCCAAATCCCTTGCGGGGTAGGCAGAGAGAACAGAGCGCCATAGGGCACGATTCTTACACGCCTCACTCGTTTCGTTGACATTCATAACTCTTTTCATGCACGCGCGTCGGTTTTTGAGGCTCTTAACATCACCTTCCTCCAGAACACGTTCTATTTGGTCATGGAATGTGTGTCTTGGCCGTCCTCGACTCCTACATCCATCCGCTTTTGCATTGTATATCTGCTTAGTCAGTCTTGCATCAACCATTCTTCCTACATGACCGAACCATCGGAGCATGCCCTTTCTTACTTTTACACCGACACTCTCTTTCAAACCAACTTCCTTCCGTACAACCTTGTTTTCTACGCGGTCAGCGAGAGTCACTCCGCAGATTTTGCGTAGTGCCCTCATTTCTACCGCGTTTATTCTACTTTCATGCACACTCTGCCATACCCAGCTCTCGCTTCCATAAGTTAGCGTTGGGATCAGGACTGCATTGTGGATTGCTAGCTGGGCTTTTCTGCTAATGTTTTTTGCGCCCAGGAATCTGCCCAACGCTCCATTTACGCTATTTCCTATCGCCACTCGTCTTTCTACATCCGCGGTGTACCTTCCATCTCTGCTAAAAGCGCATTTATAATATTAATATTTATAATATTTGTCTCGGTGGCGCAGTGGCTAGCACCCCGCTTCTGATTCAAGAAGTAGTGGGTTCAAATCCTCGCAAACGGAACCCAATGACTTTTCGAAATTTTCGGAAGTTACGTGTGATAAATATCGATGACTGACAACTTTGTACCCGGTATGGCGATAGGTTCGCCACCTATCCCATTTGGGACGTAAACATAACGGCGAGACGAGGCTTAACAGCCGCTGCCTACACCTTCGGGTAGAAAAAGGCGTGAAGTTATGTTATATTATTTGAAACTCCTTCCGGGAGGATCTAGTCTTCCCATTTTTGTTGATAACGCGTGTATATAGGACTGATGTACCTTTTTTTCAATCAAATTTTTGCGATCAAAGACTACGTCAAAAGAAAGTTATATTCTTTTAGTTTGCAATTTACTGAAGAAATTTACAGTCCACAGAAATATTTTAAACTCAATCTATAATGTAATCAAAGTTGATACTTCAATGTCTTTGATTGCAAGCAGACGTTATAAACTTCATTTCACAGTGTAGAGCCACGCAGTTCTCGTCCACGAATTACCGAGACCTCTCAAAATATCGGCCTAAAGTGGCTCATGCAGCGATTCACTCAGTGAGAGAGTTTTCCGGGGATCCGGAGGCCCAACTTATTCCCTTCCCCTCAAACTAACCCAATTCCGACCCCTTGCATATCCTATTATGAAGGCCGGTCTACCCTAATGTGTAAGCAGCGGCTGTTAAGTCTTAACTCACTGAACCGTTACCAAAATGGGCAAATAGAATACTAGTTGGCGGAACTTATTGCCATACACCGGGAACACAGTTGTAATTCATCGATATTTATCACACATAACTTCTGGAAAGAGTTTAAGTGTGAGGCCGGAATCGATCCCACGACTTTTGAATCAGAAGCGGGGAGCTAGACCACCGGACCACCAAGATTCGTATTTTGATTGCCTCATTACAATTGAATCAATATATACACAACCAATAACTAAGGAAATGAAGAACTCAAATTGGAAGGTACACACAAACAGGTTTATAAAGAGATATATCAGAATTTATATTTGTGATATGACAGGCCGTGATCAATGTTAAGACGAACGTGACAGTTGCCTTGTATTTTTATGAGGAAAATGTCAATGTGATTAACTGGTAACCTAAATATATCTCTATCAATAAATTATATTTAAAAACAATTAAAATGTGAGGAAAATGTCAATGTGATTAACTGGTAACCTAAATATATCTCTATCAATAAATTATATTTAAAAACAATTAAAATAAAGAAAAAAAAACTAACTAACTAGCTAACTAACTTATTCATAATATCATATTTGGTTGTATAACCAAGGTTTAGAAATAAAATTTGACGGGCCTCGTGGCACATTGGTAAAAACTACCGGCTGAAACAATGAGCAATGAATGCAATATAATACATAGGAAAACACCCAGACACCACACAAATATTATAACTTACATTATTATAACTTACAACAAATATTTGTGACAAACATGAATATTTGTGTGGTGTCTGGGTGTTTTTCTATGTATTATAAGTATGTATTTACAAAAAAAAAGTAGGTATATATGTATTTATATCCGTTATATAGTATCCATAACACAAGCATTTAATTGCTTAGCTCAGAACTAGAGGGCGCTGTGTATATTGTATCCAAGATATTTATTATATATTTATTATTATAAAATAATCGTATATCGTTTCTATTCTATTTCTTTGAGTGACAGTCACCGTCCGCGTCGAAAACGGGGCTGTAAGAAAGGAGATTGGATTGAAAGAGAGTGTCGGTGTAAAAGTAAGAAAGGCCATGCTCCGATGGTACGCTCACCAAATAGAGCCTTAAAAATCGAAGCGCGTGTCTAAAAAGAGTCATGAAAGTCAAAGACACCAGTGAAGAGTGTAAGAATTGTTGCTGTTGTCTTTTATGTGTGTATTGTCATCATTTCCATGTGATACACACTCGAGTACAATGATTTATGATTGGTTTAAATGTAATTATGGCGTCGTATATTATAATTAAGTAATAATAATAAAAATAGCTTGCTTATTATTTTCGAAAATGCTTATTCTAGTTAATAAAATTTAATAACAACAACCTTAACTTATACAATAAGAATAGCACATGTTACTCCTTATTTCATCAGCTATCATCAGTAAAATAAACCGTAAACATTCCTGTCCAGCTATTTCGGATTTATTTGTCTAGATGAGAGAGCATCATACTATAATAGTATAATATGTTAGTATAGTTAGTATCAGGGACTCGCAACATCTGTCCACATAACGAAGATATAGCGCTCCAAGTGTTCCAACAGTTATATGCGGTCAGCTGTACGACCGCGCAGGACATTAATCTAATGTATCATCACGTTTAGAAGCAAATAGATATCTTGAATTATTTATATTACTCTTATAGGTAATCTTTATCACTGCAGAAGAGGAATTCCCTTGCATGATATTTCCCACCTCTTTCTGTTGTTGCAGAATCCCATGGATACTGCTATGCACTTACCATCAGATGGCTCGTATGCTTGCTTGTTTTTCAAATACCAATGTTTATACAATCAATACGGTGGTTACAGAAAGACGAGCTGATATTATGTCGTCATACAAATCTGTATAGTTCCAATCAGCAAAGATTTGCTAAAGGCATAATTTTGTTTGAAGAATTCACTCTGTTTTTAAGGATAATAACTAAACTTGTATAAAAATCTTAAATTTTCCTACACATTTACTAGTATTGAAAACATTTCCGGACAAATCCTTACATCGAGACCGGGTATCAGGGTATAATCAAAAAGTTGCGGATAGCTAACGCGGTCTACACTACTCTCGTATTTGCTGTAGCATTCCCTTTGTGACCCGCTGAAGATAAGCCTCCAAGTGAACACAATTTCAACATCAGAATGTCTTTATAGATACATTTTATTGTGACAAGCATGAATGTTTGTATTACGATTAAAAGACACGGTGGTCTAGTGGTAGAGCACACGGCTTCTGATCCAGAGGTCCGGTTTCGTATCCTGACACTGGCTCACACCAGCGACTTTTCGAAATTGTTTTCGGAAGTTATGTGTGATAAATATCGATTGACTGAAAACTTTGTGCCCGGTATGACAATAGGTTCGCCACCTATTACATTTGGGACGTAAACATAACAGCGAGATGAGGCTTAACAGCCGCTGCCTACGCCTTCGGGTAACAAAGGCGTGAAGTTATGTTATGTTATGAATGTTGTATGGTGTCTGGGTGTTTTTTTTATGTATTATAACTATGTATACACAAAATACAGTTTTAATAGTGGTAGAGGCAAGCAGGTCGCTGCATAAATATGCCGGCTCGACAGGTGAAATACCACGTCCACTTCCCCATCCTTTCTTATCCCCTATCCTTTAAATGTCGGCAACGCAACAGTAACACTATATGGGTTGCTGGTGTCTATGGGCGGGTTAGTTGCTTACCATTAGGTGACACGCCTGCTCGTTTGCCCTCCTTTCCCATAAAAATATGGCCAATTTACGTCAATATTCTCAAATCTCGTGGTATTAGCCTGGTCGAGCCGGCCGATTCATGCAGCAAATTGTTTGGCTTTACCGCTGTTAATGCCAAAAAATATCGAAGTCTTCGAACTAAATTAAGCCATTTTTACAATCTGCAACTTTACGGTCATACACTGGGCATAATTTAGTTTGATAGATATTTTTCAAAGATAACTCTGAAAAGTCATTGGTGTAAGCAAGGATTCGAACTCAGGATATATGAAACGGAATTCGCAGTAATAGCTAAGCAAATATGGATGGATTGTGTGAAAGACGGCATGATTAAGAAGGGTGTTAGTGTGGAAGATGCGAACGATAGTATGCAACAGGAAAACCTATTATAGCCGACCCTAAAATACGGGAGCAGGTCAGGAAGATGATGAATTCGCAGTGATAAACAGTCCTGTCTGGACTTCTTAATAATGTCAAATATCTAAGTTACCTCTTAAGGCATCTACGTGACTCTTACTTATGGCAAATTCAAATAATATAAAACTGTCAGATGCCATGGACTCATTATTTTATTTATCTCTTACAACGTACATAAATCAATTTCCATCAGATATACTAGAAAATTGGAAGCAAAAAAAAACCAGGCATCCTTTCAATTTTCTGCATGATTGGTAAATTTACGCAGAGGCACCTTACCCTAAAGTTTTCAGGAAAGATAATATATTTCTGATTTTACGAGAAATAGGATAAAAAAGGAAGTGAAAAGTTACACGGAGTATCCACCCATAGTAACCCATCTTCATATGGTTAGCCATATTTCATCATAACTTATTTGATATTATATTAGCTTTTTTTCCAAACGGAAGCCCCATTGTTGACCTCATTATTAAGAAGCCTCCGTATTTTTATTTTTTACATTAATTTCACGCCTTTTTCTACCCGAAAGTGAAGGCAGCGGCTGTTAAGCCTCACCGAATTTCACCTTCTGAATGGAAAGGATAGTGAAACCTATGGCCACACGGGCATACTGTTGTCCGTGAGAATTCCGAGAAATCCTGAGCGAGCCCTGAATCGATTCCACGACTTATTGATTCAAAAGCAGGGAGCTCGACCACTGGCCCACTGAGACTGAGATATATTTTCTTCTGTAGAAAAAATTTAGTATATGAAAAATATATCGGAAATCGTAACGTATATTGTGAATTAATCTAACTATGAACATATTTCCTCGTCGCGCACGTAAATCACTTTATTATATTCCCATAAAGGAATCAAATTGCATGTGATAGGTCATAATTTCGCCATAAAAACGGGCTTCATATTTGAGAGAATACGCCTTTAGTTAAATTCCCTAAAGCTTTATGTGTATCAATAAAATCTATTTATAGCTATGTACTACGTTTTATTAAGTCAAGTTTGAGTGACATCTGTATAAGTGCTAAATGTGCATACATTTATACATAAATTCACGCCGAATCTCTTGCAGGGTGTGAAGAGACAACATAGCGCCATAAGGCATGCTTACTAAGGCATACTAAAAATGCTTCCAAGATATACAATTTCATTCGCCTGTTCCAGCACTACATCGTCAACCATTATCCTTGCATTCCTTCGGGATTCCTCCCTTTCAAACACCATAACTTTCGTTTTCACCACATTCAATTGTAAGCCTTTCAAGATTAACAAGATCCGATAATTCAAAATATTACAGTCTAGGTGATCCAGTAGTCGAGATCTGATTTAGAAGTCGTGGTTGCGATTCCACAATGATTTCTAAGATTTTTTTCGGAAGTTATGTGTAACAAATATTGATGACTGACAACTTTGTGTCCGGTGTATGATAATAGGTTCCCACCTATATTCCAATTGAGACGTGACGTAGAGACCTAGACTTTTGGGTAGAAAAAAGCGTGAAGTTATGCTTACGTTCCGACTATTTTTAGAAGCTGGGAATAATAGGGCCGTGAGTCTTTGACTGAAGAAAAATATACAATTATTGTCTTAATTTCTAATAGAGTAAAATATGAACGCTATATTACCACAATTTTTAATCAATATTCTTCAACTATGGCAACAAACGTTTAAGCTAACACAACTTTCTAACAATATCGGTTAAGTTCGGCGCGTGTTTTGCAACCCATAAACCTTCAGCTAGGTCATAGTTCCGTTTTATTGAACTATTCATATTGTTCTGAACTATTTATATTATTACGGAACATAAATTTAGTAAAGTTTTGAATATATTTAATAAATGTTTACTACTTTAAGATACTGTCAAAGATAGTCAAAGAATATAATCATTAGGCTGGTTATTTTCAATGGAATATTTAAACACGGGCGCTTAAGGAAAGGTCGTCCATTTAACAAGAAAACAAGAACGCAATCGCCACCAGCGGCTCGATTCCGGCATAGGCTTCATCATGAGACGAACCGGATAAGAAACTCTTTTAAAAGGTGTAGCGCAACCAGAATACTCGTCCATCGAAGTTAATATCCAACCAAATAAAATTAAATTAAATTTTCTTAGTAAGACTAATTTCTAAAGTAATATTTATTTCTGGCTTATCTTATCTTTTATTATTGATCTGCAAGTTCTATTAGTTTAGTACTCTGTTTTTTGGTACTGAAGTCCGAAGTTCGAAACCCGATTTAATTTAAGAAGTTATGTGGAATAAATATCTATTACTGTATATAAATATATCATTCCTACCTTGCCTATAACATTTAGAAATGAAAACTTCATTAGACGTGTCATAACGAAATTGCCTTTGGATATCCAACACTTGAAGTTACAGTTACAGACTTTTACAATAATTTCACGAGTATTTTGGCGTTGATAAAGAAGGGGTCGGAAGTGGGATGGAAGGGGTTTGACCACCCTAACAGCTAAAAACGCAACATGAGCCACTTTAGGTCAGTCGTGGTATTTCACTAATCGAACCGACCCATTTGTGCAGCAAACTACCTAGCTCTACCACTGTCAAAACCAATCTTTTTCAATGTACATCCTAGTTTTTTCCAAACAATCTTCCGCAAGAAGAAAGTTTGAGATTCATATCTTTGTACATTACATAGGGGTGTATTTTACTCAGCCAAGTGTCATACTCATACCACCGGCCTCGCTGTATAGTATTGAAGTTGCGACGGTAAGGCTTCACTACTCACATTGTAATGCCACACTTGATATGTGATAAAAGTGTGTCGCAACATGCACTTATTGTGAATGAACATTGAATGAATGAATGAATAAACGAAACAGTTGAACGTTTATAGATACAGCCATGTAGATGTATGTCTACAATTCTAGAATGGATACTTAAAGTTAATGGGTGTGATGTTGTTGGAAATTATTATATTATTTATTATTATTATATCATTTATTTATATTATTATATTATTAATTATTATTATATTATATATTTATATTATATTATTTATGGATCGATTTTTTTTTAACTGAATCTTGGATAACCTTTATTCACAGAAAACTACAGGTTATTTGTTCATATCCATTCTGTAAATAAATTAATAGTCTAAAAAAAACTGGGCACAAAACTTGCTTATTAAAAGCTTTTATTTAGCTTGCACTGTATGTATAGATCTATGTATGTAAGTATGTATGTTCGGTGGAATCTTGCAACTCAATTTTGAAGTAAATATCTTCAACCGATTGAGCTGAAATTTTGTATACACGTTTACTTTGGATGACAATGCATGATATGATGTGTGACATTATTCTATATCCAATATGGCGGACCAACAAAGATGGAGGAATGGATGTTTTGAATGCATTTCTGCAATATGGGTATCAAATGAAAGGGCTCATTGAGAGTAACTGAAAAAATAATGTGACGTCATTCTAAATCCAATATAACGGATCATCCAAGATAGAGGAACAGTTTTTTTTAATGCATTTCTACAATATGGGTATCAAATGGAAGGGCTTGTTGTGAATAACTCGAAAAATAATGTGACGTCATTCTAAATACAATACGGTGGACTATCCAAGATGACGGCATACATATTTTTGATGCATTTTTACAATATGGCTATAAATTAAAAATCATCATTGCGATTAAATGGAAAAGAAAGCTCTAAGCTGAAATTGAATAAGATGATCGCCTTATTGAAGAGCTGGACTGTTTGAAATTAAGCGGTAAACTAACTTGTAATAATGATGCGTTGAATGAAATGACACTAGCCTAGCCAGCTATAACTAAAAATAAGAAAATTTTTATTAATTAATACACGTTCTCTACTTAAGAATTATAATTATGTAAGAAAATACAACGTGTCGAGATATATGACGCAGAAAACATTAAGTTTATTACAGGCTGGAGAAACTTATGATGTAACTTTAAGCCTTTAATAGCTAATGGTGTAAGCACCGGCAATCTATTTGGTTTCCAGCGGACACCTTTTTGACAATTTTCGATATTACACGCGAGGCTTATGTTAAGATATCGGAAATGTGTTAGGAATCAAAATATAATCAACTAAAAGGACACTGGTTTTGTAACCAATCTAGTGAGTCCCAGTGACTCTCTGAAATCTTACATACCTACACAGAACAAGCACTATATATTAGGAGTTTTAGGAGTTTGTTTGATTCTGCAATAATGGGCTGCACCATAAAAATAAATTATTTACCACATACCAAAAGTACCCTTAAGAGTTAACTTCAAATATCATACTTAAATTAGGCATCATAGTCAAAAATCAAATATCATAGATTAAACTTAAGATCAATATACGTTATTCTTAACGTATATTGATCTTAAGTTTAATCTTAAGAGTTCTTCTTTTCACAATAAATATAACTTCTCGATACCACAATAGACAGACTCACAACTTGTCGCAATAAACTAAGTGAAAATCTTTCTAGGAGGACCTAGAATAAACTAGTTAATGTATTGAAGACGAGCACAGAAAATAAAACTAATGGACAAAAAACTATTATTGTAGATTCGTTATATTTATAATTTAGACTGAAATATTAGAAGTATCTACAGTAAATATTTCAGATGTACACTGATAAGATATCGTACAAAAATCATTACATTATTCAAGTTTAGAAACAAAGAGTCCGAACGGTCTAGGCGTTTTCATGGTATTAATGTACACAATAATAAACTGAGATCTTAGTTCTCTTTACTGCCACTAGCTGCGCTAGAATTAGAGGATTACATACTTACCTTGCGTTTAGTATTAAACAGAGCTGACGACGGCGACAAAAATTCGGGCGTTAGGATTTAAGCGAGTGCTTCTTGAAAGATGGCGACCTCTATTGGCGAATATTATATCCCCTAAATAAAGACCATTCGTTTAACGTTACTTTCGGACTTCTGTACTTCTAATCTTTGTGATTTTATTACTGCGAGGGACTCTTTTTTACAGATTTTTTAAGTACCGACGTATGTAACGTTGGTGTTGGGTAGTGACATGGAATCATAATTCTACTTTCGTTTAATCAATAATTTAAAAGAGAGTTTTTATTTTACTTCAGATATTTATATTTATAATAAATAATTATTTCCCACAGAATACAATGGAGTGCTGTGATTATTATACAACGCGGGGTTTGTTCTCGCGGCTACAAAGCAATGGTGTTTCTTTTAAAAAAAAAATCCATTTGAAAGCACAGAGAGCGGGCAAATATGTTCTTGTGTATGAAAAATAATAATTTCTGTTCGTTGGTTAGAAATTACTGGCTGGTATTAATGTGTTATTAATTACTTTATAATTAAAATATTCAATCAAGAGATGATGCAATAATATTATTACGGAACAATTTATTTTCTTGTTTCCTTAACTGCTCACGCTAGCTTTATCTGCGTGCCTAATCTAATAACGATAGGACGATTTCTTATGAAATTTTGTAAGCATATCGGGTAGGTCTGAATATGGGACTACAGACAACATCTATTTTTTATACCCCTAAATGTTAAGAGTAGTTCTCATTCTTTATTTAATTATTATGTAAAACTGCGTACAGAAATACAAACAGCCCTAAATTTTCATCCCACTACGATCAACTCCTATTTTTTATTTGTTGATCAAAAATTTATTTTTTTTGGAAAGACAATATTTGCTGCGTCAGTACACGGATCAGATTTATAAATTGTTATATATATATATGTCTAATTATCCTCTTGTCGATATAAACATAGCCCATTTACAAATTGACTACAATAAATGATCCACTGATTGCAGTTATTTTTTAATGAGTCCGTGAGTTAGTGACATTTTCTAATTTTCCAAAAAACTAATAAAACAATATAAGAAAATCTTTCTTTCGATTTTATTTTAAAACGAGCACAAGCCGATATTAGACAGGCGAGATCTATATCTATCTATTGGCGAATAATTACATCTAAATTAAACCTTATTTATATTCTGGACTACGACACTGGTAATGTTTACTAAAATAGCCATGTTGTAACTTCTAACATTACTACTGCTACTGAGACAATCTACTCTATTTTAGATCTGTTTTTTTATACAAGAGGAGGGTAAACAAGTTAGTGGGTCACCAGATAGTAATGACCTACCACCGCCAATGAATAACTGTAACACAAATAGTGTAACAGTTGCATTGTCAGCCATTAGCCACTTTACGTTGATATTCAGAGAGGCTGTGATAATTCAGCTATCGAGCCAGTCCATTCTTGCAGCGAACTGTGTGGTTCTCATTATATGAATAGCTGCAATATAGGTAACTTCAGTCATTTGATCTCATGAAGTAGACAGCTAATCTCACTTCGACTACGATTTTTGGTTAAATGAATTAGACTAGACTTTTTTTTTTATTTACCTGTCTTTCTAGTATTTCTGTTCTTTCAAAGGTTGCCTGGAAGAGATTGCCCTCAATTGATCAAAAGTTATTCATATAACTTATTTTCTTTGTGTAACGCTAGATGACGCTCTACAAGATACTGTGGTATTTATCACATTATTCGTTATTATAAATAGTTGTATGTAATTATATCTGCCAAATTTAAGCTACAAAAAGTTGTATCATAGAATTAGTGAATAAATATTACATACAACATAAATATGCATTTTTATTCATAACTGACAATATCAAGAAAAGTATCCCAATCTTAATAAAATACTCATAATCGCTAAGAAAAATTTTATTAAATTAACAAGAAATCTAACGTTTAATATTGTACGTTTTTTTTATATTTAGATGCAAATAAATAAAAAAAATGGAAATAATATACTATATATTTCGAGTTAATACTCACCTCCTCTTATGAAGTGAGGTTTATTATACAGGTGTATATATGCACAAATAAAACAATGTCAGACAATTACTTTAACTAAACAATACTGAAGTAAATATATGCGTAATTTAAAAATCCACTTTTCAATTCACTATAAATTAATAATTCTTTATTATTATCATCGCTCAATTTAATAATCAAGAAAAGTTGTTCAAAACGTAGACCTTGCTACGTCGTAGCACGTCTACATCGTAACCGTCCGACCGGTAGCTACGATAAAACCGAACTAAACATACTTCTATGTGCCTTCATATTGAAAACTAATTTAAATGCTTTATTTTAGGCTTTAGTTAGAGATTACTGCGATAAATGTTGTGAAAGTTAAGTCTTTGTTTATTTATAATCAATAGTAGAATTTCTTAAATAAAAAAACGGGAACTAAAACTCGCGTACGGAGACTTTGAGAATAAAGAAAATCAAGTTTGTAGCATTGGTAAGGTGTGCTTTGGTACTTTAATATTTATTTTATTCTGTTTTTAGTAGTCGAACTTATAGCGGGTAAGACAAGTATCTATGTACATCTATGAGAATTTCAATTGCTTAGCTATAATGGCTCTTAAGATCAAATCAAAAACTTTCTTACACATTAAACCTTTAAGTAATATGGCAAATGTGATGATAAGACAATCATTTTAAAATTAGTGTCTTAAGATAGGGCTGTTATAGATATATCATCAAATATCATCAAAAATTATATAACTTATACCGATTTATTTTCTAATCTATTTCATCAAAAGATATTATAATTGAGCAATTATTTTTTGAAATATTTCAGAACATAACATTACTTTTATACGCGAAGGTGTCGGCAGCAGCTGTTAAGCCTCGTCTCGCCGTTATGTTTACGTCCCAAATGGAATAGGTGGCGAACCTATTGCCATATCAGGCACAAACACATTCTCAGTCCTCGATATTTATCAGAAATAACTTTCGAAAAGTAATTGGTGTGAGCAAGTATTTGAACCCGCGACTTCTTGATTCAGAAGCGGAGTGCTCGACCGGGGAGACCACCGACGAGACTATATTTCATCATTTTTAATATATAATATTTTTGTTAAATTAGCAATACATCAAGCTGAAAATATATTCTCATCAGCCACTACATTCATCCTGTCCATCCTTAAAGTCACACAATGAAATAGTGCGAACATTTCGTTGATATATCTCCCACATCTCTTTAACGTCTCCCTTTAAAAATCCTTTGAACGTTTTAGAGGTTTCTTTTCTAGATTAATACTGTACTTTAACTTTATGCCCTTTATATCTGACAATGAAGGCTTATTATCCCTTAACACGACAGAATATTTTTTTAAATGCGTATTGCTGTTTGTTGAGCTCAATTTATTAACCATCAGGGTTCAGGACTTTGTTAAATCATCAGGGTTCGAACTAGGAACTTCTGTCTGGACCACTATGAAGTCAAACCTGATAGTCGCCACTTACGATAACAAAAAGAACTGTATAATCATCACTATTCTCTAGTACATTTCTAATTTTCTAGATTTATAATTTCATTACTTGAATATATTAATACGTGAAGCAAAAACTCTGGATCCTTTTTTACGACAACTAAACGGATAGAAGTGTATGAAATTTCGCACATTTCTAGAAAACATATTTTTAATAATTTTGCCTAAAATACATTATTTTCAATAAATAAAACGTTATATATACTACCACCTTTTATTATCGCGTATTTATACGCACATAGTTTCTCGGGAAAGCAGGTAGGGAATCATTATTGTAGTCCTATTTCGACCACCGTAGCACCAAAGGTAAACTTATTACTTATTATTATCATATAAATCACAAATTGTGTCACAGAACGAGTAATCACGGAAAACGGCAATGTGATTCGGAGAAGTATTTTTAAATAAGTTAGGTAATTTAATATGGAAGGTTGTGGGTATTATGTATTTTTTGTGAAAAAAAGGGGCAAACGAAAGTGACCACCGCCGCCGATAGACATCTGCAACAGCAGGGGCGTCGCCATCAGCGTTGCCGGCATTTTAGGTGGGAATATGCTCGTGTCTCAAAAGTCCTTAAGTCGTATTGGTCCGGAAATACCTCTGCCGGGATCTGGTTCCATATCGAAGCCGTGCGCGGCAAAAAATGTCGACTGAAGCGCACTGTCGTAGATCGCCAACCATTGTCAGCTGAAACACAGCCCTGGCTAGTTCAGCTGACAGGGAACTTACTTACTTGTATTAACTTATTGTAACTAATAAAATATTTTCATTTTCATTCAATTTGTGGGCGTGGTAATGTTGGCGCGATATGCGGTAGCGGAAATCAGCGGGTGGTATTAGTCCGAACAATTCCTGGAACACTCCCCGTGGTAGACTCACCACGTGATACACTACACTACAGAGTGGAACAGAGATTTTAAATATCAGGACATCGAATAAAATCCCCTTTTAATGACTATCTTCATTAAATTTGATTCACAGCAATGGGGTTTTTGATAGCATGATAATTTACCGAAGAATTAATATTTTATGTGGCCACTAATGGACATAAATACAATTATTTTAAATTATTATATATTATTATATCATATATTATTATATTAATATTAAATAATAAACAATTAAACTATCATTTTAGAAATGTACTTATATTTTAACAATTTCAAATAGACGTTTTTTTTGCCCTGATTAAGTGAAAACCCTTATCATCAATGTTGTCGATATCTTAATTTACGACTGGAGTAGGAAGAAAGTTACTTAACTTTTTCGTCTTTGTGGGGTTATTGCGAAGATTACCAAAGTTTTTCTGTGTTTCAGTTGTCTGCTCTACCCCATTCTGTCTACTGATTTACGATTATACCGATGTTAGAAGTAGCTTACTTTCTATGTACTTATAAAACTCGATTGTCTTTAGAATTATTAAAAATTATTTCAAATTAAATTTTAAACAATTATTAAAAAATGGTAAGTATTTTTTCTGTGTCTTGTTTTATTGCAAAAATGTTTCGCGGCTAATTTAATTAAATGATTTCATCTGGCTGAAATGGCGTTGCTCCAAGTAAACCTTTCATAACGCAAACGTTTAAAAATAATATATAACTTTTAGACTGGTTGTTGTATTGCACACAGGTATTAATTTTGATTCTCAGAGCTCTGTGAGTATTAAATATATATATACGAATCTATACTGTCTATCTATACTCTATACTAATATATAAATGTGAATGTAAGTTGCTTTGTTACGCTTTCACGCGATAACTACTCAACCGATCATCATGAAACTTTGTACACATATTCTTGGAGGTATTGGAAGTAACATAGGATACTTTATTTCCTTCTTTCTTTCTTTAATTTACATATATTTGCACCCGAAGGAAAACTTATCCTACATTAATAATCTGCATTTATATCTTATAAAATAGTTAAAGTCCAAAATTATTTATTTTTATTACAGAGAAATATATTTTACCGTTTGTTGTGGGATTTCAATAAAGTATAAGTATTTTTAACGTCATTGTATGTTAAAATTTTAAAAATTGATAATCCCTGCTAAGCAATAAAATAGAGTTATCATATTGATTCATTTCTATGGTAATGATCTTAGATACTTATTAATGGCTTCAATGCGAGCGAAGCCGCGGGTAAAAGCTAGTATTTAATAATTTACTTCAGTTTGTACAAAGGTGACGGGAGTACGCTACAATAGCCAAAGCAGGGTGAGATGTGTTGAACCATTTCACATTGCTTTTATTGCTGCCTATCCCTCTAGAATCTTGGAGTGAAGTTATATATATATAGCAAATATAAATTACTAGTATTTTAATGACAAAACAATCAATAATGAACACGATATTTGAATACCGTTAACTGTATGACAAGTAAACAACTATTGTTTAAATTAATTAAAACCATGCAATGTTTGTTCAATTAAATTTAATATCGCGTAGAGAACGTTTATATGTTGCGCAAACAAATCTAAAACAGTTTAATAGATAATTAATTTAATTTATTTGTACACCAGTTGTTCGTGTTTCGTGTTTTTGCACACTTAAAATTCAGTTAAAAGAACACATCAATTATAGTTGAAGATGGATATGCGAATAATACGATATCGATCAATTATTACTCATCATATTAGTTGACTGAATACTTTGTGCCCGGTATGGCAATAGGTTCGCCACCTATTCCAATTGGGAAATATAACGTTAGTTAGAACTTGACGTTGCGGAAGGTAATTTCAGGAGTCTTAAAAACCGAAGATCTGAAAGAAGGGCTGACAAGAGATATGAAATGCGAAGAAGCGAGTGAGGTCTGTAAGATTTATGGCAATTAATAAGCCCTATGGCGCTCTGTTCTCTCTGTATACCCCGGAAAGGACTTGGCGTGCAGTTGTGTATGTACTCTGTTAATCTAATTGTTAACATTAACTGAAAACTAAATAGTCATGTCATGTAATATGTTAGCTTAAGGTGAAAATAAAATAGCGTATGACGTTAATAAAACATGAAGGTATTCTCACTATCCCATATTTGTTTCCATTAACTTGGATACCACGACACTGAAAGTAATGGCCGCCGCACTGTGACAGTAAATCTTCATCATCATGAGTATTCTACACACACTGAATCGAAATGTATCTGAGCTAGCAGCTATATAGACTTAATAATGATTACACAGTCTTAATAACTTACTATGTTGACTTAAAAATAAATTTAAGTGATTATCCATAGCATACTAAACGCAATCGTTAACGAGCTAAATGTAACTAAACGTAATTTCACGCCTTAGTCAACCTAAACGTGCAGCCAGAGGGTGTTAAAGTCTGGATTCGTCGAATCGTTACGTTACTAGTTAATATAAAATATAATTATCACACAGTACTTCTAAAAAGGATTCCGAGAAATCATAGGTGTGATTCCAGAAAACATAAAACAATTCTGAAATGGTTTCAGCTTCTTCTGCTATTTAAAGATCATTAGTTATTCTGCAATATAATGAACTAGCAAACTAATGCACCAGTTTCAATCAACAGATATTTTTATAATAAATATTTAAAATTAATAACAATTGATATTAAGTGGTCTCGGTGGTCCACTGATCGAGCAACTCGCTTCTGAATCAAGAAGTCGCGGGTTCGAATCCTGGCTCAGAACTATGACTTTTCGAAATTAATTTCGTAAGTTATGTGTGATACAAACCGATAACTGAAAGCTTTGTGCCCGGTATGGCAAAAGCTTTCAGTTATCGGTTATTTCGAAATTAATTTCGTAAGTTATGTGTGATACAAACCGATAACTGAAAGCTTTGTGCCCGGTATGGCAAAAGCTTCGCCATCTATTCCATTTGGGACGTAAACATAACGGCGAATCGATGTTTAACAGTTCCTTCCTACACCTTCGGGTAGAAAAAGGCGTGAAGTTATGTTATGTTATGATATTAATTATCACTTAAAACTTCTTAAATCTCAATTATATTTGTCAGGTTTTTTTTTAATTAATATATTGTGGTTGTATGTTGCACTTCTTGCACAACCTCTTGCTTAACTGGTCAACTGACTTAATTAAAATATAATTATATACAAACATTTAATGACAGTCAGAAAATAGTCATTAAACAACAGTGATAATGGCAATACGATACATATGTTAATAAAAAGCTTTAAAAATTTAATCACAAAGCAATTACCTACGTACTGTATAATAATAACCCATGTTAGATTAATCGGTACGATACTTTATATAAATTACTGGTAATTAAGCCTCGTACAAAATATACGTGGCCGTATGATATATGTGTCTCTCCGCGATTTCGTTAGCGGTGGTAATTTAGGCCCGCCAAAATTGTTTTCTTTTTTTTTAACCAATTGTTTCTCCATTATGACTTTAAAATCATGTAAACAGTTAACGTATAAAATAAAGTTTATTTTATCACTTAGGGGTTGCCGTAGCCTCTGACTTGGTAATTACGTTACGTCTTTAACATCTTATTATGCTACGATGTGTCTGATTAATTTTCCAGCAGGAAATATAATAATCTACGGTGAAATACAAAGACTACTAAGAATATTAGCGTAAAGTGACTCATGCCACGCCTTCATCGCCTCATAGAACAGATTCGGATAGATGGGTTTCTCTAGAGCGGTGCAACGCGCGTCTGCAGTTTGTTGTGATCTTGAGAAATTCGGATTTTCCGTACTTAATATAGCTTACTAAATCACAGTTTAATATTAGCTATTTTTCTGCTGATATTTCACAATGAAAATAAACTCTTTCAAATTATACAATCAAAGCAACTGTATATTTATAATACTAGTATTCTATATACATTGTCGAACGATCTAAATAACTCAATAACATTGAGACAAAAGGCCTGGTGTTGTGTGGGTTTCTATTTCACGAGACCAAACAAACATTTTTACAAACGAAGTGGAGCTAACAGGTTTTGGCGGGACACAAAATGGATTTTTGGGGCGCTGTCAAGGTATATTTTATATTCATTTTTATGAAAACCGATTCTATGTGAGAATAGCCTCGAATGTGTGACTTTTTATTTTTATATATTTTAATTAAAGTTATTGGCTTATTATTATATATAATATATACTTTATTTAAAGAAACTAATTTTAATATTACCTTTATAAACTTAACTTAAAATTTAACTACTTACAACAAAATAGTATTAAAATAAATAATAGTTTAAAAAAACTAAAAAAACACGCTTTTTATAGAAAACCGGTGCGAGAAGTGAACTATGAACACTAAAAAAGAAGTCAGTTACAAACAAACATACAAACATACAGGTGAAGCTAATAAAAAGTTAATAAAAAGAAACTTTGACACATAACCTATTAAGAATAAAATCAAGATCAAGTAGTTTTGAGATAATATACAATGATCAAATATCCTAGATACGGAAATTGCGACATTCGTGTTATCATGTAACAAGCAATAACTGTCTATAACAATAGTTTTAAACGTAAAAGAATCCAGTTATATTTGCTTACCATATCTAGAATTTGTCGTGAAGGCACAAGCAAAGAAAAACATACAAATAAGATATTTAGAGTGCTGAAAATAACATTTAAAATGGTTGTAAAATAACAAAGACATGAATATGAATTGAAATATTCAAAAACCGTAACAGTTATTGCAATTGTAACAACTTTGTATAGTTTATCTTTGGCGATATACAAAGGTAGCGTTATGGCACACACAAGACCCGGGCTTGCCGTATAACTGTTCACAGCTTCTTGATAAGCCCAGAGACTCGAGCTCCGCTTTCTCAAAGAGCAAATTTATGTAGTTTTATCCTCGTATAGCGATATAGGAATATTCTTGATAGCTGTTTTATCGTACATTGATTATATTATGCAGAAAGGAATTTTTGTTCTCTTTAAATTCAACGTTCCAAAAAAAAACATATTTATGTACTAAATATGCAGGTTGCTCGGTCAACTTCAGGTAGTTTTTTATTTGGTCGTATTAAAAATGTTAATAAGAAATTATACATTTCATGTTTTTACGTATTTATTTTTGTTATTTGTTTAATTTGGTGTACAATAAAGAGTATTCTATTCTATTCTAAAAATATCTATGACCAAAAAATTACCGATTCATGTCGGTTAGTGAAATTTCGGCGAATCAAAACATAAAAGACACCGCTACATAATATCTAAAAAGTTTTTATTTCTCTCTAAGATATTGCTGAGTTGATTTTATAATTACTAAATGGGTTCAGCTAAGACACTTGCACATCATTAAGCGAGTTCATAATGAGTACACATTCATCCCAGTTTCATTCTTAGGTCTTATATACAGTGGCTTACCTGAAGTCTGGATGGCAAATACGAAATCTTTTAGCGTTATGAAAATTTTTTTTGCTTGGTAACAAAAATGTGTTAATGGAATTAATACATTAAATATAATGTATGACGTAAGAACTTATTACTCATTATTAAATTTATTTAAAAGGGCACAGGTTTAAATTAAGTTCCGTGTAAACAAAGTTCTTCGCCAATAAATAATTGTGTACTTTAAAGTAATTTGCCAAAAATTTCGTTTGGCGTTTTCAATGTTTTATTTTATTATTTAGTTTTCTTTTCATGTCACATTCAGAACAATTTCATTAATATTTGACATCTAAATTACACTAAAGTATTGTTTCTATAGCAAAAAGCAATGTAAATTAAAAAAAAAATGATAAAAATAAAACATGCTGAAATGACCCAAAGTTAGCTAAAACTCATAATGCACAAGCTATTAAGGCTTCTCGTCGAAAACAACAAACAAATTATCAAACATGATATCAGCAATGACATACCATCCTAAGTTTAATTACGTTATACAGAATATGAAAATTAACTTAATTTATACTAGACGTAAAAGTTTCCGATTTCAAATTGCCACCGTACATAAGTTGTCAACATACTCGTATATAACTTTGTGTATAGCTTGAAATGAGACATGACACATCAAGCTCAAGTTCAAAACATTAAAAATATAAGTAGTCGCTATCAAAACATATCTTAACTATTCAATACGCATATGCATTCCTAAGCTAACAATGTCGTAGTTCAGAATTTGTTAAAAATTACTAGTATAGATTTATTTTTGTAGCTTTGCGCTTTTATTACTAGTCAAAGGTTTGAGTGGCGGCTGTTATGCCTCGGCTTGTTGAACTTTTGCTCCTCGTATGGAATGGGTGGCGGAACTTATAGCCATTTGTTGATTAAAGATAACTTGAAGTTCTCAAAATTTAAATAAGTTAAACCAAAATTGAACTCATTTATTCTGCCTTCTATACAACTAACTTGGCATGCAGTTAGTTGTATTATTATTGTTTGTTTCATACATATGTGAATGTGAATAGCGAAGCAAGAAATAAAATTCAAGTAAACAATACACGAACGATTGTGTATACACCGCGTACTAAATCAGTTACTTGCCTAAAAATAACCAACATTCGTTTCAAGACGAACAAAGAGAAATACAATTAAATTGTGCCCGCAAATAGAGTATTTTATAAATTCAAACTCATTATTTGTTCACCGATTGAAGAAGAGACTCAGGAAAATAAATTGTAAGCAACACACGTACGCTTTGATCAATCATTGGGATTAAAACAACTGAGAGAACAATATAGAAATTGATTTGGGAACTAGCTGGTGCCCGTGTCTCTGAATGCGTGGCCTATTTTTAAGGACAATCGACTAAATTCCCAAAATTCTTGATTTTTATTAGTGTTTGCTGTGATTAAATGAAGTATATATATTAAGTAAAGCCAGTAGTTATTGGGGAAAATAGACATAAAAGATTATTCAGTAGTTCATAACATTAAAACAACTTTTGATGGATTATATCGCGTTTATTTAGAACTTATTTTCTATTTATTTCCCGACGTTTCGAACTCTTTACAGATATCATTTTCACGAGTAATTAACAAAAATATGGTAGTCGTTCAGAAGCTATTTTCATTAATACAGAAAGTACCCACATTTTGGAAATAAAATCAAAAAGTTGAAGTTAAAAATATGATTTTTCCCAACCCAAATCAGACCATGAAACAAAATTTAATATTTATTTATAAAATAAATTTATAATGTGGCAATTTGTATTATTATATCTTCTAAATTTATTTTTCTTCGACAGCTAAATATTATTATGTACAGGAAAACAAAGCTTTTGTACCAAAATTGTTTTGCAAATATTGCTTTGTCTTACTTTCAAAGCCCACGCTGGTTGGTAATCAGAGATTAAGATGGAGTGAAAATTTAAAAAAAAAATTCCTGATTATAGGGAACATTTAATATTATGTAAAGTACTTATGTGATACAAAGTGATCTCTGATGTATTTTTATTAAAAATATTTTTCCAATTTTTTATTTATTTATTTGAAACCACAAAATTATTCAGGCGTACAATTGCCACTGCAAAAAGTTTCATTTATTATATCAGTAAAGCTACATGAAAATAATAATTTGTGTCATGTTTTATCGAAATGAAAATAAATTTCTTAGTTTTGTGTACTCTATGAAAGAAATAATCAGCGTAAAGTGTAATTAAAAAAAATTCTATTCAACTCACAAGAATCAAAAATAATATGAAAGTATTTAAAACTAATTAAATTAAAATCAAAAAGTTTCTAGAACTCAATAGAAAACTTGTAAAATAATTTTCAAATCAAGAATCTTCGCAAACATTTTTCATTTTTGTTCGAGTTGAGTTTATGAAGGCTGTACTGTTTTATTATCACATTACAATACTAGTCGCTATTCCCGACTTCTTCTACAAATACTATATGATATGTTGATATGTTGGGTAAAATTTAAGTATTTTAAAGGCAGAATATATTAAACTAAACAGTTAGGTCATAGAGAAATAAACTTCGAGGTCCTCTAAGGTATATGTATCACCATTACTTATTACAGTAGCATTAATAAAAGTTTGAGGCTTCAGTTTTAGTATTTCTTAAGTAATGAATATAGTCCAAAAACATCGGTTTTTGTAAATAAATGGCTAATTTCATTATCAGATTTGAGAAATATGAGAAAACTATTTAGAAATTTATTAAATTAAAATTAAGTAATTAATTAATATTAGTTGAATTACATACCTCCATTGTATTACTACTCCGCACCATGATCATCTACCATCGTCTTATGAGGTTTTCATCTGAAACAATTCCAAAAAAAAGATTTATGAAAATATTGCTCATAAATTATATTTTTGCGTAACCAAATCTTTAAAGTATGGTTGCCTATACCTTTGGTTATTAACGGCATAAAACTAAACTTATAGTTCTATAATACAAGAATATTTTTATCATAAGATCATAGTAAAAATGGAATATTGCAAAACAATCAGTTCATACACAGAAGAAAATCGTATTTCCTCATTCTCACGGGAGTGAAAATCTGACAAATTGCTATCGCGAGCAATGCTGACAGGCGTACGTGTAGCCATTCTCTTACGTATCAATAGCAAAAATATTCTCGAAGGAACTTTAAAAATAACATATTATACATACTATTAAGTCTCAACGGTATGGAGATGGATTTAGAAACAGAAGCAGAAGAATGTCACTAATAGGGTTAGGTTAGGTTAGGTTAGGTTAGGTAAGATTCAGAAGTAGGCTTCTGAATCTTAATAGTTCAGAAGTAATGTGTGCTTTTTATTCGTTATTGACCAACAAAATCATGTATGTATACTATCTGATGTATGACAATATTCTCTGATAATTCTCAAGTCGAAATCAAATAGTTTCGAAAGTTATGTATGATAAATACCGATGACTAAAAACTTTGTGCCCGGTATGGCAATAGGTTCGCCACCTATTCCATTTGGAACGTAAAATATAACGGCGAGTCAAGGCTTAACAGCCACTGCGTACACGTTACAAAAATAAAGTATCTGATTATAAAATTGAAGAGAAACAAACTCAATGTTAGCAGCACATTGAGTTTGTTTCTCTTTTTATTATATATTATATATATTTGTTAGATGAAAGAAATAAATGTCAAAATTACTTTTGAAAACTAATAATTTTTATCGAACCAGATTTTATTTTACACATATTTAAAAACAAACTGCCACTTTATATATATATATATATATATATATATATATTAAATTATTATTATAAAACCCTTTATTAAGAAAGAATTGTGTACCTAAAAATTACTAAGCCTAATAACTCCGCCGGCAGCTGTGCGGAGCTGCGCAGAGCTCATAATTGACGTAATTGAAAAGTTAAAACGTCACGTTTTCCCGCTTTCCTTTTTTAATATTTATTTTAACACCCAATTAGTGAAACACATGTGGATTTTCCTTGACAAATTAAAGTCATATATGTACATTATTTTTTAGTAGCTTAGTCTTTATCAATTAAACAACTTAACTTCATACCTCTTTTTACCCGAAGGTGTAAGTGGCGGCTCTTTAGCTTCGACACGCTGAATCATTATGTTCCGAATGCAATAGGTTTTGGAACTTATTGCCATACACCGGGTATCATCGGTCAACGACATTAATCACACATAACTTGAATTCCGAAAAGAATTCCGAGAAATCATTGAGTGTGCCCAGACTTGTAAATAAGAAGCGCGGAGTTCGACCACTGGACTACCGGACTCCTATTTAAGTACAAATTAAAACAAAAAAAATACACCTGTATATCGAATAGTACTTTTTTAATAAAGACAAACATCGCTAACGAGAAGAAAGATTCATAAAAGTATTTTCCATACACACTTTACTTGTATGTTGAATCGTTATGGTACATAGTTCATTATTGTTGAGTTGCCAAGCAGAGACATTTAATTCTTCTCATGATTTACGCATGGTAAGACATTATTTAGGCCTCTGACCAAATTAAAAAAAATGCCAAGATAAGTTACAATCATGATGACACTGGCTCACACCAATGACTCTTCGATATTGTTTTCGGAAGTTAAGTGTGATAAATACCGATGACTGAAAACTTTGTGCCCGGTATGGCAATAGGTTCGCTACCTATTCCATTTGGGACGTAAACATAACAGTAAGACGAGTCTTAACAGCCGCTGCCTACACCTTCGGGTAACAAAGGCGTGAAGTTATGTTTTGTTTTTACTCATAAAACATGCCTACATAAATTGATTACATAGCAACTGCCTATCTCAGCAAGTTTTGACAACACAGATATTAAATCCAAAGCTTATTTTTGTTATTAATAATTGGTTAATTTAATAAGAAATTAAGATACTGCTTCAATACAATCATTTACTTTGTCATTTGTTATTTATTTTAAATGTCAACAGTAATTACGCCCAATGGAGACTCATCAAGTTAATTACTAACAGAAAAATATGAAAGAAATTAAAATTAATTGTGACTATTATATATCGTATTAAAAATGACTGCTTTATTGCTTAAAAATATAGCCATTAGAATAATCATTGCTTTCATCATACATTTATTGATTTAGGTAAACTAATGACTGCTATGTATTAAAATGAAAATAAATCACCATTAATTCTATTCTAAACTCAACTAACATTCAACTAAAATTTTGAAGCGACGAGTCAAAGTTTATGCCTACATTCTTAGGTCTTAAACCTTATTTTATCTATACTAATATTATAAAGATGAAAGATTTGTATTTTTGTATGTAACAAATAAACTCAAAAAGTACTGAACCGATTTTAATAATTCTTTTTATTAGCTTTTTATTAGCTTCACCTGTATGTTTGTATGTTTGTTTGTAACCGACTTCTTTTTAGTGTTCATAGTTCACTTCTCGCACCATCTAGTGGCAATCAGTGGAAAGTCTACGTTATCAACTTGAAACGAGTTCCTTGTATAAGTCACAGATGGCGCTATTCCTCAAATTCGATTTTGATATCCGTTGTTAGCACGCTTTAAAATAGTTAAGCAATAGTTTAAAAAACTAAGAAACGCGCTTGTTATAGAAAACCGAACTAAAAAATATAAAATAAATAATAGTTAAAAAAAACTAAAAAACACGCTTTTTATAGATAACCGAACTAAAAAATAGAAATATAAAAAAAAAATATTTTATTTTAAAAAAAGCGTTGGGTGCTTTTTAAGATATTATCGAAATGATAATCACTCTACTCATATCTGTCAATAAAATATTTATAACTATTGACACCATGCACCCCACGCTTTTTTTAAAATAAAATATATTTTTTTTTATTTTTCTTTTTTTTAGTTCGGTTTTCTATAAAAAGCGTGTTTTTTAGTTTTTTTTAACTATTATTTTTTCTTTAGAAAGCTACATTATCACTGAGTAACACAGGCAATGTGTAATCATCGTCGTCATCGACATTTTGTTTGTACGCGAGTAACACCGTGAGGTGGGTAGCTACATACAATATAGCGGTACGAAGTTCGCGCGGTCTGCTAGCTTTAATAATAACCACCTAATGTTCTATTACATTAATTATAAAACTCATAGTACATGCACAAATAAAATTGCTTTACCTATATTCGTAAAAATTTTTACTTCTATGTTATTCTTAATCTCAAAGAATTATATTATTGATGCAATTCCGTTGTATTTTGACCTAGAAAGAAACTTTATGCACTTCACCCAACTTAATCTACGTAATGCTTGGTTTTTAATTTATTTTAAAGTAGTAACTTTCGTAGTAAAACGCGTACTCGTAGGGTATATAATGGATTAAAAAGTATATATTACTAGATGACCTATCAAAATAGATTGTGACACTTTAGGGTTTTATGTATTTTTAAATGTTGTTTTAATAATCAAACTAATTAAACAAATATCTAACATTTAAAATATAAAGCTTAGGAACGGACTGCCCTTAAAATTAGAATAGTGGTAGAGTCTTACAGTACGGTGCATGAATAGGCCGGCTCGACCGGTAAAATACCACGACCTCTCGGAATATCGGCGTCAAGTCGATGCTGCATTTCTTTCGATGAGAGAGGTATCCGGATTCTTTTCTCTCCTACTCCCTTAAAGGACGGCAACGCACCACGGTGTTCATTGGCGGTGAGTAGTTGCTTACCATCAGGTGACCCACTTGCGCGTTTGTCCTCTTATCCCATAAAAAAAAGAAAAAAAACATGAGAATCGGTCAAGCCGTTTTGGAGTAGTAAGTACGGTAACTAACACTGTGACTCAAAAATGATATATAATAAAGATTGTATTTTTTACTACTTCCATTAAATCACCGTCTTTGTAGCGTTTTTTCGACTGTCTGCTGTTGTTGTTGTACACAATTTCAATAGTAGATTTAGAAAATGAGTGCCTTGTTTGAGTGCGACTTGTTTGTCGCTCGTAGACTAAAGTGAAGGACAAATACAATGGAATATTGGAAACAGAGTAACAAATGGAAGCAATACATGCTGTCTCAATTAATATAAATAACAAAATTTTATCTAATATGTTTCCTAGAATGCTACAATTACCTTTACTGTGAGTAATAATACACGGCTTTGTTAGTTATGAAGGAATATATTATCCAGGAATATATTAATAAACAATGATGTGTGTATATACTTATATATGCATAGAAATACTAGCTGACCTAGCAAACGTAGTTTTGCCAAAAAATAAAGTATTTTATCTACTAGTAAAAACTAGGGGTTTATCGTTGAGAGGTAAGTATTTAGGATTATATGTACCTTTGAACGCTGTTTTATTAAAAAATTAAATTAAAAAAATATATCTAACAATTATAAAGATGCAATTAAGGGTGGACTACCCTTGACAATGACAAACAAGGACAATAAAAAATGATTATCGTCTGATTCTCAGACTTGCCCGATATGCACATAAAATTTCATGAAAATCAGTCAAGCAGTTTTGGTGACTTACACTTGGACAAGATAATTTTATGTATTAGATAGTGTAGATATATACCGATATTATAAATGGTAGTTATGTGAAGACAATAGCTAAAAGCTATGAATAGATACTACGCATAGCTTATGCAGATACAGTGCAGTGCAGGATGCAGTGGCTGGATTGTGTTTTTGTGATTAATTATTAAATATAGGTGGCATAACAATTTAAGGTATAATTGAGACAAGATTTTTAAACTATTTTCCGAAATCACCCTGAGATTAAACCACTTACCTATATTATATATATATAATATACTTTGTCATTTTCCAAAAATATTTAAAAGCCCGTTAAGTTCGTTAGGATCTAGACAAGAGAAAAAACAAAAAAAAATCTATCAACCTGACGTCAAACTCTGTGTTTATTAAAAGTTTTTTCTTCGCAAACGCGGTTCTTCATACGCGGTCAAGATTTTAAATATAATGTGCCTTACAAACAGGCAGTACCGAATCGTCAAGGCAGAATAGTGCAATCGGCACAGCGCTTATGTGTACCTACATATGTTCAAGTTCTCGATCGAATACTGGCGAGATATTATTATAGATATTTTATTATATTGCACTTTTGGAAATTTCGGTAGTTATAAAACAGCATTTTGACAAAATATTTTTTAGTAATTAAAAAAATTAAGATTGAAATAATGGTGATGTATATATGTGAGTAAGCAAAACTTGAGAGAAATTTATAATAGGCAGTGCCTTTTATAAATGGATGTATTAGACACAGTTAAAGGAACATCCATTCCTTAGCCTTGGAACTATACTTTTACGCAGGAAAAGTAAAGAAAGGAAGGAAGTTGGATTAAAAGACAGTGACGGTGTAAAAGTAAGAAAAGGCATCCATTACCAATTAAAACGACTTCTGGAGGAAGGGGATGTTAGATGCCTTAAAAATTGACGCGCGTGTATAAAAAGAGTTATGAAAGTCATAGAATCAAGTGAGGCCTCTGTTCTCTCTTCCTACACTGCAAGGGATTTGATGTGAGGTTACATATGCATGTAAAAGTAAATTGGTTGATCGCAGTTTTCTTTACACTTCTAATAGCAAGCTTCTTCGCCTTGAAAGATATAAATTTGAAATTTGGCATTTGGCATATTTGAAATAAAACATCGTATAAAATAATCAATAAATAAGTTGAAGCAGTGAATGGAAATGTATTGAACATTTGACAAACTCGGCCTAACTTTTCAATTTATCGATAATCTATTGGGAAGTTTTCAATTGTATTGTAATGCCAACATTTGAAATTTAATCAAATTCGTTGTAGGATTTCAAATTTCAATTAACTTTATACATTTAGTTGGCAAGTCTCGTGGCGTAGTTGCGTGGATGATTTATGTGGGAACATCTCGACATATTTATACCTGCTTAAAATACCTGCAGATGCATGCAGGCAGTGTCTTTAAAGAAATCATTCCTTCATGTAAAGATGATGGGAAATTGTCCTACATGGGGCACTATTTTTTCATTTGGAGAAAACTCCCAAACAGGTAAGCAGATAGAACTTGGAAATACCAAGAAACTATTGATACATGGATGAACCACATAATTTTGAAATATAAAAATACTAATGCCAGGGAAAGTAACAGAAGGTTGTTAAAGCCTTTTGCAATTTAAGTTTTATACTTACCGAATTTATTACGTAAGAATATACTTACCGAATTTATTACGTAAGAATATATATAGCTATGTAAGTAATATCGATTTAGAATATCGACGTAAAGTAGCTTATACCGCGTTTCGTTTGATGATATGGTACCTGTATGTCGACCCCCCTTCCCCGCCCTTTTTATTAGCTTTTTATTAGCTTCACCTGTATGTTTGTATGTTTGTTTGTAACCGACTTCTTTGGGCGCGATTTTGACCCACTTTAAAAGGCCAGATTTCGTTCAAACTTTGTAGATTTATTGAGGGCCGATGACAATACACTAATTTATAAAATTATTCCATTTTTCAATTTGCAAAATATGATTTTTGTTAATTTTTTAGTGTTCATAGTTCACTTCTCGCACCATCTAGTGGCAATCAGCGGAAAGTCTACGTTATCAACTTGAAACGAGTTCCTTGTATAAGTCACAGATGGCGCTATTCCTCAAATTCGGTTTTGATATCCGTTGTTAGCACGCTTTAAAATAGTTAAGCAATAGTTTAAAAAACTAAGAAACGCGCTTGTTATAGAAAACCGAACTAAAAAATATAAAATAAATAATAGTTTAAAAAACTAAAAAACACGCTTTTTATAGAAAACCGAACTAAAAAATAGAAAATAAATTTTAATGAATTTAATTTAAAAAAAAAAGCGTGGGGTGCTTTTTAAGATACTATCGAAATGATAATCACTCTACTCATATCTGTCAATAAAATATTTATAACTATTGACACCATGCACCCCACGCTTTTTTTTTAATAAAATATTTTTTTTTATTCACACTATTATTAATTTATATTCATTGAAATTTTTAACACTCTTTTCTTAATTTAAATTCATTAAAATTTATTTTCTATTTTTTAGTTCAGTTTTCTATAAAAAGCGTGTTTTTTAGTTTTTTTAAACTATTATTTATTAAACTACTCTCTTAAAAGCTGGCAACGCAGCTGTAATTTTATGTGTGTTGCAGGTATCCATGGGTAGCGCCTATTTATTTGCCCTCATAAAAAAAACTGGTTAGAAAACTCAATACCACATATAGTCATTGCTATAAAGTTTGCACGTCTCATCATACATGGTATGTATGATGAGACGTGCAAACTTTCAAATCAGACGTGCAATGTTAAACTTGAAACTAAGACCAGTCAGAATTCCTTAACCGAATAAATGATATTTATTTCTAAGACTTTCGCGAATCTCACTCATAGATTAAAATAACTTTTAGGATTATATCACGTTTATTTATTACTTATTTATATTTATTTCCCGACGTTTCGAACTCTTTACAGAGACTCGTGAAAATGATCTCTGTAAAGATCATTGCTTGCTGTGTGGCGCCGGCTTAGAATACCGCCACCCCATCTCTTCCCGTGGGTGTCGTAAAAGGCGACTAAGAGAAAAGGCTGGAAGAATGGGCAGCAGCATTCTCTTTCAACAAAATACAGCCTACTGCGATCGCCAACCCGCCTGCCAAGCGTGGCGATTATGGCAAAAACCCCCCATGAGTGAACGGACCGGCAGTTGTGGCGCTCTATGGGGGAGGCCTATGTCCAGCAGTGGACCTCAAAAGGCAAATGATGAATGATGAATAAATAAACGCGATATAATCCTAAAAGTTGTTTTAATCTACGAATACATGATTCTCTAATAAAATAAAATAAACACAAATAAGCACAGATAAATATGTAGGTATCAGCAATATTCATTTTATAAAATGTAAACACTCAAAAGGTTATAAGTCGTAAAATTTCCAACTTAGGTGGAAAACGCGATAAAGAAACATATCGGCTCTGAAAGTATTCACCCATATTAATAAAAGCTATTTACGACATAACACCACATATGCGTGCGGTATCGTAGTAATATGCTTAAAAGGAAATTTAGGATCCATTAATAATATTGGTGTACATGATACTCCACTGAGCTACCGATACACTGCCATTTCTTAGGCGATATAAAACCAGTCTTAAGATCAATGTTTTAGTTATAGATTTAAGCATATAATTTTTACTTGAAGCCAATGTCTTTGTGAGGTAGGCAGAAGGTACTGTGGTATAGCTTAAAATATTAATATTTTGAAAACTCTATTCACACAACTATGTCGGTTCTTTTTACATTATAAGTAGTTAATTATTCAATCAAAATAAATAAATAACTATTTTGATTCTGACATGAAGTTGGTTTTTGAAAAAGAAGTGTGCCCGGCATGCTAATAGGTTCTATTCCATTTGAGACGTAAAAATAACGGCGAGACGAGGCTTAACAGCTGCTGCCTACACCTTCGGGTAAAAAAGGCGTGAATTTATGTTATGTTTAATTAATTACTTAACGTTTTAATCATTAACTATTTTTATAAAGCATTCAATACGAGATGAAAGTGCCAAGTCTCCTCGTTGCTTGATCAGTATTACCTATTCTCAAAAGAGCAAGGCATATCACTTTGGCAATGTTTTTAAATAAAAATAACACTGCTCTTATGTTTTCTCTAAATTAAAATTTATTATACCTTTATAACTCACCTACATTAATTACTCAATTAACTTTGTACTGAAGTCATTACTTACCTCGCCCTTATAACGAAACATAGAAGTAGGTTACCGTGTACGCTATTCATTCACTACTCTTTTAATGTTTTCCACATTATTAAATTAGAAATATAATTAAAATTTAACTTGTAAATATTATTTAATTTAATTAGATTTTATATTCATTGCATTCTTATATTTTATTTCGAACGAAGTTGTCTCGCGATACGAAATTGATTCGCGGCGTAGCAGTGCTACAGCGTAGACGACCGCACGCGTGCTACGACAGAGTCACACTAAATGAATTCCCGAACATTTTTATAATGAACTCTCACAGTGTTGATTACCATCAACTACATAAGCGTACTTGAGAATGGTTGAGGTCGGTCATGAAAATGTTTGAAATCTTTGTGGTGAAAAGGTTAACGTTATTTTAAATGTTCAAGATAATAATATATTTCATGGCAGAGGAAGATATTGGATTATTATTTTTTTGTATTATTAATGGATGTTTGAGTAAATTTTAAATACATGTAATAAATAGGATCCTATAGTATAATATTCATTTATTTAAAACTTACAACATAACATCAACAGTGGTAGAGCCAAGCAGTTTACTGCATAAATGGGCCGGCTCGACCGGTGAAATACCGACCTCTCAGAAGACCGACGTAAAATGGCTCATGCCGCGTTTCGTACGGTGAGAGAGGTACCCGGAGGCCCACCCCCTTCCCCATCCTTTCCTATCCCCTTCCCTTAAAGGTCGGCAACGCAACAGTAACACTATATGTGCTGCTGGTGTCCATGGGCGGCGTTAGTTGCTTACCATCAGGTGACACGCCTGCTCGTTTGCCCTCCTATCCCGTAAAAAAAAAACATATTTAATTAGAAGAGAAAATGCAGTGTAATAAAAAACTGTAATAAAATAATCATATAAAGTCAAAAAATGATCATATAAAGTCAAAAAATGATCATCCGACTGAGTACTATTAAGTTTTTTTTACTAAAGAGAATGTATGTTTGGCTAAATATAAACGGTATAAATATTTTGATACGACTTGTTATATCCCAATCGGTTTTAATCAAACGATTTTCATTTTAGCAGTATAGTTGTATTTGCCCCAGTATTTGATACAGACTAAATTATTTGTAGGGATTGCATTTAGATATATACGTAACACATAACTTCACGTCTTTTTCTACCCGAAAGTGAAAGCAGTGGCTGTTAAGCCTCGACTCGCCGTTATGTTTACGTCCCAAATGGAATAAATAGGTGGCAAACCTATTGCCATACTGGGCACAATGTTTTTTGTCATCGATATTTATCACACATATCTTTCTATATATATAAGTATATCGCTTTGTTCATAAACCTTCAGTAATGTTTGTCATTTGAACTTAGGTAATTGTTGAACGTATATTTTAGGTGTATCTCAACTATTAGTAGTGATATTGACAAAATAACATAAGAGTTACTATAACGATCGCATACGTACATCTCAAGTCAGTAGCGGAGTAGGCAGAGAGTACAGAGCTTTATCAGAGATTTTTTACACATATCATTCGCTTCTTATATCTAATAATAGTTCCCATACATACTTAAAAATAATTATTAAATTTTTTTTAACAAAAATCAATAAAATTTTGTTGTGATGTAAGTAATTATGGATTCCAGAGGGTCGCGGCGGGTTAAATGGGATTTGATGTTTGTGTACTTCATCGTCGAGAGAGAAACATCCATTTTAAAGTTTAATATGGACATTGCGCTGTGTAGCCATCTCTTAATTATTCCATTGGGCTTTTGAAGTAGAGCAAAGTTTCAAAAAAGTTTTGCTTCACGGGTCATTTCATATGAACAATATTAATGTATGGAATATAATGATGTTATATACTATATAAATGAAATCATTATATGTCAACAAATTTTTATCTAGCGATAGGTTTACTTTAGAAATATTGAGTATTAGCTACTCGCTATTTCTTCTAATACTTTTTACATAATTCAAAATTATCAAAAGGTACTCTTTTTTAAATAGGGGCAAATAAGTAAATAGAGTTCTCTGGTGGTAAATAAACAATCGTAGGAGGTTAAGGAAGGAAGAGGGAAGAGTTTGTGCGTCCGGATACCTCCCTCAAATTAAACGCTGCGACTCTACATGGATATTCTAAGCTATTGTGGTATTTTACCGGTCAAGCCAGCCCATTCACATCAGCAATTACACACTTGAATTGCATACTTGAAATAGTTCTTAAACATCACGGGGAGGTGAAGTTTAACACGCTAATCCTATCAAAGCGCAAAAATCATAATATCAGCAAACAAGCCCGTAAATGTAGAACAACTCTAGCACAAAGATTTTATGGATTTTTCCATTCTTATATAACAAAGTTAGCAAGCAAGTTAGCAACTTATATAGCAAGTTAACAGTGGTAGAGCCAAGCAGTTCGCTGCATGAATGGGCCGGCTCGACCGGTGAAATACCACGACCTCTCAGAAGACCGTCGTAAAGTGGCTCATGCCGCGTTTCGTTCGGTGAGAGAGGTACCCGGAGGCCCATTCCCCCCTTCCTTATCCTTTCCTCTCCCCTATTCCTTAAAGGTCGGCAACGCAACAGTAACATTATATGAGTTGCTGGTGTCCATGGGCGGCGTTGGTTGCTTACCATCAGGTGACACGCCTGCTCGTTTGCCCTCCTATCCTATAAAAAAAAAACAAAGTAAATACAGTACTTGACATATTCGCGAACAACGAATCTCAGATTAAGAAAAAACTAAAAATTTGTTTACAAGAATTAACGTATGAGAAAAATGAAGCATTGCTGACATTTGTCAAATAATTAGCCATGTAGGTTTATGCACTTTGTTAATGAGAACGACCAGATCCACAACACACACGCAACTCACACACACACAAACACACACAGACAGACTCACTCACTCACACACTCTCGCACGCACACGCGCGCGCGCACACACACACTCACACACACACACACACACACACACACACACTCACACACACACACACACACACACACACTCACACACACACACACACACACACACACACACACACACATTCTCGCATACACACACACTCACGCATATACACACAACACTCACAAACTCACACACAACACTCACAAACTCACACACCCGCGTTTATTTTTATTTTTTAAACATATATGAATATATATATAGGTAATATATATATATGAATATATATATAGGTATATATATATTCATAGTATAGTACAGGTTCCGGCCTAGTTCAGACTCCAGACTCTTGCAAGGAAAAAAATATTTATGTAATGGCAAGTGTGATCTTTAATGTTTGTAATGTAACTATGTATCTTCCTTGTGAGATGTGAATAAATCATTCATTCATTCATTTATCCAGCGAACTGCGTGGCTCTATCACTGCTACCAGTCAACATAGCTTTTATTGTGGCCAATGAGTGTCAATCTGCAGATTTTGCATAGTGTTGCAAACAACTTGCATGCAACATATGTTACAAACAACAGACTGATGCCAATTATCAGCTCTGTTCTCTCTGCCTACCCCGAAAGGGATTTGGCGTGAGATTATTTATGTATATATGTATGATACCAATTATTATGTATTGACTGATTTCTATTAAAATATTGACCATGGCTGAAATACGTCGCTCAAACCGATGTATCTCCTGGATAGAACTCTGGCTTGTCAGCTAGAAATCATCTTAAACATTTCATGAACACTGTAACAAGATGTCTAACTTGTCTGATTTATTAAATGCCTGAAGGTACAAGGTGTTGAGCACTTAGCGCTAAAGCTTGATTAGTTTCAAACTATTAGGATGAAATTACTTCACTAATATGCCTATATGAATGTGATTATCTCAAACCATATTCAAATGATATAAGTAACGTAATTTATTTCAGTGAATTATGATAACTATCTATTTAAATATTCGTGAGAATTATATAACAGTATTAATTTAACATAACTTCACGCCTTTTGTTACCCGAACGTGTAGGCGGCGGCTGTTAAGCCTCGTCTCGCCGTTATGTTTACGTCCCAAATGGTATTCCAAATGGTATTGCCATACCGGGCACCATCACACATAACTTCCGAAAACAATTTCGAAAAGTCATTGGTGTGAGCCAGTGTCAGGAATCGAACCCGGACCTCTGGATCAGAAGCCGTGTGCTCGACCACTGCGCCACCGATTTATCAATTATATAACGTAAAATTGGTGCTAATATTTTAAGGGCAGGTATCGCTGGTTTTTTTTTTCTAGGCCAATCAAGCAGGCGTATCCCCTGATGATAAGAAATTAACGCATCCAAGACACCTGCAACACTGATCTTTGAAATGGGTCTTTAAAATGGAATAAAAAGAGGTCAAAAATGAGATGAGGAGACACTTTTTCACCAAGATCAACGTGGCATGAACCATTTTTTGTCAATATGCTGAAAGGTTGTGGCTCTTCACCGGTTTTGCCGGAACTGCGTCATTCACGCGGCGAACTGCTTGGCTTTACCAGTATTAAATACTATTTACTGACTAATTATTATACGTTTTATGGCTATTTTAGTTAAGTTACAAATAAGTTTTACATTTAAATGTTGTTAAAATAATATAATATTACATTAAAAAAAATCTATATAGGTTAACCAGTAATAGGATAACATACATCCAAAAATCTTCAGAAACGTTTTCAATAACACTTTTAATATTGGAATATTAAACGAAGTCATATGGCGAACTCTGTTTTTTACTTTAGTAATAAAATAAACGTCGGCTATCAAGTGAAAATCTTTGGTCTGTCTCGACTATAGAGATATTTAAGAAAAATGTCTTTTACTTTTATTCAGATCATAAAAAACACATACTAAGAAAGAAATACATTCCCAAGACAAATTGTCTTGAACGTAAATCTTATCACGCGAATGTATGGCCAACCGTATATTTTTATAACGCCTCACTAGTTGGCATTTAAATGTTAAGAAACACTAAATATTTACAAATTTGCAGTTGGTTAGTATTTTTAGTAAATCTTTTTCATCTATTTTTTATTTGATAGAACATAACATAACTCCAGGCCTTTTCTACCCGAATGTGTAGGCAGCGGCTGTTTAGCGTCGACTTGCCGAATCATTATGTTACGTCCCAAATGACATAAATATGTGGCGAACTTATTGCCATATATTTGAAATAAATATAAGAAAAACTTAAAATGTTTTTCTAGTATACGTAGTGTACTAACAAAATTTGTAGGTAAAAATAAGGATATATAAAGAATAATAAAATAAGAATAAAAAATAATAAGCAAGTAACGTTTATATTGTTAGTTTTTATAATTCAAAGTGTTTTCGTTTAATAAAAACTTTATTATGCAAATTTATTTATTAATAATAAATGAATTCAATACAATTTCCTGGTGCTTTCAGATTGAAATGTTAAGATCTCTAGCAATTCTCCTTCAAGTTTAGCGTGTTGGATTTTAGAACATTCCGTTCTCTGGCGCCCATCGACGCGAGAGGGATATTTCTCCCCGCAACCGGATTCCACAGATCTGGCCGAGTCTAGAACGATAATTGTGAGTAGTTAGTGATTAAATTATTTTAGTTTTAGTTTGGTTATTATAAGTTTATTTCTTTTAACATAACATAACATAACATAACATAACTTCACGCCTTTTGTTACCCGAAGGTGTAGGCAGCGGCTGTTAAGCCTCGTCTCGCCGTTATGTTTACGTCCCAAATGGAATAGGTGGCGAACCTATTGCCATACCGGGCACAAAGTTTTTCAGTCATCGATATTTATCACACATAACTTTCGAAAAGTCATTGGTGTGAGCCAGTGTCTGGAATCGAACCACAGACCTCTGGATCAGAAGCCGTGTGCTCAACAACTGCGCCACCGAGACTGTTAACCGAGTCTTTTAACATTTATTGATATAACTCCTTATATACAAAGGTGAAGTCGCAGTAATGAAGCGGCATATACGCCTTTATTTATGGAATTAATCTTTATTTCAGGACACAAAAGTAATAATAGGTTACATGAGAACTATTTTGTTAGTTAAAGATATCACACATAATTAAAATAAAAAAACCGATAACTTATTGGTGTGATTCAAACCTGAGACTTACGTCAAAACGGCAATTCTGTATTGTACCTAAAATTTAAGTAGATAATACGTATCGCATAGCTGACTGTTTAAAATCTACGTATAATTGATAATTTGATTTTATTTTTATTTTTTTGTTTATTAATTAATTTATTTACCTTGTTGCCTTGATGCGTAGTCAGGCTGTGTCTGAAAAGACACGCTTGACAATTCACAATGGTGTGTTAGTACCAACTCTCACATATGGGAGTGAGTGTTGGGTGTGGCAGGCGAAGCATGAAAGTAAGGTGAATGTAGTGGAAATGCGTTCTCTGAGAGGTATGTGTGGAGTCACTATTGCGAATCGAATGAAAAATAGCGTGATAAGGGAAAAATGCAAGTTGAAGGATGATGTGGTGACCAAAGTGGATAGAAGTATGTAAGGATGGTTTGGTCATGTTGCAAGAATGTATGAAAGCCCACTAACTAAAAGAGTATACGAAGCGAATGTGAGTGGCAGGGTCCGGATCTGGAGACCAAGACGGAGCTACCACGACCAAATAAATGGTCTGTTTAAACAAGGCAAAATGCGTAGCACCCGAAACTGACGTGAATGCATGACGAGATGTATGACTGTGGATGAGGCGAAAGATGTGTGTCAGGATCGTAGCTTGTGGAAAGCCAAAGTCTCTGCCTACCCCCATGGGATACAGGTGTGAGCTTATGTATGTATGATTTTAATTTTAGGCAAATTTCTAAATATAACTTAAAGGTACTTTTATCTTAACAAAAGTTACAATTCCAGTAAAGGCGATTCATGGCGATAGGGAATTTTGTTTTTTTTTTATTATATAAATATAAATTGAATGCGGGGATTTTTTTAATTTGACTAATTTCATAACTATTTATTTCTAAGACTTTCGCGAATCTCACTCATTGATCAAAACAACCTTCAGGATCACATCGCGTTTATTCATTACTTATTTATATTTACTTCCCGACTTTTCGAACTCTTTACAGAGATCATTTTCACGAGTGATGAACAAAAAGATGGTAGTTGTTCAAAAGCTATTTTCATTGATACAGAGAGCACCCACTTTTTGGAAATAAAAATCAAAAAGTTGATGTCAAAAATATGATTTTTACTATTGGTAACCCACATCAGACCATGAGAACAAAAGTTAAATACTTATTTATAAGATGCATTCATATATCCTGCTTCTAAAGATCCTTTGTTGTATGATTTAATAAGTAAAAGTTGTTATTATTAAATTATTACAAATTATCTTATTTTCTAAGTTGGTTGAGATTAAAGTATAACTATTATTAAATATTCATTGATTTTAAATTAAAAGGTAAAGTGTTTATTAAAAAAATCTACCACTGGGTCAAAAACGCGGCCAGTCCTGAGAAAGACCCAGCAAGAAAACTCAGCGGCTGTTCTGCAAAACTGATTATTATTTCATTTTGAACGGGCTATTGATATTGCTATTATTTATAAAGTTTTTGAGAAAAAGAAAGGGACTTGGTTTCGAGGTTAATAAAAATTAAATTAAAATTATTTTGTTGTGTATAATCAATTATATATTGTATATAATCAAAGCTTTTGAAAACAGCTTTTGATTTTTATTTCCAAAAAGTGGGTGCTCTCTGTATCAATGAAAATAGATTTTGAACAACTACCATCTTTCATCATCTTTCATCACTCGTGAAAATGATCTCTGTAAAGAGTTCGAAACGTCGGGAAGTAAATATAAATAAGTAATGAATAAACGCGATGTGATCCTGAAGGTTGTTTTGATCAATAATTTCATAACTCTCACCATACACGCTTGTCAGTTTTTGGGCGCCTGACATCGCATATCATAAGGACTGGTTCAATTTGGTCACATAAAATCTATTGTAGGCAGTTGTGGCCATCTTTTACTCTTATACATGCTTTCGCTTTTGCTCTATCTGCTTAATAAACCTTGAATCATTTATTCTTTCTATATGTTCACATGGTTTATATGACCAATACTACATAATATCTGATACCAGACATGATGACATATAACCCAGACAAATTAATTTGATATATTCCTAAAAACTGATAATTAAAGCTAGTATACAAACGCAAATAACCTGTAAAATTAATAAAATCCAATTTTCAAAAAGAACTCTATTTTTATACATTAACTTCAACTTGAAAAAGGTAGTGCACTAAAAGTGTGGTCACATTTGTTAACAAAGCACTTTTCCTCACGAACTGCGTGATTTATTCCATTTTTAAATTTATTTTGTGAAATTACCAGTTCAGGAAATTTTATTAAACTTACAGCAAGAACTAAAATACAGGCAGGTGTAGACGTAGCTAAACATTAATACAAAATAATTGTTAATAATGAAACATGTAAAAAATATTATATTATATGTTATATTATGTATTTTTTAGTTTTCATTATTTCCACATGGCTTTTATTTCAATGGTTTTTTTACATTCAATGGTTTTTAGCTTTTGGCACTTGCAACGAATAATAAAAAAAAAAATTTTTTTACAATTCAATAGCGTTGAATTGTCTAGATCTCTTGCTTGCCTAGATCTGATCATTTAAATAATTGTTTGTAGTAAACAATATAATACAAAAAAAGTAAGTATATAAAAATATATATTCCGAAATGGCAGAATATATAAAATCGGGATAAAAACCAAACAAAAAAAAGAAAGTAATAACCGCAAGGGGACGAAAGCCACAAAAACTTTTTGGATGATTTATATCCAAATCTGAATGTTACGACAAACTAAGTTAATATTAAGGAGATAATAAATATATCCACTATATATTATATGTCCACGTTTTATAATAAGTTTGACCAATACGAAATGCGTAATGAAAAGCGACAATGTACTCAATGTACTCCTTCAGGTCAGTTGAAAAACTAATATATTCCATTAAAACTGATCTCGGCATGGTAATTTTAATATTGCAATTCAATCTGTATTTAGCTTACTAAATACAGATTGAATTCCAACTGGTTGTTGCGTTTAATTTTTCCCGATGGTCGGGTTTTTTTTAACTTTGTATCTAAAGACATGGGCAGGGGTGTCCGTACTTCGACTCGACGAATTCCATAGTAAAGTAAAATATGTTGTATTTCAAGTCGCTTTGTACAAAAGTACTAATACTATGGAAAAATTGTCTTATTAATATTTATTGTATTTGTTACTCTAAACATGTTATTTTAAACAGAAGAGTTTTTCTAAATAGACCGAGAAAGGAACAACAAACTGATTCTAAAAGGTCCTTTGTATAGGACAGACATGTTATTAACTTAATTCTGGTTAAATTAATACAAATTTTGTTCCCAAAGTAAATATAAGCATTTGTGTCTCACAAACACGGATATTTCTCTGAAACTTGTCAGAATATACGCGAACCTTCATGTCAGTCATGACATGAAGAACGTAGGAGCATGATGTAATACATATATTTACACTTAGTAGGTGGAATATCAGAGTGCAAAAGAAATAGGTAATTGTATTATGGCCATGAGTGATTGACATATTATTATTATTGTATTGACAGGAAAAAATAAATAATGGTTGATTACTGGCACCCTTATACATTAACTTCCCTTATTACTGAAACTGTGAAGAATTCTTCTTGGTGAATTTTTGCTTTTTTTATTTTCTATTTCATTTATAGCTTAAAACCTTTTTTTACTCTTAATTAGAAGCAGCGGCTGCTTAGTATTAAGTAGCTTTGACTCAATAAAATAGAATTCATGGCGGAACATATTGCCTTACACCGGGCACATAGTTGTACGTCGCCGATATTTACATATATAATTTTTTAAAAGTTATTATTATGAGCCCAGATTTGACTGGATGATTTCTTTGATTTATAAGTGGAGTAATTGACCCACGGACTACCAATTCTACTTAACGTTATTTCATATTAAATATAAAGTAAACTTATATAAATCGATAAAATGGCGTCATATAGATATGCTTATCAACTATGGTTAATAGTATTTTTGATAGCTCTTAAAGAAAAAATATAATAATTGCAACTGTTTGATCTTGTTAAAACTTCAGAAAGAGTTTTATGTTTTGCGCAGTTTTTCTTTTCATCTTGTACGCGGTACAGTTTCAGCGAGATTCGTAGCTATAGCGTGAGAACGTCGCACTGAGAAACGACCGAAGATCTTATAGTTTTAAAAACTTTCAACAATACAACTTAAAGAGATTTATCCACGGAGGCAAACCAGAGAGGTATTATAAGTTTTACGTGTGTCTCTACTTGCTCTGAATTGTTTTTATTTAAGAAGGTAGTTCTCGGTACAGGAAAATTCAATTGGTTAAATTATACAAGAGTCTTCAGGTTGAGGAAATAACAAGAGTCATGAACTTTGGTATTGTTATGACATTCATTTCTTTTTTTTACATTATATAAATGCTATTTTTGTAGATCAGGGGAGCAAACCTGTGGGCACCTGATTACAACCAACAAACGCCTCTCCTGAACACCGGTAGTGTTACAGTTGCGTCTGATCTGATCATTTAAATAATTGTTTGTAGTAAACAATATAATACAAAAAAAGTAAGTATATAAAAATATATATTCCGAAATGGCAGAATATATAAAATCGGGATAAAAACCAAACAAAAAAAAGAAAGTAATAACCGCAAGGGGACGAAAGCCACAAAAACTTTTTGGATGATTTATATCCAAATCTGAATGTTACGACAAACTAAGTTAATATTAAGGAGATAATAAATATATCCACTATATATTATATGTCCACGTTTTATAATAAGTTTGACCAATACGAAATGCGTAATGAAAAGCGACAATGTACTCAATGTACTCCTTCAGGTCAGTTGAAAAACTAATATATTCCATTAAAACTGATCTCGGCATGGTAATTTTAATATTGCAATTCAATCTGTATTTAGCTTACTAAATACAGATTGAATTCCAACTGGTTGTTGCGTTTAATTTTTCCCGATGGTCGGGTTTTTTTTAACTTTGTATCTAAAGACATGGGCAGGGGTGTCCGTACTTCGACTCGACGAATTCCATAGTAAAGTAAAATATGTTGTATTTCAAGTCGCTTTGTACAAAAGTACTAATACTATGGAAAAATTGTCTTATTAATATTTATTGTATTTGTTACTCTAAACATGTTATTTTAAACAGAAGAGTTTTTCTAAATAGACCGAGAAAGGAACAACAAACTGATTCTAAAAGGTCCTTTGTATAGGACAGACATGTTATTAACTTAATTCTGGTTAAATTAATACAAATTTTGTTCCCAAAGTAAATATAAGCATTTGTGTCTCACAAACACGGATATTTCTCTGAAACTTGTCAGAATATACGCGAACCTTCATGTCAGTCATGACATGAAGAACGTAGGAGCATGATGTAATACATATATTTACACTTAGTAGGTGGAATATCAGAGTGCAAAAGAAATAGGTAATTGTATTATGGCCATGAGTGATTGACATATTATTATTATTGTATTGACAGGAAAAAATAAATAATGGTTGATTACTGGCACCCTTATACATTAACTTCCCTTATTACTGAAACTGTGAAGAATTCTTCTTGGTGAATTTTTGCTTTTTTTATTTTCTATTTCATTTATAGCTTAAAACCTTTTTTTACTCTTAATTAGAAGCAGCGGCTGCTTAGTATTAAGTAGCTTTGACTCAATAAAATAGAATTCATGGCGGAACATATTGCCTTACACCGGGCACATAGTTGTACGTCGCCGATATTTACATATATAATTTTTTAAAAGTTATTATTATGAGCCCAGATTTGACTGGATGATTTCTTTGATTTATAAGTGGAGTAATTGACCCACGGACTACCAATTCTACTTAACGTTATTTCATATTAAATATAAAGTAAACTTATATAAATCGATAAAATGGCGTCATATAGATATGCTTATCAACTATGGTTAATAGTATTTTTGATAGCTCTTAAAGAAAAAATATAATAATTGCAACTGTTTGATCTTGTTAAAACTTCAGAAAGAGTTTTATGTTTTGCGCAGTTTTTCTTTTCATCTTGTACGCGGTACAGTTTCAGCGAGATTCGTAGCTATAGCGTGAGAACGTCGCACTGAGAAACGACCGAAGATCTTATAGTTTTAAAAACTTTCAACAATACAACTTAAAGAGATTTATCCACGGAGGCAAACCAGAGAGGTATTATAAGTTTTACGTGTGTCTCTACTTGCTCTGAATTGTTTTTATTTAAGAAGGTAGTTCTCGGTACAGGAAAATTCAATTGGTTAAATTATACAAGAGTCTTCAGGTTGAGGAAATAACATGAGTCATGAACTTTGGTATTGTTATGACATTCATTTCTTTTTTTTACATTATATAAATGCTATTTTTGTAGATCAGGGGAGCAAACCTGTGGGCACCTGATTACAACCAACAAACGCCTCTCCTGAACACCGGTAGTGTTACAGTTGCGTTGCCGGCCCTTACAACCGGATATGTAAGGGGCCGGATGTGGTATGGGAAGGAGAGAGGGGGAAGACTTAGCCTCCGGATACCTATCTCACGGAGCGAAACGCGGCATGACCACTTAACGTCGATATTCTGAGAGCTCGTGGTATTTCACTAGACGAGCCGACCAATTCATCCAGCAAACTGCTTTGCTCTATTTTTTTCTTAAGCTTAAGCTGTAATATGTAAGCTACAATAAATATGACGTAGTGACCAACAAATAAAGGCTATGCAACCATACGTAAGCTCGCTTCTTATAGAAAAAATTGCCTACATTTACTGGCAATTTCAAATGTTGTCCGTTATATTACATTGTTCTATTTCGGCAATTGGATCAAAGGGACACAATATTACAAAACAATCAGGTCATACATGAAAAGAAACTATATTATTTTACTCTCACAAGAAGATAAATGTGATAAATTGCTAAAGTAAGAAAATCTGACAGCCTGACACGCATATTAAGATCCTGAACTATTACCAAAAATATCTTTTAAGAACTATAACGATGAACATATAAAATAATTATGCTTTATATTTTCCAGTTAATATTTAATCGTATTTAGCTGTTGTGAGACTTATTTCATGATCTCTTCACCAACAGTCTTGGTAATCCAGTTCAGTCCTGTCAAACTTGCCGTTTCCAATTCAGAAGTAGTGGGGTCGGTTCCCCGCTCACACCAATGATTTCTAGGAATTCTTTTCGGAAGTAATGTGTTATAAATAACTAACAACTGTGTACCCGGTATTTGGTAATATGTTCTCCCACCTTTTGAGTTGTGACCATTCGGCGAATCGAAGCCTAACAGCAGCTGCCTAGTATTCTATTAAAAATTAACCAAAACTTTCTTCGCAAAAAAGGTATTAGATCTTATGTATATCCAATCTTTTAACTCTACATCGTCTGCATTTTACAAAATACCGTTAGTGGCCAGCATTTTCTCTATTTTCAAAATATATGGCTTGACTAATACATTTTTCGTTTTTTTATTGTTTTACAATATTTTTTTTTGGTGATAATTATTGGGCCAATTCAGACTGAGAAGCAAGTTTGATGTTATATTTCGAACATTTTATAAATCTGTTAGTACTCTAAGAAAATATTTTCTTTATAGAGGCTTAATCCAAAACCAATTAAAACATACATAACTTCACGGCAAATACCTTGCGCGGTAGGCAGAGAGTACGGAGCGCCATAAGGCATGATTCTTAGACACCCCGCTCGCTTCGATGACTTTCATGACTCTTCATGCATGCGCGTCGATTTTTGAGGCTCCTAACATCACCGGCCTTCAAAATACGTTCTATTTGGTTATGGAATGTGTATCTTGGCCGTCCTCGACTCCTACATCCATCCGCTTTTGCATTGTATATCTGCTTAGTCAGTCTTGCATCATCCATTCTTTCTACATATCCGAACCATCGAAGCATGCCCTAATAATACAACAACTAATAATATTTGCTATCCAATTTACTATCTAAGAGGTTGAAACACTTTCATATAATCTAGTTACAATAGTTTAAAAACATCTTAACAGTTCAATAATAATAATATTCGCGAAAGCTACCGGGATAAACAGTTAATTATTGCAATTAATTACGCACAAACTTAAATTAAAAGTAACTGTAAGAAAAATTAGTGGTTATATATCAAATATTATTAAGAAATGCTGCTTTATTAAATTATCACGATCTCACCTTTATTAGAAATGAATTGTGTACCAAAAAATTACTAAGCCTAATAACTCCGCCGGCAGCTGTGCGGAGCTGCGCGGAGCTCTTAATTGACTTAATTGAAAAGTTAGCTGCTCACCTTTTTTAATATTTACTTCAGTACCCAATTAGTCGGTTCCTAGTATGTTTTCTTTGAACCTATGACAAAAAATAATACTGTTAACACATAAATTTCAGAATCAACGGCAAAAATTATAATAATTCCTAGAACCTTGTTCTTAAGCTACCTAGCTAATTATTGTTGTTAAATCTATATTTTCTCACGTGAACTTACGCACTTTCGATCCCATCCCTATCCCGTATCAGGTGGTGCAACAGTTACTGTCTGTATTGCACGTGACAATGGACGGCGCTAGTTACTTACCATCGGGTGACCCACTTGCTCGATTGCCCCCTAAGCCTCATCCGATTCTGTTAAATTGATTTCGCGCTCAGCGCTATCGTCTTATAAATAAAAGTTAATTTAAGTAAAACCTAAACTTTTATTATAAATGTATACAGCCATCAAAAGTAAAACAATACAATATCAGGCGTATATGTATCGGTAAATTCATTTATCGATCGTCGCCAAGCGAGGCGGCCCCAAGAGTTAAAATTAGATTTTCTGACGGCCCAAAACACGTACACAACTCTAATCTTGTTAGTGTGAGGCTCTCACAGCAATATATCAATAAAATATCTTTTTTTTTTGTGAAACCATTCGATACGGTATTTAAGACATTGATATTGAAATAATATTTTTTGGAATTGAAATTCTTTTTTATCCAATTCAATTTGTTAACTGTCACATAATCTGTCATTATTTGTGTGATATGCAACTAAAAATGTAACGTATGAAAATCTACTAAATACAATTAGTGAATATTTTAAAGATATGTAATCTGTAAAAGAACATCGTAAACTTTGATGTTCACTTTGACGCTAGGTAAATCACGCTTGACGGTAGTCAAAGGCAAAGTAAACAAGGCTATGGTTTTATTCGAAACTGAAACAACGTTTTTTACCCGACGTGTGTAAGAAGAGGGTTATATTTTATCAGTGTTTATACTTTTGTTTGTATATTTATTTCATAAAGTTTAAATTCTTGCCATTATAAGTATAACGTCTAATAGACATTTTACGGTTTAAAATATATGAAATTATATAAGTTTCTCTTACTTTATACTTTACGTACTTAAAAAAATGCCTTGCCTAATTCTATCCTATTTTTAGACAAAATACCTAATTGAAAATCTCACACTCAAAATCGTATCCAAAATACTTTTGTTATGAAATCGTTATGTATAGAGATACCTATATAATTAAAGAAATTAGCAGAAGAAAAAACTTAAAATTATCTACCTTTTTCTACAGATACGAAAACAGCATGCAAATTTTTTTGGGTCAATTAATGAATATTATTTGTTTTAATACTCTGCAAACTCTTTGCATATTAATTTTACTGGCACCATCGCGCATACCGCTATCAAATGTACTGCGCTGAATATTTATTTGCCTCGGCTTGAGATATAAAATTCTGAACATTCTACTCTAAAAACTTAAGGTACAAAGTATACGATAAGGACCAAAAATTGCTTGATATTTTTTTCAATGCTCTCAGAAATAAGGTTTCGCTATTTGTCACTCCTGTTTATTCCGCAATATGTTTATATATATACATTTTAAAACATAAATGACCATGTTATAAATGTTTTCCTGAATGAAAGTCATTTTGTCCCAAATTAGAATCCTAATATTTCTCAACAATGACTTTTCAGAAACTGCATGATAAATATCGATCTCTAAGAACAACATCTCTCTAAAACATAATGATTATCGGTGTTTGGAACAATATTTTATTTGGAACTAAAAATAATAAACCCCCATTTTAAGGCATTATCACTACTACCTACATCTTAGAATGTCAAGGGTGTGTAATGAAAGATAAAGTAAAAAAATGGAAATTGGCAAAAACACGATTGACGCCAGGTAAACGGCCGGTCATACAACCACAGCCAAATCTTTAGACGACATGAATATTTCTAAAGAATGATATTCTGTGCCGAAAATTATAAATTAAAAATATAGTATATTTAATTACTTTTAAGAATGATTTTTTAATGATGATTTAGTTGACACTGCCTGAAAGGACCAGGTCGACCAGTCAATTATTACTACTCCTTAAAAAAATGACATAAAGTGGCATATGCAGTGTTGTGTTGTTTAGGGGAGGTTTCCGGAATCTTAGGCCCTTGTCTCCATCAGCGCTAGTCAGTTGCCATCAGGTAATCCGCTTGATTGTTCCTTTTCAAATAAAATAAAATATTATTTGTTCACATGGCGTGCTTTAATCCTAATTAATGAAACAGGGAAAGCCTTAACCTGACTTCAGTTTCGACTTTACTCTCAATCTAATCTAAGCTTTAAACAGCGGTAAAGTCTTGCAGTTCGCTGCATGAATGGGCCGGCTCAAATGGTGAAATACCACGACCTCTTGGAATATCGACTTGAAGTGACTCGTGCCGTGTTTCGTTCGATGAGAAAGGTATCCGGAGGCCCGCTTCCCTTCCCCCCTCGTTTCTTCCCCTACTCCCTTAAAGGACGGCAACGCACCATGGTGTTCATGGGTGGCCGGAAGTTACTTACCATCAGGCTACGGACTTGCTCGTTTGCTCTCATATCCTAAAAGAATCTTATCTAATCTCATATATATTTTTATTTTAACAGTATACTCATTTGTAACGTATGCGTGAGATATAATCTGTTGACTGGTTTTAAGTAAATAAATGAGCTTGATCCTAATCAATATAGATCAATAGAGCCAAACATTTCGGTATAAAATATTTGCAGTAGACCTATATTTTTGTATGTCTTAACTTTCTGAAAAAACCAATACAGATGAAAAACTTCACCATTTATAGTCGTCGATATTGTTCCTCTCGTTCCAATATTGTGTCATATTTTTCTTTCAATTCATTCTCCGGGCGGCGCATTCATTTACTTTCTGAATCTGCCGTTGGATTCCGTACAATGGAAGTGGCAAAAAGTTTTCGATTGAATACAAAAGGTAAAAATCAATATAGAACTAAACTGCAGTTTGTTTGCGATAAATGTTTTCCTTAAATTCCCCGGAAAGAGGGTCTATTTTAAAATAATTGTTATTATAATTTATTATAATATATAGACAGACAACAAAACACTTTAAAAATTCTGATACAACTTTAATGCGTATGTATATCATACAGATACGTGTTACATCTAGGTTCGATATTTTATATTTTCATTTTACCCATTAGTTGAAACTTTACCTGTATAAATATTAAAGTTTATGTCATGAAAATAATAAAATATAAATAAAATCTCATTAAAGTGACTCGTACAGAGAAACCAAACTGGGGTGAAATTAAATAAAAAGTAGATACATTTCTATATACATATTAAATTCATTCACGATATCATCATAAGTAAGTGCTATATATTGTTAATAATATTATAAGAAAATTTATAATCCATATTTATATTATTTATTATTCATAAGATGTGTATACAAAAAGAAAAAAAGATAGAAGAACATATACGTTTGACTACACTTTCAGAGATTAAAGATGAGAAACATAACATATCATGCCTTTTTCTACCCGAAGGTGTAGGCAGCGGCTGTTAGGCCTCGACTCGCCGTAATATTTAACTCCCAAATGGAAAAGGTGGTGAACCTATTGCCATAGGTCACAAAGTTTTTAGTCATCGATATTGTACACACATAACTTTCGAATTTTTTTAATTTCGAAAAGTCATTGGTGTCTGTCAGGATTCGACCCCGCGACCTCTGGATTCAGAAACCGTGTTCTCGACCACTTACTAGGACCTATTTACTAGCCTGGTCCTCTGGACATACATACAAACTTACAAAACTCCGATTTCATCTTTATTTTACTTTGTTTCATTTAAAAACTGTTGTGTCAGGTTATAGCCATTAAAAACATAAATAAAAATACCTCGTTAAAAATAACTAATTTAGTTCAACAATGATAATATAATTTAGTACGCTCTACATATTATTTACTTAGATCGTCATAATGTTAATCCACTAATTCTTAAAATGTACGCTCAGTGCATACATTTTAACAATGAGTGCAACTTGTAGTATTTACTAAGTTTAATTTCATTAAAACTGTACCGAAAAAATATTGCTCTTTGTGTCAGTTACAATTTTGCTACATATAAATTAATTTACTTCTTAAATACTAAATAATTGTCGTTAAAAATCTAAAAATGTCATCTATGGTCTGGAGGTTGAGCACCCCGTTTCTAAATGAAAAATCGTGAAAATGAATCTGGATTCACAATAAACTTTTAGGAATTAGTTATGGTAGATAAGTGTATTAAATATCGATGACTGATAACTTTACGCCTGTTTTGTAGCAGGTTGCACCTCCTATTTCATTTGCGACATTAAAATTCTACGAGTCGCAGTGTAATAACCGCTGCCTATACCTACACCTTTAACAGTGGTAGAGCCAAGCAGTTCGCTGCATGAATGGGCCGGCTCGACCGGTGAAATACCACGACCTCTCAGAAGACCGACGTAAAGTGGCTCATGCCGCGTTTCGTTCGGTGAGAGAGCTACCCGGAGGCCTACCCCCCTTCCCCGTCCTTTCCTATCCCCTATCCCTTAAAGGTCGGCAACGCAACAGTAACACTATATGTGTTGCTGGTGTCCATGGGCGGCGTTGGTTGCTTACCATCAGGTGACACGCCTGCTCGTTTGCCCTCCTATCCCATAAAAAAAAACACCTGCGGATAATAAAAGGTGTAAATAATAATACATATATACATACATAACTCACGACAAATCCTTTGCGGGGTAGGCAGAGAGAACAGAGCGCCATAAGGCACTATTCTTACACACCTCGATCGCCTCTTTGACTTTTATAACACTTTTCATGCACGTGCGTGGTAATATAATAACATAACATAACATAACTTCACGCCTTTTGTTACCCGAAGGTGTAGGCAGCGGCTGTAAGCCTCGTCTCGCCGTTATGTTACGTCCCAAATGGAATAGGTGGCGAACCTATTGCCATACCAGGCACAAAGTTTTTCAGTCATCGATATTTATCACACGTAACTTCCGAAAACAATTTCGAAAAGTCATTGGTGTGAGCCAGTGTCTGGAATCGAACCCGGACCTCTGGATCAGAAGCCGTGTGCTCGACCACTGCGCCACCGAGACTAATATAATAATAATAATAAATGCAATATCCTAGCTTAACTTTGACACTATAAAAAGGGCATAATGTACTAGTTATAGCGACTTATAAAGCGTGCCATTTAATTGGCAGCTAACTGACGGCAGCGCTTTTAACAAAATTTCCAACAGCTCTTACCAGCACGCGCTAAGATTTACATAATAATAGACTTAAAAGTATAAAACTTTATATGAAACATAAAATATTTCGTTGTCGTCATACTAACACTTCGTGATGATGTTTGTTACGACTTTCCTGCAATACTCATAAGCTTATATTAGTATACTTCTGCAACGTTAGCATAAAGGTTTAAAAGGAACGTCTCATGTGATAAGTTTGCTGTTCAGTTTAACAACCTTAATAACCGTGTGATGTGTATGAGTGATTACAAAATCTTAAAACTCAACGGCTCTGGTGATTCGGTGATTTAATAACCCGATGCTTAGTTCTAAGTTTGAATCCTGTATCACACCTGGCTAAAAATTTGGTATTATTTTTTTTGAAATTTTGATTTCGGGATGGAAAATTAGTACCGTGTTTTCAATAATTATTTCTATCTTTACTACGAGTATTAATTCCGTGACGTTACAGTTTTCACTAACAAGTGATTTTTGTTTTGACGTGACGACGTCTTATTATTTGGTGGAGCCGGCTGCACTTACGAAACATGACTCATGCGGCGTTACCTCGATGCGGTGTCATCTCGTTCTATGCTCTGTCTCTCTCCTACTTGAGTGAGCCAGCTGTTGGACAACTGTTTTACAATAATAAGTTATTTAAATTCTAATGACATTAAAATTTTCTTTTGAAAAATGAAACCATTCCATCAATATTTTCTTATGACGTTGTCACGTTTGACTACCGTCAGTAAACCAACTTTACAGACAACCGATTTTTTAAAGTTTAGCTTCACAACCATTCCTTTTGATTTTTAAGTCAACCGATATCACCTTTCAATGCATAATAATAAACTTAATCAAGATAATTAAAGCCTTGGTTCGTTTTTTTTTTTTTAGTTTGTGCAATTATTTGGTATATTTTTAGCTATATATAATGTATGAGTATTATCTAATAAGAACTCAGTTTTTTAATTGGTATTTCAATCCAAGCCCATGAATTCGCTTATTTTGTGTGTAATTGTATCGTAACATTCACTTAAAGTGACTGAACAAGATACTTGAACACTTAGCGTTACGAAACATGTGTTCAATAATTGACCCAATAGGTTTTTTTGTAAGTTAGATTCGCTTTAATTCGCTTTCACATTCAAGAAAGTGCAATGAAAGGGAATGTAAGCTCCGCGAATATTAGCAAGTAGTTTTGTATGGCGATTTTAAGTACTTTGTAAAGTCTAAGGATTAAAGCCATTTTGAATTTTTGTTTGTAGAACCATGCAGTTCGCTGCATGAATGGACCGACTCGATTGGTAAAAAAGGCAGATGCAGGCGGCCCATGAAATAAATATCAGTTTTTTTTTTATTAATGAATTTACACTTTTCTCTAACCCAAACGTGTAGTGTACACCGGTTGTTAGTCCCGATTCGCTGAATTTTTATGTTCCAAATGGAATAGGTAGCAGAATCTATTGCTGTACACCGGGTACATTGTTTTCAGTCAGAAAATAATTACGAAAAGACATTGCTGTGCGCCAGGAGTTAATTCCACGACATCTTGATTCAGAAGCGAGAACTCAAACACTGAGCACTAAGACTATTTCGTATACTTCTCTTGTATAAATAATAATAGCTTTGGTCGGGATTATTTTATATTTTATATTATACATATGTGGATTGAACCGGCTGACTTTGTATTACAACATGTACCATTAGCGACTGCCACACGACGTTCGTCAATCGATATTTTTATAGCTAAAAATAAGTGGTCTCAGAACTGCAATGTGTAAAATTATTGTTAGTCTGTAATGTTCACGATATTTAAAAGATTCCAAAAGGTATTGATTTTTAATTTAATAATAAATAATACTATATGTGTATGTGTTTTTAGTGCTCGTCGTATGGCAAAAGGTTCACCACACTTCCATTTGGGACGTGTAACATAACAATTTGGCTAGTCGAGGCTTAACATCTGCTGTCTACAACATCGGGTCAAAAAGGCGTGAAGTAACGTTATAAAAGACTGTGAGTAAAAGAGTCATAAAACAGGAGCAGTGACCCTAAAAGGGGTAGCAGAAATCTATTACCATATATTGAGGACAGTCTTTTCATTCACAATATTTCAAATTATAATCTCGCATTTGTGATTCAGAAACTAAGAGTTCTGAACCATTACACATCTTTAGTGGCTCTCTTGATGCTCAAGTTATTTTAAATTTTGTTTATTTTTTGCATTTTTTTACGCGGAGTCATTAAACCCAGAACATACAACACATAAATTAATTAATTTAATTACACTCATAATTAATTACTAACCTCTCGCTCGTAACGCAGCATATAAATAGGTAAGGGTAACACTATAAAATCACTGCCTTCTAAATCACTAGTAATATTTTATTTTATATACATTTTCAATAAAACTAATGTGATCTCTAAATTTTAATTATGAAATAAATTTATTAAAATAAATTGTTTTAATTACGCTGGGAAATAGTCACTATCGTAGTAAATCGTTCTGATATACGAAAGGTGCGTATCGTAGTACTGCTACGCCGTAGACGTCCGCGCGCGTGCTACGCCAAAGTCACACTAAATAAAAATTCCATACATTTTTACAATGTACAATGAGTGGATGTCGATTACCATCTGCAAAAGGTCTTATTTTTCTTACGAAAAGCACAAAAATGTAGACGCTTTTCTTTCACCGGAACGTAGATAAGAAACTGTTAAATTGTGTATGACTTTTAAAATTTTAAAATAAAATAATTATACTATGCATAAATAAAAGGGTTAGTTTTATTAGCTATATTTTATATTTTTTTAAAAAATATGCGTTTTCTTTCCTTATATTAAATGATTTGATCAAACAAAAAAAAATGTATGCAAATTTATAGCCGACATTGTATGTAGCAGTAATTCAATTTTTTGCCGAATATATTGCTTCCTCCCAATAATAATGCCATTTATAATATAATTGTGTCAATTTTCAGAAAAAACACAAACGACCAAAAAACCAATGTACCGAACCCATTCATCCGATATAGTAGAATTAAGTTTTTATTACATACTAGCTTTTACCCGCGACTTCGTCCGCATAAGTTTTTTTGTTTTCTCCCGGCTGTAAATTCCCCTGCAACAATGTCCCACTATCGTATGAAAGAGCAAAACTCCCAACAAAACGACTAAAAATCACTAACTCAATTTATTAATCTGCCTATTGCCTACCCCCTAAGAACGATGGCGTGATTATTTATAGCCTATGACGATTTCTAGGTAATCATCTATCACCATACCAAATTTCATCAAAATCCGTTCAGCCGTTTAGGCGTGAAAGAGAGACAGACAGACAGACAGAGTTACTTTCGCATTTATAATATTAGTATGGATTACAAACAATTGAACACATCTCTGACAGTAAGCCGTACAAATTCAATTCAATCGGAATGTACGCAAGAACTGACAGAAAACCGTGATACACGAATCCCTTATAAATTCCGAATATTATTGGAGAGTCCCGCGATAAAATCAAAGATATTATATATTATGGTCTATTGAAATGAAAGAGGATCACTGAAGGAAAATCGCTGACATAAACCTATTTTATATGCAATCCTGAATTATGTTTTATTTTATGTATACCTCTTTTTTAGTATAAATTTCAGGACTGCAATTCATTGGTCTATTGCCAAGGAAAATGGGTGATTTTATAAATAGTCTGTATCTGTTTCATCGGAAAAAATGTGAACTTTCAATAAATAAAATATGGTGTTTTCTGACTTTTATCATTACTTAGTATAAAACAAAGTCACTTTTCGTTGTTTATCCTCTTATATGCTTAGATGTTTGAAACCACGCAACGGATCAAGGATTAATATTATATTCTAAGGTGAAACAAAGTTCGTTGGGCCAACTAGTATTGGAATAAAAAGAAACGATCCGTTTCGACATTGCTAAACTTACCACAAATTATTGGTATGTACCAAGGCTCGAACCTAAGCCTTCTATACAAAGCTACAATATTAAACCAACAAAGTTGTCGAAATACTGATGTAATATTATCTCCAATTCATTATATGGCCGGATTTTGATTTAAGAAGGCAGCCAAGTTTGTCCCGAGAGAAATGTTCGAAGTTATTATGACTTAGCCTGATCCCATGATACGAGGTTACAGAAGTGGAACTTTTTTTTACGGAATCAAAACAAATACATTATGCAAATATTATTTAAGCTGTAGCTAGAGTTTAATCTATAATATTCATATATGAATTAATAAAAATGAATTGATTGCTTAAATAATGTCTGCTAGTTAAATGATTACTATATTTTCCAAGAAAAATAAATACCGTAACCTGCAAGGCGCTTAAGACCATTTTATCGAGAAGTAATGATTCAGAATAAACGCATTTTTTTTTCTAAATATCGGATTTCATTGCATAGTATCGTGTATTGTTATAAGAAATACATAGCTACCATCAAAAATTATATTTACTTTTATGACATTTTTGTACATTCTATTTCATATTTACACTGGTATTTCAAAAGTCAATTGTCTCATAACTGTGATAAGGTTTGTAAAACGTAGTCACAAACACAACAAACTTTGTTTCCAACGGGGTTTATTACCAAAAACTAGTTTCAGAGATGGCACATACTGTTAAATTAAAAACATTGTCAATTTTTGAAGTCTTAATATTTTATGTTACAAAATATATACTCGCAATAAACATTTTATGGATAAATGTTTCAGTAACAATCCTGAGATACCTTCTATTGGATTGAACATGAAGTCAAAATAGCACAGTGAAATTATCATACAGATGTTACAATACAGACGGATATTAAACCTTCTTTCCTTTATAATATGAAGATTTATTTTAATAATATTAAATTTTTCATTTAGAATTATATCAACAATTGCCAACCTATGATTAAGTTACATATTACTATTATTTAATTCTAATGCCTAACAAGTATTATCATTTGAGTTCCATTTTATTTTAATTGCTCATTATGCTGCACTGTTTATTAGTATAAAAATACATGTGCTGATTCTCCCTTGATATTAACTGATACTAAATCACCAAGATTATATACATATCAACGCAACAATTTACTAAAACCGATGTATAAATATGTGGTTTCAAATAATCTGTTAAGTATAGAAGATTACACAGCATTAATTCCATTAAGTGTCGCGATTTGCCAAAATATATGGGACATATAAGATATCGAACTAAAAGCTTTTAACTAGAGATGGTTTTTAAAAAGATTATAAGGATTATTTTGTATATAACATTATCGAGAACTAAATTACTCTCAAGTTATTGGATTTACTTATATAGATTAAACAATATGTGAAGTGCCATTGTTGCCAGTGCCAAAAAGATTGAAACTGTTTAGGTAAAAATTCAATTTAAATAAATAAAGCTTCTCTCAAACAACTTCAACTCAACAACTTCATTAGATACTTGCTGACCCCGCGAACTTTGTTCCGCATAAAAGTGCTAAATCTCGCAAATTATCCCCTTTTTAGTACATTATACATAAATTGAAATAAATTAATTACATTATTTACAATATATACAATTAAAAAAACTACCTGATATCAAATTTTTCATCTGTACTCTAGAAGACTGACCCATTGCCACGCTGAATGGCAATGCTAATCCTTTGTGCGAAGAATAGACCAGCCCTCTGGTCGCGAGAGGCTTCGAGCAGCCTCTTTGCAAGATCTTTGTAAAGTGCACGAGCACTCGGACCCCATGTCCCCAAAGTCTCAATACATAAACTACACATACAAACTACCCCGTTGACACCCTCTATCTATTAAAAAACCGCATCAAAAACCGTTGCACAGATCACAGATCTTAGCATATAAAGGGACACACAATGGAAATCGGCTTTGTTTTATACTATGTAATAACAGGGATTTAAATTAATAAACAATTATTATTATTATATTAATTAATTTATCATGATCTATTAAATATTGTTTTAATTTTTGTAATAATATTTATATATAAATAAACTCAGTATTTCTGACGATATATCTTATCACCTGGAGTCAGAACTGTTCGTGTAATGTTTCACTATCATATTTGTGTGTCGTGTAGTTGTATCCGATAAAATTAAATGGCAATATGTTGTTTCATTCGCTGGATGAAACATAATATTGGACGAGTTTAACGGAGGCTTGCTTAAACCTGGGAGTAATAACATGCGTGGAGATATAAAGGAAATACAAACATACGATACTAAACAATCAAACCTTCCCAAATGCAAACAGGTAGTACAGCAGAAACAAGATTTATTAACTATACACATCCAAAACTTAAAACAAGCTTACGATGAAAATTGTGTTAAACAGTCGACTTCACTTTGTATGTATCGCGTATTGTTTAAAATTTCTATGAATTAGTATGGAATTGATAATATAATTATAAGTTAAATAAAGCTTCCTTTGCTATGTCTGAGAGACCGAGTTTTCTAATTTTTTTTTGTTTCTTCATGGCCCAAATTTTATATTCGATTGTTAGGATAGTAATAATAATAGAATAAGGTTGCACAGAATATAAATTTTGTACAGTAATAGATTGATCTATTGGCATACTAAGGGTTTACATAATACTTGTAAAAATATGAATTTTAAATTATTAAAACGACAGATTCGTTACTAATTCCAAATAAACAAAAAATGAATGTGTATATAACTACACAGTAATTGATGGAAGTATGTGTAAAAATACATTAATTCAATAAAAAACATAATTTTATCGTGGAATTGATAATAAAAAAATAAAATTCTTACTTCTTCTCTGTATAAACAGAAATTAGGCAAAATATCATACTCCTCCGGCAAGCATATGGTCATGTGGGGCAAGTGTACGCAGCGGCTAAGTGTATGCATTTTAAATATCTCAATTATAAATATCTCAATTTTAAAAGTATCTCAATATCTTGTAGACAGCTCTAAGAAACGGCAACCCCCCTCTTGAATAGCCAGCATACCCAGCGGAACCAATCGTTTGAGGTAAGTGTGCGTGTTGTGTACGTGCATGCGAAAACTTTTTTAACATTTTTCATTTATTTGTACATGTCTTCCTTTTTTTTTGTTTTAGCGTGTTTTATATTTAAAACAGAGACTTAAAACTAAGAAAACTGATACAAAATCATCTGAAACTTAGAAAAAAACAATGTTAAAAGTAAGACTCTTAAGAAACCAAAGTTCCTAAGTTTGCGTTGATCTCATATTTTAATATAAAACGATATTGTTGATAACTTTAAGTAACTACGAAGAAAAGTTTTATAATAATAAAATAATATTGCTTATTTTATAAAATATTTTTTATTTATTATATTATTTAAAAATTTTCGGCACCCCGCTTCTGAATCTAGACGTCGCGGGTTCGAATGAATTTTCGAAGCTCTTTTCGGAAGTTATGTGTGAAAAATATCGATGCCTGAAAACTCTGTCTCCAGTATGGCAATTGGTTTGCCACCTATTCCATTTGGGACGTAAACATAACGGCGAGACGAGGCTTAACAACCGCTGCCTACACCTTTGCGTAGAAAAAGGCGTGAAAAATATATATTTTATTTAGTTGCTGCGTACACTTACCCTGATATTGGGGTTCTTACCCCAAAAACCCTTTCACTGACGGGCCTCGTGGCGCATTGATAAAACTACCGGCTGCAGCAATGAGGTCGGGGGTTCGATTCCCACCCGAGCACAAATATTTGTGACAAACATGAATATTTGTGTGGCGTCTGGGTGTTTTTCTATGTATTATAAGTATGTATTTACAAAAGAAAAGTATATATGTATTAATATCCGTTATCTAGTACACACATTCCATGACCAAATAGAACGTGTTCTGGAGGAAGGTGATGTTAAGAACCTCAAAAACCGACGCGCGTGCATTAAAAGAGTTATGAAAGTCAACGAAGAATCGTGCCCTATGGCGCTCTGTTCTCTCTGCCTACCCCGCAAGGGATTTGGCGTGAAGTTATGTATGTATGTATCTAGTATTCATAACACAAGCATTTAGTTGCTTAGCTTAGAACTAGAGGGCGCTGTGTGAATTGTGTCTAAGATATTATTATTATTATTATATTTTTGTGGTTTTTGTATTCTTTAGTTTCAAAATGTAAGCTTGTGTCTCAGATCATTACAAATAAACAGTCTTACTAAGTAACACAGTTGTGTTTCATTCTACTAATAATATTAGATATAGTTTCTGAAGCATTAAATTTTAAGTGCGCACACTTGCCCCACATTACTCTATAGACGATGCAAATAATTTTCGTACTTCCATAAATATTAAGCTTATTGTTTTGTTTGTTACTTTATTCTATATTTTTCTAAATTATTTATTTAACATACATTTACAGATAAGCAGCTCACATGACATGTATTTTTAACATAGGTACTTATTTAATTTTCCGTCCGTAACATGAAATGTGTTTCATATTTATATCATTTTCGAGTAAATTATCTTTAATGTCGACATACACTTAACTTAATATTATACGGCATAAATGGATGTTGAATTTAGGTGTATATTTCATGTGAGTATATAAGAAATAACATAATAAGATAAATATTTATAACACAACATCGCTCAAATCATTTACGGGGTTGACAAAGAGAACAGAGAGGCATAAAAAACACACATCTATTATTAGTTTTCTTACTTTTATAAATGTTGTCTTGCTTTTGGGCCTATTATGAGCTAATAATTCCAGCCATCTTGCTTACTGTCCAGCGAATTCGTATTTCCAACGACTAATTACTGCTAGTCTAGACTGCTCATGACTGACTAAATGGAATTAGTCGTTGATAAATCGAGTTTAAGTTAAATTTCGCATTACATATGTCGTCTTCTACACACTTTAATATTTAAGAGAATAGAATGAGTTAAGTATATAATACTTTCAACTTCGATAAGATATTTCATCATTAGCCTGTTGCAGTCCACTGCTGGACATAGGCATCTCCCAATTTGCGCCACAACATCCGATTCTATTTAATAAGATAGATATTTGAACTAGAATAAATCCTTTAAATACATGAAAATGTATGTAAGTTAGTTGCTGAGTTTGTTTTTCGTATAATATATATTTTTTATTAATACTCACTCACATATCTCACGTCAATGACTTTATAAATTATTTTCGAAACTCATGTGTAATAAATATCGATCACAGAAAACTTTGTGACCGGTGTATAGCAATAGGCTTGGCACCAATTCCACATAAGAATTAAAAAAAAATCTAAAAAGTATGTTATATATTTGTCAAAGAGTAAAAGATCAATGGCTAACACACTTGAGGTTCGCAGACGACATTGTGCTTTTCTCTAAAACAGCGAAGGAACTTGAGAATATGCTACAAAATTTGAAAAGAGAACGCAATAAGGTTGGCCTGGACATGAACCCAAATAAAACTAAAGTCATGACTAACGGACATAAAAAACCAATACACGTAGACGGAAACAAATAGTACGTAAGCAAATACATATATCTTGGCAAACAGATTTCATTTAGCACAAATAGTAATGAAGAGGAAGGTGATAGACGTGTCAACATTGCATGGAGAAGATTCTGGGCACAGAAAGAAATTTTAAAGGGACTCTATAGCTTAAAACAAAAAAAGATTATCGTAGACATATGCCTTTTGCCAAGTCTAACATATGGGAGCCAAACGTGGGTTTATACAAACAAAATAAAAAACAAAATAGTAACGACATAAAGAGCAATGTACAGAAGCATGCTGAACCTCAATAAAATACAAAAAAAATGAAATAAAACAATAAGGAAAAAGACGAAGATCACAGACGCCCCTGAATTTGCTTTAAAACAAAAGTGGCAGTTGGCTGGGCATATTTGTAGGATAAACGATAAAAGATGGACACTGAAAATAACCAAATAGGAAGGACCTATTGGAAGAAGACATGTTGGGAGACCGAGGCGACGATGGGCAGACAAAATAATAGCGGTAGCAGGGAAAGAATGGATCATGCAAGGGCAAGACAGAGAAAAGTGTAAAATATTGGAGGAGGCTTTTACCCAAAAGGGGTCCAAATTAAATTAAACACCGGCAGAAAATACAAGAATATGTAAAACAAATTTTGTAAATTAGTTTGGGATAAATAAAACTTTATTATTATTATATTTGTCAATGAATGGGCAAGTAATTTTTTTTATGTTTTATAACATAACATAATTACCTTACTATACCCGAAGGTGTAGGCAGAGCCTGATAAGCCTCGACTCGCTGTTATGTTTACGTCCCAAATGGAATAGGTGGCGAACCATACCAGTCATAAAGTTTTTAGTCATCGATATGTATCGCACATAACTTTCTAAATTACTTTCGTAAAGTCATTGGCGTGAGCCAGGATTCAAACCCGTGACCTCTTGATTCAGAAGCGCGTTGCTCGACCACTTGACCACCGAGACTCATATCATATCATATCATCACTAGTTCTTGAAATTAGTGTGTACAACCAAACATAGAAATAGTTTTATATTATTCGCTTTTCTTAAATCACTTTGAACATTTTTTCATTAAAATAGTCCCGTTTCTACACAAATCAAATCACCAGCTATATTTTTTTTCCCACAAAACAATGCAAGGTAGTTGTGTACTGTTTCAGTTCCACTCTAAAAAGTTATACCTCTTGGTATTTTAACGATCCAACTTTTTGTAATTTCTCTGTCAACGTTCAGTTGAAAGTATTTTATTGTGATTAAGAATCTAAGAATATATATCTATACTGTCCATAAACATTCATTGTTCTAAATTATATGTATATTATGTTGCTGACACGTCGAAATTTGTTTCGCCTCTGAAGCAATTAATAAAATAATTTTTATTTTAAAAAATGTAGGCTTAGTTACTCCTCATTACACCAGTTACCTGCCAATAAAAGTCCCAACGAAATCGGTCTAGTCATTTCAGAGATTACCCGACATTATAGACGAACAGCTAGACGGTAATTGGAACAAAATTATATATTCATATAAATGTAGTAGAAAGCTGTTATTTTTAATATTCAAACTAACACTTCAATTTTATTTATATGTATAGATGTTGGAAATAGAGAGAACGAGAGTGTATCACTACTGGCCCGAGAGGTGATGGATGTCCGCCGCTCTGTAGTATAGCTTCCAAGATTATGTGACAAATCTGTGACTATTAGTAGAATTATTATTGTAAAATATGATAATGTGCCCTTTTACGATACCGGTAGTGGATGTCGCGTCTCTACGACAATATTTTACTAATAATGCGCCTATAAAAATAAGATCTTCGGTCTACTTGGGTGACTGACCGTTCACATCACCGCAATCACCAGCAGTGCATCTCTACACAACTGTTCCAATGCCTTCCTCTTGTAATCGGCGGTGATCGGCACGCCTGCAGACTACGTACTACCTATACCAATTACTATTGGTATTGGTAGTACTACTACTTTTCGTTTTATACTCAGTATAATACGGGTAGTAGTAGTAGTAGTCTATACCCGTATTATAATGAGTATAAAATCAAAAGTAGTTTACGAATACTATAAAGATGGCGTCACTGTGTTCACAATCTGACACACATGTCTGAATCTATAACTTCATGCCTACAATAACCAGGGGTGTAAGCAGAGGCCTTGATACGCCAAATAAATAGTCTTATTGCAAATGGAGGTGTAACTTAACACCATTTATTGCATTGCCATTTTTTTATTGTAAATCGCTCGGTTTCTTGACTGTCAAAATTACTGTTATACACGTTCGTCAAGCGCTCTATTCTATTTACCCTGTTCACTAGCTGACCCGGCAAACATAAATAAATTAAAAAGTAGCCCGAGTTACTCCTCAATACCAATACCAGCTACCTGCCAATAAAAATCCCGTCAAAATCGGACCAGCCCTTGCAGAAATTTGCCGGAAAAAACAGACAGACAGACTGTAAAACTGTGCAAACAGTATAAGTAATTTTTTATTCATGTCACGCCTGCAATTAAATATTGTTGCTAATCTGATCTACCAACTGCAAGCAATATAATTTTAATTGGTAAATATCTATTCCCGTTTAGCAGGAAGATATCCGCATCTATAGAACCTTTGATAGTATTCAAATTAAACGCGTTCCGTCCGGAGTCTCGACCACGTTTCTAATCATTGGGTGTTGTGGCTGACGAGTCTTCAGCCCATCCATTTACTTACATCTAAAAAAATTTGTATTCCGAAAACATTTTCATCTCCTAAAACCAAATGAGCTCTCCTTTTAGAACTGCGATTTAGGAAAAAAATAAGAAACAAACAGCAGTCCGTGTTGTTTATTCTGTGACACGAAAATATTTTTGAATTATTTAAACTTTCTTATTTACTAAACTTCACCACAAATCCCTTGTGGGGTGGCCAGGAATAAAGCAGCGCCATACGATTCATATAGATCTTCATAACTCTCGTCATACTCACGACGATTTTAAAGGCTTCTTCTTAGACACGTTTTAAGTTATACAGTCCTAAATATTATTATGCATTGGTTGCGCCTAAAGACCTATACAAAAATGAAAAACGCTCTTGAGAATCTTCTGTTATTTGAAATTAAGTTTTTAACGTAGGAAATTTTAACAGTGATAGAGCCAAGCAGTTCGCTGAATGCATGAGCCGGCTCGACCGGTGAAATACCACGACCTCTTGGAAGATCGACGTAAAGTGGCTTATGCCGCGACCTCCCTTCCCCATCCTTTCCTATCCTACTCCCTTAAAGGTCGGCAACGCAACTGTAACAATTTATGTGTTGATGGTGTCCATGGGCGGTGCTGGTCACTTACCATCAGATGACACGCTTGCTCCTTTGCCCTACAATTGCATTAAAATATAATAAGGTAAATAGACTACATCACTTGATATAAATAAAAACTAAAAACCGCGGGTGTCGTTGTGGAAATACCTTTCTTGTCTATTTCATAATACCATATTTCGTCTCTGCAATGTTTTTTTTAGAACGCTGGCCTTTCCAAGTAGCACAAAGAAACTCTATTAATCTTTCCGTCTGACGTCTGAAGGCTTTTATCGTCTAAAATTATATAGAGACTTGAAAATATCACAAAATAACCAAATTTTATAGTGGACAATACATAGTTAGAACACAATAGTCGTTATGTCCACGGGAAATGAAACCGATGCGTTAATATTGTTACGATTCTAAGAAGCAAATATTTTTCCTAATATTAACTTTGGAAATATTAATAAAAGAACACTCAAATATACAGATTGTTTAATAATATTTTCCTTTGAGGTGAATTGACGTGGTAATTAACAAATTTTAATGGTTACATAAACTTTGAGAAAACGTCGGTTTGGGTTCACCGTTCAGTTATCACAGGAAGTTTTTTGTTTTCAATAAAAGAAATATTTCATATCGTATCTTTGAGATATTATAATAATACATTTAGTATACAAAGTTTAATGTAACATGTAACGTAATGTAACATAACTTCGCGCCTTTTTCTACCCGAAGGAGTAGGCAGTGGCAGTTAAGCCTCGACTCGCCGTTATGTTTACGTCCCAAATGGAATAGATGGAGAACCTATTGCCTATTTGAACCTGAACCTATTTCGAAAATACGAATGAGTGAGCCAGGATTTACAACCGCTACCTCTGGATTCAGAAGCGTGTCTCGGTGGTCCAGTGGTCTAGCACCCGACCACTGGACCACCGAGATCCGGACCTCAAGTTCCACAAGTTTAATGTAAGTAATGATTTTATAATTCAACTACTGGTTCAGGGATACAAAGTAAGAAGAAGCGAGTACAAACTAAGATTTCCCGAACATTATGTGTGATAAATATCTAAGTCCAAGTGGAATTGGATTTAATATTAGCGACACCTATTTGGGACCAAAATGCTAATTTGGTGTGTTGAGACTAATTGAGCTGACCAGCTCACGGGCATTTTAATAGAGGGGATGAAATCTTATTCGTTAAATATCAAGCAAGAAATGTAAGCACTTGCAAGTGGTAGGGCCAAGTTTGTTACATGAATGGACTGGCTCGATCGGTGAAATTCCACGACCTATCAGAACAATCGACGTAAATTTGCACATGTCGCATTTCGTTCGGTGAGAGAGATCACTCACTCCATCTCACGCCTCTAAAGGCCGGCAACGCAACTGTAATACTATCCGTATCTATAGGCGGCGCTGGTTGCTTACCATCAGGTGTTAATCTATCATTCTGTAAGCGTCCTTTTACTTTTTCTACTTTTTATTTGTTACACGACTCTATGTACAGCGTGACAAAAATTAATAATGGAACCCCAGCATCCGTAGTGCAAGGTATTTACTATGGCTGACAAAAATAAAGTATTCTTTGGCAACATCAAAGTAATCAAGGAGGAAATAAGAGAATAATTATAAAGTCAAAACTCATTTTGTACCAGCATTACACATTGAAAATAACAAACAAATTACATTTTATCCAACAATGTGATATCACGAACGACATACTTCCCCAAGTACTAATTACTTTTGACGAAATATGAAAATTAACTCAATTAGACTTGACGTAAAAAAATTACATTTATCACAGCGGTTCGCATAATTATAATATAATAAATGACTCTAAAGAAACTTTGTTACACTTTATAGTATTTTTTTAAAATTCAAATAAAGGTTAAGTTAGTGTTTTTTTTTATCTGGTCAGAAACATTCAAACTTTAGTAAGTAAGTAAGTAAGTATTATTTATTTGTGAAAATATCGTAAAAAAATATACAGGTGTTATATAATGGTAGCACAGTGCTGATATTTTACCACATATGGTGTACAAATTTTAAAGATATAATATGTTTTATTAGATTACAAGGTCATGTCATACAATTTTTATCGTCAAAGAATTCAATTAAATTATAATAACATTTGTCAATCAATAATATAAATAATTGTTTTTTAAATACAGTCAATGTCAAAATTTTCAAACTATCGGGTAATTTATTATAAATTTTAATGGACATGCAAAACGAATTTCTACCGCACACTGTGGTACGGTGCTTAGGCAATAGCAGTTTATTAGGAAATCAGCTACTTCTATTGCTATTAAAATCTTTTTTTGAAAATAAGTACATATGTTTATGGACAAAAATTGAAATTTCATAAATGTATAAACAGGGCAACGGTAGGATTCGATATTTTTTAAATAAAGGAACACAACTATCCCAAAAGTCAGCCCCACTTATAGCCCTGACACATCTCTTTTGTGCTCTAAAAGCTCTCAATTTTTATATCATACCTTCAACAACCAAAAGTGTACCGAAAACTAATGCCAGATAATTTTCAAGGATTGCAAAAATTGTCGCCCAGATGTTTATCAGACAAATATTTTAAAAGTGGTAGAGTCTTGCATTTCGCTGCATGAATGGGCCGGCACGACCGATGAAATACCACGACCTCTCAGAATATCGACTTAGACTTGAGGCTCGTGCGGCATTTCGTTTGTTGAGAGAGGTATCCTGAGGCCCAAGCCCCTTTCTCCCTCCTTATCCTCCTACTGCCTTTAAGGTTGGCAAGGCACCACGGCGGTTATGAGCAGTGAGAACTTGCCATCAGTTGACCCACTTGCTTATTTGCCCTCCTATCCCATAAAAAATACAAATAATTCTGCGTTTCTTGATATAATTACCGCTGCCTATACCTATAAATATCAAAGCCGTTACGAAATATTTACACTTTAAGTCTATAACTTTCAAAATAGAAGGCCAATACCAATGAAGCAATTGTAATTATATGCGAGTCAAGATTCAGAAAACTTTGCCAAACTTCGATTGTAGTCTTTAAAACGTTTTGTAAATTTCATCAATTGAAGTTAAACCTTGTTTGAAGGACCTTCTTTTATTCGAGACACGTTCTGTTAATATAATTTCTTCGTATACAGTCAAATATATACGTAGATAAAATTAAGTTCATAAATTTACTGACATCCCCTCTGACACCGTATTCGATCCTAAAGAATTTTTATATGAAGCGACGACGACTTGTTTTTAATTATTTTGTCAGAAGCGTTTTTGTATCAGCTTATTTACTTCATTCTTAACTTACCTTAACCTTTTTTTGTAATGTCACATTTATTACTCCTTTTATGAAAATTCCAAACATGGTTACAGAAATTTTACAAAGATATTCTTTCATCTCGTAGAGTGCATGGATTCGTAAGTAAATCTAAGTATAGATTCGAAACTAAAGCTCGAAGACATCACACCAACAGACGTCAGAAGTCTTATAAACTTTGAATAATAAAACGGGAAAGTTTTAAGTTTTACAAGAGTGTCTGTTTTTGTCTGATTTGATATATTTACTTATTCTTTTGCTTAGCAAGAGATCGACCGTGTTTCGTAGGTATTTATGAAAAATCTGCTCAGAGGTTTTTTTACAGGTTTTTTACAGGTTATACTTGCTTATTTTCGTCAATAAACTTCTGATGTGCGTGTTATCACGTTCTTTAAAGATAAAACCTTATAAAAGCATGAACATTTTACTATTTTGTTTCAAATATTTTTCTTTTACGAATTTGTTAATTGTAACTACTCTAGTCTACTCTGCTCCATTATTGTAAATGTAAAAATAATTTTCTTCAAAAAACGAAGTGTGTAATATTAAAATAAGATGAGTTATCTATTTACATAATACACTAGTTGAGCGAGCAAACTTTGTTTCGCAGCGGAAAATAAATAAAAAAGGTCATTGTGGGTTTACCCTAAGAGATAAACATCACCGACATTTTTGGAGACCTTTTAAAGATAATATTGTTTGATCTATAACTTAGGATTCAACCAGCATTTCCAATTAAAGTGCTAAATCTCGAAAAAAAATATTTACTAGATCGTACATGAATTATACATACAAATCACCCTGCTGATACCCTCTATTTATTATAAAAAACGCATGAAAAGACATAACATAACATAACTTCAAGCCTTTGTTACCCGAAGGTGTAGGCAGCGGTTATAAAGCCTCGTCTCGCCGTTATGTTTACTTCCCAAATGGAATAGATGGCGAACCTATTGCCATACGGAGCACAAAGTTTTCAGTCATCGATATTTATCACACAACTTCCGAAAACAATTTCGAAAAGTCATTGGTGTGAGCCAGTGTCAGAATTCGAACCCGGACCTCTGGATCAGAAGACGTTTCGTATTTTCAAGGATCTAAGCATAAGGGGACAGACAGCTCCAAGCGATTTTGTTTTATACTATGTGCAGATATGTGTTTAGTTAAATAAACACTCTTACTTTGTTCTTAATTACAATTATTGTTATTTATTGTCAATTTCAAGATCAAAAATTCAAATATTTGGTATAGCTGAAGAGTTAGTATGGATTCATGAAACCAATTGGAAATTCTAAACGTTAGCATCAATTAGATTTATTATTATTTAATTGAGAATCTAACATTATTTTATAAACCAAACTGAAAGACGGATATTTTATTGAACGGTTCAATGCTTATAAGTATACAGGTGTTCTTGTAATCCTTTGTACCTTCTTGTAATCTTATGTTATATATATGGTATGTTTGACCATGTGTTGAAATTATAATACATACAATACATATACAATACATACATAATACATATAATATTGAAATACTGTGCTATTTATAATGATAAATCACTACTATTGATGGGTAAATAAGATACATAAATACATACACAAAGTGGCTGCATATTTCCACCATCTAAACTTTCGCCGTTTTAAATAATATCAAAGTGTGCAATGATTAAATTTAATGCTTCGCGTTTTTAGTTTTTTTCTTCCTATTTTCACCTTACGGTATCAAGAAGCGTGAAGAGGAAAAGATTACGAATAAAATATCCATGCAAATTTTGGATTAAGGGTGATGATGTCGTAAAAAGGGGCAACATTTTTTTAGATAACTCTGTGGCCATCATTTACATGTTTTTGTCGTATTCTCGGTTTGGACCTATGCAAAGCGAGCGTCGCCTGTCGTAATTCATGCAAAGATTGCGCCACCACATATATACCTACTTCAAATGTGTATCCAGGGCTTAATACAACCATGGTCTCACTGCGAACTAAGTGAAAAAAAAAGAACTTTATTTTATTTTTGTAATTTCCTGTCATTTTCTAAAGGATTTGCACCTATTCCATTTGGCACGTAAACATAACGGCGAGTCGAGGCTTAACAGCCACTGCCTACACTTTCGGGTAGAAAAGGCGTGAAATTATGTTTATATGTTTGTTTATGTTCTAAAGGATGCTGTTAAACCACGACTTGCTGATTTTTTACGTCCCAAATGGAATAGTGGTGACACTTATTTCCATGTATCTAAAGATCATATAGATATTGAAGGTAAGGATAAAGTACACATATATTTGACAATAAGGCCTATTTAAAAAAAACCTTAAATGCTAAAAAGTACTCATTTTCTAAAAATCTCTTACGAAATAAAACTTTCATTTCTATTCTGCTTATACCGCTGTTATATAACTGGATACATAATCAACTTTTCCAAGGTATTCTTAATCCCCGAGCATTCTATTGTTGACACAATATGTCTGCGCGACCCAGAAACGAACCTGGTGCACTGCACTTACTTTACTCAGGATACTTAATGCTAGCTATAAGTCCAAGTTTGAGTGGTTTTCTTGAACACTTTTCTGTGCTATGTTGCCTACTGACGGAAAATAAGGGCTGCTGTTGCCCAATAATTATATACGCTATGAATTCTTCAAAAAATAGGGAAAATTTTCTTAGTTATTTGTGGATATATTTTTTTTTACAAATTCACGCCTCTTCTACCTGAAAGTGAAGATAGCGACGATTAAGCCTGATTGCCATAAACAGCACAGTCACTCATCGATATTTGGCAGACATAACTCCCAAAAATTATAGCAGGAAGATAATAGGAATATACGACCAGTGTGTCCAACAAATATTTTGTTTCGCTATTAACATTGACATAATGAGTTTTGTTGACCAATTTACTGTCAATGGAGTTTAAAAAAATATTTATGTGTCAAAGAAAAATTATCCTTTAATTATTAATTCATAAAAATTTAGAACGAACGAACAATTATCTAGCAACAATAAAAATAAAAAAAAAAACATTAAAAGCATTTGGCAGAGAGCAGAGGCGTACGCGAACAGAAAGTGCTTTGAACGTTAAAACAATGGACTCGCCGAGACTAATTAAGAAGAAAATTCCCTTGCTATTTAAGTTGATGAACACTTTTAAGCAGTCTCTTAATATAAAAGTACATATTTACTAATATGTGTTCATGAGTGTAACTTAATAAGTATGCGACTGTGAATATTGTCTAAATTTAATCAAATAATAAACTGCACAGTGAAATGAAAATAAAAAAATTTTGAAAAATGTTTTTCTCTAACACTTTTCTTCATCAACAGCTTTTCTGATACAATTAATTAAAATAAGTCAAAGTTGTAAGTCGTCACATAATATTTTTATGTGGCTCTAACAATATGATCCTCCTGAAGCGATTAATAAAATTTAAAAAAACGTGAAAAATAGCTTTAATTAGAATATACATAGGTGGAACCACACGATGGTTTAAACAGTGGTTTTATGGGGTTTTATTTTGATGACAAATTTTCGGAAACTTTTCAGAAATCAGTGGACTTAACTTCACCCCTCGTTCTACCCGAAGGTGTAGACAGTGGCTGCTAGCCTCGACTCACTGCTACGCGTATAAAAAAAAATTATTGCTAACCTATTACCATACACCGGGCACAAAGTTGTCAGTCATCGATATTTATAACACATCATTTCCGAAAAGAATTCTAAGAAATCAGTGGTGTAAACCCAAAATCGAACCCACGACTTCTGAATAAGCTATCAAAAAAGTGAAAGAATAAGGGTTGTTATTACTATTTAAATATTCATTCCCCTTTATTCGGTGTGAAATATTAAAACCATTCATTTCAACTTCATCTTAAGTATTTTTGCTTACAAAGGATCCAGTTAAGGTTCGCCCTGAGGGTTGACCACAAAAAGATAATTTCTCGTGTTGTTCAACCATTACAAAAACTTAGGCATGGAGTGCGTAAGATATTTTTCATTAAATACCTTTTAAAATGTGTTTAGACGACAGTTAAAAACATTGTCTTGTTTCATCTGACCACTCAATAACCTATTTGAGAGATTTCTTTGAGACAGTTAGGGATGCGAACTTGTTTTATATTATTTCAGCCCACTCAATAACCCATCTAAGAGAATTCTTATTGCGGTAAACTTTTCAGAAATCAATGTCTGAAAAATATATCACTTGAATTCAACAACACAAATGAAAACTGTGCGCTGTCTTGCAAATCAAACTGTAAATACTAATAATAAAATTATTTCAAAATAGTATTTTTTAATCGAATCGTACAAGTTAGTCTCATTATTGCAGGCTTTAAAACTTATCGTGAGAGTTCATTTCAAATAATTTTCAATATGTGAAGTCTATCAAGATAAAAAAGCTTTCAGATTAATGGGGAATTGGTGAAAAATTAGTGAGTAAGATTATTTTAGCATAAACTTATTTATTATTGGCTATTATGTGCAGCTGTATTAGATATTGTAACATCATTCTTCATTTCATCATCTGTAATGAAATCAATAAATTTATGTGCAAAGAAACGTCATGTCTTATAATAATGTTCTTACAAAAAAATACACTGGCTACAGTCTGATGTCGACTATTATAATATTCCTGTGAATATTTATTTGCGTCGACTTGAGATGCAAAGTACTCTTCTGCATTCATAATCTAGATCTACATTAAGAATCCAAAAGAAGCTCATTGCGTTTGGCAGAGACCTAACAATGCTTATTGTTATATCTTTATATTCATGCTTTATGTATGCATGTAGGCTTCAATCTATTGTCTGAAACTAGGCCTCGTTCCTCGTACAAGTATTTATTCTGATATCACCCAATTACTGTGGCTGAAATTGAAGTAATAAAAATATACATACTTTTTCAGAATTTGATAGTATCGGTGGTCCAGTGGTCGAGCACCCCGCTTCTTAATCCAGAGGTCGCGCGTTCGAATCCTCCCATTGGCTAACACCAATGACCTTTCGAAATCAATTTCGTAAGTTATGTGTGATATATATCGATGACTAAATACTTTGTGTCCGGTATGGCAATAGGTTCGCCACCTATTCCATTTGGGACGTAAACATAACGGCGACCCGAGCCTTAACAGCCTTCGGGCTTATGTTTTTCAAAATTAATTAATAAAAATTATACAGTGTATTGAATTATTTTTAATGAAATACCAAAAAGATGTATTAGTGACAAACGTGTCTAAGGAGCGAGTGAGGTGCATAAAAAGGATATTATGTGATGGTCTGTTGTCTCTGCCTACTTCGTAAGAAGATCATCGTTCAGCTATGTTTGTATTATAACATATATAAACAGTTTCACAAAACGCGCAAATAATATCGAGATATCGAATTAACAAATTGATGACATCTTGATTAAGGTAGCATATATCCCTAAGATACACTAACAATTTAAATGGTAATCCCAAGCCAAATCCTCTTTAAGCTGGTATCAAACATTTAATATAGTTTACTTTGGATCATTAAATTAAAATATTTTATACATTAAATTTCTACTTACCTATTATATGTACAAATTTTTATTTACCGGCCATTATCAGCACCAGTACCTTTGACTTCTTGGCATGTCGTGTTCATTTAAAATCTTAGACAAAGTGGAAACGCCTCATGTAGACAAGAGCAATTGGCAAAATGCCTGCTCACACGGTAGGTCTTCTGGCGAAGAAAAAGGATACTTTATATTTCGCTATAAAATAGGGAATGCTTAAAACTTCTAGATTAAATATATTAATACCAGATCCGTAACTGATACCTTCATTTAAACCAACATTTGCAATCGGCTTAATACAGATTATCGGATTAGCTTAAAGAGAAAAAATAAACTCTCACTGGTACAGAATGAGCTCCATTTTCTTGAGGAATAGAAAATGAGGCTTGCTAAGATTATTGTATAGAGACGTGAATTGCTCAAAATTTTTTATTAGTGAACTATTGTAATGTAGAAATCTTAGTAGTTTTGTATGGATTTCTAATATGAGACATAATGTATGCATTAAGCAGATTATCAGTTTATAATGTATTTTTAAATTTTTCTATAAAATATCAGTTTCAAAAATAAGAAAACAATATTTTTTTTCTATTTGACACAGCGGACTTAGTTTCGCCTCAAAAAATAATTAAAAATGGTCATTGTGGGTTATCCCTAGACTTTGCCATCGCAGACCTTTTAAAGCTTTATAATAATGTGTAAAAGAATAATAACAAGAAAGCAACTTAGTTTTATACTATGTTCAATGAATATTTATATTCAATAAATATCATTATTATTAATCAAATATTTGCTATATTTACTACGGTGATATTATATGGCAAAAAAAGTCCAAAAGTTTTGTTGCCATTGTATTAATCTTAGGGTAATTTTCGAATCTACGGACACATTAAATAAATCAAAGTTCCGGTGTCGACCCTTCTAAAAACGGGAAGGAGGCACCCGGAGAGTTGGGTTAGTAACGGATTTCACACAATCCTACTACTTTTCCGGGCAGAGGGGCGTACGTATGGATCCATATTTGCCACATGTCAATAAAAAAAACGCTACTTTAAACATATCCGTGAAAAAATTACCCACCTCTTGGCACGGTGGGATATAAAAAACTATTAGGAATCATGGATAACAATTTAATCGGGTTGGTTGTAAGGGGTCGCAGTGGGTTAAGTGGGATTTGGTGTTTGTACACTTCATTGTCAGCTGGGGAACATTTATTTTAAAGTTTAATATGTACGTGGTCCTGTTTCCCGGCGAAGCCTTCGCGTGTTAATTATTCCATAGAGTGTATAAAAGTAGACTAAAGTTGTACGTGGTTATTTCAAATTTATTACTGTGTTAATACTATTTAACAGTTAGTTGTTTTTGAAAGAAAATATAATTAAGACGTCAAAAGCTTCAAGTCTTTATAACTTTTGAAAATAACTTCGAAAAGTCATTGGTGTGAGCCAGGATTCGAAACCGCGACTTCTTGATTCAAAATCGGGATGCTCGAGCACTGGACTACCAAGATTGTAAGCAGTTTACATTTTCGCTTCTTTCATTATCATTGATAATTTTAATTTTAAAAACTATACTCACCGCTGCCTCTTACAAAGTGTATTTATACTTGCAGGAAATGCTTAATCAAAGTGTGTAAACCGCATTAAAATGTTGGGTACCGCATTTGAGTGATTACATAGTTCTCCGATTTTCCCGAGAGAGTAAATGCTATTACTGTAGTAAAATGGTGTGTATATATTACGTTTTCCCTCCAGTGATCTTCGGTGAAAACCATATTATTAAATATGTGTTCATTAATTTAAAACAGCCTTGTTAAGTGAAAACGAGTGTCTTGGCAGTTCTCAACTCCTACATTCTTCTGTTTTTTGCACTGTATATCTCCTTAGTAAATTATAATATTGATATAATAACAAAATTTTCAATGAATATATAAAAAAAAAAATTCATCATTTATATCTTGTTTGTATAATGTTTTCTTTTAAGCAGATATTTACGTATGTACCATCTAGTAGCAGTATTAATTGATACCAAATCTGTGAGCTTAGTATAATCTAAACTAACTGTTTAGCGATGTGTTTTGATTAAAATAACTGATTTAAGGAATTTCATTATCTTCTTGTATTTCAGATTAGAAATTTATTTAAATTCTCCAAGATCGCAAATTTTAACTGGTTGAGTTTCTGAATATTGCGTGAGAAATGTTTCTATCCGCTGCCGCATTCCTTAGATCTTTGCAATTATGGAACGTTAATTGTTTTTAGATATTGAAGGCATTTATGTAGTAAAATTCGCAAAAAGATTTGATAGTTATTTTTTTCTTCTATAATTATAAGGCCTTTGCTACAAAAAAAAAACCCAAACTCAGGAAACAAGAGCCGAAAGTCGAAAACTCTTAAAAGGAAATTCCAGGAATGGTATTAACCAAGCGAATAATTTTAAAGTAACAAGAAATTGCGCACCTGAAAGAAAGAGTGTCTAACTTAACAATAATTAAAAGATGTTTTAAGTTTTATTCGGAAATGTTTGAACAACAGTATAAGGTTTACTTACCGATGAAAAGATGAACAAGATCTTTTGCAGGAACCAAATGGAAGAAGACTACCAACTATATCGTACATTATTATTATTTAACATAACCTCACGCGTTTTTCTACTTGAAGGTGTAAGCAGCGGTTGTTAAGCCTCATCTCGCCGTTATGTTTACGTCCCAAATGGAATAGGTGGCGAGCCTATTGCCATACCGGGCACAAAGTTTTTAGTCATCGATATTTATCACACTTAACTTACGAAGTTATTGCCTTTTTCAATAACAAATAATGCCAATAATGCGACTAATATTATTTTAGACTAGTCATGAAATACTTCAGAGTAAATGAACAATTTAGTTATTCGAACAAATGTCAATCCATCCTGAAACTTCCGGTCCGGTATGTTACAGTCACTTAGTTTTGTATGTGTTGAATTGTCCATGAGTGTTGTATAACTTCATTTCAACACGATTGTCATTGTTTGTTCACAAAGAGCTGCTTGATGCCACATGTTACCGGGACTCCTTGATTATGTATTCGAAATAATAATATAAGTCTCGGTGGTCCACTGGTCGAGCACTCCACTTTTGAATCCAGAGGTCGAGAGTTCGAATCCTCACATTGGCTCACACGAATGACTTTTAGAAATTTGTTTCGAAAGTTAAGTGTGATAAATATCTATAAAAACTTTATGCGCGATATATAGGTTCGCCACCTATCCATTTGGGACGTAAACATAACGGCGGTTTGAGGCTTAACAGACACAGTCTACACCTTCGGGTAGAAAAAGGTGTGAAGTTATGTTGTGTTGTATTAAAATTTAATTATCACGGTCACATTTATCTATAAGAACCTGGTGATGATGCTTTAAAAACATACGAACAGTATACGATGAGATATGACAGTTAAAAAATTTGATTGAGTTGTAAAAAATGGTGTTTTATGACGTTTTTTTCTTCTGCCTCCCGCCTTCTGCTTTCTTCTTGGCGTGAAGTTTAAGGTAACTAAATAAAAGCCAAATAAACTGCAAATCATTAAAAAAGGAAAACACAATACGAGTTTTCCACGGGTAACACATCGATTTTTGTTTAACTTACTCAGAAAATAAACTGTTTCAAATTTCTACGTGTCTAAATTTTAATCTAAGATAATATGAAATATTATGCACTTATAAGTCACAAGTATAAAGAAACTAATTAGGGTAAATACTGAGTTGTCGCCATTATACAGATAAAACGGGGTCTGGCACCGAAGATTGAAGTGGCCTTATCCATTATTTATCCAAACGTCCAATCATAATTACTTCAATTAGTTAACTGGTCCAATTAAGAATTTCCATTTATCTACTCTGGATAGCGGCATTTTCTTATTCTAGGCGTTGTGTTCTAGTGAGATTAATGTACGTGGCTTAAACATTTCCCTGTTACGTATTTGTGATATATTAATTTCAATTATTTATGTATCAAACTAGTTGACCCAGCGAAATTTTGTTTCGCCTTTAAAAAAAATAACAAAAAATAAAAATGGTCTTAAAAATCGACGCGCGTTCATGAAAAGAGTTATGCAAGGCAACGAAGCGATTGATGTGTGTAAGAATCGTGCCTTATGGCGCTCCGTTCTCTCTACCTCGCAAGGAATTTGGCGTGAAGCTATGTATGTATGTAAAAATGGTCATTGTAGGTTATCCTATAGATAGAGATAGACATACACCACAGCGTACTTTTTTGTGTTTTGTATAAGTTTTGATGGATTATACTATTAAAATACATTGTTTGTTGTTCAGCCAGCGTTGACAATTAAAATGCCAAATCTCGAAAATTATATCAGTTTTTTTACTACAATATACATGAATTATATTAAAAACTACCCCGTTGATATCCTTTATCTAAGGAAAAAAACACAATAAAACCTATATAATTCTATTGTTAAAATCTATAAAACCAATAAAGTTAATGTGCAAGCTCCTTCACTGGGTCTTTTAATCGAATCTTTCAGACAGACATACATAAGTAACAAATATATTTTTCGTATACAAATTATTATTGACAAATCAACCAGACCTTTGCTATTTACAGAAGGTATATTAACATTGAACAGTCGTGGCTAAAATTAAGTTACGACTTAATCTTCCTCTACAGCCACTTTAGTGGGATTACAGGGACCTATAACTCTGCATTTTGGTTAGTTTCCAAATAGAAATTCACTCTAAACTAAGTTAAAACCAGTTTAATCTTTCTCTTTGTATTAATTTGGTTCCGTGGTTCTATAAAATATGTTCCTTCCTGGTAATGTATTGAGATCGTATTTGACCAAAATTCATTTGACCTCTAACTACAAGGACCTTTTCATTTACTAAGAGATTTTTTACTGATCAAAACAACTTTTAGGATTATATCGCGTTCATTTACCACTTATTTATATTTATTTCCCGACGTTTCGAACTCTTTACAGAGATCATTTTCATTTTCACTCGTGAAAATGATCTCTGAAAGGGTTCGAAACGTCGGGAAATAAATATAAATAAGTGGTACCCGACGTTTCGAACTCTTTACAGAGATCATTTTCACTCGTGAAAATGATCTCTGTAAAGAGTTCGAAACGTGCGCGTGCGCGTGCGAGTGAAAGAGCTCGCCGTTATCTTTACGTCTTAAAGGGAATATGTGGCGAACCTACAGCTATACAGCGGACACAATGTTATTAGTCATCGATATTTATCACTCATAACTTCCAAAAATAATTTCGAAAAGTCACTGTTGTGAGCCAGGATTCGAAGCCACGACTTCTTGATTAAAAAACGGGGTGCTAGACGACTGGACCATCGAGACTTGCTAAGTACCAATTACTTAGTAAAATGTTGCATATTAATCAGTTTTTGTACCCTTACGCCCTTTTCATTCAATCAATCGAATGTCATGTATCGATTCGTCGAATTTTTACCCTCCTAGTAGGTAGCGAAAACTATTGCCATACATATGCTCTATGTGTCATCGATATTTATCAGAGATAACTTCAAAAAAAATCGCTAAGATTCGAACCTACAACTTCGAACAACCTTCGTACCATCAAGAGAGATTTTCACGGGAAATATTTTTTTCAAGATTTTAATTTTAATAACTAATGAACTTTAACATCATAATCCATTCGTCTCTGTTTTTATTCTATATTATAAGTTTTAATAAGTACGACAAGCTCTAAAATTCACAGCCTAATCTTGCAAAGAACCGTAAAAGACGGAAGTACTACTTTTATAATAACTTAATTCAGAAAATATACGAGGCCATGTTATAATATATAAAATTATATTATATAAAGGAATAACAGCATCTTGTTGTTGTGTTTTCATAAGGATGGAAGAAAACTTTAGTTTATTCTGGTATATGGAAGAAAAACATATACCTACACAGAAACTTTACGATCGAAAGAAAAGAAAACCGAGAAAATTTTAGATATTGTTAAAATTTTAGTAATAGAATAATAATAACCTTAACTATACCATTTTTTTTTACCAACTATGACATTTTACCCGTCTACCCAAAGACATCTCTCCTATTAATAGGAACTCATCTATCTAAACAGTGGTAGAGTCTTACAGTTCGCTGCATGGATTGGCCGGCTCGATCGGTGAAATACCACAACCTCTCGGAATAACGGCGTGCAGTGGCTTGTGCCGCGCTTCCTTCGGTGAAAGAGGTATTCAGAGGCCCGATCCTCATTTCCCTGCCTTTCCCCCCCCTACTACCTTAAAGGACGGCAACGCACCACGGTGTTCATGGGCGGTGAGATGCTCGTTTATCCTGCTATACCATGAAAAAAAACCTCTCTATGGAATATTTTACGGAGATTTTACAACAAAATACTTTGTGTATATCCGACCGATCGACTATGGATCCTAGACTATTGAAGCCACTGAAATTTCGGATTATTCCCAAAAAACGAACGTGTCTCCCAGTTCTTTGAAACACCTTTCCGACCCTTTTTTCAGCAGCTGCGAGGAAATATGTTAGACATTTAATGATTTTATATAACGTACGGATCGTTTTGCTCACATATTATATTTTTAGAATTATATTTAGACAAATAGAACGTGTTCTGGAGGAAGGTGATGTTAAGAGCCTCAAAAACCGACGCGCGTGCATGAAAAGAGTTATGAATGTCAACGAAGCGAGTGAGGCGTGTAAGAATCGTGCCCTATGGCGCTCTGTTCTCTCTGCCTACCCCGCAAGGGATTTGGCGTGAAGTTATGTATGTATGTATGTATATTTAGACAATGTTATTGTCTAAATATATATCAAAAAAACAGTCTCGGTGGCGCAGTGGGCGAGCGCAGGTTCGCCACCTATTCCATTTGGGACGTAAACATAACGGCAAGACGAGGCTTAACAGCCGCTGCCTACACCTTCGGGTAACAAAAGGCGTGAAGTTATGTTATTGAAATTTTAGACTCTAGAGAATATGTATTTTTGAAGAAATACTTCTTTTGGCGTGTTAGGTAAAAATGATTAGAGTAAATATGTGCAAATTGCATCTATTTTCTATTGTTAGTGCCATTTTTTTTCCTACAAACGTAGAATAAGCCTAAAGATGATTCTTTCAAAAAAAATGTTTATCTTTTTTTTTTCTATATTCCTCAAAGATGTGAATGTGTGTTTTATCGTCCAACTGCAACGCGTTTTCTGTCAAAACATTTTCTTTTTATCGCTATTCCTACTTATTCTTAACTTATTCCTATTCCTAACTTAGAACATAACAGCCGAGAAAGCGGTCCACCATACAATCATTATGTTTCTAGTATTTATTAAATGGTTGTGCATTACGGGCAGTTAATTTGATAAATAACCTCCGGGAAATATTTCCCTTTGAGAAAAAACATAGAGAAAATTTTAATTTATATCAGTTATTGCTTGTGACTTATGTCGTGTAGTCTAAATTTTATACAATCAGGTTACGTGACCAGTTGTTCATCTCATCGATACCAATCATTTCATATTACTCCTGACATAACAATTGGTTCTGTTGGCAACTTATGACCACAATTTACCTTCTAAGATAGTAAATTATATCTAAAGCCTATGGCATAAAGACGACACTCGTAAATAACTCGATATTAGAAATATATTAATCAACACTAATCTTAAAAACACAGCCTAGTTTTGGGGTAAGAGACTTAGTGTAATCAATCATTTTCAAATATAGATTTACATATACAAAATACAGAGTACTTTATTCATTTTAAATAGATATATATAATATATTTATGCCACTTGTATTGTAATTACTACACATTCATTTTTAGAATTTATTGGTTATAATTTATTGACGCAAGTAATATCATTCTCGTTTAATGCGTACTGATCTTCTCATGAAAACATCATGTTCCTTCTGTATCACAGTCGAGACGCGTCGCTCGTAAAAACTACATTAAAACAACCTGAACCTTATTATATTTGTACAAAAGTAATTTAATGTTACAACACACAGTTAATATTTAATATGGCGGCACCGAGCCACTTTCACTTATTACCAGCGCCTACAGGATTTCTATTTTTATTTCAATGGAGTATTTTGGCTTTATCACACATACTTAACGTCACAATTGGAATGGGTGGCAAACCTATTGCAATACCGGGCACAAAGTTTTCAGTCATTCATATCTATCACACTTAACTTTCAAAAATAATTTTGAAAAGTTATTGGTGTGAGCCAGGATTCGAACCCGTGACTTTTTGATTCAGAAGCACCCCGCTTCTCCCCGCTCGACAACTGGACTACTGAGACTTACGAGCCTTACGAGCCTTACGAACTAATGATTGTCTCTTGGTTGGTTCCGTCTACGAGAACGGCGATTCTAATGAACGAGCGGATTCTAATGAATCAATATTTTTTTATGATTCGGTAATGTTCGGTAATGTTACCAATGCACCACGAGGCTCGTGAATATCTTCACCTATATGATGAGAAGAACCGCTATAAAGATGTGTATAATTTTTTTTCTTAAATATTTTTAAACCTTGTATCGAATATGCAACTACGATTTGTCAGCCTTTAATACAATATGTAATTTATTTAGTAAAATAAATAAATTTCGTAGTATAATATGATTTTTTATAATATATTACTTATTTCAAAAACATTACATCAATTCGCAACCACAATCTGCAGCAATGAGAGGGAACAACAGAAATTCATGTTATCATGGTAAGCACCTGACTGGGTCTGACCATCAGGTGTCTGCGTATTCTGCCACTTTCCTCTCCTTCTCTGATAGTATTAATAATATCATAGCAACAATACTTTTCATTTACATACTACAAGATTATAAGCTATTTGTTATATTCAGACGTTCATACATAATTCATCATGTTCCATTAGATATACTGGCTGGAACAACTCATTATGCCGTATAAGAAGTATATTATGTGAGTTATTTTTTTCTCTACTTATGTCATTATTGCTCAGATTTATCACAATTATGTCGGTATTATTCGCTGTTTAATAATAATCATAAAGCCATGAAATCATCCCCTATTAATGCTTTACAGGTGGAGTGTGGTGAACCACCACTTCATCTACGCAGGCAGTTCCTGGCTGATAGATTTCTGTTCAAACTTGTTCAAAATTCAAATCATCCTCTACTTAAAAAAATAAACACTCTTTCACACTTTTATCGAGACTGCAATAATGAATCGATTCCATGTATTTTACTCAGTTACATAAAATTTACTAAGCTTCCCTATCCTGTTGTTCAATTACCATTAAGTCCTCTTTTTTCCACTCCCTCTCAGGCTCTTATTTTTCAACCTAAAGTCAAAAGTCATTCTTAATTTTGGTGCTAAAGATACCACTTTATTTGAAGATAAATAGTAACAATGATTACGGATTCGTGGCGTTTTTTTAAGATATTTCAATAATATTTTCCTTATATTTGTGAAAATGTCAAATGCGGTGATCCGCTATAAAAAAGTATGAACTTAAGAAGTGACTTACAAAACTTGTATATTTCATATATTTTTTTGGACATTATTAAACATTTAAGAAAAATTAAAAATAGATTCGAATACAATTTATTTTAGAATTTATGTATTCTAAAAATGTATTGCCAGCCATTTAATATATATACGATGGAATGGATAACAATACAGATACAGTACAAATATTCATCAGCTATTAAATTACAATACGGGTGTAGTCAGCGAATATTTTTTTAACCGTAAGTTTTATAGACTGGTGCCACAATCTACGTTTAACCTTTCCACGTACTGTCCATTTTTCTAAGTAATATCGGCCATCACAAACAGCATAAATGTCTATTATTTTACCACGGTGTGACTTTAAAACTGCTAACAATTTTTAAATGGACGGTTCACGGTTCGGATAAAATTTACCGCAAATTTTATTTTAATATGGGTAATAAGATGTATTATAATATAGAATTAGATAGATTTTTAATTTTGTTATTTATATATTAATTTATTTCAGTGCACTAAGTTTATTTGCCTTATAATAGTACTACGTATTTTGAAATAAAGTTAAATAAGTTTGTAATTGCGTATTTCGTGTTCTAAGTGCAACTGACCTGCGTAAACGTAGGTAGTTTATAGATAAAAATAAATGATTGAGCTTTCGCTGAGCTGTTGCCGTTGTTGTCACATCAAAAACTACATTTATTCGCATAATTATCTGGTGTTTATTGTTTAGTTTACGAATAATTCCTGAGGTTACTTTCATAAGGTAAAAACTTTTGTTTCTTTGCATAAAATTTTAGTTAACCTTACTTGTGGGTATAATTATTTTACTTAATATAATTTTCAATAACTCAAATAACCTTAATAACTTCTGGCTGCTTCTGTTTTTATCAACCCCTATATCAACATGATGACTCGTAGAGCATTATCGCGTCAGGAGGACACTAAACTCCAACTGACACTCAAAGAATTAAAAATTTCTAAGGAGTTGTGCAAACAATTGGAAATTGAAAGAAATGACAATGATAAGGAATTCACTAATATTTTGAACACTAACTCCAAATTAAAAAGAGATATGACTGCCCTGCAACAGGAACTTAGTTTAATTGTTGAGGAACGGGACACTCTCAAAATATTACTTGATAAGTATGATCGCTGCAGTGATGAATATGAGCAGGCCCTTACTAGGATCTACACACTGGAGCAGGAGCTTCGAGAGGCACACACATATATCTCACAACTGCAAGAGGATGCACACAACATCACTGTGCAGCAAAATATAAGTCTGTTTAGTGAGCTAGTAGAGAGTGCCCCACAGTTGGTTTCTCCTGCAGTGTGCAAACACACTGATACTCTTCAGTGTCCAGTGGTTAGTGTAACTAACAATAATAAAATTAAGCAACAACAATCAGTGTGCATGCTAAACTGCGGTAGGAATAAACTGAAAAAATATGTTAAAGTTAATAGATTCATTAAAAAAACACAAAAGTTAATAAAAAACCAAAAAATTGTATCTAAATGTGCCAAATCCATTAAAGAAAAGTTAGAATTATATGATGATTTGGAACTGAGTACATTAGAGTTAGAAAATACTAGACTTGAATATGAAGCTAACACACAGGCTCTGCACTTGAAGATTAATCATCTTACTGAATCATTAAATTTGACCCAAAATAAATATGATATGTTAGAGAAAGAGATTAAGGGGTACTCGGAGGCTGTGGATAATCTTTTAGAAGTGAGTAATTTTAATGTAGACTACTTCGATTCACTTGCTAAAAATCAGTCATTTAAGTGCGCTTATGTTGGTTCTCCACAGTCTGTGTGTGTGTCCATGGTTTCCAATGATAGTACTAAGACCTTGTGTGATGGCTCCCTTGCTAGTATTAGCGTAGAGCAGTCATTAGATGTAACTTGTTGTATACCAAGTGATGTGGAAAGTACCATTATGTTTAGTGATAGTATTGGAAGGAATATGGGCCCACAGTTAAATTCACTTTTAGGAGGACAATCAGTTGTGAACCATTGTTTTCCATCAGCATCTTATGAGGTAATTATGAAAAAAATTACAAATTTAAAATTAAACAAACATAATAACCTCATTATTCTAGTAGAAAATAGAGGAAATGTGAACAAACAAGATATTGTTAATTATTGTGACTATTTATTCTCCCTTAACCTAAATCGTATAATTTTGTTCACATTCCCGTACTGTAAGAAGCTGTCAGAAGCAGAAAATAATCTTAGGTATAAGTTGAATAATGTGCTTCATACAATAAGTACATATAATGATAAACTCCATTTGATTGATACTAACAGTTTTGTTAGTACAAAACTTTACAATCTGACAAGAGGTAGATATTACCTCACTAATAGTTTTAAGCGACAGATAGCACTTTCGCTATCCTATTTTTTTGATATTGTAGCCAATAACCTAGCTACTAATTATACCTGTATTGGGAAGACTATTGATATAGTATCTTCCAGTAATTGTTCATTAAACAATGACATTAATTATAATTTAGCTTCTATTGAGCTTATGTCTGACATTCCTATCATAAATCATTTAAATTAGTTAATAAGACAACAGAGGTAACCACCTCTAGCTCTAATTTATTACATTCTAAATAAATTGATTTAGCAATACAATCAAATGATAAATATAACAGGTCACAATACCCACATAAATGTAAAAAAAATAATACAATTAATTATATTAACCTGGTGCATCAGAATATATATTGTATGACTGAAGGCAAGCAACTAGAACTGGAATTATGCATGAACGCTGATAACATTAGTATTATGTGTATCACTGAACATTGGTTAAAGAAGCATCAGCTTATGTTTAATTTCAGCAACCACCAGGTAGGCAGTTCATTCTGCAGGGTCAACACAGTACATGGGGGGTCGCTAATCTTGCTCAATAAAAACCTTAAATTTAAAGAACGGAAAGATATTGTGTCCCACTCTGTAGAATGTTCCATAGAACTGTCCTGTGTACAATTGGAGCAGTTCATTGTTTTATGTGTATACAAACCACCTGCCGCGGATCTTAACTCTTTTATAGAAATCATGGATGAAGCCCTTTGCAAAGTTGGTAATTCAGATAAAAGTATTTTAGTATGTGGAGATTTTAATGTCAATATTCTTGCTAAAACAATTGCAACTTGTAAAATTCTAAGTCTTTTTAAATCCCATAATTTGGTTAACTTATTTATGGAGCCTACTAGAATTACTGCGACTACAGCTACCTGTTTGGATAATATATATACAGATATTAGTCCAACACAAACATGCACTATTAATAAATTAGATTCTGATCATTCTGGGCAGATGATTACCATTAAATTAAAAAATAAAAATGAAGTAAAAAAGAAAATTACTTTTGTGCCAGTAACAGCTGGTCGCTTGGAACGTATGAAAGTCAACTTAGCCAATAACTTACCTTTTTTAGATAATGAATTAGAACCAAATTCAATGTATAGTTTATTTTTTAATTGTTTGCTTCGCGAATTTAACCAAATATTTACTTCCAAGGAGATCACTGTTGCTAATAGCCCTGTCTTTGGCGACTGGGCAACCACAGGGATTCATAAAAGTAGGCAAACTTTGTACATGTTGTACTATGAAAGACAATTCAACCGCAGTGAAGAGTTTGGAAATTATGTAAAATTATATTCAAAGATTTTCAAACGCGTTTGTAAAGTGGCGAAATCTATTTTCATTAAATGTAAAATAAGAAATAGTAATAACACAATCAAAGCCACTTGGAGAATCATCAGTGAAGAGACTGGTAAGAGTCCAGCCAGGGATTCAGTATTTAAGTTATGTATCGATGGCCATGATACCAACTCAGATCATGAGGTGGCCAATGCCTTTGAAAATTTTTTTTCTATTTTCCCTGTCAATCTTACTAGTGCTCTGGGCTCTTCCACCTCCATTGCAGACTCGTTACTTAAAGATAACGTGCCAGAATTTTATAACGGTTTTAATTTTCGTCATGTCGATAGGTTTGATTTAAATGTCGTGCTTAAATCAATTAATATTAAGAGGACGGCTGATTTGTGGGGTATTTCTGTATATATTATAAAATCTTTGTTTAGCACTATCGCTCCCGCTTTAATTGTGATTTTTAATAGATGCATTGATTGTGGTGTGTTTCCTGACCTGATGAAACTAAGCAAGATTATTCCGTTGCATAAATCAGGTAGTACATTAGACCCCACTAACTTTAGACCAATATCTGTACTACCTACTTTAAGTAAAATTTTCGAAAAACTAATCCTCGCTCAGTTACTTAAATACTTTAATGAAAATAGTCTGCTTCATAATAAACAATCCGGTTTCACTCGAGGACGGTCAACATGTGATGCTGGGGTAAAATTACTCGAAAGTATATTTGAGGCTTGGGAGGAGTCGCAGGATGCCTATGGGGTATTTTGTGACTTATCTAAAGCTTTTGATTGTGTCCAGCATAAGACTCTGGTCAGAAAATTACATCACTATGGCATAAGGGGCATTGCTTTGGATCTTCTTACTTCTTACCTACGTGATAGGATCCAAACAGTAGATGTTAACGGAAAGCGATCACATGGATCAGCTGTAGCAATGGGGGTGCCGCAGGGCTCTATTTTGGGACCTTTCCTGTTTCTTTTGTACATTAATGATCTACCCTATCTTGTAAAGGACAGTCATGAAATAGTCTTGTTTGCAGATGATACTTCTTTAGTTTTTAAGGTAAAGAGACAACAATCAGTAATTGACGATGTAAACAATGCTCTTTCAAAGATAGTAAACTGGTTTAGTGCTAATAATTTGCTTTTAAATGGTAGCAAAACCAAATATGTTAGATTTTTTACTAAAAATGTTAAACAAGTTATAACCAGTGTCGTGATGGACAATAGGAGACTGGAATTGGTCAATAAGGTTGTCTTTCTTGGTATAACATTAGACTCTAAACTACAATGGGACCCACATATAGAGACGTTATCTGGTAGACTTAGCTCAGCCGCTTACGCTGTAAAGAAAATACGTCAATTGACCGACGTTGATACTGCACGTTTAGTTTATTTTAGTTATTTTCACAGCATTATGTCATATGGCTTATTACTTTGGGGTAGTGCTGCGGATGTAGACTCGATTTTTGTGCTCCAGAAACGAGCTATTCGTGCTATCTATATGATGAGTCCCAGGGATACACTGAGAAGTAAATTTAAAGAGATACGAATAATGACGTTACATTCACAATATATTTATGAAAATTTAATCTATGTTCATAAAAATATAACTAAATTTAAGAAAAACAGTGATATCCATCAATTAAACTTAAGAAATAAAAACAAACTTGCTGTGTCCACTACTAGGCTCCAAAAAATTTCTAACGCGTTTCCAGGTCAATGTATACGCTTTTACAATAAACTTCCAAACGACGCGGTTGAATTATCGTTAGGTAAATTTAAGAAATATGTTAAAAGTAGACTATATACAAGAGCTTATTACTGTATCGCAGATTATATCAATGATAAAACCGTTTGGAATTGAATTGCTTCTTTTGTGTTATATTGTTTGTATTTGCTGCAAAATATTGTTATTCTGCTAACCAAACTTTACTGTTATTGGTAAGATTGTATGCAATATGACGTTTCTCGCCGGGCAAACTTACTAGTTTATTTTTTTTTGTCTGGGATCTTGAATAAGTCATGCTCACTGAAAGGTCCTTGCTTATGGCGGCGTCGTTGATCGGGTCGCCACCTTCCCTGAAATATGGCGAGGGAGGCGATGGCTGAGATATGGGTCATGCTCGTGAACGGGTGCTGTTTGTGGGGACTGGTCTGTTCAAGCGTCCAAAGAATATTAACGTACTGTGTCCTAAGTTTTACGTGAGGAACCTCATCTTGCTCTATAAATTATTCTAATAATTTGTAATTTAGTTTACTTAAAATTAAGTAAAAAGAAAAAAAAAGACTCCCCTGAGTTTCTTGCCAATTCTTCTCAGGATGTGAGTAATCGAATTGGCGGATTGAAATTATTGACGTTCATAAGTGTCTTTAATGACCTAAACTGAATAAATGAGATTTTGATTTTTTTGATTTTGAATAGAATTCTGCTTAAAGAATGTTTAATGTAAGGTTAAAATCAAGATTTAGTGGTCGGTATATCTTTGAATTATGAAATAGGTACATACATACATAACTTCATGCCAAATTCCTTGCGGAGTAGGCAGAGAGAACAGAGCGCTGATAAATCTTTTCCTGCACGCGCGATTTATTTTTGAGACACATACATCAGCCACATAAATCAATACGTTAAAATAAAAGCTTGTAAAAGTACTATTCGAATATTTCAAAGCGCTTCTCGTATTTTTATTCAATACCAGTGGTAGAGCCAAGCAGCTCGCTGCATGAATGGGCCGGCTCGACCGGTGAAATACCATGACCTCTCAGAAGACCGACGTAAAGTGGCTCATGCCGCGTTTCGTTCGGTGAGAGAGGTACTCGGAGGCCCACCCCCCTTCCTCATCCTTTCCTATCCCCTATCCCTTAAAGGTCGGCAACGCAACAGTAACACTATATGTGTTGCTGGTGTCCATGGGCGGCGTTGGTTGCTTGCCATCGGGTGACGAGCCTGCTTGTTTGCCCTCCTATCCCATAAAAAAAAACAAAAAAAAACACAAGTTTATAATTACCTATTCTATATTACAGAAAAACAGTAAAATTAAAAGCAATAAATAGTAATATTATACTTTTGTAAATGAAAGAAGTAGGTAAGAGTGAAAAAAGAAAAATGTGTAATTACTTAGAACTACAAATAAGTTAAATATTAATATCCAAAGTTCCTTTAGGGTAAGCGTGACGGCTGGACGGCTAGTGGTCTTGATGTGGTCACTGATGGCTTCCCTAATAGATTTGGATTCCAGGTCTTCGTCAATAAAACGCATGTGCTATTCTAAGATGTCGAATATGGAATGTTTTTATACCAAAATAGTGCGGTTTATATACAAAATTGTTTACATGTGATATGGCGTCATAGGGGGAGAATGTGAGGTGAGGCGCGCGGGGAGAGGTGCGCGCGCGTACGCAGCGCTGTGGCGTGAATGACGCGTCAGCGATGTTATATATACGAGTGGCAGTTTGCATACGTTTTTATTTCAGCGTGCGTCGTGCTACGGAGCGGGTGTGTTCTCTTCGCTGCGTGTTTGGGCTTCGTAAATAATAAACACACTCTTTTGAGAGCTACCCCTCTTGCCTCCTCGTGTACTGAGCGAGACAGTTCTTTTGAGAACTATTTATTCTTCTAGTCTGTACAGTTCTTCTCAGAGCTATTTGTTATTATTTCTGTTATATCTCGCTATTTCTATTGCGTAGAGAGTCATAGGTAAACTGAGGTAACTGGTTCTTGATGGTAACGGTAATTTGGTACTGGGTAACTTGGTAAAAGGTAATTTGGTAATGGTTGTTGGTATTGGTAAAAGTTATAGCAAGTAAGTATAGTGCTAGTGTAGCTACAGGGCTCCCCCTCAAGCGAAGCGTACTGGGGTTTTGATGATACGGCCAGTTCTTGAGGTTCGGATTTGCTGTGGCTGCACTGCTATGACTGGAACTGGTGCAACTGGTGTTGGCGTAACTGCTTGAATGGGTGTGGTTTCGCTGCTTAGAGTGTATGCAGGTTTGAGTCTGTCGATGGATACGTTACTCTGTCGTCCGTCAAGCTGAATGGTAAAAACTTTTTCATTTCTGCTTATCACACGGTGAGGTCCAGTGTAAGGTGGAGTGAGTGGTTTTTGTACTGAATCGACACGTAGGAAAACATATTCACACGTAGCTAGGTCTTTGCTTACAAATATTTTACGACTGTTGCTATGCGGCGCGTCTTGCTTCGTAGGGTTCAGTGACCTTATCGAGTCGCGCAGTTGTTCGACGTATGTCGAGTTGAGTGACGCGGCGGGTGTATTTGTAGGTATGTAAAAATCTCCGGGCAGGCGTATGTTACAACCGTATGTAAGTTGTGCAGGGCTAACATCGGAGTCTCCACGTAGGCATGAACGAAGTCCTAAGAGTACTGTAGGTAATTCATCGATCCATGTACTACGTCCCTCAAGTCGAGTTTTGAGTGCGGCTTTGAGTGTGCGATGATATCTTTCTATGTAACCATTTGATGCGGGATGAAAACTAGTAGTACGAGTCTTTTTAATACCCATCAAGTTCATTAAGCTAGCGAACAGCTGACTCTCAAACTGGCGTCCTTGATCGGTTGTAATTGTAGTAGGACATCCGAAACGTGCGATCCAATTTTCGTAGGTAGCTTTGGCGATTCTTTCTGCGCTTATGTCTTCGGTAGGTACACATTCCGTCCAGTGTGTTGCTCTGTCGATATACGTCACTAAGTACCTATATCCCTGTGGGGTAGTGGTTAAAACTGTTATGTCGATGTGTACAGATTCGAAACGGTCGCTTGGCGGGAATGGTTTGAGTGCGCTCTGAGTATGGCGGTGAATCTTGCATTGTTGACAGCGTAAACATGCTTTTGCCCAAGCACCGACGTCAGCGTTCATTGAGGGCCAAAAGTATTTGCGCGTCATCAGTTTGCGCGTAGTTCGGATGCCGGGGTGATTGATCCCATGTGTGACGTCGAACGCGTCACGGCGATACTTCGTAGGTATATATGGGCGAATGTTTTCTGTTGATGTTTCACAATAAATATTTATGTTTGTTGTAGGTATAAGTATTTTTTTAATTGTAAGATTATCTTGTTGTGATAGTTGTAAAATTGTAGAAAGTTCTTCGTTCTGTGCTCTAGCGATTTCTTCGTAATTTAATGAGGTAGGGCAGGATATTGTTTCTATGCGGCTGAGTGCATCGGCGACAACATTTTCTTCACCATTAATGTGTTGAATGTTGGAGGTGAATTGACCGATGAATAATAGTTGTCTAGTGCGGCGTGGAGTTTCTGTTGGCGATGGCGCTTTTTGAAGAATGTATGTAAGTGGCTTGTGGTCGGTAAAGATTGTTATTTCTTTGCCTTCGAACATTTTGCGAAAGTGTTTAACTGACATGTAGATAGCTAGAAGTTCTCGGTCGAAAGTGCTGTATTTTTGTTGAGCAGCGGTGAATTTCTTCGAGAAGTAGCCAAGTGGTTGCCACTTTCCGTCTACTCTCTGGTTCAGTACAGAACCTGCTGAGGTGGCGGAGGCGTCGCAGAAAATGGCGAAGGGTGCTGAGTGCGATGGATGAGCGAGTAAAGCTGCGTTTTCGATGCTGGCTTTACAAGCTTCAAATGCACGGTTCGATTCTTCGTTCCAGTTGATGGGTGTTTTGTCATGTTTTCTTACTTTGTGTAAGTATGCGTGTAGTGGTGCTTGTATAGACGCGGCGTTTGGTATGTTATCTCGGTAGAAATTTAGCATACCGATAAATCTGCGGAGTTCTTCGACAGTTTTGGGTTTCGGGAAGTCGGTGATGGCTTTGACCTTGTCAAGTGGAGGTTTGATGCCGTGCTGCGACACGTGGTAGCCGAGAAATGTAACTTCGGGTTTCCCAAAGACGCATTTCGCTGGGTTTATGGTAATGCCATATTCTTCGAGTCGTGCAAGCAGTATACGGAGGTGCTTTTGATGCGTAATAGCATCAGGTGATCCCAATAACAGATCGTCCAAAAATGGGTACACGAAGTCAAGGTCACGGAGTACTTCGTGAATAAATCGTTGAAAAGTCTGTCCAGCGTTCTTCAGTCCAGGAACCATTCGAGGAAATTCGAATAATCCGAAGGGTGTGATGATTGCAGTCTTCTCTATGTCCTTTTCTGAGGTGCTGATTTGGGAGTACGCGCGGTTCAAGTCGATTTTCGTGAAGACAGTATTGCCGGCGAGCTGATACGTAAAGTCTTTGATGCGGGGAATGGGGTAGCGGTCAGGCTTGGTGATGGCATTGAGTCGCCTGTAGTCACCACACACTCGTAAGTCGCCGTTTTTCTTGGGTACGACGTGGAGTGGTGAAGCCCATTGACTTTTGCTTGGCCTGCATAGTCCTTGTTCCATCATATTTGCGAATTCCTTTTTTACCTGCTCGTATCGATGTGGGGGTAGTGGACGAGCTCGGCAGAAGACGGGTGGACCCTGGGTCTCGATGAAATGCTCGACATTATGTTTCGGGCTCAGTTTCATCGAGGTGAGTCGAGTGATGCCGGGATATTCCGCTAGTATGTCGTGGTAGGTTTGTTGAAGGTCAATGGTTCGAATTGTAGAGTGATCTGTAGATATAAGTTGACCGCTTGCTGATAACGATGTTTTCCCGTCGATTAATTTTCTATTTTTGAGATCGACGATTAGCTGGTGATAATTTAGAAAATCGGCTCCGATGATGGGTTTATTGACAGCTGCAACGATGAACTTCCACTTGAATGATCTTCGTAGTGAAAGATCCAGTTCAAGGGTAGTTTCGCCGTACGTAGGTATTATTGTGTTGTTCGCGGCGTACAACTGAAAAGATAGTGGCTGTTCTGCTGTCGCTCCATTTTTTCTAGGAAGTACGCTAATGTTCGCGCCGGTGTCCACAAGAAATGATAGCCCAGTTTTCTTATCAGTGACGAATAGACGGTTTGATTTGTATGAACTACTGGTTGCCGTCTCGACCAGTGTTCCATCTAGTTTTCCGACGGTGAACTATATGAGCACGGTTTTGTGCAACGAACTGCGTTTGCGCCAAAGCGCTTATGATAGTAACATACTTGATGTTTAGATGGCGCTGTATTGTGTGGCGAGTTGGAACGCGTGTGCGATGACGTCGACGGGCTTCGATTCCGAGAATTCGGGTGACGCCAATTTTGACGCGATCGGACGCAGGAACATGGCGGCGGTTGGTTTTGTTTCGCGCGCATTTCAGCGACTTCTATTGATAATTTTCTCACTTCCTCGATTAGTAGAAGTGTGGGGTTGTGAGGTTGGAATGTGTTGGATGATGCTGATGATAATGGTGATGAGATGGCGGATATGTGGTGCTTCGTTTGTTCCATCATTTTATCTGCTAATAATGCCAGCTCGTCAAGCGTAGTTTTGTTATTGAAGGAGTCGCTGACGGCCAGAACGGATCTAACGTGGGATGGTAGATGTTGAGTCCACATTAGTCGCAGGGTTTCTTCTGGCATTTTGTCGCGTGCCAGGTCTCTCATGCGGCGGAGTAACTGGGTAGGCTTCTGGTCGCCCAGCTCTATTTCTGAAAGTAGTTTTTGAAGTTGACGGCTGTCGGACTCTTCGTATGATGATATTAGTCGGTGTTTTAGTGCGGAGTACAGGTCTTCTGGAGGGTTGTAGAGTATATCGCTGACCTGCTCGATGTCTTGCTTTTCGAGATGCGCGATTACGGTCTGAGCGAGCTGGTTGTAACTTCTTTTAGCGCTGCTGGTAGCTGCTTCAAAGGAAATGAACCAGAGACGCGGCTTGTCGCGCCAGAATGGAGGGATTCTCATCGTCAGACCGATGGCGGCGGCCTCGAGTAGTGACGATGAGGATGGTGAAGATTCTGTTCCGGCTGCGGCGATGATTTGCTCCTCGGTCATCTTGAGTGTTCTTCTTTAGCAGGGTTGTTGTTTTGTAGGGGTCACCACTTTAGGGTAAGCGTGACGGCTGGACGGCTAGTGGTCTTGATGTGGTCACTGATGGCTTCCCTAATAGATTTGGATTCCAGGTCTTCGTCAATAAAACGCATGTGCTATTCTAAGATGTCGAATATGGAATGTTTTTATACCAAAATAGTGCGGTTTATATACAAAATTGTTTACATGTGATATGGCGTCATAGGGGGAGAATGTGAGGTGAGGCGCGCGGGGAGAGGTGCGCGCGCGTACGCAGCGCTGTGGCGTGAATGACGCGTCAGCGATGTTATATATACGAGTGGCAGTTTGCATACGTTTTTATTTCAGCGTGCGTCGTGCTACGGAGCGGGTGTGTTCTCTTCGCTGCGTGTTTGGGCTTCGTAAATAATAAACACACTCTTTTGAGAGCTACCCCTCTTGCCTCCTCGTGTACTGAGCGAGACAGTTCTTTTGAGAACTATTTATTCTTCTAGTCTGTACAGTTCTTCTCAGAGCTATTTGTTATTATTTCTGTTATATCTCGCTATTTCTATTGCGTAGAGAGTCATAGGTAAACTGAGGTAACTGGTTCTTGATGGTAACGGTAATTTGGTACTGGGTAACTTGGTAAAAGGTAATTTGGTAATGGTTGTTGGTATTGGTAAAAGTTATAGCAAGTAAGTATAGTGCTAGTGTAGCTACATTCCCATTTACATTGTTTGAGTGAAGCGTCAAATGAAATTAGATTTACACCGAAAATTTCAAAGTTTGAATATCATTTATTTGTTTATTATTTAAATTATGTATTGAATAAGTTAAAACGTCGTTTAAGAATTTATAACTGAATAAATAAAGTATTTACTAACAGATCAGAAAATATTTACTATTCATTGTCAGTTTTGAATACTTAATCGTTAAAGTTTTTTATTAAATTGGCCAGTAACAATGTCAATAAAGTGACAGGTGAAGCTAAACCATGCGTCCAAGTTTGACGGGCCTCGTGGCGCATTGGTAAAACAACCGGCTTCAGCATTGAGGTCGGGGGTTCGATTCCCACCCGAGCACAAATATTTGTGAGAAACATGAATATTTGTGTAGCGTCTGGATGTTATTTTATCTATCTATATATATATATATAAGAGATTTCCACCTATATATTGACTCATCACGATATCTCTGGAACCATAAGGCGTAGCGACTTGAAATTTGGTAGGATTATTCCTTTCGCCGAGTAGAGGTCAGCTAAGAACGGATTTTACGAAATTCCACCCACAAGGGGGGTTGCGGGGGTGTTAACAATGGAAAATTCCCATTTTTAACCTATAGCTGCTATCGACTTCAAATTTGTCGAAGATATTGCAGTATTAACATAGCGGGGCAGCAGTTATTACTTTTGATGCGAAACAGAGTTCGCCGGGTCAGCTAGTGTATTATAAGTATGTATTTACAAAAGAAAAGTATATATGTATTAATATCCGTTATCTAGTATCCGTAACACAAGCATTTAGTTGCTTAGCTTTGAAACTAGAGGGCGCTGTGTGTATTGTGTCCAAGATATTTTTTTAAGTGTACTTGCGTCAGCTCTAAGACGACGAGCACGTATGAAAGGAGTTATGCAAGTAAAAGGAGCTCTGTTTTCTCTGCCTATTCTGGAAAGGACTTGGCGTAATCAGTCTATCGTAATAAATAATCGTATCTAAATCAGCATAAATAAATTAGATTTTTCATCAATCTTTTCAATCGTTAGGTGTCGCAAACTGACAAATCGTGTCAGATACATGGCAATAGGCTCGTCACATATACCATGGGACCAAATATATCAGGCAATAAGACGAGGCATTGCCGCTGACAACACCGGATATTAAGTGCGTAAAAATACAAGAACTGTCAATCACGACAACAATTTTTATATACCAAAGTAATCAAACTATTTAAGAGCTATTTTATCATTTAATATTTCGAGAAAACAATTTATTTAAATTAATGTAGATGGATTTGACTACTCTGTTTTTTTTAATTATTTGAAATAATATAAAAGCCAGCCAGCTATTTCGTATGGTACGTAAACATAATGGCAAGTCGAGGCTTAACAGCCACTGCCTACACTTTCAGGTAAAGAAAAGCGTGAAGTTATGAAGTTATATTTTATATGTATCCGACCTAATTGTGACTTAATCCTCTGTTTTATATACTCATATTACGTACACGCGTATTAGATACTGGTTTTTAAGTTAGAGTTTTCCGCTTAGCAGTATATACAGCCTCCTAATTTCTTTGTCTCGCTACTTACTTATATTGATTTTTCTCCGTTTAAATTTGATCGCTTTAGGCAACGCCTGTGTGGGAGTTATTATTAATTTAGTAACTCTCTAATTAATTACAGAATGGAAATTTTGAACATAGCTATTATCTTAAAAATGATGTAGCGTTAAGTAAATTGTTTGTTTGCTTCTTATTCTTTAACGTTGTTTTTATAATATTTATTTTTTTAAAGATTTGTTCTAATTCTTTTTTGGAGAATAAAATAAATGAAAGCTGGTTCGTAAGTATAATTAGTTTGATAGACTTACTATTAATAAGCGTATTAGAGATAGTGTTTTTTGTCTTTTAGACAAGTACGAATGCACGCTGAACGTGGCACAGTTAACATTCCATTGTTCCAGTATCATCTGTACTGTTTTGCCAGGACACGTCCTGGTTTTGAAATGTCCTAGTTTTCAAGAGTATCTCGTGCAAGACCCTCTCACAAAGATATTATAATATTTGGATACCGAAATGTACAAAAAAAATATCTATCAGTTTTATTTGTATCTAATAGATACTGTAATAATAATTGCTATATGGCGCTCTGCTCTCTGCCTACCCCGCAAGGGATTTGGCGTGAACTTATGTATGTATGTATGCGATATAGCGTATCAGCACTTTGTAGATACATATTTGATATCATCACTTTTAATTTCTTAGTCTAAAATCTTCATGAAATTTGTGTCTACACTAACGATTTTACGGCAGCTATATGTGACAAGCACCAATGCCAAAGGTTCCGTCACCAAAATCTTTAAGAAATTTATTTAAAGGATACTATATTTAAAACTTTGACCTAATTTAAGAGGATAATATAAAATACTACATATCCCATGTAATCAGAACCTACATCCTGCGACATTTTTCTTTGCAAAAAAAAAATAACAAAGTAAAATTGTTTTATATAAGCCATGTCTGCAAATACCAAGTGCGATTTTTTTTTCAGATTGACATTAAAGCAAAACATATTATAATTATATCAATAAAACTAACGGCCGCTTAGTTTCAAGTTTCAAATATTTGCAATTTATGTCAATCAAGTCCATTGACACGAAGCCATATAATGAAAATTGTAACCAAATGAAATGTCACAGCCATGATACATTATTTGCTGGCTTTCAGTCACTGTCCATTGAAGCCGAAGAGTTATTGTTTCACATGAACTGCATTTAGGCTAATAACATATTCGCTATATTTTATATACCTACCAACAGTAAACGTTGTGGTACCAAGAAATAAGGTTTGCGATCAATAAATAAAAAATAGGGGTTGACGGTAGAGAAGTAAAAATATTGGGTGGCAGGTATTTTGCATGCATGATTCATAAAAAAATTTTAAAAAAGATCACAAACTTAAATGAAAAAATTAGGCTTGAGTTAACATTTATGGGAATGGAAAATAGATGTTGACCGATTCTAAGAACTAACCGTTAAGCACACAAAATATGATGAGAATCGATCAAACCTTTTCCGGGGAGTATGGTAACTAACATGATGGTTATATATGACGGTAAGTTGGTATAAAATTCATTATTTTGATACATTCTTAATATAACTGTAAATTTTTATTAGTTTTGAAGGGAAAGGCAGCTAACAAGCAAATAAGATAAGCTACAAACAAATAGAATCCACTCAAGGTAAGCGACGAATGCTGCACATAGACGCTTAGAGCACTCAGGCGTTGTCACCCTTAAAAATGGGATAAGGAGGAAGGTATGAACAGAAGAAGGAACATACCTCTCTCACCAATCGTAACGCGGCATAAGCTACTTTCCGATAACTTCACTGATAGGTATTTGTAATGCATGGCTATTACTGTTAATATTGTTGAAGAGACCAAACATTTCTGGTGAAAACAAACTTGGATGTTTGAAATGGAGGAATCCAGATCGGATGCAAGAATAATGGACGATGATGTAGGTGAATGAAATTGTATATCTTGGATGCACTTTTGGATTGAAAGAGAGTGTCGGTGTAAAAGTAAGAAAAAGCATTCTAATGGTTCCATGTAAAAAGAATGAATGATGCAAGATTGACTAAGCAGATATACCTATAATGCAAAATCGAAATGATGTAGGAGTCGAGGACGGCCATAACACACATTCCATGACCAAATAGAACGTGTTCTGCAGGAAGGTGTTGTTAGGAGCCACAAAAATCGACGCGCGTGCATGATAAGAGGAAAGTCAACGAAGCGAATGAGATGCGTCAGAATCGTGCCATATGCCGCTATGTTCTCTTTGCCTAGACTGCAAGGGATTTGGCGTGAAGTTATGTAGATCAAACATAGGTACACACAAGATTGGTGTAATAAAGTAGTTTCATATCCAATCACGCGATTTCCGTTCAACACTTCATGCTGCGTGCTTATCAAAATAAAAAATCTTTTATAATGAAATTTTGAATTTGAAAACCTCAGGGAAAAATCAATTTATACCTAAAGTTAATGTTTTTAATTGGCTCTATTTAAAAATCAATAAATTGTACTCACTGAACATAATTTTAGTAGCCGTGTTATCAGTTTCCTATAGGTAATTAAAAAATGGACTAACCAACACAAAAACAATTTTACAATTTGAAATTGTATGTAGTTCCTGAGATTGACACGATAAAACAAAGAAACTCTTCAGAAGCTAAGGCGCATACTACCTACCACTACAAAAATAGTACTCCGCTTCTATTGATCACAGCATGTTGAGGAATACATAGACTATCCGACCCAATCAGAATTTTAGAATTCGAACAAATAGTTTCTGAGATTAGCATGTTCAAACAAACAAACATTTTATTCAGATATTTTTTTTTAATTAGGTAATTCATCCAAACAGCAATTTTCAACTTTCGTGTGACATTCGGAACAAAAGATTTTATTGAATATAGCCTATAATTTATATAGAAAAACGTTGTCTTATCTCAGCCGGCAAATATACATTTAGTACTTTATAAACCTTGTTTGATAAATAAGTAAAATGTAAGGTAAATTTGATCAAACACTTAAGTTCCGTAGCCAGAGTTTGCTCATATATCATTAATCAGTAGAGGAAATTAGATTTAAAGTAAACATTCAAAGATAAGGCAAGCGTCGAAATGTAACTTAATAATAATTTTAGTTAGAATCATATTAAGTGTATAACTAAGTAACCATAACATAAAAGTCAACGAATTGAGTGAGCCGTGTAAGAATCGTACCTTATGGCTCTGTTCTCTCTGCCTACGCCACATGGGATTTGTCATGAAGTTATGTATGTAATTTATGTAAACATAACGTAATATTACTTTTCTACCCGAAGGTGTAGGCAGTGGCTGTTAAGCTTCGATTCACCGTTATGTTTACGTCCCAAATGGAGTAGGTGGCAAACCTTTTGCTAACCGGACACAAAGTTGTCATTCAATGATATTTATCACACATAACATTCGAAAAGCTTTTGGTGTGAGCCAGGATTCGAACCATGTTGATTTAGAAGCGAGGTGCTCGACCACTGGACCACCGAGACATTAATTGTATTTATATTGCTAGTAATAATTACTATATTAACAAGTCGTCGCCTGAACATTGGACCTTTTTTTGAGATAGCCTCTGTTGTGCCACAGACAAAGATCAATCAATATTTAAAAGTTAGAAATAAATAAATTATATAGTTTCGGAATCCATGGAGAGTAAATATTCTCACTCCATCATTTAAATATTTTTCATATTTTTTTAACGAACAAACAGATTGTTTTTATTAAATATAGATATAATATATTGCCTTACCAAGTATATAATAAAGTTGACGCAACTGAGATTTTTTTTTTGTGATGGCATACTTGTCCCCTATCAAACGTAGATCTAAAAGGCGCCATAATCAACAGTCTTAGAGGTAGTAGTAGGTCGTCTGTAATCACTATCAAGGGATTATAGCCCGCTCGTAAAAGCAACGAAAGAGTCCCACTTTACGACACATCTATACCATTATGAAGGAGGCTGTACGTCCAAGTGTTATACTAATTGAAGGTCGCAGACCTCAGTTCATCTCAGATATAGTCTCAGTAAAAAAAGTTGGTTTAATGTCTGGAGAGATGATGACAAAATAAATTAAAAATAACGTAGTTATTATACTTATAATCGAATGGTATATTTACAACCTCTAAATAAGTGAAGCAAGGTTTTTGTAATTTACTTTACTGCAATAGTAGATAATATGTTGACGTCATATTAGTATCATAGCGTCAGTGACACAGAAGTCTGGAAGTTTGGTACAAATATAAGTAATAGACTAGCATTATGGTTTAGTATTGAAAAGAAACGAGTTTTTTATAGTATAGGGGGGCAGCTAACGAGCAGCCTGATGGTGAGCAATAGACGCCGCCCATGGACACCTGAACTATGAGAGGGGAATGATATGGAATGGGTCGGAATTGGGATGGGAAGGGGAGCGGGACAGGGATTGGGCCTCCGGATACCTCTCTTACCGAGCGAAACGCGGTAAGAGCCACTTGCAGCGACCTGAGTGGCTTTACCAATGAGTTATAAAAAAAGAGTCCAATTTTGAATTCCAAAAAAGAGTTATAAAAAAGAGTCCAAATACGAAATATTCGTGTAACAAAAAAACATGAAATAAAATAATATAAAACCTAGGAAACATTTAAAATAACAGGAATTTGTTTCAAAATGAAGTGAACTATAAACTAAAAATCGGAAAGTGAAACAAGCCGGATAAAATTTGCTCGGCTTTATTCCGTTACCAATTTTCCGCGTGACAAAGTAAACTCTCTTTGCTGACTTTGTCCACCGCTAGACAAAACAAACTTCATATCATTTCATCCTAAAGTTATCACCAATTAGTTATTGGTGAGTAGGTACACTTGAATCAAATACGTGCTTAAACATGTATACATTTTGTTCTTAAAGATTGCGACTTTTATAATGTTTATATAGCATTACAAACGATACAGTCAACAGTCAACAGTCTCGGTGGCGCAGTGGTCGAGCACACGGTTTCTGATCCAGAGGTCCGGGTTCGATTCCAGACACGGGCTAACACCAATTACTTTTCGAAATTGTTATGTGTGTGTGTACTGTTCGAAGTTATGTGTGATAAATATCGATGACTGAAAAACTTTGTGCCCGGTATGGCAATAGGTTCGCCACCTATTCCATTTGGGACGTAAACATAACGGCGAGACGAGGCTTAACAGCCGCTGCCTACACCTTCGGGTAACAAAAGGCGTGAAGTTATGTTACAGACGATATGTTAAGGTATTTATTTTTTATTTGATATGTTAATATATGTTAAGTCGAAAGTTATATAGTACATATTAAGGCGAGTTCAGACTGAACTATCTTTAAAAATCTTTTCGAAAATCAAATAACTTCCTACATAATTGAGATTTAAATAAAAATTCTTATCGGAAACAAAATGTCGGAAAAAAAACAACTTATTCGTATCTGTGCTTTGGATTTTTAATAACTGGCTTATGAATCAAGAAGTCTAGATTTCAAAACCTGGCCATAACAGGCTCTTCTCAGAAATATATTCTGAAGTTATACATAGTAATGTATAGCGGAAACATTAGGCATAACTGTCACTAACAACATGAAGTGCAAAGAGTGCAGCGTGAAGAGCAAAAAGCGTCAAAATGTTGCAAAGCAAATGTTCAAAATAGAAAATTTAAAGCCAAAAATAATTTATCTTAATAAATGTGTTAATAATATTATTGAATGTGTGTCTTGGCCGTCCTCGACTCCTACATCCATCCGCTTTTGCATTGTATATCTGCTTAGTCAGTCTTGCATCAACCATTCTTTCTACATGTCCGAACCATCAGAGCATGCCCTCTCTTTCAAACCAACTTCCTTCCTTACAACCTTGTTGTCTACGCGGTCAGCGAGAGTCACTCCGCAGATTTTGCGTAGTGCCCTCATTTCTACCGCGTTTATTCTACTTTCATGCACACTCTGCCATACCCAGCTCTCGCTTCCATAAGTTAGCGTTGGGATCAGGACTGCATTGTGGATTGCTAGCTGGGCTTTTCTGCTAATGTTTTTTGCGCCCAGGAATCTGCCCAACGCTCCATTTATGCTATTGCCTATCGCCACTCGTCTTTCTACATCCGCGGTGTACCTTCCATCTCTGCTAAAAGTGCATCCAAGATATACAATTTCATTCACCTGTTCCAGCACTACATCATCAACCATTATTATTAATATAATTATAATATAATATTATTCATGGCTAAAATGAAAATATGTACAGATTTATTTATCAAACGAGTTACATAACTCGTAGTTAATGACCATTATAACGCTATTACCTGCTCCGGAAACCTGTTTATCATCGCTTGGTATTTGAATTAATGTAAATTAGATGTTACGTTAAGGGTGCCCACCCTTACCTAAATATTACCCTTACTCGATCATATTTTCCAGGCAGATCAGTGAGTGCTGAGTTGTAGCTACATCAGCGGAGATATTTAAACGACAACCTTCCATATGTTATAATTAAAACGTTAAGGCTAGCGATAAATTGAATATTATGGTAAATATGATTTCCCTTCTGCTACTTTACGTTTTTATTGCTTGAAGGTATAGGCAGCAACAACTAGGCCTATAGCAACTAGTACAAGACATTTAACCTTCGAAAATATTTCAAGAATTTCACTGACAATCGTGATGCTGAATCGGTTTATATTTTATTATGTAAAAATACGTACATACTTCTTTTTATAAGATCTATAATAAACTCTATAAAATAATTATTAGGGCTTTCCATATCTAGTTATATATATCTGACACCTTGCCTAGAGAAAATCTCAATGAGATTGAGAGTCTTTCATTGGATATTATTCAATATGTTCCCAAGAACGTTTGATTCTAACATTCCATTACCATTCTATAGTTCATATAATATAATACGTCTTCGAAAATCACATATATTAATATATGTTCTACTCACAATAAATCATTTTTTTTATGTTCCAATAAGGAAAACAAGCCCCAATTCTCGAGTCCCGAGTAAAACGATGGTATTTTTTCCACTTTTTTTTCTTAAACAATCAATATAATAAAAGTTGGTACACAAAAGAAAAATCCTTTAGAAGAATTCCCAAGATGATTATAGGTATGTATACTTATATATCCCAGTATGGACTCCCTTGCCCATATTTCAAAAAGTTTCTTTTACAAAGATTTTTAAGCGAAAGTTACTTCTACACGAAGTCAAAATTCTCTTTGGCTGCGTTGGTTCATTGAGCTGTATCAAATTTAAGTTGATTTTTCATAAAAAATAATTTTAAGACTAAGAAATTGGATGATGCAAGATTGACTAAGCAGATGTACAATGTTTTGCATTGTATGTCTGCTTAGTCAATTATTGCTCTTTTCATGCACGCGCGTCAAAAATTGACGCGCGTGCATGAAAAGAGTTATGAAAGTCAATGAAGCGAGTGAGGTGTGTAAGAATCGTGCCTTATGGCATTCTGTTCTCTCTACCTACCCTGCAAGGGATTTGCTATAAAGTTATGTATGTCAAATTATCTTATTCAGGATCGATTCAGTTTCGAAGGTCCTGACAGAGTTTTTATGTTACTAAAATAAAGTACACCTTGATGTATACTGTAGTTTAATTCTTTAATTCGCCCATCGTCTCAGACTGTTTAAAATTGAATTTAATTTTGTAATCATTTTCAAGCAACATAATTGTTGGAGCCCTTAAAAGATGAAAAGAAATAAGGATTACGTGGAACGATCTCAAGTAAAAAAAGAAAACCTTTGAAAGGGCATTAATCTACACAAGAGTCCATTCCAGATTTGTAAGTAGTCTGTTTGAGTTTGTAGAAAGATGGTAGCCATTTGTTAAGCTCGATAGATCAGAGGCCCGCTCGAGTGCTTCACGCTTGTACGGCCCATCTACTTCAATATGATAAGGGGGTAATCGCTCCTATCCAGGTCAGCGAGCAAGTGTAATTTTAGAGTGAAGTCAATCTATACGCTAAACGTGAAGTATATTAAATGCATTACATATTTCAAGCAATTTTTATATCACCGGGAAATATCAACTTGTAAATATTAAAAAATGTCTGCTATATACATTGGTCTCTGTGGTCCAGCCTCTGCACCCCGCTTGTGAATCCAGAAGTGTCGGAAACGAATCCTGACTCACACCAATGACTTTTCGAAATTGTTTTCGGAAGTTATGTGTCATAAATATCGATGACTGAAAACTTTGTGCCCGGTATGGCAATAGGTCCAGGTAAATTAGTAGATTTTTTGGCGCACTTAACACTCCTTTACAAAATCTGACGCGGTCGAGTTATTCTAGTCTACACAACGGTTTTTTTACATATTTTTAAAGCTATAACTGCTTACTCAACCAATGAAAAGGTATGTATGGTATGTATTTTGCTACCCAAAATGTCTAAACGTTCAAATAAATTCCCATTTAGTATTATGGGCTCCTCTACCATAACAGAACGACTGTCAATGTCAAAGCAGTACTACTGTACATAGTTACATAACTATAACTTCACGCCCTCCGAAGGTCTAGGCAGCGGTTGTTAAGCCTCGTATCGCCGTTATATTTACGTCCCAAATGGAATAGGTGGCCGGACATATTTATTTATCACACATAAGGCCGCCCTTTGTACTGCTATATGAATAAGGTTTTTACTATGTAGCTTATTTTTTCTCTTGTATGCAATATAGTATAAATAAATAAATAACTTTCAAAAATAATTCCAATAAATCATTGGTACGAGCCCGGAATCGAGTAAACGAATCAGGAGCGAGGAGCTCGACCACTGTCCCTCAAATGATAATATAATTACAGGTGGCTATTAGATAGTTCTAAAGTCACAAACTGATAGGAGGACTTAATTACCATCAGACTAACATTATATGAATTCAATTTCAAAAAACAACAACATTTCAAGCCATATTAGTGATGAATAAACCAACAAATAAACGTTGATTACTTTATTACTGAATTTTCAACATTAATATAATCAAAACTATCCACTATCCCTAACTACAAATTTGATTATTTTAGGGCTCCATCAAATATTTCGCTTCCTGAAAGGGAACCAACCGTAGCTAAAATAGTTAGAGATTCGTTGCTCCAAAGTAAAACTTATTCCACAGAGACTGTTATATTTCGAATATAATTAGACCACACATTAAATTCTCTTTATAATTTAATATTTAACTACAGTTGCAATTAAAGAACAAAATATATTCTTTTTATAATAATAACAATAATAAATTTATTGATCATCAACCACATGACAAATTAGTTCATTTGATCGAGGTCACCTTTTAAGCAGCAATTGCCTGTGCCAGGTGACCACGCTCTTCCATAGCTGTAAGGTATAAGGTGTGTGTGTGTGTGTGTGTGTGTGTGTGCGTGTGTGCGTGCGCGTGTGCGTATGCTTGTGTGTGTTATGCGTGTGCTTGTGTGTTCATGTGTGTGTTATGGGTGTGTGCGTTTGTGTGTGTGTTTGTGTGTGTGTTTGTGTGTGTGTATGTGGAGCGTGGTGGGTCAAGCATGGGTGTTTTGTGTTTTTATTTCTTTTTTATCGAAAAATGATAAAAAGATCATTTTTCCATTATTTTTTTACAGTGCTTGTTGTAATAAGGCCTCTACTCTCTTGTAATCCAATAATGACAGGAATCTTGTTATTATTTTCTTAATTTCTCTTGATGTTTTAGAATGTATTTTCGTGATGTTATTTATTTTATTATATAAGTACCCAGAGCGGTATGTGTATTGCAAACGCAGTTTTTGCATAGGAAGGAGCAATACCAAGTTTCCTCCTTCTAACAATTGATTTAGCAAAATAGGGTGTAGATTTGTGTTTTTTAGTACTGACAGTAGAATATATAGTGTCGCGTTAATGCAGGTAACGCACTGAAATACTGCATTGGAGCGACATCTCACGATATAATACGATATTACGACAAAATCATCAATGGAAGCAACCTAGTAGCGACATTTATGGATTTTATTTGTAACGACGGTGAAGCCGTAGGTGCGTCTTCGTTAACAATCAAATTAGAACTAATTAAATTCAATAATATTATAAAACATATATTAAACCTAAGTAATAAATAAACTAGTAAATTGAAATCCTAGTATGAGGAATAATTCCAAAAGCCTATGACTCACTCCCACTCCGGAATCCAAATGACAGATCGTACGGTTAGATTTCGAAATATACTAGGTACTTTCTCTTTGACGCCGTCGCCTTGCGAACACCTCATAAGCACGCTGCCGACGGCAAAGAAAATTCTAGACTTGATAGCTTGATCTCCGACATTAAGCTGTTATTCAACCCTTAAGGGTGAGTTGTCACTGTTAACTAATTGTAGCATAGTGTTATAATGATAGAAGTGTAACTGTTCTCGGTTCCGAGCGTGCGATGAAACCGTATGGTCAAAGGTCGCCAACGGATCGAGCGAACAGAGTGTAATTCTGGTGCCTTGTGGCATTCCAGGGTCCTAGTGCAGGGTCTACACCCTGATGTCTACCAGCTCCTACTGCAGGGTCTACACCCTGACGTCTACCAGCTTCTACTGCAGGGTCTACACCCTGAAGTCTACCAGCTTCTACTGCAAGGTCTAGAGGCCAGCCAACCTCAATTCGGAGGGACCGTAACAGAGCTGACCGGACTAGGCCCTGCCTCGCTACTGCCAGCCCTAAGGCCAGTGACCCTCGTTAGTAACCGACTTAGTGGGAGGAAGCAGACTTACCCTTTAACTACGACCTACTCCCTGAGATTACTTAAACTTTAATTCACTCTTGCTGTATTCTTCTTTCTTTCCTCTTTCTCATCTTTGTTACCTAATACTTACTATTATCTAATACCAATCTGTAACTGAGAGACCACTATTCTTGTTATTATATATCTAACCCTATCCCCCCGTAACAATAGCTTTATAATTTTAAAAGTAATTCATTGTAATTAAATGAAATATATCAAGAAGATAGATTGAATGCAAAATAAAGTGTCAGATGTAGAAATATTAATTAGAATTTCGAAATGAAAAAACATCAGTATGATTATCTCAATAGCTACAAAAATACCGTTTAAACATTATAGCACCCTCGAGTAGAATAAATATCGCAAATCAAAATTAATATCTCTTTTGTTTCCCGATAGATTTCATATATGTTTTATTTTTGATTTAATCTTCATCAGGACCAGTAATGATTTATACAAAGAAAAGTCCCTGGACATAAAGTCAAATTGCTGTTAAAACATTTAAAACTTGTGTCGATAATCTGAAATCTAGTGTGTCATAATCATCCTTGTCTATATCTTCGAGTATTAACGGTGTAAAGTTACCTTTACGGAATGGTCTTAAAATAATATAACATGACATAATTTCATGCCTTTATCTCCCCGAAGGTGTAGGCAGTAGCTGTTAAGCCTCGACTCGCTGTCATGTCCCAAATGGCTAACCAATTGCCATGCCGGGCACAAAGTTTTCAGTCATCGATATGTATCACACATAACTATCGAAAGTAATTTTGAAAAGTCATCGATGTGAGCCAGGATTCGAACCCACGATCTCATGAATCAGAAGCAGGGTGCTCGACCACAAAATATCAGTTACTATTTTAAATGAGTACTTATTATTTTCTATGAAATATTTCTGTGTAACAAACATTTCCGCTATATTCAGGTAAAGTTTTATTTTATTACTAATGTTTTGACACAAATTTTAATATAGTGGTTTCACTAATTCACAATAAATAATAATTTTAGAAAAAACTTTTAAACGTGCCCCCTAATGGATATATAAAGTTTATACATTAAATGTCATTATCGTAAAACTATGAGTGAACATTTTAATAAATCTTGCTACAAATCAAATGAAAAAAAGTGTTTGAAATTATATATATTTTTTTATGGGATAAGAGGGGTAACGAGTAAGCGTGTCACCTGATGGTAAGCAACCTGCGCCGCCCGTGGACACCACCAACACATACAGTGTTACCCTTGCGTTGCCGTCTTTAAGGGAGCAGGATGGGAAAGGATGGGGAATAGGGGTGGGCCTCCGGGTACCTCTCTCACCGAACGAAACGCGGCATGAGCCACTTTACGTCGATCTTCTGAGAGGTCGTGGTATTTCACCGGTCGAGCCGACCCATTCATGCAGCGAACTGCTTGGCTCTACCACTGTTAAGTTTTTTGTTTAACTAAAGATATTATTTTTTAGGAGTCTGTATATGATTTTAAAAATATGTCTTACGTAATAATATACCTACTCTCTTAACGTTATCGACAAATGAACAAAAATAAAAGAATTCTCAGAATAAAATAATATTTATCTTTCATTTGTAAGTTAACGCCCTAAAAGGTGGAAAAAGCAATAGGAAGATAGGAAGGTGTAGGCAGCGGTAGTCACACCTCGACTCACCGAATTTTCAGGATCCAAATGATAACGAAACTGAAATGCTACAGCACAATAGATTCGATAAGGCTTTGTTTCATTTTATTTTAAATACATTACAATAGCGATATTTTTATCGGCTTCTCAGAAATATCTTAAAAATATTTCTTTCTAAGATTTTGGCGAATCTCACTCATTGATTAAAACAACTTTTAGGATTATATCGCGTTTATTTATTATTTATTTATATTTATTTCCCGACGTTTCGAACTCTTTACAGAAATCATTTTCACGAGTGATGAACAAAAAGATGGTAGTTGTTCAAAAGCTACTTTCATTGATACAGAGAGCACCCACTTTTTGGAAATAAAAATCAAAAAGTTGATGTCAAAAATATGATTTTTACTATTGGTAACCCACATCAGACCACGAGAACAAAAGTTAAATACTTATTTATAAGATGCATTCATATATCCTGCTTCTAAAAATGATCTCTGTAAAGAGTTCGAAACGTCGGGAAATAAATATAAATAAATAATAAATAAACGCGATATAATCCTAAAAGTTGTTTTAATCAATATCTTAAAATATAATTGCTTTCTAAGTACATTGTCACTTGAAATGAATATAACATAACATAACTTCACGCCTTTTGTTACCCGAAGGTGTAGGCAGCGGCTGTTAAGCCTCGTCTCGCCGTTATGTTTACGTCCCAAAGGAATAGGTGGCGAACCTATTGCCATACCGGGCACAAAGTTTTTCAGTCATCGATATTTATCACACATAACTTCCGAAAACAACTTTAAAGTCATTGGTGTGAGCCAGTGTCTGCAATCGAACCCGGACCTCTGGATCAGAAGCCGTGTGCTCGACCACTGCGCCACCGAGACTTAAAATGAAGTGAATATAATTAAAATATAAATACAATTCATAGTTTTAATTTACTAATATAACTAAAGAATATTCAAAACCATGAAGGGGCCTACAGATTTAATCAGTAAACGAGAATCACAAATACATGCACACATAACTTCGCGCCAAGTCTCGGGGAGGCTGAGAGAACACATAGCCATCAGGCACGATTCTTACACGCCTCACTACTTTGACCTTTTTAAATCTTGTCATACACGCTCGTTGGTTTTCAAGGCTCATCAGGGGCCATAAAAACCTATCACCTCCATCAAGGACCCGTTCAATTTGATCGTAGAAAGTGATGTCATGGCTGTCCTCGACTCCTACTTCCCTCCGCTTTTGCATTGTATATCTGCGATGATTATCATTGATTATCATAACTAAATTAGATGTCAGACATCGCTGGTATTGTCTAAGATTCGAAGTCAGAATACGAGAAGCATCTCTTGAGTAATTAGTGTCTGCTTAATTCAGTCTAGTTTAGGTGCGTAGAGATATTGAGATTACTCGTTTATTAGTATTCAATTCAAAAATTAAATTCATTTATATGATATAAATTTAAAACATTAAAAACATATTTACTTTCCTCAATAAAAACTAAGGCTTACTTAAATCTTTATAATATAATCTTTTATGAAAACATACCAAAAATGTGATGTTGTTGTCCCTTATGAAGAATAATATGGCGTCGTATATTTTCTGTATTAAGTTACGTCTTTTACGGTTCGTCGCAATATTGAACAATGAATCATGTCTTACCTAACTGATTGAATCTGGACACAGAGCACAATCAACTTTATGTACAGTAAGATATATTTTTGCAAAATGTAATATTATCATCATCATCATTTAGCCTGTTGCAGTCCACTGCTGGACATAGGCCTCTCTCAATGTGCGCCACAACATCCGATTCCCTACCTTCCGCATCCAGTCTTTTCCAGCAGCCCTTCTGAGGTCATCTGACCATCGGGCTGGTGGGCGTCCTACACTACGCTTACCAAGTCGCGGTCTCCACTCTATGACCTTCTTGCTCCATCTACCATCGGTCCTTCGACAGATGTGGCCAGCCCATTGCCACTTCAGCGAGCTTATCCTACAAGCTATGTCGGTTCTCTGTCGGATATACTCATTCCTGAGTCTATCTTTGAGAGATACCCCGAGCATAGCTCGCTCCATAGCTCTGGACTAGCCCCACCGTAAGTGTCCACGTTTCGGCACCCTAGGTCATTACTGGTAGGCCGCACTGGTCAAAGACTTTGGTTTTCAGGCATTGCAGTAATGAAGTATAAATTATAATAAATATGTTTTATATTATCATAACATTGAAAGCAACCTCTCAGAATATCGACGTAAAGTGGCTCCAGCCACGTTTCGCTCGGTGAGATAGGTATCCCGAGGCCCAACCCCTTTCCCCGTCTCCTTCCAATCCCACTTCTGACCCCTTCCATATCCCATTGTGAGGGATGGCAACGCAATTGTAACACTATTTGTGTTCAAGTGTCCATTAGCGACGATTGTTGCTTACCATCAGGTGACACGCCTGCTAGTTTGCCCCCCAATACCATAAAAAACACGTGAAAATATAGTATGAAATAGGCACTAGAACATAATATACGAGCATACACAAAAACCGCACCTTCTCATTTCATTCGTATTTTACCGCGTTTTTACTTTATATATAGAACATAAAAGTCAATGGCGCCGTTCCCTAAACAATTATGGTAACCTTAGTACCTATTAAATGGTTTCGCATTACTGAACATTCAAATAGTTTATTATTTGACGAACAAACCAGAAAAATATCTTCTTTCAAGGAAAAAGCAAGGAAAAATGTTCATGGAAAAATATTCATGTGTCTATATGAGGAATATTTTATATGGCTTTGTGTTTGAACACCATTTGCTTCTGCAAATATATTTGGGGAACTAAATACATTATCTCCATGGTTGCTATGCTTATACAGTATATGCATTTTAAAAATGTCTCTTCTATGTGATGGTAGCGTCGCATCGCTCGCAAAAACAACATAAAACTAACTGAACTTAAAAAAAAGTTGTGGGTTATATTTCTACAAAATGAGTTAATAACATTATAACAACTTGTTATGGATTATATCGCGTTTATTTAGAACATTTACGTTCATTTATTGCCTGACGTTTCGAACTCTTTACTCAGATCATTTTCAAACATCGGGAATTCTTTGACATCAACTTGCTATGTAAACCCAACTACCCACCTCCATTTGATTCATATAGCTTGTGATTACTAACATCTTTACGCATTGTTTTGTGTTCATTGACTTTTTCTAATTGTTTTTGTTTTTGCTAATTGATTAATCAATCATTTAGTTTACATTGAGATTTATTCATATTTACATAGTTTTTTTAGTATTTAATCTGATTAAATAATGTAAAAATATTCATATGCCATTAATGGCAGATTTTGGCGAAACAAAATGTAAATTGTGATCTTGTATTGATAACCCAAAATGTAATCTATCAATCAATCAATAAATCTAATCTAATATATATATATATATATATATATAAGAGATTTCCACCTATATATTGACTCATCACGATATCTCCGGAACCATAAGGCGTAGCGACTTGAAATTTGGTAGGATTATTCCTTTCGCCGAGTAGAGGTCAGCTAAGAACGGATTTTACGAAATTCCACCCACAAGGGGGGTTGCGGGGGTGTTAACAATGGAAAATTCCCATTTTTAACCTATAGCTGCTATCGATTTCAAATTTGTCGAAGATATTGCAGTATTAACATAGCGGGGCAGCAGTTATTACTTTTGATGCGAAACAGAGTTCGCCGGGTCAGCTAGTGAATAAATAAATGATTGATTCATTGATTGTCTATTTTCTAGCGCATAAATGTGAAGTTGAAAATATGCCTATTTAACTTCTCTGTGAAATTTTAATTTAAAAATACAGGCATGTCTTTTTAAATTAAAATTTCACAAAGAAGTTTTCACATCAAAGGATGTAAAAAAAAAATGTAGGTGCATAGAGTAATGAAATTTGAAGTAATCGTATTTTTATGCACATACTCGTATATGCAAATTAAAAAATTTAGAATCTTAGAAATTTCTAAGTTTACTTACATTTATAGTAAAAAAAATATTTGTTCTATCTACTTGGCGGGTTCTTATAAATACTTTTGTACGCTTTTGAGTCAGTTATTTAATGATTGCATGTTCACGTAAGTAAACAAGCATACGAGGCATTAATACAAGTACCAACTGCTGATCAAGGTTAACGGTTTGACCGATTCACATTTATTTTGTGTGCATATCGGGTAGTTCTGAGAATAACACAACATTTATTTTTCATCCCCATAAATGAGAACGATAGTCCAACCCTATTCTTTTAAGTTCCTGAGAAACTTTTGCTTTTTATTTTTTCATAAAACGGCACACAAAAATACATACAATCCTAAATTTTCACCTTTCTACAGTCAACCCCCATTTTTATTTGTTGATGAAAAACTTTTGCTGGGTCGGCTTGTATAATATAATATTGAAGTGTTAACTACGATGGCGGCATCTATACAGTACTTACGAACAACCTTTGGTTTCATAACTCATTCAAAATACTACCCTACGCAGTGATTAGTAAACAGCCGTGCCAATCACGTATGCCGAAAGTTTCCGAACTAGTATCAATCGGTTACCCAACGGTAACAAATTAGGATTCGCAGTTGTATAGAGACGCACTTCTGGTGAGTGCAACGAGGTGGATGGAGAACCCGAAGCAGACCGAAGTTGCTCATTGCAGGTGCATAGGGAGTAAAGTATTGCGTAGAAATGCGTCAGTAACTACCCGTATCTTAATAATGCACACTGCCATATTTTACAATAATAATTCTTCAGATTGTTTAAAATTTCTTTATCAAATTATTTGGAAGCTATACCAGAGTATGGTGGTCATTCAATACCGCCCCAATACCATCCAATACCCGGCAGTTGTAACACACACATATTCACACGATCTCTATTTCCGACATATGGATAACATCAGGTCAAATTCCTTAGTGGATTCTGAGGACACATATGGAAAAAGGTACTATACTCTAGAGCTGTGTTTATATGGCATAAGAAACGCTAAAAAATACATAGACACATACATAAGTTTACGCCAAATCCCTTGCGGGGTAGGCAGAAAGAACGGAAAACGAAAAAATAAAAAGTAAGTATTCATCCAATCAAAAAATACTTATCCGTAAACATTTAATTTATTAGCACGAATAAAGGTATTATTACAAGACAACAAGTATTTACATTTGATTACGCAATAAAATACATAACTTTTGATTGCACTCAGATAATTGCCGTTCTGATTGGTACATCGACTGTTACGACATGGCGGATCGTCGTAATAATAAAACTTTATCACTGTTTATATGTTCTACCTTTTATTCACGATTCAAGTATTCCTCAATCGGATTACCATGAATTCGTCTTCTTTGGAATAACACATAGTGTACTTACTAGTAATAATAGATACTTATTTTATGGTTTTATTAGGTGATAATATGAAGGAGATTGAACAAGAAGAAAACCCCAAGTTAAATCTAAAGACTCGACTAAGTCTTGTTTGAAGACTCAACTTAGTCTTTATATAAATAACAGACTTAATCTCTATTTGACAGGCTCGACTTAGTCTTTATATAAATACCAGACTTAATCTCTAGTCGACTTACTGGACTTAGTCTTTAGTCTAAATACTAGACTTAGTCTTTAGTCCAAAGACTAAAATCAGAAATTTTCAAATAACGTGTATTTCCTCACTCAAACACATCTAAAGATATGTGTGAGAGAAACAATACACGTAATTTGAAAAGTTCTTCAGAACCTTTTTCAAAGTTCTTCATAAAGGGTTTTGTATAATAACACCTTCAGGAGTATTATACTCGACATTTTTTCTATTCCCTGTGTACTTATATAACAGGACTTTGTAAGTAAGTAATTGAAACTATTAAATCACCATTAGAAGATGTCAGTCAGATACTCTGAGAGATCCAGTGTGTGGGCAGATAAGTCAGGATAACAAAGATTTACATGAAACGTATGTCTGATGTTATTTACTGAAAGGCTTGATAGGTTCAAAATTAAACGTTACAAATACTATTTCTCTTACTATTATTAGTTGGTCTTAAAATGTTTATTTACCTAGGTATATGATGCATAAAAGTAAATGAACATAACATACACATAACTTCACGCCTTTTGTTACCCGAAGGTGTAGGCAATGGCTGTTAAGCCTCGTCTCGCCGTTATGTTTACGTCCCAAATGGAATAGGTGGCGAACCTATTGCCATACTGGGCACAAAGTTTTTCAGTCATCGATATTTATCACACATAACTTCGAAAACAATTTCGAAAAGTCGTTGGTGTGAGCCAGTGTCTGGAATCGAACCCGGACCTCTGGATCAGAAGCCGTGTGCTCGACCACTGCGCCACCGAGACTATTGAAAGTAAATGAAAATCTACGCATAATTGATACCTAAATCGAGAAAATAAATATATAATATTTCATATCGCCATCATAACCTAATTACGACAGGTGATGTTTAGAGCCTCAAAAAGGAAGATCGAATATGACTTCAGTTATTAAAGTCGAAGAAACAAATGAAGTGCATAAAACAATATGTTACTCTAGATGAATGCAGCTATCCAGTGATGAAAGAATTTTTGAAATCCGTCCAGTAGTTTATGAGTTTATTCGTTACATACACATCTTTCCTCTTTATAATAATAGTAAAGAAATATTTAACATTAATTATATTAGTGTTAATGAAATATTATAGTTTGTAATACCCACAACAAAAACACCTTGGGAAATAACACATTATACATAAAATAATAATAAATTTCTAAAGTTACTTGTTTTCATTTGTATAGTAGGTATGTATATAGTTTACTTTAACAAAATATACGATAATGATCCCGTAGAGTACTCTTAACTCTTACTATGGATATAACACTTAAATAGGGTTCGCTAACTTTTTGAAGAAAAAAACATGTATTTCAATTTTCTGCGTAAAAACACTTACATATTTGTACTTTATTTCCCTTCCCAAGATGTCTTTGGACAAATGGATCACCTGATGGATAAATGGATCACCTGATGGTAAGCAACTTCTCACTGCCCACGAACACCAGGGTGTGTTGCAAGCCTTTAAAGGAATAGGAGGGGAAAGGGAATTGGGCCTCTGGATACCTCGCTTACCGAACGAAACGCAGCACGAGCCACTTAACGTAGATATTCCGAGAGGTCGTGGCGTTACACTGGTCGAACTGGCCCATTCATACAGCAGACTGCGTGGCATTACCATTGTTTAAGACTTTTAAATAACCCGCATTACATGCGACAATACCTGAATATATTTTAATTATATAACTAACTAATCATTACCACGCATTACAACATAGATAGGCATTTAACCAGCGGTAAGAAAGGGGTGTTATGGAATCCAATTTAGTTATAATTATATGCCGTAACCATTACTACCCTAAACCCGTGTCAGTCGTCTAAATGGGGACATAACAGTCCAGTTACTATCTGATATACATAGATAACTGTACACCATTTATTGTTAGTACAGTATCATAACCAGAACTATGATTTAGGTAATAAACTATATAATAATATCTTAATTAAAACTACCGGCTGCAGCCATAGCTGCAGCCGGTAGTTTCGAGTAGTAGGTCGAGGATTCGATTCCCACCCGAACACAAATATTTGTGACAAACATGAATATTTGTGTGGCGTCTGGGTGTTTTTCTATATATTATAAGTATGTATTTACAAAAGATTAAGATTAAGATTTGCTTAGCTTGGATCGAGAGGGCGCTGTATGCAAAAAAAAATTCGACCAAATACAAGTCGATTCTTTGATTGCTGTTAATTACTTTTTTATTATGACAAAAATTTAAAACAAATTAAATGTCTTAGTAAGTTTCATAGTGTCACACACACAACTTCACGCCTTTTTCTACCCGAAGGTGAAGTGAAGGACAGTGGCTGTTAGGCCCCGACTCGCCATTATGTATATGTCCCAAATGGAACAAAGTTTTTTCCGCAAAGACGTGGTACGAAGACAGCAACTCTTTGATCGTTAACAAAAGGGTTAAAACTGTTTCAAATTGGGTTAAATTTCAAAAATTAATTAAGTCGCTAAATTCCCTGGCTGAGTAAAAATCTTAATGAAACTATGCGTAGTTTATGAAAACAAAGATAATAAAATTCTGATTCCCTTTATTATTATTGTTCTGATATTCAAACCTCGGGATCAATTTCTGGCAGAATGTTGCGGCACGATTCCTTTATATAGCCTTATAGGGCTGGAGCATTTATTATTGCTTTGTTACTGGATATAGCACGCTTTGAATTGGAAGAGAATCTAATATTCTAGTTTCCGACAGTAAGAGAATTGCTAAAAAGTTCATACGAAATTCCGTTTGTGACATATGATATCGTTATTTTTTGGCTTTTTTTAATACTCTGATAGATGATAAGTAATGAATCTTTGTTGAGCTTACGAGGAACTTTATTTAACCCATTGAGTGCCAACTACGAGATATCTCGTAGTAAGCGTTTGTATCAAAACTGCCAGCTACGAGATATCTCGTAGTGCGTGCTGCAATTTTAGATTAATTACAAATGGCCATTTAAGTTAAAAATATTATTAAAAAGTGTATAAAATATATTTATGGAGTTAAAAAACTAATTAATTTTTAGGTTTTATTATAAACTAGCTGACCACGCGATTATTTCGCGTCAAAAGTATTTTTTTCAGCGTTTAAAATTAAAGTGGAAAATTCAAAAAATCTCGAAAATTATCCCTTTTTATTTTCTACTTACTTACTAGATGAATTTCACACAAAAACCACCCCATTGATCCCTTCTCTGTATTAAAACAAATCGTACCAAAATCCGTTTCGTAGTTTCAAAGGTATAAGCATACAGATGGACAGACAGCGGAAAGCGACTTTATTATACTATGTAATGATAATGAAGTTCCAATTTTAGCATCTTCTACGGTAATCACAATTTTTTTTACGGGATTAGAGGACAAATGAGCAGGTGTGTTACCTGATGGTAAGTGACCAGCGCCGCCCATGGACACCTACAACACATATAGTAATACAGTTGCTTTGTCGACCTTTAAGAAAGTAGGGTGTGAAAGGATAGGGAAGGGGGGTAGGACTCCGGGTACCTCTCTCACCGAAGGCATCGCAGCATGAGCGTCATTCGTCAATCTTCTAAGAGGTCGTGTTATTTCACCGGTTGAGCATTCATGCAGCGAACTGCTCGACTCTACCACCATCTACTAATGCTATCAATGTATGCTTTGGTAGAAACAGAATTTCATTACAATAATTATATCTAATATATAAAATTCTCGTGTCACATACATATAAATAAAATTGAAGCGTCCGTTTGTAATATTGAAGTAAGTGCTTTCTACTACATTGATATGAATATACGAGTATATACTGTACAAAACGGGTAATAATAAAATAATTTCAATTTGATAAATATAATTGACATAACTTTGGGTCAATTTAAATTGACTATAATTTTCATTCTGTTACACAATGTCAGGTGATGATGTAATTGCTTCCTCTAGTTTGCTTAGTTAGAATGATCTTGTGTAGTAAAGTGACTATACTGATAGATTATACACTTTTGGAATGTGTGTAAATTACTTAACATAACATAACTTCACGCCTTTGTTACCCGAAGGTGTAGGCATCGGCTGTTACGCCTCGTCTCGCTGTTATGTTTACGTCCCAAATGGAATAAGTGGCGAACCTATTGTCATACAAGGCACAAAGTTTTCAGCATCGATATTTATCACACGTAATTTCCGAAAACAATTTTGAAAAGTTATTGGTGTGAGCTAGTGCCAGGATTCGAACCCGCGACCTCTTGATTCAGAAACCGTGTGCTACCACTGGACTACCGAGACTGTTTAAACGTGTAACTTTTTAAGTGTGTAAATGAACTTCTAAAAAATTCACTAAACTATTATCAACTGACAGAACAGAAGGTATCTCCACTATTCACTTTCAATTGAATAAATTTGAATACATTACTGAATTTTGTAATGAGTTGAGTGCTATGTTGCCAAATTAGTTACTCAAATTCCAGAATACAAGAAAATGAAATTTCGTCATCAATTTGGCCATCATTAGTCTAAAGTTATTAATCGACAGGTACGTGAATGAATACACGAGATTTAATAAAAACCAACAATACTGCAGTAAAATTAAACTCTTCAATATCATTACATAGTATTAAATAAAGTCGCTTTCCGCTGTCTGTCCCCTTATATGCCTATATCTTTGAAACTACGCCATGGATGTTAATGCGGTTTTTTTAATAGATAGAGGGTAGTTTTTATCTATAATTCATGTATGATGTAGGAAATAAAAGGTGATATCCAAAATTTACTTATTTATTACTTCTGATGCGAAACAAAGTTCGCCGGGTCTATCTTAAGATAAAATCAATTGGCTATCACAGGATAAAAGAGAAAAAAAAATACTAAATATACTGAAGTATAGTAAGGTGACATTCCAATTCTACATTGCATAGTTGAATAAAGATGCATTTCAAATACACTCAATTATGTTGAGTGAATTGACATTGCCCGATCTTATTCTTTTGTATGACCTGGACTTTACAGATATTACATACATACACATAACTTCACACCTTTATTACCCGAAGGTGTAGGCAGCGGCTTTTAATCCTCGTCTGTCCGTAATGCGTACGTTTTCAGTTCATCAACACAATTGATATATAGCTCAATAATGAATTGTGAAATGTCAGGCTGATATATTTACAACATTGAATTGCTGTCCGTTGAAGCCAGAACATTATTGTTCCCGGAGTTTCATTAAAAGGATTTTATTAAAACTTTTTTTTAAAGTCATAACATTCCTTTGTACTGTATTGTAAATGTATTATGCGATAAGTATACTCTACTTCCTACAACATGAAATACGTACAAATATAATTGGATTTTTTTAAAATTTTATTTCTATCTTCAGTAATAAATTACTCAAATGTCAATTGGATCTCATAGATATTAGACTTTTAAGGCCAATAATAATATCTAGTCAATATTTACTGACAGACCACAAACCACAAATTAGGTCATTGAAGTCTAATATTATTAGCTATTGGCCCACACGATACACGTGGGCTGTCTGCGGTCAATTTTACAAATTAGTCAAATATATATTGACTATAGAAACAAAGATATATATATAAAGATACCAACAAAATATCGAACCTTTAAACGATACTAGAGATCAGTTAGTAAAAAGTATAATTCAAAAATATGACTTTGTATAAGGGCGACAATTGTGCCACCCCATTTTTACGCTGTCATGAAATGTAACAAAGGATTTGACTCTGATACGAGCTAACCTCTATTTTAATATATCTACAATATCTAACATTGGTGCAGTTTGTTGCATGAATGGGCCAGCTCGACCAGTAAAATAATACGACCTCTCAGAATATCAAAGTGAAGTCCTAAATGCCGTGTTTTATTCGGTAAGAGAGGTATCCGGAGGCCCAGCGCCGACCCCTTCCCTTTCCATTCGACTCCCATAAAGGTTGGCAACGCATCTGAAAACGCACTATCTGTGCTGCAGGTGTCCACGCCGCTGGTTACTAGCCACCATCTTGCTCGTTTGCCCTTATACCACAAGAAAACATCATGTTTGAATCCTTGCTCAAACCTAAGAATTACTATGACTTACCTAGTTGTGGTGACTGACCAGGACGCTGGTAAGTGCTTATGAAGATTAAGAAATAACAAAAGCATCAATACACAGTTAATATAATTTATTCAAGAGAAAGCGCGATTCTTCACTAACTTTAATATTTCAAATTGCGCTATCCTCAGTCTACTTATTGACCTCATAAAATATAATTTTGTAAGTGATGTTCCAGCATCCTGGAGTAAAGAGCTTCTCATGATTTATCACCTGGCATTTGTATTAATAACTTCCGAAGACCTCGTTTCGTTTTATTTTTGCGAATCGGCGTTTTATACCAAAGTTTTATGGCAATAATCAACTTCGTTTTTTTTCCTTTTTTTATATAATTCAGTTCTGTACCAAAGAATAGAAACCTCCTTTAATCTTCACGTCATTTAAATGGGGGACATTTTCGAATGCTCATCATACTTGCCAAAAATAAACTCATAATAAAATTCTCTTAAAAATTTACATTCTCTTTTCAGGAATTAGAGAATATAAAACCTACAAATGTTTTCATCCAGTTCTGTGTAATAATTATAAAGGTTACGTTTCGGAGAGGAGAACTTGTCATCCAATAATACTTATATACACTCGAGAGCAATGAATCCGGGTCACTTAAAGAATCCTAAAAATCTCGGAAACTAAAAATGCTAGGTTAATGCAATAAATTGTATTTAATAGACAATGTAATACTCCTTAAATGAAGGTATTAAAACTTCTTAGTTATTGTAAAGTTATATCATAAAAAAATCAAATTTGAAAAAGGGCCACTTTCGAAGATGGAACTACGAAATTACAGCATTTGGTTTTGCTTTTGTTTGTAATCTGTCATTTATGTGGGTACATAAACCATGTTGATAGTGCTCTATATTCATTATTCAAGCTGAAATTATGTCGCTTACGCCTGAAGAATGCACCAGAATACTTACAATGCTGGAAACCGGCCGGAGTCAGCGCGATACAGCCAGGACTGTTGGTGTGTCGCTGTCAACAGTACAAAGAGTTCTCCGACGTTACGAAGAAACTGGTTCTAACCTACGCAGACCAGGAACGGGCAGAACCAGGTATACCACAGCACGAGAAGACCGATACTTGGTGAACACCATGCTTCGAAATCGCTTTCTCACAGGAACTGAACTCACCAATCAGTTTCGACGCCTCGGAGGAAGTAACCCAAGTGCATGGACAGTAAGACGTCGGCTTGCTGAATCTAACTTAAAACCCCTTAGACCTGCAAACGGCCCTAAACTGGAGCGTGGGCATCGTATTTCAAGACTAAGATATGCCCAGAGCCACGTAAATTGGAGTATTGAAGATTGGTCAAAAGTTATGTTCTCCGACGAATCAAAATTTATGCTCTACAAGCACGATGGAAGACACAGAGTGTATCGAAGACCAGGGGAAAGATTCAAGCAAGCATGCATCGAGGAAAAAGTAGCCTACGGTGGTGGGTCTGTACTTGTGTGGGCCGGAATTTCTTAGTCTTAGTCTTAGTCGCACAGAGCTGGTGATCATAGAAAACGGCTCTTTAACTAGCGTAAGATATGTGGGAGAAACCCTCAATGATCACGTTGGTCCATTTATGGTCAATTTAGGTGAGGATGCTATATTTATGCATGACAATGCCCGACCTCATACAGGTAGGATTGTGAATGACTACCTTCAAGAGATGAACATTACTCGTATGGAGTGGCCAGCGCGCAGCCCGGATATCAACCCGATCGAGCATGCTTGGGACGAGCTAGGCAGATGCGTAAAACAACGAAACCCTCCCCCAATCACGCTTCGTGAGCTCAAAATTGCTCTCACAGAGGAATGGGAGAATATTCCCCAAAATCGTATAAGGAACTTGGTGTACAGCATGCCAAACCGCGTAAACGCAGTAATGGAAGCACGAGGAGGCAATACGAAGTATTAAAATTCAAGAAAATCGTAATAAAGTTCAAAAATTTCATGTTTCCTATTTTTGTTTTAAGGAGAGATCAGCAGATTTTTTCTTTATGTAATTTTGTGTTAATAAAATGTATGGTGACTCATATTTTTTTTACTTTCATTTAAGGAGTATTACATTGTCTATTAAATACAATTTATTGCATTAACCTATCATTTTTAGTTTCCGAGATTTTTAACATTCTTTAAGTGACCCGGATTCATTGCTCTCGAGAGTATTATGAAAAACTTGACACAACACAAGGAAATACCTTATTATATTTTCAGCGCGAGTTTCACGTTTTTAAGCTACGTAATAGATCAACATAAATTTTTATTTATTTATTTTATTTACACACGAATTAAAATTTTAATATTTAATGACTTAAAGGCAATATATGTTATATTGTTCCTGGTGGATTAAATTTATCTCGAACAAAGCAGTGGTTTTCCACTAGTTTATATCAGAATTGATATCGCTATCAGTTTGGTAGGAAATTGGCAGTTTGTCATTTTCCCATTAAAATAAACGGTAGACGCTTATAAATCGTGGACATTTATTAACTAAAATTTAGTTTCATTTTATGTTAGTTCATTGCCAGCGATTGCTCTATTTCATTGTGAACTTTGTAGTTCAGTATAAAGTACTCGTAACTATTGGTAAACTAATTGTAAAGTTGATTAATTCGTCTTACATAAATATTTTATAGTTATAGCCATATTAGCGTCGTTAATCTAAATTACAGCCACTGCTGGATTCTAAGAAGTTTTAAGGTACCAAACACTTTTTAGGTAAGTATTATATTTTAATCATCATATGAATGAGTGATGTGTGTTTACCCGAATATTATACCCGAAATTATTTTTTTTTGACTTCGAAAAAAGGAGGAGGTTCTCAATTCGTTTGTATGGATATTTTTTTTTTGCGAATGATAAACAGCGATAAATAACGTAACTAACCAATTTGTGTTCTAAATACAATATACAACATTTAATACTTTAATAAAATCGTATATAATAGTTAAAAACATTACATAACATAACTTCACGCCTTTTTCTACCCGGAGGTGTAGGCAGTGGCGGCTAAGCCTCGTCTCGCCGTAACGTCCCAAATGGAATAGGTGGCAAACCTACTGCCATACCGGGCACAAAGTGTTTAGGTTAAGATGATTTTATTAAAGTATTACATTTTGTAGATTGTATTAAGTACACAAATTATTACGTTATTTATCGGTTTTTAGTTAAGAAGGTACTGTTTACATCTACCTTAAGATTTTGTTTACGCTTCAGTTTATTTTTTTTTAATGTATTTTTTTCTACACAATACTAACGAAATAATCATTTCATAGTAATTCGTGTTTTAGAAAATTTGAAACAATATTTCTCTTCAATAACAACTGTCAATAGAATTGTTAGTGATTGTTCAAAGCGAGTCTGTGATACGTTTAATTGATTTTGTTGTGCCCGTTGTTAAATTTAGTCGACAATAAATCAAGTCACCGTTTAAATGTATTGTTAACCAATGTTTAAATGAATCTATGCTATTTGTGTAGTGACAGATCACAGCTTTAACATCCAAAAATGTAGACAGAGGGGTTATGATGGCGTATGAAAATATTATGTATTGTTTTACTGTTGGTTTTTGATGCTTTTTCATTATTAAGAGACTAGCGAGGAACGGGCACTCCGTAATAACCAGGCAACGGGGATCAAGTTAACAAAAATAAATTTAGCATATCTAAATATTTAACTTCACGCCTAATCTCTTGAGGGGTAGGCAGAGTTATCAGAGCGCCATAAGGCACGCCCCACTCGCTCCTTTGAAATTCCTAACTCTTTCCATACACGCGCGTCGATTTTTAAGGCTCCTGACATCTTGATCATCTTTAATCATCAAAACATGTGCCATAAACATGGAACGTGTGTCGTGGCCGTCCGCGATTCCAACACCCACCTGTTTTTAGATTATATACCTGCTTTGTCAAACCAACTTCCTTCCTTCGAACCTTGTTATCGACGCAGTCAGCAAGAGTCACACACATTTCGACCGCGTCCACACTTCTGTACACACTCCGTCATACCCAAGTCTCGCTTCCATAAGTTAGCACCTATAAAAAATCCAATAGGTCAAAACAAGTATTCAGAGAAGCAAATATAAATCTTACCTATACATTAAATGATAATGATAGCACTTGAAAAGTTTTATTTCCCGTCATGAAATACAAATCTGCACCAGAATTGCCATAATTAGGTTCTTGCTCTCAGAACACAACTTAGTACAATTGTAGTAACAAAGGATAAAGTTTCGGCCACTGAGAGATTGTCATTCGAGACAATGCTCTCCAATTTGGAGCAAAACGAAATTACGACACTTAAAGTTTATCAGAATACAAAGAGAGGAAAATGCATAACTTCCATTTGTTACTATTTGTTGTCCGCAGTCCGTTTGTATGTACTAAACAAAGTTGGTAGGAATTGTGTGCATTCGTTGTGTATTTATTATTTGGATACCAAATCTGGTTGTTTATCGATGGATATTCTTTATCGATATTATGAAAGCTATTATTTTAAAAAAAGTCTTGGTGGTCCAGTGGTCGAGCGTCCCGTTTCTGAAACAAGAGGTCGTAGGTTCGAATCCTGGCTCACACCAATGACTTTTTGAAATTAATTTCGAAAGTTAAGTGTGATGAATATCAATGTCTGAAAACTGTTGTGGCAATAGGTTCGTTACCTATTCCATTTGGAACGTAAACTTAACGGCAAGTCGAGGATTAACAGCCCATATGTACATCTTCAGGTTAAAAAAGGCGTGAAGTTATGTTATGTTTTTGTTTTATGTGTGATGAATATCGATGACTGAAAACTTTATGCCCGGTATGGTAATAGGTTTCGCCACCTATTTCATTTGGGACGTAAACATAACGGCGAGTCGAGGCTTAACTGCCAGAGCAACTGCCTACACCTTCGGGTAGAAAAAGGCGTGAAGTTATGTTATTATTTTTTCTTAGACACACACTCTTACAAAACACTGCCTATTTCCTTTTTTGTATTAAAAGCGTGAAGATTTTGTTTATGGAAACATTTGAGGCAAATCTGTGTCGAATAAATTAAAGCAAGATAAGGAAATTGAACCATTCCAAAGTGTTCGAGGATGAAAGTTCGCAAATCAGAAAATAAATCAAATACTTCAATGACAGCCAATCACAGGATAAATTAAACTTGGTGTTAATTTGTAACGCAAACAAAATATTTCAAAATTATAACTCAGTAGGTGTTTGAATATTCTCTATGTACTAGTGGTTTAACAGGGTAACTTCTGATTGAGAGGTGCCGAGTTTGTTCAGTTATGTTTAATAAATACTGATGACTCACAAAATATATAGTGACAAAAGCAAATCTGCCATGTCTAGGCGTAATCGCAGCTACACGAGCTACACCTTCCTGTAAAAAACGTAAAGTTACAGTAAAACAAATACAACCTTGTAATCGGATAGAAATTTATTATGAAAAGTCAAGTAATTCTTTTAGCGAATAAATATATTCATGGTTTTTATTATCATTTGCAATACAGACTTTTTATATCTACTCGTAGTCCGCGCTCTACAATTTGCGTAAGAAAAAAAAATAAACATGAAAAGTTCAAACGTTGGTTTCCATCCATTTCCGTGCTCACAGGTACACCGCGCGGCATTAAGAAGCATTAGTTCAGCTACAGAGAGTGGTATGACAAAGTGCCTTTCCTTCCTTTTTGCGACAATAGCGATGTTGCTGGTTGTGCCTCTTGAGTTGCGAACTCAACGCAATAACGGCTTCAATGAGCCACCTTAATGACTTAACGCGTCATGTCGTTATGTCAACAAATGTAACACTTATTTTGTTCTCTTATTTAATATATTTATGATTACATGCTAGCTATGCCACAATTTTCAAAATGTCTCGGTGGTCCAGTGGTTTCGCGCCCCGCTTCTAAATTGAGGGGTCCCGGGTTCGATTCGTAGCTCACACCAATGTCTTTTTGAAGTTGTTATCAAAGTTATGTGCCCAGTCTGGCAATAGGTTCGCCACCATTCCATTCGGGACGTAAACATAACGGCGAGACGAGGGTTAACAGCTGCTGCCTACACCTTCGAGTAGAAAAGGAGGTAATTTGTGTTATGTATAACTATATACGTTTAGGTTTTAATTTGTTAGAGGCAGGATTCGGATACAGTAGATCTGAAATTGAAGTCAATACGTCGAACAACTACGTCGTAGAGATGTATTATATGAGAGAAGGTTCACATATTTAAGGTCAAGAGCTGTAACACCTCAATACGGTATTTTAATTCCAATTAATACCAAAATTCGGTATGATATTTATTTACTATACAAACAACTTCACGATAAATCCCTTGCGGCGTAGGCAGAGAGATCAGAGTGCCAGAAGGCGCTATTCTGACACACTACACTTGCTCCTTTAAAATTTCATAACTCTTGTCATATGACGAGCGTGTATCGCCATACTATTATTTATTTATAAATTTAACTATATATTATTTTTAACTTGGTTATTTAAACCTATAACCTGTACAGATGTTTTAATAACCGAGTTGGAATTTAAAGGTTCTTACCCTCATCTATCGCGAGCCATCGCTTTCCTAAGAGTCTGAGACTCAACTTAAATGATGAGAGAAATCTAGCAGTTGTGTAGTTAATTTCAGCTTTGCTATCAATTCAAAAACTTGAAAGGGAGAAAGTAGTTTTAAATAAAAACTACTTTCTTACTTTCAAGTTTTAGCTAGAATGTATTTAAACTGTCTAAGAGTAGTAAGAACTCTGGCGACAAATTTCTCGATTTCAAGTTGAATAGACTTTATTGCTTAAAAGTAAATCACTTTAACGATTACTTCTACGGCAAAAGTTGACATTATGAAATTCACATCACTTTCATTCATCTGTAATTACCGGTATTTATATATCTTTATGCTTTTTATATCTGTAATTGTTGGCAGCATATCTTAGTATTGGCGGAATGAATAAGGCATAGTGAACAGAACACAATTAGTTTAAACATTGACAAATGTCACTCACAACATGCGATAAGCTTCACATATCTTCTTTTAATGTCATGCGATAAGCTTTTCTAGATTTCTATTTGTACTTTGTTCTACTAAGTGGACGAGCCCACGGCTTCAGAATCCAGAGATCAAACATAACATAACATAACTTCACGCCTTTTGCTACCCGAAGATGTAGGCAGCGGCCGTTAAGCCAGAGGTCGCGGGTTCAAATCCTGGCAAATACCAATGACTTTTCGAAATTAATTTCGAATGTTATGTCTGATAGATATAGATGACTGAAAACTTTGTGCCCAGTATGGCAATAGCTTTGCCACCTATTCGTGAAGAAGGCGTGAAGTTATGTTATGTTTGTTTTATGGGATATAAGGGCAAACGAGCAAGCGTGTCACCTGGTGGTAAGCAATTAAGGCCGCCCATGGATATCAGCAACACAGATACTGTTCCAGTTACGTTGCGGAAGGAGTTAGGCTCCAGGATACCTCTATCACCAATATGTGGCATTAGGCACATAACACAACATTTTTGAAAAGTTGTTGTATTTCACCGGTCGAGCCGGCCACTCATGCAGGGAATTGCGTGGCTCTACTACTAAACTCTTATTAATTTACTCACTTTTGAAAGCTCTACAGCAGCCATGCTCACAGAAAATATAAGTATTCCGTAATTCATTATTTTTTCGCATCAATTAATAATTATTCCCGAGGGACTGGAACTACTTCTAACAACCGTATAAAAACAAAACTTATAAGCCAAGTAGGTATTTAAACAGAGCGGGCGTTCGGTTCAGAGTGCTTAACGAAGATAATTGTATTTCAAGTATATAAATCCACGATAATGAGACAAGTTGCAGCGGGTGAACTGGCCCAAACATTTGGAATACTTTAGGGGTATTAAGCTTCCATAATAGGTCAGTAATTGAATGTATGAATCGGGATGAAAGTTAAAGTATTTCGAGTATTAAGGGTATTTTATAAGGGCAGTGTTACTTTTAAACACCTATACGAGTATACCTATATGTATGAGTTATGCAAAATTTACAAAATTGAAATCGCTATATTTTTAAGGGTTTTTGTAAGTATATGCCAATGGCATGCCGATTTTGAAATATCTTTTCAATTAATTCAATATATTTACAAGAATTATCTTGTAAATATATTGAATTAATTGAAAATATATTTCTACTTTGTTTTAGATGAATTATAAATACTTTTTTAACATAAAAAACTTTGTTTAAAAATTCAAGAAAATAAAATGTCTGTGATGTGAAATTACATACAATTTTTAAAATCATTCTAAATCCAATATCAGTTTTAGTCAAACCAAACTTCATGTATTATATTTTTTATTCTGAAAACTCTTAAAAAATTAAAATTGTAACCATTAGTGTATGAAACCAGGTTACGTAGTTAATGAAATATACTAACATTCATTAATAAAAAAGAGGTATGTCCACGACATATGAATTCCGAAGAAGATTGTTATCAAAGACAGTTCATATTTCGTGTCAGCTCACTTCTGCACTTGACAGTATAGAACTGATACGCGATTGAAATGAAGACAGGAGAAAACATATATGTGCCTTAGCGATTGGGCTTGTTAGAATTGTGCCTTATGGCGCTCTGTTCTCTCTGCCTACCCCGCAAGTGATTAATTTGTATTCTTGGTTGTTTATTATTAAAGCACTGCGATATTTGATAATGAGATTGTACATTTAAATCTGGTTAACATACTTTTAAATTTCGGTGGCTACTAAATTTATTTTTTTTATATCAAATCAGGGTTCGTCAATGACTTTTTGGAATCCTTTATTTCTTTGGTAGTAAAACTGTTAAGAAATAAATTATGTTCAGACAACTAAAAGTCTTGTTTAATTCATAAAAGACATTCTACAGTATAGTTGTACGGTTTGTAAATGTAGTTAACGTCAAGAGCTGGTAACATCTGTCCGCTCTACGAAGATATAATGTTCCAAGTGCTGTGTTTACAGTTAAACAAGGCTGTTTAGTGTTTATATCACTACATAGGGCATTAATTGGTTTAAGAAAACAATGACTAAAAATACAGATAATATTTTATATAGGTATCAAAGATCACAATTTTTGATTAATAATTTTATTGTGTAACTTCACGTTTCCTTCCATTTCCACTTGATGATGGCGTGTAATAGGATGCTATGCATGGACGCGTGGAATTTTCAGGTCAATTTTCAGGTCTCAAATGAAATAATATCGGAAACCATTGCTATTCATCGGGCATTTATATACAAACATAGGTCTGAGTGTGAGTCTGAAATCGATCCCACGACTTCAGAATCAGAAGCGGGAGCTCGATCACTGGACTATTATATGTTGTGAACTGTGTACTTTTAAATCGTAGTTCTAATAAAATTAGGACAAAAATAGCATTACACTTAAATAGATACATATGTATATATATATATATATATATACATTGTACTTAAAGTGCATTAGATAACATTAATGGACTGTGAACAAAAACTGGTAGGAACCAAGATTAAATTTGTGTATGGGGACTACTTAAGCGTAAAGAATCGCTGTCTCTTGACAGCGTGAGTGTTAGAATTGCACCTGGGAGATAAGCGTGAACATTTTTGCAACTTTAAAACCTTTTGTTCGTTACAAACTGTGAAAGTGATTTTAAAAATACATCCAATTTAAATATAGTTAAAGGAAATATATACATAACTTAATGCTAAATCCCTTGCGGAGTAGGCAGAGAGAACAGAGCGCCATAAGATTCCTAAACCCCTCACTTGCTTCTTTGACTTGTAGTAAATGTTTATGTAAATTGCAAATGAACAATGACACACACTATTGTGAACTTTTGTATTGTCCCATTTTTTGTAAAACATTTGTGTGTCTTGTGTTGTGTAAATAAATTTATTTTCTTTCTTTCTTTCTTTCTTTCAAATTTATTGCAAATTTATTGAGTGGGCCAGTCACAAATCAACAAGCTTTTTGCTGTACTTATAGCAACTGCTGTGAAATTTAGGGTGATATAGCTTAAGAAAATAATATTATTGCAACGAAATGATATTGACATATATAATCATTTACCTTGAAACATCTCATGACGCCACGAACCACTTGAATACCAGTAGATAAAGAAATAATATTTGATATTGATTAGATTTTAATCGATATTGTGATAATATTTCCTAAACAGTTTAATAATACTTTAGTTACAACAAATTTGGGACGTTTATAAATATTTTAACTGAGAAATCGATTATAGATTAGGCACTGAGTCTCTACAAATAGATCATCATCAAAAAACTGTATCGATCCGCAAAAATATATTAAAATAATTCACGAATGAATATAATTCTTAATCTACCAAAACTACAATGAATTTTTAAATGGTCAATCGCCTTCACCACCCCACCCCATCTCACCGTCATATACATTAGAAGAAGTGTGGTCAAGCACCGGCCTAAATAATAAAAGAAATAAAAAGTAATAAGCTTGAGACAGTAATAATAAAGACGCAAAACTTTCCGAATCTCTCCTACATTCATGTATTTGTGAAGATATTACTACGAACTAACTTAATATAGGGAGATAAAAATATTGCTTCTTAGACTTAATATATTTTCTCCACCCTGTTAAGTAAGGCACAATACAAATTACTTTCTGAAGGGTAAGTACTTCCTCCGTGCCCGGATTCGAGTCCGGAACCTTCATTGCAAAGGCTCCATACAAAAATATAATATTGGCTACAGAAAAGACCATATGATTTTTTCATAATCCCATTTTGCGAATTAAATATTCATACTGTAGTAAGTTAGGTTTTTCATACTATATTCTTGTTCATTATTGATATATCTGCTTATTTTAACTATGGCTATGTAATAGTCAGCAAGAAAACAAACATCGAGTGCCCTGCAATGCTTTACAAAAATAAATTGCGATGTTCAGATGCTGAAGAAACTTAAGTGCAACTCCACTTCCGTGCTATTCCGAATCACTTTCGTAAGTTAGGGTTGTCACTTCAGTTTAAAACGCAAACATCAATGTCCTCGTGTTCATCACAGTTATTAATTTCATTGAGATTCTGATTGGTTAGTTTGATAACATTGTTTTTTTTTTTTTTATTTAATTCCTTGTATTTTTGCATATAATTTAAAATGGTTATCTTGGGGAACATTGTCTATAGTACAACCCTACTACAAGCTGGTAACAAGTTCCATAAATCTTTGCGTTTCTAGTTGATTAAAAATCTGTTTAAACTTTTTCGGAAAGCAACCAACCGAAAGTATTTACGTTGGATTACTTTAATCTCCAGTTAGGGAGACAAGATTTGAACAGCGGTATGTTGGATTTTACAAATTAATGTATACTGTATACCATAGTAAGATAAAATAAAAATTGTATTGAAAAATATTTCAATTTAAAAAAAAAAAGAAAAAAAATGCATTTCTAAGAACAGTTACGCCTTTATTTGATAGATCCCTTTTCCGCGCAATAACGAAAGTCTTAGAACTGTGTTATTTAAAAAGGTCTGTGTCAGCAAGTTGTTTGCCTTTTGGGAGAATTAAGGTATTCTTTCCGTTCTCATTATGCTCATCAGAGAATATTATAATCACATCTCTTAAAACAAAAACTTGATAGCACAATGAAAGGAAGCCAGCAAAAACTAAACTAAGTTACGTCTTAGTCTAACATAACATAACATAACTTCACGCCTTTTGTTACCCGAAGGTGTAGGCAGCGGCTGTTAAGCCTCGTCTCGCCGTTATGTTTACGTCACAAATGGAATAGGTGGCGAACCTATTGCCATACCGGGCACAAAGTTTTTCAGTCATCGATATTTATCACACATAACTTCCGAAAAGTCATTGGTGTGAGCCAGTGTCTGGTATCGAACCCGGACCTCTGGATCAGAAGCCGTGTGCTCGACCACTGCGCCACCGAGACTCTTAGTCGAGTCTTAGTCTACCCTTGCAGTAATACAACAATACATTATCATAGAATCCATATAATATTCTTTCTGTTCAGCGGTTTCAAAGCAAGTACGTATATAAATAGACTATTGCAGCTTGCACCTACGATTTTTCCAAGTAATATTGAACTTTTACTGATATCAAGTATCCATAAAATTATAACATGGTTCGCCTTTATAGCTAGCTAGCGTTCCCTGAACGAGTAGTTAGAGGAGTATGTGAGCTACCTATTTTATTAGTAGAACACTGTAAATATAAAAGTCACGTCTTTTTAATAGTTATATTTTGTCGTGAGGAAAATCTATATCTGATAATTTATTTTTAGTTTATTGATTCTACCTTGCATTACAAAATAATCCTTAATTAAATACTAATAATAATGTTATGGATTTATAAATTCTAGGAAAGCAAATAAAGTCAATTATAAGAGAGAAAGACAGCTGAATTAATTTTATTCAACATCAGTCAAAAGTATATTGGATAGTTAGCCTCTATTTATTTATTAGTAGGCATGTATTTTTATAGATATAAATATATAGTACTATAGTAATAAACAAAGCTATGAGCCTGACTACTGTTTTGTACCCATTTCAGTTGTTTGGAAGAGATCGGTATAGCGATAAGACTGCCTACCGTATGTACTTGTATACACATTTGTATATTTAGGTCTTACTATGTGCTTTGCAATTTAGAATCTAGAATGCGTCACAACAAGGTTTGCTGGAGATATCTTTCTTCTCTGACTACTCATAGGTAACTAGTAACTATTATTAATACTAAAAATATTTCATTATTTTCAAGAGTATCATTTATATTACGTTCGTAACTTGACGCCATTTTCTACTCGAAGGTGTAGACACAGATAACTTCCGAAAATAATTTTGAGAAATCATTGGTGTGAGTTCGGAATCGTACTCACGACTTCTGTATCAGAAGCGGGGAGCTCGACCACTGGACCTTCGAGATAACAACAACTACAAGAGATTAATTGTATTAATTTGAAAAAATCACAAAACGAAAATAAAATAATGACGTGACTTTGAGGGATTACCAAAATAAATATAATATCAAAATACCTCATTCAAATAAAAACGACTGATATAAATGCCCGAACAGTCCTGAAATACAACGATTCCGATTTTGGGAATATTAAATATAGAGTTCCGATTAGTGAGATCTCCAGTAATCGAAATAATATGAAACCTCTGAACAGATTTCGCTTTGATCGTGTAACAAAGGGAAGAATTGTATGAGAATAATTGAAGGTACTTTGTTTGTATGTCATAATAATTGTTTTTTCGTTACGTTAAATGTCAGGCTAAAAGGTTACGGTTAAGGTACACTAAGATTTCTCCTTACATTTTTTACTTTTTATTAATAAATCTACTTATAAGGTTATCTCGGTTGTCTCGGTTGTTCAGCGGACGAGCACCCCGCTCCTATATCAAGTGGTCGCGGGTCCAAATGCTGGCATGTAAGCACAACGGCGAGTCGAGCCTTAACAGCCACTGCCTACTTCGGGTAGAAGAAGGCATGAAGTTATGTAGAGAGTTAATAAACTTATTTAAATGTGGCTTGTACACGAAATAAACCTATCCAACGAACATTATTTTATATTTGGATAACTCGGATATTGTTGAACAATAATTAGAAGAAGAAACAATCAAAAGAAAAAACTACAACAGAGAATTAATTTTGCAATAGAAAGATATAAAATAAAACAAAATCATAAATCTATAACGACCAATAACACCCGGAGACACAAAGTCGGTGACTTCGTCACCTCTTTAATATAAAAACGAATAATTCTCAACAAACTCCTAGAAAATAGTAAAAAGTTTACGACTAAAATTAATGTTTAAAAATAAACACAACTCCCGAACTGAAATCAACAACGCTTAAAGAAACATAACATAATTTCACGCCTTTGTTACCCGAAGGTGTAGGCAGCGGCTATTAAGTCTCGTCCACAAAGTTTTCAGCCATCGATATTTATCACACATAACTTCCGAAACCAATTTCGAAAATTCATTGGTGTGAACCAGTGTCGGGATTCGCACCCGCGACCTCTAGATCAAAAGCAGTATGCTCGACCACTGGACTACCGAGACTAAACGCTTATATAATAGTTTTATTTTTTTCTATAAAAAATCATCTAGTATTGAAATTCTTGGAAAGTTTAGTAATATCGAACCAATTTGAAGCAAAGATTAACAATGTTAAACACAGAAGTTGAACTTCGTTCCGGAAATGAAAAGTATTAGTTTCAATTAAACAAATAATCGACTTTTCACTAGGATTAAATTACAAAGTTATTTTGAATTAACCAAACCTCAAACTTTCCTCTATTCATTGTCAATTTTGGGCATATTAATAAAGTTTCGAATGAACTTTAGGTCTACCGCAACCGTTAAATTTGACAATAGTATTTACTATCCGACAATTGAAATTACAATTTTGCAATGATTTATTATTCTTCATTAAAATATATATAAATTATTTTTGATGATAGCCCATTAGAAACATTGTTTGCGAATTAGCTCAGGGGTAACACAAAAGAGTTAACGACTGTTTTTTCCTACATATTATGCTATTGTTTAACGCCGTACCAAGTTATGACTGTACGTTATGATCATTATTTAAGATACACAATGGTGGGGCAACACTCCAATGTTGCAATTTAGGTCGTTGCGTAGTCGAGGGGCGATGCGGTACGAATGTACTACGAAGGAAGGCTTTCTACGGTTTTTTTTTTGTCTAGAAAATACCGCCTAACTGCCTCGATTCTCTCTCTGGTTGCATTAGATTTCATGTCGTAATTTCTTGAGGTAAAAAACATCCTCTACCACAAGTCTCAACTTCACGCCAAGTCCATAACGAGGGAAGCAGAAAAACAGATCGCCATAATTGACGATTATTACACACCTCCTTGACTTCTTATCTTAAATGTATTTTATTTTAACATAACATAACTTCACACCATTGTTACCCGAAGGTGTAGGCAGCGGCTGTTAAGCCTCGTCTCGCCGTTATGTTTACGTCCCAAATGGAATAGGTGGCGAACCTATTGCCATACCGGGCACAAAGTTTTCAGTCATCGATTTTTATCACACATAACTTTCCGAAAACAATTTTGAAAAGTCATTGCTGTGAGCCAGTGTCAGGATTCGAACCACGACCTCTGGATTCAGAATCGGTGTGCTCGACCACTAGGCCACCGAGACATTATTTTAACCTACGAATATAATGATTATAATATTTTTCACAAATATCAAATCATAAATCAAATTTTTTTATGGCATAGGAGGGCAAACGGCGAACGAAACGCGGCACTAACCACTTCACGCTGATATTTTGAGAGGATTTTTTTAAGAGAAATAGGGGCAGACGAGCGTCGTGTAAAGGTCTTGGTATTTCACCAGTCGCACCGGCCCATTCATGCAGCGAACTGCAAGACTCTATATACAAAACAGATATCATCACATTAATCACTCAAACATACATAAATACAATCTTGTCCAGAGATATTTAGCCGTGAAGTAAACAATTTAATTTGTTTTGGTTATTTCCTACTTTTGTAGATTATTTTTTTTACTACACAGAACCGAAGTTAGCTTGCAGGTCCCTCATTTGCGAATACCATTAGTTCGATTGAGCCAACGAATTTTAACTGAATTGATTTTGAGCCGAAAGGTATTATACCGACCTTTTTTTTATTTAAAGCGTAATATGGACCGAAAATGTGCATGGATATACGTTTGCTGATAACAAGAAGCAAATTAATTTTATTAATGTAATTGATTAAACAGAAATTCGAGTTTTTCCATATATTCAGTAAACGCAGCACACAACAGCTAATTAATTTTAAAGAGATAGGTACTGTTTGTTAACAATTATCAAATTTATGAATAAAAAGCCTCAAAACAGAGAAATCAGATGGACCGCATCAAGACAAATCACTTAATTACCTCTTACGAAATTAATGGGAAGAGATAGGGTGCCACTATTCTGTAGACTGTCACACCACATGGCAATAAATAAAATGTATAAAAACATAATTAAACAAAAGCTCACTACTTCTTGTTTGTATGAAATAAGGGGCAAACTAGCAAGCAGGTCACCTGGTAGAAAGCTACTATCACCACCCATCGACTCCTGCAACACAAATAGTGTTACAGTTACGTTACCTGCCTTTAATATAAGACAGGGGACGGAAATGGAATGGGAGAGCTTAGGAGTTCGGCTTCCGCATACCTCTATAACTGTATAAAATTCAGCATGACCGTGATGTATCACCGGTCGAGCCAGCCCATTCATGCAATCAGATGTGAAGGAATCTCATAAGTAAAACCGGCCTCGCATAATAGTATTTATATAATAACATAGTTTCATAGCAATCACGCGATCGCCGCCCATCACTTCAGTGCGTGCTTATTAAAAGAAAATGGGTCGGCCCAAGTAAAGTGTACATCTATTTGTACGTATTCTGTTATAATGAAATTTCACACGCAAGTCGCAACTATCCATTGACAACTGGAAATGTAACCTATAGAAAACTCTATATACGGCCGCCATTAGTGTTATCAATCTATCTATTCTGTCAGGTACATTACGATTTTTTTTTTAATTCAACCTTGTACCAGCTTCCTGAGTAACAAACATAATGTCAAACCAAATCCTTTGCGTCATGATTCTTACACGCCTCGCTCGTTTCTTTGACTTTCATAACTCTTTACTTGCACGCGCGTCGGTTTTTAAGGCTCTTAACATCACCTTCTCCAGAACTCGTTCTTTTTGGTCATGAAATGTGTCTATTGGCCATCCTCAACTCTTACATCCATCCGTTTTTGGATTTTATAACTGCTTAGTCAATCCTGCATCATCCATTCTTTCTGCATATCCGAAACGTACCTAAATAAAAAATAAATTACAGAAAAAAATATTGTTGTATTAACTGCGTAACATCTGCGTGTATTTCCGAAGAGGTACTTTAATTAAATTATTTAGATTTTCACCACTTTAACAAAGGTGTTTGAACTAATTAACTCAAGTGATTGAACAAATTAATTCAATGTTCAGTATTTCAGGAATATTATAATTATTGTAGAGTTATCATTGCGAGATTCTTGTTTTAACGGTATCTTTTTTAACAGGCAACAAATTTTTATACAAACAAATCCCTTGAGAATTAGGAAAACCGTACAAAAATCTGTTGAGTATTATTAAAAAATCTACGTTATTATGTCGTCAGAGTACTAGTAAAAGTGACCTGTGATAAAAGTGGCGTTTTTATTTCCTTTGTACATATTACTAGTGTACTTGTTTTGGCCAGCCTCGATTTATTATAAGTATAAATTTACATCGACGCAGGACAGCGAACTTGTCGAATTTAGAAAAATGCGAAAATGGGTTTTATAAATCATTCGATTCAGAAAAAAATACCGCATCAAATGATCTCAGTTTCATTTATTTACGACTGTTCTTTGTTTAATACGATGTTGACTTTTACATAAGTAGTGGTAGAGCCAAGAGTAGTGGTAGAGCCAAGCAGTTCGCTGCATGAATGGGCCGGCTCGACCGGTGAAATACCACGACCTCTCAGAAGACCGACGTAAAGTGGCTCATGCCGTGTTTCGTTCGGTGAGAGAGGTACCCGGAGGCCCACCCCCCTTCCCCATCCTTTCCTATCCCCTATCCCTTAAAGGTCGGCAACGCAACAGTATCACTATATGTGTTTCTGGTGTCCATGGGCGGCGTTGATTGCTTACCATCAGGTGACACGCCTGCTCGTTTGCCCTCCTATCCCAAAAAACAAATATATATATTTTGAAATCAAGACAAAAATATGTTGTAAACAGTTTTTGTTTTACCCCTGGTGTAAAGTTGCATTATTCGAGTTCTTTCTGCCGTCTACATGGACTCTGTAACTTTTTACTATCACAATAGTGATAAGAGAAGTCTTGATAATATTCAGAAGTAAAATAGTTAATATGGAGGTATAACTTCGAAGTAATATAGAATTAAGCTCTAGACTCGTGGCTTGACTACGAAATAGTTGGAACATAACATAACTTCACGCCTTTTTCTACACGAAGGTGTAGGCAGCGGCTGATAAGCCTCGACTCGCCGTTATGTTTACGTCGTTTAAAAGTCATTTTATTGAGAGCGGGCTACTCGGCCAATGAACCACAGATATTTAAAAAAGTTCTTTGAAAACTCCTAAAACTTACCAGTGAAATCGATAAATCACAGATTTCAAAGTCATTTCCACCTCTATATTGACATTTTTAATATAGACTAACAGTTGACATGGTATTGACAGCAATTTATTTGATGAATTTTATATATTTGTGTCAAATAAATAGGTACTACGAGTATCTAATAATAAAATAACATCGATATTTTATTATAGATTTCTTTCTGTAAACTTACGTATGGCTAAGTTAAAATGTAATAGTTTAGCTTATAAAGAAATATTTAAAAAGGAAATTGTTATTAAACTGCATTGCAAATAGTCGCGTACTTTTGGCAATGGTAGAGTCACGCGGTTTGTTGCATGCATTGGCCAGGTTCAGCGGTGAAATACCGCGAAAATACCCTCTCAAAATAATATAATATAAGCTGTTTCATGCTGCGTTTTGTTCGGTGACAGAGGCATCCGGAGCCCGACTCCCTTAAACGTAAGGGTGCCAGGGTACAGATGCCTCTTACCTTTCCCATCCTATTTCCTTAAAGGCTGGCAACGCAACTGTAACACTATCCATAAAATAACCGTCAACTTCATGAAAAAGTACATTTCATTTCATTCCTTTGTAATGATACCATTCGGACAACATGTTTTAACATATATTATAAAATAAAACTCACAAAATTGTATTTTTGATAACGGATAATAATTATGGATTCGAATTCTGGTAACAAATAATGACTTTTCAGAAAAACAGTTGGATATTGACATCATAAATAGTTTGCTTTTCACATGCTCAATATGAAAAAATATTTGATATTGAAAATGTATCAATTTGTGTATTAATAAAATTAAGCCCGTAAATACAGAGAAATTTTCAATGATATTTCAATTTATTCCGTTCGTGTTTTATATAGAGCTTTATTTTATTCTTAGCCCTGGCGACATGGATAGTTCGAAAGAATGACTTTGTATGCCGATCCCTGGTGGGCATAATCCACCAATAAAACATTCATAAAAAGGGTCGGGCACGCGGCTGGTCATAAAACCACAGACAAATCTTTTGACAAAATGCATAGTTCGAAAGTATGACATGTTGTGCCGACTCTAGTCAGAGTGGGATAAGGGTAGGAAAATGATGATGAGATACCTTTAAATAGAGCTGGTATATATATCCTCTGCGTTCCTTTATCACCGAACGAAACGTGACATGAGCCACTTTACGTCGATCTTCTGAGAGGCTGTGATATTTCACCGGTGGAGCTGGCCCAGCGAACTGCTTGGCTCTACCACTGTTAAATCCAAGGAAATAATAACGAATATTGTATAAAGAGAGTAGAACGTATATTTCATAGGTGCATGAAATGTCACAAAAAAGCCACAAATAAATTATTCAAACGGAAAGTAAACAATAGCTATTGATTGCACGCTATCTGTTTGTGTGATATTGGCAGGTTTTTTATTTTCATTTTTCCATTAAAATAAACGGTTGACGGTAATAAAATCTGAACATTTGTCATTCCGAATTTATGTCCATTGTGCAGTGCTCTCTCACTTAATATGAAGTGTCATATTTGATAATAGTTCAATAAGTCTGTTAGTTATCATAATGTATTCCCAAATATATACACAGTAATATAGCCACACAATTTTCTGCATGAATGGGCTGGCTTGTCTTGTGAAATACCATGACTTCTCAGAATATCGAGAAGAAAGGCTCATATCTCGTTTCGTTCGCTGAGAGAGGTACCCGAACACACACTCCCTTCCCCCTTCTCTCTCAATCCTAACTTCCTCTTGATTCTATCTCAAAGGTCAGCGAAACCAATGGGACACTATGTGTATTGCATGCAGGTGCCCATAAGCAGCGCCAGTCTATAGACCATCGATGTAGGACCGAAAAGAAATGATTTTAGAAATGATAATATCAACTCAACATAAACCAAATAAATTTAAAATACATACATAACTTCCGGACAAATCCTTTGCGGCGTAGGCAGAACGAACAGAGTTTAATCGCGCCATAAGACCCGATTCTTACACGCCTGACTCGCTTCGTTGACTTTCATAACTCTTTTCATAGACGCGCGCCGATTTTTAAGGCCCCTAATATCACCTTCCTCCAGAACTCGTTCTATTTGGTCGTGTAAGGGATGTCGTGGCCATCCTCGACTCCTACATCCACTACATCCATCTGTATTTGCATTGTATATCTGCTTAGTCAATCTTGCAACATCCATTATTTCTAAATGTCCGAATCCGCGGACTAAAAAGGCTCGGCTCGACCGGTGAAATACCACGACCTCTCAGAAGATCGACGTAAAGTGGCTCATGCCGCGTTTCGTTTGGTGAGAGAGAGGTACCCGGAGGCCCACCCTCCTTCCCTATCCTTCCCTATTACCTATCCCTTAAAGGTCAACGCAACAGTAACACAATATGTGTTGCTGGTGTCCATGAGCGGCGTTGGTTGCTTTCCATCAGGTGAGACGTCTGGTCGTTTGCCCTCCTATCCCATAAAAAAAACTAAATCTAGACATAATATAACCACAGAATGAACCATGAAAATACCAAACCTGCTATATATTTCACAACGGGGTCAGCCTCTGGAGATTAAATTGACCTTGTACTATATTATTTATCCGGACGTCTCATCATAATGACTTCAATTAGTTAACAGGTCCAATAAGAATTTCAATCTAACCGGCTAATAGCGGCAATTTCCTTCTGCGTAGGTTATAATATAGGGGTATAATGACTTATAGAATCTAGGCCTTCATATTTTACTATCATGCTCATTTGAGTAATTTCGTAAAAAATTATTGATATTATATTTATAATATCAATAATTTTTTACGAAATTACTTTAATTTACATACATACATAACTTTACGCCAAATCCCATGCGGGGCAGGCAGAGAGGACAGAGCGCCATAAGGGACGGTTCTTACACGCCTCACTCGCCTCTTTTTACTTCAATAACTCTTTTCATGCACGCGCGTCGATTTTTGAGGCTCCGCCATCACCTTCCTAGGACACGTTCTATATGTTCATGGAATGTGTGTCTAGGTCGTCCTCGACTCCTAAATGCATCCGTTTTTATACTGTATAGCTGATTAGTCAATCTTGCAACATCCATTCTTTCTACATTATACTTTATATTTACACTTTCAATAATCATAAATCTTTACAACTAGTGCACTTTAAATTGTTTTCAAGTATTTATTTAACAATTCACGGCAGTAACTATCAACTATTGGCGGTGGTCATCGACATTCACTACACATAAATTTCGAAAAGTCATTGTTGTGAGCCAGGATTTGAGCCCATGGCTTTTAGATTCAGGAGCGAAGTGCTCGACTACCAGATCACCGACACGTAAATTCCGAAAAATATTAGTGTTAAGTAGAGAAAGAAAAGATAATGAGTATTCGACGCACCAACTGAACAAATATATACAGAATCTCTTTAATTCGTAATAATAACTCATAATATTTTTGTGAGCGGCATCTGAAGAAGTGTTCCGCCTAATCAATGAAAAGCAAATATAAATGTAGACGAGAGAGAATAAGGAAAAATATTACTTTCCTTCTAATTATTATGTATTTGTGAGTATAGGTATATTGTGTGGCGGGAATAAACTCAAAAAACAAAGCTAATTACACGCCTTTTTCTACCCGAAGGTGCAGACAGCGGATATAAGGCTTCGTCTCGCCGTTATGTTTGCGTCCCAAATGAGGTGGTGAACTTACTACCATACCGAGCACAAAGTTTTTAGTCAAAGATATGTATCACACATAACTTCCGAAAATAATTACGGTCACAACAACAGTAACACTAGCCCACCAAGACTAAATGTGGTTTTTATTGGATTTTTATTGACACACCAATGACTTTTCGAATTTGTTTTCGGTAGTTATGTGTGATAAATATCGATGATTGAAAACTTTGTGCCCGGAATGGCAATAGGTTCTCCATCTAATCCATTTAGGACGTGAACATAACGGTAAGTTGAGGCTTAACAGCCACTGCCTATACCTTCGGGTAACAAAGGCGTGAAGTTATGTTATGCTATCATGATGGAGTTGCATCGTAAAACTACACGTAGAGAAAAAGCAACATTCCGGAAAAGGTCAATATTATATTTCCAACAAAAGAGTTATATGTTACAATATACATTAATATTTAATATAGCCGGTGCCGAGCCACTTTCACTTATTATCTGCGCCTACAGGATTTCTGTGCCCTTATTGCTGCCGAGTATTCCAGCATTTTTGTTATAAATTGTTTCTCTGCCCCGGTATTACCTCAACGCGGTACGCGGGTTAATTTTGCGGCGAATTACGAATTGTTACATTTGTTGTTTTTTCGGCTTTGTTCTAAAAAGTATTTATGATATTTTACTTTGTTGTTGTTTGTTTTTTTAAACATAACACCACCCACCGCTCTTTTGTGGCACTGTGAGTGTTATTTATTCGTAAATGTTATCTATAATGGTAAATAATGGACAACCCAATCTCATATACCATCAATTTTGTTTATATTGTATTCAATTATTCATATTCAATGAGTGTTACAATTTATTTTAGTATTTTTAGTCATAGAATCCTCATCCTTTTCCTGCCACACTTTTATACCACACTTGGTAGGTACTGAACAGATTGTCTTTCTTTTCTGTTCTTCTATTTCTACTTACTTCTATCATAGACTTAGGAGAGAAGAATATGAGTATGAAGAATACTTCATACTCATATTCATTTTTACATAATCCATGCATCCCTTTTTTGGTCTTTATCTAAAATATTAAAATCTTTAAATGAACTATTTCTATTACCCTTTCAACATATACATTAATAATAAAAGTTGTTGTGTAATAATGTAGAGCCACACAGCGCGCTACATTAATGGGCTGGCTGGACCGTTGAAATACTACGGCTTTTCATAATATCAACGAAAAGCAGCTCATGCCGTGTTTTGTTCGGTGAGAGAAATATCCACAGGGCCCCATCTTTCACATCCTAGTCCGTCAAAAGCCGGCAACACTCAACATCTCAACACTATCTGGGTTGGAAGTGTTAACGATAAATATTTTCTTAACAATACCTTAATAATATCAACTGGCAATAGGTTCCGCCAGATAATGCAATTGCAGTGTCGAGGCATAATGACACTGCCAAAATTTATGGGTAACGAGGTCATCAAGGCACGTAAGGCAGTTAATCACCTCGCATATAGGTATAGCCTATACATTTTGTTTTTGCCCTATTTGAATTGAAATGGTTTTCTTTCTCATATTGTTCCACGAACGCCGCATTCATTTGCTTTGTGCTATTGGGGCTGTGGTGAAAAATATTCACCGAAATATATATTGCCAATATCGGGCATGGACGTAGTTGGATTATTTTACTGGCATCCGAAATAAATACCACCAATAGTTTTATAGATTTTTTCAATATTGAATATATGTTTTTTTAATCAATATATATTGCAATGCAAACGAATCTCGTCAAAATTCATGTCATCTCGGTATGCGTAAAACACGAGATTCCGGATTCGTATCCTGTCTCTAATCTCGTTCTTGTGAGTGATTATAAATTTTCCACAAATACGGGTTGTATATTTAAATAATAGGTTGGGGAAAAAGTATTTTCGTATTTTTGTATGAAAAGTCAAGACATTTTTTTCAAAGTTTATTTACATTTATTTACAATATATATGTACCGTTTTGTTGAATAACTTTCTGCCATTTTGTGGGCAGAGACATTATCCCGTTACTGTAGAAACTTTGGGACTTCTGATCAAAAAAACGGGACAAATAGTTTTGGCAGTCCTCTCTTGAGGTCAACCTTACAGAACCTAAAGAATTCTGAAGAGACCGAAACAGGTGAAAATCTGAAGGCGCAAGGTCAGGGCTATATGGTGGATGCACTAGGACCTCCCAGTCGAACTCTCTTAATTTTTGCTGAGTGGCTAAAGATGTGTGTGGTCTAGCGTTATCGTGATGAAAGACCACACCCTTCCTGTTGATCAATTCCGGCCGTTTTCTCTCGACTGCTTCCTTTAATCTCATCAGTTGCTGGCAGTAAAGATCAGAATCGATGGTTTTGCCGGACGGTAAAAGCTCATAATGAACAATGCCCTTCCAATCCCACCATACATACAGCATCACCTTATTTCGTGTTAGGCCAGGTTTGGCCACAGTCTGTGAAGCCTGGCCAACTTTCGACCACGACCTTTTTCGCACGTTCTTGTCGTACGTGATCCACTTTTCATCGCCAGTTATCAATCTCTTCAAAAACGGCTCGGTTTCATTACGTCTCAATAATGAATCGCAAATGAGTACACGGTTCATTAAGTTTCTTTGAGTGAGCTCGTGTGGCACCCAAATATCGAGCTTTTTTGTATAACCAGCTTTCTTCAAATGGGTCAAAACTGTTTTGTGGTCAATTCCCAGTTCTTCAGCTACATCGTAACTACTAATATGCCGATCTTGCTCCACTCTTTCAAAAATGGCGTCCATTTTATTCGTAACAGGGCGACCAGAGCGAGGTGCATCTTTAACATCAAAATTTCCGGACTGAAAACGTTTGAACCAAATTTGTGCTACTCTTACTGACACTGCATCAGGTCCATAAACATCACAAATTTTTTTCACTGCTTGAGTTGCATTTTTGCCTTTTTTATAATAAAATTTTAAAATGTATCGAATTTCTTCATTAGATTCACTCATTTTTACGGAGAGAAAAACAAATGAAAAATAGCGGGAAACAACTTTTTTTTATTTTTTTCTTTTCTTTATAATGTAACCTTTTTAATGTTACCAAAACCAGCCAGACACAAATAGTACAGTCAAAGAAATTTTATAATAAGTTTATACCTACGTTATGCGAAAAGACTTTTTCCCCGACCTAATATATACGCCAGCAGAATATTATAAGTCCACAATAATGATTACATTTTTTTGAAAATCGAATTAATTATTTGTTATTTTAAAAATAATGTCTTCCTTATCTTTCGGAATTAAATGAAGCTTCGAAACCTTAACGTGGCATTTTTAGGATAAATTCTTTGTAATATTTGGATTATTACACAATATACTTTAATTTTTTTGAAGATTATGTAAATTTTATATTTCCCAAATCCGAACGAAGCTTTCAGACCTTCATTTGTAAAAGTTCCATTAGCTTAATCCAGTCAACGTATTTCAACCGAATTTGTTCTACTACTTACTTTTCTTGAGCTGTTACAAATCATATATATTATAGTTTATTAAATCTAAACTCTACGGAACGACTAGGCTATCGGAACATATAAAACAAGACGTGGTCCGCATCACGTCATATCTTTTAGTCGCGTCTTACGAAATCTTCGGATGGATTCGAGGCACTATACGCTAGAATACTCTGGAGCATATCCCATCTTAAACAACGTATATTATACGCGTCTATATTCTATCCATGATATTATTATTAATAACTTAATTTGTCAAGATTGATCATCAAATTCCTGACGTAATCCCACTTTTAATGGGATCGACACAACATGTTATCCTTTCGAACTATCCATGTTGCTGTGGTTTTATGACCGGTCGCGCGCCTGACGTCAACTCTCCTTGGAAATGTTTTCGTTGGTGGGATAGGAAAGGGATTGAAGGTGGGATAGGAAGAGAGAGGGGAAAGAGTTTGGCCTCCGGATACCTCTCTCACCGAGCGAAATGCGCCATGAACCACTTTACGCCGTCATTCTGAGAGGTCGTTATATTCGCCGGTGAGATTGCAAATAACCAATATAAGTTATTGAGAAATCTTTGACATTCTAATAATAAACTTTTTCGTTATAAAATCTTAATGTACTAAGCTTTTGATCCAAATAAGAAAGTTTCGGAAATTCGTGAACATTTCTTATGTATTTGACCTACTCAGTGTTAAATAGAAGCTTTTAATAAAGATATAAGAATCAATCGAACAAAAACTTCAATATTCTCCTTCTAACATACACAGTGGCGCCATATAATTTGCAAAACTAAACGAATAACCGTGCCATGGAAGTAGACAACCAATAATATTACATCTACACCAGATTATCGTTGTACGTATGTATGTACCAACTAAATACTAGCTGGCCCGGCTAACGCTGTTTCGCCTCCAAAGCAATAAATAAAATATGTTTTCTGAAAAAAGTCTACTTGCCCCTTGCCCCTAAGTCCCGTCAAAATCTGTCCGGCCATTTCAGAGATTTCTCCTAACAAAGAGACAGACAGACAGACAACAATGGTAAAAGAAAAATTCATAGGAATATATTTGAATATAATTTCTCAATATTAGAACAGACACTTCAATTTAATAATATATATATGAATAGATTACATCAATTTTTCTAAAAACAATTTGTCAGTAATGTTTGCTTCATTTTGTCCTAAACCGCTGGAACGATTAAAATGAATTTTTCTATGGGTGTTCAAGAGGATTTGTTGATAGTTTATATTCACAAATAAGCCTGGCAATTTACTTGTACTATAAATAAATAACCTAGATATCGACTGTCTCACCATCTGCCGGGCTTATTTGCGAATCTAAAACATCCTCGAATCCACTCGAACTCAGACAAAAAAATCATAAGTTTTTTCATAGGGTTTTTTCATCATAGGGTTTTTTAGTTTTTTTTATATATTTTTATTTGTTACTTTTAAGCGAATGCATATGCGTACTGGATTTTTCGGTATATCGATGAATGTATACTGAACAAGACTCAATTATTACCATAGGGGTATCCAAGCATGCGAATTCGGAAACTTTGCAGCCAGTAATTATATAGTTCATGGAATGTATGTGCAAATAAGGCACCTATAGAGATCTGCAGCTCAGTCTCAGTTGCGTGGACAGCCTTTAAGATAGTATAAGGAGTGAGATGTAGAGTGGAATGGGGAAACGAGGTCTATTACCAGCTCTCTTACGAAACGAAATGTGGCTTGAGTCGATATTTTGACAAGTTCTGGTTACACTAGCACATTCGTGCATGGCTCTACCACAGGGAACCCACTTCCATAAATCTGGTGCGAAATTAGTTAGTAAAAACTATCCATGCGAAAAGACATTAAATTTGCCAAAAAAAAACAATGTCTCGGAAATAAAGACGACAAATAAATTTAGTTCATTTTAATGGACTAATTATTCAGGAAACGGCTACATTACAAAATTAATTTTAATATTTTAGAGGAAGTACAAATTAAGGACACAAATTGAGTTTTAAAGTAAACAATTAAGGGAGATCAGTATAACGTTACAATTAGTTCAATTTAGGGCGCGCCGCCCAACTTAGTAGATTGATGACGAACGTAAAATATAGGTGAACATTATAACATTAATCCTCGAATACGTAACTATTTTAAAATTATTCATTTAAATCAGTTTTTAAGACTGTCAAATATGAGAAATACTCAATCCAATGATATTATTTTAATTTGTTTTTTAATTTTGTAATGTAATTTTTAATATTGTTTTTATTGTGAATAAAAAGCTGGATACAATTTTATTTGGAATTAGCTGAACCAGTGAATTTCGTTTCGCACAACTGTAAATGAATACGCAGATTGCGTTTTTTTAATACCACTGTTAACAATTTTTTTAGATTTTATTTGTTGTATTTTTGAAATAAATATTATCTTATGATACTTCTAAGAGTATGTGTATAAAGTTGCTTGATGAAATTGCGTGAAAATGACAAAAACAAACATACTTTTGAATTTATAATATTAGTACGATAATAAGTGAATATGATAAGTCGATAACGTCAAAAGTACTAATGAATCAATTCTCATAAAATAAATGTAACTTCCCATAATTGTCATATCCAAACATATTCATACTTCTATTGTCTTTGTTTATAGTTTGTTTAATTTACTCAATACCATCAGCTTACATGATCCCGTATATAGGCAAAAAAAAGGTTAACAATAAAAAGTTTTCATACAACCCACGTAACTACAAATATTCACGATAGCAAAAATAATATTCTTCATCTGTATAATAATATATCAGAATTATGAGGGTACCGAAGATTACTTTGTGGATCTCGTAAAAAAATAATTAAAAATATCATTCACAGTTAGCTATTTCAAAATAGCGCTAATTAGTGACTCCGAGGGAGCTCGTCGTTAAAGTTTTTTTTAACATCACAAAAAGAGCACCTCCTAGCTGTAGTTGTGGACGAGATACTGAGAAGAGATGTTTTATTAAAAAAAAAACTATAATATTTGAATATAATATTATATATATATAATATTAATATATATAATATTAATATTATAACATTAATAATATTTATAACTAGCTGACCCGGCGAACTCTGTTTCGCATCAAAAGTAATAACTGCTGCCCCGCTATGTTAATACTGCAATATCTTCGACAAATTTGAAGTCGATAGCAGCTATAGGTTAAAAATGGGAATTTTCTATTGTTAACACCCCCGCAACCCCCCTTGTGGGTGGAATTTCGTAAAATTCGTTCTAAGCTGATCTCTACTCGGCGAAAGGAATAATCCTACCAAATTTCAAGTCGCTACGCCTTATGGTTCCAGAGATATCGTGATGAGTCAATATATAGGTGGAAATCTCTTATACATATATATATAGATTTATAATATTACATACATACATACATAACTTCACGCCAAATCCCTTGCGGGGTAGGCAGAGAGAACAGAGCGCCATAGGGCACGATTCTTACACGCCTCACTCGTTTCGTTGACATTCATAACTCTTTTCATGCACGCGCGTCGGTTTTTGAGGCTCTTAACATCACCTTCCTCCAGAACACGTTCTATTTGGTCATGGAATGTGTGTCTTGGCCGTCCTCGACTCCTACATCCATCCGCTTTTGCATTGTATATCTGCTTAGTCAGTCTTGCATCAACCATTCTTCCTACATGACCGAACCATCGGAGCATGCCCTTTCTTACTTTTACACCGACACTCTCTTTCAAACCAACTTCCTTCCGTACAACCTTGTTTTCTACGCGGTCAGCGAGAGTCACTCCGCAGATTTTGCGTAGTGCCCTCATTTCTACCGCGTTTATTCTACTTTCATGCACACTCTGCCATACCCAGCTCTCGCTTCCATAAGTTAGCGTTGGGATCAGGACTGCATTGTGGATTGCTAGCTGGGCTTTTCTGCTAATGTTTTTTGCGCCCAGGAATCTGCCCAACGCTCCATTTACGCTATTTCCTATCGCCACTCGTCTTTCTACATCCGCGGTGTACCTTCCATCTCTGCTAAAAGCGCATTTATAATATTAATATTTATAATATTTGTCTCGGTGGCGCAGTGGCTAGCACCCCGCTTCTGATTCAAGAAGTAGTGGGTTCAAATCCTCGCAAACGGAACCCAATGACTTTTCGAAATTTTCGGAAGTTACGTGTGATAAATATCGATGACTGACAACTTTGTACCCGGTATGGCGATAGGTTCGCCACCTATCCCATTTGGGACGTAAACATAACGGCGAGACGAGGCTTAACAGCCGCTGCCTACACCTTCGGGTAGAAAAAGGCGTGAAGTTATGTTATATTATTTGAAACTCCTTCCGGGAGGATCTAGTCTTCCCATTTTTGTTGATAACGCGTGTATATAGGACTGATGTACCTTTTTTTCAATCAAATTTTTGCGATCAAAGACTACGTCAAAAGAAAGTTATATTCTTTTAGTTTGCAATTTACTGAAGAAATTTACAGTCCACAGAAATATTTTAAACTCAATCTATAATGTAATCAAAGTTGATACTTCAATGTCTTTGATTGCAAGCAGACGTTATAAACTTCATTTCACAGTGTAGAGCCACGCAGTTCTCGTCCACGAATTACCGAGACCTCTCAAAATATCGGCCTAAAGTGGCTCATGCAGCGATTCACTCAGTGAGAGAGTTTTCCGGGGATCCGGAGGCCCAACTTATTCCCTTCCCCTCAAACTAACCCAATTCCGACCCCTTGCATATCCTATTATGAAGGCCGGTCTACCCTAATGTGTAAGCAGCGGCTGTTAAGTCTTAACTCACCGAACCGTTACCAAAATGCGCAAATAGAATACTAGTTGGCGGAACTTATTGCCATACACCGGGCACACAGTTGTAATTCATCGATATTTATCACACATAACTTCTGGAAAGAGTTTAGGTGTGAGGCCGAAATCGATCCCACGACTTTCGAATCAGAAGCGGGGAGCTAGACCGCTGGACCACCAAGATTCGTATTTTGATTGCCTCATTACAATTGAATCAATATATACACAACCAATAACTAAGGAAATGAAGAACTCAAATTGGAAGGTACATACAAACAGGATTATAAAGAGATATATCGGAATTTATATTTGTGATATGACATGCCGTGATCAATGTTAAGTCGAGCGTGACAGCTGCCTTGTATTCTTATGAGGAAAATGTCAATGTGATTAACTGGTAACCTAAATATATATCTATATTAATAAATTACATACTTTATTTACAATAATAAGAACAAATAAATTAATTCCATTATTTACAATATATACAATTAAAAAACTACCTGAAATCAAATTTCTCCGCATCTCGGTCTACTGGCAGCGTGCCCAGAAGACTGGCCGCATTGCCACGCTGAATAGCAATGCTAATCCTCTGTGCGAAGAATAGACCAGCCCTCTGGTCGCGATAAAATAATTATATTTAAAAACAATTAAAATAAAGAAAAAAAAACGATTTTATTATTATTCATAATATCATATTTGGTTGTATAACCAAGGTTAAGAAATAAAATAATCGTATATTTCTATTCTATTTCTTTGAGTGACACTCGCCGTCCGCCTCGAAAACGGGGTTGTAAGAAAGGAGATTGGATTGAAAGAGAGTGTCGGTGTAAAAGTAAGAAAGGCCATGCTCCGATGCTACGCTCACCAAATAAAACGTGTTCTGGAGGAAGGTGATGTTAGGAGCCTTAAAAATCGACGCGCGTGTATAAAAAGAGTCATGAAAGTCAAAGACACCAGTGAAGAGTGTAACAATTGTTGCTCTTGTCTTTTATGTCATATTGTCATCATTTCCATGTGATACACACTCGAGTACAATGATTTATGATTGCCATAAATGTATTTATGGCGTCGTATATTATAACTAAGTAATAATAATAAAAATAGCTTGCTTATTATTTTCCAAAATGCTTATTCTAGTAAATAAATTTAATAACAACAACCTTAATTTGTACAATAAGAATAGCACATGTTACTCCTTATTTCATCAGCTATCATCAGTAAAATAAACCGTAAACATTCCTGTCCAGCTGTTTCGGATTTATTTGTCCAGATGAGAGAGCATCATACTATAATAGTATAATGTGTTAGTATAGTTAGTATAGTTAGTATCAGGGACTCGCAACATCTGTCCACATAACGAAGATATAGCGCTCCAAGTGTTCCAACAGTTATATGCGGTCAGCTGTACGACCGCGCAGGACATTAATCTAATGTATCATCACGTTTAGAAGCAAATAGATATTTTGAATTATTTGTATTATTCTTATAGCTCATCTTTGTCACTGCAGAAGAGGAATTCCCTCGCAAGATATTTCTATATAATTTTTTTTTTCAATATGCTGCTTTTTCCCACCTCTTTCTGTTGTTGCAGAATCCCATGGATACTGCTAGTCACTTACCATCAGATGACTCGCATGCTTGCTTGTTTTTCAAATGCCTATGTTTATACAATCAATACGGTGGATACAGAAAGACGAGCTGAAATTATGTCGTTATACAAATCTGTATAGTTCCAATCAGCAAAGATTTGATAAAGGCATAATTTTGTTTGAAGAATTCACTCTGTTTTTAACAATAATAACTAAACTTGTATAAAAATCTTAAATTTTCCTACACATTTACTAGTATTGAAAACATTTCCGGACAAATCCTTACATTGAGACCGGGTATCAGGGTATAATCAAAAAGTTGCGGATAGCTAACGCGGTCTACACTACTCTCGTATTTGCTGTAGCATTCCCTTTGTGACCCGCTGAAGATAAGCCACCAAGTGAACACAATTTCAACATCAGAATGTCTTTATAGATACATTTTATTGCATTACATTTTATTGTGACAAGCATGAATGTTTGTATTACGATTAAAAGACACGGTGGTCCAGTGGTAGAGCACACGGCTTCTGATCCAGAGGTCCGGTTTCGTATCCTGACACTGGCTCACACCAGCGACTTTTCGAAATTGTTTTCGGAAGTTATGTGTGATAAATATCGATTGACTGAAAACTTTGTGCCCGGTATGACAATAGGTTCGCCACCTATTACATTTGGGACGTAAACATAACAGCGAGACGAGGCTTAACAGCCGCTGCCTACACCTTCGGGTAACAAAGGCGTGAAGTTATGTTATGTTATGAATTTTGTATGGTGTCTGGGTATTTTTTTATGTATTATAACTATGTATACACAAAATACAGTTTTAATAGTGGTAGAGGCAAGCAGTTCGCTGCATAAATATGCCGGCTCGACCGGTGAAATACCACGTCCACTTCCCCATCCTTTCCTATCCCCTATCCTTTAAATGTCGGCAACGCAACAGTAACACTATATGGGTTGCTGGTGTCTATGGGCGGGTTAGTTGCTTACCATTAGGTGACACGCCTGCTCGTTTGCCCTAATATCCCATTAAAAAAATTAAGTATTAATATCCGTTATCTAGTTTTCATAACGTGTATTGCTTGGTTAAATTCCATGTGTGAGTGTGCCCAAGATATTATAATTATATCTATTTTAGTTCAACAATTTTAATCACAGCTTTTATAAAGATTTGCCAAGCAATGGTAGAAATACTTATAGTGGTAATTAGTGGTTTAAACGCAAAATTTACGCAGAGTAAGCGATAGCAATCATATCAGTCAATAATATCGTGAATAGCAGTGGTTTTTGAAAAATCTGTGCTTATTATACCGTGTTTTATGGAATAGGAGGGCAAGCGAAAAGGCGAACACCAACAACGTGTTAGTGTGGAAGATGCGAACGATAGTATGTAAAAGGAAAACCTATTATAACCGACCCTTAAAAACGGGAACAGGGCAGGACGATTAAGAATTTGCAGTGGTAAACAGTGCTGTGTGGACTTACTTATTAATGTCAAATATCTTAGTCGCCTATTACGACACCCACGGACCCATACTTATGGCAAATTCAAATAACATAAAACTGTCAGATGCCATCGACTCGTTATTTTATTTATCTCTTACAACGTACATAAATCAATTTCCATCAGATATACTGGAAAATTGGAAGCAAAAAAAAAACCAGGCATCCTTTCAATTTTCTGCATGATTGGTAAATTTACGCAAAGGCACCTTACCCTAAAGTTTTCAGGAAAGATAATATATTTCTGATTTTACGAGAAATAGGACAAAAAAGGAAGTGAAAAGTTACACGGAGTATCCACCCATAGTAACCCATCTTCATATGGTTAGCCATATTTCATCATAACTTATTTGATATTATATTAGCTTTTTTTTCCAAACGGAAGCCCCATTGTTGACCTCATTATTAAGAAGCCTCCGTATTTTTATTTTTTACATTAATTTCACGCCTTTTTGTACCCGAAAGTGAAGGCAGCGGCTGTTAAGCCTCACCGAATTTCACCTTCTGAATGGAAAGGATAGTGAAACATATGGCCACACGGGCATACTGTTGTCCGTGAGAATTCCTAGAAGTCCTGAGCGAGCCCTGAATCGATTCCACGACTTATTGATTCAAAAGCAGGGACCTCGACCACTGGCCCACCGAGACTGAGATATATTTTCTTCTCTAGAGAAAATTTAGTATATGAAAAATATATCGGAAATCGTTAGCGAACTTAGAGAAGAATTAATCTAACTATGAACATATTTCCCCATCGCGCACGTAAATCACTTTATTATATTCCCATAAAGGAATCAAATTGCATGTGATAGGTCATAATTTCGCCATAAAAACGGGCTTCATATTTGAGAGAATACGCCTTTAGTTAAATTCCCTAAAGCTTTATGTGTATCAATAAAATCTATTTATAGCTATGTACTACGTTTTATTAAGTCAAGTTTGAGTGACATCTGTATAAGTGTTAAATGTGCATACATATATACATAAATTCACGCCGAATCTCTTGCAGGGTGTGAAGAGACAACATAGCGCCATAAGGCATGCTTACTAAGGCATACTAAAAATGCTTCCAAGATATACAATTTCATTCGCCTGTTCCAGCACTACATCGTCAACCATTATCCTTGCATTCCTTCGGGATTCCTCCCTTTCAAACACCATAACTTTCGTTTTCACCACATTCAATTGTAAGCCTTTCAAGATTAACAAGATCCGATAATTCAAAATATTACAGTCTAGGTGATCCAGTAGTCGAGATCTGATTTAGAAGTCGTGGTTGCGATTCCACAATGATTTCTAAGATTTTTTTCGGAAGTTATGTGTAACAAATATTGATGACTGACAACTTTGTGTCCGGTGTATGATAATAGGTTCCCACCTATATTCCAATTGAGACGTGACGTAGAGACCTAGACTTTTGGGTAGAAAAAAGCGTGAAGTTATGCTTACGTTCCGACTATTTTTAGAAGCTGGGAATAATAGGGCCGTGAGTCTTTGACTGAAGAAAAATATACAATTATTGTCTTAATTTCTAATAGAGTAAAATATGAACGCTATATTACCACAATTTTTAATCAATATTCTTCAACTATGGCAACAAACGTTTAAGCTAACACAACTTTCTAACAATATCGGTTAAGTTCGGCGCGTGTTTTGCAACCCATAAACCTTCAGCTAGGTCATAGTTCCGTTTTATTGAACTATTCATATTGTTCTGAACTATTTATATTATTACGGAACATAAATTTAGTAAAGTTTTGAATATATTTAATAAATGTTTACTACTTTAAGATACTGTCAAAGATAGTCAAAGAATATAATCATTAGGCTGGTTATTTTCAATGGAATATTTAAACACGGGCGCTTAAGGAAAGGTCGTCCATTTAACAAGAAAACAAGAACGCAATCGCCACCAGCGGCTCGATTCCGGCATAGGCTTCATCATGAGACGAACCGGATAAGAAACTCTTTTAAAAGGTGTAGCGCAACCAGAATACTCGTCCATCGAAGTTAATATCCAACCAAATAAAATTAAATTAAATTTTCTTAGTAAGACTAATTTCTAAAGTAATATTTATTTCTGGCTTATCTTATCTTTTATTATTGATCTGCAAGTTCTATTAGTTTAGTACTCTGTTTTTTGGTACTGAAGTCCGAAGTTCGAAACCCGATTTAATTTAAGAAGTTATGTGGAATAAATATCTATTACTGTATATAAATATATCATTCCTACCTTGCCTATAACATTTAGAAATGAAAACTTCATTAGACGTGTCATAACGAAATTGCCTTTGGATATCCAACACTTGAAGTTACAGTTACAGACTTTTACAATAATTTCACGAGTATTTTGGCGTTGATAAAGAAGGGGTCGGAAGTGGGATGGAAGGGGTTTGACCACCCTAACAGCTAAAAACGCAACATGAGCCACTTTAGGTCAGTCGTGGTATTTCACTAATCGAACCGACCCATTTGTGCAGCAAACTACCTAGCTCTACCACTGTCAAAACCAATCTTTTTCAATGTACATCCTAGTTTTTTCCAAACAATCTTCCGCAAGAAGAAAGTTTGAGATTCATATCTTTGTACATTACATAGGGGTGTATTTTACTCAGCCAAGTGTCATACTCATACCACCGGCCTCGCTGTATAGTATTGAAGTTGCGACGGTAAGGCTTCACTACTCACATTGTAATGCCACACTTGATATGTGATAAAAGTGTGTCGCAACATGCACTTATTGTGAATGAACATTGAATGAATGAATGAATAAACGAAACAGTTGAACGTTTATAGATACAGCCATGTAGATGTATGTCTACAATTCTAGAATGGATACTTAAAGTTAATGGGTGTGATGTTGTTGGAAATTATTATATTATTTATTATTATTATATCATTTATTTATATTATTATATTATTAATTATTATTATATTATATATTTATATTATATTATTTATGGATCGATTTTTTTTTAACTGAATCTTGGATAACCTTTATTCACAGAAAACTACAGGTTATTTGTTCATATCCATTCTGTAAATAAATTAATAGTCTAAAAAAAACTGGGCACAAAACTTGCTTATTAAAAGCTTTTATTTAGCTTGCACTGTATGTATAGATCTATGTATGTAAGTATGTATGTTCGGTGGAATCTTGCAACTCAATTTTGAAGTAAATATCTTCAACCGATTGAGCTGAAATTTTGTATACACGTTTACTTTGGATGACAATGCATGATATGATGTGTGACATTATTCTATATCCAATATGGCGGACCAACAAAGATGGAGGAATGGATGTTTTGAATGCATTTCTGCAATATGGGTATCAAATGAAAGGGCTCATTGAGAGTAACTGAAAAAATAATGTGACGTCATTCTAAATCCAATATAACGGATCATCCAAGATAGAGGAACAGTTTTTTTTAATGCATTTCTACAATATGGGTATCAAATGGAAGGGCTTGTTGTGAATAACTCGAAAAATAATGTGACGTCATTCTAAATACAATACGGTGGACTATCCAAGATGACGGCATACATATTTTTGATGCATTTTTACAATATGGCTATAAATTAAAAATCATCATTGCGATTAAATGGAAAAGAAAGCTCTAAGCTGAAATTGAATAAGATGATCGCCTTATTGAAGAGCTGGACTGTTTGAAATTAAGCGGTAAACTAACTTGTAATAATGATGCGTTGAATGAAATGACACTAGCCTAGCCAGCTATAACTAAAAATAAGAAAATTTTTATTAATTAATACACGTTCTCTACTTAAGAATTATAATTATGTAAGAAAATACAACGTGTCGAGATATATGACGCAGAAAACATTAAGTTTATTACAGGCTGGAGAAACTTATGATGTAACTTTAAGCCTTTAATAGCTAATGGTGTAAGCACCGGCAATCTATTTGGTTTCCAGCGGACACCTTTTTGACAATTTTCGATATTACACGCGAGGCTTATGTTAAGATATCGGAAATGTGTTAGGAATCAAAATATAATCAACTAAAAGGACACTGGTTTTGTAACCAATCTAGTGAGTCCCAGTGACTCTCTGAAATCTTACATACCTACACAGAACAAGCACTATATATTAGGAGTTTTAGGAGTTTGTTTGATTCTGCAATAATGGGCTGCACCATAAAAATAAATTATTTACCACATACCAAAAGTACCCTTAAGAGTTAACTTCAAATATCATACTTAAATTAGGCATCATAGTCAAAAATCAAATATCATAGATTAAACTTAAGATCAATATACGTTATTCTTAACGTATATTGATCTTAAGTTTAATCTTAAGAGTTCTTCTTTTCACAATAAATATAACTTCTCGATACCACAATAGACAGACTCACAACTTGTCGCAATAAACTAAGTGAAAATCTTTCTAGGAGGACCTAGAATAAACTAGTTAATGTATTGAAGACGAGCACAGAAAATAAAACTAATGGACAAAAAACTATTATTGTAGATTCGTTATATTTATAATTTAGACTGAAATATTAGAAGTATCTACAGTAAATATTTCAGATGTACACTGATAAGATATCGTACAAAAATCATTACATTATTCAAGTTTAGAAACAAAGAGTCCGAACGGTCTAGGCGTTTTCATGGTATTAATGTACACAATAATAAACTGAGATCTTAGTTCTCTTTACTGCCACTAGCTGCGCTAGAATTAGAGGATTACATACTTACCTTGCGTTTAGTATTAAACAGAGCTGACGACGGCGACAAAAATTCGGGCGTTAGGATTTAAGCGAGTGCTTCTTGAAAGATGGCGACCTCTATTGGCGAATATTATATCCCCTAAATAAAGACCATTCGTTTAACGTTACTTTCGGACTTCTGTACTTCTAATCTTTGTGATTTTATTACTGCGAGGGACTCTTTTTTACAGATTTTTTAAGTACCGACGTATGTAACGTTGGTGTTGGGTAGTGACATGGAATCATAATTCTACTTTCGTTTAATCAATAATTTAAAAGAGAGTTTTTATTTTACTTCAGATATTTATATTTATAATAAATAATTATTTCCCACAGAATACAATGGAGTGCTGTGATTATTATACAACGCGGGGTTTGTTCTCGCGGTTACAAAGCAATGGTGTTTCTTTTAAAAAAAAAATCCATTTGAAAGCACAGAGAGCGGGCAAATATGTTCTTGTGTATGAAAAATAATAATTTCTGTTCGTTGGTTAGAAATTACTGGCTGGTATTAATGTGTTATTAATTACTTTATAATTAAAATATTCAATCAAGAGATGATGCAATAATATTATTACGGAACAATTTATTTTCTTGTTTCCTTAACTGCTCACGCTAGCTTTATCTGCGTGCCTAATCTAATAACGATAGGACGATTTCTTATGAAATTTTGTAAGCATATCGGGTAGGTCTGAATATGGGACTACAGACAACATCTATTTTTTATACCCCTAAATGTTAAGAGTAGTTCTCATTCTTTATTTAATTATTATGTAAAACTGCGTACAGAAATACAAACAGCCCTAAATTTTCATCCCACTACGATCAACTCCTATTTTTTATTTGTTGATCAAAAATTTATTTTTTTTGGAAAGACAATATTTGCTGCGTCAGTACACGGATCAGATTTATAAATTGTTATATATATATATGTCTAATTATCCTCTTGTCGATATAAACATAGCCCATTTACAAATTGACTACAATAAATGATCCACTGATTGCAGTTATTTTTTAATGAGTCCGTGAGTTAGTGACATTTTCTAATTTTCCAAAAAACTAATAAAACAATATAAGAAAATCTTTCTTTCGATTTTATTTTAAAACGAGCACAAGCCGATATTAGACAGGCGAGATCTATATCTATCTATTGGCGAATAATTACATCTAAATTAAACCTTATTTATATTCTGGACTACGACACTGGTAATGTTTACTAAAATAGCCATGTTGTAACTTCTAACATTACTACTGCTACTGAGACAATCTACTCTATTTTAGATCTGTTTTTTTATACAAGAGGAGGGTAAACAAGTTAGTGGGTCACCAGATAGTAATGACCTACCACCGCCAATGAATAACTGTAACACAAATAGTGTAACAGTTGCATTGTCAGCCATTAGCCACTTTACGTTGATATTCAGAGAGGCTGTGATAATTCAGCTATCGAGCCAGTCCATTCTTGCAGCGAACTGTGTGGTTCTCATTATATGAATAGCTGCAATATAGGTAACTTCAGTCATTTGATCTCATGAAGTAGACAGCTAATCTCACTTCGACTACGATTTTTGGTTAAATGAATTAGACTAGACTTTTTTTTTTATTTACCTGTCTTTCTAGTATTTCTGTTCTTTCAAAGGTTGCCTGGAAGAGATTGCCCTCAATTGATCAAAAGTTATTCATATAACTTATTTTCTTTGTGTAACGCTAGATGACGCTCTACAAGATACTGTGGTATTTATCACATTATTCGTTATTATAAATAGTTGTATGTAATTATATCTGCCAAATTTAAGCTACAAAAAGTTGTATCATAGAATTAGTGAATAAATATTACATACAACATAAATATGCATTTTTATTCATAACTGACAATATCAAGAAAAGTATCCCAATCTTAATAAAATACTCATAATCGCTAAGAAAAATTTTATTAAATTAACAAGAAATCTAACGTTTAATATTGTACGTTTTTTTTATATTTAGATGCAAATAAATAAAAAAAATGGAAATAATATACTATATATTTCGAGTTAATACTCACCTCCTCTTATGAAGTGAGGTTTATTATACAGGTGTATATATGCACAAATAAAACAATGTCAGACAATTACTTTAACTAAACAATACTGAAGTAAATATATGCGTAATTTAAAAATCCACTTTTCAATTCACTATAAATTAATAATTCTTTATTATTATCATCGATCAATTTAATAATCAAGAAAAGTTGTTCAAAACGTAGACCTTGCTACGTCGTAGCACGTCTACATCGTAGCCGTCCGACCGGTAGCTACGATAAAACCGAACTAAACATACTTCTATGTGCCTTCATATTGAAAACTAATTTAAATGCTTTATTTTAGGCTTTAGTTAGAGATTACTGCGATAAATGTGGTGAAAGTTAAGTCTTTGTTTATTTATAATCAATAGTAGAATTTCTTAAATAAAAAAACGGCAACTAAAACTCGCGTACGGAGACTTTGAGAATAAAGAAAATCAAGTTTGTAGCATTGGTAAGGTGTGCTTTGGTACTTTAATATTTATTTTATTCTGTTTTTAGTAGTCGAACTTATAGCGGGTAAGACAAGTATCTATGTACATCTATGAGAATTTCAATTGCTTAGCTATAATGGCTCTTAAGATCAAACCAAAAACTTTCTTACACATTAAACCTTTAAGTAATATGGCAAATGTGATGATAAGACAATCATTTTAAAATTAATGTCTTAAGATAGGGCTGTTATAGATAAATACGCATATATCATCAAAAATTATATAACTTATACCGATTTATTTTCTAATCTATTTCATCAAAAGATACTATTATTGAGCAATTATTTTTTGAAATATTTCAGAACATAACATTACTTTTATACGCGAAGGTGTAGGCAGCAGCTGTTAAGCCTCGTCTCGCCGTTATGTTTACGTCCCAAATGGATTAGGTGGCGAACCTATTGCCATATCAGGCACAAACACATTCTCAGTCCTCGATATTTATCACACATAACTTTCGAAAGGTGATTGGTGTGAGCCAGGATTCGAACCCGCGACTTCTTGATTCAGAAGCGGAGTGCTCGACCGGGGAGACCACCGACGAGACTATATTTCATCATTTTTAATATATAATATTTTTGTTAAATTAGCAATACATCAAGCTAAAAATATATTCTCATCAGCCACTACATTCATCCTGTCCATCCTTAAAGTCACACAATGAAATAGTGCGAACATTTCGTTGATATATCTCCCACATCTCTTTAACGTCTCCCTTTAAAAATCCTTTGAACGTTTTAGAGGTTTCTTTTCTAGATTAATACTATACTTTAACTTTACGCCCTTTATATCTGACAATGAAGGCTTATTATCCCTTAACACGACAGAATATTTTTTTAGATGCGTATTGCTGTTTGTTGAGCTCAATTTATTAACCATCAGGGTTCAGGACTTTGTTAAATCATCAGGGTTCGAACTAGGAACTTCTGTCTGGACCACTATGAAGTCAAACCTGATAGTCGCCACTTACGATAACAAAAGGAACTGTATAATCATCACTATTCTCTAGTACATTTCTAATTTTCTAGATTTATAATTTGATTACTTGAATATATTAATACGTGAAGCAAAAACTCTGGATCCTTTTTTACGACAACTAAACGGATAGAAGTGTATGAAATTTCGCACATTTCTAGAAAACATATATTTAATAATTTTGCGTAAAATACATTATTTTCAATAAATAAAACGTTATATATACGACCACGTTTTATTATCGCGTATTTATACACACTTAGTTTCTCGGGAAAGCAGGTAGGGAATCATTATTGCAGTCCTATTTCGACCACCGTAGCACCACAGGTACACTTATTACTTATTATTATCATATAAATCACAAATTGTGTCACAGAACGAGTAATATCGGAAAACGGCAATGTGATTCCGAGAAGTATTTTTAAATAAGTTAGGTAATTTAATATGGAAGGTTGTGGGTATTATGTATTTTTTGTGAAAAAAAGGGGCAAACGAAAGTGACCATCGCCGCCGATAGACATCTGCAACAGCAGGGGCGTCGTATCAGCGTTGCCGGCATTTTAGTTGGGAATATGCTCGTTTCTTGAAAGTCCTTTAAGTCGTATTGGTCCAGAAATACCTCTGCCGGCATCTGGTTCCATAGCGAAGCCGTGCGCGGCAAAAATTGTCGACTGAAGCGCACTGTCGTAGATCGCCAACCATTGTCAGCTGAAACACAGCCCTGGCTAGTTCAGCTGACAGGGAACTTACTTGTATTAACTTATTGTAACTAATAAAATATTTTCATTTTCATTCAATTTGTGGGCGTGGTAATGTTGGCGCGATATGCGGTAGCGGAAATCAGCGGGTGGTATTAGTCCGAACAATTCCTGGAACACTCCCCGTGGTAGACTCACCACGTGATACACTACACTACAGAGTGGAACAGAGATTTTAAATATCAGGACATCGGATAAAATCCCCTTTTAATGACTATCTTCATTAAATTTGATTCACAGCAATGGGGTTTTTGATAGCATGATAATTTACCGAAGAATTAATATTTTATGTGGCCACTAATGGACATGTATACAATTATTTAATAAACAATTAAACTATCATTTTATAAATGCACTTATATTTTAACAATTTCCAATAGACGCTTTTTTGCCCTGATTAAGTGAAAACCCTTATCATCAATGTTGTCGATATCTTAATTTACGACCGTAGTAGGAAGAAAGTTACTTAACTTTTTCGTCTTTGTGGGGTTATTGCGAAGATTACCAAAGTTTTTCTGTGTTTCAGTTGTCTGCTCTACCCCATTCTGTCTACCGATTTACGATTATACCGATGTTAGAAGTAGCTTACTTTCTATGTACTTATAAAACTCGATTGTCTATAGAATATATTTTTATTAAAAACTATTTCAAATTAAATTTTAAACAATTATTAAAAAATGGTAAGTATTTTTTCTGTGTCTTGTTTTATTGCAAAAATGTTTCGCGGCTAATTTAATTAAATGATTTCATCTGGCTGAAATGGCGTAGCTCCAAGTAAACCTTTTATAACGCAAACGCTTAAAAATAATATATAACTTTTAAACTGGTTGAGGGAATATTGCACACAGGTATTAGAATCGATTCTCACAGCTCTGTGAGTATCTCAGTGTGAGTATTCCAAATATATACAAATATACAAATATCTATATACAAATGTGAATGTGAAGTTTGTTTATTACGCTTTCACGCGATAACTACTCAGCCGATACACATATTCTTGGAGGTATTAGAAGTAACATAGGATACTTTTTTTTCTTCTTTCTTTAATTTTCATATATTTGCACCCGAAGGAAAACTTATCCTACATTAATACTCTGCATTTATATCTTATAAAATTGTTAAAGTCCAAAACTATTTATTTTTATTACAGAGAAATATATTTTACCGTTTGTTGTGGGATTTCAATAAAGTATAAGTATTTTTAACGTCATTGTATGTTGTAATTTTAAAAATTGATAATCCCTGCTAAGCAATAAAATAGAGTTATCATATTGATTCATTTCTATGGTAATGATCTTAGATACTTATTAATGGCTTCAATGCGAGCGAAGCCGCGGGTAAAAGCTAGTATTTAATAATTTACTTCAGTTTGTACAAAGGTAGTAGCTGACGGGAGTACGCTACAATAGCCAAAGCAGGGTGAGATGTGTTGAACCATTTCACATGGCTTTTATTGCTGCCTATCCCTCTAGAATCTTGGAGTGAAGTTATATATATATATATATATATATATAGCAAATATAAATTACTAGTATTTTAATGACAAAACAATCAATAATGAACACGATATTTGAATACCGTTAACTGTATGACAAGTAAACAACTATTGTTTAAATTAATTAAAACCATGCCATGTTTGTTCAATTAAATTTAATATCGCGTAGAGAACGTTTATATGTTGCGCAAACAAATCTAAAACAGTTTAATAGATAATTATTTTAATTTATTTGTACACCAGTTGTTGTTCGTGTCTTTGCTCGCTTAAAATTCTGTTTAAAGAATACTTTAATCATAGTTGAAGATGGATATGCGAATAATACGATATCGATCAATTATTACTCATCATATTAGTTGACTGAATACTTTGTGCCCGGTATGGCAATAGGTTCGCCACCTATTCCAATTGGGAAATATAACGCCGTGTCGAAGCATAACAGCCACTGCCTACACCTTTGGGTATAAAAGGCGTGAAGTTATGTTATATTGATTAATTATACATTTTTTTCATATTGTTTATTTTTTTATATTATTTGTACTTGGATGGATTTCTAACCAGCCTGCCTCTGTTCGGCAATCGGTACTACTAGTCACTGCGCCGTGAGCCAAGTCAATACATCATAGTGTTCTCAATAGTCTTGTAGTTTAAAACGTAGACTCTTATTTAGAATTGTCCCAGATTCACTGAAATGTAAACTTGTAAAAACTTTTCAGAAGCAATGTGCCATAATCCATACTCTTACAAAATTTTCACAAAATTCGTGGACATTTACTCAAAGAGTAGCTTATTGCCACAGTATATTAATTTGAACGGACTAACAATATATTGCATTTCAATTTTTGTATAAGCTCATTAAATATTTAAATCTCGGTGTTGCGTGTTTAGAACTCTATTTCTTTTCCTTGAACAATCAAAATAGCCATTAATATATTTTGTTACCATTTCAAAAGTATTTATATATTTTTAGTATTTAACTAGCGTGAAAATTTATTAATTAAACATTTTAGTTCATGTAAAAATGCCGTGAGCGTTGTTTTGTTGTATGTAAATTTTATTATTGCCCCTATTTGAGAACGTTACAAGTCACCGGGTTTTAGCCGGGTTTTATTCAAAGTATAATTACTCAAAATCAAATACCTAATTGATTGTTGAAAATACTATGTATGGTATATTATTAATAGCAATACTTTATGTTTAGAAGTCACGAATATTCTTAATTATACGAGTGAAACTTGATGAAAATCATGAGTGAGGCCTTTCGTGACAAATATCAAAATACAACCAAGCTACAATTAGATATATATAATAATTAATCAGCTTAATTTTATAAATAATTACAAGGTAAAAGCGATTTAGTAAAATATTGATTTACATTCCCATTAACAACGGAACCCATGGTCCCAATGAATTATTAAAATTATTATCGTGGTAGAGTTCGTTACTGGACCAATTAAATTTGATACTTTCATGTACTGTCTGTTTGGTACATTTATTATTTAAAATACCTCAAATTTTCAAACTATTGAAGCGTAATATTTATTAGTGTGAAAGAAAATATTCATTAAGCAGATATACAAAATACAACTATATACAGAAGTACAGTGTGTTTATTAGATGAGCCTTAAAAGCAGACATACGTATATGAAAGTCACGAAGTACCTTAATTTTAAGGTATTCTGCTTGCAACAAGAATGTCCAAAAATGTAATAAGTACTAACCTACATACCTGATTCACATTTGCGGATATTTTTTTTATGTGATAGGAGGGCAAATGAGCAGGCGTGTCACCTGATGGTATGGACCTATGTACCTATGGACGCCGCCTATGGACACCTGCAACACATATAGTGTTACAGTTGCGTTGCCAACCCTTAAGGGAGTAGGATAGGAAAGGATATGGAAGGGGGTGAACCACCGGGTACCTCTCTCACCGAACGAAACTTGTGTTTTATTTATTACTTCATTTAATATCCTAATCGCTTGATATATCATGCAGGACAACGGCAGTCGAGTCCGCTAGTATAAGTATACCTACCCAACAGCAATAAAAACTTGTACCTATGAAACTTACAGGTATTATAAACTGCACCAAAATAATTATAAGCACGAATTCAGGTGATGGCGTGCTAGTAGAAATTAGAGTGGAAACAATTACACTGCACGTACCACTGAGCTGAGCTGCCGTGAGCATTCATGGCTAGTATATTGTAACAATATACTCTGTTATTCATTGTTACTAAGCAAATTTGTTTATTAACCATGAATTGGTTTGATTAAGTTAAGAATGTTGCTTTAATGGGCCGACTCAACCGCTGAAATATATTGACCGCTTGGAAAATCGACGTAACAGGGCTTATGGCGCATTTCGTTCGGTAAGTATCCGGAGAATCTACTAGCCTAAACTAGCCCCTCCCTATCCCATTTTAAAAGCCAGCAACGCATGGTACATGGGCGACTATTCTTCTTTAAAAACTGATAGAATGTTGATGTAAAAAGTGTAAGCTCTGTCAGTTCTCGATATATTGACGTAAAATGGCTCATGCCACGTTTCACTCGGTAAGAGAGGTATCCGGAGGCCTGAGCCCTTTCCTTCTCCTCCTCACATCCCACTTTCGAGCAATTCTCTATCACATTTTAAAGCCAACAACGCGACTTTAACATTATATGTGTTCAGGTATCCATGGGCGGCGTTTGCCAAAAAATTGTCTCCCAAAAAAAATTATTAACTAACAGACAACTAAACATATTTACAAACTATCACATTTATAATACTTAAAAGAATATTCCTCAAAAGAAAATACAGGTAACCCTAAAATTTAGACTCTTCTATAATCGGGCTTGGTAGGGTATTATAAATATTTAGTATGACGAATGAAAATGGTGAATCTGTTGCAAGTTGAGTATTTCAAAATAATGAGCAGGTATAACAACTTTAAAGTTTGATGAACCCGGAACGGCGGACATTGAAGCCTATAAATTTATTAGTAGGTACACTTCTGCGGTACGTCATGCACGCGAGCCAGTATTTATACATAAATGAAATGAGTAATAAAATTAATATAACTTTTTAATAACCCTAACATTATTCCTAATCGATTATAAGAACCTAATTTTCCAAAACTACCAACCCTAGCACCTAATGATTATTTTACTTCACCGTTTTTTTTTTCTCTTCATATATGGTCGTAACGGAAATATTTTTTTATCAATATAGCTTTGTTCGCAATTCACCAACTTGTGATATGTTTATTTTTTCCAAAACATAATAAAAACTTAAAAGGTTAAATAGATACGATTATGTTATAGGCAACCATCCTTAAAACAATATACAACTATAAAGCCATTGAAATAAGGTTCATTTTTAAATATATAGTTGGAAAATTCGGGTCAACCCTAAGGCCACAACCTTGCCACGGTCGTGGTATTAAATCTATTCGGGAAACCCGTCGTGAGCAAATAGTAAGGTTAATTGATAATGGACTTAAATGTACGAGCTCTTGAAGGTTATTGGGCACTTCATTAGCTATCCATCTGTCTTTTAATGGAGTAATGGCCAATCGAGACGGGGATTTTTCTTTGTTGGAGAATTTGGGATCGAGAATTAGTTTTTAGTATTTTCCTACTTATACCTATGTGATATAAAGCTTTTATGTGTACTTAAAATATCTCACTAAGACACGTAACAGCTTTTTTGTAAGGTTTCTATAGATAAATAAGTACTTTGCCTGCATAGGAGCTCGTGGGTGATGACTTCTAAAACAAATCCTTATATAATTTCTTGATATCGCTGTAACATTAAGTTAGGACATATTGTAGGAAAGACATGAAGTTTTATTGGTATAAAACTTTAAAACATTCTGCCGTACCTTATTCGGTTCTGATAATAACTGACGGATAGTAAATAAATAAAAAAATATAACTACTTAAATGCAATTTTAATTTAATGGCGCATTATTATCTGAAGTTATGTGTGATAAATATCAATGACTGAAATCTTTGTACCCAGTATGGCAATAGGTTCGCCACCTTTATAATAGACTAGTTGACCCGGCGAACTTTGTTCCGCATCAAAAGTATTTTTTACAGCGTTTACAATTAAATTTTTATGTGAGATAAATATCGATAACTGGACACTTTGTGTCCGGTATGGCAATAGGTTCGCCACCTTTTAAATTGGGACGTAAACACAATGGCGAAAAAAAGATGTAGGCAGCGGCTGTTAACGAGGCTAAACAGCCGCTGCCTACAACTTACTTCGGGTAGAAAGAGGCGTGAAGCTATGTTATTTCATATGTAAATTTGTAGTGCATTCGACTTACTCTTTTATACTGGGAAACACTACTTACAACCTCGCGGTAATGTGTGAAATAAGGTGTGAAAGTTGCTATTGCGTTCTTAACTGCTAGCAATTACATAGTATGCTAAATTGAATATTGTGTTAACAAGATCTAGTAATTTTATTTTATTTTTATTTTTCATGTCATAAACACTACAAGTCCTTTGCGGAGTAAACACAAAGTACAGAGCGCTAACTAACGTCACTTTTTCCAACCTGCACGAAAATAACCAAAAAGTCCGCTTAACTCCTGCATATGTGCATATAAACAAAGAAAATAAAATTTGAACAGCATTCAACTAAAAAACAGCGCCAGCAAAACAAGACAAAACACAAAACATAAACTTCATACAATTCATATTATGGCGTATGAAAAGATATTTAGGCTTTGGGACAGCACACCATATGTCGACGATGTACAAGTAATGGCGTCCTAAGCACACTTTGTATTCGTGGCCTTTCATCAATCTTCGTATGCACGCTGGTAGTAAGCACACACCGCATCTTTTCGTTACATTAATCATTCTGATCTTTACATGTCACAAATATATATATATAGAGAAATATTTGTATAAATAATACACTGAATTCTGTCGGCATTTTCCGATCATTTATTGTCCCATTCAACATTTATAGCCACCACTTCCTATATGTTTCTTAAAAATATTACATTTATTTCGATATCACAATTTACACAGCTATTATAATATAATAATATCTTGGACACAAATCACACAGCGCCCTCCAGTTCCTAACTAAGCAACTAAATGCTTGTGCTATGGATACTAGATAACGGATACTAATACATATATACTTTTCTTTTGTAAATACATACTTATAATACATAGAAAAACACCCAGACGCCACACAAGTATTCATGTTTGTCACAAATATTTGGGCTCGGGTGGGAATCGACCTCAGTACTGCAGCCGGTAGTTTTAACAATGTGCTACGAGGCCCATCTTTGAGATTATTCTTATCTTCTTTCTTCTTCTCCAGTATTATAAATATTCATTATCAAAGTTCTAGCTGAATAACTGAATGTCAATTAATCATTGTTTTTTTCAATCGATTCAATATTACTGTCTGACTTATTTACTTACATTATTTTTTACTATTTTTCATTTTTTATAAACAAACATAACACATAACATAGCTTAACGCCTTTTTCTACCCGAAGGAGTAAGCAGTGGCTGCTAAGCCTCGACTCGTGTTATGTTTACGTCCCAAATGGAATAGGTGGCGAACCTATTGCCATATCAGACACACAGTTTCGTTGTTTCGTTTTCAGTCATCAATATTTATCACATATAACTTTCGACATTAATTTGGAAAAGTCATCGGTGTGAGCCAGGATTCGAAATCGCGACTTCTTGATTCATAACCTCGGTGCTCAACTCTGGACCACCTAGACTTTTTCACAACTAAGTAGACAGAAAATTTAGATTTTACCAGCTGATAACCCAACGTGATGTTTATCCCATAGGTGTCTCTATTATCCCATCGCATAGGTTTGCATGAGGTCGACAGTGTCGTCGAACTACATGCCTACAGGTCATGGTGACCCCATATCATCGGGCAGCCTCTGACTGATGGTAATTAGAGAACACCAATAAAAAGCAATATACAAAAACAAAAATATCACGTAGACACATAATAGGCACTTCAGGCCTCTTTTACTTAGTTCGGCCAAGTAGCGGTAATTCCACCGTGAATCTTAGCTTCAAAGAGATTGTTAGCTAACAGAAAATTCTCTTTAGTTTATATTTTTTTCCCTTAAAGCTTTCTTTCAGAGAAAAAATGAAAACATATTGAAGTTGTCAAAAAGGTTTTTGCTGTTGCTTTTACTTGAATTTCTGTAATAATATATTTTTAGAAGTATGTTTAATTTTTTGCATAAAATCCTGTTGTAAGTAAACCCATATGTTCGCCATTTGTTTAAAAATAAAAATCGTATATTTTCTTATTAATATATTCGTGTGTATCTGCATTTGCGTTAAAAAACAAACAAAGACGTTTCTAAAATCATTTTAATACAATACTATTGGCTTTATGGTCGTTTTTAGATTTGAACGTTTACTAAAAGGCCTGAGTTCTATTCTTGGTTCTCTCTAATGACTTCTACTTTTGATAACTTCACAGCTACATTTCCAGATACCAAATATGTCACTCAAATTCTGCCTGATTCTTCGAGGATTAAAGAGAGAGAGAGTTATAAAAACTTTAAATGTCTTATCGATCCCAATTAATTGTAAATTCTACATTATACCTAATTACTATATTGTAAGTTATATCTGTCATTATATGTAGTATGTATTATTTTTGAGATTCGTAATAATTTTCTTTACAGATATGGATACAATGGCAAGAGTAATAGTTCCCGAGGGCGGTCACAAAAGGGATTTGCAAAGGTAATTGAAATAAAAAACAGTATTTAAGCGTAGGTAAATTATTAAGATTGACAACGAAAACATTGTTTTTTGGGTAATATGTTAATAACCTACTATATTCTAAATTTTTACTAGGTTGCCTAAATTTATTAGTCCGTTCTGAATAGCCTCTAACAGGTTAATGGATTTTCAAGAATTACACTCGTTATCTATTTATTGCCAGAGAAATCTATTTATTGCCTTGGGAGGAAGATTATCACGAGCCTAGTGGTGAAATGGAAAGCTACCGACTACAGGATCAAGGTTGGCGGGTTCGATGCCCACCCGAGTACAAATATTTATGACAAGCTTGAATGTTTGTATGGCGACAATATTTAGTCGCTTAGTTTGGAATGTCCAAGATATTATTATTATGTTATGTAATGTGTTTAGGAGTGTATTTTATGTATATTTTAGATACGTCCCATAGTATTTTAGGCAACACGGATCTTAAAGGATCTCGGGCATTATTTCGTCGGACTTCTACAAAACGCAAAAAACTGTTTTACTTGATAAGCATTTATTTATTTAAATTTATTTTGAAGTCGTAAATTTTAATATGTAAATTACTAGTATTATCACTTCCTCTGTTGCATATATAACGAACAAAAAGACTCTAAGGCAATATCAATACTTGTTCACAACCACTTTTCCAAGAAATTCCATCCATGTTGCTCTGGAATGTCCGAAAATTTCCAAAATTAAAAGTATCGAACATTTACAAGATCCCCGGAAATATAAATTAAACGAGGTAAGTTAGATTTATAGTTTTATTTCAAAAATGAATGTTAGATTGTCATATTCTAAAAACACACCAATATTTAGGATACTTTTTTATGGGATAGGAGGGAAAACGAGCAAGTGGGTCACCTAATGAAAAGTAAATTCTCACCGCCCATGAACACCGTGGTGCGTTGCTGTCCTTAAAGAGTGTAGGAGGCGAAAGGAAGGGAAGAGGGGATCGGGCCTACGGATACCTCTCTCACCGAACGAAACGCGGCATGAGCCACTTTGAGCCGATATTCTAAGAGGTCGTGGCATTTCACCGGTCGAGCCGACCCACTCATGCAGCGAACTGCAAGACTCTACCACTGTTAATACTTGATTATATTTTAGTATCTTTCCACCAGTTCCGTACATCTTAATCTTAGGATCATATAACAAAGTATTTTGTTCAATTGCATTTATGTGTCAACAATCACTTTTACGATTAAAATCCGAGATTATTAATTGTATTATGTTTTCAGAAATCAGTGACATTGCCAGCCGAGGAAACTCAGTCGTTAAGGTTGCTACAAGATCTTTTGAAAGTCGGACCAGATGTGCAAGACGGGCAATTGGATATTTGTAAATTATCTGACAATTACACAGATGACTTTCTAAACCGTCCGTATCTTTATTTGAGCGAGGTTCAGGTGAGATTGAAAATTATTATTATTCATAATAGATTTCAATGAAATAAAACCTAAATTCTTAATAATAATAGAATTTAGGTTTTATTTCATTGAAATCTATTATTATCTATTATGTTTTTTAGGGTCAGATTAATAAATCTGACCCTAAAAAACGGAAATATATCAATGCAAGAAGTTTGGAGTTTAATGGGGACATACTGAAATATAGATATTTTAACAACGCAGTTGCAAAAAATAGACGTAGGCTCTATTTTTGTATGTTCTAAATCGATCGCATTGGTTTCACGAGAATTATATTTAATGTAAGTTGTTTTCCAATTAGACATGTTAGCGGCCTGTTGCGACCTGTTTCTTTGGACAGCGTCTGGCCAATATGTTGATTACTATGCAGTCACTGATGACAAATCACCATTCCAAGTTTTTGGCGGCGCGTCCAAATAATAAAACTTAATCATCACAATGAGTGTTTATTAATGCAAATATTGCGAGGATTACAAATATTAATTTTAAGGCCGACGCAACGGTCCTTCACAGTCGACTCTCCGAAGTTTGGAGGACAAATTTGAGACAACCTGTTAGGTAAACAATCAGCCAACACCCGTACTTCAAAGCACTTTTTAAGCGACCTTGGTGAGACCATTATCGTCAACAGCGGCCGCTGCAGAATATTAACCGCTTTTTATTAAAAAAAAACATAACATACACATAACATAACTTAACGCCTTTGTTACCGTTATGTTTACGGCCCAAATGGAATAGGTGGCGAACCTACTGCCATACCGGGCACAAAGTTCTCGGCCATTGATATTTGTCACACTTAACTTCCGAAAACAATTTCGAAAAGCCAGTATCAGGATTCGCACCCCGGACCTTTGAATCAGAAGCCGTATTCTTGACCACTGGACCACCGAGACTAAACAAAAAATATTTCAATATTTTCAACCTTTATTTTACAGAACGCAAATGAAAAGTTATACTTCACGTTGTTAGGACAATATATTGAACAATATTTGCCCATAATCAAAACTCCAGCGGTGGCAACACCTTGCAAGAACTCTCGGGCTGTTTACAAGAAACCGAAAGGTCTTCTCATAAATATTCACGATAAAGGACAAGTTTATCGTTTGCTACAGAAATGGTGAGATAAATTTAAAATTTAGACATCGACCGGCTGACGGACACAAGAAACTAACAGAGCGTCTAGTTTCCAACTCAAACTTTCCTCATTGATTAAATTTCTTGATATTACTTCTACTAGAAGCAAAGATAAATACTGTACTGCCGTTCTCAAAATTAATTCGAGCACTCTACTTGAGAAGTCGTGGGAGCGATGACTGACAGTATTGTGCTTGGTATTTGACAATAGGTTTCCTGAGCTATTTCGTTATTTAAAACGTCAAATTCATCGAGTCAAGTCTTACACCTTCGTGTAGACTGTAGAAAGAGACATAACGTCAAAAATCAGCTTATATTTAGAACTTATGATTTTATTTCTTTGCACTGGTGATATGTATTTTATTTTAGGCCCAAACATAACATTAGGGCCATTTTAGTAACAGAAAATGGAAGGATCATTGGACAAGGTGATTCCTCTGAACGTAGCCCTTTTGGTATGGGGATACCTATGAGCAAACTTGCACTGTACACGACACTGGCCGGAATCAAACCTAATCAATGTTTGCCAATCACTTTGGACTACAGCGCTGACAATCTGGTATTATTATTTTTTGAATATTATATTGGACACAGTACACACAGCGCCCTCTCCTCCAAGCTAAGCAACTAAATGCTTGTGTTATGGATACTAGATAACTGATATTAATGCATATATACTTTTTTTGTAAATACATACTTATAATACATAGAAAAACACCCAGACGCCACACAAATCTTCATGTTTGTCACAAATATTTGTGCTCGGGTGGGAATCGAACCCCCGACCTCATTGCTGCAGCCGGTAGTTTTACCAATGCGCCACGAGGCCTGTCATTTATATTTTATTGGCTTTAGAATGCTTATGCGCATTTCCATTTCTTTATTTAGGTACCTTAGTTCTTACTGCATAACATGCAAGAGACAAGTATTAAAACCCCAACCAAGTTTAATGCGATAGGCTTTGTAATGTTTAACTAACCTTTTTTTACACCTGATGGTAAGCAACCTGCGCCGCACATGGACACCTGCACCTGCACATATAGTGTTATCGTTGCATTGCCGACCTTTAAGGGAGTAGGATAGGAAAGGACGGGGAAGGGGGGTGAGCCACCGGGTACCTCTTTCACTGATCAAAACGCGGCATAAGCCACTTTATGTCAATCCTCTGAGAGGTCGTGGTATTTTACCGGTCGAGCCGGCCCATTCATGCAGCGAACTGCTTGGCTCTACCACTGTTAACTGTTAACAAAGCCGCACGAAAGCACGGCAAGACACACATTCTATGACCAAATAGAACGTGTCCTGAAGGAAGGTGATGTTAGGAGCCACAAAAATCGACGCGCGTGCATGCAAAAGTTTTGAATGTCAAAGAAGCGAGTGTTGCGTCTAAGTATCGTGCCTTATGGCGCTCTGTTCTCTCTGCCTACCTCGCGTGGCGTGGAGTTATGTATCTATGTTATGTAACTAATCTGAAATAATTTTTTCAGAAGCTTCTAGAAGATCCTGCTCAGGGGTTGAAACAAAAGCGGTTGCAAGACGATGATTATAATGAGTTTATTGACGAATTTATGGATGCTTGCTTTGAAAGTTTTGGACCAAATACTATAGTGTAAGTATTTGACAATTTCTAAAATAACTTCTTTGATTTCGTACTTAGATTATACCATAATATCACAGACCAACTGTTGAATAATATGATATTTCAGGGATGCAATTAATTATTTTTTTATTTACATTTGTTTTTTGACTAAAATGCTTTATAACATTAAAACAACTTTTAGGATTATATCGCGTTTATTTATTACTTATTTTTATTTATGCATGCAGTCACGCTAGACTTGTGGTTTAGCACTGCCGACTTCTAATTGAGAGGTCCCAAGACGTTACATTTCTCTATATTTATCGAGGTTCCACAAACCTTGGGATTAACAGCTTCTATGTGAAGTCGCTTAGTAGTTAGTGTATAAATTGTGTCCTAAACGTGTTAGTTCACAGTTGTGTAGCAGTTAAGATACAAGAGAGATTGTACAAGAAAAAGCGTTACCTGACAATAACTACGATTCTTTCATTTTATAATAGATTTGCTTCTTTTTATTAACAATAATTCCTTCCCCAATTTCTTTTCAGATTGAAAACTTCACCTTAATTCGTAATTGACGTTCCAAACATATTACGATTCCTACCTATATGTATTCCTACTGTGGCGAGAAATAATGAGTAAAATTAATTACATTGGGTATGTATGTAGATTAATTAGAATATCTCATACGACCGGTATTGTAGTTGTGAATATACAAAAATTTTAAACATTTCCTATGTCCGCCCTAGTTTTTTACCTCCTGCTTTTAGTAAAACTGTCAAGATCACCGATTCTAAAGGACAAACATTGATTCATTGAATGTTATGAAAAGTTTTGCACAAATTCTAAGTAATTGGATCATAAATTTATGAAGATATGAATATTGGATCGCAGCAGCAATGTATTGAATGGAAAATGCGTAATATCAATACGTCAATAACACACTTATATGACAAACAAGTTTATGTATGTATTCATATATTGGAAAATATAATGGCGATGGCGCGCGAAAATGAATCTGACTCTTAGTGAATAACTTGTTTGTCAGACGTAATGCGTAATAGAAACATTTGTATATGCGACTTGCGCCCGAATACTGAACCGCCGCTCAAATCTGACAATCAATAAAGTGCTACTTACTGCTCAAATTTCACGTATTCTGTCTAATATTACAGCTACTGAAACGCTCAAGTAGCGCTTATATATTTGAGTGGCGGTTCAGTATTCGGGCGTTGGTCTAGCTATACTTTTTTTCATTATTATGTGTGTGTCTGTATATACTAGTTGACCCAACTAGTATACATATAGCGTTGAGCGCACATTGCGTCGCCTCAGAAAAGAAATAAAAATGGTCTTTGTGGGTTATCCCTAAGCGATAGATATATGCCATCGCGGACTTTATTGTAGATCTTTTAGATCTTCGTTCTTGTCTTAGAGTTCAGCCAGCGTTTCCAATTAAAGTGCTAAATCTCGAAATAATAGTTCAGTTGTTCTTAAACCCGTGCCTATTTTTCAGGTGTTACCAGACCAGTCCAAGCATGAAGCTCATATTTTCGAAATTCAATTCGAATCGCACGTAGCTAAATTTTCGAATACATAACGCTAAAACGCTTCCTGGCTAAAAACTATACTTCTTAATTTTTTTGAGTCCTAGTTTCCAAGGACCAGTTTGAAAATTTTATACTATTATTTAAGTATCTATTTTGAATTGAATTTAAATATTATATATACAATAATTTGTTTTAGATAATACGTTCTATCTTGTGATCAGGTTAATAAATTATTTTTTAGTATATTTGTTACTTTTATCGTGTTAATATGTATGTAATTAATACATAACTACATAATTTACCTATAACTTTAAGTTATGGAAATGGGAGATGAGTATTTTTATGGGATAGGAGGCAAACACTAGGCGTGTCACCTGATAGTAAGCAACAAACACCGTCCATAGACATCTGAACACAGGCAGTGTTGCAGTATTTCGTTTGTAAGAACGTGTCGAAAGAATGAAAAATAGGTAGAGATATTATTGGAAGTCGGCAGGCCACCTCGTGCTCTTGCTGACCAACGACTTATCTTAAGGTGTCATCGGGGGCTATAAAAACCAACAAGCGTGTAAATTCGGGGAAACTTTACTAAGAATCATTTGACTAGAAAGGATAGTGATAAGTATTGACCTGCTTATATTTAACATAACAAATTAACGTTTTTTTTCTACCCGAAGGTGTAGGCAACGGCTGTTAAGCCTCGTCTCGCCGTTTACGTCCCAAATAGAATATAGGTGCCAAACCTATTGCCATACCGGGCACAAAGTTTTCAGTCATCGATATTTTCACACATAACTTCCGAAAAGCCATTGGCGTGAGCCTGTGTGAGGATTAGAAACCGCGACCTCTAGATTCAGAAGCGGGGTGCTCGACCACTGAGACTTTAATATTTATTTTATGATAATTATTCACATCTTCCTTTATGATGAATAACGTAAGAAATTCCTTCAAAGTTTCAAATTCAAATAGTTTATTTTGTACAAAAAAGTTATACGATTAATTAAAAATATATATCAATATCGCGCTTCCAATCTAACATACTGGTGTTAATAATTCATTTGCATTAACTGTCGTTTGAACGGCACCAGAGTTCAGACGGGCCACAAGCTGGCAGGCTGTAGTGAGGTCATCACGTGACGTGCCAGCTGTTCCAGCGACCGTTGTGCTGGATCGTTGCCACCAGACGCGTACGGCTTGTTACACAAGTAGTTTCTGTTCATGTATAAGTACTTATAATCATATTGTGACAGAGCTAGGTTGGAGATATCGGAAATCAAAAACCCAAAAAATTTTCTTGAATGTCTCTGTCAGTATATTTATATGCGCATCACGTCTACTAGGGAGTTCCATATACCAATAGGAAAAAAACAATCCAAATGCATCGCCTGGGATTTTTTATAGATGCTAATACATAATACATTTAAATAATAAAATCGTAAATTGAATATTTTTTTTAGAATACTTGGGACATGATCTACAATCAATACTTGCCGAACCCAAAAATACAGTTTTTATAATTTTTATCTGTTTGTCTGTATGTTTGTTACGGATAAACTCTAAAAGTAGTGGATGCTTTTACGTCAAACTTTGCATAAATATAGCCAAGAGGTCGGGTCAACACATAGGCTTAATATTATCACGCTATCACTAATTGGGGTGAGCAATGAATCCTTACAATGGCACAGGCACAGTATTTTTGCTGCTTTATGGTGTCCACGCAGACGAAGTAGCGGCAAGATCTAGTAAAATATAAAATTTTATCTTCTCGGCTTGATCCTAACTTGTGCCAACAAACCTACAAAATTTATAAAATTCTGATATTGCAGTATGCTATTAAAGAGCTGATTTTAGATGATTGGTTGAGCTCCACGCCTCTGATTCAGAAGTCGTAAGTTCGAGTTCCGGACTCACTGCTATGATTTTTCGGAATTCTTTTCGGAAGTTGTATGAAAAATATCGAAGACTGACAACTTTGTGCCCAGTGTAATGGCAATAGGTTCGCCACCCATTCTGTTTGGGACGTAACGTACGATTCGAAGCTGCCTACACCTTTGGGTAGAAAAAGGTTTGAAGTTACTTTTTTATATATTACAGTCTATGTACTACATCATCATCACACTATATCATTAGTACACAACTGAAGTAAATAAAACTTTAAATAAGTATAAACAATAGCAATAGCAAAATATAAAATAAAAATATTCAAGCTTCTCTTCAAAGTAATGCTTTTACAATCCAGATACAAAGTTCTGTTTTTACGCAGAACAACAGGAAATGTTTTTGCTTTTCTTCAGCCGTTAGAAGATCTGTTATTATAAGCAGTTGGAAGGCAAGATATTTTATGCTCCAGAAAAGCAGCATTTACATGCCAAAAAGACAAATCTACCTGAAGAAAAGAGTCGTTGATCTGTACTAATCTGTAGTGGAGATTAGTTTCTCTCTTTTTCGTTAAAAATTCATCCATCGATTTGTCTAAAACAAAGATAAGCAGGTTAAATAATAGTAAAGAATTAAAAAATAATAAGAGTATAATAATAAACAAAATAATAAGTACATACATACATACATACATACATAAGCTCACGCCTGTATCCCATGGGGGTAGGCAGAGACTTTGGCTTTCCACAAGCTACGATCCTGACACACATCTTTCGCCTCATCCACAGTCATACATCTCGTCATGCATTTACGTCGGTTTCGGGTGCTACGCATTTTGCCTTTTTTAAACAGACCACTTATTTGGTCGTGGTAGCTCCGTCTTGGTCTCCCGATCCCGACCCTGCCACTCACATTCGCTTCGTATACTCTTTTAGTCATTCGGCTTTCATCCATTCTTGCAATATGACCAAACCATCTTAACATACTTCTCTCCACTTTGGTCACCACATCATCCTTCAACTTGCATTTCTCCCTTATCACGCTATTTTTTATTCGATCCGCAATGGTGACTCCACACATACTTCTTAGAGAACGCATTTCCACTGCATTCACCTTACTTTCATGCTTCGTCTGCCACACCCAACACTCACTCCCGTACGTCAGAGTTGGTACCAACACACCATTGTGAATCGTCAAGCGTGCCTTTTCAGACACAGCCTGACTACGCATCAAGGCATGCAGTGCACCATTAACTCTGTTACCCGCAGTCACTCTCCTTTCAATATCTTCCTCACATTTTCCGTCTCTTGTAAACATACTTCCCAAATATACAAACTCATTCACTTGCTCCAATTTCTCGCCATCCAATATAATATCACACAGTGTGACCTCTTTCTCTCTCTCCACAACCATAGCTTTCGTCTTGCTTACATTTATTTTCATACCTCTTTCTCTAAACCCTTCATTCACCAAGATTAGCATGTCTTGTAACTCCGACGCCGACGAAGCAAGTAATACCTGGTCATCGGCGTACAGTAGGCACTTGACACGCACCTCTTCCATGCTTAAACCACATTCAGTCTCTTTCAGATTTGTCAGACAACTATCCATATAGAGATTGAAGAGCCACGGTGACGCAACACATCCCTGTCGAACACCTTTATAGATGTTAAACCAGTCTGAGTGCGCCCCATTCACCCTGATGCAGGCTCTAGAATTCTCATATAGAGAATTTAAAGCCCGCACCAGGCGCTCGTCAACCCCATATGTATTCGACAGCGTTGACCATAATTCATTCCTGGGTACACGATCATAGGCCTTCTCCAGATCTACAAAAGCACAAAATACTTTTTTGGACTTGGCTAAATGTTTTTCACAGATGGTCCGCAGAGAGAAGATCTGATCGATGCACCCCCTTCCTCTCCTAAATCCCGCTTGTACATCCCACAATTTCTCATCTGTTACATTCGTCACTCTTTCAATAAGAATCTTCGCATACAATTTACCTACAACACTGAGAAGACTAATGCCTCGGTAGTTTTTGCAGTCCTGCCGCGACCCCTTCCCCTTGTGCAAGGGCACAAAGACTGCTTTGGTCCAGTCGTCCGGAACACAGCCATCACGCCAACACACATTGAAAAGTAGTCGCAGCAATCTTACAACAACCCCTTTGCCACTTTTCAGCATCTCGGTAGTTATCCTGTCATACCCTGCAGACTTACCCAATTTCGTACTTTTTATTGCATTCACTATTTCATCTTCCGTAATTTCTTGAACTGCATCGTTTTGTGAGTGAGTGGGAGTTGGAATGTTCACCGGCTCATTATTGTGAAGATGTCCCTCACTACACTCAAAGAGTTCTTCGAAGTAACTTTTCCAACGATGCAGAACATCCCTTTCAATACTCAACAATCGTCCATCTTTCGCTCTTATAACGTCCAACTCAGATGACCTTGAACCGCCGCGACTCAATCTAACCTGCTTCCAAAACAGTTTTAAATTGGCCCTGAAATTCTCAGACATCTTTCTGTCAAACTTCTCTTTCATACACTTCTTCTTTTCCTGTACCACAATTTTAGCTTTCTTCTTTGCTTCCACATACACACTTTTTGCATTTCTTACCTGGTATACGTTCTCTGTATGACTTTCATTACCTTTCGCTTTGATGGCTAGTCCATCCAACCACGCCTTTTTCTTACATTCCACTACTTTCTTAACCTCTGCATCCCACCAGCATTCATCCAAAGACCTTCCTTTCTTTCTTTTAGTCTCTCCACATACTTTGGCAGCTGCTCCAACCATACTACTTTTGACAACCTCCCATATATCATTCATTCCACCCGCATATGATACATCCCATACGTGCTTTGTCCTTTCTACCATTTCCCTCAAATATTCCGCTTGCACGTCTATGTCACTCAGTTTTTCAACTTTTATTCGACCAAGACTCGTTGTCGGCTTTTTGTTCCAGTGACGCCAGGCTTTAAACACATCCCTAATTCGACTTACCACCAAATAGTGATCTGTTCCCACACTGACGCCACGATAGCTCCTGGTATCTACGACTTTACTTTTGAGCCTATGGTCTACAATCACAAAATCGATCATACTCCTACTTTCATTCCTCTCCCATGTATACTTATGGATATCCTTGTGGTTGAACAGAGTATTCGTAACCACAAGGTCCTTTTCCACACACACTTGTAGCAAACTGGAGCCACTCTCGTTTATTCTTTCATCACCATACTTTCCTAAAACTCTTTCAAAACCCTCTCTTTCCACTCCAACCCAGCTATTACAATCTCCTATTACCATAATCCTCTCATTATTCTCGCATTTACTTAACAACAATCTCACACTATCCCAGAACTCCTCCTTCTCCGACACTGGGCGCCCGGTATCCGGTGCGTAAACAGCTACCAGAAATACACGAAGCAGACCCAGCTTTAGTCGGATCCACAAAAGTCTAGGACTAACACACTCAAAATCTTTCATACAATTCTTCAGACGCTCCGACAGGACAACCCCAACACCTTGGCACGCGCGTTCTCCTTCTGGAACTCCCGACCATAGCGCCGTTAGATCACCGTGTTGAGAAATGCCCATGCCTTTCCTTTTAGTCTCACTTACTACCATCAGATCTATACGTCTTTCTTTCACTACCTGACATAATTCATTCATCTTATCACTCATTCCTCCCTGCACATTCAGCGTAGCTATGCGGCACTCCGCGGCCCACTTTTCGCCCCGTGGAATACCTTGGCGTGATATGTGGCGAGCATTATCGCCGCCTTCGGTATATTTTTCTTTAGCTGCCATTTAGTTCCCACGAGTAGCTAGGGAAATGAAGTGTCACCACAATGCAGAGCCCCGCATGCAACGGGAAGGTTAAATAGTATCTGGGGGCACCACTTCCAGATATCCGGCACGCTAGCATGCAGACTCGCCCCTGCACATGCATCCTTTGGCACGGCAGACCAATGGATTGGCGGAAAAGGAGAGGGAGAGGGTGAACATAAATAATAAGTACTTACATATCAAATAAGTTTTTTCTTTGGTAGAGACGTAGCGTTGGCCAAATTCTGATCTGTTGTATTCTTTAGGTTGGAGATCAATTTTACCTTTGTTAGATCATCCATTGCAGCGATAATATCACTGTAACTTCACTTAAATACCACAACTCGTGGTTAAACTTATTTATAGACGCTTTAAATATTGTTGCGTTATTATTTTCGTATTCAACGACTTTAGGAAGCACTAATGTTAGGTTTTAAGTAGACACAACATCTTGTACAGCCTCTTTCTTCTTGGCAATTATTAGCTAATCTCTCTAGTGAAGTCTAGTGTTTAATGAATGAATCGCTTTTGGTCATCCGACGCGCTTTATCCATAGCGACGCATTATCAAAGTTCTATTACTTTCTTTGTCAGAACTCTTAATCTCCTCCAAAAGTATTACACATAGTGCAATCAATTCACGGTAATCGTCTTTTATAAATATGTTTATCCAATCGTGCCTTTTAAAACGAAAAACAAAACTGTAATAATAGGCAGTACGTTTGAGCAACACGATCTTTGCTAAAATCTTTGATCTTTGGTAATTAAAAATTACCTAATGAAATCTGAATATCGGGACTACTAGAGGTTCGCTTCACTTTATTTCAAAAATACAGTTTTTAGAACTAACTCATAAAAACAATGACGACAAGCAAGTAAATAGCAATATAACAATTCCTTAACATAAGTCTTTTCCAAAGTAGCACAAGCTCTGGGTATTGAAACGGCCGCGGTACCTATTCGACGCCGTTGTGTCACAGTACATTGGACTTTATCATGAAGACTAGTGAAAGAGATCAGTTGATACGGATTTTGTCTGATTGTTATTTGTTATGTAAACAGTAGATTTGCGTTAGGAAACAGAGTAAATGGGACGTTGGGCAGATTCTTGGGCGCAAAAAACATTAGCAAAAAAGCCCAGCTAGCAATCCACAATGCAATACTGATCCCAACACTAACTTATGTAGAGTGCGAGAGTTGGGTATAGCAGAATGTGCATGAAAGTAGAATAAACGCGGTCGAAATGAGGGCACTGCCACAAAAGTAAAAAATGGCATGCTCCGATGGTTCGGATATATAGGAAGGTGATGCTAGGAGCCTCAAAAATCGACGCGCGTGCTTAAACAGTTTTAAAAGTCAACGCGAGTGAGGCGTAGAAAAATTGCGCTGTTCTCTCTGCCTGCCCCTCAAGGGATTTGGCGTGAAATTACGTATGTATGTATTTGTAAACGATATCACTTACACTAATGAGAAGTGCAACGTGTAGTAACAGGCCGACGCACCAATTTCCGCACAGCGCAGCGGTACGTACAAATTTCAATCGCAAATCGGCACAGGTCGACTCGCTCGACCGGTGAAATAGAGAGTGACTCATGCCGCATTTCGTTCAATGAGTTCTCCATCCTACTTTCAACTATAAAACTGGGTGTCCAAGTGTGGCCATAGTCGATTACTACATCGCTCACGTTTTAAAAAAAACAACACAAAAATCTAAATTGGGTAGGTAAATTAAAAACTTCTCGTTATATTTGGAACATATTTAATTAGTAACATCTATAATTTCCACACCAACAATGCCAAAATCGCATCAACCAATATACAATAATGTATAACAATGATTGGATAATCAATGCAAAGTATTAAATATAAACCGTTACAATTGACTTGATAAGAAACAAACATGAAAAAAAAAAACCTCGAGTACATAATACTTTTGGATATTGCTTAAACAATTGACCAACATTAACGATTCATAATTTATCATACATTATATTTGATCAAACGTTTGGTAAAATAATATTACAAACATTCTCATATCGGGACGTTGGAAATTATCTTTTTTATTTGTAGTAATAAAAAAAATACTTGCAACATTACAAACAATAGTTAAACATTTGCAACATTTGGGTCACATATTTGTCAAAATATATATTAAACATGGCCAAAATAAAGTAATAAAATCAATCTTATGTACGTGATAAATAAACTTTAATCATATTATATCATATATGACAAATACTGGCTGTGTAGAGCGACATAAACATATCCACCAATACTGTACATACACACTGTCTACAGCCTCGGGTGTTGAGGGCGTGAACATACGAAAAAATAATTGTACAACATGACATTAATATAATATACTGTCACAGCAGATTAAATCACATAATATCACCGAAAACGTCACTTCACATAACCATAACACTAAATTAAAATAATTAAAAAAGAATGATAGTTATTTTTATTTCGCTCAGCGAAAAAAGTTGTCTCACTAACTGTTTCAAATACTGAAATTAAACATTTTTTTCATAATACTTGGACAATAATACAGAAATATATCAAATATATTGATAAATTTTAGAACTTTGTTCCGTATATACTATCATTTTAAATTGTACTGATATCGTTGACATCAAACTTTGCAAGTGTCATTAATCGATTGAAAATCGATTTAAAAAATGCAGAATTATAATTAAACAAATTAGAATACCGCCACCCCATCTCCTCCCGTGGGTGTCGTAAAAGGCGACTAAGGAAAAAGCTAGAAGAATGGGCAGCAGCATTCTCTCAAGGAAATACAGCCTACTGCGATCGCCAACCCGCCTGCCAAGCGTGGCGATTATGGCAAAAACCCCCCATGATTGAGTGGACCGGCTGTTGTGGCGCTCTATGGGGGAGGCCTATGTCCAGCAGTGGACCTAGAAAAGGCTAATGATGAATGATGATGAAATGAAAAGTAAACAAAAACAAAATAGTGGCACAAAAGCTGTCATAATAGATTCTAAATATTGTAAAGGAATAAATATGTCTCCATTTACGATACTGGCGCTAACTTAAACGTTTTTTTTTTTTTTTTTTATAATACTGTGATTACTATGTTTTCTAAACAATTATTTATGTTTTTCATTTAAAATACAAAGAAACATATTTTAAATACATTAATTGGTTTTGGTAACAAATTGATTTAGGACATAAGGACTTTAATAACATATCAATTAAGTTTGATACAAAAAAAATACAGCAACAAGATCTTTGATCCTTCTAAATCTGTGGTATAAAATTAAATGATAGTTAAATAAATATCCCCTTTCTGTGTTCACTATAATCCAGCCCATAAACAGTATTTTTATGATTTAAAATGCATTAAATATTACTCTGTATGATTTCAACTTTAATGTGGTGACTAGATAAATTCTTAACTTCATCCCATAATATGGTTAAGTAGTGTCATTTCTCTATTATTTAACTTACTAGTTAAAATAATGTTATAAGTAATAATAATTATGGTGCTGAACGAACAACGTGATCATTCTGGTTTCACAAGTGTAGTTAGTTTTTTTTTTATTCAGGACTAATTAATCTAGTGTCCAAGTCAATAAAATCTATCAAGTGTCATCAAGTCGGGAGGGAGTCAACTTAGAGTCTCGATTTCACCAGTGTACATTATAATTTATATGTAGCTATAGCATGACAAAATCAGGGGCCCTGCCAACTCTTTTTAATAGAGTCACAAATAAAAATTGGTGAAATCCCGATAACTGATAACACCCTAACAACAGCCATGAACTATTAACAAAGCTAAAAATAATATTAAAAGGCCACGATAATTATTATTTTTTACATCAAAGGCGTAATATTAGAATAATATTAAAACAGTTTCTACTAATCATACATACTACCTTCATACAAGACGACATTTGAAAGTACTACAGTTAAAAGCCCAGTTACTTGAGAGAGATTAGAAAGAACATTTTCTTAGCGAATATAACGAACATGCTTCGTACTTGTGTTACCAATAATTACCAGATTATTATACAGTTTCAATGTATATACAAACAAAAAAAACATTCCTATTTGTCATTTGTTAATTACTGATGAATAATGAATAGTTAACTCATACCTGTTAAATAACATTCAAGAGAAATTAACAATACCTAAGTAACTGGACCTTAAAACTAGCTATGTTTATTAATTAAGCTATTATTTTTATTTTATAATATAATTTTCTATATATTCACAATGTATATATGAGAATATAAAATACTTTAACAGTTTGAACTTCAATACATTAATTAATCGGATGAACTAATTGTGCACTACACTCATCACTATATTTTCAAATAAAATGGACGTAGGTGGTAATGGTGTTTACAGATCTTCCAAAATATTAATTCTACATCACTAACATTTGGGATGACAGTAGTATAAAAAATCAATACCGATAAAAATTTAGCGCCAAAACGAAATTTTCCAAGTGACCCGGTAAAATTAATGTATCGACTGGAGTTTTGGCGGGACTGTGGAAGAGACATAACATAACATAACATAATAACATAACTTCACGCCTTTTGTTACCCGAAGGTGTAGGCAACGGCTGTTAAGCCTCGTCTCGCCGTTATGTTTACGTCCCAAATGGAATAGGTGGCGAACCTATTGCCATACCGGGCACAAAATTTGTCAGTCATCGGTATTTATCACACATAACTTCCGAAAACAATTTCGAAAAGTCATTGGTGTGAGCCAGTGTCTGGAATCGAACCCCGGACCTCTGGATCAGAGGCCGTGCGCTCGCCCACTGCGCCACCGAGACAGTCCGTTAATTGCCATTATTTTCTCAGATTTGTTTCAATGGATATTATTGGCTAAAATTCGTGGCGTTTTATTTAATAAGTGTTCGTATATGAGTGCAAATGTGGGAAATGGTGTAAATATCGTGTTTAGTGTGCTCTTCTACATTGTCGTCAAAACTCCCTTGGAACATCATGCATAAAGTACCACAACTTTATGGATGATTGGGTTAGGTTAAGCTGTAGGCTTAGGCTAGGTTAGGTTAAGATTAGTTTAGGATAAGAATTAAGAAGTTAATTGTCATAAAAAGATTCGACTTAAAGGTCCTAGCAACCAGGTCGTTAAATTATATTAAAAAATATATCGACTTTTCAAGTCAATTTTTTTTAATTTATCGTCACAATGCATTATTCCTATTAATAAGATATCTGTCTATATGACATGAGATTGATTTTCTTTGGAAAAATTGACGTGTCTTATAGAAAATAAAATGCATATATAGTGAAGGAAGCCAATGAGGTATATCAAGATGTATTATGGCACTCAATTCATGTATGAAACAATATTCTAAGAGATCGTGGTAGGGCCCCAGAGCTTAAACGTTTTTTCTTTAAAATCTAGTAAAGAGTTTATAAAAACAAATTAATGATTATGATTAATTTTTTAAGCTGTGTTTAAGACAAATCTCGAAAAAAAATATTAGGAAAGATTTTATTTAAATAATATTATAAATAGTGGTTTCAAAATAAATTTAAGCCATCTTGTATATCACCATTAATAACTTATAGTTTTATAATTAATTCACGTAAATTAAATTATATAATTAAAGTAATATGTCAATTGTTCTATAACAATAACCAACCGCAGACAAGTGCAAAATAAATAACAATTATGCTAACTTAAATATAGATAATGTGGCATTTTAATAAAATCAGTGACTTCTTTTGGTGGTGAAGATCTATAAACACCAGAATTGCCAACCGCCATCTTTCAAATATTATATTACCAACATAACAATGTTGTCTTTATAACGAGCTTGCATAATAAACACTCACTCACATGATGTTTTGTTTGGCCAACGAAAGTTATTTTGATTTTAATACTTTTATCCGCAAATCCAATTACTAAACATATACTAATATTAAAAAGATGAAGATTTTGTTTTGTATATTTGTTTGTTGGGTTAAATGTGCCAATTTAAATAACTATTGCTATGACCAATAGATTGAGTTAAAAAAGTTTCTATTCACTCTCTCAATCTTCACTTTTATTATAAGTAATGCTTTACTATTCAAAGCAATATAAATATATAAAGTTTTCTGAAACAAACTTGTAATATAAAATTATTAAATGTGTCAAATAAAATCTTAATTAAAAATGAGAAAATAATTTTCTCTACACAATAATACCTCGTACAATAATAAAATGATCACAAATAATAGCTGTTTTATTTTATCTCCTTCAAACTCTTCATCATTGTTCCTAGTGTTACTCAATTTGTTTAAAATACACTTTACCAAGATCAACAACTTTCGTCGGTCAGACAATAAATAAGTTTTGTCACCGTACAGTTCAGTTGAATTAGATGTTCTTGGGCACTGGCTCAATTGGTCTTATATTGAACTTCTCCTCGGGCTTCCACTCCCACACGACAGGCATGGCGCTCTCATAGTTATGGTTGTACATTTGATTGAGCACATGTTGTGTGAGATCCTTCGGCTGTGGATAAAATGATGCCAAACCTGAAAATAAAGAATGCCATGCCGGTGAGTCACACGTTTTATTTGATTATTGATAATGTTTCGTGGTCAATCTCGACTATTTACCGAGTTAAACTTGCTTCATCCATTCTCTCTCTCTACTTGTCCGAAATATCAGAGCATACATTTCTTTACTTAATCTACATAACAAACGCACCCTGGTATGTCACAAATGAGCAATTACACCACGATTTACAAGTCAATACAGTGAAGCAGGAAATCTTACACCATACAAAAACCTACAAAAAACGTATTGAAAACCACCCCAACGCTTTGGCGAAGGTTCTGATGGAGGAAACCCAGACACATCCAAGAATAAAACGAAAAACACCGCAGGATATACTTAGATCCGCATAATGTAAAGTAGGATGTGACATACAGTCGCATACCGAGCATGCCATGTCATACATACACAGATAAACATACTATTTATTGTTCCAGCACGGCAACAGATTGTAGTAAAAAAGAAAACAAAAAAAAAAACAAAAAAAAACTTAATCTACGGCAATCTTTCTAAATTTGACTTCCTGTATAACAAATTTCTTTAACTGCGTTTATTCTACTTTCATCAGCCCTACCATACCCATAGCCCCATTACCTATTCACCCCGTTTTACGAGAATTGAGAAATATATAGGATACGCCCATGTATGCGAGTACGTGCTGAATATTTAAAATATATATATACATATATATATATATTGGCAAATAATGCGTCCCGAAATTTATAGAAACATTGGAAACATACCTTCATCATAAGCCATCTTAGCGACCTCGATGGCAATGGCGATCGAGACCTCCTTGATTTCAGACAGGGATGGGTAGATGCGGCCGATTGCTAAATCATCTTGGCGCACAGAGTGAGCTAAGGTCTGTAAAGAAATAACTAAGTACATGAAATAAATTCAAGTCATTCGAGCAGTAGACAGACACGACAAGGACACCGTGTTTAACCATCTAAGTCACTACTTTGACTTTAATCCTCCTCCCGCGCTTGTGTTTGCATTGTATATCGCTAAGTCATTCTTTCTTATTATTAATATTATAGAATAAAATATTCAATGGGACCAAATATTTCGACGAGACCAGGGGGCCCTATTATAAGTCAGTGACTACTCATTATTGACTAGCTGGAATTAGTTGTTGAGAATGCGAATTCGCAAGGCACCGAGTAAGCTGACTGGAATTAAGACTTTTTTTTTTTTTTTTTTTTATGGAACAGGAGTGCAAACGAGCTAGCGTGTCACCTGATGGTAAGCAACCAAGCCACCCATGGACACCAGCAACACATTTAGTGTTACTGTTGCGTTGCCGACCTTTAAGGGATAGGGGATAGGAAAGGATGGGGAAGGGGGGTGGGCCTCCGGGTACCTCTCTCACCGAACGAAACGCGGCATGAGCCACTTTACGTCGGTCTTCTGAGAGGTCGTGGTATTTCACCGGTCGAGCCGGCCCATTCATGCAGCGAACTGCTTGGCTCTACCACTGTAGACCTCATAATAGGCCTGCAGGCGAGCTATTGCCTTGGGCTTTCGACTATTACGTCGTTGCTCCGAGGGATATACACTATAGAGGCATTGACACTGTCTTCAATTGAAATGTACTGGACAACTACTTCTAATACGGACATGTCACATAAGTATATCCTTAAGAAGGTTAACACTGACCCTGGCAGCAGTCAAGAACATGGCCTCCGGTATGTGGTGTGTGGCGGTCGCGGTGACACCCAGAGCGATACCGGGGAATATGTAGGAATTGTTCCCTTGGCCCGGGTGGTACTCCTTGCCATTGTACTTGACCGGAGGGAACGGCGAGCCCGACGCGAAAATACACCGGCCCTGTAATGACATAACATCAAAATAAATTTGTGTTCAATGTTCTTATATAATTTTCTTGTATAATATTCTTGATCTACTGAGAATTTTTTTTTTCTGAGGGGCAAACGAGCATGCGTGTCGCCCGATAGTGTCTGGTAAGTGACCAGCGCCGCCCATGGACACCTGCAACACATATATAGTGTTACAGATGCGTTGCCGACTTTTAAGGGAGTAGGATAGAAAAGGATGGGGCAGGCAGGTGGGCCCCCGGGTACCTCTCTCACCGAACTAAATGCGGCATGAGCCACTTTGCGTCGATCTTCTTAGAGGTAGTGGTATTTCACCGGTCGAGCCGGCCCATTCATGCAGCGAACTGCTTGGCTCTATCACTGTTAAATTTGGTCGTGGTTCTTCGTCTCCCGATCCCCATTCTGCCACACATTCGCTTTGTACAATCTTTATAGTCACTTGGCTTTCATTCAATCTCGCAGCATGAGCAACCTGTCTTAAAACATACTTCTCTCCACCTCGGTCACCACATATCGTTCAACTTACAGTTCTCCCTTATCATGCCATTTTTAATTCGATCGGCAAGGGTGACTGCACACATACGTCTTCAAAGAATGCATTTCTACTGTGTTCGCCATATTTTCATGTTTCGCCTGCCATACTCAACATTTACACCCATATATCAGAGTAGGTACCAACACACCACTGTGGATCAAGCGTGCCTTTTAAGACACAGCCTCCACAACTATCGGTGACAGCCTAATTTCGCCAACCGTTTCATTTGGTATGTCTTGTTGGTCTAGTGGTGGAGGCCCCGCTTTTGAGTCAGCAGTCGTGGGTTCGATTCCGGATTTTCACCAATGATTTCTCAGATTCTTTTTGGTAGTTTTGTGTGATAAAATCGATGACTGACAACTTTGTGCCCGGTGTGATGGAAACAAGTGCGCCACCTATTTATTCCATTTGGGACGTAGCGTAACGTATCGGCGAGTCTAGGATTTAACGGCCGGTGTAGACTTTCGGATTGAAAAAGGCGTGAAATTTAGTATTTTACGTTAAGTTACGTTTCATTAGGGAACTAAAAATTCGAACAAACAGATAGTACCTTATTATAATATTAAGAAGTATATATTGTACCTCAGTATTGTCGTAGGCCGCTTGCGCTGTACACTCAGCCTTGCTAGTGGGGTTGGACAGGGCGAAGATAACAGGACGGTCTGTATTCAACGCCATTTGTTTAAGAACATTTGATGTGAACGCACCTCCTACTGTCGAGCAACCTGAACAAATGAAAAACATTATTTACATTTTCAGCATTAAATACCCAAAGATGTAGACAGCGGCATTTATGCCCCTACTAATCCTCCCAACCAAAATCTTTTTTGCTTCAAATGTTATAGATAACCTATCTGAATCTATATATTTAGTAGGATGAGGGTCGTTCCAGTATCGCGGGTGCAACATTTAGACGATTTTTAGTTTAATTTCTAAATAAAAAATATTTTAAAATAAATTTACAATTTACACTTTACGTCGGTCTTCTGAGAGGCCGTGGTATTTCACCGGTCGAGCCGGCCCATTCATACAGTGAACTGCTTGGCTTCTTCGGATGGTAATATTTTCAAACGCGCAAAAATGAAATATGGCGTAAAATGAAATAAAAATATAAATACTATTAACTTTTATGCACTAATAATAAAATAACGGCTAACTGCGTGATTTAAAAAAACATGTCTGAAATCGTCTATAGCGGAATCGCCCATGAATGGCTTTCCATGACAAAATAGACCGAGTCCTTGAAGGTGATGTTAGGAAAAACGACGAGCGTGAATGACCAGTGTTATCAAAGTCAAAGAAGCGAGTGAGGTGTGTAAGAGTCGTATCTTATGGCACTGCCTACTCCGCAAGGAACTAGGCGTGAAGTTATATATGTATAAATGGCTTTCCCCGCCATAAAAAAAAATTAAGTCATCAACGTTATAACAGTGGTAGAGTCAAGCAGTTCGCTACATGAATGGGCCGGCTCGACCGGTGAAATACCACGACCTCTCAGAAGATTGACGTAAAGTGCTCTTACCGCGTTTCGTTCGGTGAGAGAGGTACCCGGATGCCCACCCCTTCCCTATCCTTTCCTATCCTACTCCCTTAAAGGTCGGCAACGCAACGGTATCACTATATGTGTTGCTGGTGTCCATCGGTGGCGCAGGTTGCTTACCATCAGGTAACGCGCTTGCTCGTTTGCCCTCCTATCCCATAAAAAAGATATATTTAAAAAGCAAACTTAAATTTTCTGGAGGTTCTTTTCATTTGGCATACATTTACAAGAACAATAAATTACTAAACAGGTTATTATCGGTCTACATTATTCTAAACCACCTACGTACCGATAAGACAGCTCGGTTTTATCTTTGCAACGCATGCTTCAAAGTCCTTTTCTGGCTCTATGTCTTTGCCGAATGCCTTGGCGTGTTCGGGCACTCCGCCCTCGCGCCTGATGGACAACAGACCGTCCACATCGAACATGTACACGCGATCCTGGGCCTGCTTCTCTGATAAACCCTCGGCTACCATCGCAGCGACTGTCAAGCTCGCTATGCCATTGGCTGCCTGGTTAGAAACAACTTTTTTATCTATACATGTAAATAATACAACAGACGTCCTTTTATTCGACTTTGCATAACACGCTTAATTTATTTAAAAAATTAAAACAAATATTATTTATGGGCATTTATGTAAATTTACAGCGTTAAATGCAACATTTAAGTAGTATATTAGGTACTTACAGATCCAGCTCCCAGAAACAGATATATATTTTCGCTGAGCTTCCTCTTCGTAACCCTGACGGCAGCCATCAGACCGGCCACGGCCACGCTGGCGGTGCCCTGAATGTCATCGTTGAACGTGCAATATTTGTGCCTATACTTCGTCAACAGACGACCAGCGTTGATCAGAGCGAAATCTTCAAACTGGGGAGAAAAACAAATACTATGTAACTTTTTATGTGAACCATAATACCTTGCTTTACTAATTAATATATATAAATGCCAAAGTTACTCAATCACGGGCCAACCAGGATTGAAGAGGATTTGAATGAAAATTGGCATAGAGCCTCGTGGCGCATTGGTAAGCGTGCGTTCAGACATGCGGGAATCGTGCGTTTACGAATCGCGCTGTTTGAAACCGCAAAATTGTGATGCTATTCAGACACGCGCGGTTAGTATGCGATTTCGTGCGGGTAGCGGTGTCAGTTTCAAAATGGAGGTCGATGAAGAAATGTGTTTACTGTGGTTGCTCCTTAAAAAAAAGAAAAGAAAAAGACGGTATTGGGTGCATCCAATATTACGTGACCGACTAGTACATGGTCAGTTCGTGACGTTATATCCCAAATTAAGAATGTATGATAACAAATTTTTTGACTATTTGAGAATGTCAATAAAATCGTTTGATGAACTAATTGAACTGATCAGGCAAGATATTTCATGCTCCGAAACGCATTTGAGGCCAAGCGTGTCACCGGAAGAGAAACTCGTAATAACTTTAAGGTAAGATTTATTTATTGTTCTTCAAAATCGGCATAAATATTTTCTATAACTGTAGAGGACTGAGAGCCAGAACTAAATTGCGATGGTGACGGTGAGGGTGCCGGAACAGGAGGAGATGATCCACATGTAGTAAAATATGCTTGCGGGCTTGTATACTGTTGTCCTTGCCAATACGTAGGTGTGATCTGCTGAGTATTGTAGCGAATAGGGGGTGGTAAGCTTTGTCCTTTTTGTATCACTTGAAGTAATTCAATTTTCTTTTTTCTTTATATAACGACAAACAAAAGAGTTTGTCGTCATCTTGCTTGGTAATACTATTTTCTTGAAGTTCATTCTGAAAATGTTTTCGTGACTCGATACTTTTTTCTATTAAAACAGCTATTTTTTCTTCTGGCACTTGTGTTTTCTTACGTTTAGGGGGACGTATTTCAGTGGCTTCGGTTGCATTGGCGTTTAGTTGACTTGTCTCCTCACTTTGCCTTTCATTCTGTTCTTCAATATTAGCTGTAGTGTCTTTATTACTTACACTATTCTGCAGGAAAGATAATCTTGCAAAATACATATATCGGGCTCCTTTACGAGCTCCTGAACCAGAAGGAGTTGTTTTTTCCTTTTTGTATTCTTTATTGTAGCAATCTCGTATGTTTTTCCATTTTTTTTTGAGTTGTGTACCTAAAAATAATAACATTATTAATAATATTCTTGTTTCAGATATCTTGGTACGGGTTGTTCATTTGGAGAACTAAGCTACAATTATCGCCTAGGAAAATCGACGATTACTGGAATTGTCCGCGAAGTATGTAAATCATTGTGGAATAAGTTGGTAAACATAGTCATGCCTGAAGATATCTGGAAGACAATAGCACAAGACTTTGAGAGATATGCAAATTTTCCAAATTGCATTGGTGCTATAGACGGCAAGCATATCCGAGTTATAAAGCCTGTTGATTCGGGTTCTTTGTATCATAACTATAAACATTTCTTTTCCATAGTGCTCTTAGCACTTTGCGACGCCAACTATTGCTTTACTTATGTTGATATTGGGGCTTATGGCAAAAGCAGTGATTCTGCTATATTTAAAAATTCGGTTTTTTATAAACGCCTGACAGAAAAATCATTAAACATACCAACACCTAAACCAATATCTAATGTAGACCTAACACCAATGCCTTATGTTATAGTTGGAGATGAAGCCTTCGGCTTAGCAGAAAATTTAATGCGCCCATATTCAGGCAAATGTTTACCATATGAAAAAAGGATTTTTAACTATAGGTTATCGAGAGCCCGACGTAATATTGAGTGCACTTTTGGTATTTTGGCGAACAAATGGCGCATCTTTCATAGGCCTATAAATGTAAACATAGATTTTGCCGAAGACATAATAAAAGCCTCTTGTGTTCTACATAACTATGTGCGGACTAGAGATGGTCTAAAATTTAAAGATACTTTATACCCATGACTAATCTCAATACCTTGCATGCGGGAAGAGGGACACCGTCATCTTTGAATATCAGAGATAAATTCGCTCATTACTTTGTGAACGATGGGCGTGTTCCATGGCAAGACACAAAGATATAGCTGCAACTAACATACCGTACTTGTAATGTTTAGGTACAGGTGGTAATGTTTAGGTGAATAAACCTACTTACTTAAAATATTCTTTTTTTCCACCGTGTCTTCGCAACTTCCAAATATCTCCACCAACTCTTGCCAAGCTCGGTTCTTGATAATTTTGTTTGAGTAATCATCACACTGAATGTCCCATATTGCAGGTCTCTTCTCCACCTCATCAATAAATAGTTCAGTGTCGAAACGATCCATGGCGAACTCACGAACGATGACGTGCATACCGCGCGGTATCCGCAACGCAACTGAACGCGAAGTAGAGACTCCATACTACTCCATAGTAATAGAAACGCGCGGGAGCAGCGCGATTCTATTTTCTGGCGGTTGGGTTGCGGTAACCGCGCGGCTTGATTAACCGCGCGGTTATGTCTGAACGATTACTAACTAACTCATATAAATAAGACCCGCTCGATTTCCATGCGATTCTATAATCGCGCGGTTCCCGCCGTGTCTGAACTAGCGCTAAAACTACCGGCTGCAGCAATGAGGTCGGGGGTTCGATTCCCACCCGAGCACAAATATTTGTGACAAACATGAATATTTGTGTGGTGTCTGGGTGTTTTTCTATGTATTATAAGTATGTATTTACAAAAGAAAAGCATATATGTATTAATATCCGTTATCTAGTATCCATAACACAAGCATTTAGTTGCTTAGCTTGGAACTAGAGGGCGCTGTGTGTATTGTGTCCAAGATATTAAAAAAAAAAAATTAAAAAAAAATTCAACGTTATGTGTGATAGATATCGACGACCGATATATTGCTACATATATACGAGTAGGTTCCGCGACACACACGCGTACGTAAGTTCATAATAATTCATTTAGATTAAAGAACCCTTCTGAAGGATAATATAGACACTTCACTTTCCGTGATTGTCGTAAATGCCCGCCCATCAAGGCATGTGACCTGATACTAATCAGCACTCCAACATTTCATATTATCGCATTACATGTAACATTAGCAAAAAACATTACCTACTAAATTTGACGCTTTTATACCAATTAACATCATTAAAATAACACGTAAATATGGGTGATACAAATCGTACATAGATACAAAATCCGATTTCGTAGCAATATCTAAAAATCTGTTACTGGCTCGCACGAAATCTATATACATATTACAAAAATCTGTTACTTACATTAACTAAGATTTTTACCGTACCGTCAGTACCGTGCCGAATCCAATATATAGTTGAGCAAGTGAGCGCGAGCTATATATATTAGAGTGGTACAGCAATATATGTACGATACCTGTATCAGACAGATTTGAACCTTATTGCTACATTTGTAAAGCTTATTTTAGATTTTTAATGTTGAAAGTAAAAGATTGGTTGGAGTGAAATAGCAGTATATAGACGGTTTAACCTATTTAATATTGTAAATTGAATCTTATAGGCATAGAAATAAAGATGATTTCTGAAAATTGGGATCATTGAAATATATAGTTGGGTAGAGCGGAAAGGGAATATTGGGTATTTGACTAACAGAATCAAAATGCCGGTATTCTTAGATCCAGATTTTTGAATATCTCCTAGATATTTGAATATCTATGTATTTTAATATATAGTTTCGATATCGGATATTGAAAATCTAAATCTATTATAGATACGGTACTCCAAAAAGGCGATACGACCCATGTCTAATAACACGCACGTGCCCAGTTTTGTTCTGTATATTTATATAAAATAGCTCAAGGTAAACAACTCAACAATCAACTCAAAATGGACAACAAATGTTAAAACAGCAAACGTGTCTGTTCTGCCGCATTTGTGCTAATCGCGCAAATGTCACCAAATAGGAGCTAGGTTTTTGATGGCAATATATATAAAATAAGGGCACAGTTTTGTAAGAAAAACAAAAAAATAGCGAATCGAAACGAACATATAATCGATTTAATTAAATTCAATATTCATCACACACTCTCGTTGGACTGGATATTAGCAAACCGGGACTGAATCGAAAGTTCGAAACCTGGTTCACACTCCCTTCGGGGTTAGATTTAAATAAAATTGAAGTGTCTGTCTGTGATATCAAAATAGGCCATTTTTTATGAAAACGGAAGGACGGATTCTAATGAGACCACGAGGATCAATTATAATATTTTCCCTGTAATATCTCCAGCGTACAGACATTGCCTTATTACCTTGTTTATTATGTACTAGCTGACCCGGCGAACTTTATTTTCACTTCAAAAGCAATAGATGAATTTTTCTAAAATAAAAGTAGCCTAATTTACTCCTTATTACATCAGCTACCTGCTAATAAAAGTCCCATAAATATTGGTCCAGGGATTTTAGAGATTTGCTGGAACGAACAGAAAGACAGACACACAAAAATATGAATGTAATGGAAAACAGTTATATTAGTATTACAAACAGACCATTTCATTTATATGTATAGCAAATAGATGACCAAATAGATTCGTCAACGGCCAGTAGGTACCTACACTATGATTTTATTATTGATTTAAAATCGAACAGTTGAATTGAATTATTGAAGATGCTATTTATATTTTGTATATACAATGACCTTGTTTTTTTTTCAAGGTCTTTCACCGCATCCAATAATAATAAAACATAATTTTACCCGAAACTCACACCTTTTTTGGCGCGATTAGGCAGCGTCTCTACAGATTGCTCCAGAACGAAATAAGGGATCACGTGACAATAGATAGCGGCTATAGGTATTACCGCAGCTGAGGTAAAATATAAATTAGGTACCCATCGATAATAATTCACAAATGTTACTTGTTTTACATAATTAATAAACAAAGAATATTACATGTATACAAGATACAATGATTCACGGCTACTTAAATATTAGCAACGAGGCCATACAAAGTATTAATTATTCCAATATAAATAACAGTGACGTCAAAACTAAACTATTACGTCACCGTCAGCTCGTGAGCTTACATCCAACCAGATGAATTGTCACTGTTATGTAACAAAGTTGTCATTGAACTTGATAATGTATGCCGCAGTCTATTCTGCTTACATTTTTGTTGTAATGTCTTATTTAACACCTCGAAAACGAAAAGTCAAACCGTAATAAAATTTCAGACATATATGCACAACGCTCCGAATAAGGCTGAAGACAAATGTTTACAAGGTAAAATTTAAAAAAGTCTCGGTGGTCCAGTGGGCGAGCTCCCCGCTTCTGACTAAGGAGTCGCGGGTTCGATTCCGGACTCACACCAATGATTTCTTGGATATCTTTTCGGAAATTATGCGGATTAATGTCGATGACTGACAACCTTGTGTATATGGCAATAGGTTCGCCAACTATTTCATTGCGGGCGTAACGTAACGATTTGATGAGTCGAGGCTTAACAGCCGCTGGTACACCTTCTGGTAGAGTAAAAGGCGTGAAGTTATATTTTTTAGATACACTATTTTAACACGGATAGAATAAATATTAATCATCCTCTTCCGCCGAAATAGCAACATAACACGCATTACGCAAACAAAATGGTAACGACTGCTCAACTACAAACGTTTTATTTATTAAATGATTCACCGGAAAACTACCATGGCTTAATCATACCAAGGTCAGTTCCAAACTAAGAAGCTGTTGATTTAAAATAAAAGAGATTTTGTATAATAACATATTTGCATAGCGATTATTTGAACGCGCTTATCTCCAGACCTACTAATCTGACTTGAGAAGAAAACTTGTATTTTCTATTATTTGAGACAGGTTACAGAAAGAAGGCTCACAGCAAAGTAGTAGCAATAGTTGCCACACTCAAATTTATGCCATTTTGAAGCGGAACGAAGTAATAAAGTAATCCGACTGCAAACCATAGACAAACCGTCTATGTACTCTGATTATAAACCATCACCAACATCTCATATTATCATGGCAAAAACTATGCGATTAAATACATGGAAATGGATAAGATAATAGTAGGTATAATGTTTGGCAGATAATCAAATCACTTTCAGTATCGACTTTGTATCTATGGAAGCAAGACGTCATCGACTTTCGATAATCAACTCGTATCTGTCATAATATGACACTGATGACGTCTGTTGTACAAGATACTAAATTGATTACCGATAGATTGAAGACTTTAATGTGCAAGTACTCCCCCAAAACCTACGTTTATAAAATTGCAAGTATTTTGTATCAATAACGGAGCAAACTAAATATAGGAATTTTAAAGTAATTCAACTATTAAAGAGAGTTCTCTCGAAAAAAATACTTAGGTATATCCACTTTAAATCGACAAAAATTCCAAAATCAACAAAAAAAAATCCGTGACATGGACACTAGAATTCACCAAATTTAGAATTTAAGTAAGATCTTGAATACATAGTATGTTTTCTATGACATATCGTTGCCGATCAATATCTCATCATCAAACACATACTGAAATAATATTTAATTTCGTAATGTAAATGGCACGATAGTGACTTGAGAAGCGTTAAGAACATATGAGCGTGTATAAGTTTTGAATAGAGATGTGACGGATAATAGTTTTGCCGGATACCGGATATTCGGCCAACCGTGGCCATGTGGCCGCCGGATATTCGGCGGAACTTAGCTGTTAGGTGCATTGCGCATTTGCGTAGGCGGCGCGCGAACGATCGGGTGGATTCGGTTAGATTTGGGTCTTTTCATGAAGAAAGAAACGCGATAACCTGTGAGCTGGATTTTTATCTCAAGTCAGTGGGAAATGATCGCAATCGTGACCCTTATTCTTGGTGGGCAGCTAATGGTAAACAATACCCAAATTTAACAAAGTTTGCCAAGATCTATCTTTCAGCACCTTGCAGCAGTGTGTACAGCGAAAGACTTTTTCCGCTTGCTACCTCTCAATGCAGGGAAATTAGTATTTACTCACCATAATTTGCCCTTAGTGCAGTATGAGTACTAATTAATTAATTTCTTTCTATTACATTCATTTTGAAATTGTGTAATTAAAAATTTCAACTAATTATGTTTCTTATGTTATAATAAAGCTAAACTAAATAAAGCAAACAATCACCTTAAAATATTTTTTTTTATCCAGATTTTTTTAATTCGGCCGGATACCTATCCGGCCAAATAGTAATAATCCGGTATTCGGCCGGATAGTATTAAGACCGCCGGATAGGCCGGATACCGGATAGTTACCGGATATCCGTTTCATCTCTAGTTTCAACACTCAAAGAAGCCAGTAGGGTTTAAAAAAGTCGTATGTAACCCCGCTCTATGCTTTCTGCCTATCGCTCAAGGATACTAATTAAACTATTTCAAATATCAGAAAAATTAAACAAATTATTATGACACTATTTTCAAGTGATCCTGTTACCGACAAGCATCTTTTTAATTATATCAAAAAAGGTCGTAGAGTTAAAAATATCAACACCCGAAACAAATGTATAAATAACTAGGTGTGGCGACTTTGTCTGTGTGGACGCCATAAAGCAGCATAAATACTATGCCTGTGCTTATAAGGGTTTATTACTCACACCATATAAAGATAGCGTGATAATATTTAGCCGTTGACTCGACCTGTTGGCAATATTTATGTAAAATTGGTCATAAAAGTATGCTTTTAGAGTTTATCCGTAACAAACATACAGACAAACAGACAAAAATTCTATAAACCACATTTTTGGGTCCGGTAGATAATGTCCCACGTATTCGAAAAAAACTTTCAATGTTCAGTTTCAACTTTCCTACGATTTTATTAAACATATGTATAGATGCTCAAAACTCGAAAATTTGCAAATTATTTAATTACAGTCAGTATGCGTATCGCATTACATACAAATAATATAAACGTGATTTAATAGCAGTATGATAATTAAATTGATTACAAATGTGATCTTTAACAAACATTATTGATGTTAATGTAAGTAGGTACGTTCGTCGGCCTTTTTTCCAAAATTTTTAAGTCCACTTTGGCATATTTTATATCATGTCTTTTGTAAAGGGCATGAAATGAAGCACAAGATACATTTTATCTGTAGAATATTAAAAATAAATAGTGCAGCGTTTGCCGTTAAAAGTGCACACGTCAATCCTGTCACCGATAAAAATCTGTAATTACGCATAGATACGGCCGCCTAGACATAGAGTACTTGCGCGCGATGAAGTTCGTGAACAATAGACTAATATTATGTATATAAATAAAATTTAAAACATTATCAGTTTTGCATAAGTTTGTAGTAACTTGTGATTAGATAACAATAATACATACACCTCAGTGGAAGTCATCATGATGATATGAACAGCTCTATAAATATCTGCATTGAAATCAGACGATAAGACAAGTAAAGTTGCATAAATACAATTGTAACGATTATATCATATAGGAATCACGTAATCAGGGGGCATTTATTTACCAAAAAAAAACGAATCACGATAAAATTATTTGTACATAAATCAAAAACGCCAGACGAATTTGTCATATCTTATCTTAATATATATAAATCTCCTGTCACGATGTTTGTCCGCGATGGACTTCTAAACCGCTTAACAGATTTCGTTCAAACTTGCACGCAATATGCAGTTTGGTCCAACTTAAAAGATAGGATAATTTATATCTCAATTTATTATCGCGATTTTATTTTATTGCAAATTATTTGTCATTTTATTTGTTAACTCCAAACTATTCTAACAGTTGGCGATATCTGTTGACTAAACGTTTGTCTACTTCATTTATTGGTTCCAAGCAATTCTAACAGATGGTGATAAAATTAATAAATTATTTGTCTTTTATTTCTTTTACCGATTAGGATATTAAACAAAATATCTTTATCGCTTGGTATATTAAGCAGGACAACGTCTGTTGGGTCCGCTAGTATACCATATAGAAACCATATACACTGCGGGTGTCGAAAGAGTGGTGTTAGGAAACTGCTTAAATCGAGCGCTGGGCAGATTCCTGGGCGCAAAGAATGTTAACAGAAAAGCCCAGCTAGCGATCCACTATGCGGTGCTGAAGCCATCGCTTACTTATGGAAGCGAGAGTTGTGTATGACAAAGTTTGCATGAAAGTAGAATAAACGCGGTCGAATGAGAGAGCAATGCGCAAAATCTGCAGAATGACTGTCGCTGACCCCGTCGCAAAAAATGTAAGGAACGCAATTGAATTGAAAGAGATGTCGGTATAAAAGTAAGCAAGAGCATACTCCAATAGTTCGGACATGTAGAAAGAATGTACGACGCAAGATGGACTAAGCAGATTTACAATGCAAATGCGGATGGATGTAGGAGTCGAGGACGGTCACTAAACACTTTCCATGACCAAATCGAACGAGTTCTTGAGGAAGGTGATTTTAGAGGCCTTAAAAGTCGACGCGCGTAGCTGACAAGAGTTATGAAAGTCAAAGAAGCAAGTGAGGCGTATAAGAATCGTGCCTTGTGGCGCTCCGCTCTTTCTGCCTACCACTCAAAGTACCACGTAGAAACAAGACAAAATATGAATGCCGCGGCAGTTAAACAAACATCTCGCCGCCATACGAACAGTATAAATTTACATAATAATTAATAAGTAATAATATGATGTTTAATTCATAAGTAGGCATTTTTGTATTTTTTTTAAAACGAAATCGAACATCTTGCTCGATTATAATTACACCAGTAAAACTCTTTCTGTAGTGTATAATTACTTTGTTTCTAGTAATCCGTTCTACACCATAAAAGCCAAGGAAATTAAAATGGCTTTATTTTTATAAGCCTTCCCATATGCTTAAAATTGGTCAATATATTTAAAGAAACATCATTATTATAGCTAGATTACATAAATCATAAAACACGTGGGCCGCTTGACGAAAGCGAGGTCGCGGTATTTCACCGGTCGAGCCGGCCCATTCATCCAGCGAACTGCAAGACCCTACCACTGTTAAATTTTTTATAAGATAAAGCTTTGGCAAAAAGTGAAGGTCAACAGTACAGTGTACAGTATGTAGTGTGTGTGCGCTGTACAGTGTGTAGGCATACAGTAAAGCGCAACCGTGACAACATTAAAACAGAAATTTGTATCGCGGCCTTGTCGCCAGTAAGATTCCGACCGTAATGTCATATGCTGCAAATAATTTCCCAGACTGAAAATAATCTAAACGGCAGACGGCGACGAGCAAACGAATATAACGCGTAACCAGGTGACAATATTATGTTAAATTGTTAATCGTAATAATATGGTTGAATAAAAACTTTTTTTTTAGAAAACACTGTTCATAAAATGGGGAAAACACAATTCTATAAATATGTATAATATGGCAGATTTGTTTACGCGGGAAAATATTAACCTCAATAAAGAATTGTTAAAATTCGATTTTACATTTAGTTTTATGCGAATTTATATTTGGAATAGTTTGTAAATTGACACCAACAATATCGAAAACAAACCACATCATATCGTAGAAACTATAAATTACAAGTAACGACTGTATTACCGCTTTGTGTTTTATTTGAATACTGGCTCTTTCAATACAAGAAAGAACTACATCGCCTAAACAGGTTGTTTATAGAAATATAACAAATGGCTTAACTAACACAATATAAAAGAGAAATTAGTGTGTTTAGACCACACCACTGAGGTAAAATTTAAACGTAACTTGCTATGAGAGAAAGAAAAAACAAAATGCCTGCTCGCAGCTTTGTCCCTTGTAGTATTCTACGAATCGTTTGTCCCTCTCATTCAATATTCACAACTTATATATCTCCCTCTTAACTTTTAGTCATCTTATTCGATCACATTTTTCGTAACGCATTCACCAGCGAACAAAAACTAAAAACTGGCACAGTATAAATTCTATAATAGTTGGTACAAATAACAAACTCGAGTGATAATGATCACCGGCCGTAGCGAGACGATTACGTAAAGTTAAAACGAGCAAATTTATAAAAGCGGCCGTTTGTAAAGTTAGACACGGTCACCGACGAAGTTCAGGGTCGAATGTTTTGAACCTGTTGTCTTCCCGTATTCGATGTCGTACGAGACTGCTCAAGTTCAATGTTTTATTTTTAAATGGATACCAAATATCTTCTTGACAACATTTCATTGACGTAATATTGTGCAATAAATGTGAGTTGTGTACATAATTGATTTATGGGATTAGGAAGCTAACGAGCAGGCGGGTCACCTAGCGCCAAGTGACTAGCACTGTCCATGAACTACAGGTGTCCAGTTGCGTTGCCGCTCTTTAATATAGAATAGGTAAATGAGCCTATTGTGGGAGGGGCGAAGAGAAGAGTGGTCCTATGGATATCTTTCTCACCAAACGAAACACAGCATTTTATATCGATATTTTGAGATTTTGTGGTATTTCATCTGTCGGGCCCACTCATTCACGTAGCGAACTGTGTTGCTCTACCACTGCTGACAATATATTCTACGTAAATTGCGTAACATTATGCAGCAAAATTAAGTTATGCAAATAAATTTGAATGGAGCTAAATAAACTTATAAGTATTTATGTGTCGTCTGATTAATTTAAATGTAAATCTCACCTGCAACAGAGTATTCTGTCCGTATCTCTGTACGCATGCTTCCATGAACTCATCAATGAACTCGTCGTATTCCTTACCACGCACACGTTTCTGCCTCAAACCGATGTAGAGTGGATCCTCCAGCAGATCCTAGGAAAAAAACAACATGGCCGTAACTCTTCACTATTTTTTTCGATCATAATGGTTTTTTTTTGCTTCTTTTTACAAATAGGTATCGCAATTTCCGCTAAAGATACTTGCTTAATAATACTGAATATGATAGTCAAAGTATTATGTTTTAACCTATTCTTATTCTTCGTTTCAAATAAATAAATAGTAATTATTTATACTTACATACTATACACAGTTAGTACATAATTCTAAAAAGGTTACTAAAGTAAGAGACCAAAAATAAACATTTTTTCAAATAATAAAATGTATAATTTAAAAAGTGCATTTCTTAATTACCTGATTGTCTGTTCCAACATCTAAAGTGATAGGCAGACACTGGTGGGGTTTAATCCCAGCCAACGCGGTATATAGTGACAGCTTGCCGACAGGAATACCCATGCCGTAAGCTCCAAGATCACCGAGACCCAAGATTCTTTCACCATCAGTAAAGACTATAGCACGCACATCGGGTTCCGGCCTAGATTTATAAAAAAAAAGTTTAATACGTAGAGGAATGTTTTTGAAATTCTACAATTTTATTATTTTAGATTCATCATCATTATAAGCCTAACAGCTGTACATAGGTCTCTGCTTTGGCACGCCACTGAGCTTGATTTTCGGTATTTCAGTTCTAATCGCAGCCTAGCCTTGGCTTAGCAATTACTAACCAACCGATTCAAAAAGGAGCAAATTACTAATTTCGACTTTTTCATATACATTCAGCCGTACAACAGGCGGATTTTGAAAAAGATCAGGTGATGCCAATCGGATACAGAATGATGTTTAAATATTTCGTCAATGGTAAGAGATTTTTAGATCCCGTTACAGCGTTACTCGTGACCGCCCAATTAAATATTCTAGCCCATGGAATAGATATATGGTACCTACACAATCAGAGGCCCAAAGAGAGAATCACATGAAAGCTACTCACCAATTTTTGAGAATGTTAAATATATGTCCCTTATCTTTGATGGTGATAAAAAGACCTCTGGGTCTTCTGTAGATAAGTCCAAACTTCTGACAAGCGAGACCCACAGTAGGCGTATAAACAATAGGCAAATACTTCTCAATATTCTCCGATAACAGTCTGAAGAACAACTTTTCATTTCTATCCTGCAATAAATCAATGTCACTGTAAAAATATGAAGCAATTTGCTGGCTGGACGAGGAAATTCAGTTGATGTGACCTATAGCAGTCTTACGTTCGCAGTTTTTTTTATGGTAACGTGACAAACGGGAGCCTTAGGGTGGTCCAAGATACATTTCTGATCGAAAGAAACGTGGCATAAACCATGTACACACATCGTGTATACATTATAAATTTCTGAGTGTTCCTGATAATTAATAACAGCGTTAAAACAAATCCAACAACAACCCTAGGTCCAAAAATCAATCAAGTAGATTTATGTTACAGAGAGTGCCGAAAACATTTATAAACATAAATTCTTGTAAAACTTAAACAAACATATACATATCTTCAGGATAAATAAACAAAAATGAGGAAACGTGGTGAGGAGGTCAAAAGTGAAGGATCAATCAAGATATGTTCAAATATTGGTCATCCGTTAAAAGGAGTCCAAAGGGGAATATGGACTCCTCCACCACCTGTAACTCCCACAACCGATGTAAATAATAGATTCACATAATAAACGGGTACCTTCATCATGTTTAGTCACCTGTAACTCGACGAGGTAGAGATATTTGTTCAGATTCTCTTCATATCTATCAATGGATATTCTACAAATATCGAGCTGTTCCTCTTGCGTTTTAAATTTGGCTGCCAATAGACCGTGAATACCAAGCGCTTGGCGCTCTTCCATTGTAAACGCGAGACCCTAAAACGAATCATCGGATGAATATATTCAATTACTGTAGCGTCAAGAAAAACTCTGTAAGTATAATAAAATGAGTAAGAAAAAAAAACGTGTATGTGTAATTAAAATGTTTATCAAAACAATGTTGTCGACTAGAAAATAGAACGAACATTAAAAATTTAATTTAGTCTGTATCTTCAATAGCCTCGATATATTGCATAGCTATTGGATGGCTCGCATTTAAAAAATAAAACAAAAACAGTAGTGTCATCTCATTGCAGACTGTAGAACTTTAGGTAAACTAGTGCAAAATTTATAAACAAAGAAATGTCTTAGTTCATAAGTTAAATGGATAGCCTATTATTTGAAGTAACATACATACATACATAACTTCACGCCAAATCCCTTGCGGGGTAGGCAGAGAGAACAGAGCGCCATAGGGCACGATTCTTACACACCTCACTCGCTTCGTTGACTTTCATAACTCTTTTCATGCACGCGCGTCGGTTTTTGAGGCTCTTAACATCACCTTCCTCCAGAACACGTTCTATTTGGTCTTGGAATGTGTGTCTTGGCCGTCCTCGACTCCTACATCCGTCCGCTTTTGCATTGTATATCTGCTTAGTCAGTCTTGCGTCAACCATTCTTTCTACATGTCCGAACCATCGGAGCATGCCATTTCTTACTTTTACACCGACACTCTCTTTCAAACCAACTTCCTTCCTTACAACCTTGTTTTCTACGCGGTCAGCGAGAGTCACTCCGCAGATTTTGATCATTTCATCCGCGTTTTACGTAGATTTACTTTCATGCACACTCTGCCATACCCAGCTCTCGCTTCCATAAGTTAGTGTTGGGATCAGGACTGCATTGTGGATTGTGAACTGGGCCTTTCTGCTAATATTTTTTGCGCCCAGGAATCTGCCCAACACTCCGTTTACGCTATTTCCTATCGCAACTCGTCTTTCTACATCCGCGGTGTACCTTCCATCTCTGCTAAAAGCGCATCCAAGATATACAATTTCATTCACCTGTTCCAGCACTACATCATCAACCATTATCCTTGCATCTGTTCTGGATTCCTCCCTTTCAAACACCATAACTTTCGTTTTCGTCGCATTCAACTGCAAGCCTTTAATCATGCAATCATCTTTCATAGTAGTGACTAGTGTTTGCAGGTCCGACGGCGATTCGGCTAGAAGCACGGCGTCATCTGCGTAAAGCAGGCAGCTCACAACTAAGTCACCCATTCGCATCCCTACATCCATCGATCTCATTCTCTGGAGACAACTGTCCAGGTACAGGATGAACAGTCGAGCGGACAGCACGCAACCCTGTCTGACGCCGATATTGACGTCAAACCAGGGGGACAAGCCGCCGTCAACACGCACACACGCTGTGCAGCCCTCATAAGTGGACTGCACAGCGCGCAGCAGTGCTCCGCTCACCCCGTAGCCCGGGAGTATATCCCACAGATCCTTTCGTAACACTCTGTCAAACGCTTTTTCCAGATCCACAAAACCGCAGAAAACCTTCCGGTTAACAGCCAGTTGTTTCTCCACGATGTTGCGGAGAGAAAAAATCTGATCCATGCACCCTCGTCCGCTTCTGAAACCACCCTGAGCCTCCCACAACACTCCATCAGATATCACCCTCATTCTCCTTTCAATAATTTTCCCATACACTTTTGCTGCTAAACTGATCAAACTGATGGCCCTGTAACTGGCGCACTGCATACGTGATCCCTTACCTTTATACAAGGGCACGATGACAGCGCGCCTCCAGTCCATGGGAACCTTACCCGACCTCCAGCACCGATTGCTCAAGGTCAGGAAAGCGTCCCGGACACAGGATCCACCGTGTTTGATCATTTCAGCAGACATCATATCAATTCCAGCTGCCTTACCATTTTTCATACTTCGTATCGACCATTCAATCTCTTCCATAGTAATGTCCTCATCAGATGTTGGCGCAGCGGTGTCAGCCGTAGGCTCACTCGCGGCGCCCACATCCGGAACATACTCGTACATTTCCCCAAAATACTCACTCCACCTGCCCAATACATCGCTTGGGTTTGCAAGAATGTCACCAAACTTAGACATAATTTTGTCCATTCTGGATGATGACGAAGAACCCCGAGACTTTCTAACTTCCCTCCAGAAGAGTTTGTTATTCGCCTCGAAGTTCTCCGTCAACCTCACTTCCTCATTCGCAACAAGTCTTTCACGCTTCTCTTTCACTAAGGCTTTGGTAACATTCCTGCAGCGGCGGTAGCTCTCATACTTTTTCTCTGTCATACTATCATTCTGGTTCAAACTTGAGACATAATCCAACCATGCTTTTTTCTTTCTTTCGACGCTGGATTTCACATCCGCGTCCCACCAGGCGTCACCTCTCAGAATCTTATGCCTCTTTGCACTACCACATACTTCTTTTGCACTATTCACTATACTTTCTTTCATTCTTTCCCAGCATTCTTCAACACCTAGGTCAGAAAGACTCGTCTCATTGAGTCTTTTACTGACTAGGCCTACATACATACTCCGTACATTTTCATCTTCTAATTTCTCACATTTTATCCTTTCAAGCTCTCCGAAAAGGGTACGCACTCGCCAGTGTCTCCACTTCTTGAAAAGGCCCACGAATCGGCTTACCACCAGGTAGTGGTCCGTATCAAGAGTGGGGCCTCTGTAGGCTCTTGTATCCCTTAGAGTATTTCGGAGACGACTATCTATCAACATCAAATCTATCATACTCTTTTGCTCATTCCGTCTCCACGTATACGTGTGAATATCTTTATGACGGAATAATGTGTTAGACACAAGGAGGTTCCGTTCCAGGCATACGTCCAATATCGGCTTACCAGCATCATTCACTCTCTTGTCACCATTCGGACCAAGGACAGCCTCCAGGCCGTCTCGCTTGGTTCCGACCCACCCATTAAGATCACCACACAGAATTATCCTTTCATTTTCCTCAGCTAGATCCAGAATATCCCTAACAGTTTCCCAAAACTCTTCGAGTTCGCGGGGATCCGCGGAGCTAACGGGAGCATAAGCTGCGACCAGGAAAACTCGCGTGATCCCCAGTTTTATTCGAACCCAAAGATGTCTTGGGCCTACCAACTCATAATCTTTCACTCCGGAAGCAAAGCGGGAGGAGAGAACGACTCCAACACCCCCACTGGCACGGACGTCCGGGTCCACTCCGGACCATAGGGCTACCATGCCACCGGGGAGGTCCTCGGTCTCCCGCCCCCTCCGCTTTGTCTCCGTCAAACATAAGGCATCCAGGCATCTCTCATTTAATACATCCATCATCTCATTCATCTTTCTTGCCATGCTACCTCTAACATTCCACGTGCCTATACGGCACTCCCCTCCTCGTCCCGCCAGGATTGGCGCTGCGTGAAGGGTGGCGGCCCCCTTCGCCGCATGCGCATGCAGCCGCACCGACGGGGGCTAATCGGTGCCCGTCGCTTGCGGGGCACGCCCTAGCAGCCCGTCCGGCTGAGTTTGCTTTGGTCAAGATTGCGTCCCACTGGGACGGCAGGGATCGCGACGCGCACGCTCTTGACATGACCCCCTAATTTGAAGTAACACTTACCTTATTAAGCCTAGGGTCTCTCAAGTGGTCGATACCTCTCACAACATTGGGGCAGATAATGTTGCCAGTGACTTCATGATAATCACGGCAGACGATCGCGGATGGTTCCAGGGCTGTATTCTTGGCAAGTAATGCCGCCACAGCCCGATTGGGACCTATCGAGCTTGTGCAACATCTAAAAAATGAACAGAAAAGGAAGTCTATACTCCAGCGTAAATAGAAATTTAAACTAATCTAAACTAATATTATAAAACTGAGTTAGCTAGTTAGTGTCATCTGGTCCAATGGTCGACCAACCCGCTTCTGAATCAAGGAGTCGTCGGTTCGAGTCCGAGCTCACACCAATGACTTTTCGAAATTGTTTTCAGAAGTTATTTGTAATAAATATCGATGAATGATAACTTTGTGCCCGGTGTATGGCAATAGGTTCGCCACCTGTTCCATTTGGGACGTAAACATAACGGCGAGTCGAGGCTTAACCTTATGTAGTTACTTTGAGCACTTTTATCTCACAAACTATCTCTCTCGGTTCGAGTTGGACATTACTTTTTGTTGGATATAATGAATAGTCCGTCTATCGAGGCAGGCTTTAGACTATATACCTATCATCAGTCATCGCGCTATGATCAATAGACGTGGATCACTAATCTTTTTATTGGTATACAAACTTAGAATAACTGTATCATTTTTCCTCTTTTATTTCACACGGTTTCCAAGTAAATAAGCCGGGAGATATATATATTCTGTGTACTTTTAAATAATAACATATCCACCATTGTTCGTGTGACAAATGTAGGTACAACAATGTCCACAAAGTTTTCACCTTCGCGGTCGTATCTCTCGCTGGGAACAATGGTAATCGATATTGTGGAAGGCGCTCAATGTCAACAGATTACTATTACATGGACACGATATATACTTCTACTGAATAGTTAGCTGTTCAGTTGAAGATGAACCATTCAGTTGAAATTGGATCTTAAGTTTTAAATTACATTACTATAAAACAAAGTCACTTTCCGCTATCTGTCCCCTTATATGCTTATAACTTTGAAACTATGCAATGAATTTTTATTCAGTTTTTTTAATAGATAGGGGGTGTCAACGAGGTGGTTTTTATATATAGTTAATGCATAATATAGTAAAGAAAAAGTTATAATTTTCGAGATTTAGCGCTTTCATTGTAAACGCTGTAAAAATACTTTTGATGTGGAACAAAGTTCGCCGGGTCAGCTAGTAATTCATATTTATTTATCGTAAATGCCTTTCTGTTCCATATTTAAGAACAATCTATGTAAATACAGGTCTTAAGTCTCGGTGGGCCAGTGGGCGAGCACTCTACTTCTGAATCAATAAGTCTTGGGATCTGGGATTTTTTCAAAGGAGCTATAGAGCTGAAAAATGAGTATTTTAGAATTTTTGTTTATCTATCTCTATGTTTGTACTCGCTTCATATAAAAGCTACCTGATCAAATTATTATTTTTACCAGTGTATGGCTATGGGTCTCACTTAATATATAGCACAATACATGTATTACAGCAGGAATATCATTTGATTATCAACAAAAGTACTACTCAACAAATTTTATACGGTATAAATGGCAGAGAGAACTGAGCCGATTCTTACACCATTCACTCGCTTCTTTAAGATTCGATTCAATCATAACTCTATTCATACACGCGCGTCGATTTTTCCTGACATCACCTTCCTCCAGAAATAATTTAACCAAAACAAGTCTCTCCCTATCTCTTTCTAACGCTCTTGAAAAACAAACACTAATCGATCTATGTCACGTTATCAACTTTATTTTCATTTCTCATTTGCGAGTTTACATTTGTAATACAAATACTTTGTTATTTAGATACTTACTTAAAGCACGTGGTTAGCAACACAACACTGGAAATGTCTTTTTTTTATACGAGGGCAAACGAGCAGGCGTGTCACGTGATGGTAAGCAACCAACGCCGCCCATGGACACCAGCAACACATACAGTGTTACTGTTGCGTTGCCGACCTTTAAGGGATAGGGGATAGGAAAGTATGGGGAAGGGGGCTCGGCCTCCAAGTACCTCTCTCACCGAACGAAACGCGGCATGAGCCACTTTACGTCGGTCTTCTGAGAGGTCGTGGTATTTCACCGGTCGAGCCGGCCTATTCATGCAGCGAACTGCTTGGCTCTACCTCTAGCTCAGCAAAATTTATAGTTCCTTTGAGTCTAGTATAAGAATTAAATAAGAAACCAGGCAAGGTGAGTTAAACAGTGGTAGAGTCCGCCAGTTCACTGCATGAATGGGCCGGCTTGACCGGAGAAATGCCACGAGCTCTCGGAATATCGGCGTCAAGTCACCCGTGTCGCATTTCGTTCGGTGAGTAAAGTATCCGGAGGCCCGATCCCCTTTCCCCTCCTACTCCCTTAAAGGACGGCAACGCACCACGGTGTCTATGGGCGGAAAAATGCACTTTCTAAAGGGGCACATCTCAAATATTTTGTCAAATACTTTTTTCGTGTCATTTCATTCCAAATAAGTTTATATTATATTCGTTCGCATATTCGTTCTATGGTAGATGTTATATGTGGCGCACAGAAATATTTTAAAAAATATTGCGTAAATATAAGCCCAGAGCTTCCATGGGATTTTTAAACAAAAGACAAAATTATCTTGTATGGTTATTATATATTTAATTTGGAATTACTAAAATAAAAGTTGCGCCAAATTTATATGCCTTGTATTTCTTCGTACAGACGTATAGCATTGCCATTCAGCATGGCAATGCGACTAGTATTCTGGGCACACTGCCAGTAGACTGATATGTGGAGAAATTTGATTTCACTTAGTCTTTTAATTGTATATAATATTGTAAATAATGTAATATCTCTTGTTTATTGTTTAGTGTAATTTCAAGTATTTTGTCACAATGCTAAGTATCCAGTAATCTATGTATAGCAGGGTGGCATGGAGGTGTTCTTTTTGAATAGGTATTATACGGTCACCTCTGCCATCTCTTAGTTATATCATCTGCCGAGTTCCATAGCTTGGGGTTTAATACAGTGACTAATAAACTCAAAAGTCATGTGGTAAAATATTGACGAATTAATTAAATGTGTCAGCTGCATGATTTCTTATGTCTAGAATGTTTTCGAATCTAGAAAACAGCACTATAGTTACAAACTATACTTAAATAAAGTATGAATGCAATTAAGCACCTATTTAGGTGACCTACTGACATAAAAAGGAAAATTTATATCAGGCCCGATAGCATACTTTCTAAATAACTACAGATATGTGACAAAACCATTACACATTTGTTTCTTGACACTTAATTAATAATAACTACGTACTTGGTCCTATAATATATTTAGTAGAATAGATATAAAGACTTGGCACATTTTTTAATAGTACACATAATCTTCATGCCAAGTCAAGAATAATTAAAACCAAGGGACATCTATACACACCTCATTTGCTAATATTCATAGCTTACATATTCATAAATAAATAAATATGCATTATGATTTTAAAAGATAACAAGGATATCATTTTAAAATTTAAGTTTTTTTTACTAATTTCTAGTAAATATATTGAAATAAATGTGACTTGCACTGATGGCTGCTGTTTATATGAAATTTAATTGTAAGTGTTTAATAAATACCACAAAGATGAAGTCATGGGCAAAGATAGTTTATTAGCAAGCATACTGATATTGGTAATTAAGTATTTATCAATCATGGTCATATTTTTCTAATCTTGTTGATAAATATAAACAAAATTGCTGAAAATAAGAGCTTAACAGTCTTGTTGGCAACACATAGTATGTTAAGTAATTGTCTAAACAACAGTGCCAACTAAGATTGTAGTGGGACTGACTAAAAATAGCAAATGTTTATTATTTTGTGAAGAATACATGCTGTTCAAAATAAATGAGTCTTATTATTGTTGTAGTATGTTATTGCATTATTGTATTTTCATTTAAAAAAGTTCTTTAATAAAACATTATAATAAAGATATGTATGAATAGAGGCAAATATAAAATAAATGTTCACAATAATACAACTGCACTTGAGTTAAAATAAACTAGATTTATATATATAAAAAAAACACTTCCCTTCAATACTGTTGGTCACTCTATTTGCCTATCTATACTAATGCTGAATAGTTATTTTTAATTCTATTGAATTATTTCAACTTTATTTCATAATTTCAGACTAATTTCATAATAGTTTATACAATACTAAGTTTCGTAAATCAGTTGATCAGAGTTGATCTATCTACAAATATTATTAGTAAAAAAAATCAATGTAAGCGTTTAAGGTGTGACACTGCGAAATAGTAGCCGACGAGACCTTGAAAGAATCACGACGAACTTCCTGAATGAGAAAATCAAACTGCCTCTATGTTTCAACAGTGAAAACTATAATTTAAATTTCAATACAATTACATTATTGAATAATGCATCTCATTTTTTTTCAGCAATAACCCTAATATTAATTGAAAATATATCAATTAATATATTATTCTTATTTATAGTATGGGAAAATCTCATTAAAACAGCTGTCACGCGTTATGTAAACTCCGAAAATAAATGTATACTCACAATAAAGATCTGGATGCCGTGGAAAACATTTCAACAAATATATATAGATAACACCCACAATATATTCTTATAACAGACACACCGTTCTTTCAGAGTTCCAAATCTATTTAGTAGTGGTTTTTTCAAATATATTCGATAACGCCCTCCATCCATACGCCGACGGTTACAATACTTGGAATTGACGTAATTGACGTCACGCCTCCGTCGAATGTTTCGAGCGACTGATTCACAGAGCATATAAATAAGAGTCGGCACTCCATACAATGTCCTGAGCTCATTTAGACTGCATCTTTCACCAACATAATAATCATTCGTTTTTCCTCTGTACCTAATGTTGGCATCGTTGCCGTCACTGCCAAACGTCAGTGTCACTGTCAAACGTCAGTGTCACTGTCAAATGCCAGTGTCACTGTCAAATGTCAGTGTCACTCAAACGTCAGTGTCACTGTCAAACATCCTCATCCATATTATTAGTCGTAGGAAAAAATAAAACATTTTATTTTGATGTAATTGATATATTTCGTAATATATAAAATGATTTTACATTCAGTCAGGGTAAATAGACAAATAATAATGCATATTTCATTCACACATCTAAGTATTGATAAGAAAATTAGAAGCGATATTAATTCAAACTCAACTTTGTTAAAGTCTTTAGTTAACCTAAGCAAAGAAAAGCAGGTCATTTGCAATATTTTCAGCGATGTTACTATTAGTAACGCCCCGTTTCCCCATTATCGCTGAAAAGTGGCCTTAGCCGCGTTTCACTAGCTGAGAGAGGTATTTGGAGGCCCAATCCCTTTCCCCCTCCCCTTCTGAAACCCACTCCCGACCCCATCCACATCCCATTGTAGGGGCCGGCATTTTTCTAGTTTGTGTTGATTATAATGTAACGCGTAAATTCTTGATTTTGTGATTTAAAGCGTCTGTGAGACAATGAAACTGTATTTGTTACAATATACCTTTGGTTTCAACATTTGCCTTATTCCTTTGATAATTTTTCACATTCACCATGTGCGAAGGTCCCGGTACTTGTGGTGAATCTGAAGTATGCAAAAAGAAATGTTTAGATTAAAAAAATACTATTACAAATAGATAAACAACCGTGTTACATGTTGTATTAGTAGTCCCTTTATTAACACTAGCTTTGATCAATTGTATGTCATGAAAGATGGAGATAATGCATATGCGTTTCTTTAAGATAATCACCGCAACCTTAGATAGCTGCACCCCAACCTTAGATAGCTACACCACAATTAAGTCTGGTACACCATAGTAACCTTTTCTGAGTAGCTATTTGTATAATAAATTAAATGCTTTTTTGAATATATATCACCTTCCTAGAAAGAAATGCAAGCAATACATACTATTAACAGTGGTAGAGCCAAGCAGTTCGGTGCATAAATGGGCCGGCTCGACATGTGAAATACCACGACCTCTCAGAAGATTGACGTAAAGTTGCTCATGCCGCGTTTCGTTCGATGAGAGAGGTACCCGGAGGCCCACCACCCTTTCCCCATCCTTTCCTTTCCCCTATCCCTTAAAGGTCGGCAACGCAACAGTAACACGTTAGTATATGTGTTGCTGGTGTCCATGGGCGGCGTTGGTTGCTTATAGAGTAAGAGCCAGCGACCGCCAGACCTTCGAATTTTATAAAGCCTGAAAGTTTGTCAGCTTGTAGTCTCAGTACATGTAAGAACGATGGCCAATTATTATGTTTGGGCCATAGTTACTTTGGCAGGTACGGGGTACCAAAGATGGAAATAAATTATTCTACTTTCGTTATTTTATAAAGGTTGAGCTTTTGATATTATCTTTAGAATAATATTAAAAACCACGATTTTAATTGCCGGACAGTTAGCATGGTGGCAACCCCTTGCCAGACAGCCTTAACGTTCATGAAATTATAGATGACCTACATACCGAACTTCGTCAATGTATAAGGATTCATTTTTGTAATTTTCCTTCAGAATATTATTAGAAATCACGTTTTCCATCACCAAACACAAAGCGTCGTAGCAACCCATAGCCAAACACCCCTTATATATTCATAAAATTATAGGTAATTATTCTTTCGTCAAAGTAGAAAGCTTTGTATTAGAATTTTACCGTCAAAATATTATTAAAAAACACATATTGCCAGACCTTTAGCGTCCTGGCAACTCGTCGTGGCAACATTAAACGTTTTTGCCAGATTCCCTTAATGTATTTATAAAATTAAATAAATACAAAATATTATTTATAAATATAAAATATTTATAGAATTCAACGGAGAGGCGGGCTAAAAGACTAATTGGCGGTCTTATAACATTCGACAATGATCTGCAAAGCCTCGAGCACAGGCGAAGGTGTCCAGCCTCTCGGTCTTCTATAGGCTACACTCTGATGAATGTGCGCAAGAGTTACACAAGCTGATCCCCTTTCTATCGGCGAACTACCCGACGTACTTACTGTCTACACCCCTACGTTGTTGAAACCCCACCTGTACGAACTAAGCGCTTTGCATCTTCCTTCATCATCCGCACGGCTGGTGGATAGAACAAACTACCTGCGTCGGTTTTCCCCGTTAGCCATGACATAGAGAGTGAAACTAACGGGACAGTGAGCTTTACCATCAACGGCCTCCTCGCTACCCAGTAAAATATAAAAAACAAGTTTATAGTGGTCGAGCCACACACGGCTTCTGATTCAGAGGTCCGGGTTCGGATCCTGACACTAGCTCACACCACATTTCGAAATTGTTTTCGGAAGTTAAGTGTGATAAATATCGATGATTTAGAAATTTGTGCCGGTATGGCAATAGGTTCGCCACCTGTTCCATTTGGGATGTAAACATAACCGCGAGACGTGCCTTAACAGCCGCTGCCTACACCTTCGGGTAACAAAAGGAGTGAAGTTATGTTATGTTAAAAATAATATAGGCTATTCAACTTTGATCAAAGTGAAGCTTTGTACCCGGTACGCCAATAGGTTTGACACCTATTCCATTTGGGACATAAACAAAACGGCGATTCGAGGCTTAACAGCCACTGCCTACACTTTCAGGTAGAAAAAGGCGTGAAGTTATGTTATATGTATGAAACTTTATACATTGACGAAAGTACATCGGTATGTAGGTCATCTATAATTTCATGAACGTTAAGGCTGTCTGCCAAGGGGTTGCCACCATGCTAACTGCCCGGCAATTAAAAACGTGGTTTTTAATATTATTCTGAAGATAATATCAAAAGCTCAACCTTTATAAAATAACGAAAGTAGAATAATTTATTTCCATCTTTGGTACCCTGTACCTGCCAAAGTAACTATGGGCCAAACATAATAATTGGCCATCGTTCTTACATGTGCTGGGACTACGAGCTGACAAACTTTCAGGCTTTATAAAATAACGAAGGTCTGGCGGTCGCTGGCTCTTGGGCCATTACCATCAGGTGACACGCCTGCTTGTTTGCCCTCCTATCCCATAAAAAAAAAAAAAAAATTGTCCTCATACAATTACTCCCGCATTATAAAAATTATTCCTAATTGATTTAAATAAATAACTTTATGGTACTTGATAGAAATATTGATAGTGTAGTACATTTCTTATTATTTTGTCGTTGGCTTAGAACAACTCGTGATTTTTCTTGTAAGCTGTAGTTTTGGGGGGGGCTGGTAATCTGTATGACAGGGAATCCTAGTTCGGATGCCAGTCCCACACAAAGAATTGAGAATGTTACAATGTGCTTTATACCTCGGATGAACAACATAATTATTTAATCTCGGAAAATTTAAAAAAATGTCTCGGTGGCGCAATGGTCGAGCGCTCGGCCTCTGATCGAGAGGTCCGGGTTCGATTCCAGACATTGGCTCACATGACTTTTCGAAATTGTTTTCGGAAGTTATGTGTGATAAATATCGATGACTGACGAACTTTGTGCCCGGTATGGCAATAGGTTCGCCACCTATTCCATTTGGGACGTAAATATAAAGGCGAGACGAGGCTTAACAGCCGCTGCCTACACCTTCGGGTAACACTTAAAGGCGTGAAGTTATGTTATGTAAAAAAATCTATTATTTTCTTCATCCAAAACTAAATATTTCAATCTACCCGTATACCGTTTAACAGTGGGAGAGCCAAGCAGTTCGCTGCATGAATGGGCCGGCTCGACTGGTGAAATACCACGACCTCTCAGAAGATCGACGTAAAGTGGCTCATGCCGCGTTTCGTTCGATGAGAGAGGTACCCGGAGGCCCACCACCCTTTCCCCTATCCCTTAAAGGTCAGCAACGCAACAGTAGCACGTTAGTATATGTGTTGCTGGTGTCCATGGGCGGCGTTGGTTGCTTACCATCAGGTGACACGCCTGTTCGTTTGCCCTCCTATCCCATAAAAAAAAAATACAATTATTTGTCCTCATACAATTACTCCTGCATTATAAAAATTATTCCTAATTGATTTAAATAAATAACTTTATGGTACTTGATAGAAATATTGATAGTGTAGTACATTTCTTATTATTTTGTCGTTGGCTTAGAACAACTCGTGATTTTCATGATTGCAAAAGATATTTTGAAAGACATTTTGTACATTAGAGACTGTAAAAATGCTTATAAAGGTAATAGTATCACTTATTATACAGGCAACTTATCCATTTAGTCACTTATTATGTCATAACAACTATGTAAACAAGTTTGGTAAAACATACAATACAACCCCACCTACATTGCACAAAATGTTTATTTTCCTGTCTTATAATGTTGTATTAATGCACATCAAAATAATATCTACGATGAATACTGAATATTTAAGAGTGGTAGAACCAAGCAGTTCGCTGCATGAATGGGCCAGCTCGACCGGTGAAATACTACCACCTCTCAGAAGATCAACGTAAAGTGGCTCATGCCGCATTTTGTTTTGTGAGCGAAGTACCCGGAGAGACCTACTCCTACTCCTTTAAAGGTTAGCAACGCAACTGTAATACTATATGTGTTGCAGGTGTCCATGAGCGGCGTTGGTCGCGCCTGATTTTAATCAGGTGACACACCTGCTCGTTTGACCTCCTATCCCATTAAAAAAATATATTGAAAAACATAAGAAATCCTAAAGAATATGATGATAAATCATCATAAAAAAAGTTACCCTAAAACTCGAGTAACATAGTTTCTTTTGTTTATCAGGTAATATTTGAACTTATACTTTGCATTCATATTATTATTTTCTATAGTTTAAGCTATAGTTAGTGTAGTGTAGTTTAGTGCGTTTATTTCTAATTTGGTCACCAGGATTCGTGTATATTTACTATCGATTCTACTAGTTTTTAGCTACTCAACTTACATACATATGTATTAGTAACAAGTTGAAATCAACAAACAATTGTTATATGTAGTATAAGTGACTGAAATGGCAATAAAAATACCTCTAATCCTGGGCATAAGATACTTTTTGTTTATTTATTGATAAAGGGGTTAAAGTCATAAATACACATAAATGGACATTTTGGTGTTATAACTGTATATGTTACAACATACCTTTGGTTTCAACATTTGGCCTGTTCCTTTGATAATTTTTTCATTCACCATGTGTGAAGGTCCCGGGTGCTTGTGGTGAATCTGAAATATGCAAAAAGAAATGTTTAGATTAAAAAAATACCTAGAAATTGTAGTCAATTGGTTCTTAGGCACAATAATTCTAATAGTTTCTTTTATGTAGTCTTTAAAAATGTTTATGTAAAAATATAGATAGGTACTATGTACTAGAGTTCTAATATTTGATTAAATCTATATACAACATAGGAATAGTGAATGGAACTAATCATGAGACAGAATCTGATACTAATTAAATATTATTTAAATAGCAAAAAAGTGTCAAAGACAGAAACAAACTTAATTAAAACATTTTATTGATAGAAATTTATTTTACATTTGCCTTTTCAAAACTATTGTGTTACATACATACAATATGTTGTCAGTAAGAATAGTTATGCCAAGCTAATAGCCAGTACACATCATGAATCATTTAAGGTTTAAAGAGATGATTGATAATTACTTACATGTCGGATGTTGGCCAAAATACACAGGGAAATTAACAAATAGTTCATCTTCTACAGGTGTGGGTAAATTAATTGTTGGTACAGCATGTGTTAAGAGTCTTGTTCTTAGTTTATTATTGTGTTCTTCACTAAAATGTTCGAAATACATACATACATCAGTTCATGAAACTTCTCTATAGGTAAGACGACCAGATCTTCTTGACCAACGGCTATTACCACTGGCAACATCTATAAAATACATCAGATTTTTATTTGTTTTCCACAATTTAGTAGGCTGTAGGCAAATATTCTGTAGTAATATGATGTATGGTTACTATTTTTTTTTATAAAAATGTGGTATATCTGAAAACTTAATCTGTTCATTTTGTGCTTAATATTTATTTGTTCTTTGTATTGGGTTAAAAAGATAATGTAAACTGGTGCAGAAATGTAAAATTATATTAATACAGAAGTATAAGAAATAAATTTAATATTATCCTATTAATATTATAAATGGGAAAGTTTGTGAGGATGTATGGATGTTTGTTACTCTTTCATACATCAACCGTTGAACAGATTTTGATGAAAATTGGCACACAGGTAGAAACACTTCCTGGATTAACATAAAGGATACTTTAATCCCAGTAAAGCCTATGTCCCCTCGGGATGTTTTTACTTTTTACGCAAGCGGAGTTGCGGGCAGAAGCTAGTTAACATATAAATACAAACCTAATGCATGAGAGTGTATATATAAGGTTTTACATAATAAATACTTTAAAGACAAAGCTGGATTGTTTGTGTTTTTGTGCCTGTAATATAATTGTATTAACCAAAACTAAACGCATACAACATTTATGTTATAGTAGGAACAAAACGCCAATCAAGTCCAGTGTTTGTGTTTTTGTGCTTGCATTAATCTTCAAAACGTCGGCAGATTAGATATCGGGTTAATAACACAAGATGACCGTTTTTAACTAGTGATATTTTGAAAACAATATTTTAGCCAATATTGTTTCCGTGGATAGATATGCTATGAAATAGTTACAATAATTTAGCGTTTATATTTGAAGTCTTTAGTTTTAGTTTATATTTCAAAGCAAATACAATAACAAGTATAAATAAATTGATGATCACCATGTGGATATGTAACTTATAAGAATTAATAAGATGTCCATAAGAATTTCATACCTGTCAGGGTCCAGCGGTAATTTAGCCAAATGTACATTAGAGCCAGGGACACGCCTTTTACTGCAAATGATGCATTTTTTATAAATCCTTGATGCGTAATTGTGATTTCGTGAATGCTCCATGTTGAAAAGAAGAAATTAGAAAAATCTTCTATCGACGTCAAACTAATGTAAAATATTAATTTAACGAGGAACTAGAGTTTAAATCAAGCAATTTTCAGAGTAATTTGGATAAATGAGGAAGAAAATTATTGTAATTTATTGCGATTAAAATTTGCGAAGAAATTTTGCCAAGCATAAGACAGAAAATGGCGGTTTTAGACAAAGAGTATATAAATGATTTTAGATATTTTTCAATTTGACATCGACGATCCTATTGGTTAATCATGGTCGGCCATGATTTTGAATTCGACGATTCTATTGGTTAAAAAATACCTCGTACAGATAAAACAAACTTAAATTATTTTTGTTCTAAAGTGTATATGGGCTGGACTGATTGACTGACTGACTGACTAAAATAAAGACCAACAATATCTCAGGCATAGACAATTTTAGTCAACTGGTAGCTCAGACCTTTAAGACAAGAACAGTCAAAACTTTCATAGTGATAACAAAAACTGACCTTTCGTTGTTTAGTTTATTTACTATTCCTTTCGTGAAAATATCACCACATTTATAGGGAAGTTATTTCCTTTTCTTTTTTGAATTTTCAGATGGTTTGATTTGACAAATGATAATTTAAGAGTTTTTAAAGAATTAATAATAAAAAATAGTCTTTGTGGCGCAGTGGTCGAGCACACGGCTTCTGATCCAGAGGTCCGGGTTCGATTCCAGACACTGGCACACACCAATGACTTTTCGAAATTATTTTCGGAACTTATGTGTGATAAATATCGATGACTGACAAACTTTGTGGCCCGTACGGCAATAGCTTCGCCGCCTATTCCATTTGGGACGTAAACATAACGGCGAGACCAGGCTTAACAGCCGCTGCCTACACCTTTGGGTAACAAAAGGCGTGACGTTATGTTATTTCATGTTAATAATAAAAATTATATAATGTAAATTTTATGTCTGTAAAATCGATTATTTAATTAATTGTCATTTTATCACCTCTGCCGACTATGTAGATATGACATGTATGTGGTTATATGTAGTGGGGAGTTCTGGCGGGAATTTTAAAGTCATGTCAAGTCTTTGCAACTTTCTAAAATTTTGTATTTCAATGAATATAATTAAATAAAATTAGTGACGTTTCGTCTTAGTACTCAAGTGGTCGAACACCCCGTTTCTGAATCAAGAGGTCGTGGGTTCGAATCCCGGCTCAAACCAATGACTTTTCAAAATTAATCTCTAAAGTAAAGTGTGATACACATCGATGACTGAAAACGTTGTGCCCTGTGTGGCAATAAGTTCGACATTTATTCCATTTGGGACGTAAACATAACGGCGAGACGAAGCTTAACAGCCGCATCCTTCGGGTAAAAAAGACGTGAAGTTATGTTAGGTTATGTGACTCGATTTATTAAAGGTTCTAGCAACCAGGTCGTTAAATCCTAGGATAAACTACGGCCGCGTTCCACTTAAAGCCCACAACGACCGTAACGCCCACAATAGCGCTCCACATAAAGCCCGTGGTCGTTGCGAGCGGTCGCTTGACCCCTTGTGGATCAGCTGTCACATCTGTCATTAAGTGTCATTAATAGCTCGGCAAACTACCTATCAGACGTTGTTGTAAATACCAATTAAACTCGAATGTGTTTTTGATCTGATTTTATGTTATTGATTTATATTAGAGATTTGATGCCATGATTCGAGAAGATGATCCACAGTTTTCTATTACTCCTTTGCAACTTACGGCATCGGCATGTACTGGTGCACTTTTAACCTCATTATTTAGTAAGTCAATTTCCCATTTTTTTTAATAATATACGTAATTTGCTTTGGAATTACCTAACTATACATTGTTTCTTGTTAACAGTGACTCCACTTGATGTGGTAAAAATAAGATTACAAGCTCAACAAAAGGCGCTCCTTTCAAATAAATGCTATCTTTATTGCAATGGTCTTATGGAACATTTATGTCCTTGTGTTGAATCTGCATGGGTACCCCGAGTACGCCGAGTGCATTTCCATGGGACATTCGTAAGATATTCATACATATTATAATAAAAATCTTGTAATTTTTACATACAAATAGATACCAGCAAATTCTCTATGAAGTGTGCCATATTAAATGCCTATGCATACCATGTCCAACCAGAGCACCCTGGTTCTGTATCAAGAAAGACTTGGAATCCTAACTGAAATTAGTGATCTTTATGATTATTTTTGAAGAGCTATGTCAAATATTGATTGATGACTGGATATGTTGTCTTTGAATAAAATTAAGGGTCCATATTATTCTTTATGTATGTATATTTAAATAATCAATGATGATTATTTAAATATACATACATAACTTCACACCAAATCCCTTGCGCGGTAGGCAGAGAGAATGGATATTTAAATATATTTTTATTAAAATCCATTCAGTATGAAAGAAAAATATCTGTACATTTATCTTTACAAAAATTCTCCTTTTTATATTATTAAAATGTTACTTTGATGAAACAGAAAGTAGTAGATGGTTGTGTTTTTACTAAAAATATTATGAAAGCTTTATGACATGATGGTTTGTTTGGTTTTAGGATGCATTCCATAAAATAGCAAAGTTTGAAGGAGTTCCTGCATTGTGGTCAGGTCTAAGTCCAACTCTTATTCTGGCTGTACCTTCTACTGTTATATATTTTGTATCATATGAACAATTGAGGCGTAGAATTAAAACGATATACAACAATACAACAGCTAGTAGTGAGTATTATAAACTTAGTATTTTTTTATATACCATTTTTAATTTTAATATATAAAATGAAGACACATATAAATAAATTTTCAAGCATTCCCATATTAATAACTTGCAAAGTAATTTCTTTAAAACTTTTGTGATTTAATTGAAATATGTATTTAGATCTATCTATCTAGACCACATAATAATAATATTTTTGGACACAAGACAAAACAAATGTCTAGACTCTATACAAACAACCATGCTTGTCAAAAGTATTTGTGTAAAGGTTGGAATCAAACTTGCTGACCGGAACACTGTAGTCATTTGTTTCACCAATGCACCATGAGGCCCGTAAAATACTTTTAATATATGTATTAAACTTTGAATACCAGATTGATTGGCTACCTATTAAATTTGTTTTATTATCATACCTAATTTTCTAAAAGTAAGTGTGCCTATAACAAAAAAACATGACTATATCTGCCATAATATTTATTCCTTATGTTCGTTCCAATTTTTATTAATTACATTCATAGTTGTTTCTATATTCAATTTATATTTTATTACTCTAGTAATATAGAGTGATAATCTGTGTTTCATGTAGGTGTTGCCACAAATTTTGTGCTGACTAAAGAAATGTTAAATGTAGTCTGTTTTACCATAATCTTGTTGTTTCAAAATTTGATTTTTCATTTGAGATTTGAACTTTGAATTTTGTTATTTTAGCAAACCAGCCATTATGGATACCATTGGTATCTGGGGCAACAGCAAGAGTAATAGCAGTAACTATAGTCAGTCCACTAGAACTCATTAGGACTAAAATGCAATCAAAGAAATTATCATATGCAGGTATGTATATAATTAGTTATATGATTAAAATAATATGTGTATAATTATTATAAATAGATTCTTCATGGGCTGGTTCTACCGGTGAAATACCACGACCTCTCAGAAAATCGACGTAAAATGGCTCATATCGCCTTTCGTTTGGTGAGAGAGTTATCTGTAGGCCCACCCCTTCGATGGGCGGCGCTGAGGTGACACGCCTGCTCGTTAGTTCTCCTATCCAACAAAAAATCTACAATTCAATAGTTGGAATTCACGCCAAGACCACGCCAGGCATGATTCTTAAACACCTCACTCGCTTTTTTGGCTCTCATAAGGCTCCTGACATCACCTTCCTCAAAGGCTCGTTCAAGTTGGTCAAGTGAGTTGAGTTGCGGCCGTGCTCGACTCCCACAATATCTGCTTAGTCAATCTTACACTATCCATTCTTTCTACATTTACTGAACCGAATTTTTATTGATATATAATAATATAATGGGTATCTAAAGTATCTATATTATAATCTCAAATCTGCATATTTTCAGAAATCACAGTAGCCCTACGACAACTTGTCAAAAATGAGGGATATGGTGCATTATTCCGTGGATTAGGTTCGACACTATTAAGAGATGTACCCTTTTCTGGTAAGACTATATAAAATTAATAATATAATATTTGTTATAAAATTATCTATACACCAAGCACTCATCTATATTTTTCACACTAAGTTCCGAAAAGAAAACTCAATATTTTCTCTTATTGGATTTTCAATTTTGCTAACTATCAAAATCTATTTTTTTTCTAGCCATATATTGGACAACATTTGAAACAGCAAGGCGAGTATTCGACCCAAACACAGAACATTCCTCAAACAACAACAATCAATCGTTTTTGTTTAATTTTTTCTGCGGATCACTAGCTGGCAGTGTAAGTCGATTTAATTATTTCTTAATATATTTTATCGGACTCCATTTTGCCATATCACCATTTATAAGTATTTAGTATTATTATTAGTAGTATTTACTTTCAGATAAATTAACTGTTTCGTCTTGAAATTTCCATGGCCACATTAGGCCCACATTTCAAGAATTTAGTTCATAAAAAAAAAACTAAACAGTCTCGATGGCGCAGTGGTCGAGCACACGGCTTCTGATCCAGAGCCAGAGACCAATGACTTTTCGGAAGTTATGTGTGATAAATATTGATGACTGAAAACTTTGTGCCCGGTATGGCAATCGGTTCGCCACCTATTTCATTTGGGACGTAAACATAACGGCGAGACGAGGCTTAACAGCCACTGCCTACACCTCCGGGTAACAAAAGGCGTGATGTTATGTTATCATTTATCCCATTATGATTATTACCAGTATATTTATTATCTCTTTATATAACTCGGAAAAACCTTAATTGTTAAAGATGGAGATTATTTCTAATGTCTCCTTAGACATGGACAGAACTGTGAGTCGATAAGGCAGTATCATTACTTTTACTTTACACCTCTAATCTCGCCATAACAAAAATTAGTAAAGTATATAAAGACTTACGAGGGTTGCCAAATAAAAACTTTTACCAGAGTGGAATTTGCAAAGGGGGACGTTAGGCGCCGCAAAAGGCGGAATAGTGCATCGCAGTTTGTTTTTTGCATTGTCTGGAATCGAACAATAAAAGTTGTAAACGAGACTCATGTGACCATTGCCGCCGTCACGGAGCTATCAATGGCAACGGCAGGAATGACGTAATTACGTTATAGAACATCGATTTATGCCTTTCGAAAACTGCAACCTCGTTAGTTTTTTGTTACCAACAGGCAACAATAGCCGCCACTCAAGATATGAAGCTGCATATCGATCTGCCAATTTAGCACTTAATTTTATCTAGAGATAAATGCTGTACCCCCTTTGCTATTATCGAACACCAAACATAGATGAGTACATGTATTGTGGTAACTTGTTTGAAAATAATCTTGTCAATTATGTCAACGACTGTATTGTTTTCAACTGATTTCAATGATAAGTATTTTTATAGGTAACATACAGTTTTGGGCGTCACGTCTTATAATTCGTTACCTCGCTCTGAGGCGTTTCATTTCCAAACGCGAGTAATTTAATTAAAATTTTGTTTGTTAAATATCGTAACTTATTAAAAAAAATCTTTTGATAAATTAAACCACTCCATCAGTATTTTCTTATAATATATCGATTTTTTATGATATTTTATTATTATATGTACACAAGATTTCGTTGAGCTTGCTAAGTTTTTTAATTACGAGTTCATCAACTATAAGAATATAGGTTTTTGTTTGTCCATACAAGAATGATAATAAAAATCAACTTTTGATCACTATGATTTTATTGATTATTTATCCATTTTATTCATAGTAAAATGTAGGTCAGTATAATCAGGCTGTGTCGTTATTTATAATGTATAACAGATTTGAAACCAATTAAAAAGCCAATAGCTGAGAATAGCTAATTTTAATTGATAAAGAAAACATACTGCTTATTTCAGCGCCAAATAGCTAAAAGTGGCTAAGCATCCAATTTAGTTGCTTTTAACTCTTCTTAGTAGACGAGTCATGTATACTTTTTGTCAAGAATAATTATTATTTATTTTTTAGAGCAAATAATATAATTTATTTTAGTGAGGGTAGTCGAACCTCAGTTGGAATAAGACTTGGCTTTAATCTCTATCCTTAAATAGGGATTAAAGCCTTAGTTAGACCTTAGTCTAAAATAATAAGAAGTAAAAGGAAATTTATTATACATACATACATAACTTCACGCCAAATCCCTTGCGGGGTAAGCAGAGCGCCAAAAGGCACGATTCTTACACACCTCTCTCGCTTCGTTGACTTTCATAAATAAATATATTATAACTTTATATTATTAGGCTCTATACTATATATATAAATATTATCTTAACTGCGTTCTATATAATCCACATGGCATAGCTAACCTTGGAAAGTTTCTATGTTAAGATAATACGAAAAAAATATAGATTTTTTTAGAGCAGCTGTACTGTTTTCATGTAATTATCAGTTTTTTCAGCTACAGTAGGTACATACCAAGAGCACCAATGAATTTTGACTTTATTAAATGGTACAAACCTGGAGATGCCATTATTTCTTACTAGATTTTTACTATTTCAGATTGCTGCCTTTTTGACTCTTCCTTTTGACGTAGTGAAAACTCATCAGCAAATAGAATTAGGAGAAAAAGAAATATATTCAGGTTGGCGACACTTTCATCAGATATGTAGCTTGTTAGCCACATGAATCATGCACTGACTGCTTTGTGCATAGAAAATTATATCTTTTCAACAATATAACTTCACGCCGAGTCCATTTTTGGGTAGGCATAAAGAAGCTCCATAAGACACAATTCTTACATTCCTCTCTTACCAACATCTCTATGTCTTAGTAAGAGATTGTTCTAATACGTAAAATACACATTTACAGATCATGCAGCAGGTCATATCCATATTTCTTTATCTACTTTATTTTACGTGTTAAATACACGTAATTATTATTAACATCAAGAAACGTCTTAGGGACATATTATTTCATTTGGAACTCTTTTTCTCACCTCTAACAAATACATCGCAACCTTATTAATTTTTTCCCCAAGTTTATAAATAAACCTTTCAGCCTTAAAATATCAAATTTAGTCATAAATTAACTTTACTTCATTTTCACTTCACAGAAACAATTCTTTTACGCCTAACTTTTTACAGTCTCATGACCCTTGTTTTTTTTCATGTTGTAACTGTTTCAGATGGTAAAGTTCAAGAAAGAGCCTCAAATATGAAGAGCATAGCTCGGAATATATATACAAATCATGGACTCAAAGGTCTTTATATTGGACTTTTGCCACGAATATGTAAAGTAGCTCCCGCCTGTGCAATCATGATAGCAACATTTGAATACGGAAAGCAATTTTTCCAAAAATACAATTCACAAAAATACAAAGAAAAAATGCAAAGGTAATATTTAATCTTACCTGATTACAATTTCAACATAAAACCAAAAAAAAAATCTGTCGAATAAAGAAATGAAATACTAAGGGAGGATTCCAGAACGGATCTAAGGATAGTGGTTGACGATGTAGTGCTGTAACAGGTGAATGAAATTTGTATATCTTGGATGCGGTTTTATCAGGGATGGAAGATACACCGCGGATGTTGAAAGACGAGTGGCGTCAGGAAATAGTGTAAATAGAGCGTTGGGCAGATTCCTGGGCGCAAAAAAGCTGAAAAGCCTAGCTAGCAATCCACAATGCAATACTGATCCCAACGCTAATTTATGGATGCGAGAGCTGGGTATGGCAGAGTGTGCATGAAAGTAGGATAAACGCGGTCGAAATGAGGACGGAAATCTGCGAAGTGGCTCTCTGGTAGGAAGTTGGGTTGAAAGAGAGTGTCGGTGTAAAAGTAAGAAAAGGCATGCTCTCATGATTCTGACGTATATAAAGGATGGATGATGCAAGATTCACTAAGCAGATATACAATGCAAAAGCGGATGGATGTAGGATTCGAGGATGGCCAAGACACACATTCCGTGACCAAATAGAACGTGTTCTGGAGAAAGGTCAGGAGGGTTAGGAGCCTCAAAAATCGACGCGCGTGCATGAAGAGTCATGAAAGTCAACGCAGCGAGTGAGGTGTGTAAGAATCGGGCCTTATGGCGCTCTGTACTCTCTGCCTACCCCGCAAGGGATTTGGGGTGAAGTTATGTATGTATGTATGTGTAAATATTATAAACATTAGTATGTGTGTATGTATACATGATATAGGAATAGTATAGATGTTTAATTCTCTATTATTTATTGTAAATATATCCCCTATTTGGGTTATATTTTTCAAGTGATGTAAAAAACAATCATGTGCTTGCAGGATAAAATTAACATACCCCACCTGGCATTTCTTAATTTAAACCTATTCATTTCAGTCAAGGCATTTCTATTGAAATAAGCAAGTCTGAAGATTAGCAATTCCTATCCCATTTACTGTAAGATATTTTGATTTTATTCTGTAATATTCTGCTGCATTCTTTAAATATAATTATTTTATATACAATTTCCAAACAGTTATATATAAAAAGCCAGGATTTTTATTAAATTGAATGCAAAAATATGTGGTCTGTCTAGTTATTTCATATTAACTAATTATGGTCACCCTCAGGTATATTACTGCTGTGAAGCATTGAAGTCTTTTGTGAAAAACACTGTTATTTAAAGTTGTACCTGACCCATTCTGCAATTTTTCATGATTTATGGAGATTTTTGAAAGCTTACAATATAATTTTTCTGTTAAATTAGATTGATAGAAAAATATATTAATTTATTTCCAGTAAATAATACCACAACTTAATTATTTTTTATCTTTTGCAGGCATCAAGACATAGTATTGATTGGACAGTCAAAGAACAATGATTTTGTGCAAAACCATAGCATATAGAAAAAGTTTACATATCTAGAATACTAGATAATTAAAATACATGAATGTGATAAATGAATGTAAGAACTGTAAATTGCAGTTTAAAAAACAATATATTTTAAGGATGTGTGTGACCAAATGTTATATAGATGTTAATTAATTTAATATAAATTTCATTTGACAAAGTTGTTTGTAGCACTATTTTAAATAGTTTAAATATATTAGGATTGTTTTCTTTTTTCTTTAAATTGAAACATGTTCATTCATTAGCATTTTTAAATAAAATTTTAATTTACAGATTATGAGTTTTATATGATCAGAATAATTGTGTACTAATATTAATTTTTACAAATAATAAAACTGAAATATCAAGCAATTTATGAATAAACTGCTACAGCATAATTTGTTTTATAATTTTACCATTATAAACCTAGCCGAGATCTGAACAATATATGATTTCTGTATTTATATTGATGTTAAGAACATCAAACAACTGCTTCCTACTAAATTCATATAAATGTATATGTGGTACATACAACACAATAACTTGTTTTTCTTAAATTTTTGTCGGTCTGTTCAGAGTAATCTCTAGACGGCTGGACCTATTTTGGCGGGACTTTTATTGGCAGGTAGCTGGTGTAATAAGGAGTAACTTGGCTTCTTTATTTAGAAAAAAATCTGGGCAAAAAAACTTGGTGTGTCAGCTAATATGGAATAAATTGGGAGATGTTATCAGACTAAGATTGTATAAAATAGAAAATTTCTTATGATGAGTTAATTATCAATATATTATTATTGAATACAATAGAAGTTTCAACAGACTCAACTTAAGGAAACATAAGTAGGTAATAGATTAGAATGTGTATATAAAGTATAGCAAAGTCAAATTGCTTAATACTGCTGTAAAATGTATAAATGATTTAAAAACTAACACTTTAATAAAATATACTGTTAGTACATAGTTATAATAAGCTCCTCATGCTCAATATATTTACAAATCTTAACATTCATTAAATTAACCTTAAATGAATTAATTATAATATGGTTATCTCATTTTCTGTAGATACTGCTGTTCTAATGCACAGCACACTGATGGCACAAATTCATAGCATCAATCTTTCTATTGATTGACTGCATTATTGGTTATACAATATTTTTGTATTAAAAGGAGAACAGAGAAACACAAGATATGCAGGTATAAATTTAATGTACAATTGAACTTAATGGTTCTGCTTTTATATTTGGAAGATCTAGCCTACTATCCACAGATTCGTCTATTTGACCAACGATTGCAACATTGTCACCTCGAATTATGTGCAGACCAAGTACCACTTGTGCCACGCCTGTAGACGAGGAGAATACACGTTCATGTGACTCGTCTAATATTATGTTTATTGTCTGATCAAAACCTTTTAGTGTTCCAATGAAATTCCGGCCATCTGAAGTTATCACTGACACTGTTTGGTTTACATAATTCTCGAGACCAGAGGCCATTGCTGCTTGAAACTAGTAGATAGTAAATAGAAAATAATAAATATTGACTCTGGTTTTTCACACTAGTAATATTATTAGAGAAAAGACGTTCCATTCGAATTTGATAATAATTTTACGATACACAAATTACAAAAACTCTAATTGGCGGCAGGCGCTTTTTTTTCACTATTTTTTTTTTCATTCCACAGAGCATATAAATAAGAGTCGGCACTCCATACAATGTCCTGAGCTCATTTAGACTGCATCTTTCACCAACATAATAATCATTCGTTTTTCCTCTGTACCTAATGTTGGCATCGTTGCCGTCACTGCCAAACGTCAGTGTCACTGTCAAATGTCAGTGTCACTGTCAAATGTCAGTGTCACTGTCAAATGTCAGTGTCACTGTCAAACATCCTCATCCATATTATTAGTCGTAGGAAAAAATAAACATTTTATTTTGATGTAATTGATATATTTCGTAATATATAAAATGATTTTACATTCAGTCAGGGTAAATAGACAAATAATAATGCATATTTCATTCACACATCTAAGTATTGATAAGAAAATTAGAAGCGATATTAATTCAAACTCAACTTTGTTTTAAAAGTCTTTAGTTAACCTAAGCAAATAAAAGCAGGTTATTTGCAATATTTTCAGCGATGTTACTATTAGTAACGCCCCGTTTCCCCATTATCGCTGAAAAGTGGCCTTAGCCGCGTTTCACTAGCTGAGAGAGGTATTTGGAGGCCCAATCCCTTTCCCCCTCCCCTTCTGAAACCCACTCCCGACCCCACCCATATCCCATTGTAGTGGCCGGCATTTTTCTAGTTTGTGTTGATTATAATGTAACGCGTAAATTCTTGATTTTCTGATTTAAAGCGTCTGTGAGACAATGAAACTGTATTTGTTACAATATACCTTTGGTTTCAACATTTGGCTTGTTCCTTTGATAATATTTCACATTCACCATGTGTGAAGGTCCCGGTACTTGTGGTGAATCTGAAATATGCAAAAAGAAATGTTTAGATTAAAAAAATACTATTACAAGTAGTTAAACAACCGTGTTACATGTTGTATTAGTAGTCCCTTTATTAACACTAGCTTTGATCAATTGCATGTCATGAAAGATGGAGATAATGCATATGCGTTTCTTTAAGATAATCACCGCAACCTTAGATAGCTGCACCGCAACCTTAGATAGCTACACCACAATTAAGTCTGGTACACCATAGTAACCTTTTCTGAGTAGCTATTTGTATAATAAATTAAATGCTTTTTTGAATATATATCACCTTCCTAGAAAGAAATGCAAGCAATACATACTATAAACAGTGGTAGAGCCAAGCAGTTCGGTGCATAAATGGGCCGGCTCGACATGTGAAATACCACGACCTCTCAGAAGATTGACGTAAAGTTGCTCATGCCGCGTTTCGTTCGATGAGAGAGGTACCCGGAGGCCCACCACCCTTTCCCCATCCTTTCCTTTCCCCTATCCCTTAACGGTCGGCAACGCAACAGTAACACGTTAGTATATGTGTTGCTGGTGTCCATGGGCGGCGTTGGTTGCTTACCATCAGGTGACACGCCTGCTCGTTTGCCCTCCTATCCCATAAAAAAAAAATATTTGTCATACAATTACTCCCGCATTATAAAAATTATTCCTAATTGATTTAAATAAATAACTTTATGGTACTTCATGATTGCAAAAGATATTTTGAAAGACATTTTGTACATTAGAGACTGTAAAAATGCTTAGAAAGGTAATAGTATCACCTATTATACAGGCAACTTATCCATTTAGTCACTTATTATGTCATAACAACTATGTAAACAAGTTTGGTAAAACATACAATACAACCCCACCTACGTTGTACAAAATGTTTATATCTATGATGAACTAATATCTACTGAATATTTAAGAGTGGTAGAACCAAGCAGTTCGCTGCATGAATGGGCCAGCTCGACCGGTGAAATACTACCACCTCTCAGAAGATCAACGTAAAGTGGCTCATGCCGCATTTTGTTTTGTGAGCAAAGTACCCGGAGAGACCCATACCGGATACCCCTTCCCCATCCTACTTTAAAGGTTGGCAACGCAACTGTAATACTATATGTGTTGCAGGTGTCCATGAGCGGCGTTGGTCGCGCCTGATTTTAATCAGGTGACACACCTGCTCGTTTGACCTATCCCATTAAAAAAATATATTGAAAAACATAAGAAATCCTAAAGAATATGAAGATAAATCATCATAAAAAAAGTTACCCTAAAACTCGAGTAACATAGTTTCTTTTGTTTATCAGGTAATATTTGAACTTATACTTTGCATTCATATTATTATTTTCTATAGTTTAAGCTATAGTTAGTGTAGTGTACTGTAGTTTAGTGCGTTTATTTCTAATCTGGTCACCAGGATTCATGTATATTTACTATCGAGGTTTTTAGCTACTCAACTTACATACATATTTATTAGTAACAAGTTGAAATCAACAAACAATCGTTATATGTAGTATAAGTGACTGAAATGGCAATAAAAATACCTCTAATCCTTGGCATAAGATACTTTTTGTTTATTTATTGATAAAGGGGTTAAAGTCATAAATACACATAAATGGACATTTTGGTGTTATAACTGTTTATGTTACAACATACCTTTGGTTTCAACATTTGGCCTGTTCCTTTGATAATTTTTTCATTCACCATGTGTGAAGGTCCTGGGTGCTTGTGGTGAATCTGAAATATGCAAAAAGAAATGTTTAGATTAAAAAAATACCTAGAAATTGTAGTCAATTGGTTCTTAGGCACAATTATTCTAATGGTTTCTTTTATGTAGTCTTTAAAAATGTTTATGTAAAAATATAGATAGGTACTATGTACTAGAGTTCTAATATTTGATTAAATCTATACACAACATAGGAACTAATCATGAGACAGAATCTGATACTAATTAAATATTATTTAAATAGCAAAAAAGTGTCAAAGACAGAAACAAACTTAATTAAAACATTTTATTGATAGAAATTTATTTTACATTTGCCTTTTCAAAACTATTGTGTTACATACATACAATATGTTGTCAGTAAGAATAGTTATGCCAAGCTAATAGCCAGTACACATCATGAATCATTTAAGGTTTGAAGAGATGATTGATGATTACTTACATGTCGGATGTTGGCCAAAATACACAGGGAAATTAACAAATAGTTCATCTTCTACAGGTGTGGGTAAATTAATTGTTAGTACAGCATGTGTTAAGAGTCTTGTTCTTAGTTTATTATTGTGTTCTTCACTAAAGTGTTCGAAATACATACATACATCAGTTCATGAAACTTCTCTATAGGTAAGACGACCAGATCTTCTTGACCAACGGCTATTACCACTGGCAACATCTATAAAATACATCAGATTTTTATTTGTTTTCCACAATTTAGTAGGCTGTAGGCAAATATTCTGTAGTAATATGATGTATGGTTACTATTTTTTTTTTATAAAAATGAGGTATATCTGAAAACTTAATCTGTTCATTTTGAGCTTAATATTTATTTATTCTTTGTATTGGGTTAAAAAGATAATGTAAACTGGTGCAGAAATGTAAAATTATATTAATACATAAGTATAAGAAATAAATTTAATATTATCCTACTAATATTATAAATGGGAAAGTTTGTGAGGATGTATGGATGTTTGTTACTCTTTCATACATCAACCGTTGAACAGATTTTGATGAAAATTGGCACACACAGTTGCGGGCAGAAGCTAGTTAACATATAAATACAAACCTAATGCATGAGAGTGTATATATAAGGTTTTACATAATAAATACTTTAAAGACAAAGCTGGATTGTTTGTGTTTTTGTGCCTGTAATATAATTGTATTAACCAAAACTAAACGCATACAACATTTATGTTATAGTAGGAACAAAACGCCAATCAAGTCCAGACGGTGGTTAAATAGTTAATACACCCTAACCTAAATGATGTATGCGTTGGTACAGACAGTCAAAACAAGAGGATGCTGTGGCAGTACATGTCCTTCAGAACACCAGTGGGAAGGGATTTCAGAATAAGATAGAAGCTAAGTATACTAGGAATACATGTAATAAATTCAAAACAAATAATACAAATAGTGGGTATTTTTATCAATGTTTAAAATGTAATAGACAGCATGGGCCAAGACAGTGCCCCGCTTTTGGCAAGGTCTGTGCCAAATGTCATAAGCTAAATCATTTTGCAGTAGGTTGTAAAACTAAATCAGCAAATTTAGTTCAAGAAATAGAAAAATCAGATGAAAATTTTGTTCATAATTTGTGACTAGTAAGAATGTGTCATTCCATTGGTAATAATAGTAAAAATATGCAGGAATGGCTAACGACAGTACAAATTGAAGGAAGTTAAATATTTTGGACACATTTTTTCCAAGGACAGAATGAGAATTGATAAGGATAGGGTAAAAGCCATAAAAAAATATTAAAAGTCCAAGTAATAAAAAACAATTGCAGGTATTTTTGGGAATGATAAACTATTTAAGAAATTTTATTTGTAATCTTGCAGAGTTAGTATCTCCTTTACAATTGTTATTAAAAAGAAATACAACTTGGTTATGGACAGAAGTTCATGAAAAGGCTTTTGATAATATAAAAAGATGTATAAGTTCAGCACCAGTTTTACAAAATTATAATGATAAATTACCGTCCACTCATAAATATTTAGAGCCCAAGTTAAATAATAATGTAAAAATGGATTTTAGCAAAGTAATACATAGAAATGTAAATAACTATAATAAGAATGTAAAAACTAAGAGTAACTTTTGTATTAACCAAGGGGTTTGGTTCTTAAAAGATCCAACAAAATGTAAATGGTATTTGGGTAAAATTATAAAAGTTAATAATAACAGGTCTTATGATGTAAAAGATGTTGAGGGTTGTGTCTATACAAGAACATCTTATCATATAAGATCTCAATAATTTGATGGACTTGGCCTGACTTGGGTGTGTGGTTCAATGTAAAATTGTGTTAAATTGTATCTTAGTTTATAGTACTTACCTATTAAAACTAAAGGTTTCGCTTTAATTCATAAATACTTATTGTGTAACATACAAACATTACTTTCAAGAGTAAAAAAGGTAATATCATTACCTTTTTTTTTGTAATTTTTTTTTAATGAAAAGGGTATGATGTAATATAATTGTATTAACCAAAACTAAACGCATACAACATTTATGTTATAGTAGGAACAAAACGCCAATCAAGTACAGACGGTGGTTAAACCCAGTGTTCCCAACTCTACCAACTTTTAGGTAGATCTACCAACTTTTAAGATTTCTCTCAAATCTACTACCTTACAAAGAAAATCTACCAACTTTTTGTATAAAAAAATTTTTGATTTTAATTTTCTTTTATGCACACAATAAGTTAAAAACAGCGCGCTTTTGCGTTCTTGACAGTTGAAATGTATCGATATACATCAGCCAATAAGAAACCTCGGCTTATTTATTGCAAGTTTCGACTAATGACTAACTTCAAGACTCTCATGAACTTACTATGTATTTTGATATGTAAAGCGCAGCGTTAAATGTTATTGACTGAAGTATTTTAGTACTATTCTGTACTATTGGTCTATCTAAACATTAAAAACGGACTCTCTTCAGGGAGTTTTACATACGAAACGATTCATCAATGAAAGCTCTGAACAACCAGTACCTACGCAAGATCATTATAGATTATTTAATCAAAATATGTATTCTTTTAAAGAATTGAGTATTATAAAACGTATAATTTATGTTTAAACATAAGATAAAAATATTTTACTGTTATGTATAACAAAAATTAAACTATTTTGTTTTTTAATAAAAAAAAATTTTAGCAGAAAAGTGCATTTCAGTTTCCGGCCCTCATTGTGAAGTACATTATGTAACATTGATCTCTTTAATCCATAATATGCTTTGATTTTTTTATGAATATTGTCCATTTTTTAATTAATATTCATTTTTTTACTAATACAGATAAAGTAATTACTTTTTTACGAAAAAAAAAATGAATTAAAGGTCTTAGGTCTTAGGTCTCATCTTAGGGGTGGATTTTATATAAAACTCGAAATTATAGTTGGTAGATCTACCTACTTTTCGAATTGAAGATGGTTGGAAACTACCAATTTTTGAAATTGCATCTACCTACTCGGTTAAATTCGAGTTGGTAACACTGGTTAAACCCTAACCTAAATGATGTATGCGTGGGTACAGACTACAGACAGGAGGAAAACGGCTGAGTTTTATAAAAGACTGAATGATATGTGATTCAGCCCTTTTGGTTTTACGTGTTGGAGATCATTGTAATTAATATTAAAGAAATCTAAACAATATAGGTTTGCACATAAATTCTTTGTGTTTTATTGGAGAATAATACAGTGCCTTCATTAATCTTCAAAACGTCGGCAGATTAGATATCGGGTTAATAACACAAGATGACCGTTTTTAACTAGTGATATTTTGAAAACAATATTTTAGCCAATATTGTTTCCGTGGATAGATATGCTATGAAATAGTTACAATAATTTAGCGTTTATATTTGAAGTCTTTAGTTTTAGTTTATATTTCAAAGCAAATACAATAACAAGTATAAATAAATTGATGATCACCATGTGGATATGTAACTTATAAGAATTAATAAGATGTCCATAAGAATTTCATACCTGTCAGGGTCCAGCGGTAATTTAGCCAAATGTACATTAGAGCCAGGGACACGCCTTTTACTGCAAATGATGCATTTTTTATAAATCCTTGATGCGTAATTGTGATTTCGTGAATGCTCCATGTTGAAAAGAAGAAATTAGAAAAATCTTCTATCGACGTCAAACTAATGTAAAATATTAATTTAACGAGGAACTAGAGTTCAAATCAAGCAATTTTCAGAGTAATTTGGATAAATGAGGAAGAAAATTATTGTAATTTATTGCGATTAAAATTTGCGAAGAAATTTTGCCAAGCTTAAGACAGAAAATGGCGGTTTTAGACAAAGAGTATATAAATGATTTTAGATATTTTTCACTTTGACATCGACGATCCTATTGGTTAATCATGGTCGGCCATGATTTTGAATTCGACGATTCTATTGGTTAAAAAATACCTCGTACAGATAAAACAAACTTAAATTATTTTTGTTCTAAAGTGAATACCCCGTGTTTCATTCCTCCAGTTTTGGTTAGGCTAAAGCATTGAAGCCATACTGCCTTGTCTGCCGTATTTTTTTTTACCTAACATAACATAACTTCACGCCTTTTGTTACCCGAAGGTGTAGGCAGAGGCTGTTAAGCCTCGTCTCGCCGTTATGTTTACGTCCCAAATGGAATAGGTGGCGAACCTATTGCCATACCGGGCACAAAGTTTGTCAGTCATCGATATTTATCACACATAACTTCCGAAAACAATTTCGAAAAGTTATTGGTGTGAGCCAGTGTCTGGAATCGAACCCGGACCTCTGGATCAGAAGCCGTGTGCTCGACCACTGCGCCACCGAGCAACAAATATTATATATAATGCAGGATAGCACGCTACACACGATATTTACACTATTTTTCACATTTGCACACACATACGAACACTTATTAAATAAAACGCTACGAATTTTATTCAATAATATCCATTGAAACACAAATTGTAGAAGATAATGGAAACAACGGACGTGACTCTTTTACATTCCCGCTAAAACATATTTTTTCATTAACCTGTTTCACATGATTTTCATTTTTTCAATCAATTTCAATCGATTTTCAGTGACTAACCGATATATCCATAGTTTCCTTATAGTGTTCCAAGTTGCAACCCTAGTGAGTAGTGACCACTGTAGGGATGTGAAAAAATAATCGCTTCTTGAAATAATCGATCAAATAACGATTGTTTGAAGTTAAAAATCGATTTTAATATGTGCTTATTTTTATATAACTAATCGATTAATAATCGATTTTTTTCTTAATCATTTAATTACATATCACCGATTTTTCATCTGCAACGCCCCGATATTAAGTTTGGTCTTCTGGCCCAGAACGAAAACTAATAAAGAATACTTTCTCCATAATGTTATTTTTAACGCCATCTATGACCGCATTCCTTCTATACCTTTGAAACAGTTTAGTTATTCATTTAATCAAATATTCACTAGATGGAGTCTATGAATAATACTATTTTATTAACCGACATTTCGTTGATATGTTTTTTATTTATTATTTCCAAATTACTAAATATTAGATGGAGACTTTTCTAGTCACATACCTCAAAAACCATCTGGGGTTTATCATTGGTATATCATCCATCCCACCAAAAGCCAACAACAATTATGTGATGATTAGGTCGGTTCCAGACATAAGTTCCTTAAGACTATGTTACAATTTTTCTTAGTTAGTGTGTCACAAATTTCATTAATTATATCTGCCTGCCGAAATTAACAATTATAAATTAAATTAACGAATAATTAATGACATTATCAAACATGTCATTAGCTAGTCGTTGGTAAAACTTCATTTTTTAAACAAGTTTTTCGTGACTAAAAGTTTTGTTAAAATTCATAAGTCTTTTTTGCTTTTGTTTTTGAACAATGTCTACGACTAAAAGGATGACAAGTAGGTGGCGTCAATATTTCCATGTTGATAATAAATCTAGCAATGCCAATTGTACATATTGCCCAAAAATTTAAAAATCGGTTAATTTCAATAAATCGATTATAATTTTAAATAAAATCGATTATTAATTGATTGATTTTTTCATAATAATAAATTAATCGATTAATTAAAAAATCGATTTTTTATGTTAAATGTCACATGCCTAGACTACTAATCTACTAGTGACAGATGAGAACAAAATAAATTCTGGTGATCTGTTCAAATCTGTTGAATTCTGTTGTATGATGTACGAATTTTAATTTCTGCAAATGTTTTCATTTTGTCTGGATTTTGGTCCGTATTAAAAACTGCATCTACGAAGCAATTTACAGTAGAACTCCAATAAAATTTAATTGTTTGGCTATATATTTAATTCCCCTAACATAGTCCATATTGGTCCTTACTTGTAATATCAACAATAGTTCAATCAAACATAGTTGTATCTAACCATAAAAAGGTTTTGTATTTATTCAATTAAACTTGTTTAGTTGAAGCCTCTTAAGGTATTATATAAAGTTTAATTAATTTGCTTGCTTATATTCCGCTCAACAAATTTCCTTGAAAATGTCTAATACAATTGTGCAATACATTTTGTTGCGGGCTGATCTACTTACGGACTTGGGGTGGTCAATAGGATCAGTAGTTGCTCAGGCCTGTCACGCCTCCACAGCAGTACTGCATTTGTATCGTGAAGATGACCACACAGCAAAATATTTAAATGACATTGATAATATGCATAAAGTTGTGCTTGAGGTATGTTTAACACTGATGAATAAATGTCTTTAGTTCTTTCATTACTTATTATCAACTTGGTCAACTTATTTGTAACTGGTAATGAATCCATTCCTTCAAGTTGAAATAAAATTATTTGCCTTCTCTTCACTGTGGCTGTTATAAGAGGCAACTTAGACATGTCAGTGATTATATAAGTAGACTTCTACTTTAAATGTCCCAAGTTTGAAATTAGTAAAAAATATTGATTTCAGACAAAATTATTAAGAATATTATGGCTATATATAAGTCCACCTCCTGGGATTTGGACCAGTTTCAGTACTAGAACTGTATAGGATAATAAACAGATAGTTATGAGAATGGCTGGACTTTATCAATTCCTTCACAATATGAAGCAAAGCTAGGTTGATTTGATTAATCAATTGGTACAAATAAATAAATTGTCTAATGTGTATAAGAGTTATTAATGGTTTACAGGTTCCCAATGAAGTTTCACTAACAAAAGTGGCAGAAAAACTAAAGGAGAATTCTATAGCACACAAATTATGGATAGAGCAACCTGAAAATATACCAACATGTTTAGCAATTAAGCCTTACCCTAAGGATGAAGTAAAAAAATATGTGGGAAAATTTAAATTATTAAAATTACAATTAGCATCTGAAAAACAAACAAATAAAATATTTTAATAACTTTTAACGCTGTCTAATTTATTTATTCTTGGACATTCAATGTACTTATATTGGAAACAGCTTAAATAACCAAATTACAGTTTTAACTAAAACAGTTACTAATACTTAAGACAAAATACTTATGTACCTAGTTAGATACCTCCTAATTAAATTTAATTGTAAGATTAAGTTAGCATTTTACAAGAAGGCAGTAAACTGTATTGTTTTAATAGTAGTTAATAGTGTGGTCCTGGTACTTTATTTGGGTAGAGTCACGCAGTTCGCCTCGTGAAATACCACGGCCTCAGAATACCGACGTAAAGTGGCTCATGCCGCGTATCGTTCGGTGAGAGGGGTACCCGAATACTCAACCCGCTTCACCCTCCTTTCCCATCCCTTACACGCTAGCAACGCAACTGTAACACTGGCTGTGATGCAGGTGCCCATGGGCGGCGGCCACAGAACACTATACTCCTAGCTAAAAAAAAAAAAATATTATAAAATAAATAATAGTTTAAAAAAACTAAAAAACACGCTTTTTATAGAAAACCGAACTAAAAAATAGAAAAATAAAAAAAATAAAAATTTATTTTAAAAAAAGCGTGGGGTGCTTTTTAAGATATTATCGAAATGATAATCACTCTACTCATATCTGTCAATAAAATATTTATAACTATTGACACCATGCACCCCACGCTTTTTTTAAAATAAATTTTTATTTTTTTATTTTTCTATTTTTTAGTTCGGTTTTCTATAAAAAGCGTGTTTTTTAGTTTTTTTAAACTATTATTTATTTTATATTTTTTAGTTCGGTTTTCTATAACAAGCGCGTTAATAGCGCCATCTGTGACTTATACAAGGAACTCGTTTCAAGTTGATAACGTAGACTTTCCGCTGATTGCCACTAGATGGTGGTGCGAGAAGTGAACTATGAACACTAAAAAGAAGTCGGTTACAAACAAAAATACATACAAACATACAGGTGAAGCTAATAAAAAGCGTGGGGTGCATGGTGTCAATAGTTATAAATATTTTATTGACAGATATGAGTAGAGTGATTATCATTTCGATAATATCTTAAAAAGCACCCCACGCTTTTTTTAAAATAAAATATATTTTTTTTATTCACACTATTATTAATTTATATTCATTGAAATTTTTAACACTATTTTCTTAATTTAAATTCATTAAAATTTATTTTCTATTTTTTAGTTCGGTTTTCTATAAAAACGTGTTTTTTAGTTTTTTTTAAACTATTATTTATTTTATATTTTTTAGTTCGGTTTTCTATAACAAGTGCGTTTTTTAGTTTTTTAAACTATTGCTTAGCTATTTTAAAGCTTGCTAACAACGGATATCAAAACCGAATTTGAGGAATAGCGCCATCTGTGACTTATACAAGGAACTCGTTTCAAGTTGATAACGTAGACTTTCCGCTGATTGCCACTAGATGGTGCGAGAAGTGAACTATGAACACTAAAAAATTAACAAAAATCATATTTTGCAAATTGAAAAATTGAATAATTTTATCAAATTAGTGTATTGTCATCGATCTTCAATAAATCTACAAAGTTTGAACGAAATCTGGCCGTTTAAAGTGGGTCAAAATCGCGCCCAAAGAAGTCGGTTACAAACAAACATACAGGTAAAGCTAATAAAAATAGTGCGTGTAGTTTCTCCTTGCTAAACAAGTGTAACTTTGTATGTCACTAAATTTAGAAATAAAAAATACTGCATTCCCCTATTCAATTAAACGTGTACCAAATCAAAGTAAATAGCAGGTAAATGAAATAATGAATATTATAAATTATAAAATAATAAATAAAATATATAAAATGAATGGAACTACGGGCTACGTGTTTCACTTTGTACTTACTTACTTTGTAACTTAGGGTTCAGCCAACAACGTTGAAACTGTTGTTGGTTGAACCCTAAGTTATAAATCAAAACAATGTACTACATTATTATAACACCTTCAAAAGGTCTACAAAAAAGTCCAGGAAAGGGTATAGAGATCTCTTAGGATAACCCACAATGACCATTTTTATTGGTTATGATGCGAAACAAAGTTCGCTCGACAGTTAATTCATATATTAGATAATAAATGTAACGTATTTACCAGATTTTAGTAATATATTTGCATATATCAACATGTATGTAATCTAAACATAAAATCATTTAGGGTTGTAGTTGACATTAGATGCCGCTAGATAGCGTCCTGCAACGCATTGCTTTAAAGAATTTTTATTTGTCTCGAAACTCTATTTGTATAACTTTAGCTATGATGTAATCCAATCATACATATTTTGATACAAAATATAGAAAATGACATTAAAATATCCATTTTGTTGCAGCTTGCAGATCATTCTTCTCAAACTTTTTGTGAAAGCGAAGTTTTATGTTGCTTTGTATAACGACTACCGTTCCTCCATGAGATGTACCATCAGGATGATTAGTTGTGTAGCCCTTGAGTGCAAAGCTCTTCCGGACATTTAAGTGGATTTCAGGCACCAAAATAACATCAATCTTGTTCGCCCCTAGCATTAACTCTAAATTTTAATGGTCTTGATTTGGCAGTATGCCATTGATAATCTCAAATCACAGAATTTTACTGATAAGCACTGTTAGTATATTCGTCAGTGTTCCCAAATGTTGCAACAGCTGATCTATCTTTTCAGTTTGTTTCTCAATAATCAGTTCTAGTTTAAAAATATATATTCTACCGTATTGCATTCAGAGTGACGTCACATTATTTTTCGAGTTATTATCAAAAGCCCTTGCATGGGATACCCATAATGCGGAAACACATTAAAAATATCTCCGGATTTGAGGTCGTGGTATTTCACCAGTGAAGCCGGCCCATTTATGCAGTGAACTGAGTGGCTCTACCACTATTAATTTTTTATCCAAACTTAGCGCATATACAAAATTTCAGCCCAATATGTTCAAGATAACTAGGTACCTACTTCAAAATTAAGTTCTAAGATTCATCCGAACATATATGCACAATAAAAATAACTGAATTTATTTTAATCATCATTATCATTACATAGCATAAAACAGAGTCACTTTCCGCTGTCTGTCCCCTTATATTTTTTAAATTATTTATATTTTTATTTTTAAAACTACGCAACGGATTTTGATGCGGTTTCTTTTAATAGTTAGAGGATGTATACGGGGTGGTTTTGATCTATAATTCATGTATAGTGCAGAAATAAAAAGTGATAATTTTCTAGATTTAGAACTTTAACCACAAACGCTGCCTGAACCCTAAGTGATCGATCAAAACAATGTTCTACATTATTGAAGGCCTCTAGAAGGTCAACAAAAAAGTCCGCGAGGGCATATGTCTATCTCTTAGGGATAACCCACAATGATAATTTTATTCTTATACATTTTAAGAGAAATAATGGCTTATTTGCGAAGCGATTTTAAACATTACAGCATTCATTTTCATCCAATTAAGTGTCTTAAATAGATTGTGTATGTAATATAGATGATCTCGGCCCTTTGCAGCATGTTATTTAAACGTATATTTACGAAGATATTACAGTAGTAACATAGCGGGACATAGCAGTTGCGTTCCGCGCCAAAACGCGTGCCGATAAATAGCATTTTGATGTAGAACAAAGTTCGCCGGGTCAGCTAGTATCAATTAAGAAGTACCACCACCCGCTACTAGATGTATGTAGAGATAGTTTTTATAAGTAAATTTTATAAGTTAGTTATTATATTGACCGATTTATTTTAGTTTTATTTATTACTTTTTGTGGCTGAAAGAGGGCGTTAAAAGCATAAACCAATTGCAAAAGAAATTAGAAGTTCCACTTCGAAAAGTTCCACTTATTATTGTACAATGTATATATGTAAAGAAACTGTATTTCTTTAGTGAACATATAGATGGCGCTGTAGGTTACGCGACCGTAAAAAGGAAGGACAGCTGTCATGTAGTGTGTACATACCTATTACTTAAAACTAAAGAAGCTGAAAATTGTTACTTGAATTTAAAAGGGAATTGAGAGTAAAAGACTTTGAATGTCGTTTCTTTGTTTTCAGGTAAGATACCTATTTTAAGTATACTGTGTAATAACATTGTACAATTACTCTCGTGTATGATAATAAACCAATAAAACTTTGTTATCAGAGAAACACATCTTGTTTATTTAACTTTACAATTCCTGATAGAAATATAGAACAAGTCATAGATATATATATATATATTACCGTATATGTTACCCGAAGGTGTAGGGAGCGGCTGTTAAGCCTTGTCTCGCCGTTATGTTTACGTCCCAAATGGAATAGGTTGCGAACCTATTGCCTTACCGGGCACAAAGTTTAACAGTCACCGATATATATCACACATAACTTCCGAAAACAATTTGGGAAAGTCATTGGTGTGAGCCAGTGTCTGGAATAGAACCCCGACCTCTGGATCAGAAGCCGCGTGCAGTGGTCGCACTGCGCCACCGAGACTGTATTGTATACTTATTAATATTTAACTACTTGCTGACCCGGCGAACTTTGTTCCGCATCAAAAGTAATTAGTGTTGCCCAAATGCAAGACCAAGACAAGACTTGGCCAGTCTCGGTCTTGGTCTTGCATCAATATATCTGGTCTTGGTCTTGATCTTGCTGCAAGAGTCTCGCAAGACTTGCAAGTCTTGCAATTACCCATTAGCCTATCGCTATTTATTATACGTTACTTTAGATATTAGAACAACGCAAAGTAGGTACTTTTTGAGCTTGAATAAACATTGCCAAGGTGCCTAAAGACCAACCAAATTAATAAATGTCTAAGCATTTCATAAAAATTCAGAAAATCAACAGATCGCTTAGATTCTCTCATATATTATTATATTCGGGCTCCTAAACAGTACATAAATCTTATTGCAAGCTTTTTATTACTATTATAGAAATTTTTTACCCGTTTGAAGTGTATTAAAAGTGTCTACAATATTTATTAAATGGGTGACGACATATTTAAGCACTTTGTGTTTTAAAACCACACAGAACAGATCAGCATAATGTATTCGTGTCCACTCTAAGCACCCGAAAACTTATTTTATTCTTTGGAACATTTGTACTCTGTGGCGGCAATCAAACAGTATCAAATATTGTGCGTACGGCGCGGCGCGGCGGTGACGATTGTTTGTATGCGCAATAGGGATCGTGCGTGAAACATAGAGGCAGCACTACTGTCAGACTTAGCGCTCTCTGGTGTTTTATTCGTGAACTTAGTGGGATCAAAACAAACATTTCATAACATTAAAAAAAAGTTATAACAATGGAAAAAATCATAAAATACGGATTTCAACCTGTAGTCAATAATATAATACATGGCCGGAATGATGAGAAAGGTAAATGGTTAAGTCATAACAATAAAATAAATGTCACAAATATTTGAAATTTCATCAATTAAATGATCAATTATTACATACGTCGTATTTTAAATGTTATAATTTTACTGTGCATTTCGATTTTATAAATTTTAATTAATATTGTACTTACACGTAATTTTTCACTGCATTTATCCACTGTTTACGTTTTAATATTTTCCATGAGGCTCCTAACACGCTCTCTGGAAATTTATAAAATTTCACTTCCACACCAAATCCACGTTCTCGATGTATTATTACATCCTAGAATACAACATATTTTTCTCGAAGCAGGCATTGTTTAAAAAAATGTTTTATTTTTTATTTATAATTATTGGAGTTTATTGGAGTTTACTCCTTAAGAATCGATTTACATATATAGGCCCGGGGTATGAAAATTATGGGGACCAAAATCGTACTAGTCACGTGACTGTCACACGAAATGCGTTATGCAGTCACAGAGCATATAAATAAGAGTCGGCACTCCATACAATGTCCTGAGCTCTTTATAGTCACAGAATCGCGCTAATCTCAGAAACCACCAGTCCGATTTTAAAAATTCTTTCAGTGGTATATAGTCCATTTATCGAGGAAGGCTTTAGGCTATATTATATTTTCAAATCAATTAGGGATCCTTACTATAAGTCCAATAATGTAACCCAAGGTGTAAGAAAATGACTCGAAAATAATTCTTACATCGTGAACGCTGCGAAAACTATTGATTCTAGAATAAAACAATGTACTACACTTTTACAGAACATAAATTTGTCTATAAAAAAGTCCGCGATGGCATATGTCTAACTATTGTAGTTATCTCACAATAAGTGTTTTTTGAGTTTTTTAAAATAATTAAATTGATGTCGTTATAAAAATGCTTTATTTTGTACCTTGAATTTAACTTTCCTGAAAATAAATTACTTCAATAAAAAGACAGATTCAACACCTTTCTAGAACTGTTTGAATAATTCAATTCGGACATTTAATTCCAAAGATATCGCAAAATACAAAATGTAAGAATTCATTTCATAGGGAAATAATTAGTTACACTGATGATGTATCCGACTCGGACAGCTCGGACCGCGACAGCTAGCAGGTAGATTTTTTTACGTTTGTTTGTTGCTAAAAGGTACCGGTGGTCCAGATGTCGAGAACCCCACTTCTGTATAAAGTAGTCGCGGGTTCGAGTTCTGGCTCACAGCAATGACTTTTTGAAATTGTTTGCTGAAGTTATGTGTATTTAGATATCGATGACTATAAACTTTGTGCCTGGTATGGCAGTAAGTTCGCCACCTATTCCATTTGGGATGAATACATAGTGGCGAAACGAGGTTTAACAGCCGCTGCCTACACCTTCGAGTAGAAAAGGCGTGAAGTTATGTTTTGTTGTTGTTTCACTCTTTGTCATCATATCGCTCAATACTTTAATCAGAATTTAAAATTTAAAAAAGTCTCGGTGGCGCAGTCGGCGAGCGCACGGCCTCTGATCCAGAGGTCCGGGGTTCGATTCCAGACACTGGCTCACACCAATGACTTTTCGAAATTGTTTTCGGAAGTTATGTGTGATAAATATCGATGACTGACAAACTTTGTGCCCGGTATGGCAATAGGATCGCCACCTATTCCATTTGGGACGAAACATAACGGCGAGACGAGGCTTAACAGCCGCTGGCTACACCTTCGGGTAACAAAAGGCGTGAAGTTATGTTATGTTTAAAATTTGTAGTATTTAATAGTATTTTGTGGTATTTTTATTTATAAAAGTTACTAGCTTTTACCCGCGGCTTCGCTCGCATTAAATCCATTAAATAGATATCAAAGATCATTACTATAGAAGTTAACCAATATGATAACTCTGTTTTATTGCTTGGCTGGAATTATTAGGTTTTAAAATTACTACTTACAATGACGTTTAAAAAACTAACAACATTTTTTAAGGTAAAATATATTTCTCTGTAACAAAAATAAATAATTTTGGACTGTAACAATTTTATAAGAGTACTAGCTTTTACCCGCGGCTTCGCTCGAATTGGAGCCAATAAATAAGTATCAAAATCATTACCATAGAATTGAATCAATATAATAACTCTATTTTCTTACTTAGCTGGGATTATCAATTTTCAAAATTACAACATTAGGTATGACGTTTAAAAATCTCACAATATGCTTTCTTAAAATGCAACAACAAACGGTAAAATATATTTCTCTGTAACAAAAATAAATATTTTTGGACTTTAACAATTTTATATAATATAAATGCAGAGTATTAATGTAGGATATTTTTGTAGACTATATTATAAGTTTCTCCTTAGGGTGCAAATATATGTTAATTAAAGAGAGAAAAAAGAAAGTATCCTTTATTACTTCTAATACCCCCAAGAATATATGTACAAAGATTCATGATGATCTGTTGAGTAGTTATCCCGTGAAAGCGTAACAAACAAACTTACATTCGCATTTATAATATTAGTATGATATGAAGTATGATAAGTAATAAGTATAAGTAAAGTTAAGTATAAGTATAAGTATCAACCCTGAATACTGTAATACCGTCCCTCGCGAGGCATAACAGCCGCTGCCTACACCTTCGGATAGAAAAAGGTGTGAAGTTACGTTATGTTATCTAATTTACGAATACTGTAAAACTTCATTACTGAAGTAGCTAAATTTGACGATTTTTTGACAAACAATTGTTTTATCTTTCGTAATTTTTTTTAATTTTTTTTAATATAAAGTACCCTATGTTACTTCTAATACCTTCAAGAGTATATGTACAAAGTTTCATGATGATCGGTTCAGTAGTTTTTGCGTGAAAGCGTAACAAACAAACTTACATTCGCATTTATAATATTAGTATAAGTATATTAGTATAAAAGTATAAATATAAAATGTAGGATATTGTTGTAGACTATTTTATAAGTTTTTCCTTCGGGTTCAAAAATATGTAAATTACTTTAAAGAATATGTGTACAAAGTTTCATGATGATCGATTGAGTAGTTATCGCGTGAAAGCACGCAAACAAACTTACATTCACATTTATATATTACTAGCTGACCCGGCAAACGTTGTCTTGCCAAAAAATTAAATTTAAAAAATAGGGGTTGATCGTAGGGGGTTGAAAATTCTCAGACTTACCCGATATGAATACAAAATTTAATGAGTCGGTCAAGCCGTTTCGAAGCAGTGTGGGAAAATTGTGACACGAGAAGTTTATATTATATATTAGAAGTAGGATAGGATAGGAATTAGGTTACATTTTTATTGTATAAGGGGCAAACGAGCAGGCTTATGATAGTTACAAACGCCGCCCATGGCCACCTCACCACATGCAGTGTTACAGTTGCGTTGCCGGCGCTTACAATGGGATATGGGTGGGGTCGGGAGTGGGTTTCGGTAGGGGAGGGGAAAAGGGATTGGGCCTCCGAACACCTCTCTCAGCGAGTGAAACGCGGCTAAGGCCACTTTTCAGCGATAATCTGAGAGGTCGTGGTATTCCACGGGTCGAGCCGGCCCATTCATGCAGCGAACACTGCGTGACTTTACCACTGACAAGGTGTGACTGATGTGACTGATTTATAATACATTCTAGATATATGTAATAAACTTTACATTTTTAAGATCGTGATATCTTTTAAAATGTAGTAAATTTATTTCGATAAGCGTAATCGCTAGACTGACATCATTTGACTTATAAAAAAAAAACACTCACTGTGAGTTAGCTACCCTGGTTTGAACATATGGTGGCCCGTTTTTTTCGTTGAAGTCAACAATAGTGACCATATAAAAAAAAATTGTTTATGTTGTATTAAAAAAAACTAAAGGTTGAGCAAAAACTTGGGACAAGTTCATTGCTCTAATCATTGTTCATAAGTGGCATTGCTAATAAAGCTTTCTTTGAAGTTGTAAATAATATCAATGTCTTGGTTGTCAGTACGCTAATACATACTAGCTAAGCGAGTGACACGTGTAATAATCGTGCCTTATGGCACTTTGTTCTCTCTGCCTACCCCGCAAGGGATCTGGCCTGAAGTTATGTATGTATCAAGAACTTGAATTTAAATAAATATTAGTGTTAGATAGTCCATTTATGATGAAAGCTTTGGGGTATTAATATGATTGCGGCAATAATCTTTTGAGTGGAAAATGTATAAAATATGGCGGTACGAAGTTCGCGCGGTCTGCTAGTATATAATAATAAGAGTCGGCACTCCATACAATGTCCTGAGCTCTTTATAGTCACAGAGCATATAAATAAGAGTCGGCACTCCATACAATGTCCTGAGCTCTTTATAGAAACACTCTTTATAGCGATACGCCATTCTCTATTACGAAGAAATGTGTTCATATTTGTAGACAGTAAATATTTATTTTTGTAAATAAATACCGTAAAAACATGTAGAAAAAAACACCCCCAGACGAGGGATCGAACCCGCCCCGACCTTGTGTTATCGGTAGTGCGGTTTACCGATGCACCACGAGGGCCGTATGTATAATCGTCTAATTACCGTCCTCTTTACCAATTTCGACACATTTTCTAGGATCGGGTTTGTTTGTTTGTTTGTTTTTTACATACATACATATACGTAAGTACGTATTGCAGGCGGAGAAAAAAAAAATTATATTATTTATAAATTGTGTTTTTATAAATTGTGTTTTTTGAAAATTATATTTAAGTACGAATTACATACTAATAAAATAATGAAATATCAATAATATTTTTCGATCTTTGGTAATGAAACGAGGGGCGCCACAGTAGCATCGCCAACATCGTACTCCTAATAAAAAGTGTGTGAATCTCGGAATCGGCTCCAACGATTTTCATGAAATTTAGTATATAGGGGGTTTCGGGGGCTATAAATCGATCTAGCTAGGAATCATTTTTAGAAAATTTCATTTTATCGTGTTTTATCGATAATTAACTTAAACATCAACTTACTTTTTTATTGGAATTCCTGACATCTATTGGCGAATGTGAATTATTTTAAATTGTGAGCACTTAACTTGCTTTAACGACAACAACACTAAAGCTATTCCAGCAGATGGCGTTGTTAACTAATTCCAGCAGATGGCGTTGTTAACTAATTACTATTTGTTTCTAATATAATATGTTAGTACATAGTATATATTAGTATATATTTATTATTGGAGTTTACTCCTTAATAATCGATTTACAATATATAATAATAAGAGTCGGCACTCCATACAATGTCCTGAGCTCTTTATAGTCACAGAGCATATAAATAAGAGTCGGCACTCCATACAATGTCCTGAGCTCTTTATAGTCACAGAGCATATAAATAAGAGTCGGCACTCCATACAATGTCCTGAGCTCTTTATAGAAACACTCTTTATAGCGATACGCCATTCTCTATTACGAAGAAATGTGTTCATATTTGTAGACAGTAAATATTTATTATTTTATTTTATAATCGTTCTTGAGGAGTAAACTCCAGTCGTGCGTCGGAGCGGACACACACTTTTACTTTTTTTAAAAGTTAATCACATATGTTTACGTTGTATACATGATCCCAACTGTTTCGGATGCTTGCCACTAGTTGGCGTAAAAGTCTAGACGCACGATCCCTGCCGCTGTCGCGTATATCTTGACCTTGTACTTCCGAATAGCGGCAAAATTTCTATGAGTGGTTAGCACCCGACCTTTGATGATTCCGACAAGGCACCGCTCACTATCACACACAATGTCCATGGTCAAAACTAAGGATGCACTCTTTTTTCTTTTAATGGATATTTACATTCCCTATGTACGTTTGCTTATGGTACCTAATATTCGTAATTCGCTTATGTCCAATTTTCCAAAAAAAGCTTGAGAGATGTCAAGCGACCCCGGATGGAATGAAGTTCATTTTGATTAATTAGTGAAGGAATTGTAAAGAAATTTATTTTTTTTAAGTTATAATAATTTTTTTTGTTCTTATTTTATTCTAATTATTTTTTATTATCTACTAGCTTCTGCCCGCAGCTTCGCCCGCGTAAATAGTAAAAAATCATGTGTTCCATATTACCGGGACTAAAAAGGATAGCCTTTGGTGTTGTCCAACGTCTAATCTGTGTACTAGAGAATTCATAAAAATTCAGTTATTGAGGCGTAAAACTTAACAGACATACAAACCGATTTTGCACTTGAGTTACTTTCACATTTATAATATTAGTTGGTATTAGTTTAAAGTTCGATATCTTACCTATCTTTTCTGGCAAATTTACTAGCAACTATTGACGAATTTCAAATCCATCACTACTTAGTCACAACATTCAACTGTTATTACTTAGTACAAATGTTTTAAACCTTTTTCATTTCCTTTAAATACACATACATATCTCGTTTAATGATACAAATGCCCGTGTTGCGTTTTGTGCCATCGGTAATTGTAGATTTGAAGTTTGTCGTTTGTGTTTATATTCTTAGTTTTCTATTATTGAAGCTCTTAATGTAATCCATAGTAAAAAAAAGTATTCAATTCTCAATTTTTTGGCGGTGAACATCTGAAATTATATTATTGCCTAAACTAAAATGTGTACCAAATATCAGAAAAACACAAACACGGCAGGATACATTTAAGTTTAAACTGTTAAAAAATTGCTAACTCTACGAACAAGATTTGTTAATATTACACTGTGTGTGTTTGTGTGCGTGTGTTACCGCACACAACCATCTTACACGTGGCAAATTACTTTTATGTATGCCGCTATGACCTTCGGACAATAAAATATTTATATTTTTTCTTAATTCGGCATTTGTAAAGAAAATGATGTCACGCGTAAGTCCGAAATTATCTTTATAAATGTGGCGATAGAACAATTGAAAAGTTTAAATTTTATTTACGATGGTTACGTTCAATTGACATGTAATTTTTTTTTGTAACTTCAACCCTTTAATGCCCTATATCAGAGTTCGAATCCTGGCACACACTGACTTTTCGATTTTTTTGAAAGTTATATGTGATGTCAAATATCAATACGACTGACTAACAAAAATTGCGTCTGATGTATGGCAAGAGATTGCACCATCTGTATGATCTGTTAGATACGGGACAAAAATTTCGGTGTGTCGAGGCGAAGTCATTGGTGAACCGCTTCTTATTCTAGAGGTCGTGGTTTCGAATCCTGACAGGCACCAATGACTTTTCGGTCTTTTCGAAAGTTATGTGTGAAATAAATACCAACTGATGACAGAAAAAAATCGTGCCCGATGTATGGCAATATGTTGCACCATCTATTACATATGGGACGGAATCCTCAGTGTGTCGAGGCGTAGCTTCCGCTGCCTACACCTTCGGGTATTAAAGGGCGTGACGTTACAAACCTTTCAAATCGGAAAGGAGTAATATTTAAATTAGTAAATAAGTCTCAAATAAATAACTCTTTTGCGCAGCCGGATAACATATAAGATATAAACATATACTCATTAAGGTGTATAATAATGTAGTATATTATTTTGATCTATATCGTAGGGTTCAGCCAGCGTTTGCAATTAAAGCGACAAAATTATGGGGGAATTTTGTTCTATAATATGTAAAGAAGATTTTGTACAAAAACCTGTATACACTCAACAAAAATAATCATCGCGGCACCACACTGTTCAATGCGAAATAGAAAGACGAAACGAAAATATCTGACTAGCTTTCTATAAGAGAGAGATAGACAGACAGAGAAACATGCGCACGCCACACGGCCATTACATAGGTACCATAGCTTACTATAGCAAAACGTGTCGTTACAACTTTTCGTATGATTTTTTTTCGTCTAGCCCCTTTCACAACGCGCGATTAGGAACTTCGTGCCACAAATTATATACCTTCTGTGTACTAAGTATCGGGAATTTGTCAATAAAACAAAAAATACAAATTATTCATCTAAATTTATTTTATCGCCTTCAAAGTAGGCCCCATCGCTTGCAATACAACATCTCCACCGCTTCACCCAGTATTCCATACATTTTTCATAGGCTATTCGCGGTATGGCCTTTAGCTCATTCAGCGAATTTTCTTTTATGGCTTCTATTGACTCAAAACGTTTTCCTCGAAGTGGTAATTTTAACTTGGGAAATAAAAAAAAGTCAGACGGAGCCATATCAGGTGAATATGGTGCTTGGTCGAGAACGTTTGTTGAATTTTTCGCTAAAAACTCTTTCACTGTAATGGCTGTGTGTGATGGTGCATTATCTTGGTGCAGCATCCATGAGTTGTATCAGGGCTGCGCCGACCCCCCCATAGCGCCTGTGTGCGAAATCCATGAAGCGGTTCTTTTTTTCAATAGTTTGAATGTTTTAACTTATTAACCGACTTCGAAAACAGGAGGAGGCTCTCAATTCGTCTTTATGTATAATTAATATTTGTTTGTTTTTATGTCTGTTCACCGATATTTTCGTCAATTATGGACAGATTTCGAATTTTTGTTGTTGTATAGTGTTCACCTCCGAGATTCCCATTTTCACCAGGTCAGGATCTGATGATGGAAACCAGAAGAAATCGATGCAACTACCGAAAATTGTATGTTAGTATGGTGTTTTTGTTACGTAATAGTGATGTCTTAGGGATATTCTTTAGGGTGTCAACATCTGATTCTGCTATGCTGATGAAGAAGCCACATAACTCCTAAACGGTTATGAGTTAGAAGAAAGTACTATACACACACACACACACATACACATAACTTCACGCCAAATCCCTTGCGGGGTAGGCAGAGAGAACAGAGCGCCATAGGGCACGATTCTTACACACCTCACTCGCTTCGTTGACTTTCATAACTCTTTTCATGCACGCGCGTCGGTTTTTGAGGCTCTTAACATCACCTTCCTCCAGAACACGTTCTATTTGGTCTTGGAATGTGTGTCTTGGCCGTCCTCGACTCCTACATCCGTCCGCTTTTGCAATGTATATCTGCTTAGTCAGTCTTGCGTCAACCATTCTTTCTACATGTCCGAACCATCGGAGCATGCCCTTTCTTACTTTTACACCGACACTCTCTTTCAAACCAACTTCCTTCCTTACAACCTTGTTTTCTACGCGGTCAGCGAGAGTCACTCCGCAGATTTTGCGTAGAGCCCTCATTTCTACCGCGTTTATTCTACTTTCATGCACACTCTGCCATACCCAGCTCTCGCTTCCATAAGTTAGTGTTGGGATCAGGACTGCATTGTGGATTGCTAGCTGGGCCTTTCTGCTAATATTTTTTGCGCCCAGGAATCTGCCCAACACTCCGTTTACGCTATTTCCTATCGCCACTCGTCTTTCTACATCCGCGGTGTACCTTCCATCTCTGCTAAAAGCGCATCCAAGATATACAATTTCATTCACCTGTTCCAGCACTACATCATCAACCATTATCCTTGCATCTGTTCTGGATTCCTCCCTTTCAAACACCATTACTTTCGTTTTCGTCGCATTCAACTGCAAGCCTTTAATCATGCAATCATCTTTCATAGTAGTGACTAGTGTTTGCAGGTCCGACGGCGATTCGGCTAGAAGCACGGCGTCATCTGCGTAAAGCAGGCAGCTCACAACTAGGTCACCCATTCGCATCCCTACATCCATCGATCTCATTCTCTGGAGACAACTGTCCAGGTACAGGATGAACAGTCGAGCGGACAGCACGCAACCCTGTCTGACGCCGATATTGACGTCAAACCAGGGGGACAAGCCGCCGTCAACACGCACACACGCTGTGCAGCCCTCATAAGTGGACTGCACAGCGCGCAGCAGTGCTCCGCTCACCCCGTAGCCCGGGAGTATATCCCACAGATCCTTTCGTAACACTCTGTCAAACGCTTTTTCCAGATCCACAAAACCGCAGAAAACCTTCCGGTTAACAGCCAGTTGTTTCTCCACGATATTGCGGAGAGAAAAAATCTGATCCATGCACCCTCGTCCGCTTCTGAAACCACCCTGAGCCTCCCACAATACTCCATCAGATATCACCCTCATTCTCCTTTCAATAATTTTCCCATACACTTTTGCTGCTAAACTGATCAAACTGATGGCCCTGTAACTGGCGCACTGCATACGTGATCCCTTACCTTTATATAAGGGCACGATGACAGCGCGCCTCCAGTCCATGGGAACCTTACCCGACCTCCAGCATAGATTGCTCAAGGTCAGGAAAGCGTCCCGGACACAGGTTCCACCGTATTTGATCATTTCAGCAGACATCATATCAATTCCAGCTGCCTTACCATTGTTCATACTTCGTATCGACCATTCAATCTCTTCCATAGTAATGTCCTCATCAGATGCTGGCGCAGCGGTGTCAGCCGTAGGCTCACTCGCGGCGCCCACATCCGGAACATACTCGTACATTTCCCCAAAATACTCACTCCACCTGCCCAATACCTCGCTTGGGTTTGCAAGAATGTCACCAAACTTAGACATAATTTTGTCCATTCTGGATGTTGACGAAGAACCCCGAGACTTTCTAACTTCCCTCCAGAAGAGTTTGTTATTCGCCTCGAAGTTCTCCGTCAACCTCACTTCCTCATTCGCAACAAGTCTTTCACGCTTCTCTTTCACTAAGGCTTTGGTAACATTCCTGCAGCGGCGGTAGCTCTCATACTTTTTCTCTGTCATACTATCATTCTGGTTCAAACTTGAGACATAATCCAACCATGCTTTTTTCTTTCTTTCGACGCTGGATTTCACATCCGCGTCCCACCAGGCGTCACCTCTCAGAATCTTATGCCTCTTTGCACTACCACATACTTCTTTTGCACTATTCACTATACTTTCTTTCATTCTTTCCCAGCATTCTTCAACACCTAGGTCAGAAAGACTCGTCTCATTGAGTCTTTTACTGACTAGGCCTACATACATACTCCGTACACTTTCATCTTCTAATTTCTCACATTTTATCCTTTCAAGCTCTCCGAAATGGGTACGCACTCGCCAGTGTCTCCACTTCTTGAAAAGGCCCACGAATCGGCTTACCACCAGGTAGTGGTCCGTATCAAGAGCGGGGCCTCTGTAGGCTCTTGTATCCCTTATAGTATTTCGGAGACGACTATCTATCAAAATCAAATCTATCATACTCTTTTGCTCATTCCGTCTCCACGTATACGTGTGAATATCTTTATGACGGAATAATGTGTTAGACACAAGGAGGTTCCGTTCCAGGCATACGTCCAATATCGGCTTACCAGCATCATTCACTCTCTTGTCACCATTCGGACCAAGGACAGCCTCCAGGCCGTCTCGCTTGGTTCCGACCCACCCATTAAAATCACCACACAGAATTATCCTTTCATTTCCCTCAGCTAGATCCAGAATATCCCTAACAGTTTCCCAAAACTCCTCGAGTTCGCGGGGATCCGCGGAGCTAACGGGAGCATAAGCTGCGACCAGGAAAACTCGCGTGATCCCCAGTTTTATTCGAACCCAAAGATGTCTTGGGCCTACCAACTCATATTCTTTCACTCCGGAAGCAAAGCGGCAGGAGAGAACGACTCCAACACCCCCACTGGCACGGACGTCCGGGTCCACTCCGGCCCATAGGGCTACCATGCCACCGGGGAGGTCCTCGGCCTCCCTCCCCCTCCGCTTTGTCTCCGTCAAACATAAGGCATCCAGGCATCTCTCATTTAATACATCCATCATCTCATTCATCTTTCTTGCCATGCTACCTCTAACATTCCACGTGCCTATACGGCACTCCCCTCTCCTCGTCCCGCCAGGATTGGCGCTGCGTGAAGGGTGGCGGCCCCCTTCGCCGCATGCGCATGCAGCCGCACCGACGGGGGCTAATCGGTGCCCGTCGCTTCATGGGCACGCCCTAGCAGCCCGTCCGGCTGAGTTTGCTTTGGTCAAGATTGCGTCCCACTGGGACGGCAGGGATCGCGACGTGCACGCTCTTGACATGACCCCCAAAGAAAGTACTATAATTGGTCAATATTCTTATTTGGTTATCCAATTTAGAATAGTTTGCTGTTTTGTCATAGGATCAAACTCAGGAACTACATTTTTATCAAAGGACAGCTTATGTTTATCTGAACTCCTTACATCTCTCACTATCGAAAGAACCTTGTCTAATATATCATTTGTGCTTGATTTAGAGTATCTAGTACGTTTATGCCTTGAATGAGCTTTGTCAGACTCACCAGATACCCCCTCCGATGAGCTGGAGCACGTGCGCCTACGCCTGGACCGACGTGTTGAAGAACATCCCCTTCTTCGTTGGTCACATGTCCCGTGACGCCGAGATGACTCTGCCTCTAAGAATTTATTGATTTGCCCTTGACCTCGGGTATACATCAGCTCTGACTCTCCACCATTATCATATTCTGACCCTTGACCTCGGGTGTAATCAATTCGGGACCCTTGACCTCGGGTATTGTCGATTAGTGACCCTTGACCTCGGGTGTAATCGATTCGTGACCCTTGACCGCGGGCATTGTCGATTAGTGACCCTTGACCACGGGTATAATCGATACGTGACCCTTGACCTCGGGTATTATCAATTCGTGTTCCTTGTCCTCGCGTATTACCAATTAGTGACCCTTGACCTCGGGTGTAATCGGTTGATGGCCCTTGACCTCGGGCATCATCAATTGGTGACCCTTGACCTCGGGTATTACCAATTAGTGACCCTTGACCTCGGGTGTAATCGGTTGATGGCCCTTGACCTCGGGCATCATCAATTGGTGACCCTTGACCTCGGGTATTACCAATTAGTGACCCTTGACCTCGGGTGTAATCGGTTGATGATCCTTGACGTCGTGTATCAATTGGTGACCCTTGACCTCGGGTATTACCAATTAGTGACCCTTGACCTCGGGTGTAATCGGTTGATGACCCTTGACCTCGGGTTTCACCAATTGGTGACCCTTGACCTCGGGTATAATTGTCAACAGGCTCTTGACCTCGAGCACTTCCAGCTTCCATGTTTCTGAAACTCAAAGGTAAAAGCTAAGTACTGCTAAAAGTTATAATGTGGGTTCCTGTGAATAGGATCACAAATTATAATTTCATGTCACTATTCTAATTGTAATCAAATTACAGTAGAAACTCTTTTATCCGGCCCTCAGTTATACGGATTCGCGATTACCCGGACTACCAACCGCCAACCAACAAGTCGAATTTATGCAAGCATAACAGTGTCGAACTTGCATGGACTAATACAGGAGCATCTCATGATATAGCATTTCATGCCCTAGAAACAGCTCTCAAGTGGTTTGAAAAAGATAAACAGAGATACTGTGAGTTACTACTACTAAAACGAATTTGTCATATAGCACCAATGACGAGAAAAAGTTTTACAAAGAAAAGTCTTACATCAAATGGCAAACACCGACCTACATATATGTAAAGATTTTTAATAAGCTAATAATGTTAAGTACATTATTCTTCATATATTCGCTTATCCGGACTTTCGATTATCCGAATGCCTATGGAAGACAATTAGTCCGGTTAATCGAGTTTCTAGTACATTAAATTACATTATAAATAAAATAAAATTTTATTTATTTATTTTATAAACGTTTACAGTACGAGCGTAGGGAAAACAAAAAAAAATATTCAATAGTAGGTATCACGTTAACTAAAAATGAGGGCTCTACGCAAAATCTGCGGAGTGACTCTCGCTGACCGCGTAGAAAACAAGGTTGTAAGGAAGGAAGTTGGTTTGAAAGAGAGTGTCGGTGTAAAAGTAAGAAAGGGCATGCTCCGATGGTTCGGACATGTAGAAAGAATGGTTGACGCAAGACTGACTAAGCAGATATACAATGCAAAAGCGGACGGATGTAGGAGTCGAGGACGGCCAAGACACACATTCCAAGACCAAATAGAACGTGTTCTAGAGGAAGGTGATGTTAAGAGCCTCAAAAACCGACGCGCGTGCATGAAAAGAGTTATGAAAGTCAACGAAGCGAGTGAGGTGTGTAAGAATCGTGCCCTATGGCGCTCTGTTCTCTCTGCCTACCCCGCAAGGGATTTGGCGTGAAGTTATGTATGTATGTATGTATGTACGTTAACTAATATCCATCACTATTCCTATTAAATGGATATTCGGATATATTTTTATATTAGAATTATTGCATCAATATTGAATGACGTAAAACATGAGTATGTTCTTGGCGTGAAGAAACTTTAATAATACTAGATCGTATATCCTATGCCGCCATAAAAAAAAATCTTAGTTTGTTGTTGCTAAACCATTGTCCAAAAAGTAGAATAAAAACATTTTAACATTTTACTTACATTTTTGTAGGCGTATAAGGAAGTTTTGTATATCCTTTCGTGATCCCACTTCTGAACTATTGGCTACAGCCCAAAGTTCAAACACAGTTTACTTGTAATCACAGTATTTATTTCGTCAATTCAATGTTTCTTAATTAATGTATAATTTTCGCAGTAAAACAGGGTAGTTGACAATAATAATCCAACACAGCAACGCCTCGAAAACGCTTGTTGTTCCGTCGAGCGCGCGATCCAGAATGCCCCTTCCGTCCGTCACGCCATATTGGGCGTAACCGCGGAAGTTTTAAAATCCAACGGTCAAACGGAAGTGTGATCATTTAATGCAAAGAAAAATCAAATAACTATCCTAATACATGTTAATTCATTATTATGCGAATAGAAATAATTATCCTACATTTATTTAGCAACTAATATACTCGTAAATATTTGATTTTAAATAGTTATTGAGCACAACTCAGATTAACATTGTAAGATGTCGTAAATTAGTTACTTATGTAAGATCAATAATTGCATGCATTCCACTTAAAACCAGTATAATTTCTTATAATTATATTAATGAACCTTACAGTAATGACTGACTTTATTCAATTACCATAGATAATGTGTTGCATTAACAGAACTCAGACAACAGATGGCGTTAGTAGTAATTTGTTACACTTTTAACAATAAGCTGTCCCCTGTGGCGACTTTAAGTGTCTTTAATCTAAATCTGTTTGCTTTTTGCATTTAATCAAAGTCACGGTGGTCCAGTGGCACACGGTTTCTGAATTAAGAGGTCGCGGGTTCAAATCCTGGGTCACACCAATGACTTTACGAAATTAATTTCAAAAGTTATGTGTGATAAATATCGATGGCTAAAAACTTTGTACTTGGTATGGAAATATGCTCGTTACCTATTACATTTGGAAAGTAAACATAACGGCGAGTCAAGGCTTAACAGCCACTGCCTACACCTTCGGGTAGAAAAACGCGTGAAGTAATACTGAAGTTATATTATGTTATATCGATGACAGAAAACTTGATGCCCGGTGTATTTCAACATAGAAAATTAATCACGTATGAACATACGTACAACCGGTAATGGTTTTGTAAGTATATAGAATACAATGTTGGACAGGTTACACCTATAATAGTTCTAGCGAAAACTTGTTTTGTACATGCGATCGCGGAAGCAACGTTGGCGTTCGTAGGTTTTGCCTATATGAATTACGTACTTTATAAATAGTCGGCGCACAATTGTCGCTCATAACAGTGTGTTCTTTATCAATATTCACGCCTGCTAGATTCCGCGTCTTTGACAGTCCGATTCTATTGGTATGTGTTATCGCTGTGTTCATCTTCTGTTTTCTGTTTTTTTATTATTTTAATTATTAATCATTTATAAGTGTACACAACATATCCACTTCAAATAAAAGGTGTCGCATCAGCTGTGCTCGACTAAAATAGTTGCATAGATTTTTTCCCGTTACTTGCAGGACGTTGATTAAATTTGGTTGAGTCTTAACTTTGCTGGTTACGTATTCTGGCTGCTACACATTTAATGCACGAGCCTAGCCTAGCCTATTAAAATTATTATTATATGTTACTAGCTACTTTGTTCCGCGTCATAATAAATAAGTATAATTTGGATTTATTATTTTTTCTTGACTACATTATACATGCATTATAGCTAAAGACCACCCCGCTGATATCCTCTACCTATTAAAAAAAAACCGCATCTAAAGCCTTTGCGTAATTTCATAGATATAAGGGGACAGACAACAGATAGCGACTTTATTTTATACTATGTAATAATTTATGGTTGTTAAACTGGATATTTGAAAAGAGTCGGCCTTGAGTTTCTTGCCAGTTCTTCTCAAGAAGCCTTGACGCCGGAACTGGCACTTAGATTCGCTTTCACATTCAAGACAGTGTGATGAAAGGGAATCTGAGCTCCGTGAATGTTCTTTTATGTGACGATTCTAAGTACTTTGTAAAGTCTATGGAATAAAGATATTTTGAATTTGAATTTTGAATTTGTTTAATATGGGTATTTATTATAATTATTCGGGAACACCGACGCAGGCAATTTGTTCCATTCGTTGGCAGTGCGTATACTCGTAAGAAACGAGGATGCAAACCGTTTCGTCCGGACAGGTGGTATGTCCACGACATACGGCCGCATGCGGTATGTGAGTCGCGTCCCGTTGTTCGCCTATAAAAAGGGGATCGAGGAATCAATTCAAGCAGTTCCTGTGTACAATAAATAAATAAAATTCTACCACTGTTGGAATAATTCCCGCTACCTTTGCCTTCGGCTATTAATGATGTGGTGAAGCTATACTTAGGTACGTTTATTTTTAACAGATTTCGAAATATTACGCCCAGTCTGCGCGGTATAAATATGAAGAAAAATATAGATATTATTGTTTTGGGTGCAACGGGCTTTACAGGAAAATGCGCTGCGAAAATGTTGGCATCCTTAACAAGAGGCACTTATTGTGACATCATCTGGGCGGTCGCTGGTCGTAGCAAGGACAAAATGAAAAAACTAATTGCCGAGTTAAGTAAAACAGGTATGTTAAGATTAATATTATGTAAAAAAGAGGTAAGGTTTTGTCGGTCATGGGTTTTTTTTATCATAGTTCTTACATATACGAGTATATCATGGGTACATAAATAACAGTACAATACTAATAAATACTTCGGATGTATTTTTTTTATGGAATAGCCGGGTAAACGAGCAGGCGTGTTAAATGACCAGCGAGCGCCGCCCATTGACACCTGCAACATATATAGCGTTACAGTTGCGTTGCCGACCTTTAAGGGAATAGGATAGGAAGGGATGGGGAAGAGCGGTGGGCCTCCGGGTACCTCTTTCACCTAACGAAACGTGGCATGAGCCACTTTACGTCAATCTTCTGAGAGGTGGTAGTATTTCACCGGTCGAGCCCACTTCTGAAAAAATATTTCTATTTCAGAGAAGAGATAGATGTTGTGGGATTGAATCCTAGAGATCGATATTCTGGAATACCTTTCGAAAGTTATTTTCTAAAACAGGTGTATAAATATCGTTGACTGACAGCCACCACCAACCTTAAACAGCTTTCTTTATTCGAAGGTTGCCTACACCTTCGAATAAATAAACCTGTTTAAGGTCGTACAGTCGCTGCACCTTCGATTAAAAAATTCTTGGAGTTACACAAAGAAATATTATTAGTTAGTCATATTTATTGTAGGTGCGGACACCTCGAATTTCACTGCAGTTGAAATCGACGTTAGAAATTACGAATCCTTGAAGAAAAGCCTAACGACGACCAAAGTGGTGATTAACTGTACAGGCCCCAACTGCATATTGAGTGAGCCTATTGTGAAGGCTTGTATTGAGACAGGAACACATTATGTGGACATATCGGCTGAGATGCTCGTAAGTTATATATATAGTTATATATATAAGTTATAGTCTCTCTTATAGTCTCTCAGTCAGCCGGGAGCGAAATAAAAACATATGGCTGACAAGCTTACACAGCACAAAACCGAAGGCTGGCGGTATAACCATCCCAAAAACATTGGTCAACCTAAATGTTCGTGGTAGGGACGGGCAGCAGCGTCCTTATCTATAAGAGGTTTACCCCTGCGGTCTCCAACCCGTTTGCCCAGCGTGGGGACTATGGACATAAACCTCCCTATGGAAAAAGCAGCAATACAGCGGCCCCCAGTTCCCGGTGGTCCCGCTATTCCCGGCCAAGGCAGCGGTCGTGGTAACGGTGGGACAGGGGGTGCGAAGAATCTCCGGGTTACGGCAGGCTGCCAAAAACAACTACTCGTGGCCACTTATAATGGACGTAGTCTTCGGCTGGACCAACATCTCACCGAACTCGAGGTGGAGCTGGGTTGCTTGAACTGGCATATTCTAGGGTTATCTAAAGTCCGGCGAGAGGGGGAGGACACGATAACCTTACAGTCAGGCAACTTACTCTACTTTCGGGAAGGTGACCAGCTCTCCCAGGGGGGTGTCGGTTTCCTCGTTCACAAGGACCTCGTTAGCAGCGTTGTGGAGATCAGTAGTGTGTCGACCAGGGTAGCGTACCTTGTACTGAAACTCACCAACAGGTACACCCTGAAGGTAATACAGGTACATGCGCCGACCTCGACATACTCTGACGAGATAGCGGAGGCGATGTACGAGGATATTGCGAAAGCAATACATTGTACCGCCAAGGCTCACTACAACGTTGTTATGGGGGACTTCAATGCCAAAGTGGGAGTACAAGAAAATCGGTCCATATGGCTTGGGGTGCCGGAATCACAGGGGCCAGATGCTGGTCAACTTCCTGGAGTCTGAAAGGCTTTTCTTGATGAATTCATTCTTCAAGAAGAGTCTCCACAGGAGGTGGACTTGGCGAAGCCCCGATTCGGTGACAAGGAACGAGATAGATTTTATCATTACGGATAGTAAGCATATATTTAGAGATGTCTCTGTGATCAACAGGTTCAATACTGGAAGTGATCACCGACTTCTTCGAAGCTGTCTAAATATTAACTTAAAAGCTGAAAGGACCCGGAAGATAAGGTCTATTATCCGACCTACGCCACTCCAAATCTCCGAAACCGAAAAGTTCCAAATGGAACTTAAAAATCGATTCGACCTGCTGGAAACCACAGGCAACGTGGACGAAAAAGCTGGCACTGTGGTCAACACGCTGAGGAAACTGTCTCAAAGGCTGTTCCCGAGATCGCAGAAAAAGGAGTGCAAGCTCTCTGCTGAGACACTCGAGCTGATGAGGCAAAGGCGAGAAACTCCATCCGATCAGCTGTCTTCGTCAGAATGGAAAAGCCTAAACCAGCGCATTAGAAAGCTGATGCGGCGCGACCTTCGTCGATCGAATACGCGAGCAATCGAAAACGCGATCGACCGCAACAAAGGGTCGAAAGTGTTCGCTCAGCAGCTTGGAAGGTCCCATCTGACGAAGCTGAAAACTGCGGCTGGACGTATCGTCACCTCTAGGCCCGAGATTCTCGCAGAGATCGAATCTTTTTATGGGCTTCTTTATTCCACACGGATGACCAAGCCAACTGGACACAGCGATGATGACCACAGAGCCCCGCTAACGCGTCACTATAGTGAGGACTTTCCCGATGTCACTGAAAGCGAGATTAGTGCGGCTCTTGGGAAACTCCAGAACAACAAGGCACCCGGTGATGACGGAATTACTACAGAGCTTCTAAAAGCCGGCGGGAGTCCTATCCTAAACGAATTAGCAAGCCTTTTTAATTCCGTCATACACCAGGGCATAACACCACAGGCTTGGAGCAGGAGTGCGGTGGTGTTGTTCTTCAAAAAAGGTGATAAAACCTTACTGAAGAATTACAGACCCATCTCACTCCTGAGCCATATCTACAAGTTGTTCTCGAGGGTCGTCACGAATCGTCTCGCTGCAAGACTCGACGAATTCCAGCCTCCAGAGCAGGCCGGGTTTCGAAAAGGCTTTAGTACCGTGGACCACATCCATACTGTTCGGCAGATTGTACAGAAGACGCTTGTGTGAAGATGTCGTGCCCGGACCGATAAGCGTCGAAGGGTCAGTTCTCGAAGTCGTAAACAAATACAGGACAGCCGCTGAAGCTTCGAGGAGCACTTCGTACGGATGGTCCCCCGAGCGCGACGGGTGGCAGACGCGCTTCATCGCCTGCTGCCCAACCTCGGGGGACCGAAGGAGGGAGTTCGCCGCCTCTACGGTGGCGTCGTGCGGTCCGTGGCCCTGTACGGGGCCCTCGTTTGGTCACGAGACCTCGCGGAGGCCTCCCGCTCCAGGGCTCTGCTGAGGAGCCTGGAGCGGATCATGGCCATACGGATCGTGCGGGGCTACCGTACCATCTCATACGAGGCGGCGACGGTTCTCGCGCGTTCACCCCCCTTCATCATCCTGGCCGGGATGTACGCAGCCGCGTACGATCTCGGCCGGGGAGGGGGGGACCCGGACGCGCGGGGACACGAAGTGCGGAGGCGGGAGGCCTTCCGGCGGGTCCTGGGGGACTGGCGCGACGCGCTGGTCCTCCAGGGCTCTGCGCGTTCACGCGCCGTCGGAGCCGTCCTGCCCCACCTCGAGGCCTGGGTGTTCCGTAAATGGGGCACTGTCACCTACAGGTTGACTCAGATACTCACTGGGCACGGGTGCTTCGGTGAGTATCTGAATCGAATAAAACGTGAAGAGACGGCGAGATGCCACCATTGCGCATCCGGCCTGGACTCGGCCCAGCACACGCTGGAGCACACGCCCGGCGTGGGCGGCTGAGCGCCGAGTCCTGATCGACGGGATCGGGCGAGACTTGTCCCCGCCGACGTTGGTCGCGGCAATGTTGGCGGGCGAGGAGGAGTGGAGGGCTGTGGTCTCCTTCTGCGAAGCTGTGATGCTCCAGAAGGAGGCCGCCGAGCGGGGTCGGGAGAGAGCCGATCCCGCTCGAAGGCGGCGGCGGCGAGCTCAGTGATCGCTGCCGCCGACGGCCGCGTGCCTCTTTACAGCGCGCGGTCGGGGCCGCCCCGCCCGGGGGAGCTTCCCGAAGCTCCCCGAGGAGGAGCTCCCCCCTCGTGACAGAGGGGGGGCGACGGCGGGGTGGACCAGAGGGCCGATGCACTGTCCTGGGCCACCCCAACGCCGGAGGAAGGCCGCCGCGAGGTTTTAGTGGGTAACCCTAGGATTGGATTGCAGTTTACTGTTTTGGGAGTCCCACACTACCCCCTGCCGTTAGACGGGGGGTGTGCATAAAGCATTTCCTCGTGTAAAAAAAAAAAAAGGCCACCGAGACAGTCGATAGAGTAAATAGAGAGAAATATCGATGACTGAAAACTCTGTGCCCGGTATGGCAATAAGTTCGCCACCTATTCCATTTGGGACGTTATCACAACGGCGAGACGAGGCTTAACAGCCGCTGCCTACACCTTCGGGTAACTATGGCGTGAAGTTATGTATGTATGTAAATTGCATGCTGTAAAGGGCTGTATCATCTATATTACATTCACAATCTATTTAAGACGCTTAATTTGATGAAAATTAATGCTGCAATGTTTAAAATCGCTTTGTAAATATGCCATCATTTCTGGTAAAAAGTTTTAAAATAAATCATATCTAACATCTAACTATTAAAAAAACTGCATCATAATCCGTTGCGTAGTTTTGAAGATATAAGCATATAAGGGGACGGACAGCGGAAAGTGACTTTGTTTTATACTAGGTAATGATAATAATTATATCGCTCTAAAATATTAATAAAGACGAAATCTATGCATAGAAGGTCAAAAAGTATTTGTCAATCCATTTTTTATCCTTTACAACATACAGGATATGTTCTCATTGCCTACAGATTGGCAGAGGGAGCATAATCCTTTATTAATAAAATATAAATCTATCATTTTTTTTTATTTGGAAAGCTTTTTAGTGTTATTGTTATTTGGCACTGAAACGGCAGGCAGGCGGCCGGTGATAAAATCCCAGCCAAATCTTTTGACAATATGAATAGTGCGAAACGATGACATTTTGTGCCTACCCTACTTAGAGTGCGATAAGGGCTGGAAAATTATGATGATAGCACTGAAAAATATATACAAACTAAAATTTACACCAAAATACTCTATACTCTAATATCATGGGATTACTAGACTGTCACCTGTTAGCTCATCCTTAGGAAGCGCAGCCGTGGATTCTGAACCACTGTCCCGCTGGAAGAAAGCCGTTGCGGGGTTTTAGTGGGTAGCCCTGGGAAAGGATTACAAAACATTAGCATTAGTCATATTACGTGTATAAAGAATTTCCTGGAGTAGCGAAAAAAAGGTACCAGGTGCTTAAGGTGATTCTGCAGCCTTGTCTGTACCCAGTCTTGGGCAGATTCGGGCTTTTAATGTGTCATTATTATTATTTTTTAAGGCGGGGCACAAACTGTAAAATGCCGCCCCCGCCCACTTAGATTTATTTTTACCTGTATCATCCGTGATTTCAGCATCAGATATCCTCTACAAGGGTATAATACGTTTGCAGGGAAATACAAATATTGGGAAAAGCATACTGTAAATCATGCTAATAGCAACAGAGCTATTAGCAAGATTAGATTAGCAAGAGATAGAAATCACCAAATAAAAGCGGAGCTTATTTTTTAAAGCGTAAAGCTCCTGGCAAAATTTAACGGCGGTGCTTACATCTCGCTCGTATTTTCTACTTAGAGTGCGATAAGGGCTGGAAAATTATGCTGCTAGCACTGAAAAATATATACAAACTAAAATTTACACCAAAATACTCTATACTCTAATATCATGGGATTACTAGACTGTCACCTGTTAGCTCATCCTTAGGAAGCGCAGCCGCGGATCCTAAACCACTCTCCCGCTGGAAGAAAGCCGTTGCGAGGTTTTAGTGGGTAGCCCTGGGAAAGGATTACAAAACATTAGCATTAGTCATATTACGTGTATAAAGAATTTCCTGGAGTAGCGAAAAAAAGGTATCAGGTGCTTAAAGTGATTCTGCAGCCTTGTCTGTACCCAGTCTTGGGCAGATTCGGGCTTTTAATGTGTACATCATTATTATTATTTTTTAAGGCGGGGCACAAACTGTAAAATGCCGCCCCCGCCCACTTAGATTTATTTTTACCTGTATCATCCGTGATTTCAGCATCAGATATCCTCTACAAGGGTATAATACGTTTGCAGGGAAATACAAATATTGGGAAAAGCATACTGTAAATCATGCTAATAGCTCTGTTGCAAGAGATAGAAATCACCAAATAAAAGCGGAGCTTATTTTTTAAAGCGTAAAGCTCCTGGCAAAATTTAACGGCGGTGCTTACATCTCGCTCGTATTTTCGAGCGAGATCTGCTCCGTACACTGAGTAATTATGAAGTGATAAGTAAGAGCGACGCAGTAAATGCCTGGAAACTGGCCTATCCACTCTCATTTACTGACCAACCCATTTTCCTAGAGACAATGGGACGACTCACTCTGCGCCATCTTAAAATAATCACTTATTAGTGGTCCTGTAGGTGCTGCTTGCTGTGGGAGAATTGGAGTGCCGAGTTTGGCTTAAGGCACTGCCATCGAGAGACGAAGATGACGACGCTCAAGGTTGCTCAGGGTGCTATGGAACCGGCTATGCTAGGAATCTCTCTGCGAAATAAAATCAAAATACGCAAGAGATCTGGCCATGACCGACATACCCCGTAAGGTTAGCACGCTGAAGTGGACATGGGCAGGCCATATCACTCCATGAACCTAGTACCGCTGGGCTAGAAAGGTTCTAGAGTGGCGACCACGAACTGGTCGACGCGTAGTATGCCGTACCCCCACTAGATGGACATACGACCTTGTAAAATCCGTGGGAGGCCAATGGAAGCAAGTTGCACAGGACCAGCAGTTGTTTTGCTCTAAAGGGGAGGCCTACATCCAGCAATGGACCTCAAAAGGCTAATGATGATGACTGCCGTCGCCAAATTTAAGAACATTATTAGATAATACGACTTTCCGTATCGCAACGTGCCTTCGTTTAGGTGCGACGAAACAGAGGGTGTTTCGTCGCATTTATGTTGCTTCGGAGAGGTTGTCGACAGTAAGGACATCATGGCCTCTCATGCGCCAGGAGCGCCGTCACGCCAATATCAAAGACATTATCTGTCGTGCTCTTGTCATCGCCGGTGTATCAGCCGTTCTAGAACTGAACGGCTATGTGCGCGATGTTGACAAGAGACCGGACGGGATATCTTTTTTGTCTAGGAAGATGGGTAGGCCTTTGGTGTGAGACGTTATTTGCGTCGATAGCCTTGCGCTATCACACCTTTCAAGCACGATAGGACAGTTCACCGCCTCTACGGTGGCGTCGTGAGGTCCGTGGCCCGTTTGGTCGCGAGACCTTTCTGGGACCTCCCGGGATCATGGCCATCCGGATCGTACGGGGCTGCCGTTCTCGGCCGGGGAGGGAGGGACCCAGACGCGCGGAGAGTAAATGGGGCACGGTCATCTACAGATTGATTCAGATACTCACCGGGCACGGGTGGTTCGGTGAGTATCTAAGTCGAATAGAATTGCGCATCCGACCTGGACTCGGCCCAGCACACGCTGGAGGTCTGCCCGGCCTGGACGTCCGAGCGCCGAGTCCTGGTCGACGGGATCGGGCGAGACTTGTCCCCGACGGCGTTCATCGCAGCTATGCTGGCGGGCAAGAAGGAGTGGAGGGTTAAGGTGCGAAGCAGTGATGCTCCAGAAGGAGGCCGCTGAGCGGGATCGGAAGAGAGCCGATCCCGCTCGAAGGCGGCGGCGGTGAGCTCTGTGATCGCAGCCACCGACTGGCCGCGAGGGCGCACCGCCCGCAGGTGCGCCCGAGTTGCGGCCCGTAACGGATGACCCCCGGTGCGGCCGGGGAGGGTCGTCGGGGGCGAAGCCGGCCGCGCGCCTCCTTACAGCGCGGGGTCGGAGTCGCCCCGCCCTGGGGAGGCTTTCCGAGGATGAGCTCCCCACGTGTTAGAAGGGGGCGACGGTAGGGTGGCCCAGAGGGCTAAAGCACTGTCCTGGATATTGATCGGATCGGATTGCAGTTTACGACTTTGGGAGTCCCACACTATCCCCTCCCCTCCCCAGGCGGGGGGTGTGCATTAAGCATTTCCTCGCGTGAAAAAAATCAAGGGGTGGCCGGTGATGCTGCTGTACAGCAGAAAATCTCAAGTGGCACAAATATAAAAAACTTGTAAGTGATGTTTTTGAGCCGTTTGGGGTTGAGACTCTTGGGACATGGGAACCGCGTGCTTGTGCACTCTATAAAGGTCATGCAAAGAGATTGATCGAGGCCGCTCGCGACCAGGCTGGTCTATTCTTCGCACAGAGGATTAGCATTGCCGCATGCACGAAAATTGCATTTTTGCGTTAAGTAGATCTAAATTCAAAGTTTCCGGACTGATTTACTGCTAATAACACAGCCTAATTGGTAAAGAAAGACCGTTGTAGGTCAGTATTTTTTTTACGTGTGCTGTTATTTATTCCGTCAAAGTTAAGTAATTTAGGAGTCTGTAAAATGTGGATTTTGCCTCCCCCCCCCCCCCCCCCATTTGATGGAAACTAACAAATGTGTGTCAAATAATATATGTGATCGAATTTGTAATATCTCGTTGTAATCTCTCCAGCATATACTGCAGTTATATCGAGACTACAATAAGAGGGCAGAAGATGCTAATACACTGATCGTACCGTCCTGTGGGTATGCTTCCATACCTTTGGAAATTGGGATGGTATATTTAGAGCGACAATTTCAAGGTGAGCATATACAAAATATCGTTCTTTCTTAACCCTTCTGAGAGTGAGCCCCATGTTAGCATTGGCGACGGTAATAATCTTTCCTTACATTCAAGCTAGCTGTATGTAGACATTAGCTAATAGGTAATAAGAGTATGTTATAAACCCATGTAAAGAAGAAGCCAATTGCATATCTTTCTACAGCTTTTCATTCGACTGCATTTATCGTTCTCAAGACTTAACCTCGGCGGCTATGACTTAACCTAATCAACTTAATAGGTAGAGGTGAAAGATAATTTTGTCGTACAAACTTACTATGATTCTTTAGAATTGAGAGAACTATTAATGCGCCGCAGATCTTCCTAATGAGATGATCATATTGAGATCAAATCGATTACCAATTCTTTAAGATACCCAGTACCCACACCCAGTACACAACAATCTTTACATTCCAGGAATCTTGCACTCCACAGAATGTTACATGGAATTATTTTTACCAATTTGTTTGTTTCGGAATGCTATTATTCACAACGGCACATGTACATCGACGGTCCATGTTATGGAAACGTATAAGGAGCATTTAGAATTATGGGGAGAAATGTTTCCGTCTATTAAAGATGAACCTATGGAATTGAAAAAGTATGTTTACTTATGATTTATTTTGGATAAGATGAACATTTAAATTAGCTTATGTATCGATTCGCGAACTTTGTTCCGCATCAAAAGTAAGTTTTACAGCGTTTACAATTACAGTGTTAAATCTCGAAAAATCTCTTTACTACATTATACATACAAACCATGACACCATTTATCTATAAAAAAACCGCACCAAAATCTGTTGCTGAGTTTCAAAGATGTAAGTATATAAGGAGACAGCGGAAAGAGACTTTGTTTTATGTTATGTACTTAATGATGATTACTGAACATTGACTAGAGCTAAAAATGGAAATCATCAAAATAAAGACAAACAAACTTGTTCTTTGTCTAAATTTTGATTGTGTATGAATATACCGATGTTAGATATAAATTTTATTATTGACCATATTTGTTGCACAATGTTACCACTCTAAATAGAAGATGTCGCGTCAATTGTGCTTGACAAATATAGTTCATAGAATTTCTCTCGTTAACCTGTAGGACGACGAAGTTAATTTGGTTGAGTCTTAATTCTGATGGTCGAGTATTCTGGCTGCTTCACCTTTTATACACGAACCTAAATAATTCTAATAAATCTGCTTACGTAATACTTGAATGGTCCCAATGTTCGATTAAGATTCGACATGGATGCATTCAGTTTAGTATATTAAGAATGACCTTAACTACATTCTGATACATACATAACTTCACGCAAACCCCTTCGTATCCCAGGGTAGGCAGAGAGAACAGGGCGCCATAAGTCACGGTTCTTACACACCACACTCGCTTCGTTTACTTTTATAACTCTTTTCATGCACGCGCGTCGATTTTTGAGGCTCCTAACATCACCGTCCTCCAAAACACCTTCCATCTGTTAACTAAAATATCTGGATGACCGAGCTTTGCTCGGTATTTTCTTTTTTTTTATAAACAACGCCATCTGCTGGAATAGCTTTAGTGTTGTTGTCGTTAAAGCAAGTTAGTTGCTCACAATTTAAAATAATAATAGCATTTGCCAATAGATGTCAGGAATTCCAATAAAAAAGTAAGTTGATGTTTAAGTTGATTATCGATAAAACACGATAAAATGAAATTTTCTAAAAATGATTCCTAGCTAGATCGATTTATCGCCCCCGAAACCCCCTATATACTAAATTTCATGAAAATCGTTGGAGCCGATTCCGAGATTCCAATTACATATTTACATACATAATTACATATATACATATTTAAATATATATACATATATATATACAAGAATTGCTCGTTTAAAGATATTAGATTAGATTCTGATAGACTGAGAAAAAGTTCCGCGCATACAAAAGCTTTTATAAATATATAAAAAAATCTCTTATGATAATAATTATCTCTTGTGTGTTTTTCGTAAAATTGAAAATATTCCTTTTCATTTTAGACCATTTTTCCATCAACACAATCGTCGCTTGTGGTTTCCAACACCGGGGCCGGACGCTAACGTCGCAACGATGTCACAGCAATATTTATATGAGAAAATAAAAAAAAAGCCAGTCCATGTGAGGGCATACGCCACCGTAGAAAAGTTATGGCATTTCATCATAGTGCCCATTATGTATATTTATTACTATTTATCTTACTTCAAATGCTTCAGAATGTTATTGATTAATTTTCCGAGTTTTTTCACAATCGGAATGGTATCAGAGAGGGGGCCCACAGATGAAACCAGACGTAATAGTAAATTTAAATTCACTCTCAATGGCAAAGGATGGGATAAAGAAGACGATTTGAAAAGTGAACCCCCAAAATCACTGTCAGTCGAGGTAAGTTTTATGACTTGTACTTGCTTAACATCAGGCAAAGTTCCTTTCCTTATACTAGACGTTAGTCACTAGACTTCTTACAAAATCTACGTAAAATGTTTCGAATCGCGTTTTGTTCTCGGTGATGATATCCTGAAGACTACTACCTTCTCCCCACAACTGTGGCAATAAAATGGTGAACCTCTGGGTATTGCAGAAGTCCATGGCTTCCGTTTAGTAGCGCTTGTGCCATTATAAAGGTTCATTGCTCAACCCCAATCAGCGACAGCGTCATATTATTTAGCCTATGTGTTTACCCGATTTCTTGCCTATATTTATGCAAGATTGGACGTAAGACCATGCAGTACTTTTAGAGTTTATCCGTAACTATTCTAAAACAAAAATATTCAATGTACAGTTTCAACTTTAGTACAACTTTATTATAATATGTATAGATTAATATGTATTTAGGTAGGTACTATATCATAAGTGAAGCATATCATAAGCGGATGGATGTAGGAGTCGAGACCGGCCAAGACACACATTGCATTACCAAATAGAACGTGTCCAGGACGAAGGTGATGTTGTTAGGTGCTTCAAAAATCGACGCGCGTGCATGTAAAGAGTTATGCAAGTCAACGAAGCGAGAGAGGTGTGTAAGAATAGTGACTTATGACGCTCCGTTCTCTCTGCCTACCCCGCAAGTGTTTTGGTGTGAAGTTATGTATGTATGTAAGTATTTGACAAAGATTACGATTGTAGTTTAGCAAGAATAATAAATAACTACCGAGAACTTAATTGCTTTCGTAATCTTCTTTAGGTAACTGCCGTAGATCCAGGTTACGATGCCACAGCAGCCGCCATAATCATGTGCGCCATAACCATATTGAAGGAGCCTAGTAATATACCGAAGTAAGTGCCCAATTGTTATTCTGAACTCTTTGATAAGAAGCTGCCCCCTTGAATTTTCCCAAATAAATATTAACGTTAGTATAAAACAAAGTCACTTTCCGCTGTCTGTCCCCTTATATGCGCATATCTTTAAAACTACAAAACGGATTTTGATGCGGTTTTTTTTTAATAGTTAGAGGGTGTCAACGGGGTGGTTTTGAACTATAATTCAAGTATAGTGTAGTAAAAAAAGTGTTAATTTTCAAGATTTAGAACTTTAATCGCAAACGCTGCCTGAACCGTAAGTGATGAATCAAAACAACGTACTACATTATTATACACCTATAAAGGGTCTACAAAAAATTCCCCGATTTTAAACATTACAACATTAATTTTCATCCATTTAAGTATCTTAAATATGTTGTGCATGTAATATAGATGATCCTGACCGTTTACAGCATGCAATTTAAACGAATATTTTCGAAGATATTGCAGTATTTACGTAGCGAGACAGCAGTTATTACTTTTGATGCGGAACAAAGTTCGCCGGGTCAGCTAGTTTATTATATTTTTAGAATATAAAACTGTGGAACGTACAGAACTGCTTAATTTTTATCATAATTAAGTCCTTAAAACTAATTAGTAAAACACTCGTTCCACTTTGTTTGTTTACCAAGAAACTTCAAAGCGCCTTGACCGTTTGTTATGAAATCTTTTTGAGGTGGAACTTCTAATGACTCTTGCAAAACCGTTTGATGCGTGTAACGCCCCCTCGCGGGTACAATAAGTAATATACAACACTAGAAAACAAGCCGGTTCATATAATATAATCTGGTTTATTTAATAATAATATATTCCCACGAGGAAAAATTGCATAGCGTGATTAAAAACTGTACATAGATATCTAGTAGCGGCATTGCTTTTTTATCGCACAATGTCTCAAAAGTATTTTTTTTATAGTGTTTAAATTTATATGCTACTAAAAAAAAAACAATACAAAAATTTTTTTTTTTTTTTGTAACATACAAATAAAGCATTTTTTGCCATTTCTGAATGTAAATAAAAGAAAGCTTAATAGTTTTATGAATAAATCGTCGTGAATTTAGAGACGCAATAGCTTAACTTGTTCAGCAGTAGTATTGTAAAAAATGATAAGTAAAAAAAAGGTAAGTATTAAATAAATAATATAGTTATTAAAATGCAATATTTAGCAGGTTAAAAATGACTTTTTAATTCAATTTTTAGTACTGTATTTCATTTCATTATAAAAACTAAATTTTGATTTGTCTTAATTATTTTTACCTTATTGCAAACATTAGTGTACATGTATAAAAGTGTGCAAATATGTATATGGTATAAAAATAAAAATGGGTGAAATAAATAATTTATTTCTAATTGACACTTTTATGCTATTCGTGCTATATTATAGTAGCATTTTTTGTAAATTTGTTGGCCAACATGGCCAACAGATTTCGTTTCATACTGACTTGTCAGTCAAGTCAGTATAAACAGACAAGTCAGACAAGTCAGTATGAATAAAGCGAATACTCAACATGGCAGGACGTGTGCCGATAACATAACATAACTTCTCGCCTCTTTCTACTCGTTAGGGCTTTAGATATGTTTACGTCCCAAATGGAATAGGTGGCGAAGTTATTGCCATAACGGGCACAAAGTTTTTCATTTATTTCACCGTGTGTATATGCAATGTATATAATATGTAATGTATGTATATGTAAGTTAGTTAACTTATTTTTTAATTATAAGTAGATATCATTAACCCATTGAGTTGAATTTTTATATACACACTGTGTTTGGATGATAATATTAACAATCGTAGAGCCATGCAGTCCGCCAACTCTGCCAATTGTTTGTTACAAAGTTTCACTTCTTTAGCGCGGTGGAACTTCGCGTACTATTTTTTTTTTATAGAATGGGTTAAATTATTAATGTTATACCATAATTTCTAGGGGCGGAGTTGTCACGCCTGGAGCTGCCTTCTACAGAACAGATCTAATAAGCAGATTAATGGAGACTGGTTATAAATTTGAAGTTTTAAAAAGTGCCTAAGTAGTTTTTGATATTATTTTATAATTGTAGGGTTTTATTTTATATACCAAACATGATTTGTAGTCATAGTAATATTTCATGGTATTTAGGTGATAAATATGCGTACGTTTAATTGTTATTTGATTGTCGGAAAATCGTTAAGAGATGATGTATAATAATTTTACATTGTGTATTTTTTTTTTCCCAAACGAGACTATAATGAAACTACGAATGGAACATAACTGACCTGTATAAAAATAAATAGTAAAAAAATAAATTTTAAAAAACCCTTTTTAAAGAAGCTTTTATATAAGCGATCTAAAAATAAGAAAATAATATTTCCTTAAAAATTTCAAGTATCAACTTAGAGCCTCAGTATGTACAATTTATATAATAATAAAAGCTTGTCGCGCGAGTTGTAAGTAAACTGTACTAATTTTATAATGTCAAATCAAAATAGCTTTATTTTCATGGGTCTTCACACACAGTTAAATATAGTCCGTAAATACAAATAATTTAAATTAAGTGGAGGGTTGTCATGAGAAGAAATAGGCAAAACACTCATGTAAATTAATCTACTAACTTTACTATATTATCTATTGCATTTTAATTACCTACTGATAGGGATTCAAACCTCGCGACAAGCTTTTATTATTATATAAATTGTACATACTGAGGCTCTAAGTTGATACTTGAAATTTTTAAGGAAATATTATTTTCTTATTTTTAGAGCACTAAAATAAAAGCTTCTTTAAAAAGGTTTTTTGTTAATTTATTTTTAGTTATAGCTGGTTAGGTTAGTGTCATTTCATTCAACGCATCATTATTGCAAGTTAGTTTACCGCTTAATTTCAAACAGTCCAGCTCTTCGATAAGGAGATCATCTAATTTAATTTCAGGTTGGATCTTTCTTTTCCATTTAATCGCAATGATGATTTTTAATTCATATATTGTAGAAATGCATCAAAAATATGTATGCCGTCATCTTGGATGGTCCATCGTATTGTATTTAGAATGACGTCACATTATTTTTTGAGTTATTCTCAACAAGCCCTTTCATTTGATACCCATATTGTAGAAATGCAAATATGGTGGAATATCCGCCATATTGAATTTAGAATGACGTCATATTATTTTTTGAGTTAATTTCAACAAGTCCTTTCATTTGATACCTATATTATTGAAATGCAAATATTTTCCCCGCCATATTGCATTTCGAATGACGTCATATTTTTTTTCGAGTTACTATTCTCAAAACCCTTTCATTTGATACCCATATTGTAGAAATGCATTAAAAACTGTTCCTCTATCTTGGATGATCCGCCATATCGGATTTAGAATGACGTCACATTATTTTTTCAGTTACTCTCAATGAGCCCTTTTATTTGATACCCATATTGTACAGAAGCTTAAAATATGTTTTCCTCCATCTTAGATATTCCACCATATTGGATTTAGAATGACGTCATACTACTTTTGAGTTACCCTCAATAAGCCCTTTCATTTGATACCCATATTGCAAAAATGCATTCAAAATATCCATTCCTCCATCTTGGGTGGTCCGCCATATTGGATATAGAATAATGTCACACATCATATCATGCATTGTCATCCAAAGTAAACGTGTATACAAAATTTCAGCTCAATCGGTTGAAGATATCTACTTCAAAATTGAGTTGCAAGATTCCACCGAACATACATACTACATACATACATACAGTGCAAGTTAAATAAAAGCTTTTAACAACTAAAATACGTCTGCATATGCTTAGAAGAGGTAAGATAATTTTTAAAAAGCGTGGGGCACTTTGTGCCTTAATTTTGTTAGGGGAGCCACGCATTTTTAATTTATTTTTTATACGCGTGTTTTTTTTAGTTTTTTATTATTTCTTACTTTAGAACGAATAGCCCCCGGAATACAACAAAGATATTATTATTATAGCATAAAAAATAAAAATATTATCATAACGCAGTAGTATGCGTACGGGATTTGTCGGTGAATGTTTACTGAACAAGACGCAGTTATTACCACGTCTGTAAAGCTAGAAAGGTCAAGTCAGCAGAATCACTTGTTTTATATCTCAAAATTTAGTGCTAATTTAGTGCTGATAACAGATATTTAGTGCTGTGATAGGGGGACTGAAAATGAGAACACTGCTAACTTTTCATTAAGCTAGCAGTGTACCATTCGTCTCAGTCTGTCTCAGTCGGCAGAATCACTCGTTTTATATCTCAAAATTTAGTGCTCATTTAGTGCTAATTTAGTGCTGATAACAGATATTTGGAGCTGTGATAGGGGGACTGAAAATGAAAACACTGCTAACTTTTCATTAAGCTAGCAGTGTACCATTCGTGACCGCGCTATGATACAGTTGGAGCGAGAGACACATCAGCTAATAATTTAGTACTCAATTAGTGCTGCCTGTACAAGCAAACAGATTTTTCAAAAAAACAATTTTTCAATTTTTAACTATAGATAACTGCTGACATAACGATACGAGCAATCATAGAGCTGAAAGATGACTTTAAAATCGGCATTGGTGAAATTGAAAAGAGTTACTAATTAGTGCTAAATTAATGCTACCGGTGAACTCAGAAAAATTTTTAGGAAAATCATTTTTCAACTGCCCGCTAGAAAAATCGAAGATTTTCAATAATCGAAAAGTTATAGGCATTATTCTGTATTGCAAATATCGAGTTTTCATCAGATCTCAACGTTATAAGATCACAGGAAACGACCCTGACTGCCCTAGCGATGTAGCCGTTGTGTGTGTTAAAAAAATTTTTTTTTTTAAATCAACAACTGCTAGTATAACGACGCCAGCAGTCTTAAAAGCTAGAAGAAGACTCACAAATATACATATCTACCTAGTAACTAAAGGTCAAGCTAATAAAAGCATTACAAATGTCCTTGTCTTACCTACTGATAATATCACTTTGAATAGCAGTACCTTTTTTTTACGCGAGGAAATGCTTTATGCACATACCCCTGGGTACGGCAAGGGGTAGTGTGGGACTCCCAAAACAGTAAACTGCAATTCGATCCTAGGGTTACCCACTAAAACCTCGCGGCGGCCTTCCTCCGGCGGTGAAGCTTCCCCTGAGCGGGGCGGCTCCGACAACGCGCTGTAAAGAGGCGCGCGGCCGGCGGCGCCCCCGACGACCCTCCCCGGCCGCACCGGGGGGTGTGCGCCCTCGCGACCCGTCTGCGGCGGCGATCACTGAGCTGGCCGCCGCCGCCTTCGAGCGGGATCGGCTGTCTCCCGAACCCGTTTGGCGGCCTCCTTCTGGAGCATCACAGCTTCGCAGAAGGAGACCACGCCCTCCACTCCTTTCCCGCCAGCATTGCCGCGATCAACGCCGGTGAGGACAAGTCTCGCCCGATGCTGTCGACCAGGACTCGGCGCTCGGCCGCCCAGGCCGGGCAGACCTCTAGCGTGTGCTGGGCCGAGCCCAGGTCGGATGCGCAATGGTGGTATCTCGCCGTCTCTTCGCGTTTTATTCAACTCAGATACTCACCAAAGCACCCATGCCCAGTGCCCCATTTACGGAGCACCCAGGCCTCGAGGTGGGGCATGACGGCCCCGGCGGCGCGCTGACGTGCGCAGCCCTGGAGGACCAGCGCGTCGCACCTGTCCTCCAGGACCCGCCCGAAGGCCTCCCACCTCCGCACTTCGTGTCCGCGCGCGTGCGGGTCCCCCCCTCCCCAGCCGAGATCGTACGCGGCTGCGTACATCTCGGCCAGGATGATAAAGGAGGGGGGGCCCGAGTCGGGCCCCGTGGCGACCACCAGACTGTCGTCTGCGTAGCACACGACACTCACGCCACGGGGCAGCGCCCTGTTGAAACCTTCTAATAGGCCCTACCGATTTTGAATATTTTCAGCATTTTACTAAATGAACTGTATTTCATTAAATTCTCTTGCCTATTGCCCATGAAATAGACTATAGTTATATTGGGAAATAATAATGCTTTGGACACCACTATTGGACTTGGACACAACAACTATTACTATTATGCATCTAATTTTGCATATTAAAATGTGCATTTGCATTAAACCTAGACGTCTAGACTAGATACTCGACGACCTCCGTAGACGAGTATCATGTCTAGACATCTCAGTAGGTACAGACATCCTTGATTTCAGATCTTGATCTTGATCCTGAAGACTTGTATATATGAACGAGACATATTCTTCTATACGTACAATTGCTTACCTATTTAAATATTAGGGATTTCGACCGCGCACACATAAACATATATCTGTCTCGTTCTTACTCAGCGCTGTCACTCGCATGAAAACAGTATAACAGTATTTAAGTGCGTACTAGTGATGCTACGAATGTTGGATTTTGGACATTCGCGAATGCGAATACGAATATTCCTTAAAAACATTCGCGAATGCGAATGCTAATGCGAATATTTCTTTTAGGCTTTCGCAAACGCATTGGAATGATTCTCAGACTTAAAATGTTCACAAAATTTCATCGAAATCAGTCAAGCTATATTGGTGCTGTTATTTAATTATTGATAGCAGTCGTAGAAGAATATTTTGAAAAAGTTTTATCCTTAATAACACGTGCCTTTTCCTGATGTGACGCTTTCGTGTTCAATCTTGCCGTAAGGGTTTTACAAAAAAACTTTTAACTTTTTTTTGAAACTTTTAAGTTGGATCAAACTGCATATGGTATGAAAATTTGACTAAAACCTATTTGAGTCGGGTAGGGCAGGGTTTGCCCGAAAGAATAAACACAGTCGGAATGAGGGTACTGCGCAAAATCTGCGGAGTGACTCACGCTGACCGCGTCTAAAACAAGGTTGTGAGGATGGAAGAAGTATTGAAAGAGAATGTTGATGTTAAAAATGTTAAAGATATTCCCCATCCTTTCCTATCCTTCACCCTTAAAGGTCGGCATCGCAACTGAACACTATATGTGTTGCTGTTGTCCATGGGCGGCGTAGATTGCTTACCAACACGCTTGCTCGTTTGGCCTCGTATCCCATAAAAAAGTATAGAAAGGGCATAATCCGATGATTCGGAAATATAGAACGAAAGGATGATACCAGATTGATCCAGCAGATAATACAATGCAAAATCGGATGAATATAAGATACGCAGACTGCCACGATATACAAATAGAACGAGACCTGGAGGAAGGTGATGTCAGGCGCCTTAAAGGTGGACGAACGTGTATGACAAGATTTATGAAACTCAAAGAAACAAGTGAGGCGTGTATGAATGGTCCCTTATGGCGCTCTGTTCTCTCTGCCTACCCCGCAAGGGACTTAAGTTGGAGTTATTTATATAACTTATGGCTGATCCATAATATAATACTTTATGTACTGTTATATAAGAGGGTAAAATATTAAACAAAATATAAAGCTCGTAACATCGTGCATAATTCATCATATATAATTTCTTTATTTTTTGTTATTCAAAACATTCGCCAAACATTCGCAATAATTCTTGCGAATGCGAATACCTAAAAACATGCGAATATTCGCATTCGCATTCGCGAATATTCGCATGTTTTCCGATATTCGCATTCGCTTTCGCATTCTCAAGAAATGTTGCGAATGTTTGACGAATGTTTTCATAACAAAAAAATATACCATACGAAAATTAAGAATTAAGATTATGGATCAGCCTTAAATAAAGTAACTAGATTAGAAATACATACATACATAAAAAAAATGCACATCAAGGACCTTGAATGTTAGGCAGTGAGAACAGAGTGCTTTAAAGGACGATTTATACACGCCTCACTCACTTCTTTGAGTTTTATAATTCTTGTCATACACGTTCGTCAACTTTTAAGGCTCCTCACATCACCTTCCTCCAGGACTGGTTCTATTTGGTCATGGAAGGTGTCGTGGCGGTCTGCCACTCCTACAGGCATGCGTTTTTGAATTGTATATCTGCTTTGCCTATGTTGCATTATCCATTCTTTCTACATGTTGGAACCATCGGAGCATGCCCATTCATACTTTCCTCCTTCGATACAACCTTGTTTTCGACGTGGTCATCGAGAGTCACTCCGCAAATTTTGCGGAGTGCACGCCTCCAGTCCATGGGAAACTCACCCAACCTCCAGAAAAAATGTCCATGTGTCAGAATGTAAAAATAAACGCATAAGATAATAATATGTATAAAGTACGTGTCACTTCGTTTGCCCGTGATGACTCCCAAACTACTCAACTGATTTTAATGAAAGTTGCACACCGTATAAAGTTAATCCAACTTAAAAGATGGGCTAGTTTTATTTTTTTTTATACGAGAGCGTTACATCAGGAAAAAGACACATGTGTTTAGGTATGAAAATATGTCAAAATAGTCTTCATAAAATCATATTATTCACCAAAGAACTTGGCTTAACCGATCTTGATTAAATTTTGTGTGTATATAATAGGTTCGAGAATCGCTTGAACGCGTTTGCGAAGGGTTCAAAGAAATATTCGTATTCGCGAATATTTTTTGTCGAAAATCGAACATTCGTAACATCACTAGTGCGTACATAAAGTGAATGAATACAAAAATAGAATAACCCGATAATACCATCTGCCGCCAAATGCCTCGCAAAGTATGGCGGATTTTTTGTCAGTTTGGACAGTAAAAAAGTTTACTGGCTGAACTGAAAATTTTACTAACAAAATTTCTTTGCAGAATTTTCTAAATAAATTAGTTTTATTTTGTAACGAGTGAAAACCTATTGTAACTTCGCTAAATATGTAATAATTAACTGAACTTAGACTGAAAGTCCTAAGAGATGCATTTGTAACTAAAACAATGTTCTGAAGATGTTTCGTTTTGTTTATCACGCGGTCCCTTTATAAGTTCAAAATTTGAATCATTCTTATAAACTGTGGGGCGCACCTATAGAGGTATGTTGCAGTAGTGATTTACTTACTTTAGAGTCAGCAACTTAATTAAAATAGTTTGTAAAATTGAGGTAAGTAGTCTAAGATGTTTATTTAGACATCCAAAACAGAATATTTAGCATAACAATATACTTACTTCCTATTTAAGTATTAATTCTACAAATGATTAATATTCAATTATATTTAATATAAAATTATGAAAGTAATTAGTTTAAGAAAAACATATACTCTTATTTTGATATCCAAAACCACATATTTAATTTAAATCTAAAAATAATTAATACGTTTTTAATAACATTAGCCAAGAACGTTTATCGATAAATAGAATTCTGCTGCGCAGCACTATACCGCCATTTTATGCGGCCAAATGACGTCACACCCCGCTTCAATTTTGTGTCGATAAGCTACTTCCATAGGTTTCCTACTTCATTGGTAGTAGTGCACCATTAAAAAAAATTGCCACTCGACCTGTCATCTACCTATCTGTCAGAATTGTCATTTTGTGACTAACCTTGGAGAAATTTATGTTGAAATTTGTTTGTAATCTTCGATTTTCGTTTTAACTGTAGTGATTTACTACGAGAAAAGCAATTTTTGTTCATTTAAGCAGGAACAAACGCTTGTGGGTGAGCATAATAACAATATACCTCAATGTATGTTTTCATCCTTTTTGTTTATGATCTCATTTGGCTACCCTACCCATTAACTACATTTGTCATTTAAGCTTCCTAAATTAAAGAATATCATATAGTTAAATTTATAATGTTTAATCTTATTTTATTTAAATTAATTTTTTAACGATATATCATGTAAAGGAGAATTCATTCCTAATATGAAAGTGTTTTTGATGTTCAAGATGTGTAAGGCACTTTTAAAGCCCAAATTTTTCCTGTCGAATTAAAGACCATGTTCATTTGCTATGGGTAATTGTTTTGATCAAAACAGTATTCAGATTAGTATAAAATTATGTGTTTACAAAGTTTCTGTGTCAATGTTTGAGTATTAATGATTTTTACAAAACAAGTTTTAATATGAAGTATTTTTTTTAGTAGATTTCATATTGGTTTTAGAGAGATAACATTTAATATAATAAGTTGCATTATTTGAACTCAAAGCAGTTATTGCGGGTGCTGCTGCATATTTTCCTGTTGACATAGTGAATAAATCCAAAGTATATATTTAAATTATACTTTTTCGATTAATAATAATATAATGTATTAATTTCACTTGCAATTTGTTCTTAAGACTTTTGATGACATTTAAAAAGATTTGTCAAGGTGGTTCAGTGATCGAGCACCCTGCTTTTGAATCTGGAAGTCCCGGGTTTGAAACTTGACACTGGCTCACCAATGACGTTTCGAAATTGTTTACAGATGTTTTGTGTGACAAAAATCGATGACTGAAAACATTGTGCCCAGTATGGCAATAGGTTCGCCACCTATTCCATTTACGATTATTATTTCAGTAAAATACTCGTGAAAATGATCTATGTAGAGAGTTCGAAACGTCGGGAAATAAATAAAAATAAGTAATAAATAAACGCAATATAATCCCAAAAGTTGTTGTATGAATTTTATATTTATTTTAATTCATATCTATGTTATGAATGAGGTTCGCGAAAATCTGAAAAATAAATCAATAAAATAGGACTACTAGCCTTGGAAATAATTTCTTAAGCTATTATATAAACAATTTTTAGCCAAATTTGAGGAAATATCATGATTAATCAGTTAGTAGTAATTTGTTTTTATGTATGTTATCCGATTGTTTTTTTTTAACTATTGAAGAATTTGTGTAAAAGATTTAAATTTTACATTACTATGATGTGAATCACATTACTCATTTTTTGTATAACTAAGTAACAAAAGCAAAATGGCATTTGATCTGATGTTGCACACACCTGGATTAAACACTCTCTTCACCAGCTTCTTTTCTCATGTGGTTGTATTGAAGGTGTGCTTTAGTTTACACTGTACAAATAAATTTATTGTATTTTTACTATTTTCTTGTTATTATTACTGCATTATGTACATTACAGACTAGCTGGTATCTTTTATTTTTAAATAAACACATAATTAAACAATATGGCATGATTTTAGTTGCAAAATTTGATGAAAAGTGATCATATTGATTATTGTGAAAGAATTTGAGTATTTGAGGGTTAAAACTAACATTTACACACTATCACGCATAAGATAACAAAAAAAGGAGCAATAACATTCAATTTATCAATATTTAATTCCAGATTCTTGCTGTATTCACAATAATGGCGTCATCAAATACTTTGCAAAAAGCTATTGATTTGGTGACAAAAGCAACTGAAGAAGATAAAAATAAAAACTATGAAGAAGCATTAAGGCTGTATGAACATGGAGTTGAATATTTTTTACATGCAGTTAAATATGAAGCTCAGGGGGAGAGAGCCAAAGAGAGTATAAGGGCAAAATGTCTTCAGTATTTAGACAGAGCTGAAAAACTCAAGGAATATCTGAAGAAAGATAAAAAGAAGAAGCCAGTCAAAGATGGAGAATCCAATTCAAAAAGTGAAGATAAGAAAAGTGACAGCGATAGCGATTCTGATGATCCTGAAAAGAAAAAACTTCAAGGGAAACTTGAGGGTGCTATTGTAGTAGAAAAACCTCATGTGAAGTGGAGTGATGTTGCAGGCTTAGAGGCAGCGAAAGAAGCTTTGAAAGAGGCAGTCATTCTGCCCATAAAGTTCCCACATTTATTCACAGGTAAAAGGATACCATGGAAAGGAATTTTGCTGTTTGGGCCCCCTGGTACTGGTAAATCATACTTAGCTAAGGCTGTTGCAACTGAAGCTAATAATTCAACATTCTTCTCAGTTTCATCCTCTGATCTTGTGTCCAAGTGGCTTGGAGAATCTGAGAAGTTGGTGAAGAATCTGTTTGAACTGGCTAGGCAACATAAACCTAGTATCATATTCATAGATGAGATTGACTCACTTTGTTCATCACGTTCTGATAATGAATCTGAGTCTGCCCGACGTATCAAGACAGAATTTCTTGTACAAATGCAAGGTGTCGGCAATGACATGGATGGAATTTTAGTTCTTGGCGCTACAAATATCCCTTGGGTTCTAGACGCCGCTATTAGAAGACGTTTTGAGAAACGTATATATATTGCACTACCCGAGGAGCACGCCCGCTTGGATATGTTCAAACTTCATTTGGGAAATACAACTCATCAACTTACTGAGCAGGATTTAAAGGTGTTAGCTTCCAAATCTGAGGGTTATTCTGGTGCTGACATATGTATTGTGGTTCGGGATGCTTTGATGCAGCCAGTACGTAAAGTACAGTCTGCTACGCATTTCAAGAGAGTGACAGGCCCCAGTCCAGTAGATCCTAATACCATTTGTAATGATCTGTTAACTCCTTGTTCTCCTGGTGAGGCTGGCGCCATTGAAATGACCTGGATGGAAGTCCCAAGTGACAAATTAAATGAACCACCAGTTACTATGTCAGATATGCTCCGGTCACTTGCTATATCTAAACCAACCGTGAACGATGACGACATGGTGAAACTTAGGAAGTTCATGGATGACTTTGGCCAAGAAGGGTAACTGTTTAATGAAAATGCATTTTTATCACCTAAATGTACTTGAAATAATATTTAATTGAATGTATTGTTATTAGAAATGTTCACAGTGCCTAATCTTTTGCAAATGTAGTTTTTTTTACATTATTTAGAACGTATATGAAGAGTTCTTCACTAAATCTGCATAATATATATGTTTATTTGTTGTTCACTGAACTTTTATGTAGTTTGAAAGACTTATTTCAATAATCCAGGTAGTACCTAGGTGTAATTACACTATTTTTTCATACAGTAATAATAATATAACACAAATAGCTAGAATAATTTTTTATTCTGTAAGATACTGTTGTACCCTATATTAAAATTGATTATTCATACCTATTTTGAAATCAATGTCTGTATCTGATGACAGTAAGTGGCATATTATTTATTTAAATTGTGAGCTATATTATAAATAGTAACCATCTTTATTGCATATAATAAAATATCTTATTTTATTATTTGGTATTTCATATATTTTTTATATTAGTTAGATTATTAAGATTATAATATAATTAAATTGTATATTCATTAAAATTTTTATTATAATGAATGCAATTTGAAACAATCAAATATTTTGCAGTAGTTCATCAGTTCAATTGGATTTATATTTTATTTTAAAAATATACAAAATAAGAAAGTATATTGTAGATATTTGGCCAATTTCTATCTATAAAGAGTGTTCATGGAAATGCTTGTATAAAATATTTGTTATAATTTCATTACAATGTTTTTAAAATGTTTGTGGCATATTACCATCAAGAATTGGCTTACATAGAGACAACTTAGCAATAAGTAAGAGAAAGTGGTCTACTTTTTGTGTGTGTCCAGAAATTTCGTTCTTCAATTTTGTTTATAATTTCTATAAACAATGATACTCTAACTATTGACAGATTATATGCTTGCCTGCTTGCATGTATCTTCTCTTATCGATTTTATGGAAGAAGAGTGTAGACTAATAACTCATCAATATCATCTGAATATTATATAAACAAAGTCAGTATAATTTATGAAACATTTAAATACTTATAATGATAAGAATATTGGGTTATTTTTATTTTTAAATTAGACAGGGTGTAATCCATGAAAATACTATAGTTTAAAATTAAATACCTTTTTCTTTAACAACAGTGATATCTCTAACTCAGCTATACTCTAAGTGTGTTCCGCGGAACCCTAGGGTTCCGTGATACCTCTGTCGGGGTTCCGCAAGAATTTAGAAATAAAAAAATCAAAACACCTCTCTCTGGTCGCTCCGCGGCTGTGCGGACTCCGCGGCCGCGCTATGAATGTTATTTAATTATTTATTTGTATTTGTATAAGCTTGTGTTACATTAGCTGGTACAATCTATACTTATATTATAAAGCGGAAAAGTTTGTTTGTTTGTTTGAACGAGGTAATCTCAGAAGCCACCAGTCCGATTTCAAAAATTCTTTTAATGGCGTATAGTCCATTTATCGAGGAAGGTTTTAGGCTATATTATATTTTCAAATAAATTAGGGATCCCTACTATAAAACCAATAATATAACCCAAGGTGTAAGTACGTGACCCTTACATTGCGAACGCTGCGAAAACTATTGAGTACAGAACAAAACAATGTACTACACTTTTATAGAGCGTATAATTGTCTACGAAAAAGGTCGCGAGAGCATATATCTAACTATTATAGTTATCGCACAATAAGGGTTTTTTGATTTTTTAAAATTTTTTATATATTAATTTTTTTTTTTTTTTTTTTTTTTTATTTATTTCAATACCATACCTAAATCTATTTCACAGGTTTCCACCTAATACAATAGACAAGCCTACACATTATGACAGATTCCGAACATATTCATAAATAAAATCATAATAAATCAAACCAAAACAACGAAACAATAAAATTCTTAGTCATATACAACACTCATTATAAGCCACTTTAACAAAATCACTCAGTGTGCATGAAAATATATCTATCTTGTTGGATATCGTATTGAGCGTCCGCAACGAACGTGTGAGCGGTGCACGGTGTAGTAAATTAGTACGCGCTGGCGGTATCAGCAGTAAAGGCATATTAAAATGATGTCGTTTTTTCAAATTCTTTTTTTGTACCTTGCTATTAGCTCTCCACAAAATAATTTGCTTCATTAAAAAGATAAATTTAAGGCCTTTCTAGAACTTTTTGTATGATCACATTTGGACATTTAATTCAAAAGATATTCACCGTGTACAAAATTTAAGTATTCAATTTCTAAGACAAATATGTTGCGCGGGGTCATGAGTGGATTTTTTTTACCTTTTTTAGGCGATACGAAGTTCGCGCGGTCTGCTAGTATCTCATAAGTTTGGTCTCAACAATTTTATACTTGTACAACGCGTTCGCTCTAAGTTTGCCGGTCTGTGGAATGCGCGTACCCTCCCCCACGTGACAACAAAAATTATAATGTGTCATAGTTTTACCCAAATATCTAACGTACACAATTTTTATTGTTACAATTAAATAAAAAATTTCGAACGTCATACACTCATACCTATCGCCAGCGGCAAACTTAAAACGAGCGGGTAGTATACTTGTAAGCGCTCAGTCTCTTTGATAAAAGCCGCCTCTGAATTAGACGCTATAGTTGTCAACAAGCGACTTTCGTCTCTAACTTCAAAGGATAAAGTCGATATTGTTTACAACGCTATTTTTAAATTTCTGTTTTTATTTTTGCTTTTTGTTTATGAAAGGTGCCGACTCGAGTATTTTCGAGAATATTTGAGATCGAGTCTAGGACTAAGTATAAAAGCGGCGATCGCGCGTTGGCGTCGTCAGTTGATGATTAGCGTTCGGAGCGATAAGTTACTACCTACTTACAAGCTCGCTAGCGAGAAACTTAGTGTCCATTGTTTTACTGCCTGCTGTATTCTGTTGTCTCAGTTTTATACATTTCTTCCCTGTAGGTTCTAAATTTAGTCTCTTATACGCAGTAACGATTGTGCATTATTTAAACCCCACTATCCTGACTTGTAACATTATAAATAAAGAAGAATGGAACGTTGGCTTAAAGGTGTTAAACGTGTTCCAACAACATCTTCTAATGACGCTGAATGTTCAAAAGCAATGCGCGCGGAGAATTTAGCAATCACCGATCCAGAAGATGATGCCACGAGTGCCACGACGTCAAGCTCGACGGTTTCAAAGACGAAAAAAAGGAAGTATGATGAATCTTATATCAGTTTCGGATTTGTTGATTCCAACGGCTCACCTCTCTGCATGCTCTGTAGTAAACTGCTTCCTAATAGTTCCATAGCACCTGCCAAATTGTGTCGACATTTAGAAACCGTACACCCCGAGACTAAAGACAAGAATAAAGAATTTTTTGTTCGCAAAAAAGATCAGTTATTAGAAAGTCAAAAAAATATGATGCATGTAACACAAACTACCAACGAAAAGGCCACGGAGGCATCATATTTAGTTAGCTATCGCATTGCACAAGCAGGTGAAGCGCACACTATCGCTAAGAAATTAATAAAACCATGTGTATTAGACATAACAAAATGTATGCTTGATGAAAAATCTGCAAAGCATCTTTCTACTGTTCCGCTATCAAACGATACTGTTTCACGACGAATCCATGATCTGGCAAGCTACGTCAAACAAGAACTAGTTACACGTCTACAAAATACACGATTCGCTTTGCAAATGGACGAGTCGACTGATGTCGCTGGTTTGGCTATCCTGCTGGTTATTGTGAGATATCCATATAAAAGTTCTTTTGAAGAAGACATGCTTATGTGTTCATCGCTGCTTACAAACACTACCGGGGAAGAAATTTTTAATAAAATAAATATATTTTTTGAAGAACATAATCTCAGTTGGAACAATTGCATTGACATTTGTACAGATGGGGCCAAGGCGATGACAGGTAAAACAGCAGGAGCAGTGTCACGAATGAAAAATAAAGCGCCTAATTGTAGTTCCAGTCATTGTATTCTGCATAGACAAGCACTTGCGATGAAGCAAATGCCGTCTAATCTAAAATTAGTTATGGATGAAGCGGTAAAAATAATTAATTTTATCAAATCACGACCACTACAATCCCGATTGTTCTCATTATTGTGTGAAGATTATGGCAGCAAACATAAAACACTGCTGCTCCATACAGAAGTGCGATGGCTGTCTCGGGGAAAAACTTTAACAAGGCTATTTGAACTTAGAGCCCAGTTACAAATTTTTTTTTCAGCAGATACTTCTTTTAATTTGAAGGACCGTTTGTATGATAAAACTTGGTTGTTCCGATTGTCTTTTATGGCGGATATCTTTCAAAAACTTAACGAATTAAATTTATCGTTGCAAGGTAAACAGACAACAGTGTTTCAGGCCTATAATAAAATAACTGCTTTTAAAAGAAAATTAGATTTTTGGATCATTTGCATTGGTAAGAAAGAAATAGAAAGTTTTACGTTACTCAGTGAGTTTGTTAGCGAAAACGACTCAGAAATGTTTGAAGATAATGTGTTTGAAGAATTGGTCCAATATCTCAGTTCGATGCGCGCATCTTTTGAAAAGTATTTTCCCGAAGAACACAATACAAAAATTAAAGTGAACTCCTGGATTCATAATCCTTTTTTACCCAACTTGGAAAAGCCTGAAAACATGTCAAATGAGATATATGAATCTCTTTTAGAAATGTCATCAGACACAAGTATGGAGTCATTGTTCAAAACGACGCCTCTTAATGATTTTTGGTGCAGAATCCAAGATGAATATGCTTGGCCAAATGGCTCTGGATATTCTTCTCCCGTTCCCAACTACATATTTGTGCGAAACAGGATTCTCTACCTACGCAGCCACGAAAACAAAATATCGCAATAGACTGGACGCCGAAGCTGATATGAGACTCCAACTTTCTTCCATCAAACCTGATATCAAGCAATTGATGAAAAATAAAAAAACAGTTTCATACCTCCCACTAGTTAGATTTTTTCTTTTTTAATGTTTTCTATTATTGTCCTTACCAAGTGGTGAAGTAAACAATAATTAGTAACTGATACATTGTACTTTTATTATGCTGATTAATAAAGAATACACTTATAAAAATAATTGTTTTATTGTAGGGTTCCATCAAGTATTTTGCTTCCCAAAAGGGTTCCGTCATTTAAAAAGTTTGAGAACCACTGCTCTAACTCATGGATATGATACAAGAAGTTGTTGATAGTACTTGATAGCTTAATAATATTTTATTATTCTTCTTGTCGATGTCTTGAGCTAACTCACTGGTTTTATTAATTTGGCACGCGCTTTAATTTTTATTTTGCTTGTCAGCGCTGGCCCGAGCAAATTTGGTGGTCTAGACACTAGGTGAATGGCTCATTTATACCTCATCAACGCTACGTCCCTGAATTCAAGAACCCTAGGTCTTTCTCTTTACGAATAGGCCGGCTCTGTTGCTTGTTTTTGTATATAAGATTGACATCAACGATTTTTATTTCCATACATTTAATTTTTCATGTTTATATTTTTAGTTATTAATTATAATAACAATATTTTTAGATATTAATTTCCCAGCACAATGTAAGCCCCCCTTTCTTTTGCTCTTTGTATTTTTAAAATAAGTGATTACGTATTATAATGTTTTAAAATATTGTGTTCTGTTATTTTTAGTCTTAAAATAGCGATTTCGTAAGATAGAGGATATGTAAATTTCTACGTAAAAGTATTTCTTATCTCCGTCACGTCAATATAACGTGTTTTGAGGGCAAAAGGAAAACATGGTTACTAAGATCTGTAGACAATAGTATACATAAAAAAAATATGCAGATGATTTGTCTGTTAAATTTTCATGGTGATATGGAGGATTAATACCTCACTAAATACTTGCATTTTTTTATGGGCAAACGTGCAGGCGTGTCACCTGATGATAAGTGACCAGCGCCGCCTATGGACACCTGCACCACATATAGTGTTACAGTTGCGTTGCCGACCTTTAAGGGAGTAGGATAGGAAAGGACGGGAAAGGGAGAAAGGGGAAAGAAACTTTACGTCCATCTTCTGAGAGGGCGTGGTATTTCACCGGTCGAGTCGGCCCTTTCACGCAGCGAACTGCTTGGCTCTACCACTGTTAAGATGCATAATTTCAAATTTGGTTAATTAAAAATACTAGTTTGGTTATTTTAGGGACACAAAATGCCGAACGCAACAATGATCCCCTAAACTCAAGAGGCGACTAGGTATGTGATGTATCTACTGCACACAAACAAACAACATAACTTCACGGCAGTATACCCGAAGGTGTAGGTAGCGGCTGTTAATCCTCGTCTCGCCGTTTGATTTACGTCCCAAATGGAATAGATGGCGAACCTATTGTCATACCATACATAATTGAAACTCGTGCCCTTGTTGGAATTTCCCTACAATTTGCTTCAGGAACAATTTAACTACATTTTACATATTAAGCAACTGTTTAACGGGAGCTAAATAATTATGTAGTGAGATAAAGAGAAACAATATTAAAAGTTAATCTTTATTTACATAAAAGAATTAAGTGATAATGCTTTAGAATTATCACGATATTATAACACAAGCAATGTTCACGGCGACCATAAATATTAAACTAAACGCTTTTTTCCAGCTTGAACAGCTTATTTCTGAAATTAAATATGTAAGATATTAGTAAGGATTTCAGTACCTACTAAATAAATACTAATAAAGAACATAACATAAATTCATGTCTTTTTCTGCCCGAAGGTGTAGGCAGTGGCTGTTAAGCCTCGACTCGCCGATAAGTTTACGTCCCAAATGGTGGTGAACCTATTGCCATACCGGGCACAAAGTTTTCAGTCATCATTATGTAGGTACTACTCTGTGTAAAAAGTATCGGGAATATGTCATTAAAGAGACCCGCGTAAAAGAGGTCGTTCTAATTTTTTTACTGCATGTTGGTAGCACTGTACTGATTTAGCGCGCAAAATTTGAACGGGATCTGTCATTTAATTTGTTTTAAACTAAACTTTTTGTTGGTCATAGTTTTGAGTCCTCGGCGATTTTGTTTTTTTGGTTCACTCCGAATTCCTTCCAGAGGGAGAAACAGTGAATAAAGAATATTATTTAGGCGTCATGAAGCGTTTGCGTCAGAGTATCCGCCGAAAACGTCCAGATTTGTGGCGACACAACTCATGGATGTTGCACCATGATAATGCACCATCACACACAGCCAGTATAGTGAAAGAGTTTTTAGCGAAAAATTCAACAAACGGTCTCGACCAAGCACCCTATTCACCTGATATGGCTCCGTCTGACTTTTTTTTATTTCCCAAGTTAAAATTACCACTTCGAGGAAAACGTTTTGAGTCAATAGAAGCCATAAAAGAAAATTCGCTGAATGAGCTAAAGGCCATACCGCAAATAGCCTATGAAAAATGTATGGAAGACTGGGTGAAGCGGTGGAGATGTTGTATTGCAAGCGATGGGGCCTACTTTGAAGGCGATAAAATAAATTTAGATGAATAATTTGTATTTTTTGTTTTATTGACAAATTCCCGATACTTAGTGAGCCCCTGGGTACCTCTATCACCGAACGCAACGTGACATGTGGCAATTTACGTCGATATTCTGAGAGACCGTGGTGTTTACCGGTCGAGCTGGCCTATTCATGTAGCGAGCTACGTGGCTCTACTACTGACATATATATTAATTATGTTTATGACGTATTTTTCTGAAGCGAATTACCCATGTCAGTCAGGACGTGACTTGGAAGCGGGATGCTTGTTTCAGACCATCAGGACGAAATATATTTATGTTCTAAATATTTTATGATACCTATTATTACCTATTGTCACAGTCCTCTCCCTTCTGTGTGTTCCGATAGCAGCTACGCATTTTAATTTCATACGTTTTTTAACAGGCGCCCTTAAACCTAGTGTGGATACCAGCAATCCTTGAGGAGCAGGCTTCGCTCCGTACGCTATCAGCCACGAGGAGTCGGTGATCTGAAAAAAAATCATTTTATTACGCTTATCTACGGCACTATACATTGAACGATAAAAACAGTAAATTTTTCACAGTGGCAATTCGCCGCATGAATGGGCCGGCTCCACCGGTAAAATACCACGACCCCTCAGAATATCGGCGTGAAGTGGCTCGTGCTGCATTTCGCTCGGTGAGAGAGGTATCCGGAGGCCCGATCCCCTTTCCCCTTCCTTTCCCCCTACTCCCTGAAAGTATCGCAACACACCACGGTGTTCATGGGCTGTGAGTAGTTGCGTACCATCAGGTGACCCACTTGCTCGTTTGCCCTCCTATCTCATATAAAAAACAATTGTATTTATTCGTACCTATTACAACCTATAAGTTAGTGTTTCTTTTATGGAAAAAGGGAGCAAATCAACAAGTGGGCCCTTAGAGTAGCAAGCTACTTGCGTCGCCCAAGGACAACAGTAACACGGAAAGGGTCTCAGATGCGTTACCTGCCTTTAAGACCAGATGGGTAGAGGACTGATAAGGGTGTTCCTCCAGATGCCTCTACCGAACGAATTTTCTGTGAATTTCGTCTTTCGACTCCATAGTAAATTGAATTAGCATACCTTTTTTCCGTCTAGGAGCCATTGTAAGTCTGGTGCGGGAAATGATTTTGCTGAAGAGCAATTTACGTCAAGCAGTTCCTTCATTTGATAGGGACGTTCATGGCCCGTGATGCGTGGTGTATCCCGGGGTAGATCTGTAGAGTTAACAGTCTTATTAGTTTATTTCAACATCCTACTTATGTGCACTATTTCTTAGGTAACTTAAATGTTAAAAAAAACTATTAATAGATATTCTTTGATAGTTTGGTGGTTTAGAATCCCGACTTCCGTTTGGTGGGCCCCAATTCCCATCACTATCATCACACTCAGCCTTTCTTGAAATATTTGTGTGTCTATATTTTAGTTAAAACATCTGGCAATACATGTGTGAATGAAAATGGCATATGTTAGTGAGTTGGTGTGGTCTCTCTATACCTATGTTTGAGTGTAATTTCAAACTACTGATTTTAAGGAATAGGTATATTACTAGAGGCCTAGCTTAAAATATAGTCTTTATTTAATTTCAGCAATATAATGTAACCTTATAAGAAAATTCCCGGTCAGAAGTCCCGTTAGAACCTGAAGCCATAAATAAATTCTGTTTCTTTATAATTGTGAGCTCCAAGGGAAAATTAAATTCATGGATGAAAAAAAACTCAGGAATCTTATTAGAATTTAGGGAAAACTTATAGCTAGCTTCCTAATGTTCAGGACGGAATCACATTTTGATCGCGGTTAGCATTTATTTATGTAATATAGTATCTATTTTAGAAAAAGTCTTATAAAATATGGTTATATTGCTTACAATAAATTTCCATAGATGCTTCAGCTTGAGCTGAATGGAAGGATGGTGCTTCCTCGGAGACTTCACATTTGTATAAACCTCGAGATTTCAGGGTCAACTCCTTGATATGGACACGACGAGCAGAGGACTTCTCCAGCTGTGTATTTTAATTAAATAGTAGGTATATAAAATACAGGTGCTTCGGTGAGTATATAAGCCGAATCGGACTGGGGTTCCCCCCAGCACACGCTTGAAGCCTGGATGCCGAGCATCGACTCCTAGACGACGGGACCGGGGCCATAGCAGGGTAGACCAGTGGCCTTTATCGAGTTTTTTTCATAATAATACAAAATACTTTCCTAAGACATTGATATTAATATTAATCTTACAAGAAAACACTCAATTATAGTTAAAGGATACTGTACTAGTAGGGAACTATATGATAGTGGAAGATCAAAGAACATAACGATAGGGAAAGGAGGAGGCAGAGAAACCTATTTATTACCTCTTTCACAGAAAGAAATGTAGCATGAGCCAATTTAGGACGATATACTGAGAGATCGTGGATATTTCATCGGTCGACTCATTTATACTGCGTGGCTTTTCCAATAACTCTTTGTCAATCCCGTTATGAGAATTAACATAAACTTAACTGATTGTAATAAAATAACAAGTTGCGCTTACATCCACTCTTACTCCTTCTAATTTATGCGCATGTTGCGGTGGTCTCAGTTTCGGCATGTATCTGTAGAACTCCTCATTGTCTCTGTACCACTTCACTGAGTAAAGTTTGCCACCCTCGAGGTCGTAGTCACATATCAAGGTCGCTGTTTCGCCACGTTGTTTTATGTTCGGCACAGTAATGCCAACCACACGTAGACATATGCAAACTGAAAATTAATAGAACAAATTTTAGGACACATTAACAATTGCACCTATTTATAATTCTACATACACATACATACATAACTTCACGCCAAATCCCTTGCGGGGTAGGCAGAGAGAACGGAGCGCCATAAGGCACGATTCTTACACACCTCACTCGCTTCGTTGACTTTCACAATTCTTTTCAGCACGCGCGTCGATTTTTTTGAGGCTCCTAACATCACCTTCCTCCAGAGTACTTTCTATTTGGCCATGGAATGTGTGTCTAGGCCGTCTAGGCCGTTTTAATTCTAAGTGCATGTTATTTATTTAACACTTTTTAAAAAGTAGTCTTTTCAATTTATATCTATTTTTCTTTTTCTATACGTGACGAAAGACCAGATCATGAACAAAAAAAATCACAAAAAATTACAGGCTAGTGCCACCCGTTAAAATTTGGTCAGCAGTTTCGGTTATTATGTGAAACAAACAGACAGAGAGACACACTGACAGGCAGTCACGCCTAGGTTTGAAATATGATTATATCATTATATTATAAGCATCACGTTTAATGTGATATCACCAACAGAAACTGCCTTTCGTTTCATTTAATTGCACAGATATACTATTAATTATTTCCGAAAGTATTTAAAAACATTGTAGCTTATATTACAATACATATACATTTTATATTCAACCATAATAATGTGCTATGTAACATTATAGTCCGTGCGTTATATGTTATTTATAACTTGTACACAAAATCCTCCTTGGAGAAATCCCAATGGACAAATCTTCTTTTATCAAGAAATAATAACAAATCTACATTCTTACTCTTACATGTAGCTATACTACCTCCAAATAAATTTATAATAACACTGGAATACTTTCTATAAAGCTGAGTTGATTATCCACCTTGATTATACGGAATCCCTAGTGAGGACCATGTTAATATTGTATGCTTGAGTTAGTTATAAACACAGAATTTACTAATATGACTAAACTAGCTGACCAGGTGAATTTCCAAGCGCCATATTATAATACTTTATCACTAAAAAAGTTAGTGATTTGCTTCTATAGATCATAGCGTTATGATAATATAAAGAGTTTATCGATAATTAGTCTTTAAAACACTAAAACAATTTTCCAAATCTGATCAGTAGTTTCAGAGATTAGCGCGTTCAACTGGTCAAACAAATACACAAATAAAGCTTAAGCACAAATAAAGCAAATAAATCTTGGCTATGGATAAATAAAATCTGTCAAATGAAACGTGTGACTTTATATAAAATCAATAAAATTAATTAAATATAAATTCAAATAGCCTCAAACCAAACTAATGAATAATCTTCAAAATCCATACTAAAAGAAGAACCTCCTTATAAGCTTACAAGCCAACGGATAATTATATAAGATATCAATAAATATACACGTTTTTTTGTTAATAAATACTTATAATAAATAAAACCATAATTATAGAAACCTGCACACTCATTATCAGTACATTTTTATATATTCCATTTGTAATGCACAAAGGAATAACATTAACAAAGAAAATTATTAAAATTAAGTCAACTCAGCTTAATTCATAACTCATAATATTAAGCTGACTTGACTTGGACGATCAGATCGACTAAAAACAAAAATATATTTTTTTTAAATCTCCAAACTTTTTGAAATAAAAAAATTACAATCTTGAGATATTTCTGTATTCTTGAAATTAACACAAATTCACTATTTTTTCCATATATGTATACGCTGACTTTTCTACTAAACTTTTTTTAAATCTGAAGTCTAATCTTCAGTTTAAAATAAAGAAAAATTTTTTAAGTCAAGCAAAAATAAAATGTAGTAGCTTACTACTTTAATAGTGTATATAATAAATAATAATATGATGCTAGATTCAGGGTCCAGAAACTTGGAACTAAAAGCTTAACAAAAGAAAAAGTAGGTTTTATTTTTTAAAAACTCGTAACAAAAGACTGAAAAGACGTGCTCGCCCTTGTATACTATGGATATCATAAAACAAAAATATAAACCATATTTACCCAGGCAAAAAATAAATAAACATTTTTACCTTTTATATATGCGAATATTAAGTAACAAAACACTGGCAACATCTCCATATTTCATTTATTCAACACTATAAAAATAAACAGCATTCATTGCAGCGGTTCATTGATAATAAAATAAAGGTAAATTTTTAATGATGAGTTTTTTATGACAAGTTAAAAGTGGGTCACATTTTAATTTGAAACTTTAGAACTTTCTTTAAAATGTTCCCGTGAGTGAGCGGCCGTTTCGTAGCACGTACAGCATGCAACTGTTGCTACAATATTCGTAGAGGGTCTACGAGATGCTACAAGGGAGAGATTATGATATGTCTGCAAATATTTTTCCTGGTAACTGTTATGACTAAAATACTGTTCATATAAATATAATATAATATATTTCAATATTATTTTGGCTAGAACGACTTTATCACTGATTTTTTTCGAAGCAAGAATAGTCGCTTTTTAAAACTGGTTTGTTGGGCACGCTATAATTTCTTCGTTTTTAATTTAAAAATGAAGACTTTATCTGCATACAAATGTGAAAATTATTAATCGAGGTCTATGTTTAATATTTAGGATGAAAATGGTTTTTATTTTTATTATTTTGGATCACGTTTCGCTATCAAGATTAAAGAGATTGAATAAATTTATAACCCGCTTTAAGGAAGATTTTATTAATTTAGTACTTCATGTACACCATATTTTCATTTGATATATTTGAATACATGGTATATATGTACATATTTAGACATTCAAATAAGTTTAATTATTAAAAAAAGGGATTTAGTCCGAAATTAAATTTGATTATAAAGGATCTTTAATTTTAAACAAGTGATTATTAAGGAATGTTCTCTTGACAGCAGATAAATCTTTATTAAAATGAATGATCCTATATTAAAATGAAAACCGCGACTTATTATCTCCGTAACATCAAATATAAAACCACGTCGTGCTTTTGGTATGTTATTTTTTACAAGGTGCAAATTGAAATACTTGTGATGTAACTCAGCGATATACATAATAACTGTTTGTGATAGACAACCGTAGTTTTTACAACACATAACAACTCACATTTTTTATGGGATATGAGGGCAAACGATCATGCGTGTCACCTGATGGTAAGTGACCAGCACCGCCCATGGACACCTGCAACACATATAGTGTTACAGTTGCGTTGCCCACCTTAAGGGAGTAGGATGGGAAAGGATGGGGAAGGGAGGTGGGCCTCCGGGTGCCTCTCTAGCCGAACGAAACGCGGCATGAGCCACTTTACGTTGATCTTCTGAGAGGTCGTGGTACTCTATCTGCTTGGCTCTACCACTGTTGGTAGAGTAACATAATTTTTTAACAAATATGAAATTAAAACAACACTTTTAATGCTTTAAAATTAACTGAACCCGCTCCGATATTGGCGAACATTTCAATTTCATAAAAATAGTCTTTTCTTGGTTTACTTTTTTTACATGAAGTAATTTCTTACATTTCTGGTGATACTTAAACTTTCCTCTAGGTATGATTCGACTCGCTCTTTAGTGGTTTCTATTCACCTCCTTCGAAATAAGCGCTTATGTCCTGTCGCAGAGATATCCTGTCTCTATATATAACAAATGATATTATTCCTATTTTTGACTATTTTTTACTATGTTTGACGGGCCTGGTGCATTGGTAAAACTACTGACTACAGAATCGAGGTTGGCGGGTTCGATCCCCACCCGAGTACAAACATATGTGATAAGCTTGAATGTTTGTGTGGCGTCTGGGCGTTTCTTTTCCTATACCAATATTATAAAGGTTTGATTTTTTGTTTGTTTGTTTGAATTGAATAGGCTTACATTGCGTACGCTGTGAAAACAATTGATGATAGAACAAAACGATATATAACATTTTTTTAGAATACACCATTATCTACAAAAAAATCAGCAGCAACATGAGTCTAACTATAATAGGCGTTTTTTTTATAAAAAAAATAAATGAAAATACCACCGCTACAAAAAGCTCTTTATTTGTACCTTATCAAAATAAATGATTTATTGTTTAAGACTACTTTTTGAATTATTCGATTCTGACATCCCATTCAAGAGATATTACGTATTTAAAACTTAGAAAAAATAAACTCCATTCGGCCACTACATGCCTATGAATAATCAAACCGTACATACACAAAAATTTATGCTTTTACAAGTTTTGTCTCTCTGTTTGTTTGTTCTGCGTAATATCTCGGAAATGGCTGACGATTTTGACGGGACTTTTATTGGCAGGTCGGTAGGTAATAAGGAGTAACTTAGGCCACATTTGTTTTATAAAAAAATATATTTTCTCATATATTTCTTCTAAGTCGAAACAAAGTTCGCCGGGTCAGGTAGTTTATTATAAGTAATTATTGCTAAAGAAAGGTATATATCCGTTATCTAGTTTCCATAACACAAGCATTTAGTTACTTCCCTCGCAACTAGTGGGCGCTGTGTGTATTCTGTCCAAGATATTATTATTAAATAACATTGTATTTTTACATAACAATAATTTAACCTGAAACAACCGCAAAAAAATACGCAATCATTATGATGTTTTATAACTTAATTAAACAATGATTTAAGTGTAATAAAACGTTGGTTATGCATATTTAAAAATATTTGCGGCCAAGTAAAATGGACTCCGTACTTATAATATTGCAATGTGTTATTAAAATTAATCGGCAATTAAAATGGTTTATTAACCAGAATATATTGTTCATTATGAGTTGTAAACTTTACTGTTTACTTGTAGCGTATATTATTTGATGTTGTATGTAAGATTCTCTAAAGGAACTTCCTCCCGTTTATTTCGTCGGGCCTCGTGGCGCATTAGTAAAACTACCGGCTACAGCAATGAGGTTGGGGGTTCGATTCCCACCCGAGCACAAATATTTGTGACAAACATAAATATTTGTGTGGCGTCTGGGTGTTTTTCTATTTATTGTAAGTATGTATTTATAAAAGAAAAGTATATATGTATTAATATCCGTTATATAGTATCCATAACACAAGCATTAGTTGCTTTGTTTGGAACTAGAGGGCGCTGTGTGTATTGTGTCCGCCGGAGAACCAATGTAACGCGGTCGGGGGTATATAAAATAAAAATTCACTCGACAATTAAAATTTTAATTATTTTAACGACGAGTTGCTCTTCAATTTGTGGCTACCAAATCTTAAGAAGGGAGCAGGTACGACCTGATGCCGAGTGACCCGCGAAGGCTCACTGCAGGGGTGTCCCGGTGCTCCACTGAAGTCTCCTCCCAGATGTTGGCGGGCTGCCTTTCACTGTCAGTTGTTGACAGGAAAAGTGGAAGAAAGTAGATGTGAAAGTAGAGATGAAAGTAGAGATGAAGTCGAGGTAAAGGTAGAGGTGAAGTTGAGGGCAGCCGATCTGGAAAACAGCCAGTAACAGCCCCTGAGCATCCCCATTCACTGGCATCGACAATCAGTGCCACCACCGACCCCCATTTCTCAGAATGGGTAGACAGTGGTGTTACATGCCAGTAATTTGGAAAATGCCCAGGGTAGATCAAGCATATAACCTTACAATACATAAACATAAATATAAATTTGGAAAAGAGTTAGATTAACAAACTATTCAACAACATAATTAATAATGTAGGTAGGTTACCACTACCTACTTGATTTGTAAAATTATCTTAATTGTACAGAATAATTTATATAAGAAATTACTGTAATAAATATAAAAATAATATGCTGCTATTAGCAGAGTCTGAACATGTAATAATAAACTTTAAGATGAGATATGTGATTATACTCTTTTCCATGATAAAGTAAACTACATGAAATAATTTTAATGAATTGGGCACATCAAGCTCACGGCACTGCAGGCAATAATATCTTAGCTATTAGGGTGAAATAAACTGGTTAAACCACTCACCAATAAAATCAAAAGTTTAGTTGAAGGTTTAGGTTATTCTGGCTCCTTACTCGGTAAAAGTTTCAAATGAAATGGCCGAATATGTTGTCTAATTTTAAAATGTCTGGTCAGTCTGTCATATTAAATAATTACCTACCTACTTTAAAGAATATGATTATAATTATTAATTTTCGTATACTACCTACTGTTGTATTTTTATTTATGACCCGGAAACCGTGTCTTTGAAGCCTAAATTTATTATGATGTAAATTGACCTTGTCACTCAACGTGACATATTGTTTATGCAAGGGTTCGAATTATCTCCCCGTTATATGGGTGTATGGTGGATGAGACTAATATGTATCTAATGCCAGTGTTGAAGCTTTAGGTCACGGTGACCGCATACCGATTTGAAAATAGGCAATTGAGACATCTTCTGATTGCTGTAATGGTGTGAGTTACTAATGTAATGGCGCTCTCAAATCATGTAGCATAGCTTGTGTGTTTGTTAAAGTGTATTTTTTAATTTCAGGAACGAAAGTTAAAAGTCGTTTTTGTATGATTTAATTCACTTGCTATGTAAGTATATAGGAGATTATATATTCTTGATTATAATTGCAAGTAATTTAATAAATTATATACAACAATTTACAATTAAAAATAAAATAAAATTTCTCCGCATCTCGGTCGACTGACAGCGTGCCGAGAAGCACGCCGAGAAGCCACATTGCCATGCTGAATGGCAATGCTAATCCTCTGTGCGAAGCATAAACCAGCCTTCTGGTCGCAAAAGGCCTCGATCAGTCTCTTTGCAGTATATTTATAAAGTGCACGAGAATACAGATGCCTTGTTCCTAGAGTCTCAATCCCAAACTTCTTAATAACATCATCTACAAATCACATCTACAAGCTTCAGATTTCCCTCTTACTTAATTAGTAAAAACAAAAGCGTATATAACTTTGTATACTTGAAAAATAAATAAAAAAGTTTATGCATAAATATTATGTACCGAGATCGTTACGTTAGTTCAAAGGAATATTCTCGCCACCAATAAATTCAAGTAGTTGAAGCTCTCTCCTCGTACTAATGCGGTCTGCACTTTTAAATTGGACATAACTGTTATTACAGATTCACTTTTGATATACTATATTTCTTCTTTATATCATGTTACTTATAATTTTATCAACTCGAGATCAGGTCTCGAGTTCAAGTCCATACCAGTGACTTAGTGAAAATGTTATTATTACGAAAAAAAACCCACACCCAACATAGCATATGTGAGAACCTATTATTGTGAACTTGAAGGCTTTGTGGTCAACAGCAGTGCATTCTGATGAGTCTTCGTAATTTAATTTGTCGACTGGACAGAACTGTACGTGACTCTTACTTGTGTGTTTGTAGGTATATTTTTAAGTTGTTTTTTTTTTATTTGGTCACCAGTTTTTTTGTTTTCTCTTATACTTGTATCAGTTATAATTTAGAGCAGTGAAGGTTAGTTATTGAATATTATATGATATTACGCTCATTACGACCATGTTTAACCTCCTTTTATGAACCATTCACCTCTCGCTCCCATAAGTTAGCGATGGAATCAGTACCAATTATTAAAAACAGAAAACTTCTAATGACATGATTAGTAACATCTAATATATGAAATTCTCGTGTCACAATTTTCGTTCTCATACTCCTCCGAAACGGCTTGACCGATTCTCATGAAATTTTGTGTGCGTATCGGGTAAGTCTGAAAATAGGACAACATCTATTTGTCATCCCCCTAAATCACAAGGGTTGGGCTACTAAGGCTTGTGATTTAGGGGGATATATATTTTTTTAAATTTTTGCATATATTTCTGTTTCTTATTTTTTTATAACACGGGATACAAAAATATATACCCTAAATTTTCAACCCCCTACGATCAACCCCTATTTTTCAATTTTATTTTTCGGCAAGACATCGTTTGCCGGGTCAGCTTATATACTAATCATGTCACTAGAAGTTTTCTACATACTATATCGATTCTATAACCTCAAATCGATTACGCCAATAGCTATTTGTAATATTTCAATATTATAAATGTGTTACTTTTATAATATAATATGTATATGGCGAATCATTTAATGATATAATATAAAGTTCATCACTTATTCAGTGAAATTCCACTCGTTCCGTAATATTTTGAAGAAAATATTATCTACATATTTCCAACGGCTTGCCGCGTTATATGTAATATTATCTTACATGTTACTGGATGCTGCCGGGATAGCTAGCAATATAATAATATCAAATATATAAGCTGGGCCGTTGCCTCCATAGACCTTGGGTTTGGGCCTTGGGCCAAGTACTGGTGGTTTTACGTTATGTTGAACTGTCTATCAATCTCGTGGATGGTAGCTGGATTGATTACTAAATATTTTAATGTAATATCAAGCAAAGTAAGCAGTCCACTGCATGAATAGGGTCGGCTCGAACTGTGAAAAACCACGGCCGATCAGAATATCGTCGAAAAGTGACTCTTACCGTATTTTGTTCGGTTCGGTGAGAGAGGTATCCGGAAGTCCAATTTCCTTTCACCATTTCTCCTATTCCTTGCTCGTTTGCCGTCCTGTCCCATAAAAAAGAGCTAGCTAAGAGCTTTTGAAACACTTTTTGGAAGTTATCAGTTTCTATTAAATGAATTTAATTTGATTTGTTACAATTAAATTGCAATGGACTCAACATGAATTCATAAAAAAAGCTACATTACAACTATACTGGTTAGTAAATAACAATATACATACATAACATAACATAACTTCACGCCTTTTTCTACCCGAAGGTGTAGGCAGCGGCTGTTAAGTCTCGTCTTGGCGTTATGTTACGTCCCAAATGGAATAGGTGGAGAACCTATTGTTATACCGGGCAGTCATCGATATTTATCACACGTAACTTCCGAAAATTTCGAAAAGTCATTGGTGTGTGCCAGGATTTGAACCCACTACTTCTTGAGTCAGAAGTGGGGTGCCAGCCACTGCACCACCGAGACTGTAAATAACAAAATGTTCATAAATTCGTTATAAAACACCTCAAAACTTTTTTACTCTGATGCTGAAGCTAGTTTGTAAAATTTCCTTTAAAGTTGACATTAATTAACTCTGTTCCTTTCATACCACCTTAATAACTAATTCATAGCGCGAACAAAATTTATAAAGTCAGGTATTTACTATTTACATTTTTCCTAATGGAAATTGATTAATAAATAATTCCTTTTTTTTTGTTCTCCCATTATTCACGTAAAATAAGACCAGCTTAAAATATATATATATTGAAAGCCCGAAGCTGTATTTCGGTAGCGTAAATTAAATCGTTGAATATCACTGTGTTGTTAGCCTTTTGAATGGCGCTATGCAATTTCCAAAGCGAGGACCGCATAATAAGCTGTTTACGTAAATCTCGCTTCCGATGAATATATAATGTAATCAACGACTAATAACATAAACGTATGCAACCTTTTGTTGTCTGCTTCTCGATTGACTGGATTTATATATATATGTGTATAATATGTTCAAGAGTTTATTGCCTTTGTAATTATACGGCTATTGGCAATAAATCACTTCATTTCGGTCTATAAAGAGGTTTTCAGCCAATAAGTTATCTATCGCCAGTAATATGCGAAAACTATTTATTACATACATACATACATACATAACTTCACGCCAAATCCCTTGCGGGGTAGGCAGAGAGAACAGAGCGCCATAGGGCACGATTCTTACACGCCTCACTCGCTTTGTTGACTTTCATAGATCTTTTCATGCACCCGCGTCGGTTTTTGAGGCTCTTAACATCACCTTCCTCCAGAACACGTTCTATTTGGTCATGAAATGTGTGTCTTGGCCGTCCTCGACTCCTACATCCATTTGCTTTTGCATTGTATATCTGCTTAGTCAGTCTTGCATCAACCATTCTTTCTACATGTCCGAACCATCGGAGCATGCCCTTTCTTACTTTTACACCGACACTCTCTTTCAAACCAACTTCCTACCTTACAACCTTGTTTTCTACGCGGTCAGCGAGAGTCACTCCGCAGATTTTGCGTAGCGCCCTCATTTCTACCGTGTTTATTCTACTTTCATGCACACTCTGCCATACCCAGCTCTCGCTTCCATAAGTTAGCGTTGGGATCAGGACTGCATTGTGGATTGCTAGCTGGGCTTTTCTGCTAATGTTTTTTGCGCCCAGGAATCTGCCCAACGCTCCATTTACGCTATTTCCTATCGCCACTCGTCTTTCTACATCCGCGGTGTACCTTCCATCTCTGCTAAAAGCGCATCCAAGATATAAACTTTCATTCACCTGTTCCAGCACTACATCATCAACCATTATCCTTGCATCTGTTCTGGATTCCTCCCTTTCAAACACCATTACTTTCGTTTTCGTCGCATTCAACTGCAAGCCTTTAATCATGCAATCATCTTTCATAGTAGTGACTAGTGTTTGCAGGTCCGACGGCGATTCGGCTAGAAGCACGGCGTCATCTGCGTAAAGCAGGCAGCTCACAACTAGGTCACCCATTCGCATCCCTACATCCATCGATCTCACTCTCTGGAGACAACTGTCCAGGTACAGGATGAACAGTCGAGCGGACAGCACGCAACCCTGTCTGACGCCGATATTGACGTCAAACCAGGGGGACAAGCCGCCGTCAACACGCACACACGCTGTGCAGCCCTCATAAGTGGACTGCACAGCGCGCAGCAGTGCCCCGCTCACCCCGTAGCCCGGGAGTATGCCCCACAGATCCTTTCGTAACACTCTGTCAAACGCTTTTTCCAGATCCACAAAACCGCAGAGAACCTTCCGGTTAACAGCCAGTTGTTTCTCCACGATGTTGCGGAGAGAAAAAATCTGGTCCATGCACCCTCGCCCGCTTTTAAAACCACCCTGAGCCTCCCACAACACTCCATCAGATATCACCCTCATTCTCCTTTCAATAATTGTCCCATACACTTTTCTGCTAAAAAGTGTTTATTAACCTATTTTAATTTTATCAAAGATCTGATAGTTGAAATAAAGACAAGAATCATTACTTTAAGTATATATTAGTAATATAACTGTTATAAGTCTTGGTGGTCCAGTGGTCGAGCACCCTGCTTCGGAGGCTTTCTGGCTTCATTCTGGCTTACACCAATGACTTATCGATTTTTTTCGGAATTTAAGTGTGATAAATATCGATGACTGATAACTTTGTGCTCGGTCTGGTAATAGGTTCGCCACCGATTCCATTTGAGACATAAACTTAACGGCGAGTCAAGGCTTAACAGCCACTGCCTACACCTTCTAGTAGAAAAAGGCGTGAAGTTATGTAATGTTACCTGTTACTATTAATGTAAAAATAATAACTTAACCAACCATTACTGACTTATATAGTAAGTCTCTCTACAGGCAATTTGGTAGGGTCGTAGTTTTAGTTTAGGAGAACATAGGATTATTTTTATCATTAGAAGTAAATAGTCTAGAAGTGCTTGTAGAATTATAAAAAGACGCCATTTATCTGGTACCTAGCACTTTCAATAACGTTAACTTCTTTGTGTCTCTGTACAAAAGAATTCCACAAGCTTCTCTGTAACATCCAGCCACACAGCGTCGTAATTTGATCTTGCACTACAAAGACTTGGCGCACATTGTCAGTACGTGTTCGAGTTATGGGGAAAAAAGCTGATTTGTGGACAATCTTCGCGCCCATAAACGAAAAAAAAATCTCTTAAAAATTTAAGGTATTGGCCTCAAATTCGTTAAACCCAATGTTTTGACTCATAGAATGTGGGATGGCTGATATCTTGCACAACCAGACGATTGACCATCGATGTTTAAAGCACAAATATTTGTGATTGGAAGGATATTAAACTCTAGCCCTCTGAACAACGATGCGAATACCAATTATGATTACTCCGCGCTCATGTTAATTAAGGTCCGTAATTATGGTAAAGGTCTGAGTAGTCCAGTGGTCGAGCACCCCGCTTCTGAATCAAGAGGTTGCGGGTTCCAATCCTGGCTCACACCAATGACTTTTCGAATTTTTTTTCGGAAGTTATGTGTGATAAATATCGATTACTAAAAACTTCGTGCCCGGTAGAGTCCAGTCATTATAGTAAGTTCACCTCGGAATTTGAGATACCCGGCTGTAACTCTGTAAATACTTATATATTGACACCCTAAAAGTTGTCTCAAAACCTACATATGGTAGGGTGTACGCAACTATTAAATTTTAAGGTCCAAAGTCACGAAAATCGGTATTTTGCGCTTTCTTCGTTAATATTTCAATTCCAATGGGATTTTTGCGATTTGTATTCAGTATCATTGACGGGCCTCGTGGCGCATTGGTAATACTACCGGTTGCAGCAATGAGGTCGGGGGTTCGATTCCCACCCGAGCACAAATATTTGTGACAAACATGAATATTTGTGTGGTGTCTGGGTGTTTTTCTATGTATTATAAGTATATATTTACAAAAAGAAAAGTATATATGTATTAATATCCGTTATCTAGTATCCATAACACAAGCATTTAGTTGCTTAGCTTGGAACTAGAGGGCGCTGTGTGTATTGTGTCCAAGATATTATTATTATTATTATCAATATTGTAGATTACTAAATTCTCTACAAATTTTGTATAAAATTATTTTTATATGGTGAACCGTTTTAGAAATAAAAGGCGGAGAGCGCGCGTCACTGGACCGGTACCTGCGGTTAAAAATGCGCCATTATAGTTCATGAACTGTCAATTTTTACATAACTTTTTTATCGCCTTTTTATATCCGAAGGTTTAGGCAGTAGCTGTTAATCCGAAATCTGTGAAAACTACAAAACCTAATAAACCTGGACAGTTTTCAAATATTCCACCAGTATATTATCAGTTCAAACTTTCTAACTTTCTAACCATCGTTTTTTTTTTTATGGGATAGGAGGGCAAACGAGCAGGCGGGTCACCTGGTGGTAAGCAACCAACGCCGCCCATGGACACCAGCAACACATATAGTGTTACTGTTGCGTTGCCAACCTTTAAGGGGTAGGGGATAGGAAAGAATGGGGAAGGGGGTGGGCCTCCGGGTACCTCTCTCACCGAACGAAACGCGGCATGAGCCACTTTACGTCGGTCTTCTGAGAGGTCGTGGTATTTCACCGGTCGAGCCGGCCCATTCATGCAGCGAACTGCTTGGCTCTACCACTACCATCGTATTGCCCATTGACAATTTTACCACCTGCTCCAGACGATTTGCTAAATACAATTTTCTGGGATAATTCCACGTTTAGGTATAATTTCAAGTTATGTAAAAATTGACAAATATTTATAGTCATTGATTTATCGATAGTTCAACAACTATAATATATGGCACGTTTTCGAGCGGAGGCACTGGTTGACCTGAAGTGGTCCTGTGACAATATCGATTTTTGTGACTTTTGACCTTAAAATTTCATAGTTGCATACACCCTACCATATGTAGGTTTTGAGACAACTTTTAGGGTGTCAATATATAAATATTTACAGAGTTACAGCCGGGTATCTGAAATTCCGAGATTCTTACCTAATTTAACCTTAAATGACTGGACTAGTATGGCAATAGATACGCTACCTATTTGGGACGTAAACATAATGACGAGACGAGGTTTAACAGCCGCTACCTGCACTTTCGGGTATCAAAAGGCGTGACGTTATGTTATATTTATATAGTCATAGCTAACAAACAAAAAATTGTATATACTTAACGTATAAAATTATAAGAAATTAATTACTAATCAGTGATTTCTTTTTGTGTTTAATGTACGTCGGATTGCTGAGTTTTATTTTTCTTTCGATTAATCAAAATTAAATATCTGCGGTTGTGAGCGATTATAATCATTAAATGTCATGTGAAACAAAGAACTCTAGCGTCAAGCGGATATAAAATGAGGCTGTAGTGTCCCACTTTGCGAGATTACATGCATATGATATAAGATACACTTCATACACGTGTTGATGAATTGTACACATTGAATGTATCATTCGAAGTTTCCATTCACTGTCATAGATATTCAGCTTCGATATTAAAAAAAAACTATGAAATTTCTAATTGTAACTGGCTGATTGTAACTAGGAAACTAGGAAATCTTAAAAAAAAATATAACTATTAATTAAGCATAAGCAAAAAAAAAAATACTGGCCTGATTCAGTTGCTATGATCTTTTTACACACGTACAGTCATAACTTCACGCCATGTCCGTTGAGGGTTAGGCAGAGAGAACAGAGCCTCCGGATACCTTTCTCACCGAACGAAACACGGCATGAGCCACTTTACGTCGATCTTCAGAGAGGTCGTGGTATTTCACCGGTCCAGCCGGCCCATTCATTCGTGGTTGGAAAAATATGTGGTTTACAACAGTTTCTTCTATAGATGTAAAATACCTACTAAATTTTGTACATTGTGTGTCTAGTACGTTACCTTAACAGTGTTGGATACAATGTACCAAGTTCAATTAAACTTAGGCCATTGGGCACTCTCTCGCCTACAGCCTACTTACATAATACAACACGGACAATTTAAAGCTATTTTGTACTTTAGAGTTGTTGCCTATAAATTCTGTAATTACAAACACATAACATAACTTCACGCCTTTTTCTACCCGAAGGTGTTGACAGTAGCTGTTAAGCCTCGACTCGCAGTTATGTTTACGTCCCAAATGGAATAGGAGGCGAACCTATTGCTATACCGGGCACAAAGTTTTTAGTCATCGATATGTATCATACATAACTTTCGAATGGAGATGGGAAAATGACTTGAAACAGGCTTAAGAATTTGGAAGAAGACACTGGAAGAAATTGGAAGAGACCTATGCCAAAAGGCACAATGAACTTCGGGACCTCTTATAACCCTAGGTTCCGAAATAAAAGGCAAATACATAAATAAAAATTAACACTAAATACCGCTATTTTCTATTCATCCCATCTTTCTCCATCGGTGTCGAAAGAGGCTACTAAGGGGTTTGACCAGATGAGGAACACTTCTGGTATCCACAAATCACAATATTTTTTTTATAGGAACGGACGGCTTTTATAGGACGGCTAAACGTTCAGGCGTGTTACCTGATGGTAGGCAACCAACGCCGGCCATGGACACCAGCAACTGCCTTGCCGATCTTAAAGGGATAGGGGATAGGGAAGGATGGGGAAGGGGGTTGGTACTCCGGGTACCTCTCTCACCGAACGAAACCCGGCATGAGCCACTTTACGTCGATCTTCTGAGAGGTTGTGGTATTTCACTGGTCAAGCCGGTCCATTCATGCAGTGGCATAACCACCAAATGGCTCAACGCTCCTACTCTTTGTTCAGATGTCCTGAATACGAATCCTGGATTACATCAATTACATTGCGAAATGTAAGTATGATAGATATGGATGCGTAATTCTAATCATGCCCGATATGCCGCAATAACGAAGAGCCTTAAATTTAAATATAATTTTTTTCTTTTGTAAACAAATAACACCTGTATTGGAGTAAATTATCAAATGTTTGGCCTAAAATAACAGAATATTAAAATGTAAATAAAACTGGCCGCATAAAAGTATTACAACTTATGCTGTACGACGCTTCTAGGCTTGCTAGGTATTATTAACAGAGGCCATAACTCCGTACATTTTATGGTGAGAGCATAAAGTATCTGGGCTATTTACGGCTGTGTGGAAATGTTCCCTTGCGCATTTTACTTATTTTTATAAAATATTCCTCGTAAAGTTTTAATATTGAAGCCAGCCAGTTTTATTTGTTCACAACGGCCAGTGACGTAGGCAATAAACTATAAATAGTATCGTAAATTTATCACGATTGATACTTCTGTATTGATATAGCTCTATCAAATAGGCGTTAAATTATTCATTGATGGATTTCTATGTTTTTTTTTTAATATTCTCTTATTTTTCATCTTATATGGAACGCCGAAATCAATTTCACATAATATATTTAATATCTAGGATACAAGAAAGTCTTCAAAAATATTACTCTTAATGACGTGTGAAACTGTTCTGAAGTAAAGCGCTAAATGAATAAAGTTAGACGGGTCGCCTCAACCGGTGAAATTAAACCTCCCAGAAAATCTACATAAAGTTGCTCATGCGGTATTTTGTTCGACGAGACAGGTGTTCCACTCTATCATATCTTAATGACCGGAATGGACGGCATTAGTCTCTTACCACCAGATGACCCATGCTCATATACCATAAAAAAGAAAACACAATTCTGAATGTACCTAATGAAATTCAAAGAAATATTCAAGAGTAATATATATATATATATATAGAGAAATATCCATTCTGTAATCATATAAAATGTTAGTACTGTCTACCCACCATACCGCCACATATTTACGTATCAACTTGCAACAATACATTTTTCCAGTGGTATAATTTCAGGGACAATGAATGTTGAGCAACACAATGGAGTTTAGTCTCTCGACCCTTTGGATAGTACGAGGAATGAGACCTCGTTGGCGACTCTACTTAGTACGTCGAGTACATAATAGCTATTTCGGAAGACACTTGTTGGAAAACCAAGTCTTTATTTTTTTTGTTTTTTTTCCCCGCTTTTTTCCATCCTAATTCCTATTGTTAAGAAGCGGATAATTTAAATTATGAACTGTGAATTATAGTTATTTACAATAATAGAAGAAATAAATAAATTACATTATTTACAATATATACATATAACTTCACGCCCTTTGTTACCCGAAGGTGTAGGCAGCGGCTGCTAAGCCTCGTCTCGCCGTTATGTTTACGTCCCAAATGGAATAGGTGGCGAACCTATTGCCATACCGGGCGCAAAGTTGTCAGTCATCGATATTTATCACACGTAACTTTCGAAAATTTCGAAAAGTCATTGGTGTGTGCTAGGATTTGAACCCACTACTTCTTGAATCAGAAGCGGGGTGCTAGCCACTGCGCCACCGAGACTACAATATATACAATAATACAATTGTATACAATAAAAAAAAATAGCTGAAATCAAATTTATCCGCATCTCGGTCTACTGACAGCGTGCCCAAAAGACTGGCCGCATTGCCACGCAGCAGCTTCACCCACGCAAAAGCTATTGGGTAGACGCATAATGACTTATGATCTAGTTGTTTTCTATATAGACAGATGGATAGACAGATAGATGGACAGACGGATCAAATAATGTTTTATGGTACACATTTCTTTCTACCTTGACTTAGAGTTAGCTGGTGGTTTTTTAAAAATAATTTTCTATTTTAAACATGTCATCTGTTCTCGACTTTACATAAAACCTCACGAGGCAATATTATTTTTTAAGAATGCCGTGCATTTTTTAAGTTATGCTTCTAAAAATGTTTATAATATTGTTGCATTTAATTTCAAAGTGCTTGCTCATGAAATATAATAAAAAGAGGCTTCTTTGAAGGTGCTCACAAATTGGTGGTGAGGTTTTCGCGGAAGCTCTTCCACAAAGGATGAATTAAATGAATATACAAAGATGTTGAAATATTAATTTAATTTAAACTTTATTTACAACGGTAGCTGTCGTATATTATTTTGTAATGTTAAGCGACTGTTGTCCAATTTACAATCGCGAACTTTCTTTATTTTTATTTAGAATTTAATGTGAATTGTGATATTTGCCGACAAAATACAAAAAAATATTTTATTGTTAGTCGGTATTAGCTTTCGTTTTCGCTTTTATTTTTTATCGTGTGATGACATTATAGCTGTCATCGATGAATGGGCTAATTAAATCTGAATGATTTTTTAAAATCAGACCAGTAGTTGCTAAGATTAGCGCGTTCGATCAAACAAACAGTTTTAGAAACTACGAATTTCGATAAAAACTTTGACGAGTGTTCTAATACTTTGTATTTGACAAAATACATACATAACTTCACGCCAAATCCCTTGCGGGGTAGGCAGAGAGAACGGAGAGCCATATGGCACGATTCTTACACACCTCACTCGCTTCGTTGACTTTCATAACTCTTTTCATGTAAAATCCTCCTGGAAAAGGAACAAGGAGAATGCGACTGAAGAAATTAGTGTGTAAAAAGTGAAGTGAAAAGGTATGAAAGAAAGTAAAGTGAAAAAAAGAAAAAGTGTAATAAATACAATTTGAATATGAATATAGACTAAAATTATTTACGTGGACAATTTATGGACTTGCGAAGATACTATTAAAGTAATAAAAATGCATACACGCTGTGCTGCCCTCATAAGTGGACTGCACAGCACGCAGTAGTGCGCTGTCCACCCCATAGCCCGGGAGTATGTCCCACAGATCCTATCGTAACACCCTGTCAAACGCTTTTTCCAGATCCACAAAACCGCAGAAAACCTTCCGGCTAAATATAAATCTGATCCATACACCCTCGTCCGTTTCTAAAACCACCCTGAGCCTCCCACAACACTCCATCAGATATCTCATTCTCCTTTCAATAATTTTTCCATACACTAAGCTGATCAAACTGATGGCCCTGTAACTGGCGCACTGCATACGTGATCCCTTACCTTTACATAAGGCCATGATGACAGCACGCCTCCAGTCCATGGGAACCTTACCCGACCTCCAGCATAGATTGCTCAAGGTCAGGAAATCGTCCCGGACACAGGTTCCACCGTGTTTGATCATTTCAGCAGACATCATATCAATTCCAGCTGCCTTACCATTTTTCATACTTCGTATCGACCATTCAATCTCTTCCATAGTAATGTCCTCGTCAGATGTTGGCGCAGCGGCGTCAGTCGTAGACTCACTCGCGGCGCCCACGTCCGGAACATACACGTCGTACATTTCCCCAAAATACTCACTCCACCGACCCAATACATCGTTTGGGTTTGCAAGAATGTCACCAGCCTTAGACATAATCTTGTCCATTTTGGATGTTGACGAAGAACCCCGCGACTTTCTAACTTCCCTCCAGAAGAGTTTTGTTATTCGCCTCGAAGCTCTCCGTCAAGCTCACTTCCTCATTCGCAACTAATCTTTCACGCTTTTCTTTCACTAAGGTTTGGAGACATTCCAGCAGCGGCGATAGCTCTATATCTTTTCTCTGTCATCATTTGATCATTATGATTCAAACTTGAGACATAATCTAACCATGCTTTTTTCTTTCTTTCGACAAAGAAAAATTGACAAAGAAAAATTAATTAAAGAAATATTTTTATATAACGATTTCCGAGATTTATACAGCTAGCATATTAGTAGTATGGTGGTTGGTATACTGAGAACTAATCTCAAGTTACAAACTAAAGCATATAGCGGAACAAGTTAAATAAGATGTAGCTATATCTATGCGTACTTGTATTTCGTGGCTGTGATACATGTCTCACAGGAGTCTCTGTCGAACTGTGGAAATGTCTCACTTTGGAGTGCTGAATCTGTTGAATAACTTGAAACTAACTTTGGCTGTAGGTATTCACGTTTCTGACGCTATATTAATAGTGACTGATATTATTTGTATTGCTTTACAATATATTTTGATTATCTGTACAAAATGTGAGTGTTTGCTCTTTCTTAATATTTATTATTTAGGTAGTATAAAATAGTCGCTTTATATGATTTGAAATTTTCAAATTACGCAACGGATTTTGATGCGTTTTTATTAATAGCTAGAGGGTGGTTTTATGCCATAATACATGTATGATTTAGTAAAGAAAAATTGATAAATCCATAATTTACGTATATGTATACGTATATGTATACGTATACGTACTTCTTTAAATATCTAGTATATTTAAAGAAGTACGTATACGTATACATATACGTATTGACAAATATTTATAATCATTGATTTATTGATAGTTCATCAACGATATGGCGCGTTTTCGACCGGAGGCACCGGTTGACCTGAAGTGATGCGGTGACCGCGCGCTCTCCGCCCTCTATCTCGAAAACGGTTCACCGTATAAAAAATTTTTTTAAACAAAATTTGTAGGGAATTTTGTATTCTACAATATTGATAATAAATACAAATAGCAAAAAACCCATAGGAAATGAGATATTTCCAAAAAAAGCGCAAAAAACCGATTTTTGTGACCTTTGACCTTGAAATTTAATAGTTGCTTACACCCTACCATATGTAGGTTTTGAGACAACTTTTAGGGTTGACACCCTAAAAGTTGTCTCAAAACCTACATATATAACTATTTACAGACTTACAGCTGGGTATCTCGAATTCCGAGGTGAACTTACTATAATGACTGGACTATATCAGATGCTTTAGTTATGACTAAAGCTGTACATACATTCTGACTGGCTTTTCTTTAATAACTAGTAATTAGATTTATATTAATTAGATATAATGGCTATAATTACAATAATACTAAAATAAAATAAGAATATTATGTATCAATGATTATCATGACAGTATGGTTGTGAAGCCTAAGACTGTTCGTAATGGGCGTATATTAAAAAAAAAGTTAATTGTCAACTGGAAAAAAATCACAGCTGTCAAAATACATACAAAATCCCAGTGAGGGGAACAGTAGATATGAACACAGATTCTAATAAAAACGCGACATAAATCCGTCAGATGATTGATGCAACATAAAACGTTGTAATTACGTAAGAGTCGCGTCGTGGCGCGTCTCATGGTCCCGTTGTACGAGTACTTGCATTTTAATAGCAATAACCATTTTTCATTAGAATCAGACTTTGCATTTGATTGATGCCAGTGGAATATGAGATTTAACTGTATATGTGACTTCACGCCCTTAATATAGAAAGCTGTAGGCAGCACCAGTTGTGCCTGGATACGGTGCTTTTATTTTTGTCCTCCAAATAGATAACATGAACTTGTTGATCTGAGATATTTATAAAAAAATATTAAAATAACCATTGATAATTCTTTCGTGGGGCTGAACCACTAAGCCGACCAGATGGATTTTCTTCTTAAAAATAATTCTTCCTTCACTTGCGGACTTGTTGCTGTATGTTTATTTCTTGAATAGCATCTATAGTAAATATTATCATATTACTTACTATTACTTAAGAGTTGGAAAGGATATTATATATACTAATACTATGAAGAGTATGTAACGAGTAAACCCAAAAACTACTGGACCTATTTCAAAATTTCCTTCACCACTGGAAAGCTGCATTTACTCAAAGTAACATAGGCTATATCTAATCATCACTGTCATCGCCATTTTGTTTGCACACGAGTAACACCGCGAGGCGAAAAGCTATAGTTGAAACAAAATGAAACTGCGTGAGAAGCCGTTGAAAATGCGAAAGAATGAATGGGGAATGGCAAAAAGCATTCGAATTGAGAATGCTGAATCGTTCCGGTGTCGGGTTGTATTGCGAAGTGCTACACTAGTAATGATGCGCAATAACCAACTAGTGATGGTTCGCAAAATAAAGTATCGATATTAAAAAAAAATCTACACAGATAAAAATAATGTTTAATTTGTCTCTCTGAAGTTGAAGTTCAGTTGGTATTTGATACTTAATTAATAGTTAATTAAAATACATAATTAAAACTTAATTGAAGTGCTTAGTACCTTTTAATGCATTATATAGGTATATAATGGTATACCAAACAGTACCTAATTTTGGAAATTTATATTTGACTAGCTGACCCGGCGAACTTTGTTCCGCATCCAAAGTAATAACTGCTATCCCGTTATGTTAATACTGCAATATCTTCGAAAATATTTGTTTAAATTGCATGCTGTAAAGGGCCAGGATCATCTATATTACATGCACAATCTATTTAAGACACTTAATTGAATGAAAATTAATACTGTAATGTTTAAAATCGCTTCGTAAATAGGGCATTATTTCTCGTAAAAGGTAAAAAAATAAAAATGGTCATTGTGGGTTATCCCTAAGAGATAGACATATGCCGGACTTTTTTGTAGACCTTTTAAAGGCGTATAATAATGTAGTACGTTGTTGATTGTTATTGTTGATTTATCACTTAGGGTTCAGGCAGCGTTTGTGATAATTTTCAAGATTTAGAACTTTAATCGCAAAGTTCTAAATCTTGAAAATTATCACTTTCTTTTATTACACTATACATGAATTATAGATCAAAACCACCCCGTTGACACCCTCTAACTATTAAAAAAAACCGCACCAGAATCAGTTGCGTAGTTTTAAAGATATGCTCATATAAGGGTACAAAAAGTAGAAAGTGACTTTGTTTTATAATATGTAATGATTACATATCATAACTTCACAGCCGCTGCTTACACTTTCGGGTAGACCGAAGGTGTAGGCAGCGGCTGTTAAGCCTCGTCTCGCCGTTATGTTTACGTTCCAAATGGAATAGGTGCCGAACCTATTGCCATACACATGGCAAAAAGTTTTCAGTCATTGATTTTTAAACGAAAAGAATTTTGAAAAGTCATTCGTGTGAGCCCGGAATTGTTCCCACAACTTCTTGATTCATAAGCGGAGTGCCTGACCACTGGATTATTTATTATTACAATCTTACTATGTTTATCTTAGAATTTATATCAGATATTAATAATTAGCACATTATAATTTTTATCACTTTGCCCTTTTCTAAAATAAAATTGCTCAATTATAACATAACATAAGTTCGCGCCTTTTGTTACCCGAAGGTGTTGGCAGGGGCTGTTAAGCCTCGTCTCGCCGTTATGTTTACGTCCCAAATGGAATAGGTGGCACAAAGTTTTCAGTCATCGATATTTATCACACTTAGCTTCCGAAAACAATTCGAAAAGTCATTGGTGTGAGCCAGTGTCAGGATTCCAACCCGGAACTCTGGATCATAAGCCATGTGTTCGACCACTGGACCACCAAGATCGATTAGTTATTTACGCTAAATTAATTCAAGTAATTTTAAGAGGTAAAGATTAAGAAATATTGAAGGGGGCCTAAGCTTTCTAATATCTACTGATATTTTTTACAATATTCACCTCACACTTCACTACGTTCACACCATAAGAACTAGTGCCTAATCTTAAGCGGGATCTCAAAAGAAAAGTTTGAAAGCGGCTGACTGGTGTCTCGTCGCTTGATGAAAAACCACACTCGAGTGTCACCAAGCCTTTAATATTCACCCCCGCCCTCTTTGTTTTAGGTGATTGACGAAAATCGCGGTGCTGTGTAGTGCCTGGGGGGCGATGTGATCTTTTGTTTAGATACATTGCAATTTGTTTGCGTAGGACCCTGTGAACGCATTTGCTGTTTAGTGGTTATATACCCAAAGTCTTATGTCGTGTTTTAGAAATAACATAACATAACATAACATAACATAACTTCACGCCTTTTGTTACCCGAAGGTGTAGGCAGCGGCTGTTAAGCCTCGTCTCGCCGTTATGTTTACGTCCCAAATGGAATAGGTGGCGAACCTATTGCCATACCGGGCACAAAGTTTGTCAGTCATCGGTATTTATCACACATAACTTCCGAAAACAATTTCGAAAAGTCATTGGTGTAAGCCAGTGTCTGGAATCGAACCCCGGACCTCTGGATCAGAGGCCGTGCGCTCGCCCACTGCGCCACCGAGACTACAGACACATGTTTTAGAAATATTGCCTATTTTAGGGAAGAAGCGAAGAATTTGTACGTTAATATTGAAATGATAGTCGAAAACGGAACAGTTCCATAGTATTATTATATATCATCACTTTAAATAAGCTGTAGAAAGAATGAAAGATGCAGGACTTATGTAGGAGTCGGGGAAAGCAGCGATACACTGTATAGAACCTAATTGAACCTGTATCCTAGTGGAAGGTGATGTCAGAAAACTTAAAAACCGACCAGCGTGAATGATGACATTTATGAAGGTCAAAGAAGAGAAGGGTTTCCTTCTGTTCTTTGGCTCCATAAGGCCATCTGTGTAAAACGGCCTTATGGAGTTCAGTCCATATTATCTGTCCATTTACGAAAATTTTCATATTTCAATGCTTATTTGTTATCGATAGTTGCAGTACTCATTTGTAAGTATTGATACGAATAATCGATAAAAGAAAACAATTACGAATAGTAGCAATTGTTACTCAAAATATCGAGTATACGAGCATTCGGTATTCGGAAACAGTGATGCTGGTAGCTGGTTACTTTAGTTTTTGTAAAAAAAGTTTACGCTACCTTTTACGCCATCCTACGCTTTTTTATGGGATAGAAGGAGAAACGAGCAAGTGGGTCACCTGATGGTAAGCAATTTCACCCCGCCCATGACCACCGTAGTGTGTTACAGTCCTTTAAGTGAGTAGGAGGGAAAAGAAATGGGGAAAGGAGATCGGGCCTCCGGATAACTCTCTCACCGAACGAGACGCGGCACGAGCCACTTCACGCCGGTATTCCGAGAGGTCGTGGTTATTCACCGGTCGAGCCATCCAATTCAAGCAGCGTAATGCAAGACCTATAGCAAATCTATATTAATATTATTAAGTTGAAAAGTTAGTTTATTTGGTACCGGTATTTTGGCTCTATAAAATCACCCTGCGACCAATAGGAGCAGATCACTGTATTTTTTTTTAATATAAGCATGTATATATATATATATATATAGTACTTAGTACGCGCATTCAGCTAGTTTTATATGTTGGATTATAGTGAAGAATAATTGAAGTAGTACTAGTTCTAAATAAAACCACGACAGTTATCTAAGCACTCCGAACCCCTGGAGCACTTAGGTTATCAAAGACCAGTATGTAATCATATCAAGTCTCCCGTTGTGCAGTGCTGGAAGCGAGAGAGTCACAATGCAACCATTACTTCCCAACAATTCGATTAAACTTCAAACATACTCAGTCTGCGTTGTCTTGCAACGCTTCAGCAAGAACTTTTTGAACCATACATAATTATGTATGCTTCAAAAATGAACTTGAATCAGTCTTGAATTTCACTGAAGTTGTTTTTTCTGTATTTTTTTAAGCGAAGCCGAATCGTATTTGCTAAATCAAATTAAAATGGATGAAATAAGTCTTAACCTTTATCTCGAGTTCAGTATTTGATGATTACTACAAATACTACACTACACACTACTTTACAAATTCTTGGTGTGTGCTGATTTGATCATGATTTAAGCTCGGGATGTTGAAGAAGCTAAGTACTTGACTACCATAATATTCCATGGTTGTTCCATGTATAAAAGCATTGATACGAAATATCTATTTTTATTTAAAAAAAGAGTCGAGTTACTACGGAATAATAAGGCAGTAGGAATAGTTTAAGAAGACCTAATAATAATGCCATCTATATCATAATATACTTAAAATATCCGAGTAAGTTTTACAGTGCAAGATGGCGCTTGCTTCAGAAAATATCATCTATTTAAAACGACATCTATTAAATGAAAAAAAAATAGTAAGACTTTCCAACTAAACATTGTAACAGCGACACCTATGAATCAAAGAAACGTACCGTCTTGTTACGTATTACGACTGTGGCTTCACTGTGTAAATAGTTCATTATTTAATATTTAGATGGCGTTAAAAGATTTTTCACAAAAGCTACTCAAAGTTAACAATTTAAAATTAAACGATTACGATGCCAGCTTCACAAAACGCCAAAATTAGTATATCATGCAATGCTTTATGAATTCCTCCCACTTTTTGGATTTTATATTTAATCTTCTGGAAATATTATTTTGACATAATTTTGACATAGGTATATTACATAGTAAGTAACCTTTTAATAAAAAAATTACTTAAAAAAAAAGTTAAACCTACTTCTAGAAACGTAAACCACACAATCTATAAGTATATATGAAAACATTACCTCCATAACTAAAAAGCGATAAATAACGTAATTTACTCATTTGTATACTTAATACAATATACAAATCGTATACTTTATTAAAGTCATCTTTAACTATTATAATATTTACTTTTCTACTTTTATAAGCTTTTTCGAAGTCGGTTAAATAGTAGGTAAACATATAATAATATGATTCTGTAACTTTAGATTCAAGTACTTATTTTTTTTATTCTAAAAATTTAATTGCACTATTCTAAAAATATTTGTAATTTATTTACAGAGTTATAGTTTATATATTATTTAAACATATAAAGACGTACTTAATTTAGGTATATTTAGCCCCGTGTTCACCAAGATATGATTAAATCTTATTCAGGCGATTACGCCGTAAACGGGTCTTTAACAATATTTTGCTGTTCACCAAGCACTTAACATTGATTAAGTGCTGTAATCGACCGATTATCTTAATATACCTCAAAGACCTCGTTTAACCGGCGGTTATTGCAAACAAATGTGACATTTCATAAATAAAGTAAGGTGAAGGATCTAATAATGGACACTTGTACTACAGTGTTGATCAAATGTAAAAGCAATACAAGCAATTAGTACAAAATACAGACCAAGAGTCATTAGTAAAATATCATATCAATATTCTCAAGAATGCGTAGTAGAATTTATTACAGATACTTGAAGTTATGTACAGGTAAATTAGCTTGGAGAAATTTTTGCATATGTAGTAGTGTATGGTCAGCAAATAAAAAAAGCAACATTTTATTTTTAGTTTTTATTTTTTTAAAGGTAATATACGTTTGTGGCTGGAGCACACCAAATGCGTACACGTCTACGCATACGCACTACGTACTAATCTATGTAATCTATGGAACTGTATGAGGTAGACAAGCCAGTTCCAAACATTACAAGCAGTGAACGCCGGTTTTCACTTCAGTGAAGACGTGTATGAATTAGGTGTTCTCCGGCCATAAATGTTTTATTCTATTAATTCATCAACCCCAGGCATATCACAATCATCCCCATCCTCGCTTTCATCACATGAATTATTTAAATTAATTATGATTCGTTCTGATATTGTGTCTAAAGCTGCGTCTCTACCCTGATATTTGTTTTCCTCATCAATAGCATGCAGACAAACTTTTCTCCATTCCTCTACAGTTATGGCGTTCATTTTTTCTTCAGCTAATGACATTATAACCTTCATATTCATTGCGACATTCTTTTTTGCGACATATGTTTTCACTATTCTCCATATATTTTCTATAGGATTAAACTCCGGATGATATGGTGGTAAACGCAGCACGGTATGACCGTGCTGTCGTAATATTTCGTCTATCTTGTATTCTACAAATCTCGCCTTGTTTTGCAGAATCAGTTCATATAATTGAGGCTTAAGCAACGTGGATGAATGCTCAATGTTTCGAAATGTCAGCCAGTCAATCATTTGCTGTTTTCTATTACTATTCGGTGCAGGATTTTGTATTGAGTTATGATATGGTGCGTTGTCAATAACAACAACACTATTTGGTTGTAAGTTGGGTATTAATTGAGTTTGAATCCACCTTGAATAGTTGTCATAGTTCATATTGTCGTGGTAATCTCCACTTTTTTTGTTGGCTTTAAACATAAGCAATGCATTTGGTATAAAGCCATCCATACCACCGGCATGAACAATGATTAAGCGGTTGCCTATCGATATATGTTGCTTCAAACCTGAAGTGCTTCCATCTGACCAAGATTTCGAGAGGGTATGTGATGTATGTATATATGTTTCGTCGGTGTAAACAATTGGTCGGCGTTGTTCACGATATTCAGCAATTTTCATCAAATAATTAATTCGCAAGTATCTAATTTCGTGTTTTTCCATAAGAAGTTTCCGGTTATCTTCTGTTTGCTTCCAATTAAAACCTAATGACATGACGTGTTTTCGTAACGTGCTGACACAACCTTTATAATCGATATCTTCTTTCAATTTTGCGCGCAAAGTTTTCAAAGTGGGAACTTCTTTATTTGTGATGTGGAAGTCATGAATTGTTCTTCTGATAACTTGCTGATCAAAGTTATCGATTACTATTGTAGGTTTACGATTCGGTTTCTTTTTAGGAGATTTAAATGTTACTACCTGATCTGCAGGACGACATTTCCTTTCTGATACTACCTTTCTGACGGATGCTATTGAAATTCCTGTTGATTTAGCAACTAATTGAGTGGGGGTCATAATACTGCTCGGGTTGTTATTACACTCGTTTTCGAAATATTTGTACAAACAGTACAAAACTTCTTTAGTTTGAGAAGTCAAAGGCTTGCCTCGACCATGTTTTAACACTGGAGCCATTTTGCATTAACAATATAAAGTTACAACACTTACACACAAATTAAACACTCCAACAGATATTATAACATACATACATACATACATACATAACTTCACGCCAAATCCCTTGCGGGGTAGGCAGAGAGAACAGAGCGCCATAGGGCACGATTCTTACACACCTCACTCGCTTCGTTGACTTTTCATGCACGCGCGTCGGTTTTTGAGGCTCTTAACATCACCTTCCTCCAGAACACGTTCTATTTGGTCTTGGAATGTGTGTCTTGGCCGTCCTCGACTCCTACATCCGTCCGCTTTGGCATAGTATATCTGTTTAGTCAGTTTTGCGTCAACCATTCTTTCTACATGTCCGAACCATCGGAGCATGGCCTTTCTTACTTTTACACCGACACTCTCTTTCAAACCAACTTCCTTCCTTACAACCTTGTTTTCTACGCGGTCAGCGAGAGTCACTCCGCAGATTTTGCGTAGAGCCCTCATTTCTACCGCGTTTATTCTACTTTCATGCACACTCTGCCATACCCAGCTCTCGCTTCCATAAGTTAGTGTTGGGATCAGGACTGCATTGTGGATTGCTATATTATAACAATAATAACAAACAATAACAACAATCAACAAATACAAAATTTAACAAATAAACTACGTAATAATTATAATTTTTGAATGAAATGTGTGCTTTACGTTCTAACGGTACCAAGCGACTGACGCCGGACTGCACGTGGCACCTGCCGACAGCGTAAACTGGTTTATTCTGGTTTTGTGCGTGTTTCCACTTTCCACTATCAAGTGACGATTTATTTGTTTGTTTTGTTTCGTAATTATTATGGTCAAAACTTTTTACCTATAGCTAAACTACTATCATCTAAAGAACGACACGATATTTTATTGTTTCACGGTAGTCCCTTGTCGTTTGCTCAAGGACGTGAAATAGAATGAAATTTTTTTTTATAATGTCAAAACCTTTTTCTTTAAAATAAAAACTTGTTTTTATTGAAAACAAAAATCAGAGTGTTGCTAGGGATAAGTATAAAATTAAATAGTAATGTAAGGATATCGAAACATTTTTGTATAGGCCAGAACGATATAGTGGAAACGCGCTCTAAGATTTGAGTAATATACACACCACTACATATGCAAAAATTTCTCGAGACCAATTTCACTGTATGTAATTATTAATATATTGTTATGAATACCTGAATAATTTTCTGGGAAATTAATTGTATATTGAAGGGGGTAAATTCGCAAGAGGGTAACCTGCTGGTAAGTAACAAATGCGGCCCATATACACATAGATAGTATTCTAATCGTGTTACAAGGCTTTCAGTTAAGATAGTGAGTGGAATGGTATGGGAGAGGGAAAGTGTGAGGGTATACCTCTCTTACCAAACGAAATGCGGCATGAGTCACATTACTTCGATATTCTGAGAAGCCATGATATTTCGAGAATGCGTAGTAGAAGTAGCTGTAATAAATTCTTAGAAATTTGAGAAGGTATAGGAAAATCTAAAATCACCATTGATAGACATCCAGGATCATTGATCATTGATAGGATCCAGTTGTCTATTTCCAGTTATGACACAGACACTACCCAACATTAGATATACAGTCATTGACATTGTTTTTTGTCGTATCATATACATAATTATGGCAAAGTTAAACAGTATTTAGGAGACAAATAAATGAAATCCCGTTTAATTAAATTTATTTAAAACTTAACTATTTTAACAATATAGCCATTCCTTATTCAGTTTATAACTTTAAAACCATCGAAAAACTATGTTTTCTTTGAATAAATAAAAAATATACATCGCTGGTTTATAGTCCATTATTGGAACCTCTACCCTAAACAAAATATAATGGAAGTCGCAATAAATTACAATTTAGATGAAAATAATGTTTTAGACTTTTTTAAATACTCGTAAGCGAATTATACGGGCACCCCATTTATTCCAAATATGACGAAATTATTTGGAAAATATGTCGAGAAAGCAAAATAATAAAACGTATTCAACATGTTGTCATGGCATCGTCTGAGTTGCCATGACATCAGAGATCAACAGAATAAAACATAATGCTAATAAATAACAAAGGCGTTTATGGTAACTGAATCGCATTGCCATAACACGGTTCACATTTTGCAGTATATATTATTATCCTAAAATTTTTGGATGTCGCTCTGATGTAAGGAAATGTATACAGTTTGCATATATTTTACTTTATTTTAATAAGTAGCATTATACTACTCATTCTTTTACTATTCATTCGTTCTAATTACAACTGATTACGTAGCAGTCCCCATTTTATTTTTGGTGAACAGCGTTAACTTTATAGGTCCGATTATATTTAGAGCTCTATTTAGCTAACACAGCGTTATGTCATAGTTCATGAACTAGGTGATTGCTTTAATCATATATCAAACATTTCATTATTTTGTTAATTGATTTCTATGTCATTAATCTAATCTGTCACACTATGAGGTAATATATTTTTGAATCATTAAAAAAATACAACAAGATTCAGTTCTTTTCAACATTCAGGCAATTTAATATATATTCTCTTCACTTTTTAATATATAGATCAGACGAGAGCAAAAGTGCGTGGAGTCCCTCCGCGCTAAAGAAGTGAAACTTTGTAGCAGACATCATTTATAACACACAAGTGTAAAAAGAGTCCATCTTACTTATATTATGACGGGCCTAGTGGTGCATAGATAAAATTACTAATGATAAGAGTAGATGAAGCACGCGTGGAGTTCTAACTTTGGACTAACGCTAACTTTGTGATTGTAACGACTGTGATTACATATACGGTGGAAATTTACTGCTATACATATCAAATTATAATTTACATGCAAAACTTCACGCCAGATCCCTTGCAGGGTAGGCAGAGAGAACAGAGCGCCATAAGGCACGATTCTTACATGCTTCATTCTAATATACACAGTGTTTCAGAAATATAACCAAATCAAAACTTATCATATCTAGAAAGTGTTATAAGTATACATCGACTAATACCTACAACATGCCCTAATAATAAAATAAACATGTCCTAAATATAATTAAACGCTACCATTTCTAATTAAAATATTATACCATGTTGACAAAAGTAATAAAAAAAAATGGTCAAAGAAGTATTAAAAATATTTTGTTACCTGAGTACAACTGTTGCTCAAGCGCTCCGACCTTAACAGTTACCTCTCATGACCGCCCGCTACATCAAATAACATCACGCCTTTTTCTACCCAAAGGTGTAAGCAGTGGCTGTTTAGCCTCGACTCGCTGTTATGTTTACGTCCCAAATGGAATAGATGGTGAACCTATTGCTATACCGGGCACAAAGTTTTCAGTCATCGATATTTATCACACATAACTTTCGAAATAAATTTCAGAAAGTAATTGGTGTGAGCTAAGATTCGAACCCGCTACCTCTTGATTCAGAAGCAGGATGCTCGTGCTCGATATGTACATATTAGAAGTTAGTACGCTAGCAGATGTACGATAAAAAAGCACGCTTAGTAATTTTCTTACTTGGCTTATATATTGACCGGTTTATATCCTGCAGCCTACTTATATTTATTACATTTAATAGCCGCGTGGAGGCGTTAAAAGCGTTAAACAATTGCAAGAGACGTAAGAAGTTCCACTTCAAAAATATTTTTGCTCGTGAAGACAGTTTGCGACTTGTGCACACAAAGCGCAGTATGCTTCTTTAAGACCAATTCGCTAACATTCGTAATAAATTAATTGTTATTTTTAGAAACATCACTACTTCAAATATATAAAAGGATAGTAGTCAAGTAAAAATAATAATATATAATGTGACGAAATTAAATAATAGATAGTCAAATAAAAAAGCCCCGTTCTGACACTAAGGCCCGTAAGATCAATCACAGTTAAAACTGTCGATTTTCTAAACTATAGTCAATTTTAATCTAGAGTTTAAACCTGCCTCGTAAGATCAACAGCGAAATGGACATAGATTACGTAAACTAAGTTTAGTTTTCGACAGATGGCAACATTTGGTTATTTAAAGTCCATATTTCGCTCATCATTCACTCTTTTGTACATTGTCTGTGGCATATTTCGTGAAAAAAACTCTTTTTCTCTTTCTTTTATGAAGTTTTATAGTGTGACCATAGATTTAAGAAAAATAGATCGGCAATAGTCACCCAAACAACGTGACCAAAAATGGGTTGTTAATGTGTGAGTGACTTACGGGGCTCGTGGCGCATTGGTAAAACAACCGGCTGCAGCACTGAGGTCGGGGGTTCGATTTTCGCCCGAGTACAAATATTTATGACAAACATTAATATTTGTGCGGCGTCTGGGCGTTTTTCTATGTATTATAAGTATGTATTTACATATTTACAAAAGAAAAGTATATATGTATTAGTATCCGTTCTCTAGTAACTATAGCACAAACATTTAGTTGCTTAGTTTGGAACTGGCGCTGTGTGATTTGTGTCCAAGATATTATTATTATTATCAATGTGTTCTAAGGGAAAATGGAAAAGCTAGAAGAATGGGCAGCAGCATTCTTTCTCAAGACACTACAGCCTACTGCGATCGCCAACCCGCCTGCCAAGCGTGGCGATTATGGCAAAAACCCCCCATGATTGCGCGGACCGGCAGTTGTGGCGCTTTATGAGGGAGGCCTATGTCCAGCAGTGGACGTCAAAAGGGCTTATGATATGATGTGTTCGTAAAAAGCGCTTCAAAGCGTTAACTTTTACATAGTGTTGGGTGTAATGTTAATGGGTGGAAATATAAATATCCCCAAAATCTAATATACGCAGTTACGCTGTCAGTTATTCGATGCTATTAGTAAATTTTTCCTGACATGTGCCATCTATTGTAGTCTATGCTAAATCTATGTATGAACCCACAATCGTTGTGTCAGATGTCAGCTGATAAACGACCGCCATTTTTAAACTAGGCAGGACCACAGTTTAAACGGCAAAATCTTCTGGTATAAGCTAAACTATAGTTTAAACTGTTATTGGAGGTTTATCTAGCATTGATCTTACCAAATAAACGACAGATGAGGTTTAAACTAGATAAAATAGTTTAAACTGTGATTGATCTTACGGGCCTAATTGTTCTAAATGAACGAATCATTTATTCTCTTTTGTGATAATAGGGTGCTAAATGAGAGCTAAAAATTACGATCGTAATTATTACACGCTTCAAATATTTTCTTTTTACAGATGAAGCATACTTCAGAAGGCTCGGGACAAAGAGTAATAATAAAAAAATACTTGGCAAGCTTTTAAAAAGGGATCCTTAACGCTTTTTGGCACTCAAGGAGGTCATAGAAAACGGCTGGTTTACATGAAATATAATTTTCTTTTTTAATATATCATAATTTTATGCTGGTATTATACTTATTTCTTAAGGAGTATCTGCTAGTAGTGTGTTTATAATTATCTTTTAGCATCACCATGCTATTAATATACTCAGTTTATGGGTATGAGTTATTTGAGTCTAGGGAATAGCCGAAATGCTTATTGCAGATTTATTTGGCGGTGTATCTGCTAAGCTCTAACATGATATAAAAAAATAATCAAAAAGTTTCGTTAAGAAATTGCAACAGGCAAATAAATAATTATTAGAGGTCTTTATAGAAGCAGTGGAATGCGAAACTTTAAATTTATTGTCCGTATGTTTGTGCTCGTATCACATTAAAACTGCTGCAATATTATTTCTAATTTTCCCCTATCTATAGCGACAAGTCAAACTTGGAATATAGGCACCACTGGACTAACGCAGTACCATTTCCCTTTCATGAGAAAATCGAGAATCTTTTAATCTACTCGATATCTTTTCATGGGCTTGATTAAACTTTTTGGTAAAGGATAAATAAACTTTCTTTTGATTAATATTAGCAGAAATAATAGTGGAGACAGGTTGCGGGCAACAACAAGTGTAAAATGAAAGTTACTATACAATAGCTGGTGGCGTGCAATCAACCGGCAATTGACACTAAAAAAATAGCTACCTTTAAAGTATCGCGGGGCAGTTAATTGGCTCCAATCAAAAGGTTTCCACCAGCGGAAGCTTTGAAAGATATATATTTGCATTGCAATTAAGAACCAGCAATTTTATGTTAAACGTGCAATTTGATATCAAAGTAAAAATTAATAAGCCGTATGAAATTCAAATTTTAAAATTGCTAATAGATTTAAATTTTAAATCCTTAAACTATTTTGTGTTTAGTTTATGTTTTATACTTATGTACGGGATAATTTTCAAAACCATAACTGCTGTTATATCTCATAAGTTTTAGGACATAAGTCTATTACATGAAATTTTATATACACGCTAAGTTTGAATGACAATATTATTAAGTAGAGTTTAAGACGCATAACTTTAGAAACTTTATGGCGTATAGTTGGGATTTTTTTTTACGAAACAATTTGTTTTATTTTACCAAAAAAATATTTTTTTAATAAAAAATATGCTTTGTTGCTTCGAAAATATAAATATAAAGTATCATGATGATTGGTTGAGTAGTTATTGCGTAATAAGGTAACAAGCAAACGGACTTTCAAATTTATATTACGAGTAAGATAGCGGAGTTTGCGGAGTCGTGACACCACAATCAGGTATTCCCGGAAGCTATGAAGCTAGGACTGGAGGTGTTAAGGGTTTGGCGAGATGCCAGCTAGTGACTCTACATGTCTCATAGTTAAGACTCGTAATAAAAAAATATGTGATTTTTAACAATGGTAGAGCCACTCATGAATGGGTCAGCTCGACCGGTGAAATATCACAGTTCCTCAGAATATCGGCGTAATGTGGCTCATGCCGCGATATGTTCGGTATGAAAGGTACCCGGAGGTATCTAACCTGTTCCCTTCCCCTCTCCCAATCCCATTTCCGACTCGTTCCCTATACCTATTTTAAAAGCCGGCAACGCCACTGTAACAATATCTATGTTGCAGGTGTCCATGGACGGCGTTAGTTGCTTACCACCAGGTGACACGCCAGCTCCTGTGTCTGCCTATTCCACAAAAAACAATATGACAACAGCCTGACAACAGGTACAAAAAGCTGTCAATAGTATGAAAAATGGAACAGCGTTAAGGCCGGGTGGAATACCTGCAGAGGCATGGAAGATATTGGATATTGGTTGTAGATGGACGGTGGCTGACTTTAATCTTCGATATGAGATGATTTACTGAACCTACTACTACTGACCTACTGAATGGTGCAGCAGTTTTCTGGTGCCTTTCTATAAAAATAAGGGGGATGCACAAGACTGTAACATCTATCGTAGGATAAAGTTCATGGCACATACTTTAAAAGTATGGGAGTAAGTGCATGAAAGAAGAATGCGAGAAGAGAGTTAGGTATCCCAAAACCGACTTGGACGATGGACGACGGATGCCAGCTCTGCGAGAAATATATACGAGTACATAAGAACCTGTATATGGTGTTTTTCGACATCGAAAAGGCTGTCGATCGTGTACCTAGAAAGGTTTTGTGGTGCCCGGTTGCGAATCTAATATAGAAGTCGTGGGAAAATGAATTCGAATCTTGGCTGAACCAATGACTCTTCGAAATTATTTTTGGAAGTTAAATAAATTGAAATAAAATAAAAAAGCCTTATATTTGTTACTTTACAAATATATCTGTTTTACAATATATAAAATTACATTTTTCGTGGATTTAATCTAAAAATTTCCAACTTAAAACTAAAATATTGTACACAATGTTTAGCAAGAGCCCCTCGTATCGAAGGTGAAGGCTAGACATTTCCATTTCTCTCTATTCTTTGCTGTCTCTATGCAATTTTTTGATGTTATCTGCCCACTGAGCCATAACTCTACCTCTCTTCCTAATGCCTGATGGACCTTCATCATCAGCCTTTTGAAGTCCACTGCTGGACGTAGGCCTCCCCCATAGAGCGCCACAGCTGCCGGTCCTGTGCACCCTGCATCTATCAGCCTTCCACGGATTTCACTAGGTCGTCGGTCGAACTAGTGGGGGACGGCCTACTCCGCGTCGACCAGTTCGTGGTCGCCACTCGAGAACCTTTCTTCCCCAGCGGTGATCGGTTCGTCGAGCGATGTGGCCAGCCCATCTCCACTTCAGCGTGCTAACCTTACGGGCTATGTCGGTCACGCCAGATCTCTTGCGTATCTCCGTATTGCGGATTTTATCTCGCAGAGAGATTCCAAGCATAGCCCGTTCCATAGTAAGCTGAGCCACCGTGAGCTTCGTCATGAGGCAAACATTTAGAGACCACGTCTCAGTTCCCTTGCCAACATGTTATTCTGTGGGTCCATCGGTCGTCTGTCTGCGTTTTTGGAAGTTACCTGAGATAAATATCGATGACTGACAACTTTGTGCCAGGTATGGCAATAGGGTCGCCACCTATTCCATTTGGGACGTAAACGCAACGGCGAGTCGAGGCTTTACAGCCGCTGCTTACACCTTCGGGTATAAAAAAGCGTGAAGTTATGTTATAAGTTGACGCGTGTATAGTTATTTGCCCGTTAGTTATTTGCCCGTTGACAATAAATATTTCCACCCGGTTATAGTTATAGCTTTGCAAAGGGAACATGTCTGACGGCTTCCATATATGACAAGGGTACTGTAATAACAGAAAATTGATAAAATTCCTCTCGCACCTGCGGTTACCCTCAAAATATTCAAACACAACACGCAACGTTATCTTCAAGAATTGGTAAATATACACGTTTTCTATATGTTAAAGTAGATAGAACAAAACATAAGTAGCTAATATTTTAAGAAAGAGCCTAAAACAGGTAGCGAAATAGAATAGAAAGGTAGTCTTCTCGCATCATAAATCTTAAAGGCTTTTGGGTTAATACTACTGATTTATGCTCAGAAGTCCGAAATCAAATCTTGGCGTACACCCATCACCGTTACATATAAACAATATTGATGACTGACAAAACTGAGCAAATGGGTCAATTGCTGGTAAGCAACTACCGCCGTCTATGGAAACCTGTTGTGTTACAGTTGTATTAGCGACCATTACAGGATACGTAAGGTAGGAGGAAGAAGTATGGGCCTCCGGCCATCTCTCTTACTGAACAAAACGCGGCAGAAGGCACTTCAAATTGCCTTCACCTCCAGTTATCAACGCCGTGAAGTTACAATGTTATAGGAATTAATAAAATGAGAATAACTTGACAACATTCCAAATTCAAAACCAGCGAGCTGAAATTACGCATAGCTGGCCTGCCAACTATTCAAATATGTGTGTCAGTGGAGCTGAGATAACGAACCCCTGCCGCTGACAATGTTCCAGTGCTGTTAATAACTGTATTGTGTCATGTAACATGTCATGCTCTACCTAGAGAACATAATTGTCAAAACAATATTACTGTGCCCCAATACAATAGATTTCGCATTATTATTCGCATTAAAAATTCGGTGGAAAAAGGCATATTTTCCTATGTCACTTTTTATTGTATTATTACAATCAATCTATTTATACATATTAATAAAATTGAAGTGTACATACATACATAACTTCACGCCTAATCCCTTGCGGGGTAGGCAGAGAGAACAGAGCGCTCATTCGCTTCGTTGACTTTCATAACCCATACAAAAAATGACTATAATGGCTCATAAAATTTGAAGTGTCTGTTTGTAATATTTAAATAACTGCTATCAACTACACTCATAAGAATACGGTACATTTACCAAATAAACATGTTTTAATTTATTTGTCTCTGTTTCTTTCTGTTTTATCCGTTCAAGGTAATTGATGTAAGAAGGAGTAACTTAGGCTCTCTTTTTACTCATTTATTGCATCTGGGGCATTCATTTAAGTCTCTAAGTCATCTCCTCCATTATTTACAGCTGTGAAAATGGCTAAAAAAATGATTATTTGTTTATTTAGATAATGCTAATTTTAATGTTGTAATTAATTACTGAAAACTTGATTGATCAGATTGATAACATTGATCAGAATTTAACTTCTAAACGACTGTTAACTTGTCTTCTAAAATAAAAACATTTATAGCCTACAACTGCTACTTCTGCATAAGGCTAGCCACTATATAGCTTGTAAAAACAATAATTAGTAATAAAGAAGTAAATGTTGGATTTATTACTTTTTCTTTTTTACATCATACGTGAATTATAGATAACAACCACCCCGTTGACACCCTCTATCTATTAAAAAAAACGCATCAAAATCTGTTGCGTAGTTTTAAAGATAAAAGCATAAAAGGGGACAGACAACGGATAGCGACTTTGTTTTACACTGATGACAAAACAAAGAACACTTGTCATTTTATATTTGTATAAAACCCATAATGAAATATCACATTTTTTTCTCACCAAAGTCTTCTGTTAATAATTTATATCAACAAAAGCGTACTTTTTCGTCTCTTCAACAATACGCCGCTGTTAAATGAGGGCTTATAATTACGACCACCGCAATTATTTTACGGGTGGTATATTTTATTTTAACAGATGACGTACGCTTTTTTAAGGTTCGTGACAAAGAAAAATTGTGAAAGTACGTCACAGGCATTCACAAAGAACCTCTTAAGATTGTTTCTCACCCTAGGGAGGTCATGTAAAACGATCGTTCCTTATTAAGTAAAATAATGAATTTATTTTGTCATTTCAGCAATTTGATCGGATTGGTTTCCTGATTGTGAAACTTTGAAGGCTGAGTCTTTATACCAATAATTTTTATTTTTTAGGATTTTTTTTAGGTTGTAATGTATAAAAAATAACAATGACTGACGAAATATAATGCTAATGTAGTGGTAGAGCCACACAGTTCCCTGCATGAATGGCCTGGCTCGACCGGTGAAATATCACGGCTTCTCAGAATATCGTATCTTCCATATTGCGTAAAGTGGCTCATACCGCGTTTCGTTGGATGAGAGGTATCCCGAGGCCTATCCCCTTCTTTACTAACCCCCTTCTTAACTTTATTCCTTTCCCATCTTGTTCCCTTTGTGCTTTTGAGTCCATGGGCGGTGCTAGTCACTTACCATCAGGCGATCCACTCGCTAGTTTGGCCCCTTGTTCCGATTTGTTTGTAACCGATTTATGGCAATAGATTTTGTTAACTATTTTGTAATAGAAAGAAATATTTGCTGCATTTGCTTTTAGGCTGCATTTCGTTATTACAAGCGGAAGTGTTTAATCGTGCTAATATTATGAATTTATAGACAACAGTATTTGATATTTACGCATCTTACTTTTATAGCTCTAGCGAGGTCCATAAAATCAATCATTTTTACGAAGTAACATTTGAAATTTGTTACTAATACTAAATCACACGATATATTAGTGTCAGTATTAAAAAGAGGCGTACTATTTTATAAAACGGCTCGCTGGAACGTCCAAAGTTGGAAAACTTATGTAAGATATTAAGTAGGTACATACTTGGTTGAGTTGAAAATGTGTTAACTTTGCCCTACGCCGTGTTACTTTCGATCAAAACTTCGTTTGCCATGATAATATTTTGTCACCTGGGTGTATTAAGTAGCTGTTAAAATTACCTAGGAAGCTTAAATACTTATGACGGGTACAAGGAAAAAGTTATAACATAAGTTTTAAGGTAGTTTCTTTTTTGTTCAACTTTTTTAAGTTCACCATATTGGTTTATTATATGGAAAATCTTAAAATGTTACTTTTAAAAAACATCATGGAACTAGTGTAATTTAAGACGGTAGATTATAAAAGCAACTGTTTGGACTGTCTTTAAATTTTGCGCGCTAAATAATATCCAGGCATTGAAGAAAGAGACGTTAGGAATGCTCCTACCGTATCTTTCTTCAAGGCTTCTTTAAATGCATAAACTACGAATTTATTATGTTAGAACACTCTAGAAATCCAGAATAATAATCGTGACAACGTGTCAAGGTAACCTTTTCAAATTTGTGAACCTGTATTTTGTATTAAAGTGCCTCTTCCTTTATAACCTCCTAATAGCCTGAGGCATGCATAAACCACGTGATAGCGGATCATACCGCCATGAAATAGCGTCCCAGTTGAATTAACAGTTCAGATTACAAATCCTATTTGAGCTTTTGACACGGGTCACTTATATAACCGCTCAAATAAATTCTCCATATCCTAATTCTGTCGTAGCCCCGTGATTGTATAACTTGATATGCATATTATCAAATAAATTATCATACATTGGCTACTCTGCAAATAAGCGTAAAGTTATGATAAATCGCATGGGATGGACTTGTATATACGTAGTACTTTCAACGAGCTTCAGTGCTTTAAAGTACAAAATGTTTGTTGTAGTACTGTTTGTACTGTTAAAGATAATCTATTTATATTGTCATTTAATTGGCTCGTAAACGATATTGATAAAGTTTTACATTTTTTACATTAAATAAGTTACTTAACAAATGTTAATTAAGTATTTAAAACTATGTAATCATGTGTCATGTGCCTGGCTTGGCGGTTCATCAGCCTGCTTCTTATTCAAATGTCTTGTGGTAGAACATAGATTGCAACCGATGACTTTTCGGAAGTTGAGTGTGATAAATGTTGTTAACGGACAAAATTTTGCCGATATTAATATATCGGCAAAATTTTGTCCGTTATAATAATGTCTAATGTCTAATCCGGTAATAGGCACCACTTTCAAGAGCGATTCATACATCTTCGGTTGTTATGGGCATGACACATACTTACTAAATACTGTCCACAATACTAGACCAACGTTATTTCACGCCTGTTTCTACCCTAAGGTTTAGGCAGCTGCTGTAAAGACCTCTACTCGCCGTTGTGTTACATCCCAAATTACAAACCAATTACCATTATAAGGTCACAAAGTGGTCACTGATCGATATTTATCACAAATAACTTCCAAAAGAATTCCAAGAAATCATTGATGTGAACCCAGAATCGAATCCGCGAAATCTGAATTTCAAACGAGGAGCTTGTAAACTGGGCTATTGAGACTTTATACAACACCACAGCAGCAAAAAAGTTTTTCAGTAACACACAAGGAAATAATGGTGTGTACCTGCAGTGTGTGAACATTTTTGCTGACAGGTTTTGCAGAGCGCTAACTTAGTTTTTGTTCATGCTACTGCAGTTCTGGAGCGCTGAGTAAAACTTTTATACACTTTTATCTTTTATAAAACTGAGTGCCCGAGTGTCTAACTAACGTTAGCTAACTCCTTGTTAGACCGAGAACTCATTCTGTCATACAAAATAAATTTATAGAACAACATTTTTGTTTCAAAGAGGTTAATTTCAAAAAGTTACCGCATTAATTTATTAGGACTTTTGGAAATAGTTAATAATAAATGGCGTGGCGCATTGGTAGAACTACCGGCTGCAGCAATGAGGTCGGGGGTTCGATTCCCACCCGAGCACAAATATTAGTGACAAACATGAATATTTGTGTGGCGTGTGGGTGTTTTTCTATGTATTATGAGTATGTATTTACAAAAGAAAAGTATATAATAATATGTATTAATATTCGTTATCTAGTATCCTTAACACAAGCATTTAGTTGCTTAGCTTGGAACTAGAGGGCGCTGTGTGTACTGTGTCCAAGATATTAAAGTGAAACTTTTATTACATCGTCTCAAACTTTTTCGTCTGCGTGTTGCATGTCGCGTGACGGTCGGCCGCGGAGTAGGGATAAAGTGGGAGTGGGATTATCGTTTATTTATTATTAATTAATTACCCAAATATACACTTTATTTTTGTAAATAAATACCGTAAAAACATGTAGAAAAAAACCCCCAGACGAGGGATCGAACCCGCCCCGACCTTGTGTTATCGGTAGTGCGGTTTACCGATGCACCACGAGGGCCGTATGTATAATAGTCTAATTACCGTCCTCTTTACCAATTTCGACACATTTTCTAGGATCGGGTTTGTTTGTTTGTTTGTTTTTTTTTTATAAATTGTGTTTTTTGAAAATTATATTTAAGTACGAATTACATACTAATAAAATAATGAAATATCAATAATATTTTTCGATCTTACCGACAGAATAATAAATATATACTAATATATACTATGTACTAACATATTATATTAGAAACATATACTTAATTTTTTGCAGTGATAAACTGTAATAAAAGCAAAGCAAACACACATTGACTTCGTGTTAGTTAACAACGCCATCTGCTGGAATAGAAATTTCATGAAAATCGTTGGAGCCGATTCCGAGATTCCAATTTTATATATATATATATATACAAGAATTGCTCGTTTAAAGATATAAGATAAGATAGTGCTCTTTATATATGTATTTGTCACATTTTCATAATAAATCGAAATATCATATTTACTGGAGGAAAAAATATCGTTTTGTTTTGTAAAGATCCTTTGTTGTAATGTTGTTAACGTTTAATAGGTGTCGCGTTATCCCTAGTGCCGTAGCTGGAATACTTGTCGATTCGGGCGACATCTATCGATATAATACGATATTACGGCAGAATCATCAATAGTAGCAACCTAGTAGCGCCATCTAGGAATTCTTAATCTTCAGTCGTTAACTTCCAAAGAACTTGAAAATGATGAGATTATCGAATTAATTGATTTAAATCTTTAACTTAAAGTTAAACGAAGCCAAAGCAAACTTTTAAAAAAATTGCTGTGAAGTAACTGTTTTACACTGTTGCACTCTAAAAAAATATAAATGTTAATCATTTTATCAGAATCATCAATTTAAAAAACTTACTAACTAAATTATTGAAAAATAATTATTGAAAAAATATTTTGTTTATGTATATTTAAAAAGTAGATTTAAAAATCAATAACCCAAGACTCAATTTTAAAAGTTTCACTTTTACGGTGGTTTCATAAAACCACACAATTTTTATTATTAATAAGTCTTTAACTACTGAAATCGAATGATAAATTTAATGTAAGTTACATGTATCTGAGTATTTTTCTATCATACAGTGGTATAAAATCACATCTGTACAATCTTAAAGCGAAAACATGTTGTACAATGTACTGTAACATTATCTTTTTTTTTTTCATAAATTTTTATTATCAACTAGCTAAAAATTATGGAAAAAATTTTGCTCTTTAATACGGCTTGAATTTATTTGTTCCTTAAAAAAATGTGGATACATTCATATTCCATATCATCCCTAAATACTTGAAAACTTAGTTCACGATATTACATAAGTCTTAAGCATTTCAAATCGAAGAGAGAAATTTGCAGTCGCAGTTCGCAGTTATTTTCAAATTGGCGAGAATTATCATAGCTCAAATACTAAATAGTCTATTCAGCGTGAAGGCATAATTGGCGTAACAATATCGTTGCAGGGAATATGCTTCGCTAAGTTTACAAATCAAATACTCTCAATATTTGGATTTCAGCTCGGCATTTCATAATTGGTCAATATTGGACCGAGTATGTTTCTGGTCAGCAGTTCTGTGCTCTGAAACTAGCATCGTTAAAGCGATATGGTTACGTTGGAGCACTGCAAATTATTCAAGCATTATTGCAGGTGCGTTTGCATTTCTGATTCGTTAATTAGTACCAAAATTACTAAATTTTCTAGAATAACTTGATAATAACTTAACATACAATATAACAACATAACTTCACGCCTTTTTCTACCCGAAGGTGAAGGAAGTGGCTGTTAAGCCTCGACTCGCCCTTATGTTTACATCTCAAATGGAATAAGTGGCGAACGTATTGCCATACTGGGCACAAAGTTGGTGTGAGCCAGGATTCGAACCCACGACATCTTGAATCAAACGCAGGGTACTCGACCACTGGACCACCAAGAGTTTTAAATGATGTTAATCATTATTTTCATTTTCAACAGTGGTAGAGCCAAGCAGTTTACTGCATAAATGGGCCGGCTCGACCGGTGAAATACCACGACCTCTCAGAAGACCGACGTAAAGTGGCCCATGCCACGTTTCGTTCAGTGAGAGAGGTACCCGGAGGCCCACCCCCTTCCCCATCCTTTCCTATCCCCTTCCCTTAAAGGTCGGCAACGCAACAGTAACACTATATGTGCTGCTGGTGTCCATGGGCGGTGTTAGTTGCTTACCATCAGGTGACACGCCTGCTCGTTTGCCCTCCTATCCCATAAAAAAAAAAATATTAAAGGTACTTATATATGATAGGTTTACTATTGAAGGTCGAGTTGGTTGGTGTAAAAGCAGGGTGCTTCCGATTAGCTTATTGTCGAACGTAACGCAATATCCGGCGTTGAAAAAGCGTAAAATTCCAGAAAAATAAGTTTATTTATATAGTTATACCTCTGACAATATACAACTCAATTATGAATTAGGGTGCCGGCTATAGAAATTCCTGCGGGTTATAATTTCAGAGATGGCGCTACGTGACCGGACGTGACCGTACGTGGTCGGATGTGAGACTGAATACCTAATGATATCCGTTAGTCGTATACACGGTTTTATTACTATAAAGACATTATTATTCTGTGGTAGTAAGTCACAAAATAAAGTTATAACAGTATCAGCAATGAATTCTATATTTTTTTAAGTGATAGTCAGGCAAACGAGCAGGCGTGTTACCTGATGGTAAGTGACCACCGCCGCCCATGGACACCTGCAACACATATAGTGTTACAGTTGCGTTGCCGATCTTTAAGGGAGTAGTATCTTCTGAGAGGTCGCGGTATTTCACAGGTCGAGCCGGCCAATTCATGAAGCGAACTGCTTGGCTCTACCACTTATAATTTGTTGAGTTAGCCATAATTCTTACACATATATTTTGAAAAGCTTTCTTAATTTGCATTATGTATTACTTAGGATTGAAACTCGAGGCCTTCAAAACAGACGTTCATACACTGTTCTGGACTAATATTTCTTGGTCAAAAATCCTTTGATTTTAAAGGAAAGTAGATTCTTGCGGTGCCAGTTATATGTTTAAATTAAACTAGTAAATTCAGACAGGAAGATAAATTCGTTACTGTCAGCAGTATACTTCGATTGCACATGTTTCTCTGATGTTTGGGATTAGAACCTTGTGCCAATTATTGATGCCTGTTTGCTATACATCGCAACCCAAACTCAATTACTATGCATCTCCTGATTATGCAAACGTTGATACTATCTAAGACTCTGTTAGACTTGAATCTGTATTCTGTCAATCAGATTGGAACTACTGTATATTCATGATTACAAAGGAATATCCGTCAATAGACTAATAAAACCTTAAGAATAGTTAAACTGGTGGAAGAAACATACGCAAAAGGTACTCTTTGACACGGGAAGCTTATTGACGAGAGGCTTTTCTCTGGAACCTAATCACTGTTAGCCTTGTCCCTCGCACCCAATACTGATAAGTCTTCACTTATTTTACTATAAAAAGGTTATTTATTTTACAATAAAAAGTTAAGAGTAGGTACATATTTATGTATTTTTGTTTGTGGATAGTCAAAAGTAAAATAAATTAAAATTACAAAACTTTAAATAGAAAAAAGCTTTTATTTAGACGTTATAAAAAGAAGATTATTTCCTTAAAAAGTTTAAGTATACTTTTATACCCATGTTGCAGATATGCATTAAAAATATCTATTCTGCCATCTTGGATGGTCCGCCATATTAGATTAAAATTGATAACACATAAATCGTGCATTGCAACCACATTGTCATCGAAATTAAAAATGTATTAAAAATTTCAGTTCAATCGGTTAAAGATATTTAATATAACTTAACATAACTTCACGCCTCTGTTACGCGATGGTGTAGGCAGCGGCTGTTAAGCCTCGTCTCGCTGTTATGTTTACGTCCCAAATGGAATAGGTGGCGAACCAATTACCATACCGGGCACAAAGTTTTCAGTCATCGATATTTATCATACTTAACTTCCGAAAACAATTTCAAAAAGTCATTGGTGTGAGCTAGTGTCGGGATTCGAACCCGGACCTCTGGATTTAAGACTTTAAGATATCTTTCTATAATATGTTATAATTGCTTAACAGAGAAGAATCGTGACAAAGGATATAGCTATTTCTTTTGCCGTTTCACTGCCCGTTCATGAAACTAAATGACGAGTAAAATCTCGGCTATGTAGCTACAACAGTACAGACTTTTCTGAATTAGAAATGAGGCTTTTATCTGGAAAGTAATTATCTTAAAAGAATGATTAACTATATCGGTGGCGCAGTGGCTAGCACTCCGCTTCTGATTCAAGAAGTAGCGGGTTCAAATCCTGGCAAACACCAATGACTTTTCGAAACTTTCGGCAGTTACGTGTGATAAATATCGATGACTGACAGCTTTGTGCCCGGTATGGCAATAGGTTCGCCACCTATTCCATTTGGGACGTAAACATAGCGGCGAGACGAGGCTTAACAGCCGCTGCTATACCTTCGGGTAGAAAAAGGCGTGAAGTTATGTTAAGTTATGTTATGTTATTAACTATATTTGTTTTCTATTCAGTTCACTAAATAAATAATCAAGACATAATAATAATTAAAACGAAGTATATTGCCAATATTTTATCATCACTTATGCGAACCAGTTCATGACAATTGAGTTATATTTAGTTTGAAATATTTACACGTAAAATATGCTGAACTTAAAAAACCTGGCAGATATTGCCAACAGCAATAAGGGCGCACATTGCAATGTTTTAAATAAAATTTTGTAGTACGTAGCTATTTTTTTGTTGTGTTAAGGTATTATATTTACATAGAATATTTAAAATAGGCAGTGATTAAATATTAAAATACTTAGGTATCTCAGTTTTAAATCGGTTTTATGAATTTTAATAATCAAATTGAACGTGTTGTTACGGAAAGTGATGTCAGCAGAATGATAACCGACAAGCGCGTAACAATTATGAAAGGTAAATAAGGAATTGATAAGTAACTAAGTACAGCAATACGACCTCAGTGTTGTGACAACCGATTTTCTGTAATCCGATTGTACCGTTAATAATCCTATTGAGGCATTAAGAGCACGCTTCACAAAAGGGTGTTTCGATCGTAAGATGTGATCAAGGTTTTATAACTAGATGTGGAATATTTCTTACCAAAGGCAATTGTACATTGTGAATTGGCTGACCGTTATTGACGTATCTGAAAAGATCATGTTTATATTGTACAATTTACAAGTTCAGGAGAGTAAAATGTAATAGATAATTTAATGTAGTTATGATTTGTAAGATCACGGGTATTTACCTGCTGTTACACCTCAATATGCCGAATGTTGTGCCTCAAATACAATCGGCGGCTGAACCTATTACCATACATCGGGTAAAACTTATCAGTCACAAATATTTAACACATATAATTTCCGAAAAGTGATTGGTTCGAGGTAAGATTCCGAGACTTTTTCATTCAGAAGCGGGCTACTCGACCTCCAGACCTCCGAGATATCATAAAAAATCTTCTCAAAAATGAATGAAAGTGTCCTGGAAAGTACAGTTAGATAATCGTACGATTTAAAAATAAAATCTGTTCTATATATTCTAGAAGATATATTTAATATATCAATCTCAAGATGTCAATTTTGACTGTCATCAGCATTTGCGATACGAATATCTAAAGTCAGTGTTATATTATATAGACCCTTCATATTATATAGGGTCTGGTTCTTTCTGGTAAAGAGGCTATTCTGCCGACGCTGTCTGGCAACGGTCATTCACCCGCTCAATATTCCAAATGATATGATTCTAAATTCATATAAAAATAAGAAATTTTTAAAAATATTAAAGGAAAAGACACACTTCAATGACTTTGGAAGTGGAATTTTCTTTTGGAAGCTATGTGTTACTTTAACAGTTGTAGAGCCAAGCAGTTCGTTGCATGAATGAAAGAGAAGCTCTCTCAGAAGATCGACGTAAATTGGCTCATGCCGCGTTTCATTCGATGAGAGAGGTACCCGGAGGCCCATCCCCCTTCCCCATCCTTCCCTATCCTTCCCTATCCCTTAAAGGTCGGTAACGCAACAGTAACATTATATGTGTTGCTGGTGTCTATGGGCGGCGTTGGTTGCTTACCATCAGGTGACACGCCTGCTCGATTGCCCCCCTATCCCATAAAAAAATGTGTGATTACTATCGATGACTGACAACATTGTGTCCAGTGCATGGTAATAGTTTCCGCCACCTATTCCTTTTGGGATGTAACGATTCGGCAGGTCGAGGCCTAACATACCACTGCCTTGAACTTCCGCTAGAATAAGGCGTGAAGTTATACATAAATACATCTTAATATGACTTGAACACAAAATTTTCGGCTAGTATAACTAGTCTGACCATCAATGCTTTTACATGGAAACTTTTATCTTTTCAACTTTATAATTATTTTGTATTGGGAACAGAACTTATGGCTGGATTAAGTTAAATGACAAACAAACCGTGTCGTGTATTTCTAATTATATTTATTAAACACACATAAATCTGTTCGGTCCTACCAAATATAATTAGGTACTACGATCGTGTTCACGCATAATTATTACGCCAGTGGAAACTACCGACCAAAGTTTAACACGTAACATTGCAGTCTGGATAATAATATGTTACTTGAAGGTAGGTATGTTTTTATATCATGTACTAGTGATGTAAATGACTTCATACAACCGCATCATCATCAACATTTTTATTACATAACTTCACGCCTTTTGTTACCCGAAGGTGTAGGCAGCGGCTGTTAAGCCTCGTCTCGCCGCTATGTTTACGTCCCAAATGGAATAGGTGGCGAACCTATTCCCATACCGGGCACAAAGTTTGACAGTCATCGATATTTATCACACATAACTTCCGAAAACAATTTCGAAAAGTCATTGGTGTGAGCCAGTGTCTGGAATCGAACCCGGACCTCTGGATCAGAAGCCGTGTGCTCGACCACTACGCCACCGAGACTATTATATTATATACTAGCAGACCGCGCGAACTTCGTACCGCTATATTTTATACATTTTCCACTCAAAAGATTATTGCCGCAATCATATTAATACCCCAAAGCTTTCATCATATATGGACTATCTAACGCTAATATTTATTTCAATTCAAGTTCTTGATACATACATACATAACTTCAGGCCAGATCCCTTGCGGGGTAGGCAGAGAAAACAAAGTGCCATATGGCACGATTATTACACGTATCACTCGCTTAGCTAGTATGTATTAGCGTACTGACAACCAAGACATTGATATTATGTATTTACAACTTCAAAGAAAGCTTTATTAGCAATGCCACTTATGAACAATGAATATAGCAATGAACTTGTCCCAAGTTTTTGCTCAACCTTTAGTTTTTTTTAATACAACATAAACAACTTTTTTATATGGTCACTATTGTTGACTTCAACGAAAAACACGGGCCACCATATGTTCAAACCGGGGTAGCTAACTCACAGTGAGTGTTTTTTTTTTATAAGTCAAATGATGTCTAGCGATTAAGCATAACGAAATAAATTTACTACATTTTAAAAGATATCACGATCTTAACAATGTAAAGTTTATTATATATATCTAGAATGTATTATAAATCAGTCACATCAGTCACACCTTGTCAGTGGTAAAGTCACGCAGTGTTCGCTGCATGAATGGGCCGGCTCGACCCGTGGAATACCACGACCTTTCAGATTATCGCTGAAAAGTGGCCTTAGCCGCGTTTTACTCGCTGAGAGAGGTGTTCGGAGGCCCAATCCCTTTTCCCCTCCCCTACCGAAACCCACTCCTGACCCCACCCATATCCCATTGTAAGCTTCGGCAACGCAACTGTAACACTGCATGTGGTGAGGTGGCCATGGGTGGCGTTTGTAACTATCATAAGCCTGCCCTTATACAATAAAAATGTAACCTAATTCCTATCCCATCCTACTTCTAATATATAAAATTCTCGAATATACTCACTCATACTCCTTCGAAACGGCTTGACCGATTCTCATGAAATTTTGTATGCATATCGGGTAAATCTGAGAATTTTCAACCCCCTACGATCAACCCCTATTTTTTAAATTTAAGTTTTTGGCAAGACAACGTTTGCCGGGTCAGCTAGTAATATACAAATGTGAATGTAAGTTTGTTTGCGTGCTTTCACGCGATAACTACTCAATCGATCATCATGAAACTTTTTACACATATTCTTTAAAGTAATTTACGTATATCTGAACCCGAAGGAAAAACTTATAAAATAGTCTACAACAATATCCTACATACTCTTATAAAATTGTTACAGTCCAAAATTATTTATTTTTGTTACAGAGAAATATATTTTACCTTAAAAAAATGTTGTTAGTTTTTTTAACGTCATTGTAAGTAGTAATTTTAAAACCTAATAATTCCAGCGAAGCAATAAAACAGAGTTATCATATTGGTTAACTTCTATAGTAATGATCTTTGATATCTATTTAATGGATTTAATGCGAGTGAAGCCGCGGGTAAAAGCTAGTAACTTTTATAAATAAAAATACCATAAAATACGTTTAAATACTACAAATTTTAAACATAACATAACTTCACGCCTTTTGTTACCCGAAGGTGTAGGCAGCGGCTGTTAAGCCTCGTCTTGCCGTTATGTTTACGTCCCAAATGGAATAGGTGGCGAACCTATTGCCATCCCGGGCACAAAGTTTGTCAGTCATCGATATTTATCACACATAACTTCTGAAAACAATTTCGAAAAGTCATTGGTGTGAGTCAGTGTCTGGAATCGAACCCCGGACCTCTGGATCAGAGGCCGTGCGTTCGCCAACTGCGTCACCGAGACTTTTTTAAATTTTAAATTCTAATTAAAGTATTGAGCGATATGATGACAAAGAGAGAAACAACAACAAAATACACATAACTTCAGAAAACAATTTCAAAAAGTCATTGCTGTGAGCCAGAACTCGAACCCGCGACTACTTTATACAGAAGTGGGGTTCTCGACAACTGGACCACCGGTACCTTTTAGCAAGAAACAAACGTAAAAAAATCTACCTGCTAGCTGTCGCGGTCCGAGCTGTCCGAGTCGGATACATCATCAGTGTAACTAAATATTTCCCTATGAAATGAATACTTACATTTTGTATTTTGCGATATCTTTGGAATTAAATGTCCGAATTGAATTATTCAAACAGTTCTAGAAAGGTATTGAATCTGTCTTTTTATTGAAGTAATTTATTTTCAGGAAAGTTAAATTCAAGGTACAAAATAAAGCATGTTTATAACGACAGCAATTTAATTATTTTAAAAAACTCAAAAAACACTTATTGTGAGATAACTACAATAGTTTAACATATGCCGTCGCGGACTTTTTTATAGACAAATTTATGTTCTGTAAAAGTGTAGTACATTGTTTTATTCTAGAACCAATAGTTTTCGCAGCGTTCACGATGTAAGAATTATTTTCGAGTCATTTTCTTACACCTTGGGTTACATTATTGGACTTATAGTAAGGATCCCTAATTAATTTGAAAATATAATATAGCCTAAAGCCTTCCTCGATAAATGGACTATATACCACTGAAAGAATTTTTAAAATCGGACTGGTGGTTTCTGAGATTAGCGCGTTCAAACAAACAAACAAACAAACAAACAAACAAACAAACAAACTCTTCCGCTTTATAATATAAGTATAGATTACATAACATAACATAACTTCACGCCTTTTGTTACCAGAAGGTGTAGGCAGCGGCAGTTAAGCCTCGTCTCGCCGTTATGTTTACGTCCCAAATGGAATAGGTGGCGAACCTATTGCCATACCGGGCACAAAGTTGTCAGTCATCGATATTTATCACACATAACTTCCGAAAACAATTTCGGAAAGCCATTGGTGTGAGCCAGTGTCAGGAATCGAACCCGGACCTCTGGATCAGAAGCCGTGTGCTCGACCACTGCGCCACCGCACTGTTAAAAACTGTTATATATATATTACATATTATAAAATAAAGTCGCTTTCAGTTGTCTGTGCCCTTTATGCTTAGATGTTTGAAACTACGCAACGGATTTTAATGCAGTTTTCTTTAATAAATAGGGGATGTCAACGTGGCGGTTCGTATCTATAGCAGTGTTCATGTATCATGTAGTAAAAAAAGTGTCAATTTTCTAGATATAACACTTAAATTGCTAACGCTCGCTGAACTCTAAGTGATATATCAAAACAATGTACTACATTATTATACACCTTTAAAACGTCTACAAAGAGTCCGCAATAACATTCTGATATTTTGTTAAACGAAATTTAGTTACTCGTACCTACAAGTAATCTAATAAACCTGGATATTAAAATAATGGACATAGAAATCGATATAGCCGCAAGTGCTTATTACATAAAAAAAACACGAATTTTCATAAAGCTTTTAGAAAAAAAATCGATGTTCATACTTAAGAATTAACTTTAAAATTTAATTTAAAGTAATAAACATGAAAATAACAAAAACAATTTAACTAACCAAATTTAAAGTAACTTAATTATTTCACTAATGGTCAATCATAGTTGTGAGTCATAATCAAAATACGTTCTTTCTTTATTTATTTCAGTAAAATCAACAATAGTTAATTACTAAGCCCAATATTAATTGTACCTATTTTATTAAGTTTTATCGACATTGTTTATTGCTGTAGACCGATCTGATAAGGATATTACTCGTAGATTTTTTTTTTCATATTTAATTATAATATTCCGTGGTTACGTTTTAAATTAAATAAATATTTATATATATACCTTTTTTTTTTTTTTGTTTTCGCAGTGTAATGCCAGGGTTTACGCATTGCCCCGCCGGCGCCGGCCTACACCGGACCACCGACGGGGGGATGTGGGGCTCGCCGGCGTGGGAGCCGGAATACCCACTAAACCACTGCGGCGCACTTCTCCGTCTTGGTGGGGCGCCAGGGGGTCGCTGGTGAGCATTCTACCCTGTCACGCCCCGACGGCAGCCCGACCGGCCCCGCAGTGCGCGAGCACAGAGGGGGACCGGTCTGGCGAAGAACTGGGCATCACCCGCCACCCAACGCAGAGCGCCGAGCTGACGGACGAGGCCGCAACTTGGGGTCTTCTTCTATTGGGACCCAGCTCGCCGCGCAGAAGGCGACGAGCCGAGGCCCGGATCTCGTCCCACACGCAGGATGCGCGCACCTGGCGGGGACGTTCGCCGCAATGCCTCAAGGCGACATCGCAGCCTGCTCTTCTTCATCCAGGGCCCTTGAGGCCGGTTCCGAGGGCGCGGTCTTCTCTGAAACTGCAGCCGGTTTCTTCTTCACTTTGGGAGGGACGCAATTGCGTCCTCCCATGTAGTGTGCCGACGGCCTGTTGGCGGCGGAGCACACTGCGCAGTGCAGAGATGCGCGGCACTCCATCGCCTGGTGGCCCGTCTTCCCGCAGCGGAAGCACAGTCTGGACCGGTCGACACCAGTCGGGCAGACTGCTCCCGCGTGGCCCAGGGACATGCACCTGAAGCAGCGCATAGGTCGCCGCTCCAGGAGATGAACCCGGGCTGAACACCAGCCGATCTGGAGCCTCCCCATTTCCGCAAGCTTCTTCGCGACGGGGATCGCACACCGCACATGAGCAGCGGCCATCCCCGAGCGGCCTCCCCAGAGCTCGCCCACTTCTATTTCGTCAATTGTGCAGGAGCCTGTCGCTCTGACGATGGCTTCGGCAACTTCTGTACCGTCTTTCACGGTTTCTGCGAGACCTGTGAGTCTCAGTGTTACAAGATTCTGTGGGAGTTCCACGATGACCCGACCTCCGACGGCTTCGTCGATCTTCTCGCCGAGTCTCTTCACTGCCAGGGGGCATTGGGACTTTGGGAATGACAAGACCCGTGCTCCAGTGGCGCTGCGACGAATGCGCATGCCTGCGCCGATACCCAGCGATTGCAGGTCTATCCGATTTTGCGCAGCGGTGAGCACCTTTGCGTAGGTGACTCCCTTCTTTTCAGCTTCTGGGTCGAGCTTTAAAATTAGCGCCGGAGAACGCTCGGCTAGTTTCCGCTTCCGCGGCTTCCTTTTCTTCTTCTTTCTTTGCTGGACCTGTGAGGCAGCAGCAGGCGCTGGCGGCGCTACTGACTGCGCAGACCCCTTTGGTGGCTTCTTCTTCTTTTTCACCACCGTGGCCCACGACTCCTCTCCGGGGGCCCCACTGGGGACCGGTGCCGGTGAGGCTGCCACGGTGGCTTGTGACGGCCCTGCTTGGGCGGCACTAGGGTTAGTCTGCTTGCTCTTTATCTTGGCGGGAGCGCAAGACGTCTCCTTACTACTGCCAACTGCGGATGGCGGCTGCGGAAGCAGCTTACTCTCGATGCCCGCTAAGCGTGCTTCGATCATCTCCCCCAGCGAGCGCGTGAGGGAGGCCTGTAGCTCCTGCATTGAAATTTCATTGTCCGGGTTTGAAGGGACTGGTATGCTGCTTAGTTTCGAGGTTCCAGCTCTGAACCTGGCGAATTCAAGCCGGTGGGCCTTGAGCTCCGTCTCCAGAGCCTCGATTCGCCGCGGCTGGAGAGCCAGTTGTCCCCTAAGACGCTGGTTCTCTTCGTCTTCTTGGCGGGCTGTGAGCTCCGCCACCACGCAAGTGTACAGATTTGCGCTGTTCTTAAGCCGCTTCACAAAGGTGCCCTTTAGGTGTCGGGACTTGGCGGCAACCCACAGGATCGCTGCCGAGGCTTTTCCCCCCAGGGCACGCAGCTGCTCCGGACCCAGCGATCGCAGGTCCGGAATGACCAAGTTGGCGGTTTCGTCCTCTTGTTCTTCTTCTGAAGTGGCTGTGGACATTGGGGCGTCCCTGCCAAATGCCTTATGTAGCTCTTTTGTAAGGGCTTCCTCTTCTTCGACGTATTCTGTACGTCCAGGTTTAGACCGGGGTCTGGTTGAGCCAGTCTTCTTATTCTTCCCCCGAGCCGATGGCTTCTCCTTCCGGAGAGGCTCGCCCTCGGGCTCGGGGCTCAGTAGGTCGCTGGTCCTGAGACTCCGTGATCTCTTAATCCCCGACGGGATTCTGATATCATCCTCGGAGGAGTAGTCTTCCGAGTCCTTATACTTTTTCGTCGAGCTGGACGGTCTTGAGACGAACCGCCCAGCTGAGTCGCGTGGAGGTAGTCGCGCTGGCGTCGTATCCGGTGGTTTCCTGTGCGTCGAATCCAAATCAATAGGATCAGTAGTCCGTGGTGGATGCAGTGGTCGTCGGGCAGTAGTTGCGGTCGCAGCTACTGAAATGGCATTACTTGCCCCCCTCGTATACACGGGGCAGACGGGGGGCAGTGTCGACGACGAATCGCCAGCACTACCCTCCGTGAGGGATTCCCCCGCCAGGCGGGGACCCTCCCGAGGAATCCTTGTCTTTTTATGTTCTGCCATGTTTTCGGGTTGATCGCTTCTAGTGATTTTTTTATAGAGGTTTTCTTCCTCGTGGCCCCCACTGGGAGGTGGCGGCCCTCGTGCCGACCCCACGGGTCGGGTTACGAGTCGGGCCGGGCGACGGCCTGTACCAGACGCATCCGCCCGCCCCTAACTGCTAGTGATTTTTTATGGAGGTTGTCTTCCTCCTGTCAGACTCTTCGCCAGGGCCCGAGGGAAATGATTCTGTCAAATCCGTCAAGCCCTGCCCAGAGAGCACCGTCCCGGGTAAATGCATCCGGGCGCACGAGGAGGTGGTCTGACGGCGCCCCCCAATTTATATATATACCTGTGGTATCTATGGTTTTTATTTACTACGGAAATTATCCCCTAAGGGTGTTTAAAAAGCGGTGGAGTTTCTATAGAAAATTATAGAGAAAATTTCAAACTTCAGTGAATGTCAATGTCTAATAATCAAGTAAGTTTAACAGTGGTAGAGCCAAGCAGTTCGCTGCATGAATGGGCCGGCTCGACCGGTGAAATACCACGACCTCTCAGAAGACCGACGTAAAGTGGCTCATGCCGCGTTTCGTTCGGTGAGAGAGGTACCCGGAGGCCCACCCCTTTTTCCCTATCCTTTCCTTTCCCCTATCCCTTAAAGGTCGGCAACGCAACAGTAACACTATATGTGTTGCTGGTGTCCATGGGTGGCGTTGGTTGCTCACCATCAGGTGACACGCCTGCTCGTTTGCCCTCCTACCCCATAAAAAAAAAAGTAGCTGACAGCAATTTATTAATTAATTAGATATTAAGTCAGTCTTTAGAGGGAAAGAGAAAAGAAAAGAAAGAGTTATCTGAACAGCTCAGTAGTTGATCAGAAGAACAGAAGTCTTAGGTTTAAGTTCGGGTTCATGCAAACAACAAACAAGAAAGCATCAGTCTTTCATGTTTTTTATAATCATTTGCAATTTCTTCTTCAGTCTCTCTTCTGATATATTTATCTGCCACTAATTAATCTAATTCTTAATTGTATCCTAAATTAAGCATTTGTAAATAGTTAATTTAGTCATTAGGCTAAAAAAGTCACATACATTTTGTACATCGCTTGTATGTTTATTAAACATTGATATATACCAAGAAAACAAACAGAAGTTTGGTCTACCAATCTAACTTTTCAATATTTATTTATTAATTCTAAACGCTAATATTCTAAAAATTACAAATATAGAGTTATGTGATATATTATTATATATTATGGGTAATACATAACTTCACGCCAAAACCCTTGCAGGGTAGGAAGAAAGAACAATTATATAATGAGTAATTATATTTACAATCCACCATATTCCTAATTACCATCTATAAATACTTGGGTCTGCAGATGAGTGGAACCTACTGCCTAATTGAACTCCGTCATCGGCCGTAATTAATACCTATCCTGACATCAATAACAGTAATTGCACAGCTGTGAATATGACGGCAGATATTGGGCTAAATAAATTTCACTTGTATAATAAAATTGAAAATATCGATTTTTTCTTATTTGAAACGTAAGCAAACCGGTGCTAAGCGACGAGCGCTGCATATGCACAACTGCAATACCGAGGTAGTCATATATACGTAGCTGACTTTTGGAGTGGGACAGGGAGGGGAATGTGGAGCGTAGGGAGAAGGAAGCGTACCGTTCCATCACCGAACGAAATGACGCATGAACCACATTAGAACTACATCAAAAATTGTAAACTTAGTGCTAATAATTTGCTTTTAAATAGTAATAAAACCAAATATGTTAAATTTTTTACAAAAAATGTTAAACAAGTAAAAACCACTGTAGTGATGGACAATGAGAGATTGGAATTGGTCAATAAGGTTGTCTTCCTTGGTATAACATTAGATTCTAAATTACAATTGGGCCCACATATAGAAACGTTGTCAGGCAGACTAAGCTCAGCAGCTTACGCTGTAAGGAAAATACGTCAGCTAACCGATGTTGATACTGCGCGTTTAGTTTATTTTAGCTATTTCCACAGCATTATGTCGTACGGCTTATTGCTTTGGGGTAGTGCCGCGGATGCAGATTCAGTTTTTGTGCTCCAGAAACGAGCCGTTCGTGCTATCTATATGATGAGTCCCAGGGATATACTAAGAAATAAATTAAAAGAAATAAGAATTATGACATTTAATTCACAATATATTTATGAAAATCTTATTTATGTTCATAAATATAAAACTAAATTTAAAAAAAACTGTGATGTTCATAAACTAAATTTAAGAAATAAAAACAAACTCGCTGTGCCCACTACTAGGCTCCATAAAATCTCTAACTCGTTCCCAGGTCAATGTATACGCTTTTACAATAAACTTCCAAACGACGCAATTGAATTATCCATGGGGAAATTTAAAAATAATATTAAAAGTAGATTATATCAAAGGGCTTATTAATGTATCGCAGACTATATAAACGATAAAAAAGATTGGAATTGAACTGCTCCTTTTGTGTTGTATTGATTGTACTTATCACTATTTGTTAAACTGGATATTTGAAAAGAGTCGGCAGTGAGTTTCTTGCCAGTTCTTCTCAAGAAGCCTTGACGCCGGAACTGGCACTTAGATTCGCTTTCACATTCAAGACAAGTGATGGAAGGGAATCTAAGCTCCGTGAATGTTTTTTTTTTATGTGACGATTCTAAGTACTTTGTAAAGTCTATGGAATAAAGATATTTTGAATTTGAATTTGAATTAGTAAATTTTCAAAGAGGTCGTGGTAGTATTTCACCGGTCAAAATGGTCCATTTCGTTAATTTGTCATTTTGTTCCAGATTCTGATGATGGGCTGAAACCACCTGCCACCAAATCGTTGCACGCGGCTGAAATCACCAGCCGTTCAGTAGGTCCGGGCCGCCCTGCACCCGAGGACCAGCTGCGGTCTTCGCAGCTCTGGACGTCTAGCCCCACTAATCCACCTGATGGAACCTTGGCTTGGTCAGATATTAAGCTGTCTTGTGGTAATTTATACCCCGTACTGCGTAATAAATACCAATTCGACAAAACAAGGAGACAAATAATGACAGTAAGGTTGAATTTCAGACAGCTGGTTTACATATAATCTCCTACCAACTGGAGTGATTGATATTTAGGGGTAATTTATCAAGTCAGTGTTATCAGTTCAATGTGAACTCAGACGAAGCAAAGAGAAACTAATTTAACATAAGTATTATTTAAGAAAACCATTCCATTCAAGAAAAAACAAATCTTGTCATGGGCGGCCATAATACACTTTCCATGTCCAAATTGAATGAGTGCTTGAAGGCAGTCATGTTAAGAGCCAAAAAACAGACAAGCGTATATGACAACACTTATGAAAATTAAAGAAGCGAGTGACCTGTATAAGGATCGTGCCTTATGGCGGTCTGTTCTCTCTGCCTACCTCGCATAGGACTTGGCGTGAACTTACGTATGAATGTATTTCATTAAAGGAAAAAAAGCTAACATTCAATGTACACGCATCATCATCATCATTAGCCTTTTAAAGTCCACTGTTAGACGAATGCTTTCCCCATGGAACGCCACAGTTCATTGTTCTGTGCCTTCTGTATTTAAGTGACTCTCAGCTATCTTGACTAGGTCATCAGTCCACCTATTGGTGGGACGTCCTATTCCACGGGGGCTAGTTCATGGTTGCCATTCGAGATACTTTTATTATATTATTTAGAGTTAATAACTTCTTAATATAGTAAGATATTTGGGAATATAAAACTTTACACTGTTTCAGTTCGATAAAAAATACCCGTAAATAAACATGTATATGTATGTAAGTGATATTAAATCTAAAAATATAATATGTATTAACGTAATATTCTCATAAATTGGATTTAGCTGAGTTTTCAAAAGAATTACATCTTCAACAAACAAACAAAATTCTCGTGTCACAGTTTTCGTTCCCATACTCCTCCGAAACGGCTTGACCGATTCTCATGAAATTTTCTGTGCATATCGGGTAAGTCTGAGAATAGGACAACATCTATTTTTCATCCCCCTAAATCACCCCTCAATATATATTTTTTAATTTTTCCATATATATCTGTTTTTTATTTTTTCTATAAAACGGGATACAAAAATACATACAACCCCTATTTTTTAAATTTTATTTTCTGGCAAGACAACGTTTGCCGGGTCAGCTAGTAATATATATAAGTATAAGTCATAATGTAATCTTCTAACCTTTCAAAGAATTTCTTTTTACATACTTTTTCATTTATATTCTGCTTGCCACTGTTATTATTTCCATATCATATTGTTACTTATCCTAACAGCCATTATTTGTAATATAATATCTCTACGTTGGTTTTATGTGTTGTAATCTTAACTTGAAATAAAGTTCTTTCTTGTGTTTTTTCTTCAATAATGTAATAATTTTTTATTCCAATTTATGGCTTTAATTCATATCCACTAATATTTATCACACGAACTGTCACGGGCTTAAGAATTTTACATAACTTAGCAAAATAATGGTTTGTGAATAAAATATTTATATCACTCGTAATGACTGTGTTATATTCTTTAACTTTGTCGTTATCACTATTGTAACTATCTTTGCATTATTAATACACATAGTTACGGAACAAGAGACGAAAAGTTAATATTTTAAATAAATTACAACAATTAATATATAACTTATAATAAACGGACAATTTTGTTCATCCCAAACGATTAGGTATTTAGTGGCGTAAAGCAAGATTCAAAGAGGTTGAACAAACTTAATACCCGAAAACAAATCGTGCTCTACCTTTTCAGATTAAAATAACCCTCGCCAAGTTAATACCTTTGGTTAGATGTTTAAATGTTAAATACGTTAGTATACATTTTGATATTTATACATCATATACTTTTACAAATTATACTTAATATAATATCTATAACACACTTTAAATACTACAAAGATGTAAGCAGTCTTTTTTATTTTTTTATGGATAGAGGATAGTTGGGCAAACGGTACCCGAAGGTAAGCGACAAGCGCCTTGCAAATACAGGGCTACCGATGGAAGAGGAGTGGCCCTCCGGATATCTCTCTCACCGATCGAAACACGGCATGAGCCACTTTAAGTCGATCTTTTGAGAGGTCGTGGTATTTCACAAATCGTGCCGTCCCATCTTAGCATCTGAAAACAATAAATGCTTAATCATAACCACAGCTGTCTTATGACTCCCAGCGTTCAATTATACACCTTTTTTAAATAAATTTAACTTATCAGATTTGAATTCACGTTGCTGGCTTATATCAGACTTACGAAGGTTGTAACACGGGTTCATGTAATATGCATGCAAAACCTCTTCGTATTTAAATATTATCCTCAATATTTAATGCCAATATTTTTCTGTTAACAAAAAGATTTAAGTGAACTTTTTGGTCTATTTATTGTAGCATAATGTGAGTCGTCAAGTGTCAAATGGAGTAGCTCCTCCTTTTTCAATTTCACTTAAAAACAGCAGTCTGTCAGAAAGGTCAAATGTATCTACAATGTTTCCTTGGCACGGATACAGGATAATATTTTACACTGAAATATTTGCGGCTTTCCGTATTTTCTTTAGGACCGGGGAAGAGTTGTTAAACACATGATTTTTTTACGTCCAAAAATAGATTTGTAAAAAGAATTTTCCAAGATGTTTTTAACTTTTTTTTTGTTACCGAATAATTTATTCATTTGTCAATGTTTTCACATAGAAACGACTCATGAAATAAATTCAAGCATTACGTTCCTGAATTATATCCTTTGAGCCGATGCGTCTGTATGTTTTCTGTGAACTGAAAAACTACTAAAAAGATTCCTTTCCGTATTTTAGAGATTGATTGACCGTAGCTTAGAGCATGATTTGGGATTTGTCTAAATAAAACCAATTTTTTTGTGATTTTCGATGATGAATAAATGATAAATGAAACAAGCTCTTATGTATGTATCAGAAGTCTTGGTTATTTCGGTCATCTAGATATGGCGTGCCCGGCATCTCGGGTTTGAATACTATCTCACACGAATAACTTCTAGGATTTAGTTTCGGAAGTTATAAATAATAAATATGTGTGACTGACCTTCAAGTTTAAAGAACATTTATAACAGAAAAAAATAAGTCTCTTTGTTTTCCGGTCAAGAGCGACATAATACAATTTGTCTTTGTGTTTCTATTTTATTGACAGTAAGTATGTGACTATACGAAATTGTATTGGCTTACTGATGGCTTCGTCAAAATGGAAACCTTATTTATGAAGCGTATGTCCATGAAACGGTAACATTTTATCTCGAATGCTGAGTTGATCAAGTCCCTTTTTCTGTGTAAAGGACGTGATGTTATCATTGCTTTTCAATTTGATAGGTTTTGGAGGTTCAGTATATATCGATGACTGAAAACTTTGTGCCCGGTATGGCAATATGTTCGCCACCTATTTGGGACGTAAACATAACGGCGAGACGAGGGTTAACAGCCGCTGCCTACACCTTCGGGTAACAAAAGGCGTGAAGTTATGTTATGTTAAAACAGTCTCAATGCCCAAGTGATTTGAGTTCGAATTCGCGTACACCCCAAAGCTTTTGGGTTAGTTTTCTAAAGTCATATTGGATACTATAGGTCTACCAGGATCTGATGACAAAAAAAAGTTTGAAAAATAACAATTTTTATATGGCAAGAAAAGCAAAATGTCATCTGTCAACTGAAATTTCGAGAAATTGTTTTTGGTTTAATTTCAAATTTCCTTTAACAAGTGGTGAAAATGTCGAAGAGAACTCTTCGATCGCAAGCAAGAAATATTGTTTTCAATGTTTACCAAAAAATACTTGATGAACAAGGTGCAGAACAAACACAATCATCGATATTGAACCATGTGCAAGCGTTGACTGGTTAGTAGGAATGACATGTCTTGATACTTCGGCTTATTTCATTTTTCGTGTGTATTGTAATATGTATATACTTTGGTTTGTTTTAGGGGTTTCTAATACTACCATAAGACGAATTGTTGTTGATGGCAGATCTAACACAGATATAAATAAGCCTATTTAGTACGCCCGGTAAAAAGAGGAAAGGTGGCAAAAAAAAACTTGGATAATTTTGATTTAGAATAGGTCAGAAACAAAATAAATGAGTTTTACATTGTAGGAAAAGAAATACCCACTGTCATGAAATTGCTACAAATTCTTCGGGAGCAAATCAATTTCAATGGAGGAAGAATCATTATGGTAACAGAAATGAATTTTATTTTCTCTTAGTTTGAATATGATCTAAAAACATAGTAATTTAAAAATAACTATTTTATTTTGTCTTCAGACTTAATTTGAAAGACACCGGATTCGTATTCGTGAAGTATCAATCAAAAAGGACTATTTTAATGGAGCGACATGTCATATATAAGAATGATCATATATAAGAATATATCCGATGAAGACTTTTTTATGGATTCGCATTATTTGGAACCATTTTCAAGTTCTGATAGCCTTTAATTAATAAACTCATGAACAAAATAATCGAAGTTTTCATCTAAATTTCGAACGTCACATTAGCCATAGTAAGATTTACAAAAAATTCCCTTGATCATTGGATACAATTCTATATTTGCATGCATCACACACAATCAGCCTCTATAAGGAAAAAATAAGTATCAAAACGTTTTACTCCAATTTCCATAGTATGGCTAGCGTCAATTTCTTTTTTTCCTTTTGCCATGAGATTCTGGTAGACCTATAGTTAATAATGACCTAATCATTGTTATATTTCGGACTTCCAAAGATTTTAAAAGACGTGTTTTAAACACATGTAATAAGTTGGTTATTTAATCCATGAAAAGATCTAGAGAGTTTTACAATATCAAACTAACTATCGTTGTCAATAGTGAACTATATAAAGTACTTTTTTATCAGTCACTAGCGCACTAAGTCTGAAAACAGACAATAAATGGCTTATTGGAAATTCTCGAGCACAATGCAAATCTCGTCTTACTACTCAGTATTATTGGATTTTGGAAGAATCTTTTATTAACTAATGCCAGAAGAAGCTAAGCTCTGTGTAATAATTTAAAATTTCTTTGTTCAATATGATAATATGCGAATAAGTCAGTTTCCTAATTCAGCAACAGTTAAACTCTGGAATAAAGAAGTAGCTGGAGCTACTTCTTTATTCCAGAGACATATCAATGTGTATTCTTTTAAAAGTTAAAGTGAAATTATTGTTTCAAAATGTTCTAGTAAAAGTTATCATTCCGATAATCTTTGTTATTTAATAAAACATTGATCGACGCGCGTGTAAATGTACTTCAGAATGTGTGGATAATTTTAATATTGGTACCAGCTTATCGCATTACATGTTGAAAACAACGCTTGGATCTAGTGTAGTGCAATAACGTTAGAACAATATTCATATTAAAAATAATATTATTTTAATATTATCGATATTTAATCTTCTACGCTCTTCAAGCACATCAACTGGAAAATCTTTCTTTATATAGTATGGTGTCATCTAATTCGTTTTTGCATTTTAAAACTCTCATCATCGACGAGAAAAGTGGATTGATGAAATAAATAGAGCAGCTGGAAATCAATGGTTTAAAATGGCGAAAAATAGAGACTCTTGAAAAGTAATCGAGGAGGTCTTTACTCGTAGAGAGGTCCTAAACCAAAAATGATAAACTGTATTTAAAAAGAAAAAAAGAAGAAGAATTATGTTTGAAATTTATATACATATTTTTTTATGTGTTATCAAATTATTTTAATTGGAAGTAGAATGTAACTATATTCTTTTTTAATTTTTATTTGGAATGTTATCTTATTTTAAAATGTAATTTTATTTTATTTGAATTGAAATGAAATGGTAATGGTTTCTTGTTCGTTCTTCTTTTATTATTATTATTCATAATTGCTTAATGACGACTGAATTTGACCACACTTTTTAGTTAGTAGTTATTATGTCCTCTATCTACTTCTAGATAATAATGATTAACTCTTGAGTGATTAGTATTGTAACAGTTAAATTTATTATCATTATTTCAGCTATAATGTAGCTATTGACCATTTAGCTCGTAGCTCAGAACAGTGACATAAAGTGGCTTGTGCCACATTTTACTGGGTTAAACGTAAGCGGACACGCTGCGGTGTCACTTTAAAAGTTGCAGTGGTGGAGATAGGTGATGGAGATGGAGAGAGTTGCAGAGAGGACAGTGCTAGTCGCTTACCATCAGGTTACCCGCTTACCTGTTAGCTTCTTTTACTAGAAAACCAAAAAGATTACCGAAACAAACTACTACAAACCTGGGTATATCCTGAACTTTTTGATATAACTACCAAATCATCATTAGCCAGTTGCAGTCCACTGCTGGACATAGGCCTCTCCCAATGTGCGCCACAACATCCGATTCTCTGCCTTCCGCATTTTCAGCAGCCCTTCTGAGGTCGTCTGACCATCGGCCTGTGGGCGTCCTACACTACGCTTACAAAGTCGCGGTCTCCACTCTATGACCTTCTTGCTCCATCTACCATCAGCCCTTCGACAGATGTGGCCAGCCCATTGCCACTTCAGCGAGCTTATTCTACAAGCTATGTCGGTTACTCCGGTTCTCTGTCGGATGTACTCATTCCTGAGTCGATCTTTCAGAGATACCCCGAGCATAGCCCGCTCCATAGCTCGCTGAGCGACTTTAAATTTGTGGACCAGCCCCACCGTAAGTGTCCACGTTTCGGCACCGTAGGTCATTACTGGTAGGACTATTAACTAACTACCAAATGCAATTGTTATTTCTGCGTTATGCTATCATATTGAACTTTCATGAAAAAAGTAGAAAAAATAATGGTCTCCGAATATTCTTAAGAATATTAAAAGTAAAACTGACAAACAGACAAGGTAAAGAATGACTTTCGGTTGTATATATATATATTTGATGTTCTAAGAATATTCATGAATTCGATTTGAATAATTCTTATTACACTTGAGGGTCCTTTAATTTAAGATCGCTAAACTCTATTATAATCATAACTATATAAAAAGTGAGATTATGCCTTTGCCTCTCACCAATGACTTTTCGAATTTGTTTTCGGAAGTTAAGTGTAATAAATATCGATGACTAAAAACTTTGTGCTCGGTATGGTAATAGGTTTGCCACCCATTCCATTTGGGACATAAACGTCGAGACGAGGCTTAACAGGCGCTGCCTATATCTTCGAAGGTAACAAAGGTGTGAAGTTATGTTATTTTAGATTATTGAAATTCTTTTCATGAAAAAAAATATCGACATTTAAAAAACCTATCCCATCACTAACTTCTCGCTCATGTCGAACCTTGTTTACCATTTTGAACAATATATTAAATTAAATTCCGCTGAAATTCCTGTCTTTTGCGATTCTTTCTTTTATGGATTTGTTTTGTATTTCAGGAAATTACCTCATTTAATTATATAGTACCTAACAAGTAAACATCCTTCTATTTAATTAAGAAATTTTTTTTTTATGTGATAGGAGGGCAAACGAGCAGGCGTGTCACCTGATAGTAAGCAACCAACGCCGCCCATGGACAGCAGCAACACATAGAGTGTTACTGTTGCGTTGCCAACCTTGGAGGGATAGGGGATAGGAAAGGATGGGGAAGGGGGTGGGCCTCCGGGTACCTCTCTCACCGAACGAAACGCGGCTTGAGCCACTTTACGTCGGTCTTCTGAGATAATTAAGAAATATCAGGAAAACAGATTGAAAATTGAATACTTTATTAGAAGGCATTTCACAGGGATTTTATGACGTTGGCTCTCGCGGTATTTGCGACGATTATATTTTCGGATAAAAAGATAGTCAAATTTTATTATTTGGATTTTAAGAATAACTAAGTATTTACAGGGGAGCTATTGGATTTTTATAAATCTTAAAAAAAAGTTGACTAATATTTAAATATTTAATTTTTACTCGATCTCGAGAAACATTAAATATTAGTCAACTTTCGTTCCACCCAAAAGTGATTTGTTATGATCAAAATGGAATAGGTGGCAGAACCTATTGCCATACACCAGGTACAATGTTGTCTGTCATCGATATTTATCACACATAGCTTCAGAAAATAATACCGAGAAATCATTGATTCCGCCCGGAGTCGATCTCACTACTTCTTGATTCAGGAGCGGAGAGCTCGAATACCGGACCACCGAGATGAACTCGTAGACTCGGGGTGCATTGGTAAAACAACTGACTCCGGAAACGAGTTCAGTGGTTTCGATCCTCACCGATAACAAATATTTAAAATTGGCATGAAATTTTGTATGGCGCATATAAGTATTTAAAAAAGAAAAGTATATGTATTAATATCCCTTAACTAGTTTCTATAACACAAGCATTTAGTTACTTAGCTAGCGGAACTAAGGGCCGTTGTGTGTATTGTGTGCAAGGTATTATTATACTATTAATTTGATCGCCACAAAATCATTACTGATTATTACCTGGTATCTGGTATGAAATAGTAAATCCTTATCACCTTTTATAACAACACATTACTTCCTAACTTTTCCGGTATTAAATAAATTGACAGTAATTTATAAACATGTGATCGAGGAATTTAACAAAATTGGATCACGACCCAAAAGGTTCAGTATTTCCACTCAATTAAACGGTTCGATGAGACAGAAAGCCCGTGACCGCAAGCTGGTTTAATCGTAAGACATTTTGCTCTGCCATTCACATCTTATGTATAAAAATTCATGGTATCATGAAATTTTGTCTGCATATCGGGGAGGTCTGAGTATAGGAAAACATCTATTTTTCATCACCCAATTTTTTTTTATTCGGATTTAAGTCTATTTGAGAGAGAGTGTCGGTGTAAAAGTAAGAAAGGGCATGCTCCGATGGTTCGGACATGTAGAAAGAATGGATAGTGCAAGACTGACCAAGTAGATATACAAAGCACAAACGGATGAATGTAGGAGTCGAGGACAGCCAAGACACACATTCCACGACCAAATAGAACGTGTTCTGGAGGAAGGTGATGTTAGGAGCCTTATAAATCAACGCTCGTGCATGAAAACAGTTATGAAAGTCAACGAAGCGAGTGAGGTGTGTAACAAGCGTGCCTTATGGCGCTCTGTTCCTTTTGCCTGCCCCGCAAGGGGTTTTGCGTCAAGTTATGTATGTACAAATAAGAAACTAAATATATCAGACAAGTGGTAGAACATAATGTGTGAGTATAAACTCCTGAGCAGGTGTATAATTGTATAGAAAGTGACGATTACCATAATTGCCCTCTACGAACCCGCGCTCTAATTCCACGCCTCATTACATAGTCCTGACGTATTATTATTCTTGTTCATTACTGTTGTACTGTTGCCTCGCTATGTTATTTACAGGTTAGTTTCTGGTATCGGATATATATTTATAGCTCTTAGAATTTTATTCATATCTAAACATATAATAAAATCTTAGTAAAGTTGAAACTGTACATTGATTTTTTTTTAGAATACTTGGGACATGATCTACAATCGATATCGAACCCAAAAATACGTTTTTTGTCCGTTATTCTGTATGTTTGTTACGGAGAAACTCTAAAAATACTTCATACTTATATGTGCAATTTTACATAAATATAACGTATTAAAGACCAATATTTATTTTTATTTCTGAATGTATCTTAAATGTTAAGTTATTGATTAAAATTGTATTAATTTCCTCAAGAAAATCGCTTTCACAAGTAAATTATTTCACCGTAGAGACCTCACAGGCTTTTGAGGTAATTTGTATTAGCAAGAACGCGAATGATTTCACCAATAACAATTAGACAAGAATAAATCACGAAGAAATCATAAAAACCATTTATGAAAACATTTTTAATTTAATTTATCAAATTGCATTAGGACTTGCGATGTTTACGATTAAAATTTAATTAATCTTTCACACCGCTTTTCCCTATTAGTTAATTAGTATGTGTATACTAAGCTAGATTATGGTAGGTTTTTAAATTTTACATAACATAACTTCACGCCTTCTTCTACCCGAAGGTGTAGGCAGTGGTTATTAAGCCTCAACTCGCCATTATGTATACGTCCCAAACGGAATAGGTTGCGAACCTATTGCCATACCGGGCACAAAGTTTTTCAGTCATCGATATTTATCACACATAACTTCCGAAAACAATTTCGAAATGTCATTGGTGTGAGCCAGTGTCTGGATTCGAACCCGGACTTCTGGATTAGAATCCGTGTGCTCGACCACTGCGCCACCGAGACTTTTCTTTTGTAAATACATACTTATAATACATAGAAAAACACCCAGACGCCACACAAATATTCATGTTTGTCACAAATATTTGTGCTCCGGTTGGAATCGAACCCCCGACCTCATTGCTGCAGCCGATAGTTTTACCAATGCGTTTTTCTATCGCTATTCAATACCAGATGGCATTCAATGCGGGCTTGAGATATATTTTAAAAATGTTTTCACCAGACGGGATATTATATTTCATAAATAATAAGTATATAACTCAGTGATAATGATGAACGGGAATTAACGCGACACTTTTTTAGGTAAACAAATATTTACCTTGATTAGCTTGACGTTTGATAAGTACATATTTGAAAAGTGGAATAAAGCATCCACGAAGTAGGTGCAGTTTCAGAATATCCACGTAAAGTGGCGCGTTTCACTAGGTGAGAGAGGTATCCGGAGACGAGATAGGGAAGTGGGTGGGCCCACTTCCCTATCTCGTCTATGAGCATTGTATTCTATGAGCAGTGTTAGTTATTTACCATCAGGTGACACGCCTGCTTGTTTGTCCCGTAATCCATAAAAAAGTAAAATAACACATTACGTTTTTAGTTGTAGTAAAAGTTTTAAATTTTTATCAAAGTTTGATTAGATTATGTAGCAAAACTAAAAACCATATTATTTAGTAGATGGTCAATATAGTTTCTAATAGCTAACTAGCTATCGACTGTAAAGACTGCTCCTTTGTAATTTTCCCGGTTAATCGAATTTACTAACGTTTACATAAACTCTGCCTTGTTCAAGAACCTCTGCGAACGTCAGATATGGGCCCTGTCTAAGCGTGATAAGGCATTATACATTTTTCTTCCACTAGAATATCACAGTGACTGCCTTCGTTTCAATATATATTTATATCTGGATAACGTAAACCTTTCTCTTTCCTTTTTCTACCGAATGTTAGCATACGTGACAGAACCTATTGCCATATACCGGGCACAATGTTGTCAGTTGTTGATATTTGTATAAACTTGTGTGTAAAAATTAAACACTGAGAAGGTAAGGTGTTTTCATAAAATATTACTCAATTGAAAATATATGTTCACGTCGCCAGTATCTGAAAAGATGGGCAGGTTTATTATCTCTTATCCGGTGAAACATGAGGTATTGAAATATGATATTGATTTATTATAATGGTACATGAATTTTTTATTTTCTTTAATTCGGATGTTTATCCTGTACCTGGATAGCTGTGTCCAGAGAGTAAGGTCGACGAATGTCGACGGATGCAAATGTGTGACCAAGTTGTAAGCTGCCTGCTTTACACAGATCACGCCGTGCTTTTAGCGGAATCGCCGTCGGACTTGCAAACACTAGTTACGATTTTTTGAAGTGGAACTTTTGAAGTGGAACTTCTAATGTCTCGTGCAAAAGCGTTTAACGCTTTTAACGCCCCCTCGCGGGTATTATAGGAAATATAAAACACTAAAACATAAATCGGCTTATATAAACCAAGGAAGAGAATTTCCATAGCGTGATTAAAAACTGTACATAGACATCTAGTAGCTAGTAGCGGCACTGTTTTTATCGCACCGTGTCTCAAAAGTACTAACTGCATAAAAAATATTGTTTTTAATTTATAAATTTATATGCTACTTAAAAATAGGAACATAACCAAAAATTCAAATATTAGTAGGAATATACAAACAAGGCATTTTTAATGCTATATAATAATAATAATAACAAATAATAATTAGTTTGACGTCGCTACAACTGACTAACCAACCTTGGGAACCTTAATAAAAAGTATCCATACAGACACAGGAGTAACACAACTAGTTCAGTATTAGAATTGTAAAACGTTAAGTAATTAGTCAATAAATAATATAGTTATTAAAATGCAATAGGTTGCAGGTAAAATAATGGCTTTTTTACTTCTGTATTTATTACTGTATTTAATTTCATTATATAAACTAAATTTTAATTTGTCTTCATTATTTTTACCTTATTGCAACCATTAGTGTACATGTACAATAGTACAATTAGATTACAAATACGTTTAAGAAGTATGAAAAACAAAATGGGTAAAATAAATAATTTCTTTCTAATGTGCCGCCAAATAATCTATACATGTAATAAAATTGTAGGAAAGTTGAATATTTCATTGAGTTTCCTTGAATATTTCATTTGCATAATTCTTGGGATATGATCTACAATCGATACCGAACCTCAAAATATAGTTTTTAGAATTTTTTTCTGTTTGTCTGTATGTTTGTTACGGATAAACTGTAAAAGTACTGCATGCTTTTACGTCGAATTTTGCTTAAATATAGCCAAGAGGGTCGGGTCAACACAGGCTAAATATTATCACGCTATCACTAACTGGGGGTGAGCGATGAACCCGTATAATGGCACAGGCACAGTATTCTTCCTGCTTTTTTGGCGTCCACGCAGATGAAGTAGCGAGCAACAACTAGTATAGTTATTAAAATGCAATATGTAGCTAGCTACATTTACAAAATAAGGCCTTTTTAATTTCTTTGTATTTAATTTCATTACATAAACTAAATTTTGATTTGTCTTAATTATTGTTACCTTATTGCAATTTCTTTCTAATTAATTCTTTTTGTGCTATCTGTACTAGTATTTTTTTTTGTAAATCTCTATTTTTTTTTGTAACACAACAAGTAGGTACGAAGCGGCTACCGAACATGCCAGACGTATATTTGTTATTATAAGGATAATTAAATCGATATTTGTTATTTTGCAATGTATGTAAGTATCTAAGTATGTAACTAAGTATGTATATAATAAGTATGTAATAAATATTTATAATGTATTGAATCTTAGAACTCAATTTTAAAGTTTTTATACACGCTAAGTTTGGATAATATTATTAACAGTCGTAGAGCCAAGCAGTTCGCTGCATGAATGGGCTGGCACGACCGGTGAAACTCCACCGCCACTCATTCAAATATAGTTTTAATGCTTTTTTACAATATGGGTATCAAATGAAAGGGCTTTTCCATAGTAACTTGAAAATGTGACGTCATTCTAAATCCAATGCTATAAGTATTTTAATGCATTTTAGAATATGGGTATCGAATGGGCTTGAGCTTTGGGGGAGTACCTAAATCAAAGAACAATGCGACGTCGAATATGGCAGATCCTCCTAAATAAAGTAGCCACCAAATTCTACCCAGACCTATATTAAAAATTATACTCGAGTGGGGATCGAACCCGCCAATCTCCATTCCACAGTCAGTAGTTTTACCGTGTGTTGGTAAAACTACCGACTGTGGAATGTAAGTTGTGCTCTTTATAAATTAAGCGTGTTATAAATGTTCGTCTGTTAAAAAGTTCCACTTCAGTAGCGCGTAGGGACTCCGCGTATTGTTTTTTTTTTATGGGATAGGAGGGCAAACGAGCAGGCGTGTCACCTGATGGTAAGCAATCAACGCCGCCCATGGACACCAGCAACACATATAGTGTTACTGTAGCGTTGCCGACCTTTAAGGGATAGGGGATAGGAAAGGACGGGGAAGGGGGGTGGGCCTCCGGGTACCTCTCTCACCGAACGAAACGCGGCATGAGTCACTTTACGTCGGTCTTCTGAGAGGTCGTGGTATTTCACCGGTCGAGCCGGCCCATTCATGGAGCGAACTGCTTGGCTCTGCCACTGTTAACTACCACTTACTATTATGAGAGATGATTGTTTGGTGAAAGGTTTTTTGGAAATTGAATGTACGAACTGATGTAAGGATAATGGTTGATGATGTAGTGCTGAAACGGGTAATGAATCTTGGATGCGCTTTTAGCAGGAATGGGAGATACACCGCGGATGTAGAAAGATAAGTGGTGCTAGGAAACAGCTTGAATGGAGTTTAGTTAGTTAGTAGTTAGTTATGAAGAACCCTGGGCGCAAAGAATGCTAGGTGAAAGGCCTAGCTAGCAATCCACCATACGGTTTCGATTCCATTAATCTTTATAGTAGCGAGAGCTAGGTATGGCAGAGTGTGCATGGAAGTAGGATAAACGCGGTCGAAATGAGGGCACTCTGCAAAATCAGCGGAAGGACTCTCGCTGACCGCGTCGAGAACAAGGTTGTAAGGAAGGATGTTGGATTAAAAGAGAGTGTAAAAGTAAGAAAGCGAATGCTCCGATGGTTGAGACATGTAGAAAGAATATATGATACAAAATTCACTAAGCAGATATACAATAGACAAGCGGATGGATGTAGGAGTCGAGGACGGCCATTCCATGATCATATAGAACGTGTTCTGGGGGAAGGTGATGTTAGGAGCCTCAAAAATCCACGCGCGTGCATGAAAAGACTAATGAAAGTAAAAGAAACGAGTAACGCGTATAAGAATTGTGCCTTATGGCGCTCTGTTCTCTCTCCCCGCAAGGGATTTGGCGTGAAGTTAAGTATGAATTCTTTATAGCCCTTTAACCAGTATTCTCAGGAGTTTACTTTAAACTACACCAATAGTAACTAATTGAACTTAAATTTAGAGCGTTAGACATAGACATTTCTATTTATTCATTAGGCACTACAAATAAAAATAGTAAAGTTTAAATTATTTTAGAAGCTAGCACGTATTAGTGAATTGTCAGACGGATAGACTGAATAATTATCAGTAAGTAGACTATGAATAAAGCATCCACGAATGAGGTGCAGTTTTATTTATAGTGAATACAAAATTTGTTGCAATAGCAATATATATTTTTGTATGAAGTGATATCCAAGCTTAATTTTTTTGTTAGTGGTTGAGCCAGGTAGTTTGCTGCATGGACGACGGCTCGCCCGGTAAAATACTGCGGCTTTTCAGAATATTGATGTAAAGTAACCTATACCGCGTTTCTTTCTATGAGAGAGGTATCCGGAGGCCCGCCCCCTTCCGCTCCCTTTTCCATACTACTCCTTTAAAGGCTGGCAATGCAACTGTGGCACTGTCTGTATTTGCATAGGCGGCGGCAGTTGCTTATCGTAGTTAGCTAATTCTTCATGGCAAGGTTTTAGTTTTCTCACGAATTAGATGATTTTGAACACTCGAAGTTTTGGTCATCATTCATCATTATCATCATCATTAGCCTTTTAAGGTCCACTACTGGACGTAGGCCTCCCCCATAGAGCACCACAAGTGCCGGTCCTATCAATCATGGGGGGTTTTGCTATAATTGCCACGCTTGGTAGGCGGGTTGGCGATCGCAGTAGGCTGTGTTTTGTGTAGAGAGAATGCTGCTGCCCATTCTTCCAACTTTTTCCTTAATCGCCTTTTACGACACCCACGGGAAGACATGAGGTGGCGGTATTCTAAGCCGGCGCCACACAGGTAACTAAGTTTTTTTGGTAACTAAGTTCATTTATTGAGTTTGATTAACATAATTTACTTGCTTTACTTAATTTATTTCATGCTCAAGTGATCTAAAGTCTTTGTTGTTCATTTATTTGTAGAGTTTGTTTGTCTAATAATATTTAATGCTCATTATATGTATATCTATATCTCACTATATTTATGTCTAAAAGGTTTTTTTTTGGATTGGTTTAACATATGTGTATGTTAGACTAAAATGTCACTGTTAATTTTGATACTTACAATATAGTTAGAAGCAGTTCTACGCTTATTTGTCTATCAAATATTTAACTAACTACATACCTCCATCATTAGTGTGGAAATGTAACTTGTTATGTGGCATCAAATGTACACAGTTTATATAAGGGCTGCATTTAGAAACTATGTTTTCATATTGAAACTTTTCATTAGTCGGTTAACCAATCTAATATGTGGTTGGAACACAATATAATTTATCAAGGGACTGACTGACTGTACAAGTCTGTAAATTTATTATTAAATTGAATTAATTAATTAATGTTAATATTTTTTGAGATTTAACTTATAAAAATCATTGTACTTTTCTGTTTGTTTTTAAAAACTGTGTATTAGAAAACATATATACTTACTTTTTTGCTTGAAGATGTTGGCAACGATGGTTTTTACGTCTTAAATGGGATAGATAGATGGGCTACCTATATATCTAACTGGCGCGCTATTTATTGAAGTGGAACTTCTAATGTCTCGTGCAAAAGCGTTTAGCGCTTTTAACGCCCCCTCGCGGGTATTATAGGTAATATAAAACACTAGAACATAAATCGGCTTATATAAACCAAGGAAGAGAATTTCCATAGCGTGATTAAAAACTGTACATAGACATCTAGTAGCTAGTAGCGGCACTGTTTTTATCGCACCGTGTCTCAAAAGTACTAACTGCATAAAACATATTGTTTTTAATTTTTAAATTTATATGCTACTTAAAAAAGAACAAAACAAAAAATTCAAATATTAGTAGGAATATACAAACAAGGCATTTTTTAATGCTATATAATAATAATAATAACAAATAATAATTAGTTTGACGTCGCTATAACTGAAAAACCAACCTTGGGAACCTTAATAAAAAGTATCCATACAGACACAGGAGTAACACAACTAGTTCAGTATTAGAATTGTAAAACATTTAGTCATTAGTCAATAAATAATATAGTTATTAAAATGCAATAGGTCGCAGGTAAATTAATGGCTTTTTACTTCTGTATTTATTACTGTATTTAATTTCATTATATAAACTAAATTTTAATTTGTCTTAATTATTTTTACCTTATTGCAACCATTAGTGTACATGTACAAAAGTACAATTAGATTACAAATACGTTTAAGAAGTATGAAAAACAAAATGGGTAAAATAAATAATTTCTTTCTAATGGGCCGCCAAATAATCTATACATGTAATAAAATTGTAGAAAAGTTGAATATTACATTGAGTTTCATTGAATATTTCATTTGCATAATTATTGGGATATGATCTACAATCGATACCGAACCTCAAAATATAGTTTTTAGAATTTTTGTCTGTATGTTTGTTACGGTTTGTTCTGTTGACTATTTTTAAGTGTCTGTGAAGACCTATAAAAATAAAGTTATTTTGACTTTTGACTTTTTTTTTTGACGGATAAACTGTAAAAGTACTGCATGCTTTTACGTCGAATTTTGCTTAAATATAGCCAAGAGGGTCGGGCTAAATATTATCACGCTATCACTAACTGGGGGTGAGCGATGAACCCGTATAATGGCACAGTATTCTTCCTGCTTTTTTGGCGTCCACGCAGATGAAGTAGCGAGCAACAACTAGTATAGTTATTAAAATGCAATATGTAGCTAGTAAAATAAGAGCTTTTTAATTTCTTTGTATTTAATTTCATTACATAAACTAAATTTTGATTTGTCTTAATTATTTTTACCTTATTGCAATTTCTTTCTAATTAATTCTTTTTGTGCTATCTGTACTAGTATTTTTTTTTGTAACACAACAAGTAGGTACGAAGCGGCTACCGATCATGCCAGACGTATATTTGTTATTATAAGGATAATTAAATCGATATTTGTTATTTTGCAATGTATGTAAGTATTTAAGTATGTATATAATAAGTATGTAATAAATATTTATAATGTATTGAATCTTAGAACTTAATTTTAAAGTTTTTATACACGCTAAGTTTGGATAATATTATTAACAGTCGTAGAGCCAAGCAGTTCGCTGCATGAATGGGCTGGCTCGACCGGTGAAACTCCACCGCCACTCATTCAAATATAGTTTTAATGCTTTTTTACAATATGGGTATCAAATGAAAGGGCTTTTCGATAGTAACTTGAAAATGTGACGTCATTCTAAAACCAATGCTATAAGTATTCTAATGCATTTTACAATATGGGTATCGAATGGGCTTGAGCTTGGGGGAGTACCTAAATCAAAGAACAATGCGACGTCGAACATGGCACATCCTCCTAAATAAAATAGTCACCAAATTCTACCCAGACCTTAAAATGGGGATACTCGAATGGGGATCGAACCTGCCAATCTCCATTCCACAGTCAGTAGTTTTACCGTGTATTGGTAAAACTACCGACTATGGAATGTAAGTTGTGCTCTTTATAAATTAAGCATGTTATAAATGTTCGTCTGTTAAAAAGTTCCACTTCAGTAGCGCGTAGGGACTCCGCGTAATTTTTTTTTTTATTATACTAGTACAGTGATCATATGTAATTCATAATTCAGTTACTCATTTAAAATTAACGATTGATATTTAAATTCAGTTCGAAATAGGATACAATTACACGGAAATGATTTTAAAAATAACTTTTATTCTACTATTATACTAAGCTGATGGGAATTATTTGTACATAGTACTGGCTTACATAGCGAAAAGTGCGTCTCCAGCTCTAGGTTATGCAAATGGCGACTAAAGGTTCTGACATGATGCGATACTATCTCTAGTATGGGTTTAGAACTCAGACTTCTAGTTTAGAGATGCTGATTTCAAATCCGATATATCATACACTCATTCGAGTTCGTGATTTCATAGTATAAAACGAAGCCTCTTTCCGCTGTCTGTCCCCTTATATGTTTATATCTTGAAAACTACGCAACGGATTCTGATGCGGTTTTTAATAGATACAGGGTGTCAACAGGGTAATTTTTATCTATAATTCATGTATGTAGTAAAAAAACGTGATAAATCCCAAATTTACTTCTTTATTACTTTTAATGCGGAACAAAATTCGCCGGGTCAACTAGTAGTATTACATAGGAACTAAAGAAACTGTTTCCCGACCATGTCATGTTCTCACCCTAGGCATTATAAAATTAATCCCCTCTCAGCTTTATCCTTAGCATATTTCCCGCTGCCTACACATTCTAAAATTAAAAACATTAAGGTACAGTTTATGGAATCACATTCTTATATCTTTATTCGAATTTATATCAGATATAGTGAGCTATTAAAAACGGTTAAATATCATATGTCAAATTAACGAATTAGGCTGACTTGATTGTGGCTTGAATGAATACAGAGAGCATAAATCTTAATAGAAATACCTATTTTATAAGCTTTTATTTACCTTGCACTGTATGTATGTATGTATGTATGTAAGTATGTATGTTCGGTGGAATCTTGTAACTCAATTTTGAAGTAGATACCTTCAACCGATTGAGCTGAAATTTTGTATACACATTTACTTTGGATGACAATGCATGATATAATGTATGACATCATTCTATATCCAATATGGCGGACGACCCAAGATGGCGGAATGGATATTTTTAATGCATTTCTGCAATATGGGTATCAAATGAAAGGGTTTATTGAGTGTAACTCAAAATATAATATGACGTCATTCTAAATTCAATATGGTGGAATATCCAAGATGAAGGAATATAAATTTAAGCTTTCGTACAATATGGGTATCAAATGAAAGGGCTCATTGGGACCAACTAAAAAAATTATGTGACGTCATTCTAAATCCAATATGGCGGATCATCCGGAACAGTTTTTTTTAATGCATTTCTACAATATGGGTATCAAATGAAAGGACTTGTTAATAGTAGCTCGAAAAATAATGTGACGTCATTCTAAATCCAATATGGTGGAATAAATATTTGTTTTTCTACTATATGGGTATCAAATGGCCCTTTCATTAAAGAGTTATATGAGAACTTCAAAAACTATGTCTCGGTGGTTCAGTAAACTAGCCCGCTTCTGAATCAGGAAGTCTTGGGTGCGAATTTGGCCTCACACCAATGTCTTTCGAAATTCCTCTCGAAAGTCATGTGTGATAAATATTTTTGACTGACCACCTTGTGCTCGCTGTATGGCAACAGTGGTAGAGCCCATCAATTCACTGTATGAATGGGCTGGCTCGATCGGTGAAATACCACAACCAGCTCACGCCGGGTTTCTTTGGGTGAGAGAGGTACCCGGAGGCCCACTCCCCTTCCCCATCCCTTCCTACTCCCATATCCTACATCCTACTCCCTTATAGATCGTTGAGACGTAAACATAGTGGCGAGTCGAGGCTTGACAGATGCTGCCTACACCTTCGGGTAGAAAAAGGAGTCGAGCTATGTTATGTTATTAATTAATGTTATAAACAAATTAGAATGTGTATAAATATTATATATATCATAGGGCTTTCAATATGAGCGGCTAGATGTTAGTAGCCTGCTTGTTTGGGCGGTGTCAGTCAATCTGTTGTTTACTATTCAGTCACTGATGCCAAATCACGATGTCAAGATACAGGGTTAAGCGGCTCGTCCAAATTTATAATCAAAATGAGTTAGTGCTAACTTGAGAACCTTACGACCACTTTACGACTGAGGCGGTAGTTCATCACAGTCGACGGCTTTCCGTTGACCTATGTTTTAATAGTTAACAGTGTTTTAATTGTGGTCAGCCACGCAATCTGCTGCATGAATGGGCCGGTTCGGCCGGTGCAATGCCATGCCCTTTCAGGATACCGACGTAAATTGGACATTAAATCCTGTCACTTTAACATGATTGCTACACTAACGGATTTTAATGGTGTTATAGGTATTATTAGAATTAAACACAGTGGATGATGGGAACGAACTATAACTTTTATTACAACTACAACTTTTATTACACTCAGGTCGGCAAGTATAGAGTACTGATTAAAAAAAAACAGATGGCGTTACACATCATACAATTAAGCTATAACTAAACTAAGCTGCAAAATCAACACATAAGTAACAAAAAAAATTGTTTACTTAGGCTTGAAACTCTTTGCTGCTGGTCAAGCATACGTGGCCTTAAGTAGGGAAAAGACTTTACGAGGTCTCCATTGAAGAGTTGGACTGTTCGAAATTAACTGGCAAACGACCTTGTAACAATGATGCTTTGAATGAGATGAAGAGACTGAGAAACTTACCCATCGATAACTAAAAACTTGAAAATAATTTAAAGAAAAAAACTTTTTTAAAGAAGCTTTCATTTAAACGCTCTAAAAAGAATAAAATAATTTTCACCTTAAACATTTTAACTATCAACTTATAACCTTATTATATACAATTTATGTGATAATAAAAGCTTGTCGCTATGTTTAACCCAACCCTTCCCCCCTCCTCTTCCCATCCCAATTCCGACCCCTTCCATTTCCCATGGAAAGGGCCGGCAACGCAACTGTAACACTATATGTGTTCGGGTGTCCATATATATGTTATAAACCAAAAATATATATTTGGATAATGCGATCCGTCACAGTAATCATTAAATCTAAAAAAATATTTCTAGATGGTTATGGATAGCCACTGATAGGTAATTAAACATAGCGACAAGCTTTTATTATCACATAAATTGTATTTATTAAGGTTATAAGTTGATAGTTAAAATGTTTAAGGTGAAAATTATTTTATTCTTTTTAGAGCGTTTAAATGAAAGCTTCTTTAAAAAAGTTTTTTTCTTTAAATTATTTAGAAATAGCTGCAAGTCCAGCACTAAGTACATTATGAAGATTGACACAACGAGAACGAAGCCGTGTCTGGTTCTATTTGTGTCCAAAAATAACGACATATACAAAATGGGCTTGAAACTATTGATCGAAAGAAATAAAACGAGGTCTGAAGTGACGTAGCTGAAAATAAAGTAAAATAAGTTGTTGTTTAAATTTGGGCTTTATTATTTAATCAGCTCATGCATAACACACATTTACTTGGCTGAAAATCGAATATAAAAATAATTGATAATAGTGACTTCAAACTGCATTCAGTTACGTACAAAATATAAACGCCATATTAGATCTCTTACAACGTTTAAATTAATTCTCTTTTCAATGTTAAGTGCTGTGAGTGACATGTTTGAAGCCGTACAGGAATCCAATACGGAGGTAACACAATTACTTGGTACGATTCACCACAAACTCCAGAGAATTACATCGTCAATAGACCGATAAGCCGCAAGTTAACAAGATCACATTTACCCTAAATCTACGCCAGATTGCTTTGAAAGCTCTGTGGAGAGATCAAATCTGATATCGTTAAGTTTTATGAGTGTGGCCCTGATTGTTGAAACAAAAACTATTGAATACAAATAAGTCGATCACACGCAAAGAATATTTTGAAAAAATGTTAAAAAAAGGTCCTTAAATATAGGTACTAGCTGACTAGGCAGGGTTGTATGTATTTTTGTATCCCATTTTATAAAAAAAATAAGATACAGAAATATATCGAAAAATTAAAAAAAAATATTGAGGGGTGGGCTACCCCTGTAATTTAGGGGGATGAAAAATAGATGTTGTCCTATTTTCAGACTTACCCGATATGCACACAAAATTTGATGAGAATCGGTCAAGCCATTTCGGAGGAGTATGGGAACGAAAACTGTGACACGAGAATTTTATATATTAGTTAAACCTCATATTCTTTGTAGGTAGGTCCAGGTATAAATTAGGTAATTAACACCTTGGAATTATTTATAATTAAATGCGACAGATTAAAGACAAACTTAAAAAAGTCCAATCTTTTCACTTTTCGCAAAGTTCTTTCTGTATAAGCCTCCTGAGACACAGGTTCGACCTAATTTCGGAGACAGAGATTCATTGTTAACGTTGTAGTGTTTTGTTTCAATAAAGATTATTATTATTATTATATGATTTTGTCAGTAGTTTACTAACATTTCTACAGTAAGGGGTTCTTAGGTTAGTTCTTAGTTAGGGGTTGTTCATGTTAAAAATTGCAAGTCAGTAAGATAAGGATATTAACAATTTTATGGATATCACAATATAATATAGAACTGCCAACAAAAGAGTTAATCGTCGCAGTTTGCCATTAGCCCATAATACTTGACATACTTAGTGCCTATTCAACGGCGTATTCAGAAGAACAGTCCTCCATCTGGTGACACGCCTGGTGGATTGCCCCGTATCTAAAAAAAAAGTAAAGGAAATAATTTGGTGTTGGAGAATTAATATATAATTTAATATAAGAATATTAGAAAATAAAACGTAAGATGAGATTGAGATGAGATGAGATTTCAGCTTCGTCGGGAGAATATATTTTTATATTTCCAAGATACCGGTTTTATTTTACTTAAAGCTGTACACGAGCAATAGAAAAATGTGCGAAAACCAGTATTATTCTTTGGGTACCAATATTCTATTTTCACACAGATCTGGTTTTTTGTTCTATTTTGTACCAAAAAATAACCTAACCTATTTCAACAGCATATTCTTTTTTTTGTATCTTTCTGCCTTTTTATATCAGAAAATGTATACAGTGGCACATAGGCTACGAATTGCGGATTTTTTAAGTCTCAAATGTCTCAATAGATTACCATACATTGAGAATAACATAACATACATAACATAACTTCACGCCTTTTGTTACCCGAAGATGTAGGCAGCGGCTGTTAAGCCTCGTCTCGCCGTTATGTTTACGTCCCAAATGGAATAGGTGGCGAACCTATTGCCATACCGGGCACAAAGTTTGTCAGTCATCGGTATTTATCACACATAACTTCCGAAAACAGTTTCGAAAAGTCATTGGTGTGAGCCAGTGGCTGGAATCGAACCCCGGACCTCTCGATCAGAGGCCGTGCGCTCGCCCACTGCGCCACCGAGACTATATGAGATAATACATACATTGAGACATACAATACATTGAGAATAATTTTGTTAGAAATCGATATTGATTCCATATAACGTCCAAAACGCCATTGATGTGAGTCAGTAACTAAATTCTAACACTAACTGCTTTTCTTTTATTACCTTTTAAAGATGTTCGTATATTTTTGACGTTACATTAAGGATGTAAATAATATAGATTCTTTTTTCATGTCATTCCTTTTCAAGAAAGCCAAGAAAGCACTCACGAAATAGGATAAATAAATAAAACAGGACAATGGAAACCGTGACAGACTTTTGTGTCAACTCACGACACAGAAATATGAGTGTTACATTCTTTAAATGTGTAGTCTCTTCTGTGACATGAATATTTTTATACAAATGTTTTTCTTGTTTTCCCGTCTGACTTAACGAATTTATTTTGTATATCATTCAAAAACACAAAAGTCATTTCATACAAGTTTCGATTTTAAAATAGGCATATGATTTTCAATCTAACGAGAATATTAAAGAATTCCAAAAATACTAAAGACGTTATTGTTCGATTTTTAAGTCTTATCGCCTCGCTTAGCGATCGTTTTACATACTAAGTCTTAAAGCAATATTCTCTGATTTCTTTTGTTTAGTTAAATGTTGGTGTTTGTGCCAAAAGTGATCTTTGAAAAGAACGAGCACCGCTAGAGTAACGACTATTAAATACTAGAACCTTTGATTAAAGTTATATTAAATATTAAATTAATTTTTGCTAGCCTTTTAATCCTGAAAAAGCTCGTACCATAAAAACCATTAGAAAGTTTTATTGAAACGCCAGTTATTCCAATGCTAAAGTTAAAACACGATAAATAGAAAGGCTAAAATAAACTTGTTCCTCTATGAAATTTGGCGTGGAAACTGACGAAAAAGTTAATTAATAGTTCGGTTTTAGTCGCTGGAACTCTACCGAATACTTTAAATAAAATAAATGTGCTTGTAGTTTTAAATTTTTGAATAAAGCTCTGCTACGAGCGTGGAAGTAATTAGTTTTGCAATTCTATTTGGAGGATTTGGTTGGACGGCATTATTAAATTTAATAATATAAAATGTAGGTATAATAAAACATTGTGTTATAAAAAATATTTCATGATAAGATTATTTTTAAGAGCTTCAAGCTAATGTTAAAACAGCTTTTCATCTTAGTAAAAATCTTAATCATGTCTACTAAGCAATACTGTAATTAACATTTTTATAAAAGTTTAATTTAGCAATATCTTTTTTACTATTAAAATATAAAGTTCTAGTTATGTAGTTCTTAGCTATCTATATTCTAGTTGATCTATGATGAGATAATATTTTAATCTTATTAAAGTTATTCTTGTTCTTTTCCTAGTAACAAAAACTTGCGGCTGGAATTCAAGTAATGAGACTTCGTAGTTTTTTATGAATTTTGTCGGAAAAGTTATCTAACTACTGATTATATAATTGTATTGTGAGATAACAGATGACATAAGAATATTTAATATAAAATAAATGATATAATATATAACAACATAACATAACTCCACGCCTTTTTCTCCGCGAAGGTGTAGGCAGTAGTTATTAACCCCCGACTCGCCGTTATGTTTACGTCCCAAATGGAATAGGTGGTGAATCTATTGCCATACCGGGCACAAAGTTTTCAGTCATCAATAATTTTGAAATGTCATTGGTTCAGAAGCGGGGTGCTCGACTACTGGACCACCCAAACTATAAATAATCAAATAATATATAATAAATAGAATATACTATGTATTATATTATCTGATATATAAATAAATGTTCTGAAGTGAAGCATAAATCCACATTTACAAAATTTTTAAGGTCTACGGAAACGGTCTACGAAATAAATTTCCATATATTGACTACATTACCTACGTTCTTATTGTAATATACTGAACACCTAAATGTATCCATAATTCATATAAAATTTGAATGACTCGTATTAAAGCATTCAGTACACGTCACTCGTAAAGTACGCATGACAAATATTTGAGTCGGTCCTGGTGGTGACTAACACTACTTTCGAACATCTGTTATATAGATAGATAGACAACTCTTTATTTGTACATTCTGTAGTTGAAACAAAAATTATAAATACCTTTAATATATGTCATGTTATACATAACTGACATTTACATAATTAATTATTAGAAAAATAATACAATTGTGCTCAGTTTTTGCTGTCTGGATGCGAGCTATAAACTGGTATTTGGTAAGACAAACAAAATAGACTAGCAAAATTATTTTGGAATAGTTTTTTTAGATATTTTTAAATGGACTTATGGTAGTTGTCTTTATAGGAGCATGACTATCTACATACTAATAACTTAGGTGGTCGGTTTACAAGGGTCTCCTATAATGAAGTTACGGGGAATGTAATTAACTCTGTCTTATGTTAGAAAGGCCGCAGTTATTTAATTTTAGGTAGATCATTTGTGAGTTTTTTTTGGAAAAATACCTTATTCATACTTGTTTTCTTTTTGGGAACACTAAAGAAAAATAATATAAGACCGAGGAATTAAGGTTACATACTAATCTCAAACCCAAAGACATAGTTCTTAAACAATATAAACCTCACTTATTTCATGTATCAAAACTTTTGTCATGCTTTTAAAGCTCCTGACGTCGCTTTCCAATAACCAAATCGATCATGCCTTAGTTTCGTTACGATAAGTGGTTTGTAATTAATTTTCAAACCGCCTCTTGTATTTCGAAAAGTCATTGTTTTTAGAAGTTAAGTGTGATAAATATCGATGACAGAAAACTCCGTGCCCGGTATGGCAATAGGTTCGCCACCTATTCCATTTGGGACGTAAACAAAACGGCGAGACGAGGCTTAACAGCCGCTGCCTACACCTTTGAGTAACATAGGCGTGAAGTTATGTTATGTTTTGACTCTTATATTTTCATTGCATATGTGCTAAATGATTTTTTCTGAATCACCGGAGCGCATAGCACTCTTCCCTAACCTCGATGCCGACCAATGAATTATCCGTACCTCTCGGAAAAAAAAAGTTTAGACGAAAAGAATAATCTGGAACACAGCATGACCCCTTTAGTGTTTCAAGTGTTCTTTTGCGGCATCAGTCTATTAACATCAAGTGACTCATTTGCCTGTTTGCCTATTTTCCCATAAAATAATATTAACGTCTTATTTTTGAATGCAGTCTAAAAGCATTAATCACTAATTATTTTTTGATCAGTGCTTGCTCATATAAATTATAATACCAATTTTACGCCCACACAGCAATACCCAATTTTAGATTGTTCTTAAGTCAGCATAATACTATTTATTTGTTTTGTTTGGACTTTTCCTTGTGTATTTATATTTAAAAAAAACTCTGCATAGTATTGACTGCTTTTCAATATAATAATTAAGATATTCTTGTTATACCAAAGGGTCTCTGAAATAACCACAAACAACACAACAAGAGTAATAACAATCAAGTGTAACAATCAGTAAAGAGGCGAAGAATTAGAAGGCGGATTCCTAAAGGCCAATTAAGTGAATGTTCGTTCTTTCTGTATAATTATACACCTGCACGGAAGTTTATTCTGGGGCTTGTTATTTAAGGCTTATACATGTTTTTTGGTAATTATTTACTCACTTAATATCACGCCAAGTCCCTTGCAGGGCAAGCACAGAGAATAGAACGTCACTTAACACGATTCTCACACACCTCAATCGCTCCTTCGAGTAGTCGAGCTTGTAGATTTTTAAAACTCCTAACTCCTACAGCACATAAAAATTTATTGTGCAATTTTATCAATGATGAATATTTATCACAAATATCGAGATTTTTTCGTAAATTGTACTTGGACTCAAAAATAGGGCCTCTCAATTAGCACTCTAGATTGCCCACAAACTAGACTGTAGACTGTATATGCCTATATAGTCCAGTGTATGGGCAATTTAGGGTTTTCAACATTTCAATAATTTTAGAACTATTAAAAATGGTACTGATATTGGCCATTAAATTAAAATGCTGATCAATGATGTAAATGAGGATCGAGATTGCCTATAGAGTAAAGATTGTATTAAACATACATACATAACTTCACGCCTTTTGTTACCCGAAGGTGTAGGCAGCGGCTGTTAAGCCTCGTCTCGCCGTTATGTTTACGTCCCAAATGGAATAGGTGGCGAACCTATTGCCATACCGGGCACAAACTTTTCAGTCATCGATATTTATCACACTTAACTTCCGAAAACAATTTCGAAAAGTCATTTGTGTGAGCCAGTGTGAGGATTCGAACCCGGACCTCTGGATTAGAAGCCGTGTGCTCTCCCACTGGACCACCGAGACTTAATTTGTATGAAACAACCTATATTATGTCTTATTGCCGGGATACAAACTAACAACCGTTAACAACGCATCAAATTTCATCAAAAACTGTAGAGCAGCTACAGTGTGGAAAAGTACTAAAATTATTGTCTATATTACACATTTATATTAGCATTAGGGATTCATTAAAGAGAAAAACGCAAAAATATCCTTTTTTCAATCTCATTTGCATATATCAGATTAAAACTTTGTCCCCGAATATTTTTCTTTGAAACTTTACTGAACTTTCTTTAACTGAGTCACCAATGTTCGACTCTGTTTTTTGTTAGATTTTTTTTTTAATTTCTAATAAATGAATAAATTTTAATTGAGTCCAATAATATTGCATGAATTATTATGTCGTTACTCTTTATACTACATTCCATTAAATTATTCGTCTTCTCTTTTATCTGGAGGTCGAGCCTCTTGCTTCTTAATCAAGAAGTCTAAGAATCAAATTCGGCGTCACACCAATGACTTCTCGGAAGTTATGTGTGACAAATAGAATGACAGGTATGTTTTTAATTAAGTCGCTCATTACCACTTTTATATTAGTATCATTGCAGATAATTATTATGATTAAGCCCAGTATTTTGTATAGTTTATTAAACATGTCATGCTCGCTAAAAAGTCTTTGCTTACGGCGGCGTAATTTTTATGTCTTAATCCGAATAGGTTGTAGAACCTACCGACATATACAGGGCACAATTATGGAGTTTGCGAGATAACTTCCGAATAATAATTTTCAAAAAGACATAGGTGTTAGCCCAGAATCGATCTAACGACTTCTTGATTGGACCACCGAGACTTGAAGATATTTTAGATTAAAAATGTAGGAACGTAGCGATTATGGTTCCTCGTTCCTTTAAATAGTTCTAATTGAACTTAAAAGAAAAAAAATTCTTATTTATTGCTGCCAATGCGAAACATAGGTCGCCGGGTCAGCTATTTTGTAATATTAATGACTGTCTGAAATTTTGCCCGATATAGCAATAGTTCACCCATTTTCTGTGGTGCCTACACCCGCTAGTGTAAAAAGAGTTAAGTTATAAAGAATCATCTTCTTAAGATAGTTATTACGTAATGAAGTTAAGAGCATTATTTTCCCGGAGCAAAAACGAGTATTGAGAGCATTTTTCACCGGTATACATCCAGGGAAGATGTTGAATAGCGTAATGCTTGAATCGGGATCTCAATGCTTTGAGTGGGACTGTTTGGAGTCCTCATTCGATTTATTCCCGTTTAGCCGCTTACAGACGTTAATAATCTCTAAGTACTCCAAATAATTGGAATAAGTTTGACTTCAAATCTACGAGTAACTATTACATAATTCGAAATAAACATCGAATTCAATAGATGCCGCTGCAACCTCCACCAAGTTTATATGGCAAGAAGTTACAAAAAAATCGAAACTACAATTACTTAAATTTTTTTGTGACTTTATTAAAATTTTGTATATTTACAAAATATAAACATATTTATGTGTATATTTTAGGTTTTTTTTTCAATGCAATTAAAATATAGTACTAAAGTAGTACTGTAGGTAGTACCTCTTTCAACTGTCTGATCTAAGAATGTTTAAAATGTGGGTTCTATTCAAAGTCTGCAATTACGACCACCATTAACAGCCTTACTTGAACACTGTCTTCTGTCTACTGTTGTGAAGCTTTGACCGATGTGAAACAGCATTACCTTTTTAGAGAAAAACGTGATTGTGCACTGTAAGGAGTTTAGTAAATATTTTAAAAACTTTAGGAAAAGAGTAACCCCCATTAAACGAAATTGTTTTGCTTTGAATATTTTCTGTACCCAGTAAAGGTATGGGTATTTAGGCTTAATATGTAGTCAGCACAGCCTCTTGTCATCTATTTAAATTTATCAGTACATACTAATCTCGTTTTTTATGGGACAGGGGGGCAAACGAATAAGTGGTTCACTTGGTGATAAGTGACTTGCGTCCCTGTGGAAACCTGCAGCACATTACTGTTACTGTTGCGTTGCTGGCCTTTTAAAGAGTAGTTTAGAGATGAAGGGGGAAGGAGAAAAGACCTCCGGATACTACCACTACCACTCAAATAAATGCGGCATGATCTACTTTACGTCTATATTTTGCGAGATATCTCGAGTATATCTAGCGAACTGCGTGGCTCTACCATCGATATTATTATTTCATAATAGCATGATAATGTATTCTGTTTATTAATTTAGAGATAAAAGCATAATAGATTTATTTGTTAGAATTATTAATTAGACCTACTGATGTTGGATGTTAGATACATTTAAAAGGCTCTTTGTCAGTTAATTACTTTCCCTCTTCGTGTATTCTATTTCAAGTATCATGTTATTTGATTAACTTGTTATGTGATCTTCAGTTAATTTATTGGTATTTAAATAATTACAATTCGTAATTTAATATATACTTGGGAATATCAAACACTTTTTTTGGAAATATCTCGCAGAGTATGGGTCTTATAAAAAAAAATAAGTGCGAAAAGGAAAAGTAGTTTGTAGAAAATTGCATTGATTAAAATTTGTTCATAAAACTCGAAGCCTTAATTTTAAAATTAAAGAAGTTAATAAGAAAAATGTGAGAAAATTTAACTTAACATTTCTGTTTTGTAATTTTCCTTAAATTGATTGTAGCGGAGACATCAAATTAATCCAGAATTCGAATGTGGTAATGTCATTTGACATCATTTTTTCATCTGTTACGATCTAATTGTGGCTAAGTATAAATATAACATAAATAAGATATACTCAGAACATGTGTTTTATTGTGAGTGGAAGAGAAAATTAGTGTTTCAGTCATTATTGAAGCTTTCATGAATATTTCTCGAAAATGAAAGGCTTACTTTTGCACAGAGCTACCCCTATTATTAAATGCATTGAGTCAGTGGGCTACTGTTAAATAAATGTATGTAAATTTTGAATGGTCAATTATATATTTTTTTTAAATAATAAAATAACTTACCTCTAATTTTTAATACTACTGATTTATAACTCACTCGAACAATGAGTAATCAAATTTGTATTATATTTTTTTTTGTTACAATAATTTTTCACTCATTCTATACGGAAGGTTCTAATCCTCATTTGAAAATATCGTTTTCATGATAATATTATACCCATTACGCCATTAATGTATCCTATTTAGCAATAGCTTATCCGTTTGGTTAGAAACAGTGCCATTATTAACAAAATCATTAATGAACAATAATCCGGGATTACAGCTGGAACACAATATGTAATTGTGTCAGCGCGCTCTGTTGTGGACATTCAGTGGATAACAGCTATAGGTTAAAAATGGGAATTTTCCATTGTTAACACCCCCGCAACCCCCCTTGTGGGTGGAATTTCGTAAAATCCGTTCTTAGCTGACCTCTACTCGGCGAAAGGAATAATCCTACCAAATTTCAAGTCGCTACGCCTTATGGTTCCAGAGATATCGTGATGAGTCAATATATAGGTGGAGATTAATATTACTTTATATAATAACTATTTTATATTATTTGCATATTGTAATGAAATTAAATGTTAAAGTATGTGATATTTTAGCTACGCAATTCGCTGCATGAAATATTTTTATGCCCTTATTAATCGTTCGTGTAGACAGCAACAATTCTGTCTTGATACTTTATAGTGACTCTGACACCATAACTCGATATGACAATCAAATCGACGTCCCCGGAAAATAACCCGGAAATCGCAAAAAACTGTTTTTTTTTCAGGAGGAAAACTCGAGAAAAACTTGATTTTTAGCTATATATACAGTGAGTTCTTATTATGGCATCTTAAAAGTATCAAATGAAACCTTACGATATTACTATAATATCAGTCGTTAAATCTAAAAAGAAACTATGTAAAATTTTATTGTTTGTTCTATAAAAATGAGATATAAGTTCCGTCTCATAATATTGTCATTGGTCATATTTTCGAAATTAACGATAGCAAAAAAAAAAAATAATAATATAAGTCCTAGCCCACAGATGTCAAATTTGAAATAAAAAATCCAGTAAACCAGCTGTTACTGGGTTGTTGCTTGAGGGCGTCGAAATGCTCAAAATATTTTTTGTAAAAGCTAATTTTATTTTCTTTTTAAGCCTTTATTCAGACAAGTATATTATACTTTACATAAATAAACTAAGAGTCAATGTCAACCACATCAGAAACTTAAACTGTTTGCCAAACTGTACCAGTCTCCTCTAGAGAAGGTCTTTGATACAGTTTGGCAGTTTGGTTTTTTATATACAACCTTATAAACACAGATTATCATGCTCAAATCACTCTGCTGTTACGATATGATATACAATTCCACCAACATATTACCACGGTAAGGGATAATATACAGCAACTCATTCGGTTCAGTACCACAAAGTTGGTTTGTTAGGTTGTAAAGAATTTCAAACTATCGAATAGGCATCAGTTGTTCGTGGACCTCCCCTAAACTATAACATGATTACTGACAAGAATAACCTTGCTAATTCGTATGAAAAAAGCAAAAAAACAAGAAAATAATAATCTCCTTTTTTCTTATTAATACTCGTACAAATTATAAACTTTTTTTATGGGATAGGAGGGCAAACGAGCAGGCGTGTCACCTGATATTAAGTGACCAACGCCGCCCATGGACACCTGAAACAGATATAGTGTTACAGTTGCGTTGCCAACCTTAGTAAGTAGGACAGGAAGGGATGGGGAAGGGGGATGGGCCTCCGGGTACCTCTCTCACCGAACGAAACGCGGCATGAGCCACTTTACGTCAATCTTCAGAGAGGTGGTGGTATTTCACCGGTCGAGCCGGCCCAATCATGCAGCGAACTGCTTGGCTCTACCACTCTAATTGTTGCTATTTCTTTTAGTATCAAAATTATCGTGAGCATGATAAAAATCATATAATGCATCTGTACTTGGCAACTCTTTATATTACAGTGGGTAATGTTCATGAGTTCTCCAAGACAATATATTATTATAGAAATATCTGAATTATTAAAAACAACAAAATGAATTAGAAATTTCATTCATCTTTGTGTACATGAATTTCAGCGGCAGTAAGCTTGCAGCGTGACTACGTGGGCAAACCTTGTCTTCCAAAAGCTAGTATACTTTATATGCTATCTCAACTATTAATGTTTTCGAGCTTCTATAATATGTTATAGAAGCTTTTTTTTTTTTTTTTTTTTTTTTTTTTTTTATGGGATACGGGGCAAACGAGCTTGCGGGTCACCTGATGGAAAGCAATCACCGCCGCCCATGGCGTCTGCAATACCAGGGGCATCACAACAGCGTTGCCGCCCTTTCAGATGGGAATAGGCTCGTTTCTTGAAGGTTCCTAGGTCGTAGCGGTCCGGAAATACCGTCGCCGGCAACTGGTTCCATGAAGGAACAGTGCGTGGCAAGAAGTGCCTGTTAAAACGCACTGTTGTCGACCGCCAACCATTCAGCCAATGCGGGTGGTAGCGTTGGCGCGTCGAACGGTGGCGGAAATCAGCTGGCGGTATTAATCCGAACAATTCCTCAGAGCACTCCCCGTGGTATATGCGGTAGAGGATACATAGAGATGCCACCTCTCTCCGCAACGCCAGAGGATCAAGCCGATCAGTAAGAGCTTGGTTGTCGACAAGCCTAACCGCGCGTCGTTGGATGCGGTCAAATGGAGTAAGCTGGTACTGGGGTGCCCCCGCCCAAAGATGTGAACAGTATTCCACGTGAGGACGGACCTGCGCCTTGTAAAGTTGCAGGCGATGACCTGACGTGAAATACTGTCCCGCTCTATTGAGCACACCAAGCTTTTTGGAAGCCAATTTGGCCTTGCCCTCCAGATGACCGCGGAACTGGACGTCACTCGACAAGTCGACACCAAGAATTCCGATAGCGGCTGAGGCGGGTAAGGGAGTGCTCTCAAAACAGGGAGCTACGACAAAGGGTGTCTTTTTAGCGGTAAACGCGCAAACCTGTGTCTTCTTAGGGTTGAATTGGACTAAGTTTAGTCGGCCCCATTCCGAAACCTGACTAAGCAGAGTTTCGATTTCAGACACAAGTTTATTCCGGTGCTCGTCGACGTTTTCCCGAGAAATACGCGGGTGGCCGGTATATAAGGCATCCCCGGTACTGTCATCTGCATAACAATGAAGATTGCTGCTAAGCAGCATGTCATTGATATGCAGAAGAAACAGCGTAGGGGATAGCACACAGCCCTGGGGGACTCCAGCATTCACAGGTTTTAAGTCGGAGCATGACCCGTCGACAACAACTTTAATGCTCCGAGCCGTGAGAAAGCTGGAAACCCAATCGCATAATTTCTCGGGAAGCCCATAACATGGAAGCTTCGAAAGAAGTGCTTTGTGCCAAACCCGATCAAAGGCCTTCGCTACGTCCAAACTAACGGCCAGCGCCTCTCCTTTACTCTCAACCGCTTCCGCCCACCGATGGGTTAAGTACGCTAAAAGATCACCAGCTGAGCGACCTTGACGGAATCCGTACTGACGGTCACTTATCAACTGGTGCTCTTCTAGATACTTAAGGAGCTGGCGGTTGATGAGTGTTTCCATTATTTTGGAGAATAGGGAGGTGATGGCGATAGGTCTGTAGTTGGACGGATCTGAGCGGTCACCTTTTTTAGGGATCGGATGGACTAAAGCAACCTTCCATGATGCTGGCACAGCGCCGAGAGAGTAGGAGTACCGGAAAAGACGCGTTAGAACCGGTGCCAACTCTGGAGCACACGTCTTCAGCACAATTGCTGGGATTCCGTCAGGCCCACTCGACTTGTGGACATCCAGGGATAGAAGTATGCGTCGCACAGTACTTTGCCGGAAACGAACCTCCGGCATGGCGTGACCGCAATGTGGAATAGTCGGTGCGATGTTACCCATATCGTCCAAAGTCGAGTTGGACGCAAAAAGAGTGCCAAGAAGGTCGGCTTTCTCTTTTGCGTCGTGGGCTAGTGACTGGTCCTCCCGGTGCAACGGTGGAAGAGACGGCTTACAAAAATTCCCAAGAACAGCCTTGGCGAGCGACCAGAACGCACGGGTTCCCGAGGGAAGGCGAACTAGTTTCTCGCCAATTTTGCCTATGTACTGAGACTTTGCTACGGCTATAACTCTTTTGAAGGACCTGGAGGCAAGGTTGTACTTCTTCTTAAGAGGGCCGGTGTCAGAGTCCTGGGACGCCACTGCTTTTGCCCAGGCTTGATAACACTCATGCTTAAAACGTAATGCCGTTTTGCATGAGCGATCAAACCAGGGCTGGGATCTGCCGCCGATTGGCACCACTGAGGATGGAACAAAGAGCTCCATTCCCTGCAGTACCACGTCAGCAACAGAGTCGGCAACGACGTCAGGATCATCCGGCGAGAAGCAAACTTGCCCCCATGGGTAAGATGCGAAGAAATTTCGCATCCCATCCCAGTCCGCTGACCTATAGTGCCACACACGGCGGCGACTCGCAATGTGCGGTCGAAGTGGGCACGTGAGTGGCACCGTACTCCTTATCAGACAGTGGTCCGAAGAACCCAAAGGGGCGTCTACAGAAACCACATATCTGTCCGGATGGGAGGTCGGCAGAAGATCCAACAGGGAAGGTATATGATTATCAACATCTGGGATTCGCGTGGGTGCGGTAACCAGTTGTGTTAGATCATATGCTAGAGCAAAGTCATGAACAGATCTACCCGCGTGGTCGGTGGTGCGAGATCCAAGCCAATCGACGTGGTGGGCATTGAAATCGCCCAGAATAACGATTTCCGCGGATGGGACCTGTTGAAGTACGGAATCTGCAGCCGTTTGAACGTGGTCCATGAGTCGGTCTGTTTCGGTATTACCGCTATGGGACCTATAAAGACATGCGTAGATGCGGGGGTGGTCGTCGCTATCAACACGCAGCCAGAGGGTCGATAGGTCCCTTCCTTCAAGGCTGCCGAGGCGTCGAGCACAGATATCCTCCCGGACAAACACACACACTCCGGCCCGCGGTACAAAGCTGTATTCCAGATTGTATCCGGGGTATAGGAGATATGAGGTGTCTGCCGGAGAAGATATCTGTGTCTCTGTAAGGAATAGCAAAGCAGGCTTTGCCGTTTCCAGGTGGTGGTGAATGGCAAGCAGATTTGAGTGGATGCCCCTGATATTGCAAAAGTCCACGTTTAGCGTGGCAGGGGGAGTCGCAATGCCCTTACGTTTGCCCCGGACAGTTTTTAGTGACGAGCGAGATTTTGCCCTCCCCAGACTACGAGGGGCAGCTTGAGCGTCCACGCCTTGGTGAATACCAAACCGTGGACGCTCAAGGGGGGATTCTCCAGTGCTGTGGCAGCTGGTACCCCCCTGGGGTAAATGATCTTTTAATGTCGCTGCCATTAAGGGGAGGGTGAAGGGGATGGGCCTCCGGATACCTCTCTCACCGAACGAAACGCGGCACAAGCCACTTCACGTCGAAATTCTGAGAGGCCGTGGTATTTCACCGGTCGAGCCGGCCCATTCATGCAGCGAACTGCTTGGCTCTACCACTGTTAAAAGCTACTATAAATGCTCTATAACTTATTCATACACGTATATATGTATATATTTAGCGTAAGGTTGTAAAGTGTTGCCTTACAGCTAAGACACAGCTGTGTTTACAGTTTACAGAACACATGAAACGTTATCAAACTTGAGTCATGCATACTGTATCCTAATACATTATGGCAGTGTATGTGCTTAATAGAAGCCATAAGAAAAGAAGACTACAATTGTTGTATAAATCAGTTTGAATAACAGTATAGGCAGTAGCTATTAAGCCTCGACTCGCCGTTATGTTAAAGTCCCAAATAAATGGCGAACCTATTGACATACGCTGGGCATAATATTTTCATTCGACGATGCTTGACGAAAATCTTAGGACATAGACCGCAGCAGCTCTAATGTCTCGACTAAATCATTACTTAGGTGGCGTTAACCATTGCCGTACATCAGTTTGTTAGTCGTTGATATTGGCCTCGCGTAACTATCGAAAAGAATTTCGGGAATTAATTGGTGTGAACAGAGATAACTAGTCTAGATAACTAGTCCATTTTACTTAAAGTATTTCAATTAAACAGCTCGAATATTTTGCAAGAAACGAAATAAATTGAAACAAACTTCGCCAATGGTTCGAGGTTATATTCTAGAAAACCAAATTGAATATAATAATAGCAAGGAAAACACTGTTTATTTTAACTTACTTTCTAACTACTTACACTAACCTAGATTAAGAATGTCTATCACATTTTATAGCATTTGCATTTAAAGAATTGTAAAGTTTTTATTATATTTAATCAATCAATCACTTAATCAATCAACGATATGTGGTTAAGCCTCATATCGAACAAATTTGATCGTTAATATACGATGGGATGGCGAATATGGGATTTGAATCTTTGTCTAGTGACACATTAATAATCATACATTGTAAATAAAATCAGTAATCGAAAAAAAATACGAAATAATATTGTATATATGTAAATATTATTATTTAATATATCAGTTTATTATTAATACATAGTAAGCATAACTGAACTAATATTTAACTCCTAACTATCAGTCAATTGAAAATAAAGTGTACTGAAGCGGGTTATAATCAACTCATCTACAGTTGACTTAACTTAATCTCTATAATGGTTGCCTTGATTTCATATTGTAAATACTTTTTCCTCTTTGCGTAACGTAACTAGAAGGCTGTTTATACTTTCTTCAGTTCACTGAACTGATAAAATTTCAATTATTATCGAACTAACGAACTCGTTTTTAGACGAAAATGATTTTATAAAGTATTTTGCAGACATTTCTAATTATTATTGCTTAGTAGAAACATGTACTTCAGATAAAAAACGGTGATGGTGAAGGGTGAAGTAAAAAATCATAACAAAAAAAAATGGAAAACTATCTGAACCTAGTGGTAAAATAATAATAATAGTATGAAGCTTATATTAAAGTCTCCGTGCTCTGAAGGTCGAACACCCTGCTTCTGAATCAAATAGTCGTGCGATCGAATCCGGAGTTACACCCAGTTACGTGTGACAAATATCGATGACTAATAACATTGTATCTTGTGTATTAGATTCCGCCATCTATAATTCCATTTGGGACGTGAACGTAGCGTTAGGAATGGACGTAAACGTAATGCTAGCGGGGGGTTGAGCGTTGTAGGTTGAACCTAGGCGTAAAAAAAAGTTAACAATAGCTCACAACGCAGACGATACAGTCAATCTGGGTAACTTTAACCTTTCATAGTAACATTGACCCACTAACTATTGGTTTCTTTATATTTTTCTAGATTATTCATATGAATCTATTACAATACGTCTATGGTAAGATGCAACACGTTCAGATATTCAGATTTTACCAAGTAAATAAATCAAAAGTGAGTTAGTGGGCCAATGTTACATAGAAAGCTTATGTTACCTAGATTGACTGGCTGATCCTGACGCAATTCTGACGTTTAGTATGGTTGAGTGTACATGGATAGGATAAACTCGGTTAAAAGTGGGGCACTATGCTAAATTCGTAAAAGTCAGAAAGGGCATGCTGCATCTGATGGGGGTTTGATATGTAGAAAGAATCGATAATGCAAGATCGGCTAAGCAGATATACAGTGCTAAGGCGAAAATATGTCGTGGATATCCTAGACTACTATGGAGGTAGGACTCCAGGATGTCTATGACACACTTTTCATGAACAAATAGATCGATTTAATGTGCAAGGTGATGTCGGTTAAGATATGTATGTATCAAAATATTAGCTGAGTTACTACTCATACAAAACAAACATATAGCTGGAACATATCGAGGCAATCTCATTTGTCTGGAATTGCGAACGAAACATCGAAGTACTGAAATGGTCTTGGCTTAAACGTGATCCGCATTTTTCGCGGCTGGAAATTGTCTACGCAACTTCTGCAGAGGATCCAGAGTATAATTTCACATTCCATGACCAAAAGGAACGTGTTAGGAGCCTCAAAAATCGACGCGAGTGCATGAAAAGAGTTGTGAAAGTCAACGAATCCTGTGAGGTATGTAAGAATTCATTGTAATTGTCAACGAGAAACTCGCCCTGTCTATCATTACAACTACAATCAATCATTATAAACAATGCAATAACTTATAATTATTCATAGAAAATTTAACCAACCACACTTAAAACCTTTAAATTCATTAATATCCAGTTAGTCACTTTACAAACAAAATAATTATCTCAATTGCAAAAAGTATTCTAAAAGCTTTTAATCGAAAAGTTAGTATGTTTTCGCAAATTGGACGCTCAGAGGGCATTGTATATTTGAACTGTGACAGTTTGAGAGTTGCGAATCCATAGATATAAGAATAATAGATCGGCAATAGTCACCCAAACAACGAGACCAAAAATGGGTTGTTGATGTGTGAGTGACTTATCAATGTGTGCGTAAAAAGCGCTTCAAAGTGTCAACTTTTACATAGTTAATGTTCATGTGTTGAAATGTAAATATCCTGAAATCTAATATACGCGGTTGCGCTGTCAGTGATGAATATAAGAGTCTATGCTAAATCTATGTGCGAATCAAATATGTGTTTGTTTCCAATTTAAAAAGATTCTCTACAAGTTGTCATATTTTTTTAATATAATTTTTTATTAATATAATTTTTGTAGAGACGACGAGAAGTAAAGGCCCATTTAGACGGAGAGAGTTTCTCGTACGTTTCTGTACAAGAAACCATACGCTACTATCACAAGCAATAACCGCCATAACACAATCGCATCAGAATGTTTACATACTGGGAAAGAAATAAAATCTCGCCTACGATTATGTCATACGAGATTCGCATATGACTTATCGCCAGGCGATAATTGGCTATGTTTATTTACACGACGAAAATATTGTAAACAGATTCTTGCTTACGAGAATCTCAACTAGTATAAATACGATCTCGTCTGACATATTTTGAAGTTCATACGAGTATCGTACAAATCGGTTTGTATAGTTTTCAGTGCGAGATTTGCCATTCGAGTTTAGTGATTATTAGTATATTGTTCGTAAAAATGACACAAAAATCTTATAAATTCGGAACTGCCGACAATATCAAGTTTATTGAACTGTATAGAAGTTGGTACAATTTCTTGAAGTAAACATATAAATTGAGTTTTTGTGACCCGAAACATATTTTTGAATGTCTCTTCATCTTCCAATTGTTATTCAAGCCACAACGTGTTAGATGGCCCCAAATCATTTCTCCTCGCTATCCATTTTTTAACCCAACACCTTTTCTTCTTTTTCCGTTTAACTAATTCTTGCCTTAGAAGAGCAGATGTAATTAAAACACCCTCGCGCACTGCATTCATGGTAGGCGGTAGCAACTGGCATAAAATCTCAAAATACGATTATTGCTTTAAAATTCTGTTTACACGGACACAATAATATTCCATTGCGAGGCAATTGTCGCGAGGCAAGGTAACGAGCGAGAATAGTGAATGTTTAGACGAAAGAAATGTTTTATATTCTTTCGATAATCGTATCTTCAAGACGAGAAACTCTCTCCGTCTAAATGGGCCTTAATGAATGGACCGTGTGTGTTCTGGAGAGGCACTCAGGAATTAATAATAATAATAATAATACTGAATAAACAACACAAAATATTGCAGTCAATTATATTAATTTACAAATAAAAACTACAATGTTGTCGCTTTAATTACGCCGAGACTTATTTGTATAGGAAGCAAACGAGCAGGCGTGTCACCTGATGGTGAGCAACAAACGCCGCCCATGGACAATACAAATTCCGTTTCAATAGGATATGGACGGGTTCGGGAGTGGGATGGGAAGGGAAGCGAGTTTTTTTATGGGATAGGAGGGCAAACCAGCAGACGTGTCACCTGATGGTAAGCAACCAACGCCGCCCATTAACACCAGCAACACATATTGTGTTATTGTTGCGTTGCCGACCTTTAAGGGATAGGGAAGGATGAACTGCGTGATTCTACCAGTGCTACAATAAGGTATAAATGGTCGACATAAGGTCAAATCCTTTAGTAGACATCTCTTGACACCTATTCTATAGAGAGATGTCACAAATAAATTATATTTTGTTTTTTTTACTAATGTTATTAGAAATTCTGTCACAAGAATTCGATACTTATTGGATGTAAGAAGAGCCTTAAAGCAAACTTAAAATTGATAATCAATTTGCCTAAGTCATTTCTTTCAATTATGTAAAGAAATTAATTAAATTAATCTTCATCAAAGGAAAGTCTTTTCAGTAGTAAGTAAACTCTGATAATTGAGTTTGCAAGGCTTTCAGGTTCGATTTTTACAGTGTGTGTTTTTACATTTGCCATATCATCACCATCATCAGCCTATTGCAGTCCACTGCTGGATATAGGCCTCTCCCAATGTGCCAACAATATACTAACAATATTGATATTAATTAATAGGTGCATACTGAAATATAAGATTTGGTGAAAGAAGTTGGTGGCATATCAAACACATGTTTTTCAGTCATTATTAATTATTAAAATACATACATAAGCACTGAAATGAATTTCGATAAGTTCCAACATGGTCCAATTCTGAGACATCTGATTCAGAAGTAGGTTGCTTAACTACACGGCCACATAGATGGGTATAATATAAAACAAATGCGGAAAATATGTTGTAAAGTATTTCTTATCATATCTATATTATTAACTTTCAATTATATTCCATGTACAAAAAAAATATATTCAGTTAGAGTACTCAAATACAGAGAGATGTTAAATACAGGAGCTGTCACGGACATGATGAGGATGAGGGACTGTGCTCATCAAATATTCATGTAACTCGAACACCTACTGGTGAATAATCCTGTCGTTGCAATTTATCATCATATTAACTCTTATCACAGTCGACGCACATGTTTTACAGTACTTACTCTGTAGTATATAATATTAATAATTATTATATGATTATTTACTACGCACTTACCAATAACAACAATAACAACTAACAAACAACATACATAACTTGTCGCCTTTGTTACCCGTAGGTGTAGTCAGCGGCTGTTAAGCCTCGTCTCGCCGTTATGTTTACTTCCCAAATGGAATAGGTGGCGAACCTATTCGCCATACCGGGCACAAAGTTTTCAGACATCGATATGGAAGTCATGTGTGATAAACACATGACTTCCGAAAACATTTTCGAAAAGTCATTGGTGTGAGCCAGTGTCAGGATTCGAACCCGCGACATCCGGATTCAGAAGCGGAGTGCTCGACTACTGAACCACCGAGACCACACTGGACCACCGACACTACACTAAAACAAATTCGAGATATTTAAGTTAGATAAATAAGTGGCTCCCTTGAGTTTGTAAGATCTACTTATTATAATAAACTAAGCACTAAAGAGGCACTTAGTATAATAGAACGATTACAAAACTAACGATAAACAAATTTTAAAAACGTGTTTGCGGTGCCAAAAGTGTCTTAAGAAATATATATTATTCTGAATTAGCCAATTTAAAGACATTTACAAGTACAAAGACAATTCACTCTGCACGCTGCCAATTACTTCCCATTAATCATTATGTCTGGTGATGAAGAGGAAGGCTGATCGAGTAACTGACTAATTGAACTGCTTTATCGACTGTTAATTATTATTTCGACTTCAAATACATAAATATTAAAGTCAACGAAGCGAGTGAGGTGTATAAGAATCGTCCTTATGGCGCTCTGTTCGCTCTGCCTACCCCGCAAGGTATTTGGCGTGAAGTTATGAGTGTAACTACATAAATATTGTTACTTTGAAACTGACGGTTATTAATAAATTACGATCAAAAATAAAATTAATGTATCCGTGGCCCAGTGGTCGAGCTCCGCGCTCTCAATAAAGAAGGCTTGGAATCTATTCCGGTGACAATGACCAATGATTTCTCAGAATTATTTTCGGAGCCTATGTGTATATTGATGATTGACAGCTATTCCATTTTGGGATGTAGCAATAGTGGTAGAGTATAACAGTCTTGCAGTTTGCTGCATGAATGGGCCGGCTCGCCAGGTAAAATACCACGACCTCTCGGAATGTTGGCTTGAGGAGGCTCGTGCCACGTTTCGTTAGGTGAGAGAGGTATCCGGAGGCCCCATCCCCTTTCCCCTTCCTTTCCCTTAAAGGACGGCAACGCACCACGGTGTTTGTGGGCGGTGAGTAGTTGCTTACTATCAGGTGACCCACTTGCTCGTTTGTCCTCCTATCCGTTAAAAAAAATTGGTTTAACAGCCGCTGCCTACACCTTCGGATAAAAAAGGTTGAAAAATAAATAAAAATGCTTATGAAAGAGTTTGTATTAAAAAATTCTTAATTGAACTGCACATTTTTATTGCTTCATAGCTGACGTCCCATCGTCGCTTCAAAGGCTTTATATGAAAAGGGGGCTTAAAAGGAAAATAATTGAAATACCTCCGATGGCAATTAAGTAGCTTACAGTTTCCAATGAAATTTTTGAAATAGCATTTCTAAGCAGCTCTTCTAGAAATGTATACTGCAAAAAATTAATATCAAAATTGTTAAAATACTAAATGCCAAGAGATATCTGCATAATACTTCACGCCTTTTCTGTGGCTGCTAAGCCTCGACTCGCCGTTATGTTTACGTCCCAAATGGAATAGGTGGCATACCGGGCACAAAGTTTTTAGCTATCGATATTAAGTACCTACATAATAGATAGCGCATATGATAATAATCTATATTTGTGCATAATATCACTTTTTATCTAAAGTATCGGTTTTAAGACAAATAAAGTTCCTTTTAATGAATGCAACCATACTTATTTCTAAGACTTTCGCGAATCTCACTCATTGATTAAAACCACTTTTAGGATTATATCGCGTTTATTTATTACTTATTTGTATTTATTTCCCGACGTTTCGAACTCTTTACAGAGATCATTTTCACGAGTGATGAACAAAAAAAAATAATTTTTTTAAACCATACTAATACGGTTTTTGTATTGCGCCCATCTTGCGGCTTGCGACAATTACATCCGTGTTTTTATTTCAAATAGGGTACTTTCCAACAATAATTTAATTTGTTATACTCATTTAGGTTATCTGGAAGAAAGCGCCGATAGCGATATGACCGCCTTTTGTGCATTTTTTCTGTTTGTCATCTAAATGTAAACCTTTTGTGTTTGGTGTGCAATAAGGAATATCAAAGTGAATGATTTTATTATGCAATTAAAATATAAACACACAAGTTTAGTAATCAAGTCCAAGTATTGATATGCGTATTAATACGCAATATTTTGTCTAATAAATACAAAATAAACAAGGCCCATGTTGTGTCAGCGGAAATTAAACGGTTTTTTCATTTTCCAACGATATAATAACAACAGCTTGGATTTACATTTTTATTAAAAACATTCGATGATAATAAAAATAAATATAGGTTAAAATAAGTCTCGGTGGTTGAGTGGTTAAGCACCCCACTTCTGAATTACGAGGTCGCGGGTTCAAATCCTGGCTCACACCAATGACTTTTCGAAGTTCATTTCGATAGTTATGTGTGATAAATATCGATGACTAAAAACTTTGTGCCCAGTATGGCAATAGGTTCTCCAACCATTCCATTTGGGACGTAAACATAACGGCGAGTTGAGATTAACAGCCACTGCCTACACCTTCGAGTAGAAAAGGCTTGAAGCTATTTTATATGTATGGTATGTTAGGTTAAAACGGGCTTAAAATTATTTAATTATTAATTAATATATTTTTCAATTTAGGCAGTAAATAATAAAATGCGTTTTTGTAAGTCAAGCAGTAAGTAGTGGAGTAAGTAGAGCCATGCAGTTCGCTGCATGAATGAGCCGGCATGGCCGGTGAAATACCACAGCCTCACAGAATATTGACGTAAAGTGCCTCAAGCCGCGTTTCATTCGGTTAGAGTTTTTACACTCCGAATGGCGCAGTTCGTGGCAATAGCTACTGAATATTTTTGTTACACTGTTCGCACGTCTTAATAATAATATGTTCTTTATCTTAAATAACATCATTATGCCTAAAACGATTACTTCTGTTATATAATAACTCTTTCTAGTAAGACCCGACGTTACAAATATCAGTAACTTTCAGATTTCAGACATCATGTTCATGAATCATCTCGCTGTAACAGCCGTGATTGATGTTGGCGAGAAAATCTTTGCGTCATTGTTATGAGTTAATAATACATTCAAGTCTAGTATATAAACATACTTTTATACAGAAGAAAATAATATAGTAAATCACAGGAAGAAAAAGGGAATAAGAATTAAGTTTTTCTATGGGATAGGAGGGCAAACTAGCAAATGGATCACCTGAGTGGTCACCTTCTCACCGCCCATGAACACCGTGGGGAGTTGCCGCCCTTTAATGCCGATTAAGGCTTTAAGCTTGGATAGCCAGCTGTGGTCGAGGACCCTGACCATCGAGACTTTATTTATTTGGATGATTACCCAAATTGTGTGCATTGTAAAACAAAAGGCGTGTCGAGATATTATTAGAGGGGGTGAAGATAAATCCACCCTCTCAAATTATTAAGGTTGGTATTTAAAGTGCTGTTATTTACTAATTACCATAATAATACCGACTGGTGCTAAGTGGTTTTGTTGTTTTATCAATACGCCATGTGATATGTTGAATAATATATTAATTAATTTTGTTTTACAGAATCGATAAGGTTAACCGAGCCAAGTGTTGCAGAACTGGTAAAGCAACAGCTGCGGGTACAAGCGGTATGTTCCCATCTCTTTGCAGTTATGATTGATGATTAATACAGAAATAACAACCTCACCGTGAATCTTGAAGTTCAGATTTTATTCGTTTATAAATTTATCTAGTTATTTTATTTCTATGGAAATTGGCTTTTGTAATAATACCAGAGAAAAAAACCGTGGAGTAAGAATATTAACACATTATGCAACATTATTAGGTATCAGTAGAACTCAACAGTCTATAGTTTTACCAATGCGCGACGTAGAGCGTCTTTATCCTATGTTAAGTAATATGAATGCGACATTACAGATGAATGTTATGCTTTAATAGAGACAGCTTGAGATAGCTTGTCATTAGCACAAGAGACACGAGATCCATTTTAGCTTATTAATCATTCAGGTGCAAAATGTATTTAATCACCATATATGTATGTATTAAAGATTATATTGTGCTTGTATTTCTGTTTATTATTAGCATCGTTCCTGCAATTCAAGATCTTCTGTCCCGAGTTCCGACATAGACAATTCGCTATCTAATTTTTAATTTCTTTCTACTCTTTTGAATATTATTAATTGCCAGAATTTTTACTACCTAAAAAATAAAACAACAACATGAAATTCTTGTATTTTTAAAGCGACATTAAATATTCGCAAATATACGGAAGTATTAATTCAGACTGCTCGGTCCATTAGCAAATTAAAACTGGATAACGCCTGCAACGCAACCACTATTCTGCAACACGGGGATTGTGCAATATAATAGATTAATATACTAAGTTTCCACCACCACGGGTATACTTTAATAGGTCCTGGGTTTGAAGCTTTAAAATAATTTTTGAAAGTCCTTCCAAGAATAATTGGATACAATATTGTTAGTCAACGATTATATTCAAACGATTTTTGGAAAGTCACTGGTGTGAGTTAGGATTCAAATTTTTAATTTAGTCGGAGTATTAAAGCAGCCTTCGAATGTATTGACTGTAGATATTTCCAGTATCGAGTAACTTCCTTTAGCTGCCTTTGATGACACCCACGGGTAGAGACTCTTTCTTATGTGGTGTAAGTATTTAAAGCCTTCAAGTATAATCGCTATGTAAGTGTTAAACTAGTATGACCGTGTTGAGTATGTAGGTACGAGTATGTCTGCTGCTAAAAGATGAAGTTAATACAGGCTACTTATTTTCACATAAGTTCGTGCCGACACTTAACATTTGCATCAGAAAGACAATAGGTAGCTATTCATCATTGTCATTGAGTAAAGCTCTGCGAATATAACTAATGATCAAATATAAATTCAATACTTTTATGGATCTATCATTTGCAATATTTTATTTGGACATTTTTGTAGTTATATATTGAAATATAAACATTGTAAATACATTTAATGTAGTGTGGCTAGTTTTCAATAACATATTTAGTTAAAACTAATGTGCTCTGAGCGTGAAAAACGTCTTTTTATTTGTAGCAACTAAATTTCATCAGATATGTGTCAAATTTTAAATTGCTCCGTCAATATAAAATTTTACCCATTCCAGGAATGAAAGACAATAGACGCAGAGACTCAATTTTTTTTTTTAAATAAAAAACACGTTACTATATAACCTAATAGAAAATATACTATAGTAATCAGTTAATTTTCTTATTTTTTTTTATCTTCGACAAGTGAGGGCCTATTAATTGCTGACATTTTTTTTTAAACAGGAGTCAATTATTTTGTATATAATAAAAATTCGATTACCTTAAAAGTAATCTTGTAAACATTATCTTATATATTAACGTATCTTACGCTATATATCACTTGAAAAGACAATTTTACTGTTTCAAAAGTAAGTATAAGATACCTGATACTGATCCAAACTAAGCCAAAGTTTGTTACGTGACTTGACTATAAACTCTTGTTTGTTACAAAATTTCGGTTTGAATTATAAATTACACAAAGTTATTAATTAAATTGATAGATAGTAATTTATTTTTATTGAATTTTATACAATAGTTCAGAGAAAGACTATATGAATAGTAAAAATTGTTTCATTTTTAAAATGGTGAAAATGAAAACTAAACCTATTTTTTATATGTAGCGGTGTACGGAACCAGCCATTACGTGCTTGGTTCAGATACTGTCAACGAAGTCGTTCCACCAATCCGATTACTATAGTGCTGGCATAAAAGCACTTACCGGAAGCGGATTTTCATGTAGTTTTCAATGATTTTACCTTAGTTAAAATATATTTTAAGAAAAATTGACTAAACTATATATATTTTTAATATAAACCCCATTTCTATTTGAAAGTATAAGTACAGTTTTCGATGAATGAAATAAGTGCAACTGTTGTTTAGCTCGTTGGTGTGTAACGCGGTCGGGGTATATAAATAAAAATTCACTCGATTATTAAAAGTTTTTTTTTTATTTTAATAACGAGTTGCTCCTCAATTTGTGGCTACCAAATTCTTAGAAGAGAGTAGGTACGACCTGATGCCGAGTGACCCGCGAAGGCTCACTGCAGGGGTGTCCTGGTGCTCCTCCGAAGTATCCTCCCAGATGTTGTCGGGCTGCCTTGCACTGTCAGTTGTTGACAGGAAAAGGTCGAGATGATAGTAGAGGTGAAAGTAAAGATGAAAGTCGAGGTGTAAAGGTAAAGATGAAGGCGAAGGTAGAGATGTGAAGGTTGAGATGTGAAGGTAGAGATGTGAAGGTAGAGGGCAGCCAGTCTGGAACAGCCAGTAACAGCCCCTGAGCATCCCCATTCACTGGCATCGACAATCAGTGCCACCACCGACCCCTATTTCTCAGAATGGGTAGACAGTGGTGTCACATGCCAGTAATTTGGAAAATGCCCAGGGTGGATCAAGCATATAACCCTACATTAAAAACATTAATATAAATTTGGAAAAGAGTTATAACAAACTATTCAACAACATAATTAATAATGTAGGTAGGTTACCACTACCTACTTGATTTGGAAAATTATCTAAATTGTACAGAATAATTTATATAAGAAATTACTGTAATATATATAAAAATAATATGCTGCTATTAACAGAGTCTGAACATGTATTAATAAACTTTGATAATTTTGATGAAACTTGAACTTTGAAACTTTGATGAAATAATTTTAATAAATTAGGCACATCAAGCTCACGGCACTGCAGGCAATAATATCTTAGCTATTAGGGTGAAATAAATTGGTTAAAACACTCACCAATAAGATCAAAAGTTTTGTTGAAGGTTTTTTATATTCTGGCTCCTTTCTTGATAACAGTTTCAAATGAAATGGCCGAATATCCTGTCTAATTTTAAAATGTCTGGCCAGTCTCTCATATTAAATAATTAACTACCTGCATTATATAAGATAATTTTATTATTAACTTTCGTATACTACCTACAGTTGTATTTTTATTTATGACCTGGAAACCGTGTCTTTGAAGCCTAAATTTATTATGATATAAAAATTTACAGTACCCCCATCCAATGGGAGGTACTGTCACGTTGAGTGACAATGTAAATTTTTATATCATAATAAATTTAGGCTTCAAAGACACGGTTTCCAGGTCATAAATAAAAATACAACTGTAGGTAGTATACGAAAGTTAATAATAAAATTATCTTATATAATGCAGGTAGTTAATTATTTAATATGAGAGACTGGCCAGACATTTTAAAAGTTAACTTTCGTATACTACCTACAGTTGTATTTTTATTTATGACCTGGAAACCGTGTCTTTGAAGCCTAAATTTATTATGATATAAAAATTTACATTGTCACTCAACGTGACAGGTGGACATTATATATATACTGTTTAAAATAATATTCATTTTCTTAGGTAAAATAAAGCTAATGTGTTTACACATAACATAGCATAACTTCACGCCTTTTTCTACCCGAAGGTGTAGGCATTATGTTTACGTCCCAAATGGAATAAGTGGCGAACCTATTGCCATACCGGGCACAAAGTTATCAGTCATCGATATTGATCACACGTAACTTCCGAAAATTTCGAAACATCATTGGTGTGCCAGGATTTGAACCCACTACTTCTTGAGTCAGAAGCGGGGTGCTAGCCACTGAGCCACCGAGACCGTTTCTGGAGATCCTTCTGGTCAATCAAGTATATTTTACTTCAAATATCGAATATTTCGTAATTTGAAGTGAAATATAGTTGATGATTAAATCAGTTCATGGGCCAGGATTCGATCCAAAGACGATTTAGATGCTAGGTGCTAGACAGTAAAATTTTTATTTCCTTGAATATATACAATTCTAAACCAGAGGTAACATATTTCTTAAGCACATTATTTTGTTTTCAACAACACCAACTAAAAAGTTAAGTCTGTAATCTTAACGTTAACTAATTGATAAAATCATTCTCTATCGTTTTCGGTAAATTTCTTATATAAATCTTAGTTAATTAATGTTAATTTGATGTTTGTATTGCTCAAAACACACAAAAACACTAGCAGCGCCATTTATATGTATCAAAGAACTCAATAGGTCGAAATATTTGTTGTAAGCGACGCAACATTCACTTTTAACACGAAGGATTTATGTTAAAAATGATAAACCTCTTTTGTACACGAATTTATTTTAAATAAATTCAAATATAGAAGATAGTGTTTTGTTATTTTTCTTAGTGTTTTTTTCTTGTTTGGTCTCCTCTAGCACACGCATTTATATTCCCTATTGTAATATTTTATTTTAATTTTGAATAAATTTGTATTTTAACTTCACGGCTTTTTATTTTCTCCTGCGTGCCGCCTACAATTGTGAGGAATTAGCTCCATAGCAAGCTTTATGTATAGTTTAGGGTCGAATTATAAACTGCACATACTAGCTATTCCCTCACTTTAGTCTATCACACTTGAGGGTCTATGTCCGTTGTTGAGCTCTATAAAAACTCAAGTACGGTCAAGTAGTACGAAACTATATTATTTGAGGCCAAACTTTTAAGGAGCTTTGGCAGATGCATAAAATCTGTGCATATTTAAGATAATAAGAATTAATAAATATTATTTCTATCACAAAAAGCCACTAAGTAACTAAAGTTTGTAATTCAGAAATTGGACAAAGAGTGTCATTTGATTCGACGAACCCCATTCATGCCGCGGACAAGACCCTAAAGACCGTCAAAAGAAGACAGCTCCATAGTACTAGAATAATTTATATATTTAATTTCCTTGATTGGAAAAATAATTATTTAAAAAAAAATACAGTTTCTGTCAGTAAAAGTCCCGTCAGCGTCTGTATAACTATTTCTGAATTTATCCGAAAAAATAGTAGTTGTTTTAAAAACATGATCCATGATACATTATTTTTTATTTTTGTATTTTTTTATGGGATAGGAGGGCAAACGAGCAGGCGTGTCACCAGATGGTAAGCAACCAACTCCGCCCATGGACACCAGCAACACTTATAGTGTTACTGTGTCGTTGCCGACCTTTAAGGGTTAGGGGGAAGGAAAGGATAGGGAATGGGGGGTGGGCCTCCAGGTACCTCTCTCACCGAACGAAACGCGGCATGAGCCACTTTACGTGAACTTCTGAGAGGTCATCATCATTCATGCAACGAACTGCTTGTCTCTACCACTGTTAAAATAATTATTTCGTGGTTACACCATGTACAACCAAATACCTACAACAGAACAATACAGGCGTTGTTTTGTGAAACATTTTTCTCCGTAAATTGTAATAAATTAAACACCAACTCTTTATTTACAATAATAAGAACAAATAAATTAATTACATTATTTACAATATATACAATTAAAAAACTACCTGAAATCAAATTTCTCCGCATCTCGGTCTACTGGCAGCAACAATAAATATAAAATATAAACAATAAATACCAACTTATTTATTTAAATAAACCTCAACTTAATAAGTTACCTCATTGCTTATTTAACTTTTAATAACAAGTAAACAGTCCGGTCAGTAATAAATTGTCATAACGTAATAAACAAACATCTGGTCAGTGATTGGCCAGTGATGGCCAATTAATTTTTTTAGGAAATATTTTCATTCTTCCAAAAACTTCGCTAACTCAAAGTAATTGTATAATTTATAATTACAAGATTACTTATCTCATTAATTTGGCTTTTTTACTGTGCGATATCTTTGTGGTGGTATGATTTCTCTAAGGGAGGCTTCATGCTCGAAGCCAGGTGAAATATTGAGTATCTTAAAACTATAATACAAGAAAAAATACAATAAAATCAGAAAGTATTATTATTTTAATACAGGTTTGCTGTAGGACTGTAATTACCAGGACAGACTCTGCCATTTTTAGTAAAATATTTTTTACGGGAAAGGGGGCAAACAGCCAAGTGATCATCGTGACGGTAAGCGACGATAAGCGCTACCCATGGACATCTTAAACATCAGAGAGTCCAAGCTTTTAGCAAGAAATGCGCTTAGAATTACTTAAGTACAAACCTACCTAACCCTCCAGGACTACGATTGCTGTTCTCTACTCTACCAAAGAGTATATTGAAAGAGAGTAATCTCTATTGAATAAATTAAAAGAATCGAATGGCTTAGTGTAACAAGTATTATGCATAGAAAAGTTGTTAAGGATTTATTTAAGAGACCTAATTTTTTTTAAAGTACGCGTATCCATGAATTATGTTAATAAAAATTACCTATTTAGAAGTATTTTTGTACGTAGAAGTTTAATTATTGGAATTTCTTTCTTAAGAACACACATTAATTTCGAATTTATTTAAAAATTATTATAACACGTCAGATTTTTCTTTGGGGAGTTTCTAGGGCGGTTTGGTTGGGAGGCAGACGTTGTATATCTTCATAAATAAAAAGCAGGTAAATTTGTGGCCAAAAACCATAAGACGTGCGAATGTTCCGGTGATAGATTTCCCTGAAAAAAAAAATGTGATTGCTTGGGCTGGTAAAATTGGATAGACACATAGTTATCATTTTTCATATCTAGGTCTTCAGTGAGCATACCAATTTTTATAGTCAAGAGGCACTCCAATTATTTTCCCAACAATAGTAAAATCAATATCTGTCCGTATTGTACGCGCAGATTGAATTGCTGTCATTGATATATGATACTCGACATATCGAATTTATGAGGTTATTGACAGTGGTATTTATTTATTTATGCACTTTTTATACAATGCCATCAATCAGCTATTGCCTTACGCCGGGGACAATTTTGTCAATTATCAGTTTTATTACACATAACTTCCGAAAATATAGGTGTGAGCCAGGAATCAAATCTACGACTAATTGATTTAGATGCTTGAGCTCGGCCAATGGACTACCGAGACTGTTTACATCAGGCAGATTCGTAGCAAATAACAAATATGCTTTTAGAATTGAGATAAATCTTGCACTCTATCGTTCATGTAAAGGCTTTCACTGGTTCACCTTTGGTCGGATATAATTAATGGACCTTTCAACTAGAATTCATTAGAACTACTCGCGGAAGTGGAGTCTCGGTGATCCAGTGGTAGAGCACACGGCTTCTGATCCAGAAAACCGGGTTAGAATTCAGACATTGGCAGACACCAATGACTTTTCAAATTATTTTCGGAAGTTACGAGTAAGTGTGATAAATATCGATGACTGAAAACTTTGTGCACGGTATGGCAATAGGTTCGCCACCTATTCCATTTCAAATTGCAATCTCTGTTTGTTGAATTTCCCCAAAATATTATCCCATATCTAAGTCTTGACTCAACTAGTCCATGGTAGGCAGTAAGTAAAGAATCTTTATTAGCTACCCTTGATAATGAGTATAAAGCATATGCACAACTACTTATTTTTTTGCTAGTAATATTTATATGTTCTTTCCAGTTAAGCTTTCTATCAATTGTTAGACCTAGGAATTTTGTTGAATGAACTTGGTCAATAGTAATGTCATTATATTTAATGTCAACATTAGATGTTAATAGACGTTGGCTAAAATATATAATAACTGTTTTATTAACATTGATTTTTAAATTATTATTATCCAGCCATTCTATAGATTTGGTTAATGTATTGACAATATCATTTTTATAAGTTTCTTTACATTTTAATGGGATAGTGATGGTACTGTCATCTGCAAAAAGAGTAATTGGATATTCGATAGATTTTGGAAAGTCATTAATACCAATTGTGAATTGATAATAACTGTTTTTTCATTTATTATAGAAAATTACTGCTACTCTCTGAGCTATACAATTTAAAAGAATATCTTTTCAGACATGGTAAGAAAAAATACGTTTAGGGTAAATATAAATTAATTAATAGTGGTAGTAACGTCGTCGTATTCGTCAAGGATTCTTGAGTCAACGTTGATTTATATGAACCTTAGCGAAGCGATAGGGCGTTCCTAAGCATTAGTCTCATAAATAATACAATTCGACAGTGTGTAATAGTATACAGAGTAGTGACAATGCCCTCAACGGAACCGTATTGTAATTACACGACTCATTAGAGGCGAGTAGCCTATTCCCTTTGACAGATCCGTATATTTCTTCAAGGGCCATTCAATTTTATGACACCTATTTTCGAGAGTTTTGTCAATGAGTTTGATGAATTTAGAATAAAAATGATATATATACAAGTTTATGCCATGTCTCATTTGGTATATGCAGAAAGAGCTGACAATGAGGGCACTACGTAAAAATTACGGAGTGACTTTCGCTGATCGAGTCGAAAACAAGGAAGAACTGTTGTGAAGACGGACGGAATGGAATGAATAAAAATGAAATGGGACCCTCTTCATAAGAGTTTTTAACTCAATTTATTTTGTGGTTTCATTTTCCATTTAAGTGTATACTTATTATAAAAAGAAAAACATTTCTCTTACCTAAATATGTGGCATTTATACTCATATTACTAAGCCTGATATTATAATTAGTAGGTCGTGTTCAAACGGTAATTCATGAGAAGCCATAACAAGTAAGGATGTAAGCTATTATAATTAACAGTGGTAGTGCCAAGTAGTTCGCTGCATGAATGGGCCGGCTCGACCGGTGAAATACCACCACCTCTCAGAAGATCGACGTAAAGTGGCTCATGCTGCATTTTGTTTGGTGAGAGAGGTACCCGGAGGCCCACTCCCCTCCCCATCCTTTCCTATCCTACTCCTTTAAAGGTCGGCAACGCAACAGTAACACTATATGTGTTGCTGGTGTCCATGGGCGGCGCAAGTTGCTTACCATCAGGTGACACGCTTGCTCGTTTGCTTTCCTATACCATCGTGTGATACCAAGTAACATTGAAAACGTTACAGCTTTTAAACAAGTTAGGAGGAAAATTACACAATTATTTATATACAATATATCTGACTATGCCCTGGCTATGCGTTTACGTCTACGTGACTGCAAATCAACCCTTTTGAGAAAATATACGGATTTAATTCCACCTGAACAATAGGTAACGTCATAATGTAACGATGTGAAGTTTACGGCTGAAAAACAAAGCCAAAGCTTTTTTACTAATAAAGTTAAAATCTTATTTTCTGTTTCTTGTGAAATAAGACTATTAATGCTAATAAAAGAAAAACACGTAAAATATATTAAAATTTATATGAATTATATTTGCTCAATACTGAAGAGATGCCTTGCAAATTATCATCGTCAAACCGTAAAATAGCAATTTGCCTCCAACACAACGGCTCAGGTGGTTGAAAAAATTGTCACCAGTTATGTACGCATTGCTGGATCGTTTTATTAAAACTTATGACACATTGGTTTATATATAAAAGAAATAATAAAACGAAATCACTAAAAGAAATTTATTTTCTTCATTCCGAATATTTCAGCAATAACTGAGTTGTGATTCGTGGTCTTAGTAGTCTAGTGGTCGATAATTAACTAAAGTTCAAGAGATTGTATCCGATGTTTGGCAATAGCTTTCGCCACCTACTAAAATGGGAAATCAAAAGTTCCACAATTCAAGGCGTTACTGCCGCTGCAACAACAACAATGTCGGGCATAAAAAGTCTTTAAGTTACAGTATACTGCAAAATTTAATATAATATCTCGAATATTGTATTATATTTCGTATTCATTCAAAGTCTCTATTCCGTAATGAATGCAAAACCAGATCTATACATACCATTAATAAGTTGAAACTTTATGTCTGTATTTCATAATTGTATCTAACAAAATTAATGACACACTCAATTTTAAATTTGGTGTTCACTTGTATCTTTCGATAGTTTATTGAAGTTGTGATAAATTAAGGAAATGTGATAATTATAACCACACATAATATTCTCTAATATATCACAATAGCTCAATTATTTAAAACTTATTAAATATCATATTTCTTATGCAATTAGCCTCTTTATTCAAGACCTATAATTTAACTAGCCTCTTTATTCAAGGATTCATTTATGGAGTCAACCAAATCTATGTGATTTGGTTGACTTGGAAAACAGACATCAAAATAGAAGTTATAACAGACATCAAAGTACACGTTGGTTATTTGATATAATAATTAATTTCCGCAATACGAAGCGGCTTTATCTATTTTCAGAATTCAATGCAACATTTCCAATTTGCAGAATTTGAGGTAGCATTCGCTATTTTCATAACGAATACGTGGAACTGAAACGAATATTCGTTAGGTTTGAAATATGAAATGCAACGTATAAATCCGTTGAGCGGACTTCGAAAACGTAATGAAGAGCTCTTTCGTAGAAATCAAATATAAATGAATTTCTATATTTTGAATGTTTGTTTTGTTAAAATAATTTCATGTCTATTAAAGATTGTACAGATATTGAAATTTAAAAAAAGTCAATTTTATAATAATTATATATTGATAACTATTCATCATAAGCCATCAAAGCCACGTTCCGCTGTCTGTCCCCTTATACTTATGCTGTGTTAGAAACTACTCAAAGGATTTTGATGCGGATATTTTAATAGGTAGAGGGTATCAACGGGGTGGTTTGCATATAATAATTTATGTAGAAAAGAAAACCTAATAAATCCAAAATTACTTATTTATTATTTTTGATGCGGACCAAAGTTCGTCGATTCAACTAGTATAATATAATCATAGGACGAAGTAGGTAGAGTGGTTTTATGTACTGGCAGCAAGATAGTGTAATATAGATATGCTATTTTATCCTTATTTTTGATTAAACAAAAAACATAAATTAATAATTTTTAATCCTCATCGGATACAATTTCTATGTTTTGGCTGTCCGGTATTTTGGAGGCATATCCACACCATGCTCTACGTTTGACGCCAACGACCTTAAGTCACTCTACCTACTTTGACCTATAAATATAATATGAAACATCAAAAATTCAGAAACAAAGCAATAAAATATGTCCTGCTCCTCTGAAACTCAAGAAAACTGGAGTGAATAAGTCTCAGTCTCAGAGAAAAATCCCAAATCGGAAAAACTAACTACCTAATAGTATTATCATTAGATATTATAAAACAAAGTCGCTTTCCTCTCTCATTGCTGAAACATTTAATATAAAAAAAATATAGCCATAGTATTGTATTTGTTGGGCGACGAAGAATATTGAATTTACATTTCTGTCTTTGTCAAATTAATTTGTTATATACTTAGTACTTGCACAATTAAATGTTGCCTATATGCAGACTAATATCTGTATTAAGTATTAATAATTGATTTAGCCGTTATCGTCATGCTGTTATCTATAAGAATCGCAAAAATATACAGTGCGGCTGATACACTGATGCGAGGACGAATATCGCTCCTTAAAGATCAACTATAAATGCTTTGTAGGGCGACTGAATTCCACGGCTCAGTGAATTGACACGTTTTAAGTATTTATGTTTCACAGGGTTGTAATTAGTATACTATCCATTGCCCTATTTACTTGACCGTGTTTATAGAAAATTTCATGATGAATGATTTGAATGATGAACGGTAGTCGGTAGTAAAAAATGAAAGAAAAAATCTTTACGATTTATTATGTTAGTCATATTTTCTCTAATTTGCAGTGATAACCACGCAGTTTTCTTTAGAAATGGGGTAGTTTGAAATGAAAAATGCAGAAACATCTTAAAAGTCGACGTAAACTGGCCTTTTCCGCGCTTCTTTTGGTAAGAGAGGTATCTTGAGGGTCACCTCATGCTTTTTCCTCTCACTATTATCCTCCGTATCCCATATAGCAAATAAAACCAAATATGATCCTCCAAGTGTTGCAGATACACAAAGTATGGGAGTCAGGTATCGCTAAATGATCCTTGATTACTGTTTGCCGAAATTCTCACAAAAAAATCATAATCAACTCAAGTCGTGTAAATTCAGGACAACAAGCAAAGGTATTAAAATTTCCCCTGTGAGGATATTCGGACCGTGATGGTACAGTAATGCGGCCGGCGGATGTCATTGGATATTCAGTCTTCTTCCGGCCACGTCCGGTCATATCCGGCGAAATCCGGGCATCCGTGAAATTACGTGCCTCAGGAATTACCCCAGGTGTTTTCACTTATTATCATGGATTTACTATTAACTTTGTTGACTACTATGTATGCCTGAACCTTTGACTTTTCAGAGCCTTTTGGTGTGAATTCGCATGAACTGGAAAATCCCTATTCTCTCTATTATCCCAAGGTCATCGTCACCGTATTTATCATCACTTTTATGGTAATAATAACATTTACTGACCAAGTTCAGAGGTAATTTTACATAGATACATACATACACACATATATATATATATATACATAAATAACATTATAATCGTCTCGGTGGCGCAGTGAGCGAGCGCACGGCCTCTGATCCAGAGGTCCGGGGTTCGATTCCAGACACTGGCTCACACCAATGACTTTTCGAAATTGTTTTCGGAAGTTATGTGTGATAAATACCGATGACTGACAAACTTTGTGCCCGGTATGGCAATAGGTTCGCCACCTATTCCATTTGGGACGTAAACATAACGGCGAGACGAGGCTTAACAGCCGCTGCCTACACCTTCGGGTAACAAAAGGCGTGAAGTTATGTTATGTTATATGTTAACATTATAATATAATACATTATAATAACATATGTTAACATTATAATATAATACATTATAATAACATATGTTAACATTATAATATAATACATTATAATAACATATTTTGTATGGTAAATCAGGAAACTCGCTAGCTATTACCCAGTAATTGTTTAATTTTGTTTGGCAGTTGACCCGTAATTGAAGAACAATCATCCGAGCACCTACACAAATTTAGCAAGTATGATTTAGGTTTTTCCATTTGGGACGTAAACACAACGGCTAGTCGAGGCCGCAACAGCCGCTACCTACACCTTTGGGTAGAAAAAGGTGTGAAGTTATGTTATTTAGGCTATAAAGCATACTGATACGCTCGTAAAATAACACTTCACTTCTGAAATACACTCGAGAGCAATGAATCCGGGTCACTTAAAGAATCCTAAAAATCTCGGAAACTAAAAATGCTAGGTTAATGCAATAAATTGTATTTAATAGACAATGTAATACTCCTTAAATGAAGGTATTAAAACTTCTTAGTTATTGTAAAGTTATATCATAAAAAAATCAAATTTGAAAAAGGGCCACTTTCGAAGATGGAACTACGAAATTACAGCATTTGGTTTTGCTTTTGTTTGTAATCTGTCATTTATGTGGGTACATAAACCATGTTGATAGTGCTCTATATTCATTATTCAAGCTGAAATTATGTCGCTTACGCCTGAAGAATGCACCAGAATACTTACAATGCTGGACACCGGCCGGAGTCAGCGCGATACAGCCAGGACTGTTGGTGTGTCGCTGTCAACAGTACAAAGAGTTCTCCGACGTTACGAAGAAACTGGTTCTAACCTACGCAGACCAGGAACGGGCAGAACCAGGTATACCACAGCACGAGAAGACCGATACTTGGTGAACACCATGCTTCGAAATCGCTTTCTCACAGGAACTGAACTCACCAATCAGTTTCGACGCCTCGGAGGAAGTAACCCAAGTGCATGGACAGTAAGACGTCGGCTTGCTGAATCTAACTTAAAACCCCTTAGACCTGCAAACGGCCCTAAACTGGAGCGTGGGCATCGTATTTCAAGACTAAGATATGCCCAGAGCCACGTAAATTGGAGTATTGAAGATTGGTCAAAAGTTATGTTCTCCGACGAATCAAAATTTATGCTCTACAAGCACGATGGAAGACACAGAGTGTATCGAAGACCAGGGGAAAGATTCAAGCAAGCATGCATCGAGGAAAAAGTAGCCTACGGTGGTGGGTCTGTACTTGTGTGGGCCGGAATTTCTTCTGAAAGTCGCACAGAGCTGGTGATCATAGAAAACGGCTCTTTAACTAGCGTAAGATATGTGGAAGAAATCCTCAATGATCACGTTGGTCCATTTATGGTCAATTTAGGTGAGGATGCTATATTTATGCATGACAATGCCCGACCTCATACAGGTAGGATTGTGAATGACTACCTTCAAGAGATGAACATTACTCGTATGGAGTGGCCAGCGCGCAGCCCGGATATCAACCCGATCGAGCATGCTTGGGACGAGCTAGGCAGATGCGTAAAACAACGAAACCCTCCCCCAATCACGCTTCGTGAGCTCAAAATTGCTCTCACAGAGGAATGGGAGAATATTCCCCAAAATCGTATAAGGAACTTGGTGTACAGCATGCCAAACCGCGTAAACGCAGTAATGGAAGCACGAGGAGGCAATACGAAGTATTAAAATTCAAGAAAATCGTAATAAAGTTCAAAAATTTCATGTTTCCTATTTTTGTTTTAAGGAGAGATCAGCAGATTTTTTCTTTATGTAATTTTGTGTTAATAAAATGTATGGTGACTCATATTTTTTTTACTTTCATTTAAGGAGTATTACATTGTCTATTAAATACAATTTATTGCATTAACCTATCATTTTTAGTTTCCGAGATTTTTAACATTCTTTAAGTGACCCGGATTCATTGCTCTCGAGAGTAGTAATAAAATATATTTTAATATTATAAGACAAGACAAGATAATATGTCATGTTTGCGGACTAACTATGTAATAGAAAGTTTAGGCTGTGGTTTTACGACTGACTGCCTGCCTGACGTCAACCTCCTTCGTTGGGATTTTTTCGTTGATGGTTTGTCTTCCACCAGGACAAAAAGTATCGGTCCAACGATACTAAATTAGCTAGTGATAGTGTTAGAGCATTTACTATATTAAGTCATAACATTAAAATAGAAATTTAGGATTATATCGCGTTTATTTATTACTCGTTTTATTTATTACAAACGTCGGGAAATAAATAAAAATAAGTAATAAATAAACGTGATATAGTCCTAAAAAGTTGTTTTAATGTTATAAATGTGATTCGCAAAAATCGGAGAAATAAATATAAAAAGTCAGTTTAAATGACTATATAAATTACAAAAATCCGTCCTTCACTTCGCTTCTGTTCGGTTTTGATAGGGCTTCTACTGCTACGATCCACCTCTACTCTTCCCTTCTGTTTTTGCTGTTTAAATTTGCTTAGGCAATCTTACATACATTATTTCTATATGTCCGAAAAGCCTGAGCATGCTCGACGCTCTCTTCAAACTATTCTTAAATAATAAATAAACCATATTATATTTCATTACATAACAAGGACGGACAAACAGTGGTAAGGCTGTACGTGTAGAGGAAGTAATTCCTATTCCGATGGTTATTCTTTTATTATACAAATAGTCGTTTTCTTGGTAAAAATATATCTTGCCGTAAAATATTATGGCTCAATAGTGCTGCGCTCTAATATTCTTGGCACAATTTCCTAATAAAATCTCTACTTCATAGGCCATTCTATATATTTGTGGTTGTCAATATGACCTTCCAATCACTTTTGAGAAGATGCCTTCATTATTTTATATTATATAATATTAGGTAGATAGTTTTTTTCTCTTAAAGATTGTGTATAAATAGGATTAATTGTCTTGCAGCCGCCCAGTCACGCAATTTGCAGCGTGAATCTTCCAATCGGCTCTACCAGTGAAATGCGACGACATCTCAGAAATTCGACTAAAAGTTGCTCATGCTGTGTTTGATCAATTATTTTTTTATGAGATAGGAGGGCAAACGAGCCCACCACAAACACTGCCCATGAACACTGTGGTGCCTTGCCTTCTTTTAAGGGAGTAGGAGGGGAAAGGAAGGGTCACCTGATGTTAACCATTGATACCTGCAACAAAGATAGTGTTACAGTTGCGTTGTCGGTCTTTAAGTGAGTAATATAGGATGGGAGAGGGTGGAGCTCCGGATAGCTGTCTCACCGAACGGAACGCGGCACAAGCCACTTCACGCCTATATTCCAAAAGGGTGGTGGTATTTCACGCGGTCGACTCGGCCCATTCACGCAGCAAACTGCAAGACTACCAGTGTTAGTGAGAGATGGTTCTTAAGTTTTTTTTTTTGAACATTAACGCACATAACTCTGTTAAAAGCTCTTTATTATATTTTTTTCTCTCTCTATTTTTTCCACGTGTACCTACGAAATATCTTCACATAACATAATAACATGGAAATATTTTATAAAATAAAGCAATTCCATGTTACTTTATACAGGGCTTGTTATAACAACGCCATATTAGATAATTTATTCTGTCAAATATTAAAGACAGTCATATTATTACGTTATTATTTCATGCTAATGTAACGTCACTGCAGCAAAATGCCATTCACTCTTTCAGGAGCATTTTTTTACAATAATTCTATATCATATAATGAGTTGTTTGGGTAGTAGTAGGTATATGATTTTATGTTCCAATCTTAACAAAATAAAAAAAAAATGAAAAATCTCGCAAGTTTGAAGGACATTTTTTTATTTTGTGTGTAGATCACAACCAATTATTAGACCTATCCAGTAGGCATAAAAATCATAAGAAACGGTCAGACCAAGAGAAATTTGCCAAAAACAGCATTCTAGATATAGCTATAAAGGTGCAAGAGACTATTATTTTTTACGAAGCAACTCCCTAATATCCAATAAACATGAGACCGAGGGTCATATTGCTTAGACTTTATTTACCCCCTTTTGTACCCCACTCACATTGTTATCACAGTAATCGTGTACCAAGATATATTACATCTGGTATGGAGAGCAATTTTCAGGGAAGTCAAAAGAATAACCCCGGTGCATATAATTCTTTTCATCAAGATTTAGATGGTCAGACAACAATATTCATAACACAAAATTTCCAAAAATAATTTTAAAATTCCTTTGGAGGATTGGATTGGAGCCAGGATTCAAATCTCACACTGCTTAATTAAAATCAAGGTGCTGTATATTTGTTAAATGATACTGCCAGTCGCTTATTATTGCGGGTCAAATTAATGGCAGGGATCCGATAATAAAACGTAAAATGAACATTATATTCATAAATATTAATATATATATATATATATATATATTCATAAATTACTATCTTTATTAATTATCTAGCTGTACCCACGACTTTGTCTACGTGGAAATCAGACTTATGCAAGTATTTTTAATATTTCGAAGAGAGAGCTAATCTTATTTCTGTTGTCATGGGTACAGCTAATATCAAATCAATGGAACCTTTAGGTTTAATCTTAATCGACTATTAATGACAGATCTATGCAGTCAGCCTACCAATTTAACTAACTTAACCGTTACTCAAGCGGCATGTTTAACGTCTCGTATATATTTATAGAATTGGCTAATGTTATCGATAGTTTAGTGTCTAAAAATATTAATTTTTTCTTTGCACCAACGCGTTTACAATTATAACAACATAACTTCACGCCTTTTGTTACCCGAAGGTGAGGCAGCGGCTGTTAAGCCTCATCTCGCCGTTATGTTTACGTCCCAAATGGAATAGGTGGCGAACCTATTGCCATACCGGGCACAAAGTTTTTTCAGTCATCGATATTTATGACACATAACTTACGAAAACAATTTCGAAAAGTCATTGGTGTGAGCCAGTGTCAGGAATCGAACCCGGACTTCTGGATCAGAAGCCGTGTGCTTGACCACTGGGCCACCGAGACATATTATTAAAATATAAACCTCATATTATCTCTTATCTATTTACGTAAAAGAGATTCCAAACTAATGATACCAATTAAATACATAATAGGCTGTAGAACTTGAAAGGCTCTAAAATGACGTAGCTTTTGAATAAAGGAATCATAAGTATCTCTTGGTCTCAATTTGTTTAACATCTGAATCGTGTTTGATCTCATTAGTAATTCGAGTTTTTATTCGCAAAGAAAATGGGATTCTTCATCCTTACATAAAAAAAAAACATTTATAATCAGAGACATCCATCAGATAGAAGTGCTTTGAACGCTTCCATCAACCATACAAAAGATATCCTAATTAAATAATATATAATATTACATAATTATACGCTTGTAAAACGTGAAGATATAGGCAGCGGAAATTATGCCCCGATACTTAATGTTTTCAGCGCTTTGGTCGTCTAAACAGTTTCCCATATTATATATTACACATAAATTTGGAATAGTCAAAAAATCTGATTCAGATGAAAAAGCAAAAAAAAGTCGATTGATCTGATGCTAACTTTTTTGGTAAAACGCAGATATTAATTTTTTTGCACCTGGTTTTTTTTTTAAAAAAAGCAGGTTATTTATCAGCCCTTTAAACGATACGTCGAGATAAATATTTACGCAACAAAAAATGGTACCCATATTTCAGCCCGGGGTGGCATCAATTGCCTTCAATGTAATTTGATGAAAAGCAAAATAAACACCGCTCACGAGGAAGCGGAAATTAAGGGGACATGTACCATATACTTTTCATACTTTTCTACTAATAATATACATTACACACCAAAAATAACGTAATGAAAGAATAGAAGACTGATTTATCTAAATATAAACAAGAATAAGGAATAACCCAAGGGTTACGTAGAAAGCCTTAAAATCTGATGAGTGTTTATGTCAAGAGTTATGAAAATTAAAGAAGCAAATGAGGTATGTAACATACATACATAACATAACTTTACGTATTTGTTATTACCCGAAGGTGGAGGCAGCGGCTGTTAAGCCTCGGCTCGCCGTAATGTTTATGTCCCAAGTGGAATAGGTGGCAAAACTATTGCCATACCGGGGACAAAATTTTCAGTCATCGATATTTATCACACATAACTTCCGAAAACAAATTCGAAAAGTCATTGGTATCAGCCAGTGTCAGGATTCGGAAACGGGGTACTCGACCACTGGACTACCGAGACTGTTGATCCCGAGAACCGAGGTATGTAAGATTATATTATTTAAATAACATAAAAGTGTATTTTTTATCGAACCGAATCTTATCAATGGTATTATACTAAGTTTAATAGTAAATGCCGTTTATTAATAAACTTGAGACTAATGTGTAGGTAAAAAAAAAACAAAAGTTATTGTCTTATCCCAAAGGACACGTAACTATGATGAAAAGTCACCCTCATTTAATAAAGGAATTTAATCTAAGACAACTGTTACACCCCTAGATACATATATTTGTATGAAATGGCGCAATATAATTATTTTCTAACATCTATAACAGTAGTTTCCTCAACTCCATATAAGAGTAATTTTCTGCCAACCTATGTCAATAATTTTCACCGTGAGTATAGGGATTAAGAACGAACTTGGGACAATGGCGAAACTTTACCCATTTGGCAAACATACGTAAGCTGCAATAACTATATTTGAATTGCTCGGACGTTCATTTGCTGCTTATTATGTATTTACTTAAATATATTGTAACAGGGATAGAGTTACGCAGTTTGCTGCATGAATGGGATGGCTCGCCCGGTGAAATACTACGGTCTCTAAGAATTTCTATGTAAAGTTTCATTTTTTCGTTTCATTCAGCGAGAGAAGTATTCGGACCCCAGCCCCTCTTCACCCTCCTTTCCCACCCTACTCTCTTAAAGGCCGGCAACTTAACTGTGACACTATCTGTGTTGCAGGTGTCCACGGGCGGCGGTAGTTACTTAACATCAGGTGACCTGTATGCTCGTATGCTCACTTACTCCATATAAAACGACAAACATTCCCTGACCAAATTGAATGTGTGTCATGAAAAGTGTGTTGCGGCCATCCTCGACCTTAACATCCTTCCGTTTTTGCATTGTTTGTCTGCTTAGACAATCTTACATCATTCATTTTAACTACATATCCAAACCATCGGAACCGTTCTTACTATTTTCAAGAAGTTTTTTCTTAATATCAAGACTCTATCTGCAAGTATTTGATTAAAGTGATGATGTCTTAATGTAAACAAGTAAATATTCTAGTATCACTAAGCGTCATAAGCCCGAATACTGAACCGCCACTCAAATATATAAGCGCTACTTAAGCGTTTAAGTAGCTGTCACATTAGACAGAATACGTCAAATTTGAGCAGTAGGTAGCACTTTATTGATTGTCAGATTTGATTGGCGGTTCAGTATTAGTGCGATAGTCAGTTTGTTTAATTAAAGATTATTAAGAAAGCATTCTCAAATACTTAATAACTTGAAATTTCTAACGATAACGAAATTTTCACGGTAAATGTCTCCAAAATCTTTTCTATTGTATATACTTATGCATTATCAATTATTAGAACAATGTACAAGGAGAAACAACCTTAAGTTGTACGAGACGTTATCTCTTACGGTAATGGGTTCCCTGTCTGCCATCAGGTAATAATAAAGTTTCATGTGGAGAGATTTTCTTCGATAAAACAAGGGTTATTTGTGACTGAGATGTATAATTCTATATACATATATGTCTCACATACTTAATGATTAATTTCAATTAATTAATTAAAAGAGTTATAAAAGTCAACGAAGCAAGTGAAGCGTGTAAGAATCGTGCTTTATGGCGCTTTGTTCCCTTTTCCTACCCCCAAAGTGAAGTTATGTACGCATGTATGTTTTTAATGATACTTCTTTCTCCTACCCTAAGTTATTTGTATCAATCCATATACTATATCTATAAAAAAATCATAATTTCGTAATCGTAAAATATCGTAATTTACATGACACAGGTCAATTGTACGAACTGCTTTGGATTTGGTTATTATGCAAGGAAATTTAAAGCTAGAAAATATATTCATAAAAGGTAAAATAATATCGTGGTTACCGCCTACGCCGGTACAGGTTCTAGAAGAAATTGTCTTTTATCAGATACACGTAAAGTTTTGATATGTTTACGAAAAGTATATACATTTTAAGTATATATGTATATACATTTTATTTGTAAGGTTTTTTGTGCAGATGGCATTCTTTAAGAATCTGGCTACGCGTTGTAAATAAATTGTGAGAAAAATGCTTTTTACAATTGCTGCAATTGTTTTTTTTAATACACAATTGTACACCAAGACAAAATAATCCTACATATCATATAGGTTACAAATAGTCTCTAAAGGTCGTATAAAGGTGAGATTACAAACAAACAATTTAATAACAGAGTAACACATAGTAGTTACCGATACTTTTTCTCTAAGTAACAAAGAGAGAAAAATAATTTTCACACCTCCTTTCCATGATAAATAAACAACTCAAAAACAGCACTTTAAAATAATTGAAAAGTCTTGTTAGTGTAAAATTTTGTTACATTATAATTTTAAATTTTTGTTAGGTAAGTTATGGTTTGTTTTGTTGCTTTATTACAATGAAATCTGTTTAATAACATCACGAATATTAAAAAAAAATAATGATAATGTTCAATTCCATTATTAAGTATAACTTTATGGGTCACCTAAAAACCTCACAGGATTTCTATTATGTATTATTCAGACAAAACCTACATCTAACTGCTCCTTTGGACAGCTAAGCGCATAGTTCTCTATGTAACATCATGGGGCTGTAAAGATTACCAGATTTGATTTATTACTATTTAGTGAGGTCTAAATTAATAAAAAAAACATAATTTTAGATCTCTATGGAGAATAGTGTGACATCTCATCTCTTCCGACGAGTGTCGTAAACAGTGACCTAATGTTGCTCTAATGGAGACTAAATCATAATTTTCGATGACCTCTTAAACAGTGGTAGAGTCTTGCTTTTCGCTGCATTAATGGGCCGGCTCGACCGGTGAAATACCATGACCTCTCAGAATATCGGCGTGAAGTGGCTCCTGCCGCGATTTATTCGGTGAAAGAGGTATCCGTAGGCCCGATCCCCTTTCCCCTCCTACTCCCTTAAACGACGGCAACGTACCACAGTGTACATGGGCGGTGAGTCGTTGCATACCATCAGGTGTCCCAATAGCTCGTTTTCCGAATGTCGGAGCATGACTACCACTGTCTATATTTATTAATGTTGAGGGTGTGAAGTTACTGTAAAATATCTGAAGAGGGAGTTAGTAGTTTATTTTATTAGATATCCAAAACAGAAGCCACGTTCACACAAGATCGTAAGTTTTTCCTTCATCATGTGTACACACCAGACAATGCCTTTTCCACAAAGCTTATCATGGAAAGCTACGTTTTTTTCACGTCCCAATGTTAAATGGAGTGTAAACACAGATATTACACTTAAGCGCTCTTTTTTCTCTATTCCTAATGAGAGCGATTAATATTCTAATCACCTTGTTAAAAATACCTTTATTCGAAATATGTGTATTATTTATTATACTTGGTACTTTGATAGGTCACGTAGAAGGTCTATCAATCATCTAGATTTCCAAATCAAAAAGTTCCAGTAACTTCTCGAATCGAACTTCTTGATCGAATCCTATCAAGTTATTTGTGAGAAATATGGACATCTTATGAATTTGTTCAATGCGTAGCAATAGATGCCGGCACCTATTCTATTTCAAGATGTATATACGCATAAAACTATATGTGTATTCTTTATACAGTATTTTTATTTCTCATAAGTTTTTACTGACAATATTCTAGAGCGAACACTTTTAATTTTACAAACGCTTCATGCTTTATTTCTTTTATTTGAGACCATCCGTGTTTGAATTTAGTGTATATTTTAATAACACATATTATCCCAATATCATCAGATATTGGGATAATATGTGTTACACAGGGATCACCCTGTGTCCTGATCCCAACGCTAACTTATGGAAGCGAGAGCTGGGTATGGTAGTGTCCATGAAAGTAAGATAAACGGTAGAAATGAGGGCACTGCGCAAAATCTGCGGAGTGTCTTTCGCTAACCGCGTCGAAAACAAGGTTGTAAGACAGGAAGTTGGATTGAAAGAGAGTGTCAGTGTAAAAGTAAAAAAGTGCATGCTCCGATGGTTCGGACATGTAGAAAGAATGGATAATGCAAGACTGACAAGCAGATATACAATGCAAAAGCAGATGGATGTAGGAGTCGAGAATGGCCAAGTCACACATTCCATGACCAAATAGAACGTTTTCTGGAGTAAGGTGATGTTAGGAGCCTCAAGAATCGACGCGCGTGTATGAAAAGAGTTATGAAAGTCAACAAAGGGAGTGAGGCGTGTAAGAATCGTGCCTTATGGCGCTCTGTTCTCTCTGCCTACCCCGCAAGGGATTTGGCGTGAAGTTATGTATGTACATATTATATTCATCATTTTTTAAAAAGATAAAGATCAAAATTTTAAACATTTTCTACAATTTATTTATGTATTTCTGGATCCAGACTTGAAACCTCTGAGGAACGAGTTTTCCATTTGTAATTAACTGAATCTTACTAAACTCCATTTTGTCTCTATTTTTATTATGAGGACAATTTTTTTTCACACTTCACGCTAATTGTCTGGCAGGGTAGGCAGGGAGAACAGAGCGCCAGATGGCATAGTAATTACACAGCTCAATAGTTTCTTCGACTTTCATAACACATGAGCGCTCGTCGGTTTTTAAGACGTCAGTTTTTTTAAATAAAAAGTATCTTCTTCTTATGGTAACAACACTATTATATACAATTATTTGGTTTTTTATTAATTTCTTATTGTTATAGTATTTTATTGGTTAAAAACTACTTTTCTACAAAACCACAGTAAAAGCGACGTTACATTCACTTCAAAGATTATCTTTTATAGCTAACATGTAACATAGAATAAATAAAAACACGTTATTAAAATCATGTTTCTGCAATATACGGCTTTTGATAAATGAAAACTTTTCTCGTCTCTCAACTCATTTTTTTGGTTCTGGCCAACATTTCATACAGCATTTTTCCCACTTAAATATGCGCTGGCTATTTTAAAAACGCAAAGGAATTAATTATCACAGAGCCAAATGAAAAAGGTATACACTGATGCAAATTGGACAGACTGCATAAATATTACCACAGAGATTTTTAGTTGAACAAATACAAACAATTTACGATAAAAAAGTAATATTTCTCGAGTAATATTTTTCGGGTGAAATTTTGGAACTCAATTATAAAGTAGATCTCTTCAACCAATTCAGATGAAATGTTTGTTGATTCAGATGTAAGCGGAGTCGGTGCCAGCCTAGGTAACCTACCTAGGTTGTGTTGCACCGACTTCAATAATGAGTTATATTTGTAAATATTATAATAGTTAAAGATGACTTTATTAAAGTATTACGTTTTGTATATTGTATTAAGTATACGAATGAGTAAGTTACGTTATTTATCGCTGTTTAGTTATAGGGGTACTGTTTTCATATACTTATAGAATGTGTGGTTTACATTTCTAGAAGTCGGTTTAACTTTTTTATTTAAAGTTTTTTTTTTTAATATGGGCGGATCATCCAAGAAGAAAGAATAATCATTTTTAATGCACTTCTGTAACATGGGTGAAACATGCAATAAAAGAGATTGATGAGAATAACTTGCAAAACAATGTGACGTTATTCTAAATCCAATACGACGTAATAAATATTTGCATTTCTACAATATGGGTAGCAAATAAAAGGGCTTGTTGTAAACTATCACTCAAAAATAATGTGATGTCATTCCGAATCCAATATGGCGTTATTTTTAATCCATTTTGCAATATTGATATCAAACTGAAGAGAATATCAAAGAAAAACGAATAAACAATGAATTAATATAGTTTTTGTAAGTAAATCCTTACCTGTATTTGAATAGAAAATATCTGGAGTAAGCGCTCGTCGATTCTACTTGTCTGCACGTTTCATAGAAAGGCTCTTAACGAGTTGTGAAAGGTACTGCACTACGCTGAACTGCTATATGAAGGCAAAAGAAATTGTTCAGTAACAAGCAATGGCGTAAGACTGTAAGAAAACTGTTGCTTTTTATCAATTTTATGACTTTTTATAACCGAAATTACATTTATTTTCAATTATTTTATTAACCCATTCACAAAACCAAAATTTACTTATTGTCTAACAATATACACAGCAGTTCAGTTTATAAATATTAAGCAATAATAGCATACTAAAACTGTTGTACTCAAGTCAATGATTAAAGATATTTCTTTTTTTGTATTTGTATATACTATTTAACAGTGGTAGAGCCAAGCAGTTCGCTGGATGAATAGGCAGGCTCGACCAGTGAACTACTACGATCTCACAGAAGATCGACGTAAGTGGCTCATGCCGCGTTTCGTTTGGTGAGAGGCCCACTCCCCCTTCCCCACCCTTTCCTATCCTACTCCCTTAAAGGTCGACAAAGCAATAGTAACACTATATGTGTTGCTGGTGTCCATGGGCGGCGCAGGTTGCTTACCATCAGGTGACACGCTAGCTCGTTTGCCCTACTATCCAATAAAAACAAATCTACTAATTGTCACGCTACTCATCATTTTCATGCCCTTATCCCACTGCAATTGGGGGCGGCACAACATGCCATCTTTTTGAATTATCCATGTTGTCAAAAATTTTGGCTGTGGTTTTACGATCACCTGCCGTCTGCCTCAACTTTAACTCTCCTCAGGGATATTTTCGTTAGTGGATAGGGACTGGATTGTAAATGTGATGGCGTGGGGGGCAGAGAAATGGTGCGCTTCCGGATTCCTTTATCACGAAGCGAAACGTGGCATGAGCTACTTTACGCAGATATTCTGTGAGGTCGTTGTAATTCACCAGTCGAGTCAACCCATTCATGCTGCGAATTGCGTGTTTCTACCACTCTAATCGCATAACGCAACTGTCTCTGAATAATATTTAAGTTCTAAAGAACATGCAGTAATTGCCACTCACTGTACGACAATGGATATTAGACCAAAGAGTTCATTCGGGGAGACGAACCCGTTACCCACACTTCCAGATATTATATTCGTAATGGGACATATATTAATATATTATGTTTGCAGAGCAAACTTGTCAAAAAGCGGAATCGTGTTAAAGTGTGCTAACTGCAATAAAAAAGTTTGAATATTTTTTATCCGATATAAAAATATTTGTTTTTCTCGAACAGCCGGTGAAATCCTCCAACTTTTCTAATAAAGATTTATCATTGTGATAAAAATAATAATTCATAACAGTAAGCTGAGTCCGTAAATAAAATGTGGTATACCTGCAAATGCTTAAGGCTTTCAACTTTGTAGCTAATATTAAAAAAGGTTTTAAAGGTGGTAGAGCCAAGCAGTTCGCTGCATGAATGGGCCGGCTTGACCGGTGAAATACCACGACCTCTCAGAAGATCGACGTAAAGTGGCTCATGCCGCGCTTCGCTCGGTGAGAGAGGTACCTGGAGGCCTACCTCCCTTCCCCATCCTATTCCATCCTGCTCCCTTAAAGGACGGCAACGCAACTGTAACACTATATGTGTTGCAGGTGTCCATGGGTGGCGCTGTTCACTTACCATCAGGTGACACGCGTGCTCGTTTGTCCAGCTATCCTTCTTATAACGATCTTGCAAAGAGACTTATCGAGGCGTCTCGCGACCAGAGGGCTGGTCTATTATTCGCACAGAGGAGTAGCATTGCCATTTAGCGTGGACACTATTCTGGGCACGCTGCCCAGAAAAAATGAACCTGCCGCTGAAAAATTTGATTTTAGCTAGTTTTTAATTGTAAATTGTAAATAATGTAATTAATTAAAAAAAGTGAATTATGTTGTTAATATTTTTTTTGTGCCACTTTTATAGAAATACCTTTTACTACTTAGAATTTTCCTATTACACATTCGTTTTTCATATCAACATGTCAACACTGTTGACTTATAATCAGTTCCTGACAATTTTATTTGCAAATATAACAATAAATACAAATATGACCGAGTTTAAAAAGCGTATTAAGAAGAAGAAAAAGAAATAATGTTGACAATTTAAGTCTTGGTTTTTGTCCGTTACGCTTATATAATTTATATTAGTGTATAATTATATAATAAACTAGCTGACCCGGCAAACGTTGTCTTGCCGAAAAATAAAATTTAAAAAATAGGGGTTGATCGTAGGGGGTTGAAAATTTAGGGTTGCATGTATTTTTTTTTAAACAAATAACGTTTTATAAAACAAATAAGAAACAGAAATATGTCGAAAAATTAAAAAAAAATATTGAGGGGTGGGCTACCCTTGTGATTTAGGGGGATGAAAAATAGATGTTGTCCTATTCTCAGACCTACCCGACACGCACATAAAATTTCATAAGAATCGGTCAAGCCGTTTCGGAGGAGTTCAATTACGCACATCTAGACTCGAGAATTTTATATATTAGATAATTTTGTACCTACTTATTCGTGTAATTTATTTTATATTCTAACCTAATGGTTAATATATAAAAAAAAACTAATATAAACCTCAATAATATATGTCGCTTGGTCGCAAATGAACCTAGGAGCACAAGCGGCAAAGTCTGGCCATAAACTGGATATAAAAAGAAGATTACATCTGTACATCTGGGTCACCAAATAACTGCTCATATTGCTAAGGGTTTTATGTGCAGCCCGAACAAATCTCGTGTACCATCTAAGTAGGTACAATAGTTTTCTTCAAAACTATCGACTCTAATTAATTTTTTTATGAGATTTACAAGTATATTCTTGGTGATCTCGACGGCTCGTTACATAGCTTTGTAATCAAAAGTTCGATTCTGATGGCACACTGATATTTTAAAAAAATATATCATAAAGATTAAAACAATAATGAATAATAATGGCACAAAGCTTTTTTTTAACTTCTTAACAGAGTTTACGCAGTTCGTTGCATGAATAGGCCAGCAGGCCACAGAGCTATTGGGACTCATACAAAAATCTTCAAGTAGTGACTTAGATGCACCTACCCACATTCTGGTGTAAAAAAGTAAAGACTATCCAATAATGGTGTTTACGGATCATAAAAGTCACAAAGTAATGTAGAAAAAAAATATTATAAAAATATTAAACTATACTACCTATTTAAATAAAACTCGTTAATTATTTAAAGTTTCTAAAAAAATATACTAAAATTCACTGTAAGTGAGGAATCAGGATCAGGAAAACTCTACTCTCAGCAAAATTTAATTTAAAATATTAATGAAAATCGCAAACAGGATGAAACTCAAACCAAGTGATAGTGATGTAGCAGATCATGCTGAACGTCGATAAAAAAAGATTAAATTTACGAAAAATATTCTGCGCGATAAGGATATTTTTTCTTGATCCAATCCTACGTAGTAATATATAGTTATTGTTCTATATTTTTAAAACTTCACAGACCAAATAAAGACGGATATCATCATACTGTTAAATAAAAGCTGCTAAATAAAATAACATTACATTTACTATGTAAAAATAAGGCCATCGATAACTATATCAATATCACCTAACTAATCCCGGTGTGAGCTACTTTACGTGGAATATCTGAGGAGTCATTGTACTGGTACATTGTATTGGTCTATTCAGCCCGTTCAAGCAGAGAAGTACGTTAACAATTATTATATATACATAAAAAACTTTTCGAGTCATAAACATATTGTATAATATTCTGGTTTTGATAAAATGAAAACGGGTCACCATTATCGACATTCAATATTACGCTTCACTTAATGAAAACGTCGTTTCCAACGCGTAATGCAATAAGCCAGTTGCAGCTTTCATATTTATCGTTAGATATTTCTATATAAAACATTTTCTATTTTTTTTTTATGTTATAGGGTTGCAAACTAGCAGGCATCTGATGATGAGCAACAAACGCCGCCCATGGACACCTGAACACATAGTGTTACAGTTGTGTTGCGGGCCCTTACTATCGGATACGGATGTAGTCGGAAGTGGGATGGAAAGGTGAGGTGGAAAGGGGTTGGGCCTCCGGATACTTCTTTCACCGAGCAACGCGCGGCAAGAGCTGATTTTTCAGAGTTTATTCTGAGAGATCGTATTATTTCATCGGTCGAGCCGGCCGGGCCTATTGATGTAGCAAGCTGTAGATCAATGTCTATCCTGCGCTGAGAAAATTATTCTCTTAATAAGTTGATTCCAATTATAATGTACTGAAATGAAATAATTAAAATGTAAAAGTAAAACTTGGTTGCAAAGGAATTTTTTTAATTTTCTTATAGCTTTACTTTTGTATGTTCTGTTCAGTCTCTCCATTCATAGAGAGAAAACTTTCATGTTGATTAAACTCACCTTTGAGAAAAAGTATTTTCTGCAGTAACGAAGCTAATATTAACATTGCAACGTCGCTGTCAAAGGAGTATTATATATTCCTGGAACTGAAACTGTGTTGGTTCCTCTATCCGCTTTTGATGTTTAATTAAAATAACCTTTTGAATTTGAATGAGAAATGGTAGAGGCTGCGTGAAAAGTTTATTTAAATTAGTTGTAGTAGTAAGCCGGTGCATCAATGTCTATTTGAAAATCTTTTCGGAAATGCTGCCTTAACCGAAAGTGAAATAAATATTATATATCAAATATATGCTCGTATTAATTAAGACAGTTTTGGATAGTATTTCATAATTAATCTAAAAATCAATTCATTGATTTGTATTTATGAGAGAGTATCGGTGTAATATATGTGTAAGGAAAGGCGTGCTCCGATGGTTCGGATATGTTTTTTTTTTATGATATAAGAGGGCAAACGAGCAAGTGGGTCACCTGATGGCAAAATTGCTCAGCGCCCATGATCCGTGGTGCGTTGCCGTCCTTTAAGGAAGTATGAAGGGAAAGGACGTAAGGTAGAAAAAGGGTGAAGTTAAGTATGTAGTAACATAACATAACTTCACGCCTTTTTCTGCCCGAAGGTGTAGGCGGTGACTATTAAGGCTCGACTCGCCGTTATGTTTACGTCCCAAATGGAATAGGTGGCGATCCTAATGCAATAACGGGCACAAAGTTTTTAGTCATCGACGTATGTAGTACAAAACTTTATAAGCTAATAAACTTACATTGTTCTTGTTCTTCAAATATGAGCCAAATATAAAATATGTACACAAAATTAAATAGACAAAACTACAAATTAGAAAACATTCCAAACATATTATACAAATACATAAACAAATACATTGTATTTTGTTTTGATGTTATTCGTACGGAACGTGATAAAAGATACTTCGTTTTAGTAAGTACGCAATCAATGTACTGTTATTAATGTATTTTGTTTTTACTCGATTATCTATATATATATAAGAGATTTCCACCTATATATTGACTCATCGCGATATCACTGGAACCATAAGGCGTAGCGACTTGAAATTTGGTAGGATTATTCCTTTCGCCGAGTAGAGGTCAGCTAAGAACGGATTTTACGAAATTCCACCCACAAGGGGGGTTGCGGGGGTGTTAACAATGGAAAATTCCCATTTTTAACCTATAGCTGCTATCGCCTTCAAATTTGTCGAAGATATTGCAGTATTAACATAGCGGGGCAGCAGTTATTACTTTTGATGCGAAACAGAGTTCGCCGGGTCAGCTAGTATTTTACAGTAGGCATATTTCACCGTATTACTAACTACATATACCTATATTTCTTTAAAAATATTGGATGTAATATTAAATATTATAGATAGTTTGCGTGTTACTATAGTTATAGAAATATTATGCAAGACTTGCGACGCTCTGTGCTAGCTGCCTACTCTGTATGTAACTTGGCGCTAATATGTACGTTATGAAATATGGCTAACTCTTAATTTGTGGCTGAAACACAATATAACATAACAAAACATAACGCATTTGTTACCCGAAGGTGAAGGCAGCGGCTGTTAAGCCTCGTCTCGCCGTTATGTTTACGTCCCAAATGGAATAGGTGGCGAGCCTATTCCCATACCGGGCACAAAGTTTTCAGTCATCGATATTTATCACATTTAACTTTCGAAAAGTAATTGGTGTGAGTCAGTGTCAGGATTCGAAGCCGGACCTCTGGATCAGAAGCCGTGTACTCGACCACTGGACCAGCGAGACTACACAATATAAAATATTTTAATATATATTTTAATATTCGTTATAGACTGTATGTCGACTCTTCTCATTGATTACAATATTTAGTCCCATGGAATAGATCATAAACACGTTGCAATACATTGGGCAAGAATTATAAAGTAGGTAGTATAAATAACTTTCGCAAAGTCATCGACATGGTTTGGAACTCGAGACCACGTAAATAAGAGTACACATACTAAAATACTAGAAGTACAAAAGTATAGATTAAAAAATAATGTATAATATTGTTTGTTTGTTTGCTTCCAGTTTGTTTGAATTCGTAAACAAAACTTATTTTGTACCTTATCTAATCAAAACTTCTTTCTTTGTTTTACAAGTCTATATGAAACAAAAGTTTTAATTGGTAACATACATTGGAATTTTGTTTTGATTGCCGAAATTTAAGTGCTATAATTACAGATTATATATAAATATATCTCAGTACTTTTTGCATCATTGAAAATTATAATATTAGATTTAATATTTTTATTACACTAACTAAGAACTTCACTATTTTAATACACGAAAGTGTTGGCAGTGGCTGTAATATCTTTTCTTTTAGCTTTAAAGCTACAGAAAAAATCGTTGTATTAATACAACGATTTTTGACGTGACAACGTCTTAAATTAGGTTGCGGCTGGGAGTCACTTATGAAAAAGTGTAACGCTCGGTAACGTTACGATGAGTCACCGAACGAGAGAGAGGCCCGCCGAATGCCTTGCGTCTCTCTCCCACTCAACTATGATCGGTCTGCCGCGCGCGCAGCACTAGAGAATTAGGCGCATTGAATCGGCGCATGCTTGTGTCTCTGTCTTTGTCTTTCTCGAACGTTCTTGGCGTTGGAAAAACAAGAAAGCGTCATAATACAAGTTCACACGTGTGGTTAAAGTATCGTCAGCTGTGTCTGTAGTGAAAATGTGGAGTGCTTAGATTCGTCATTTACAACAACTACAACAATAAAGGTAAATAATTGTACACTGATATTTCATTATCGTAAACTATGATTGATTGATTAATTGTTAGATTGACACAAAAGTTGAGAAACTGAGTTTATAGGTTATGTCATACTATTGATAAATGTTGATAGTGTTAAGTAAATTATTAGTTTAAAATTAATTAATTAATTAATTATTATTTTACAAATTTTCATTAATTTCAAATTTATTTAGCAAAAATTTGAACCTTCGATCTGAATAAATGTTTTGATTTTCGAATTGATTCTTTAAAATTACAAATATTAAGAAAAAGTGGCAGATATAAGAAAACTTGATTTATACTGTGTTTGTAATTTGTGCAATTCTTATTTTCATTCAATTCCTTGTTCCTATTGTGCAATTTAATTATATTCATATCAATAAATATTCTACCGAGAAAAAGACGTTGTCACGTAAAATCTTCGCCCGTAAAACCGACTTTACAGGCAACCAGATTTTTTTTTCTGTAGCTCTCATAAGGCATTATCAACATAGCATATTAGAATTGGTGCAGGATGAATGAAAAAAATAATTCACGAAGTCTTTTAAAAGACTGTACCGCTAGAAATGAATGTATATTAATTTAGTAATAAATAATACAATAATATATAATACTTACAATAAATAAAAACAGGAAGTGACCTACACCGTAAACACTCGAAGGAAACGTGCCATGAGCTATTTTACGTCGATATTCTGAGGAGTCGTGATATTTCACCGATCGAGGCAGCTTATTAATGCAGTGAACTGCGTGGAAATACTGAGTTAATTAAATATCATAGATAATAAAAAGGCAGAATAAAGAAAATGTTTTATTCAAATAGCAAATAAGGCACGTTCTGTTATACTTTGCTAATGAGTTACTTTTGGCCGCCAACGTTTATTCAAAATCCAATTAGGTGTTGAGTTGGTCTTTCCGTTTTCAGTACGCATTTATAATTAGTATGGCCTACTTACAAATTGTCATAACATAAAATTTAAACTTATAATTTTGATTTAATTTTATTTGGAGTGTTTTGCAAACACTTGGACCAAATCGAACTAACTTTTCGTTCGATAAGAAAGATATCTACAGGGCTTTTCCTTATCCTATCTATCCCATCTTTAAGAAGAGCTGCGCTAGTAACTTACCACCAGGTAACCCGTTAGCTCGTTTGACCTACTGTCCCATAAAAAATAATAATAAACTAATGGTCTTTATAGTCCAGAGGCCGAGGTTCTGAATCGAGAAGTCGTGAGATCGATTCTGTACTCACAATGGCTTCTCGGATTTTTTTTTCGATGACTAACATCATGGTATGATAACTGGCCAAGCTTTGAATGTCACGGCTTATATTTTCGACTAGATTTAAGCGTCAAGTTATAAAAAGAAATTAAAAAAAAATCAGCCTTCAGCACTTTAAAATTACAACTTCTGCAGTATTATTTAACACAAAAATAGTCAATTATCTATGGTATATATTTATGTATTCAATGTATATGCATTTAAGTACGTATATTTATTAAACCGATTATTTGTTGTTTTATCGGTCGGTAAATAGTCTCGGTGGTCTAGTGGTCGAGCACACTGCCTCTGATATAGAGGTCCGGGTTCGAATCTTGACTCTAGCTCACACCAATGACTTTTCGAAATTGTTGTCGGAAGTTAAGTGTGAAAAATATCGTTGACTAAAAACTTCGTGGCCGGTATGGCAATAAGTTCGCCACCTATTTCATATGGGGCGTAAACATTACAGCGAGACGAGGCTTAACAGCCACTGTTTACACCTTCGGGTAACAAAGGCGTTAAGTTATGTTATCTTGTGTTATTGCTATCTTGTTCATATTACATACATAAATACAACTTCACGCCAAATCCCTTGCGGAGTAGGCAGAGAGAACGGAGCGCCATAAGGCACGATTCTTACATCGCTCGTGAAAATGATCTCTGTAAAGAGTTCGAAACGTCAGGAAATAAATATAAATAAGTAATAAATAAACGCGATATAATCCTAAAAGTTGTTTTAATGTAATTTTATGTGTTATTTGACATTATATGGTGCAAATAAAGAGTTATCTATGTATCATGTTTTTAGTATGTTACTAAATAGCAAAACAATTATTACTTGCATATTATATATAGACTATTTGTAGGTTGCTTGTATAATTATATAGCAGTCCATTAATTCCCAACGTTATTGGATTCTGATGCACCGCGACGTAAACTAGATTGGAATTGGGTCACTTGTCTGTAAAGTAATAACGGCAGGTGCAATATCAATCAAATCCAATTTAATTAAATCAATCAATGTATAAAATTGAAGTTTTTATAATTATTATATAACATAAAATGGAATAGTGTCGGTGGTCCAGTGGTCCAGCTTGTCTTTGGTCTCGGTGTATGGCAATAATTTCCGCCACCTATTCCATTTGGGACGTAATGATTCAGCAAGTCTGGGCTTAATGGCTACTGCCGACACCTTCGGTAGAAAAAGGTGTGAAATTATATTTTAGAATTTTCAATGATTATTATGGACTTATTAGGTTCTTTTAGGAAATAGGAAAAGGTCGCACTGGCCCAAATTTGCGTAATGACCGCTTGCTCGTTCACCGTGTTGAAAACAAGGTTTAAAACCTTGAAAGAATTTAGATTGAAAGTTCATATAAAAGAAAGGCTGGGTATACTCCAATAGTTCATACAGGTAAGAAGATTGTTATGTAAATGTAGAGTGCAAAACTGGAGAGATATAAGAGTCGAGGACGGCCGCGACACATTTCCAGTGTTAGTCTTAAATAGCGTAGATCTTTAGTGACGGTAGATACCTATTTCAAACTAAAAACACGAGCTGTCATAACCATTTCAGGGAAACCTAAACTGTGTAATAATATCTTCAAACGAGTAGTTAGTATTTAGTAGTTAAATAAACAAAACAAACACGATAATAACAAAACCAATTACATTTACTAAAACAATTAAATTATTCAAATTTAAAACAATTCCATTATTGTTTCAGTAATGGTAAGTATAGTTAGTTGTGAGCAATAATTAAAATACATAATTCCTTTATTTGTTTCAGTAAAAATAAAAATAGGTTATTACTTAGTTAGATGTAAGTTATAGTTACTTTATTAACTTTTACCGACATTGCTCTTTGTTGTGGACTGATCTGACAAGGATATGGTAAATTATTTTTTCATTTTCATTTCATTCAGGGTTCCATATCCAAAACGGGACACTAAAACTGCCGAGCACCCTGCTTCTGAATCCAGAGGTCGCGGGTTCGATTACTGGCTCACACCAATATTGTGTGATAAATATCGATGACTTAATACTTTATGCCCGATATGGCAATAGGTTCGCCACCTATTCCATTTGGGACGTAAATATAACGGCGAGATGAGGCTTAACAGCCGCTGCCAACACCTTCGGGTAGAAAAAGACGTGAAGTTATGTTATGTTTCGATATTACTATTGCTGCTTTAAAGCAAAATTGTACGAAAGCCTTCGAACGCGTTCATTATTACGCTAACATGTGATAATTTATACCCCGTACTGTATAAAAATAACCTTATATTTACGCGTACGAGTTCAAAGAGACAAATCATGGCGGCAAGATTTGGATTTTAGACAACAGGTTTACACATAATCTCCTATCAACTGGAGTGATTGATGTTTGAGGGGATTTTGACATGTCAGTGTTATCAGTTGAATGCGAACTCAAGAGAATCTTAATTTAAAACAATTATTTAAGTAGGAATTCATCACAATATTACAATCTATAAAGGGATAGAAACTGATATTTTATGTAGGTATGTAGTATTTATGTGTAGGCTTAGTGACTAATTACATTTACTACAAATACGAATTAAGAAAGTAAAGGAATTCGTATTATGCAGAGTTAATTGTATTAACTTAAAATTAAAAAGGGCCATGACTGAATGAATAAGAGTCCAAATTGTAAGCAAACTTATGGTATTTATTTTAAGGTGGAAGGAAGGTTGTTTTACAATTTTTCCAAATCACTTGTTCATAGCTTAGTGATGATTAGAACGGCATTAGAACGGAAGTGTTGTCTGTGTGTGTTATATTGTAGTGTTTAAGTCACTGTCTAGAAATTTCGAACATATTTCGTTTGCTCCCCTATCCCATAAAAAAATAATGAGTAGATGAAGTAGGTTTACTTTTACAAAACGACTTAGCGTTAAAATCTTAGTAATATACATGGATTTCACAAGCAATATGCGACTCCATTATTTTATGTAACTGTGGACTAAACAAGAGCAGCTTATAAAGTCTGTGGCTGGCAGGGCCGGAATTCCGGAGACAGACACATCCTATTTCGTCGGCCACTGAAAGCTTTTTAGTTCAATTTAGCGTGAACCATTCTATATTCCAGTATATATTATTGATGTAGTACAAAAATGATTAATTTCAAGTTCTTAGAGTAACTATTTTTGTATCAGGACATAAAGATAAAGAGCTAAAGCTTGGGCAGTGACAATTATACTTTGATCCATTATACAATTACTTAATATCCATGCCGCCATCTTGGGTGGTCCGCCGTATTGGATTTTGGGTAATGTCACATATTATATCATGCATTGTCATCTAGAGTAAATGTGTATACAAAATTTCAGCTCAATTGGTTGAAGATATAAATACTTCAAAATTGAGTTCAAAGATTTCCTGGCTGAAACCTAATTAATAGATTAAAATACATTATGCTGACCTTAAGCAGTTCTATATATGATACCCGGGGACACACTCCCTTTCCTTTCCTTTCTCTTACCCTACCCCATCCTTACAATATTATTACAATTTAGGCTTTAATACAATTTAGATATAATATAACGTCTATCTGATAAATACGCAAGTAAAACGGCATATAACTATGAGCATATATGTATACATGAATAAGTTCTATATGTAGCCTTCTATGAATAGCTGTCCTGCCATGAGTGCTAGTGACAAATAATCCCTCACCCCCGCTCTGTAATAGGACTGGTATAGGAAAATGTGTTGAGGTTTAATAAAGCATAAATAAAATAAAGATAATACAGATAAAAGACCGCAACGTTCACATTTTATAATAATAGGTTGGGGAAAAAGTATTTTCGTATTTTTGTATGAAAAGTCAAGACATTTTTTTCAAAGTTTATTTACATTTATTTACAATATATATGTACCGTTTTGTTGAATAACTTTCTGCCATTTTGTGGGCAGAGACATTATCCCGTTACTGTAGAAACTTTGGGACTTCTGATCAAAAAAACGGGACAAATAGTTTTGGCAGTCCTCTCTTGAGGTCAACCTTACAGAACCTAAAGAATTCTGAAGAGACCGAAACAGGTGAAAATCTGAAGGCGCAAGGTCAGGGCTATATGGTGGATGCACTAGGACCTCCCAGTCGAACTCTCTTAATTTTTGCTGAGTGGCTAAAGATGTGTGTGGTCTAGCGTTATCGTGATGAAAGACCACACCCTTCCTGTTGATCAATTCCGGCCGTTTTCTCTCGACTGCTTCCTTTAATCTCATCATTTGCTGGCAGTAAAGATCAGAATCGATGGTTTTGCCGGACGGTAAAAGCTCATAATGAACAATGCCCTTCCAATCCCACCATACACACAGCATCACCTTATTTCGTGTTAGGCCAGGTTTGGCCACAGTCTGTGAAGCCTGGCCAACTTTCGACCACGACCTTTTTCGCACGTTCTTGTCGTACGTGATCCACTTTTCATCGCCAGTTATCAATCTCTTCAAAAACGGCTCGGTTTCATTACGTCTCAATAATGAATCGCAAATGAGTACACGGTTCATTAAGTTTCTTTGAGTGAGCTCGTGTGGCACCCAAATATCGAGCTTTTTTGTATAATCAGCTTTCTTCAAATGGGTCAAAACTGTTTTGTGGTCAATTCCCAGTTCTTCAGCTACATCGTAACTACTAATATGCCGATCTTGCTCCACTCTTTCAAAAATGGCGTCCATTTTATTCGTAACAGGGCGACCAGAGCGAGGTGCATCTTTAACATCAAAATTTCCGGACTGAAAACGTTTGAACCAAATTTGTGCTACTCTTACTGACACTGCATCAGGTCCATAAACATCACAAATTTTTTTCACTGCTTGAGTTGCATTTTTGCCTTTTTTATAATAAAATTTTAAAATGTATCGAATTTCTTCATTAGATTCACTCATTTTTACGGAGAGAAAAACAAATGAAAAATAGCGGGAAACAACTTTTTTTTATTTTTTTCTTTTCTTTATAATGTAACCTTTTTAATGTTACCAAAACCAGCCAGACACAAATAGTACAGTCAAAGAAATTGTATAATAAGTTTATACCTACGTTATGCGAAAAGACTTTTTCCCCGACCTAATAATAATATATACTAGCTGACCCGGCGAAAAGGTAATAATGGAGTAAGATTTGGATATTAAAAAGTTCAAATAAATTGAACTTTTTAATATCCGATTTGCACAAATTTTGTGCTATTAATCGGCACGCGTTTTGGGGCGCAACGCAACTGCTATGTCCCGCTATGATAGTGCTGTAATATCTTCGTTTAAATTACATACTGTAAAGGGCCAAATTGATTTATATTAAAAGCACAATCTATTTAGGATACTTAACTGTATGAAAATTAATGCTGTAATGTTTAAAATTGCTTCGTAAATAAACCATTTTTTCTCGTAAAAAGTAAAAAAATAAAAATGGTTATTGTGGGTTATCCTTAAGAGATAGACATATGCCCTTCCGGGCTTTTTGTAGACCTTCTGAGGTGTTTAATAATGTAGAACATTGTTTTGATCTATCACTCAGGGTTCAACCAGCGTTTGCTATTAAAGTGCTATATCTCGAAAATTTTCATTTTTTCTCTACAATCACGTATGAATACATCATATATGAATTATAGATCAAAACCACCCCGTCTAAACCCTCTAACTATTGCGTAGCATAGCATATAAGGGGACAGACAGCGGAAAGTGACTTTGTTTTATATTATGTAATGATATTCTTCAAACTTATCTATTTGATATTTTAAATGCAAAACCACCGAAATCGTGTTTAAAATATGTTCTTATTTGTAATATGGATCTAATATGTTCTAAAAGATAACTCGATGAGGGATTTGGGATTTCTTATATTTTGGGCGCGTAAAGTTATAGATGAAAGCTAGTTCAATATAAAAATGATGCATTTTTTATGGGATAGAAGGGTAAACGAGCGTTACAGTTGCGTTAGCGACCTTTAAGGGAGTATGATGGGAAGGGACGGGGAAGAGGGGTGGGCCTCCGGGTACTTCTCTCACCGAACAAAACGCGGCATGAGCTACTTTACGTCGATCTTTTGAGGGGTTGTGGTATTTTATCGGTCGAGCCAGCCGATTCAAGCAGCGAACTGCCTTTTTTTTTTTTTTTTTTTTTTTTACGCGAGGAAATGCTTTATGCACACCCCCCGCCTGGGGACGGCAGGGGGTAGTGTGGGACTCCCAAAACAGTAAACTGAAATCCGATCCTAGGGTTACCCACTAAAACCTCGCGGCGGCCTTCCTCCGGCGTTGGGGTGGTCCAGGATTCGGTTTAACCCCTCTGGTCCACCCCGCCGTCGCCCCCCCTCAGTCACGAGGGGGTGCTCATCCTCGGGGAGCCTCGGCGAGGCTCCCCCGGGCGGGGCGGCTCCGACCGCGCGCTGTAAAGAGGCGCGCGGCCGGCGGCGCCCCGGACGACCCTCCCCGGCCGCACCGGGGGGTCATCCTTCCCGGGCCGCGACCCGGGCGCACCCGCGGGGTGTGCGCCCTCGCGGCCCGTCGGCGGCGGCGATCACTGAGCTCGCCGCCGCCGCCTTCGAGCGGGATCGGCTCTCTCCCGACCCCGCTCGGCGGCCTCCTTCTGGAGCATCACTGCTTCGCAGAAGGAGGCCACAGCCCTCCACTCCTCCTCGCCCGCCAGCATTGCCGCGACCAACGCCGGCGGGGACAAGTCTCGCCCGATCCCGTCGACCAGGACTCGGCGCTCGTCCGCCCAGGCCGGGCAGACCTCCAGCGTGTGCTGGGCCGAGAGCAGCGAACTGCCTGGCTCTACCTAAATAAAATAGGTCTTCTTAAATATGTGTAACTGGGTTTATTATATCGCAATATTCTGACCTGATTTTCTGCCTTTACACTGAAAATCAATACACGTTAGGTTCAAAGCCTTTGTGAGCTTGACTGAAGCCTATATCGGTTCCTTATAGACGGACGGCTGCTCCGGACAGTTGATCACAATGTAATAACTGTAACCATGATGGTTTTGCGCTGAACAGCCACATAATTAAGCTATTTTAGAGGTATATTATGTTAGAAGATTACATCTGCATTGACATATAATTTGGCAGGCTTTGAAGTGTAGGTATTGGTAAAACATCTGACTACGGAGTAGGTAGAGGTTCGATTCTCACTCAAGTACGAATTTTTATAATGAGCGTGGATGTTTATATGGTGTTTTTCTGTATGAAACTTTTGATTTTTTTCTTCATTACATAGTATAAAACAAAGTCGCTTTCCGTTGTCTGTCCCCTTTTATGCTAAGAGGGTGTCAATGGGGCGGTTTTTATGTACATTTCATGTACAATGTAGCAAATAGAATGTGATAATTATCGAGTTTTGTTCCTTAATTGCAAACGCTGGTTGAACCCTAAGTAATAGATCAAAACAATGTACTACATTAATATACATCTTTAAAAGGTGTACAAAAAGTCCGCGGTAGCAAATGTCTATCTCCTAGGGATAAACCACATTGACCATTAACTTTTTTTACTTTGAAAGCGAAACAAAGTTCGCTGGGCCAAATAGTATATAGTAAAATATATTTATTACTAGTCTTAACCATTAAATTATTCGGGGGTTTCACCGCCCGATAGGAGGCAAGGTGCCGAGGACAAGGACGCTCCAGGTGTTTCGGAGCGCCTCACGTGGACATGAAAGGGGGACCGAGGACGGCCCCCCGAGAAGGGTAACTACAGACGAGGTCGGTACGTGTATGTTAGCACGTTAGCGATCCCGTCGCATGTGGTGAGGAGGAACACCCCGGTAGTTTTAGTTGGTATACTGTCCCCATGGTGGTGGTTAGGAGGGATGGGGAGTCCAACATAACCCGTGTCTTCAGCCGCGCCACAATAGTGGCACTCCATTGTGGGCTCTTTACGCGTAACCCGGCACAGTTAACGGCCAAAGGAGACGTGAGGAGCTGCGCCAGAGGGAAGGTGAGGGCTCCCCGCCTTCGTTCGGCCGAGTCTGATGTGCCCACCCCACTTAAAGTGGGATAAAGGCAGGAGAATTATGATGATGTACACAACTGTGTACATCATCATCATCATGTTATGTGCTGATGGTACGTACGTGTACCTTTATCGGGTTTCCACTGGGTAACAAAAAAGGGGGTTGGAAATGGAATGAGGAGGGTAGAGGGAGAAGGGGTTGGAAGTAAGACAGGGAGGGGAACTGGTTAGGCCTCTGGATACTCTCACCCAGCGAAACGCAGCATGAGCGATAATGTAAAAGGTTATCGCATTTGTGTATGTGGCGAAATTGGTATATTTATAGTACTATAGGAAAAGACAGTATAGTTACAATTAATAAGTTACATACCTTTATGCCCTTAATGTTCAGAGTGCATTGTGGTCGGCGGCATTTTACTTTGCAAATTTAATACCTATTATTTTATTAGTCATTATTGTGAACCAGTATTCGAACTTGAAACCTCTGAACTGGTAGTGATGATACAAGATGTGATCCACATCATTTCAAATTATTTTGAGGCCTCTTACGACTGACGCGAATTCTCAAGAAGGCACTATTCTCCAGAGCGTCACTTACAATCTTTAACAATTAATTACTAAAGACTTGTATGCATGTAACAATTAACACATTTCCCAAAAATATTTTCCCTAATCACGCCATAGTTTGCCAGATGGTAATAGTTTCTTTTCTTGTTTTCCTCCTCTTGCCCAAAATTAATTTGCCTCTTCTTATCCTTAACGAGCTTTGTTGTAACTTAAAACGATTGTTTCCACAATAATAACGCATAAGGTAGCATTAGAATTATAAAAGTCACATACTATTTTTATAATTCTAATAACACCTTTGAGGCTAGAATGCCTAGCCATTTAAGCTACATGTTATGCCAAGGAACATAAAAAGATATGTTCTAAAAACTTGAATATCCATGGTCTACTAGTTCAATTCACGTCTTCTGAAGTCTCGCGTTTAAAACATAGCTTAACCTAATTACCTCAAATTATATTTTTATGTGCACTATCTTTATGAATGTATTTTGATATGAATTTTTGGGCTGATAATTATCGAAGCGTGCACAAATTTTCTTGTTACCAACGCTTAAATGATCATCTCTTAGTAAAAAGAATCTCATTTATTTTCTTTGATAGTAAAATTCATTTGTAAATTAAAAACCTAAGTCAAAAAAAACGTAACCCGGCACAGTTAACGGCCAAAGGAGACGTGAGGAGCTGCGCCAGAGGGAAGGTGAGGGCTCCCCGCCTTCGTTCGGCCGAGTCTGATGTGCCCACCCCACTTAAAGTGGGATAAAGGCAGGAGAATTATGATGATGTACACAACTGTGTACATCATCATCATCATGTTATGTGCTGATGGTACTGTTATGAGGATTAATAGAAATTAGTTTTTAAAAAATAAACTTTAATTACACTGAAACAATTAATACACACAGAAGAAGATATTAATATTTATTAGAAATTAGGCAAGTGTCACGCGCGCGGATGTCGGATATGAACTGACTGTAGAACTAATTCAAAGATGCTATGAACAATCATAAATGCTGACTGTGCATGGGATTACGGTAAGTGGGCATTATGGGGTACAAGGGTAGATTATAACAGCCCCCAGGGTTAGAGTAAACTTACCCCAAATGGGTTAAGTTTTACGGCAGGGATGTACGGATTTTTGGCAAATTTTCTTTATTGGAATTTGTAGCAATTTCTGATAGTTCATCAGCACTTGCTGTTTCAAATTTGACTTTACTTTTATTGAATATAAGACGGTGACATTTACCTGATTTAATTCCCTTATATATTGAGACACAAATACAAATTATAATTAATATTACTATTACAATAGTAGTGTATGAATAATATTCTCCGTACAAGACAATGTGCGGTTTTTCGATAATTTTGTTTAGATCTTTTACAATCTGATTTGAATCTGTATACTGTAATGATGTAATAGAATCTAAGTTTATATTAGTCAAATTTAAAGTGGATACAATTCTTTTAGATTTTAACAAAGATGCAGAATTACAACAGGAATCGTTAATAATATTGAAGTTAGTATGTACAGGTTGAATTTTAATTATTTTCGAATATTTTGGTATTAACCTTGTATCTTTATAGAAGGCTATGCAATGTTTAGGCAAATTTAATATCCCTGTACCGGATATTATAATTTCTGTATTGTTGAACTCTCGACAGTCAATAGATAATTTGTATGGATTAGTGATAACATATATCCATCTATTGTTTGATAGTGGTTGCCAAATATCGAGATGACCTTGAAGAGTTCTTGTTTTACAAATATTAGGTAAAGTATACAATGCCTTTGAAATTATTTCCGATTCGCAGATCGGAGTTACGGAACTTGAATAGGTATTTAAATCGTAACAAATGTAATTGAAATTATAAACAGTCTTACAACTAATTAAACTATTCAACTTACAGTAATAATTCTTATCTTTATTGATAGCGATATATTTAGTGGATGGGATTAGTATATGTTTTGGGAACAACTGTGACTGGGTAAGGAATACTATGGTATACATAGTAGTTTTGTGGGTTAACAAGTGGTACTTTTAAAACAAATACTATTTTATTGTCGTTATAGTAGGTAGCGATTTCAGATATATTCATCAGTGTATAAATATTATCTATGGATAAAGTTATAGGAAGCTGGTGATACTCTGATAGGAATCTATAATTTTCAACAAGTTCTGTGAATAACTGCTTAGGGGTTATTATGGATGGATACAAAACATTAGATTTGCTAAACATAATTCCATTGATTACATCTTCAATTTTAAATGATAGTGTTAACAAACTGCTCTCTAACATATTGAGTATTGTGTTTAATTTTGTTTTTAAAAGTAAGTTATCATACAGTGATGACAAATTTTGATGATCAAGCATTAAGGTATCTATTACACTATTTAATTGTTGTTCGTTAATACTAATTTTATTTAGGGTATCTCGCAAAGATGAGAAAGTTGAAGTAGTGACGAGAATATTTTGTTTAACTAATTTTGATAAGTTAATTTGATCGGTTTGCACTAATTGAATGGCATTACTGTAACGGATTGCATCCTCTTCGTCCATTGTACCAAATAAATGTTTGAACAAGGAACCGATTCCACCAATCCAGGCCGATCTTTTTGACCTTAATTCAATTAAATGTGATATTGAGTCAAAATCACGAACAATATCGTTATATCTGATTGACAGAGGTTGGTGTAGGTTTAAACATTCTATATCAGTGTAGAGAGCACTTTGCTTGCATAAAAACTTAGAGCTGCCTATTACACCGTTCAGATTTTTAATATGTGGCTGTATATAAGAAATGTCTATTGGAATAACAATGTTAAGGTGTCCGTCTATTATTTTTAATGATCCAATAGGGTCAAAGTATATACCAGATGTATTTACAGTAGATTCTATGAAGGTTCCGTGAGTTGAAGACAAGTAACTGCAAATGAACAAGTAATAAAACTTAATATAATTATTAATTAATTTATATACTAACGTAACTAACTACTACATATTAACGTATTTTGGATTCTCTACAGTTAAGTTGAATATTACTTACGAGTATATTTATTTTATTTATCTTATTCTAAGTAAATATCTTAATATCTTAACTAGGAATATGACGACGAGCTAATTTTACTTCGTCAAAGTGATGAGTAGCGTGTCGTCTATTTATTAATAACGTTAAACTATTTCTGCCGTTTATTTTTATTACTTTATAAGGGCCCTTCCAAATTGGGGATAATGCTTTACGCATACGGAGGTGGTTTTTCAGATAAACATAGTCACCAGCATTATAGGTTACAGGACGAGTGTGGGTATCGTAATATGCTTTTGAAGATTCTTTGGATCTTTTTATATGTTCAATAGCTTTATCTCGAGTGGTTTTTAATCTATGTTGTAACATTTTTAAATATTCAGGGTAAGTAGCGTCAGAGGTTGCTTCATAGATGGAATTTGGAAGAAAAGGTTTGTGCCCGAAGATTAATTCATACGGGGAGTAATTTGTTGTTGAGTGAATTGCTGTGTTATACGCTAACATAGCTGTGTATACAAAACGCGGCCAATTATCTTGATTTTCTGAAACATATGATTTTAGGTATTCTTTTAAAGTTGAGTGACTCCGCTCGAGTGCTCCTTGAGTCTGAGGATGATAAGGTGACGACCAAAGTTGTTTTATTTTTAGAAATTTACAGGTTTCTTTGAACATGTCTGAAGTAAAGTTAGTACCTTGGTCTGTGAGGATATATTTTGGGATACCAAATAAGGATATAAAGTGGATTAAACAGTCACTGGTTTCTTCTGCTGTAGTGCTTCTAATAGGATATGCTATAGAATATTTAGTTAAATCATCTTGAAGTGTCAGTATGTACTTAATTTTTGCTGTACCGGATTCTGGGAGTGGACCCACTATGTCCAGGGATAGCCTTTCAAATGGAGCTGTAGAGGTTGTGGTGATTTGCATTGGGGATCGATTGATTTTTCTAAGAGCTTTATTTGTTTGACAAGATGAACAATTCTTTACATAGTTTTCTATTTCACTTCTCATATTTTTCCAATAGTATTGTTCACGGATTTTATTAAACATTCGACTGGAGCCTAAATGTCCAGCGATAGGACTATCGTGATTTTCTCGCAGTATTTTTTGTATTTCAGAAGGACTAGGATAATAAACTCTGTTGCGGTATATATTAACTTGGATATTGGTGTTATGGAAAATATGTGCTAACATGTTGTAGATCTTAATATAAGCGTGTTTGTCAAATGGATTCTTGAAATCAGTGATACTAATCATGTCAATGGTTTTATTTTCGGATAATAAGTGATTTCTGAGATTTTTCAGTGATGTAAAAATGTCATCATATACGCAGTTATCAAAATGATGTACTTTAACGAATAAGAAATAATATTTTTTATCGTTAAGTGTTAATAATTTATATGAGTGTAATGTTTTTTCGGAATTAATAAATTGTTCGGAGTCCGAAGAGTTGGATAGGATTTCTTCGACATAGGGTACGGATTCATCAAGGTCGAGGGATGTTGGAATTATGATAACTTTACTCTGACTTTTTAGAATGCTGTCATTACATTCGATGATTTTGGTATCATATTTAATAGTTGGATGATTTTTCAAAAACTTAGAATATGTATCGGCGAGGTTAGGTAATGGTTGAGGCATTGATGAATTGTTTTCAGGATATGGAAGGACATTATCTGGATTTGGAGTCTTTATACTGGGACTTGGATAACGCATAATTGGGGTTTCATTAGGATTTTCAGTTATAATTGCCTGATTTGGAAGATCAGACGAATTGTTAGTACTTGGTAAAGATAAAGGGCTAAAGTCGCCTACTCCGTCGTTAAAAGGGCTAAAATCTAAAGGACCGAGGTCGATCAATTCATCATCAGGTAAGAGTTGAAGATTATCAGGATTTTCAATGTTTTCGGGATATAAAGGGTTTACAGGATTAATAGGATAGCGCGAAAGTGCATCAGCTGCTGAATTTAGTTTTCCTTTTCTATACATGATTTCGTATTCATACTCTTCGAGCTGAAGACGCCATCTTTGTAATTTACTACTAGGGTCGGTATGATTAAATAGCCATTTAAGCGGGCGGTGGTCACTTACTATTAGAAATTTGCGGCCAAATAAGTATGGTCTGAATGATTTACACCCCCAAACTATAGCTAGCAACTCTTTTTCGGTAGTGCTATAATTTGTTTCGCACTTGTTTAATGTTCTAGAAGCATAGGCTACAGGATGGTCCTTACCTATTGGACCTTGAGAAAGGATAGCGGATATCGCATAGTTTGATGCATCACAAGTTAGGTTAAGAGGTTTAGAAAAATCAGGATATATTAAGACTGGAGCAGTGATAAGTTTGTTTTTAAGGATTTCAAAAGCTAATTGTTGTTCGTTAGACCAAACAAAAGGGACATCCTTTTTTAGAAGGGATGTGAGTGGTTTTGATACTTTAGAAAACTCGGGGATGAAACGTCTATAATAAGATATCAGTCCCAAAAAGGATTTAATATCTTTTGGACATTTAGGGGTTGGAAATTCTTTAACGGATTTAATTTTATTAGGATCTGGTTTAACACCGTTTTCTGTAATAATATGACCTAAGTAACCTACTTCTTTTCTTAAGAACTCACACTTATCAGGTTGTAATTTTAAGTTGAAGGAACGGATTTTTTGGAAAATGGCTGTGAGATTTTGGATATGAGAGGGTAGGTCAAATGAATAGCAAACTATATCATCCAAATAAACAAAACAACGCTCTCCTTGTAGCCCAGTGAGTACATTGTTCATTAATCGTTGAAAGGTAGATGGCGCATTTTTAAGTCCGAATGGCATTCTAGTGAATTCGAAATGGCCTTGTGGAACACTAAAGGCAGTTTTACAGGAGTCGTCAGCCGCCATTTTTATTTGATGAAATCCAGAGGCTAAATCTAGGGTAGAGAAGTATTTGGACTTGCCTAGTTGGTCAAGTATTTCGTTAATGTTTGGGATAGGATATGTCTCACCAATGGTGATATCATTCAACTTTCTGTAGTCGATTACAATACGCCATTTCTTTTGGCCAGAGGCATCAACTTTTTTTGGAACTATCCATATGGGAGAGGACCAAGGGGATAATGAAGGACGGATAATCTTTTGGTCTAACATTTTTGTAATTTGTGAATGTACTTCTTGTTTGTGGATTTCGGGAAACCTATAGGATTTAACATTTATCGGTTGATCGTTTGAGGTGCGAATTTCATGTTGGATAGCGTCAGTGGATGTTAGTAAATCGTCAGGCAGATGAAATATATCCGAATAGTTAGAGCATATATCATAAAGGGCTCTGGTTTCCTCATCGTTTAAGTGCGAGACACGGAGTAGTTTTAAGACGTCTTCAGTCCTACGGAAACATGATTTCTTAACAGTATGAGGTTGACACGATTCATAATCGACAGGATGTAGGGTAAGTTGAAGATCGGATTTTATAGTAGTAGGATTTTCGGAAGTGTTTAAAACTGTAAGATTAACTCTATTATTATTCTTCACTTTTACTAGACAATTGGCTATAAACAAAGTGTCATTAACGCGTTGGTCTAGAATAAGACCTTCTTTAACTTCTGGGTTAATGACTGAACACTCTAAGGTAATTTCAGAACGTGCTGGAACTTGATAAGTTGGACTTTTAAAATTAAGTTTAATTTTATTTTTATCTAAATGAAGAATTTGTCTATTATAATCTATAAAACACTGAAAATGATTAAGTAAATCATTGCCTATTATTCCGTCATATGGGAAGTCAATTTGGCCTATGATGTGAAATGTGTAAATAATGGATTCTTTCCCTAATATTAAATTTACGTCTAGGTTTCCTAGAGTGGATACTGGGTCTTCGTTACTATCTATACCTTTTAACTTAATTATATCGTTTCTGAGTTTTAAATGTGAAAATTTACAAATAGAAGTTTGTTTTAGAAGGCATACAGAGGATCCGGTATCTACGAGGAATGTTAATGGTTTGTCAGACATTGAAGTTTTAACGAGTATATAAGGTAATGATATTTTGTTAGCCATAGAAGAGAGTTCAAATATTCTATTGGTTATAATGTTCGAGTTAGTAGTTTGGACTTTTATTTCGGGTTTAGAAATATGGACACTTGTTTGGGGCTGGTTACCCGTGTGGTCCTTGGATTTAGAAGTATAGACACTTGCTTGGGGCTGGTTACCCGTGTGGTCCTTGGATTTAGAAATATGGACACTTGCTTGGGGCTGGTTACCCGTGTGGTCCTTGGATTTAGTAATATGGACACTTGCTTGGGGCTGGTTACCCGTGTGGTCCTTGGATTTAGTAATATGGACACTTGCTTGGGGCTGGTTACCCGTGTGGTCCTTGAATTTAATAATATGGGTGCCATTGTCATTTAAGGATATTGCAGGAAATTGTAGCTTGGGTCTCACGAGACACCTCCGTGAGCCCATTATTGGTTTAAATGTTGGTCATCGTTATAAGACTGGGAATCTCCCTTAATAGGCTGAGATTCTGAATAATGTTCTTGATAATCAGAGGTCGTTGGCTGTGGATTTTCGTAATAGCCATTGTCTTCATTAACGGCAAAATTTACCCGACCATAATTTTGCTTTTGATAATCTTGGTAAGGGCGTTGTTTAAGCTGCGGTGACTGAGGTGCTCTGAATTTATTATTATTATATTCACGTTTTCTGCACTTATCAATGGTATGACCTGGAGTTTTACAATAGCGACAAAATAGATTTTGGATATTTGGCTCCGGTTGACGTGGCACCTGAAACTTTTGAGTTATATTCGAAACAGGAGGTTTAAAAGAGTACTGAATTTTATGTGGTTGACGTTGTGACGGAATAGGATGGTTACGCTTAGCGAATAGGTTCAAAATTTTCTCTTCGGAAATTGCTAGGTTAATTGCTTCGTTAAGATTGGCTGGGTATTTACCTCGAACTAAATTAGAAATTTCTGGTTTAAGGCCAAGTAAAAATGTATGGAGAGTCAAGTCTTCCATGGCCGCGATACGGCCAGACAACTCAGACTTCTTTTTATTGGAAATGGTTACCTCCGTCAACAACTTAGATAAACAAGTTTCTAAGCGCAGCGCGAATTGGCTAACTTGTTCGTTATTAGTTTGCTTACATTCCTGCAGATCAGTTAAAAGATGAGCATAATGCTTTCTCTCGCCGAATTGGGTCTGTAAAAACCCACTTAATTGTTCCCAAGAGTCAAACTCTTTTATAGAACATGCTATTTCGGCCTTACCTTCAAGCTGTGAGATAATGTACTTAAAAAGTATTAATTTTTGGTTTTCGGATGCTAATTCAAACGCGTTATCACAATTTGTTAAAAATGAATTTAATTTTTCTCGGGTACCATCGAAAGGTTTTATGAACTTGAGTAATGTCCCAATAGGAATAGCATATTCTGATTTAACTTGAGAATCCTTTAAAGACATGTTGAAATTAAAATATAATTAATTTGACTGATGAATATGGTTCGGTGTAATAGACGGCCACTAATGTTGTTCAATGTAAGATAATATGAACGTTACAAAGTTGCAAGTTGATTACTAAGAATTGTTATTGTGATATGTGTGAGAATGTTACAATGTTAAATCAAATACTAACATTAAGATAATTTTAAAATATGATTTCAATTATTATCTACTTAATTAAGGATAGTAAATAATCTTCTAGTTTTCCAATGGGTTTTTAACACACACACACACTTGATATTTAAATAATCAAAATAATTTTGGGGGGGGGTTGGTATTGGCCTTAGTGGGGTATTTTTATTATGCCAGTAAACATGCACCTAAAAATGCTAAGCTTGCCGATAGCGTTGGCCTAAGTCTGTGGGGTTAGGCTATCTGACGCGTACCAACAAGTTCTTTATACACGTCCACACGTCTCTAGGCTGCCGATGTGGCCTAGGGATGGGCTCACATAGTTTGTTCTTTGTGGGTCGTCCCCTCTGGGCAATGCTGCAGTCTATAACGAGCCCCACACTTACAACCTACCTCGTGACTGCAGTAGCCGAGTATAAAGAGCGTAGGCGAGCCTTCGGCGCCATAACCGAATTATCTGGCATAGGAAAGGCAATCCTTAAATTGCACCTCAAATGGAAGCAAGACTTAAAAAGAAACTACCCCAGGAGGGTACCGGTGCAACCGGAGAATCCCTCCCTGAGCACAGCTCGGGCAGCCCCGCGTATTCTGGGGGGGGCAAAGGATTGCTACCCAATGAAATGTTACCGGAAAATCCAAAGAAAATGTTGACACAGCAAATATTCCATCCAAGCCTTTTCCATCGGCAACGTTCGGCATCGCTTAGCGATATGAATCAAAGTAAGAACACCGATAATTCACAAGTGATAGAGAGCGAACAATACAATCCTACTGCACCATGGCAGCGAGTACCAAACCAGAAAAGAAACCGCTCACCTGATGAAAAAGAATCAGCTAATAATCAACCCAAGAGAGCGCAGAGGCAAATAGTAATCAGCAAGCAAAACACTTCATCACAAGTAGAGACAAATAATAGCTTTTCATTGTTAAATGTGGAAGAAGGAGAAACTCCCACCAAGAGAACGCCAAAGCCGCCACCTATAATACTGTATGGTATAGATGACCTTGTGAAACTCACGCAACTTATTGAGGAAGTAGTGGCAAAGGACGACTACACCTATAAAACGGTATCTAAAAACCATCTGATCATTTCTTCAAAGACAATAGACAAATATAAAGCTCTTATTGAACATATTCGAAGTAAAGAATTAATAGGTCACACCTTCACATGTAAAGACCAAAAATGCACAAGGATCGTAATCAAACATCTACACTTCAGTACACCAAAATATGCCATAATAGAGGCAATAGAAAAAACGGGAAATAAAGTACAAGGAGAAATAGTTACTGCTCGGAAACAAGGAACCAAAGAACCCCTAAACACGTTCTTTGTTAATGTAGCCCCACATCAGAACAACAAATTTCTTAAAGATATAAAGGTCATATATCACCAGAAAGTCACAATAGAGGACCCAATAAGAAAAACAACAGTGGTACAATGTAAAAGGTGCCAGCAATATGGCCATAGCAAGAATAACTGCATGAGACCATACAGATGCGTGAAGTGTGCTGGAACTCACAAAACCACAGTGTGCACTATTGATCAAAACACCCCAGCCACATGTGCATTGTGTTTGGGGAGCCATCCAGCGAGTTACAAAGGATGCCAGGTCTATAGAGAAGTTCTAGCAAGAAAACAAGGCGGAAATAAACCTCAAGTACACCTGAAAACAAGGACTACCTCAAATAAACTGGCAGAAAGCACTGAAATTAATATACAGCAAGAACAACCAACAATTAATACGGTAAATCATGCAAAGGCTACGCAACTTAGAAGTAGACAACATTGCGTAATAGGAACCCCTGTATTATACAGCGAAGCTCTCGGGAGCTGTACCAAACCAATGGCAGAATTATCGGAGACTCCTAACTTATACTCACGAAAGATATCGAACAGAAAAGATGAAACTGACAAGCCACAGAGAACAGATAAGAAAAACCACGATGGCAACCAGCCACAAAGAACACAATTGGAAAATTTGAAACCTGAACAAGAACACAGATCTAGTCTAGAGATACTTTTAATAAAACAAAGTGAAAGAATAGATCAACTTATATCACAACTTAGCACTATGATGAATCTCATCATGACACTCATCAGTAGAGGTTCCCAATGATGTCCTTGCGTATCGCTGCCTGGAACATCAATGGCTTAGCACCAAACAAACATGAACTTGAAATTCTGCTGCTGGATGGCAACATTGATGTTGCACTTATATCGGAAACTCATCTTAATGACCTCAAGGTTGTCAAAATGGATAATTATGATATATATTGTACTAATCACCCGGATACAACATCACATGGCGGGTCTGCAGTTATTGTAAAGAGAAATATTAAACACCATCTTCATAGTAAATTTCAAAAAGACTGGCTACAAGCTACTACCATTACAATACAGGAAAAAATGGGCCCTATTAATGTTAGCGCCATTTACTGCCCGCCGAAGCACAAAATCAAACAGGACATGTTCGACAGCTACTTCCAAACCCTAGGAAACAGATATATCACTGGTGGCGATTGGAACTGTAAACACATTCACTGGGGCTCACGACTCACCACCACTAAAGGACGCGAACTGAAAAAATGTGTTGACAAACACATGCTCATCCCTCTCAGTACCAGTAAACCAACGTACTGGCCGACTGACACCAATAGGACACCTGATCTTGTAGACTTCTTCTTGGTGAAGGGGTTGTCCGATATGTATTTTGATGTGGAATCCTCACTTGATAGTGTGTCTGACCATACCCCTGTTATAGTGACATTTAGCACCTCTATAATACAAAGAACTCAAAAACCAACACTTTATAATAAAAAAACAGACTGGGATGCGTTCACAGATTTTTTAAATGATGAAATTGAATTAAATTTTAAATTAAAAACAGAAGACGACATAGATGAGGCGACATTTTACATCACGAATTTGATACAGGTTGCTGCATGGCGTGCTACTCCTATACTCAGATCTGCTACTAAAAATAATAATATAACATTAGAAATTCGCAATAAGCTACAAGAAAAACGCAGACTGCGAAGGCGATGGCAGACAGGCAGGTTGGATTCAGATAGGATTGACTTTAATAGAACTTCTAGAGAACTAAAAGAACTAATTAGAGAAAATCGGAACACTACATTTCAAGAAAAGCTCTCTACACTCTCAGCTCATAAGAAAGACAATTATTCTCTGTGGAAACTAACCAAGAACTTTAAAAGACCACATAGACATACGCCTCCTATTAGATCTAGCAATAATTCGTGGGCTAAGAGTGGAAGTGAAAAAGCTGAGCTCTTTGCTAAACATCTAAGCAAAGTTTTCACACCAAACCCTTACCCTATGACCGAGTTTGATCAGGAAGTAGACCAAATGATCACTAGTGACCAACAACTATCGCTACCCCTTAGGCCTGTCAGTCCAAGGGAACTAGCTCGGACCATCAAATACTTGGAAAACGGGAAGTCTCCTGGTTTTGATTTAATTACTGGTGAAGTTCTTAAACAAATACCTAAAAAAGCAATCATATTTCTAACAATGCTATTCAATGCTATCTTCAGAATTCAGTACTATCCGAAGCTGTGGAAAATATCACAGATTATAATGATTGCAAAACCAGGAAAACCACCAACAGAACCTTGTTCCTACAGGCCTATAAGCCTTCTTCCTGTCCTATCTAAGATCTTCGAAAAGATATTCTTGCTAAGATTGAAACCAGTTTTGGATGAGAATAAAATTGTACCTGATCATCAATTTGGATTTCGGGAAAAGCACTCTACTGTCGAACAGGTGCATCGGGTAGTACATAAGATTAGGCAATCACTTGAGAGAAAGGAGTATTGCTCAGCAGTATTTTTAGACATTCAACAGGCATTTGATAAGGTCTGGCACAAGGGATTGTTGTACAAGCTGAAAACCCTCCTGCCAAATTCTTTTTTTATGATCCTTAAATCATATTTAGATCAAAGAAGATTCCAGGTAAAGTATGAGGAAGAACTCTCTAAGCTCTGTCACATCAATGCCTCAGTTCCACAAGGATCGGTGCTTGGCCCTGTTCTTTATTCTATATACACTGCAGATCTACCTGAAACTGAAAATGTGGTAACGGCTACATTTGCTGATGACACTGCATGCCTTGCAAGTGATATTAATCCTGAAAATGCTTCCATAAAACTGCAGGTCCAGCTTAATAAAGTGAACATGTGGCTAAACAAGTGGAAAATTAAGCCCAGCATAACAAAATCAACACACATTACCTTCACACTCCGAAAAGACAACTGCCCACCAGTGTTTATGGAGGGTAGACCATTGCCAACTAAAAGTTGTGTCAAGTATCTTGGCCTCCATTTGGATAGAAGGATGACCTGGGCTAACCACATCAAAGCCAAGAGAACCGAAGCTACGCTACAATTTAGAGAGCTGTCCTGGCTGCTGGGGCGACAATCTCGGTTGTCCCTAAGTAACAAACTGCTTGTCTATAATACTATTATAAAACCAATCTGGACATACGGACTCGAGCTTTGGGGCTCTGCAAGCAACTCCAACATAGAAATCCTACAAAGATTCCAAAACATGGCTCTAAGAACTATTTCATGTGCACACTGGTTTGTGAGAAACACAGAAATTCATGAGTACTTGGAGGTACCTACTGTAAAGGAAGAACTGTGCAAAAAAAGCAGAAGATATAAGGATAGACTGGATAAACATAGTAATGAATTGGCTAAGAACCTATTGACCCCACTAAATGACATATCACGACTAAAAAGATGGCAAATACTGGACTTGGATCAGAGGAACTGAAAAATAGGTTTCTATAAGCAAGTACGGTGTGGTTTAATGGAACCACACCTAACCCAGATACACAAGGAAAGCATCTGATTATGGCTGACGGCCGATTGCAGATTATATGTATATAAAAAAAAAAAAAAAAATAATAATTTTCACTTTCACAGTAGTTATAAAACAAAAGAACTTACAGGAACACGCAGAAAATATACTGGAACATGATCACCTTTCGAAGAACAGGCCCACAGGTAAACGAGTACAGGTACAGATGCTGTAGGCGAATATCCAAGACGCGGAGAATGAATATCTTTGTTTTCAACGTAGTTGTAGATAATAGATTTCGGTATTTCGCAGGAATGAGTCACAGAATTTGCAGGATTGATGATGAGTAACGACGATTTTCTTTTCGATAGAGACAGGATTAATTCACCAGGTTACTACGGCGAATATTTCTTTTTTGACACAAATTCGTCGCGGATATAGTAGTTAATGTGAATTTAAATATGAGTTCATTAATTGCACTTTGGACACTTGCAAATATTGAAAAAAGTCACACAATATAGGAATTCGATATAGTTATTCACTTGTATACTTATTTACAACTGAACGGAGACGTTCCAAGGATACCTTCACCATCGGTATCCCACCGCTGCCACCAAATTGTTATGAGGATTAATAGAAATTAGTTTTTAAAAAATAAACTTTAATTACACTGAAACAATTAATACACACAGAAGAAGATATTAATATTTATTAGAAATTAGGCAAGTGTCACGCGCGCGGATGTCGGATATGAACTGACTGTAGAACTAATTCAAAGATGCTATGAACAATCATAAATGCTGACTGTGCATGGGATTACGGTAAGTGGGCATTATGGGGTACAAGGGTAGATTATAACAGTACGTACGTGTACCTTTATCGGGTTTCCACTGGGTAACAAAAAAGGGGGTTGGAAATGGAATGAGGAGGGTAGAGGGAGAAGGGGTTGGAAGTAAGACAGGGAGGGGAACTGGTTAGGCCTCTGGATACTCTCACCCAGCGAAACGCAGCATGAGCGATAATGTAAAAGGTTATCGCATTTGTGTATGTGGCGAAATTGGTATATTTATAGTACTATAGGAAAAGACAGTATAGTTACAATTAATAAGTTACATACCTTTATGCCCTTAATGTTCAGAGTGCATTGTGGTCGGCGGCATTTTACTTTGCAAATTTAATACCTATTATTTTATTAGTCATTATTGTGAACCAGTATTCGAACTTGAAACCTCTGAACTGGTAGTGATGATACAAGATGTGATCCACATCATTTCAAATTATTTTGAGGCCTCTTACGACTGACGCGAATTCTCAAGAAGGCACTATTCTCCAGAGCGTCACTTACAATCTTTAACAATTAATTACTAAAGACTTGTATGCATGTAACAATTAACACATTTCCCAAAAATATTTTCCCTAATCACGCCATAGTTTGCCAGATGGTAATAGTTTCTTTTCTTGTTTTCCTCCTCTTGCCCAAAATTAATTTGCCTCTTCTTATCCTTAACGAGCTTTGTTGTAACTTAAAACGATTGTTTCCACAATAATAACGCATAAGGTAGCATTAGAATTATAAAAGTCACATACTATTTTTATAATTCTAATAACACCTTTGAGGCTAGAATGCCTAGCCATTTAAGCTACATGTTATGCCAAGGAACATAAAAAGATATGTTCTAAAAACTTGAATATCCATGGTCTACTAGTTCAATTCACGTCTTCTGAAGTCTCGCGTTTAAAACATAGCTTAACCTAATTACCTCAAATTATATTTTTATGTGCACTATCTTTATGAATGTATTTTGATATGAATTTTTGGGCTGATAATTATCGAAGCGTGCACAAATTTTCTTGTTACCAACGCTTAAATGATCATCTCTTAGTAAAAAGAATCTCATTTATTTTCTTTGATAGTAAAATTCATTTGTAAATTAAAAACCTAAGTCCTAAGACCAAAGTCAGGTTTGTTTTTTAACATGGCCGGCGACACAAATAGTGAGTGTAATCTCTAAAGAAATCCAAACTCAATTACGGAATTTATTCCCGCCCTATGGGCTAAAGATTTCCTTTATAGTATGTTAATTGGATTTCTTTCTCTTGTTATAGGAAATTAATGAGATAAAGGTCTGTTTTAGTGCAATTATAAAAAGGTCACTTTTAAGCATGACTTTTGATATGTTTACCTAAAACTTTAGTGCTGTAGATTTTTATCGCACTCCATGGGTTCAAGTTAAATATTTGTATCAGCATAATGTTTGGTAAGCCTGTTTTTGTATATTCGCTACGATTTTTTCCATACAATGAAATAGAAGAGTATCTTCTGATTCGTATTGAAAGAATTCTGTGTCTAGACAATCATAATCGATTCAATTCCACTTCAAGTATTTTAGATTTCACGCTTTATACGCGATGTTTAAAAAAAAACAAAAACAACATGTAAACAATAATTATATAACAGTCTTGGTGGTCCACTGCGATCTACATGGTATAACACCAACGCCAATTAGGATTGCGTAAACTGATTGCTGATTTGCGCTAGTGTCCGTCCAAGCAAAAAGTAGCAGATAGCGATGGGTTAATATTCCTACTAGGTATTATAACTTAATCATCTGTCTGTGCAGCCCCTTGAGTAAAAATCTAGTTCTTATGTCACACGTATACAAGTGGTACTCAATGTAATGGCGATTCAAAATTTCAATTTTTACTAGCATAGTAAATACAATGTTATTACAGCGATCAATTTTACGACACATGATACTTTCAGGGTTGTTGATTCTGAAACGTAAAAGGGTTCAGGTTATTGGGTCGCATACTCATCCTTTTAGATACGGAGATACTCTGATACTCAAAGTTTATCAAAATTGTTTTATCCTGTCCGATTTATCTCGGTGGTCAAGTAGTTGAGCACCCAGCTACTGAATCAAGAAGTCGCGGGTTCGAATCCTGGTCAACACACCAATGACTTTTTGAAATTAATTTCGAAAGTTATACGTACATACATAACTTCACGCCAAATCCCTTGCGGGGTGGGCAGAAAGAACGGAGCGCCATAAGGGACGATACTTACACACCTCACTCGCTTCGTTGAATTTCATAACTCTTTTAATGCACGCACGTCGATTTTTGAGACTCCTGACGTCACTTTCTTCCAGAACACGTTCCATTTGGTCATGGAATGTGCGTCTTGGCCGTCGTCTACTCCTACATCCATCCGCGTTTGCATTGTATATCTACTTGGTCAATCTTGCATCATCCATTCTTTCTACATGTCCGAACCATCCTTACACCTATACCGGATTGAAAGAGAGTGTTGATGTAAAAACAACACTCTCTTTCAATCCGACTTCCTTCCTTATAACCTTGTTCTCGACGCGGTAAGCGAGGGTCACTCCGCGGATTTTGGGCAATGCCATCATTTCGACCGCGTTTATCCTACTTTCATGCACACTCTGCCGTACCTAGCTCTCGCTTTCATAAGTTAACGTTAGGATCTGTATTGCATTGTGGATTGCTAGCTGGGCTTTTCTGCTAATATTTTTTCCGCCCAGGAATCTGCCCGTCGCTCCATTTACGCTATTTACTAACACCACTCTTCTTTCTACATCCGCGGTTTACCTTCCATCCCTGCTGAAAGAGCATCCAATATATACAATTTCATTCGCCTGTTCCAACACTACATCGTCAACCATTATCCTTGCATCCGTTCTGGATTCCTCCCATTCAAACACCATAACTATCGTTTTCATTACATTCAATTGTAAACCTTTCATCAAACAATCATCTTTCATAATAGTGACTAGTGTTTGCAGGTCAGACGGCGATTCGGCTAGAAGCACGGCGTCATCTGCGTAAAGCAGGCAGCTCACAACTAGGTCACCCATTCGCATCGCTACATGCGTCGATCTCACTCTCTGGAGACATCTGTCCAGGTACAGGATGAACAGGCGAGCGGATAGCACGCAACCCTGTCTGACGCCGATATTGATGTCAAACTAGGGGGACAAGCCGTCATCAACATGCACACACGCTGTGCAGCCCTCATAAGTGGACTGCACAGTACGCAGCAGTGTGCCGTCCACCCCATAGTCCGGGAGTAGGTCCCACAGATTCTGTCGTAACACCCTGTCAAACGCTTTTTCCAGATCCACAAAACCGTAGAAAACCTTCCGGCTAGCAGCCAGTTGTTTCTTCACGATGTTGCGGGGTGAAAAAATGTGATCCATACACCCTCATCCGCTTCTAAAACCACCCTGAGCCCCTCACATCACTCCATCAGATATCATCCTCATTCTCCTTTCAATAATTTTCCCATACACCTTCGCTGCTAAGCTGATCAAACTGATGGCCCTGTAACTGGCGCACTGAATACGTGATCCCTTACCTTTATTTAAGGGCACGATGACAGCACGCCTCCAGTCCATGGGAACCTTACCCGACCTCCGGCATAGATTGTTCAAGGTCAGGAAAGCTTCCCGGACTCAGATTCCACCGTGTTTGATCATTTCAGCAGACATCATATTAATTCCAGCTGTCTTACCATTTTTCATACTTCGTATCCACCATTCAATTTCTTCCATAATAATATACATGGGAAAGTTATTTGTGTGATAAATATCAAGGACAGAAAACTTTATATCAAAACAATACGTTTACCACCTATATTCCATTTGGAACGTAAACATAACGGCGAGTCGAGGCTCAACAGCCACTGCCCACACCTTCGGGTAGAAAAAGGGGTGAAGGTTATATTATTATAAAAATACTAGCTGACCCAGCAAACGTTGTCTTGCCGAAAAATAAAATTTAAAAAATAGGAGTTGATCGTAGGGGGTTGAAAATTTAGAGTTGCATGTATTTTTGTATCCCGTTTTATAAAAAAAATAAGAAACAGAAATATGTCGAAAAATTAAAAAAAAAATTGAGGGGTGGGCTACCCTTGTGATTTATATTATAAAATTTCATGAGAATCAGTCGAGCCGTTTCGGAGGAGTTCAATTACGCACATCTAGACTCGAGAATTTTATATATAAGATTCTCAGAAGACACTTTAAGACAGCCCCTTATAAAAGTAGTAGCAAAAGTATCTAACTGTGATATCTATAAATTATATGGCATAAAATAAATATTTTTGTCCATTAAATAATATTAAGACAAGGGATCAAGTGAGTAAGGACATCAGACTTTATCTATTATCTTTATCTACTATTTATTTATTTTATCCAGTTCGCTACATGAATGGGCCGGCTCGACCGGTGAAATACCACGACCTCTCAGAAGACCGACGTAAAGTGGCTCATGCTGCGTTTCGTTCGCTGAGAGAGGTGCCCGGAGGTCCACCCCTTCCCCATCCTTTCCTATCCCCTATCCCTTAAAGGTCGGCAACGCAACAGTAACACTTTATGTGTTGCTGATGTCCATGGGCGGCGTTGGTTGCATACCATCAGGTGACACGCCTGCTCGTTTGCCCTCCAATTCCATAAAAAAATGTAATTTTACTTTAATAACGACAAGTGATTTAAATTAGTGAGGGGCTAATTCTTTAATTTTACATAACATACATAACTTCACGCCAAATCCCTTGCGGGGTAGGCAGAGAGAACAGAGCGCCATAGGGCACGATTCTTACACACCTCACTCGCTTCGTTGACTTTCATAACTCTTTTCATGCACGCGCGTCGGTTTTTGAGGCTCTTAACATCACCTTCCTCCAGAACACGTTCTATTTGGTCTTGGAATGTGTGTCTTGGCCGTCCTCGACTCCTACATCCGTCCGCTTTTGCATTGTATATCTGCTTAGTCAGTCTTGCGTCAACCATTCTTTCTACATGTCCGAACCATCGGAGCATGCCCTTTCTTACTTTTACACCGACACTCTCTTTCAAACCAACTTCCTTCCTTACAACCTTGTTTTCTACGCGGTCAGCGAGAGTCACTCCGCAGATTTTGCGTAGAGCCCTCATTTCTACCGCGTTTATTCTACTTTCATGCACACTCTGCCATACCCAGCTCTCGCTTCCATAAGTTAGTGTTGGGATCAGGACTGCATTGTGGATTGCTAACTGGGCCTTTCTGCTAATATTTTTTGCGCCCAGGAATCTGCCCAACACTCCGTTTACGCTATTTCCTATCGCCACTCGTCTTTCTACATCCGCGGTGTACCTTCCATCTCTGCTAAAAGCGCATCCAAGATATACAATTTCAATTTCTTTAATTTTGACAAATAATTTTCTAAAAGTACGCAATAAACTTACAGAGATTGATTAAAAAGTTTTATATACTTAAGTTTATTAAAGACTTTAATTTTAATCTTATGTACTGATTGATTATTGTATTTAATTAAATTCGATTTGATTGATATTGCATCTGCCGTTAATACTTTGCGTAGAGCACTAATGAATTCCATGCATGGTGCTCAGAGAAGTGACCCAATTTCAATTTAGTTCACGTCTCGGTGCATCAGAAACCAATTACTTTGGGAATTAATGGACGGTTAAATGATTATATAGGTGACCTGTAAATAGTCTACTTCATGCAATTAATAATAGCTTTGCTAATTATTTATGTACTACCGACATAATTATATATATATATTTATAAATTCACTTATAACTCTTGGTGGCCCAGTAATCAGCCTCCCTGTTTTTGATTCAGAAGTTGTTTAGAAGTCGGATCGATTCCAGGCTCACACTAATGATTTCTCGGAATAGGTTCGCCGTCTGTTTCATTTGGGACGTAACATAACGATTCGGCGAGTCGAGGCTTAACAGCCGATGCCTACGCCTCCGGGTAGAAAAAGGCATGAAGGGTTCGGAAACTTATTAAAAAATGTTTGATATTGGCCTAAGAACTAACTGGAACAATGGAATCAAAATTATAATATAAACATAACTTCACGTCTTTTTCTACCCGAAGGTGCAGGCAGCGGCTGTTAAGCCTCGTCTCGCCGTTATGTTTACGTCCCAAATGGAATAGGTGGCGAACCTATTCCCATACCGGGCACAAAGTTGTCAGTCATCGATATTTATCACACGTAACTTCCGAAAATTTCTAAAAGTCATTGTAGTCAAGTGTGTGCCAGGATTTGAATCCACTACTTCTTGTATCAGAAGCGGGGTGCTAGCCACTGAGCCACCGAGACTGTCAAAATTATAACTTTACATTGCTAAATTTTGTAAGTCGGGCTATACTAATTATAAATGCGTACCAAAAACGAAACGACAAACTCAACACTTAATTAGATTTTGAATAAACGTTGGCGGGCAAAAGTGACAAGTTAGCAAAGTTTTACAGAACGTGTCTAATTTGCTATTTGAATAAAAAAAAATCATTAAAAATTTTAAACTACTATGATATTTAGTTTACTTGGTTGAGCCAGTTACACTGCAGGAATGGGCTGGCTCGATCGATATTTCACCATAACTTCTCAAAATAGTGACGTAGCTCAAATTCTTATCGTGATCAGAGAGAAAGAACCTGTGTGATTTTTTTGTGATACAGGTATGACATGAGCAATCTCTTATGAAATTATGAACCCCAGTATATTATGACATGCGATTATTTAGTAGTAAATAATATTTTTAGATATTTACGCATTACGCGAGCACGAGATAGATGAGTCATTAACACTTGCAAAAATATTTCTTCCGTGAGTATTTACGCAATTGTTTAATAAATTCCAGATGTGGTTGTTTCATCATGAGCAGATTACCAAGTTCATATTAATGGAGTCTGAAATTAATTGCGAAGAGTACAGGATATAATCTTTCTAATGATTACTATCCTTGTATAAGTATATAATTCGTATTGGCAGATATGACAATGTTTTTAGTATTTAATTCTGGACTTCAAAGCGTGCAATATATAATATATGAGTTGCAGTATATATATTATTTATTTGTAATAAAGATTATCAAAGTTAGTTTATTAAATGTTACAAAGTAGTTATTTTGTATCATCGCTTGTTTGAAGATAAATTTATATTACATGAGTCATTGCGGTGAATTTATTTTTACTATGTACTTGTTAGAAAACTTATCTTACTACTGTAATGAAAATTCACGTCAAAAATAGCGTATTTTTAATGTCATGGTTACTGAAATAATTATGTTTTTAATTGAATTTCTTTAAATAACAAACAAAAGATTTACAAAAATATATTGATGCAAAACTAGCTTTCTACTGGAACAAATACAAATAGTCATCAAAGGTAGCCTCTACTATTCCTCATTCAAAAAGTTCTTATAATTAAACATCAAAAGCGGATGAAAAAATCAACAAAGTTAGTTTTTGCAAACTAACAGAACTAAGTTGATTTTCCCTGGAGCTCCATCCAGGAATAAAAAATACTCCTTTGAAAGCGACGTTGCAATGTTTATATTTACCTTATTATTGCAGTCGAGATATACTTTTCAAAAGTACGTATAATCAACATGAAGTTTTCTCTCTTAAATGAAATGCTATAAAAAAAGTATCGTTTGAGCACTTCCTTTGAAGCCAAGTCTAAGTTCATTTGACTATATTTTAATTTGGAATTTACTTATCCAGAGAATATTTTCTTAGTGCTGAATAGAAAATGTTTTATATATAACACTAGCTGACTCGGCGAACTTTGTTAAGCATCAAAAGTAATAAATGAGTAAAATTTGGATATTAAAAAGTTCAATTTGTGCTAAATGTATTTATCGGCACACGTTTTGGCGCGCAACGCAATACTATCGTATCGCATCTATACGTCCTGCTGTGTTAATACTGTAATATCTTCGTAAATATTCATTTAAATTACATACTGTAAAGGGCAATATTGATCTATATTATATGCACAATCTGTTTAATACATTTAACTGGATGAAAATTAATGCTGTAATGTTTAAAATCGCTTCGTAAATAAGCGCTTATTTCTCGTAAAAAGTAAAAAAATAAAAAGGGTCACTGTGGGTTATCCCTAAGAGATAGACATATGCCCTTACGGACTTTTTTGTAGATTTTTTAAAGATGTATAACAAGGTAGTGCATATTTATTTCTAAGATAGTAGATCTGTAGTACATATTTTGATCAATGTAGTACATTATATTGTTTTATCACTTAGGGTTCAAGCAGCGTTTGCGATTAAAGAACTAAATCTTGAAAATTATCACATTTTTTTACTACACTATACATGAATTATAGATCAAAACCACCCCGTTGACACCCTCTAACTATTAAAAAAACCGCATCAAAATCCGTTGCGTAGTTTTAAAGATATACGCATATAAGGGGACAGAGAGCGGAAAGTGACTTTGTTTTATACTATGTAATGATAACACCTATACAGGTATACCCAGGTATATATATACCTTATCTACTCAAGACAAGAATTTAATAAATTGCATATAGAGCATTATTATTTCAAAAGATACTATAATTATTAATTCTGTAATGTCAAGGTAACGAATATTTAACGCTGAATATTGTAGATTTCAAAACCTGGTAGATGCTACCATGCATCAGTTTCCGAAAAAAAAATATTATCAAGGTGCAATCGGATTCAAACTTTTGATTGCGTAGTAAAATAACAAACCTCTAAGTCACCAAGAATACACTTGCAAACCACATAAAATTAATTAGAGGTGGTTTTCAAGAAAATTATTCTAAGTATATGATATTTGTTCGGGCCGCACATAAAACTGTTAGCAATATGAGCGGGTTCTCTGGTGACACAGATGTACAGATGTAACTTTCTTTTTCCTTCTGCCTCACTTATGGATCCTAAATTCATTTGCAACCAAGTATATATATAGAATAAAATAAATAACACTAAATAAACAGGTATATTAATTATTAAAAAAAACACTTGCAGAACTGCACTCATTTTTTAAAAAAAACCTATTATTTTATATTCTAAGAAATGTGAACATAAAATTGCATCGTTTGGATGGTAAAACGTAACCAGAAAGAACCTCAAGTCACATAACAATAGTATTTCTTGAAACTTGCCGCGATAAGTACTACGTTTTTTAAAGCTCAATAAAATTTCTACCTATTTCAACTTTATTTTAAAATAAATAGGCCTTTTGCAAGGTTATAACTGAGTGTAAGTCATTAAAAGTCAAAGTGTACACAACGTGTGTGCGTGACATGTAGTAAGAATGATGATGTTAGGAGCCTCAAAATCAACGCGCGTGCATGACTTATGTAAGTTAACGAAGCGACGATGCCTGTAAGAATCGTGCCTTTTGGCGCTCTGTTATGTCTGCCTACCCTGCAAGGGATTTTTCGTGAAGTTTTGTATATATGTTAATGTGAAAATTGAATACGGAATATAAAAATTCTAAGTAGTAAAAAGCATTGCTGTCAAAAGTGGTACAAAAAAATTATAATTTGAACGCTATACCTATTGCAATATTTTACAGGAATATAATTATGTATAGGAATATATTTTTAGCTACAAAGTTCAGAGTCTTGACCCACGTCAAATAAGCATTCGCAGGTACGCCACAAATAATTTACGGCCTCAGCTCACTGTTATGAATTATTATTTTTAACGCTACGATAAATCTTTATTAGAAAAGTTGGAGGATTTCGCCGGTGGTTTGAGAAGAACATATATTTTTATCTGCTTTTAAAATCTGAACTTTTTTATTACAGTTCACTCACTTTAACATGATTCCGCCCTTTGACAAGCTCGCTCTGCGAGCATAATATACCTATTATAGTATCATATCTTGACAGCTATAATATCTGAAAGTGTGGTTTCGTCTCCCCGAATGTACCCTTCAGTTTCATATCACTCAAGCCAAATTCGGAACCAAATATTATTCAGTGGCAGTCGCGTCGTCAACACTATCAATAAAATATCAAGATAAAAAAATTGAAACATCTCCAATAATCTTCATGCCTAGCTACGATACTACGAAATCCTCAAGTTTTTTTTGGAAATATTTAATGATAGAAAGCTAAAATGTGTATCTGGAGAAATTATTTATTAAAGATTCATTTTGAAGCCTCATTGGTCTAGGGTCTACAATGGTTGCAAATAGGTTCTGAGAAAATGTTCTGTTCTGAAAATAAGCAGTTACGCTCTGCTTCCGTACGCATTTGCGCATCTTAGTGCGCCATTGATTTATGCATATACATATATATATACATAAATTTAGGATTTATTATTTCCAAAATACACAATGGTTTAAATTTCTTCGTAAGTCTAAACCACTCTGTATATTTTCACTAAGTTAATAGATAATAGTAATATGAATTTATCCCAAGCCTCGTTGTGGAGTAGGTAGAAATACCTATGAGTCGTAGGACACAATTCACAGGTCAATATCTTCAGATTTGTAACATGATATGTGTCTTAACAAAGCTAACAAAAAAGGTCTACACGGTGGACTGGAGATTAAAGACCTGGCTGAAGTAGGAAGTTAAATTTCCAAATTTATCTTGTTTTACTGACTTTCCGAAAGTACTATTGTGTAAGAAATACTCATGACTGTCAGTAATAGGTCCGTTAAAATTACGTGACATTGTACAATTACGACACATTAAAATTCATTCTATCCAAACTGCAAATACAGCCAGTTTTGAATAGAAAAATACGTGAAATTACTAAAAAAGCAAAATATTTGTTAAAGTCTTACTACAGCTTACAGCATTTGCTTGTCAAAACAAAATCCTTTTACCTTCATAAAGCAGTGCAACATGGTGCAATAGCTTTCACAACTCATAACGAGCCTTTTCATATAAAGTGCAGACAAGTAGAAATAACGGGAGTTTACCTCGGATATTTTCTATTCATATAATTGTACAGACTTATTTTCAACAAAAATATATTTTCATTTTTCAATTCATTCAACCAATCATGAATTCACTAGCTTTATTTTATTTTGAATGCCTCGTATTTACGTATTTGTGTTGAAAATATTTTACCTACAACATAAAATATGTTCTTATTGTTTATTAGTAAAGACTAGCAACTTCAGTTTATTAAGGGTGATATAGAACCTTCACATTATTAATTACTAGCAGACCGCGCGAACTTTGTACCATATTTTATACATTTTCCACTAAAAAGATTATTGCCGCGATCATATTAATACCCCAAAGCTTTCCTCATAAATGGACTATCTAACACTATTTTTTTTTTCAATTCAAGTTCCTGATACATACATACATAACTTCACGCCAGATCCCTTGCGGGGTAGGTAGAGAGTACAAAGCGCCATAAGGCACGATTATTACACACCTTACTTGCTCGGCTGTTGATATTAGCGACTAACAACCAAGATATGATGAAAATAATAGCAGTTCAAATATTAAGCAGTTAGCTGCATGAACGGGCCGGCTCAACCGGTGAAATATCACCACCTCTCAGAAGATCGACGTAAAGTGGCTCATGCCGCGTTTCGTTCGGTTGAGAGAGGTACCCGGAGGTCCACCTCCCTTCCCCACCCTTCTCCCTTAAAGGTCGGCAACGCAACTATAACACTATAAGTATTGCCGGTGTCCATGGGCGGCGCAGGTTGCTTACCATCAGGTCACACGCTTGCTCCTTTGCCCTCTATATCCCATAAAAAAAAATATTATCAACTTCAATCAATAGCAATACCAGGGACTTTGTCAGAAGTTTTTTGTCAATCTTTAGTTTTTTTTAATACTACATACTTGAACCTTCTCTTTTTAATTTGTCATTGTCGTCGATTTAAAAAAAAACCTGGTCACCACATGTTCTTACCAGTATGGCTAGCTCACAGTGAGTGTTTTTTTTATAATTTAAATGATGTCGATTTGGCATCTTAGTATTACTCTTAACAAAATAAATTCACTAAATTTTAAAAGAGATCACGATATTTAAAATGTAAATATAGATGGGCAACTCGATGTGGTATGCAGACGTGTAACAAACCCGCAAAGTGTTTATATTTTAGCAAAAAAGTTGCAATATTGTAATGAATTATACTTAAAATTATAATATCTGCGTGAAGCACTAACTGTAAACTAACTCTAGCTTTGACCCATGACTTTGGTTACCTAAGTATGAAAATATTTTTAAATATTTTAATATTCGCGTTGCATATTACATAAATATAATGAACGGAAAATAACGCGACACATTTAGGTAAACAAATTATCTGTCCGCTTGTGACTACGGCCAGTGCAACCAGGCCGAAACGTAAAGCTAATAATAAAAGTAAGTATTTGTTTACCTAAACGTGTCGCGTTATTTCCCGTTTATTATACTCTTAAATAGAGCAAATTCTAATCATGTGTCTAAATAGACACGGGGTCACAGATGTTACATGTTCACATCACCTATTAATTATTACGAAATAAAAATATATATACCCCAAAAGACGATTAAATACTAAAATTAAATAAAATTTAATTAAATAAAAATTAAAAAAACTTTGCCTGCCAGCTATGAGCGGCGCTTATGACCGAGTCGGGCGGGACTCCCGGTCATATAAATGTGCGCGGAATATTTGCCTAAGAAACGAATACTTACATTTTGTATTTTGCGATATCTTTTGAATTAAATGTCCGAATTCAATCATTCAAAAAGTTCTAGAAAGGTATTGAATCTATCTTTATATTGAAGTAATTCATTTTGAGGATAGTTAATACCAAGGTACAAAATAAAGAACTTTTAAAACGACCTCATTATAATTATTTTTAAAAATTCAAAAAACACTTATTGTGCGATAACTACAATAGTTAGACATATAGCGTCGCGGACTTTTTTGTCGACAATTATATGTTCTATGAAAGTGTAGTACATTGTTTTGTTCTATAGTCAATAGTTTTTGCAGCGTTCGAGATGTAAGAATTTTTTTCGGGTCTTTTTCTTACACCTTGGGTTACATTATTGGAATTATAGTAAGGATCCCTAATTTATTTGAAAATATAATATAGCCTAAAGCCTTCCTCGATAAATGGACTAAACACCAGTGAAAGAACTTTAGAAATCGGACTGGTGGTTTCTGAGATTAGCGCGTTCAAACAAACAAACAAACAAACTCTTCCGCTTTATAATAAAAGTATAGATAATAAAAATAATACGTAACATTAAAACAACTTTCAGGATTATATCGCGTTTATTTATTACTTATTTTTATTTATTTCCCGACGTTTCGAACTCTTTACAAAGATCATTTTTATTCATTTTTAACTAAGTAGTTAGGTTGAGGGCAAACGAGTGGGTCTCTACCACTGTTAAGTAACAGTGGTAGGTCTCTACCACTAACGTAACGAGTGGGTCTCCACTCGTTTGCCCTCAAATCACGTAAAAAAGACCTACGTTTGCTAACCTCTACCAACTAACTATAAACTGCGATCTGACCGCCTATTGTACTTACCTAACATTTTCCATGTACATACTATTATAATGAAATTAAGTGGTCCAAAGGTTCGCCCTCTATTCCATTTGGGACGTAAACATAACGGCGAGTGTTTAACAGCCACTGCCTACAACTGCCGGGAGGAAAACGCGTTAATTTATGTATTGTAATCTATTCTTTACATGGTGAAAAATAAAGTATATTCTATTTCATTTTAATCTACTGTGATGCGATAGCCACAACTGAGCCCACGGACACCTCTCTCACCCAGCAAAACGAGGCATGAGCCTCGCCACTTCACATCAATATTCTGAGAGGTCATGGTATTTCGGCGGTGGAGCCAGCCCATACATGCAGCGAACTGCAAGACTCTTGCACTCTTAAAATGTAATTTCTTATGCTGAAACGGGAGATAAAACCTTATTCATCTGAAATAAATTGTATTGAATAGGAAAGGACTCATTGGAATGAGTTTCTGATGAAATGTTGACGTCAGATGGACAAATGATCCGTAAATAAGGTTTCCATTTCGACAAAATCATACTGAACCCAATACAACTCGGTATACTCACATAGTTATCGCCAATAAAGTTGAATTACAAAGACGAATTGTGTCATTTCTATTCTGATCGGAATACTAAAGTGCTTTTGTTATATTAATATATCATAAAATAATAATAATAATATAAATAATAATATAATCTATAATATTAGTTTCCCTACAAATATTTATCAAACGTGTTATTTGGTAGATGAAGGGGAAACTTTTTAATATTATCCATCCTCTATGACACAATCTGTTACAGGTTTTATTGTTTTATGAGTGCTAGCTTTTATAAAATATTAAAATCTGCTCCTGTGTTTCTTTCGGGATGAGCCGTTCAACATTGAAATACTCCAAGCAAATTTGCACGTTTTTTTTATAACCTAACCTGATCCTCCTCTGTACCTCATCTTAAAGTCCAGCTGTGCATTTATGGCCATCTCGGCAATGGAAATGTCTATAGTCGGTGTCATTTTTTACAATCTCGTTTGCCCTTTGCAAATATAATAACAAACAATATTTCACAGCTCGAAGTTATCGTGTCGGGTAAAATTTGGATATATTCAATCAACTAGCTGGCCCGGCAAACTTTGGTCCTCATGATAAAAATTAATGAGTAAATATTGGATAACATCAAGTTCCATTGGGGCTATTTATAGGCAAGCGTCGGCCGGTACTATCGTTATGTTTTTTTTTTTATGGGATAGGAGGGCAAAGGAGCAGGCGTGTCACCTGATGGTAAGCAACTAACGCCGCCCATGGACACCAGCAGCACATATAGTGTTACTGTTGCGTTGCCGACCTTTAAGGGAAGGGGATAGGAAAGGATGGGGAAGGGGGTGGGCCTCCGGGTACCTCTCTCACCGAACGAAACGTGGCATGGGCCACTTTACGTCGGTCTTCTGAGAGGTCGTGGTGTTTCGAGCCGGCCCATTTATGCAGTAAACTGCTTGGCTCTACCACTGTCCTGCTATGTTAAAACTATATATTAACATAATTCATATTAGTTACTTTCGAAATATTCGTTTAAATTCCATGCTATAATGGGCCTTTTTGATCAATATTATACACAAAATTTATTTAAGATACAAAATTCGATGAGAATTCATGCCGTAATGTTTAAAATCGTAAATAAGCCATTATTTCTCGTAAAAGTAATAGATAGAAATAATAATGGTCATAGTGGCTTATCCCTAAGATATAGACTAAATTCAGAAAATTAACACTTTTTCTTCACTGCTTTCAATATTAATTATACATGTAAACCATCCCTTTGACACCATTAATCTATTAAAAAAACTTCATCAAAATCCGCTGCGTAGTTTTACTGACTATACAGTTATGCATATAATTGTATAGACAGCGGAAAGCGATTTTCTTTATAATTGTATAGACAGCGGAAAGCGATTTTCTTTAATACTATGTAATGATAATGATAATTGATGCCACGAAGTAGGTTTTTTTCAATTAGTTGTGAAATCTGGCGTCTGAACAGATTTAATGATTCATTTTTCTTCTTCGCGGTATGAAGACGTTGACAAACGAGCAAATTATCCAGTCAAACATGAAAAAAAAAACTTGACAAAAAATATCTTTTACAAAAACCATTTTTTTATGTGAAAAATATGTTTATTAAAGGGCGCATGTCTGAGCGACCCCAGGGATATGAGTGCGGAATACTCCGATATTTCAGTGTGAAAAATCGCTGTCAATTCATCATAACGGAAGGTCGTAAATAAAATTCACTTCTCTATGTTGTAGCTGTTTTTAAACTTTAGTTGAGAATCGGTTATATAACGTACCTTTGTATTCTAAGAGTTAAACCTTTGCATTCTCAAAGAGGAAAACATTATTTTAAACGATATTACTTCACTGAAGTCAAATCTTAATGAATTATTCTTTAGCCACCCGTAACAGAAGAGAGGTTTCACGTTCTTGAATGATTAATGTTTTTTTTTTTCGAAGGGCTTTACAAAAACCACTAAAAACTTCAAGGGTTTTATAATATTTCAAAATATCATTGCAAAATAGTAATATAATTTAATTAAGATTGTTTGTGATATATTAAATTATTGTATGTGATATATTAAATTATTATTAATTACATCATACGTGTAATATATTTTAATTGCCAAGCGTATAAATGAGCTTGGTTTATTAATTTAGCTTCATTCCGTTTGCGGTGAGGCAGCATAATTGTAAACTGTGGTTGAAATCGTACATATCAAAATATATTCGGAATCGTTCACTCAAATTTTAATTACACAAATTTGTGGTGATGAGGCGTGTACATTAAAATAGTAGGTAGTTATAAAATCAATACTATTTGTAACATCAAATGGAAAAGTTGATGGTACCTATTTACCATACCATGGTCATAATTATATCTGGTCTTTGATGTTTATCACTAATAAGTTCTGAAAAGGATTTTGAAATGGTGTTAGTGTGTGCCGAAAACGATTCTAGGACTTTTTGAATCCGAAACAGGGCGCTCGACCGCTGCACCACTAAGAGTACTAAACGCTATTTATTTTATCTATAGAAATTGCATCTTGAGGAAAAGGCAGTTCAATTAAGAATAATTAATACGGCCAAAAATATTATGAATAAAATATAAAATTAATATGTTTTTTAATGTAAATCATACGAATAGCTGACCGAAACATCGTGCCTCTATATAAAAAGGTCAGATTAGTTTAAAAAGGTCGCCTATTGATCGAAGTCTGATGATAGCCTTCGTCAATAAATTATAGATAGCGCACTGGATGTTTTTGTAATCAGATCCAGGCAGTTCGCTGCATGAACGCTCCAGCTACCAAGACCTCTCAAACATTGACACAGAGTGGATAGAGCCGTGTTCCAGTTGGCGAGAGGTATCTGGTGGATCCCAAAATGGCAGATAGAAGAAATCTCTTATAAATTAAACATAAATATGCTTTTAAATATATTTTTAATTTCACGGTTTTAAGTTATCTTTTAAAATTTCATTTCAAACTTTAAATTAATTAATTCAGTACAATAAGCTTAATATCATCACGTAATCAAATCCGGTAAGTGGAGTGAAATTGACGGAAGAATTAAGAAATAACAAATTTAAAATTAATAACCTTTTTAAATACACTTTTATTTAAACGCACTAAAAAGAGAAAAAACATTTTTCTTTAAAAATTTCAATTGTCAACTTGTAGTCTCATTATGTGCATACATACTTAAATATATACATATAATGCGAGTTAAATAAAAGCCTTTAAAATACAAAATTTTTATGTAGAGAATAACAGATACCCTGGACTGCTAATAATATATTGTCTCTGGTCAGCGGCAAATGTATTGTACCGGTACATTTCACAGCATCTGTGTTCATGAATATTTTATATGAAGCCCTCTCATCTGCTCACAGGCACGTGCCAGCGACATCTATTGTACTTAATTTGTAAATCAGTCAATCATACCCTAGCATCCGTCTACCTATATTTAAAGTATATGTTTCGTTTGTTTATATGTCTTTGTTGTAATTAATTCAGAAAAAAAATATTTGTCATTTTCTTTATCTTGTCGCACCTAGTTATCTTTTTATCTTGTTTATACTCGATTAAAACTTAGCATTACTCAATACAGAAAGTCATGTTACAGTATTTAAGTACTATTACTAAATATCTATTTAAGATCAGTGTATTTTTCTATACATCATAATCTACTGAAAACGTTCCCAAAATATTTGTAGGTATATTCAGTGTTAATCTTCTTATTAAGACCATTATTAGGGGAAATGGTAATAAGATATAATAGTAGATATAGAGTATTAATCATTCTCGGTGGTTTAGTGGTCAAGCACTCCGCTTCTGAAGTAAAATGTCACACCAATAACTTTTCGAAATTATCTTTGAAAGTTACGTATGATAATACATCTGTATATAAATAATTGTGATAAATAATACCAGGTTCGCAATCTATTCCATTTGGGACGTAAACTAACGTCGAGCCGAGGCTTAAGAGTCGCTGCCTATACCTTCGGGTAACAAAAGGCATGTAGTTGTGTTTAGTTTGTTATCCCTACATCCATCGATCTCATTCTCTGGAGACAACTGTCCAGGTACAGGATGAACAGTCGAGCGGACAGCACGCAACCCTGTCTGACGCCGATATTGACGTCAAACCAGGGGGACAAGCCGCCGTCAACACGCACACACGCTGTGCAGCCCTCATAAGTGGACTGCACAGCGCGCAGCAGTGCTCCGCTCACCCCGTAGCCCGGGAGTATATCCCACAGATCCTTTCGTAACACTCTGTCAAACGCTTTTTCCAGATCCACAAAACCGCAGAAAACCTTCCGGTTAACAGCCAGTTGTTTCTCCACGATGTTGCGGAGAGAAAAAATCTGATCCATGCACCCTCGTCCGCTTCTGAAACCACCCTGAGCCTCCCACAACACTCCATCAGATATCACCCTCATTCTCCTTTCAATAATTTTCCCATACACTTTTGCTGCTAAACTGATCAAACTGATGGCCCTGTAACTGGCGCACTGCATACGTGGTCCCTTACCTTTATACAAGGGCACGATGACAGCGCGCCTCAAGTCCATGGGAACCTTACCCGACCTCCAGCACAGATTGCTCAAGGTCAGGAAAGCGTCCCGGACACAGGATCCACCGTGTTTGATCATTTCAGCAGACATCATATCAATTCCAGCTGCCTTACCATTTTTCATACTTCGTATCGACCATTCAATCTCTTCCATAGTAATGTCCTCATCAGATGTTGGCGCAGCGGTGTCAGCCGTAGGCTCACTCGCGGCGCCCACATCCGGAACATACTCGTACATTTCCCCAAAATACTCACTCCACCTGCCCAATACATCGCTTGGGTTTGCAAGAATGTCACCAAACTTAGACATAATTTTGTCCATTCTGGATGTTGACGAAGAACCCCGAGACTTTCTAACTTCCCTCCAGAAGAGTTTGTTATTCGCCTCGAAGTTCTCCGTCAACCTCACTTCCTCATTCGCAACAAGTCTTTCACGCTTCTCTTTCACTAAGGCTTTGGTAACATTCCTGCAGCGGCGGTAGCTCTCATACTTTTTCTCTGTCATACTATCATTCTGGTTCAAACTTGAGACATAATCCAACCATGCTTTTTTCTTTCTTTCGACGCTGGATTTCACATCCGCGTCCCACCAGGCGCCACCTCTCAGAATCTTATGCCTCTTTGCACTACCACATACTTCTTTTGCACTATTCACTATACTTTCTTTCATTCTTTCCCAGCATTCTTCAACACCTAGGTCAGAAAGACTCGTCTCATTGAGTCCTTTACTGACTAGGCCTACATACATACTCCGTACACTTTCATCTTCTAATTTCTCACATTTTATCCTTTCAAGCTCTCCGAAATGGGTACGCACTCGCCAGTGTCTCCACTTCTTGAAAAGGCCCACGAATCGGCTTACCACCAGGTAGTGGTCCGTATCAAGAGTGGGGCCTCTGTAGGCTCTTGTATCCCTTAGAGTATTTCGGAGACGACTATCTATCAAAATCAAATCTATCATACTCTTTTGCTCATTCCGTCTCCACGTATACGTGTGAATATCTTTATGACGGAATAATGTGTTAGACACAAGGAGGTTCCGTTCCAGGCATACGTCCAATATCGGCTTACCAGCATCATTCACTCTCTTGTCACCATTCGGACCAAGGGCAGCCTCCAGGCCGTCTCGCTTTTTTTTTTATTTAGCATTTTAAAATTATTTTTGGAAATTATATGTGATGAATAGCATAGCATAGTAAATTGTGTTATCTAATTCTTGATGATACGAATTATATGGACAGAGTTATTTCGTGACAACCAAGAAAATTGTCTTTCCTAACTGATGTAATTTATCTTGGTAGATAGTTGTTGAGATAACAATGTGAGTGAGGTACTAAGACCTTATTTACCCCCCGTCAATAAGGTCTCCGCAATGTGATCCTCGGTCGAATATTTATTGGTTATTGGGGAGCTAGTCCGTAAGTAATAATATTCTCTTGAGTTTTTACAGCTGTATAGAATACAATTTTCGTATCCCAGTGCTAGTTTTTTTTTGGTATGGTAGTATTTAATGCTCAGGCGTGTCAGCCGATGGTGAGCAACAAACGCCGCCCATAGATACCGGAACACAGATAGTGTTACCATTGTATTGCCGGTCCTTACAATGGGAAGGGGTAGAAAGTGGGATGGGAAGGGAGGGGAAAAAGGTATTAGGCCGTGAAAACTCACCGAGCAAAACTCGGCATGAGCCACTTTACGTCGATATTCTAAGAGGTCGATGTATTTCACCGAGTCGACCCATTCATGCAGCGAACGGCGTGACTCTACTATATAAAATTTTCACAATGGAATTGTTGCCATATCTATCTAAAATGCCTTTTATATGCCTCCGATTTTTATTTATTTTTGTGCATACTAGAAGGGTTTGAAAAGTGGTTGTTAATCTAAAACTTTTTTAATGTTTTTAGAATATTCTTATGTTATGACTGTCTAAAAATGCGATGCTCAGATTTATCCAAGCAAGACATAAAAAAATGAATTGTTATATAGGGTTTGTTCTTAAAAATATACGGCAGTTTGCAGCTGTGTGACGTGATATTATCATATAACAATATCTTTACGTAATAAAAATGAATGGCTTAAATATTGTCAGAATAATTTATCTAATATGGCGTCGTTATAACACGCCGCCTACAAAGTTACATGGAATTGCTTTATAAAACATTGCCATGTCAGCTATTTGAACTTATTTTGAACACGCGGAAAATGAAGAGAAAACTGTAACAAAGAGCTCGTTAGAGAGTTATGTGCGCTAATGTTTAGAAAAATGTATGCATGTATGTAATGTATATCTTAAGAAGAGAACCTTTCACATCGAACAAAATGCATAGTGTGTCACTTTACGTCTACTTTTTGAGAGATTGCGGTATTTTACCGATCGAGACGGCCTATTCATGCAACGAGCTGCGAAGCTCTAGTACTGTACAGGTAAATTAGTCTCGAGAAATTTTTGCATAAGTAGTGGTTTACTCAAATCTTAGAGCGCGTTTCCACTATATCGTTCTGGCCTATACAAAAATGTTTCGATATCCTTACATTACTATTTAATTTTATACTTATCCCTAGCAACATTCTGATTTTTGTTTTCAATAAAAACAAGTTTTTATTTTAAAGAAAAAGGTTTTGACGTTATAAAAAAAAAATTTCATTCTATTTCACGTCCTTGAGCAAACGACAAGGCGACTACCGTGAAACAATAAAATATCGTGTCGTTCTTTAGATCATAGTAGTTTAATTATAGGTAAAAAGTTTTGACCATAATAATTACGAAACAAAACAAACAAATAAATCGTCACTTGATAGTGGAAAGTGGAAACACGCACAAAGCAGAATAAACCAGTTTACGCTGTCCGCAGGTGCCACGTGACCATACACTACTACATATGCAAAAATTTCTCCAAGCTAATTTACCTGTATTTTAATCGTACACATACACATGCCTCAACAGTAAAAAAAATCTCTCAAATGTCTTGATATGATCGTGAACGCGTAATTTAGATGAGGAAATGACGGCAATTTGCGACAAAATCAGTAACGTAGCGAATATATATATATAGCCGGAGTTACGACTTTTTTATTACGCAGTTATAGCTTTCTAGGCTATTTTTGAATCAGTATGTAAACTAACGTAAAATAAATTTATGTTAGAGCTTATATTGAATGTATTGGGAAAATAGCATGGTCCTCTTCCACTGCCTTACCATTATTTAGGGTCCTCAATATTCCACGCACCTGGACCCTGACCTTTAAAATTAATGTGCTACCCGAACATTGTAAATATTTATGACTTTTGGCTAGGAGTTCCTACCACAAGTTTTTATAGCTAACTTCACACAGCACATAATCAATATTAATTTAGCAGATCCATTGTTTTCGATACTTCAATAAATAATTTCCCTTAAACCGAGGAGTAAAAGCTCTGTATTAAGATTTTATAGCAATTTGAAAATAATACAAAATACATTGATATTGATGTTCATAAAAATACGTTAATACAATGATAAAATGCCGCAATGAAATATAGGTACCCGCTATTCTCGCAATTTTAATCAAACAATTCTATTGCTTTTGTTATGCACATAAAATAATAAGCCTTCTCAATGTTCCAAAGAACACGCACCCTACTTCTGAATCTAGGATTTATTTCGTGAATTAATGTGTAATAAATATCGATCACTGACAACTAAGTACCCGGTGTTTTTTTTTTTATGGGATAGGAGGGCAAACGAGCTGGCGTGTCACCTGATGGTAAGCAACCTACGCCGCCCATGGACACCAGCAACACATATAGTGTTACTGCTGCGTTGCCGACCTTTAAGGGATAGGAAAGGATGGGGAAGGGGGGTGGGCCTCCGGGTACCTCTCTCACCGAACGAAACGCAGCATGGGCCAATTTACGTCGATCTTCTGAGAGGTCGTGGTATTTCACCGGTCGAGCCGGCCCATTCATGCACCGAACCTCTTGGCTCTACCACTATGTTTGATGCGGCACCTACTATTTGGGAGGTAAAAATGTGACGAGTCGAGTCTCAACAACCGCCACATACACCTTCAGATAGCGAGAACCGTGAAATTAATTAAAAAAATCGACGCTGAAGGAAAATAAAAAATATCTACCAGTCGAGCCATCAATAGTATAGTAATCTTTCTCTATATTAGTCGTAACATATGAAGGCATCTTCTCAAAAGTGATTGGAAGGTCATATTGCCAACCACAAATAATAATACATAGAATGGCCCATGAAGTACAGATTTTATTAGGAAATTGTGCCAAGAATATTAAAGCGCAGCACTATTGACCCATTAATATTTTACGGTAAGATATATTTTACTTCTTTTACTTGGACTTCCGCAGTATGACAGTCCTTGAAAAGTAAATAAAAAGAGGTTCATTTATTATCTAAGACATATATATGCTGGTATTAATTTTAAGTTGGAGTGTTTGTGAGAATGAATAGGTGTTTTTTTGTATTGAGATGTCGGCTAAACGAGCAAGAGGCTAACCTGTTGGTAAGTGACCAATGCTTCGATTGTCAAAGTCAAAGTAGCTCTATTTACGCAGATCTTCACAGACTTAAAAATAGTCAATGTACAAAAAATTAACTTATTATTTAAAATGATATTCTTAAACACGAGCGTTTGAGGAAGGTGCCTCCGTGGAACAAAAAAACACGGACAAAATTGCCACCAGCGGCCCGATTCTGAGTGTACGAGGCTATCATGAGAAGAATCGGGCAAAAAAAATCATGTTTAATGAACACCTGCGATACAGATATTGTTACAGTAGCGCTATTACTATTTAAGTTAGAATTGGGAGAGACATGGAAGTGAAAAGAGAAGTGTGGTGGGCCTCCGGAGACTTCTCTCACCAAACGAGATGTAGAATTAAGCACGTTAAGTTGATATTCAAATAGGTCGTGCTATTTCACCGGTCGAGCCGGATCATTAATGCAGCCAATCTATTTTTTCACGTATTTCCTTTAAATATTTTTTGAAGCTACAGTAGTGGCAATCATTGGCGGTCTTGTAAGAAAATAAATTTAGTTTTTAGTTTCCTTTTTAAACGACTTCGAAAAAAGGAGGAGATTGTCAATTCGTCTGTATGTTCACCGATATTTTAGTCAATTATGGACGGATTTCAAAAATTTTTTTTTTGATCGTAAGTGTTTACTTTCGAAATGTATAAATGTATATATATTCCCATTCTTACCAGGTCAGGATCTGATGATGGAAACCAGGAGAAATCGAAGGCAACCTCCGAAAAGTGTATGCAAGTATGGTGTTTTTCGAACAGTTGTTTTTTTTAAGAGAAGTGTGGCGTCAGACTTTTGTTTAATGTGTCCTGTATTAGAATCACGGTGCCAACCGATAACTTTATCTTCTTTTATGTTTCTGTGTATAAATTATTTATAACTAGCTGACCCCGCGATCTTTGTTCCGCATCAAAAGTAAAAAATGAGTAAATTTTGGATATTATGAGGTTCAATTTGTGCTACTTATCGGCTTTAACCTTTGTCCCCGCTATGTGAATACTTCAATATCTTCGAAAATATTCGTTTAAATTGCATGCTGTTAAGGGCGACGATCATCTATATTACATGCACAATCTATTTAAGATACCTTATCGGATGAAAATTCATGATGTAATGCTTAAAATCGATTCTTAAATAAGCCATTATTTCTCGTAGAAAGTAAAAAAATAAAAATGGTCATTGTGGGTTATCCCTAAGAGATAGATATACGCCCTCGCGGACTTTTTTGTAGATCTTCTGAAGGTGTTTAATAATGTATAACATTGTTTTGATCTATCACTTAGGGTTAAGCCAGCGTTTGCAGTTAAAGTAGCACTTTAACTGCAAACGCTGGCTTAACATTGTTTTGATCTATCACTTAGGGTTCCGTAATCGAAAATCAAAAGTTCTTAATCTCGAAAATTATCATTTTTGCTTTAAGACATCATTTATGAATTATATTATAGTCTCGGTGGCGCAGTGGTCGAGCACACGGCTTCTGATCCAGAGGTCCAGGTTCGATTCCAGACACTGGCTCACACCAATGACTTTTCGAAATTATTTTCGGAAGTTATGTGTGATAAATATCGATGACTGGAAACTTTGTGCCCGGTATGGCAATAGGTTCGCCACCTATTCCATTTGGGACGTAAACATAACGGCGAGACGAGGCTTAACAACCGCTGCCTACACCTTCGGGTAACAAAAGGCGTGAAGTTATGTTATGTTATGAATTATAAATCAAAACCATCTCGTTGATACCCTCTAACTATTAAAAAAACCGCATCAAAATCCGTTGCGTAGTTTTAAAGATATAAGCATATAAGGGGACAGACAGCGGAAACTGACTTTGTTTTGTACTATGTAATGATATCCTCATAGAATATGCCTATATGAATAAATGTGCTCTGCGGTATAAAATATTTAATGGATAATCTCTATAAATAATATGGAATTGGAAGATTTTTTTTAAATTTAAATACTTATATATATAAAATTGTAAAAATAAATATGTGTACAAAACAATCGATTCTTACTAAAGTTGAATATGACAATAGCTTGAATTAATATGCATATGGAAACTAAAGAAAAACGAAGTGAAAGACAGGTATGCGATTACACAAGCATATATAATAACTTTATATTATAAATGCAAAGGTAGCCTAGTTTGCCTGTCTGTTTGTTACATGAAATAGAGTAGAGAGAAGAGGATGAGGACGGAGGAATAATTTCATATCTACTCGTACATAATAGAGAATACTTAGTCTGAAAGCGCTGTTTGCGAACAATCAAACAAGTTAGTTTCAATCCAACTCTTTCTAATGCAAATGCTGTTTGAAAGCGAGACGGCTGCTGTGTGCTTGAGAACAATATAATCGTTCTCTTTGGTTTATTAAATGGATTTTGCATCATATGTCTATTTAAGTTGTAATAAAACGAATATATAAATAATATTTATTTATGTAGCATATTATACCGACTACTTCTGGTTAAATCTGATCTTTACAAATAAATATACTTATAAATATACTTTGAAATCGTATTCAACTGATACGATTTTAAAGTATATTTAATTTTGTCACAGTTTCAGTATTTTTTGTAACATAAATGTTAGGGAGTTAGTTACTTAATCGTGGGTCAACTGTCAAGGTTGCTTATATAGGATAAGATTACAAAGCAATAAATATAATATATTGTATGTTATTATGTATAATAAATGTTAACAAGTGGGGACACCTGGGGAAATTCCTGAGGCTTAGTATTTCACAGATGCCCGGACTTCGCTGAATGTGACCGGGCGTGGCCGGAAGAAGCGTGAATTTCTAATGACATCCGTCGGCCACATTACCCACATCGTCATGTACGGAATATCCTCACAGGGGAAATTTTTGTACCTTAACTTGTATAATGATAGTGATTTGGAAAGGCAGAGACGTAGTATCGCTTGTAAAAGTAACATGTTGGCCAGCCGATTCCACTATTGTTCTCATCAAGTAAAGATTACTCTGTTTCAGGCCTACTGTCAATCGTTGTACACTGGTCAACTATGGTATAGGTACACGAAGGGTGCGTACAACACTCTCCGTGTGCAATACAACAACGCGTTTAGGGTTATGCTCCGCCTACCGTGGCGGTGTAGTGCCACCGGTATGTTCACAGAATATAGGGTAACTGATTTTACTTCACTTATAGATAAAATCAGAAAATCCTTTTTGATACGTCTTTATGGCTGCGAGAATGCGATCATTCAAGCTGTGTTCAAAAATGTATAGGTATGTATTGAGATTGATTAAAACAACTTTTAGGATTATATCGCGTTTATTTATTATTTATTTATATTTATTTCCCGACGTTTCGAACTCTTTACAGAGATCATTTGCACGAGTGAAAATGATCTCTTTGTTTTAATCAATGAGTGAGATTCGCGAAAATCTTAGAAATAAATATGTATTGAGGTTCTCATAAAACAACACCTGGCGAAGACTAACACTATCTATTATTTTGACTATTATTTTGACCATTTTAATTAATTATTTGTGACATTTGAATTTTATTTTGTAAAATTAAATGTTTGATAATTTCCAAATTTTTATTTTTATGTATGACTCTATTGGTATTTATTTTTGTGATTGTATTTTAAGTATTTATTTGTATGTATATGCTATGGGTGTAATTATTGCCTGGAAATAAATGGATTTATTATTATTATTATTACTCAAATTAAACAACTTGAGTTTGTTATAATATTTTATAGTGATTTTTTAATGGGAAAATGACAAATAGCAAACTGGTCACAGTAACCGGTTTTTATGATGGAATAATTAGAGTTATGGGGAGGGGATAGGGTTTGTGGGCTTTCGAAGACCTTTCTTTCACCGAACAAAACGCTAAACCGACGTCTAAAATCACAACTGAAATCTTTAGGTAGACGAAAACAGTACCTTCTTTATTAAAAAGTGATAACTAGCGTAACCAAATTTACCTATTTAATCCAAAATGTAATACTGTAATAAAGTCACCTTTAAGTACTAAAATATTTGGAATTGTCGCTTAGTTTTGGAGTCAATGCCAACCTAAGTAACGTAATTTATTATGTTGCATGAGGCGCAAGGCCCATAAAGATGTAACGATGTAACTTTTTACCGGCACCGACTTTAATTATAAGTGACTAAAAGAATTTTTGAAATCAATCCAGTAGTTATTGAGTTTATACGTTACATACAAAAACACAAATCTTTCCTCCTTAAAATATTAGTATATAATGTGATGACGATAACGGTTAAATGGATTATAAGTACTTTGTATAAGTCTGCATTTGGGTAAACTAAAGTATATGAATAGTTAAAATCAACAGAGACTTATCGAACTCCTAATCTGATTGTGTTTAATTTTTTTTTAATTTAATGTAATTGTGTTTCAATTTAATATTATTTCATATAAAATTGGGTATTTGTTTTGAGGTTTTATAAAAAGCTATGTTAAAAATTTGCCATATCGTGCAGTTGTGTTCATTTTTGTATTGTTATATATAAATAAATAATAAGTAATTTTAGCATTAAGAGCAAAATCTGCGGAGTGACTCTCGCTGACCGCGTCGAAAACAAGGTTGTAAGGCAAGAAGTTGGTTTGAAAGATAATGTCGGTGTAAAAGTTAGACAGGGCATGTCTCGATGGTTCGGACATGTATAAAGAATGGATAATGCAAGATGGACTATGCAGATATACAATGCAAAATCGGATGGATGTAGGACTTGAAGACAGCCAAGACACAAGCATGAAAAGAGTTATGACAGTCATACAAGCGAGTCAGGTGTGTAAGAACCGTGCCGCAAGAAATTTGGCATGAAGTTACGAATGTATGTATGCGTAAATAACTAGATTTTCCAAGCGTAGGTTTTTGAAAAGACTCGAGTCACGCCGGTCTAGCGGTAATCATGAGATTCAAGTTCCGCAATGCGTATTTTTTTGCTATTACAGTATTGATATTTCATGGCATATTGATAGTTTATACAATAGACACTTTATTAATTTAAAATTCATTTTTTATAATTTCCACATTATCTCTAATAAACATAAAATGATTTTAACAAATCAAATATTCAAAATATAGAGAGTCATTTAAATTTGTTTTCTACGAAAGAGCTTTTCATTACAGTTTGAGTTCCGCTCAACGGATTGCTCAACGCTACATTGCAGCAAAGATCACGAATATTACGTTTCCGTTCCACGTATTTGTTATGAAAATAACGAATGCTGCCTTAAATTGTAAAATCAGATGAAGCCGCCTAGAATTCGGGAAATTAATTATTATATCGTATAACTTTATAGTCTCGGTGGCTCAGTGGTCGAGCACACGGCTTCTGATCTAGAGGTCCGGTTTCGATTCCTGACACTGGCTCATACTTATGACTTTTCGAAATTATTTTCAATTCAAATCAATCAAAACTGCAAATAATATATAATAATGAAGATACATTATTACAATCTAATGCAACAAAATTTTTAGCATTGTATATTGATAGTGCTATGTCATGGAGGTACAAAAATTTATCAGTTCTCATATGCTCTATATATGCTTGCAAAAGTTGCAAATAAAGACACCTTATTGACAGCCTATTACGGTTATGTATCTTCCATATTAAGGTATGGCATTATATTTTGGGGCAACGCTACTAATATTTCAGATGTACATATAGGACAAAAAAAGTGTATCCGTGCTATTTGCAATATAAAACAAACAGAAAGCAGTAAGCCTCATTTTAAAAATCTAAAAATATTGACAGTTCCATCATTGTATATATATGAAGTCAGTTTGTTTGGAAAAAATAACTTAGAGCTTTATAAAACAGTGGAAAGTGAACGTCGCTCAAATCAATTACACTTATTACCGACCAAAACGACTTTTGCTCACAAAAGCATATATGCAATGGCGCCAAGAATATACAATAAACTTGCCAGTGATATTAGAGCAAGCAAGAACATTAACGTATTCAAAAACAAAGTTTTTAATCTAATAAGTGACAAAGTGTAATATACTTTGTCACTGTGTTTAAATTATTATTTCGAGGACCAATTTAAATGACAATGAACGACTTTGACATTATTATATTGCAATTTTTAGTATTTATTATAATTTATTTGACTATTGTATTATTGTTCTTGTAAATTTATATATTTTGCATGCCAGACGGTGGAATATGGTTAAGATCTTATATTGTATACTGAGAACTGTTTGTACCCATATTCGCAAAATAAATGATTTGATTGATTGATTGATTGAAGTTATGTGTGATAAATATCGATGACTGAAAACTTTGTGCCCGGTATGGCAATAGGTTCGCCACCTATTCCATTTGGGAGGTAAACATAACGGCGACACGAGGCTTAACAGCCGCTGCCTACACCTTCGGTTAACAAAAGGCGTGAAGTTATGTTATGTTACGTTAATTACCATATATCGTACTCAATTTGGTAAGTCAACGATATTTATCACCCAATTCATTAATATACTAAAATCAAAAGAATTCTTAAATTCCGATTTTATACGCTGGTACTTGGTTTAAAGCAATTTCACCGAACGAGCGGAACACACAAACGGGCAAATTTACCGTTGATTTATTCTATTTATTAATCTGGCTTTGCGATCATAACACATCAGAACTTTTGAAATAATATCCAATATTATTTTTCATTTCGCAGTGTGCCTTTGTGAGCACTTTTTATCATGTTATTTAAAAGAACAATAATTTATTTTAGTAACATCAAGCTCTTTATACCTGAAGTTATAGGCAGCTCCAGTTTCGTATGGACTAGCTTAATTCTTAAGTCCCTAATAGCGATATCAATTACCATATAGCAATAGGTTCGCCACGTATTCCATTTGGGATGTTAAACATAACGGCGAGACGAGGCTTAACAGCCGCTGCCTACACCTTCGGTTAACAAAAGGCGTGAAGTTATGTTATGTTACGTTAATTACCATATATCGTACTCAATTTGGTAAGTCAACGATATTTATCACCCAATTCATTAATATACTAAAATCAAAAGAATTCTTAAATTCCGATTTTATACGCTGGTATTTGATTCCTAGAAGTCAGATGCGAGATTTTTTTTATGGCATTGGAGGGCAAACGAGCATGCTTGTCACGTGATGATAAGTGACCAGCGTTGCGGATGGACACCTGCAACACATATAATGTTACAGTTGCGTTGCCAACCTTCAAGGGAATAGGATGGTGAAGAGAGGTACCTCTCTTACCGAACGAAACGCGGCATGAGCCACTTTACGTCGATCTTCTAAAGAGGTCGTCGTCTCATTTATTACATCCATCATCTCATTCATCTTTCTTGTCATACTTCCTCTTACATTCCACGTGCCTATACGGCACTCTCCACTCCTCGTTCGTCAGGTTTGGCGCTGCGTGAAGGGTGGCGGCCCCCTTCGCTACATGCGCATGCAGCCACACAGACGGGGGCTGATCGGTGCCTGTCGCTTACGGGGCACGCCCTAGCAGCCCGTCCGGCTGAACTTGTTTCGGCCAAGATTGCGTCCCACTGGGACGGCAGAGATCGCGACGTGCACGCTCTAGACATAACCCCCAGTGATATTAAATAAAGTGATATTTTTTGAAATTTGTTTTAATTGCAAACGCTGGCTGAACCCCAAGTGATAAATCAAAACAATGTACTACATTACAGACAAACTCTTGGAAATTGGTGCCATGAAATTGGATGGCCCTTGAAGAAATATAGCGATCTAACAAAGGTAATAACAACCCTACTCTAATGAGTCGTGTGATTACTTATTATCGTTTCGTAGAGTGCGTTATCACAACTTTGTATACAATTACACACCTGCCCAATTCTATTATGTTTGAAACTAATGCTTAGCAACACCCTATCGCTTCGCTAAGGTTCACATTAGTAAAGGTTTCACCCTCTTTAGTCAAGAAATTATGACGAATACGATGACACCATTTGGAACATTGTTTAATTTATATTATTCTAAACATAACATGTTATTTTTTTTTCAGAACGTTGCTAATGATATAATAACTTCGAAACACTTTTATTTCGGAAGTGGGATTTTAAAGGTAGCGGTAGGGGAAAGGGTTCTACCGCCGGATAACTCTCTCAAACTTGAGTCACTTTACGGTGATATTCTGAGAGGTCGTGGTATTTCATCAAGACGGCCAATTCATGCAAAGAATGTGCGTGGATCAAAGGATTTCTAGTTGAAAGGTCTATAAATTATTTACGGTGAAATGTGAATTGGTGAAAGCCTTTATATGTTTGGTAGAACGCAAGATTTATCTATAAAAAGTATAATAGTATAGTATTATTCTAAAAGCATAATGACGTAAAAAATAGATTGGATTATTTCTAATATGGACATTTAATATGTTTATCAAAAAGATAATGGAAAATCCCAATGAAATGCAGAGGCAGTCATTTTTTTATTTCTAGGTAAATATCTTACTTATAAATACGAAAATTTGTGTAGATATTTTAATGTTGTATCAGGGAGCAGTAGAAGCATATAGAAGAAAATATATGTAAAAAATATGTTTTTCTAAGTAATATAAGAATGAATTTATATATATATTAAAATCCTATTTGCAGTTGCAGTTGCAGTATCCTTTTGCTGGTTATTGCACACAATAGCATCCTTTAACGATCTTCATATAAAAAACCTTTTTTTAGCATGCCTTCATGAAATATGACTGCATAATTTATTAACTATTATTTTTTGTGTAAGAGAGAAATGATTTAGTAAATCTGTCTGCGCTTTACGTCACTGAATTAATTGAAATAAATTACTCACTCATCTGTTGTATTTTCAACGTACTAATTTGACTTTCAAAATTACCTGGATTTTAAGAAATTTATATACATTACTCCATTGTTTTTCGTCATTTTATCAATCTAAATTTCGTATCATTAATAGTAGACTTTTAAAATAGAAGAAATTGCAATAGACTAGCATACTATAGATTATTACCGTTCATGTTTGGTCATGAATATCAAATTTTAGTCGTCAGAGGGAAAAATAGGATTGATTAGTATTGATGACTTTACGGTTCATCACTTCGACTTTAGCTCCAAGTTTTATTCGTTAGTCACATCAATGATTTTCCCCAAATTATGCGTGTATTGTATGATGATGGCTTCCAAAATTGTGCCCAGTGATGTAGATACAACGGGTATCTACATCACTGGGCAAAGTTTAGGATAAAAAATTCGGCATTACGAAGATCCTGTGCCAGAACCAATCGCTCACATCTTCAAATGTAAAAGATGCTAAGTTTCAATTACATAACTTCCGAAAAAAGAGCGTAATAATACATTTATAATGATAACCTTAAAACGTCGTTTGTAACTAGATGGCTTTTTATTAAAAGAGCAAGAAAAAATATTTATTTATACGTTATACTTTCTTAAAAAAATAATAGGCCATCACTGGCAGCTGTCTGTTTTACATTATGACATTTTGGAACGAAGTTCCTTATCGCGCGTTGTGAAAGGGGGCTAGACGGAAAAAATTCTTAAGAAAAGTTGTCACGACACAATACATCTTTTATTGGCTTATTTATAACAATGTATAACTACCTATTTTTTAACAGTCTCGGTGGCGCAGTGGTCGAGCACACGGCTTCTGATTCAGAGGTCCGGGTTCGATTCCAGACACTAGCTCACACCAATGACTTTTCGAAATTTTTTTCGGAAGTTATGTGTCATAAATATCGATGATTGAAAAACTTTGCGCCTGGTAGGCCAATAGGTTCGCCACCTATTCCATTTGGGACGTAAACATAACGGCGAGACGAGGCTTAACAGCCGCTGCCTACACCTTCGGGTAACAAAAGGCGTGAAGTTATGTTATGTTATGTTTATGTATAACTACCCAAATGGTCTAGTGGCTGGGATACCTTGCTCTCATACAAGGAGCTCGGGCTCAAATGCCGGTATCGGAACTCTTTTTGAAGTTTTATTTTCCATTATTTCATATTTTATATATGTTTAGGGCACTTTCAAGTATTGGCTTATTTAAAAAAATGTATAACTGCCCAAATGGTCTAGTGGCTGGGATACCTTGCTCTCATACAGGGGGCTCGGGTTCGAACCCCGGTATCGGAACTAAATAATAAAAAATAATAATAATAATGAATCCTGACAGTGTTTTTGCACAAGTTCCGGATATTGCATTTTTTTTTTAACATCAACTTCAGTAATGAAAAATCAAAACCATTGCTAAAGTTTCTACAGGAAGAATTTGATTTAAGAATTAACAATAATCCAGCAGAATCAACAACAAAATATAATACTACAATTGATGCAGTTTTTTCTAGACATTTAAATAAAATAGAATCCCAAACATGTTTCCTACTTCAGTTACCACAAGCCAATTATTACTAAAATTGAGCCTACTGATTAAGTTTATATTACATTATATTTGTTAATAATAAAAAAAATATTATTATAACTTAAAAAAAAATATTACAATTCCTTCACTAATTAATCGAAAGGAACTTCGTTCCATCCGGGTGTCCCTTGACACTGACACCTCTCAAGTTTTTATTACTTACCTACTGGATTGTTTACTTGTTATTAAAAGTTAAATAAGCAATAGAGTAATTTATTGAGTTAAGGTTACAGAAACAAATAAGTGGCTATTTAATTAATAGCAATTTACGACGAGACAATTTAGTAAATTCTTTATTTGTTATAAAATTATCTCAATTTTCTTGTAAAAGAAAAATAAGTTTCATATAAGTGTTGTTTATGGTGTTGAATAATAAATCAATCAATCAAAATAATAAATCTGTTAATAGTATCATGATGGAGTATTATTTATAAATAACTGTTCGTTTTTTTTTTCGCTTAGAATCTGAACTAGTTAAACGGATATTGACGGGACGGTGAGAGATGTATCCGAAGACCTACCCCTTTTCTCCCTTCCTCCGCATCCCACTCCCACTCCCACTCATCTATTTTAGAGGTGTCCATGGGTGCTGCTAGTTGCTTACCATTAGGTGACCCCATTGCTCGTTTGCCCTCTATCCCAAAAGCTCTATCCCTTAATTAATTTTATTATTTCCTAGTATGGCAGAGTGTATTGGATTGTTAAAAGTCCCTCCACTAGAATCCCTAACCCTATATTTGTACGAAACTTTTTCAAGGATATGACGACTTTGATCGGTTTATTATACGAATGAGTGACATTCCGGCGAAGATATATTTGAATAGGAAATAAATGAATTATTTCGTTTATTTGGCCTCGACTTTGATATTCAGTCATAAATATTCATGTAGCTCTTGAGTTAATTTATTTTTCGACATGCAAGTTAAGTTTGTAAAAATACCTAAAATCCTTTTATAATATATTAATAGTCGATCGTCCAGTGGTCGAACACCCCGCTTCTAAATCAAGAGCTGGATCTAAATCGAGATCTGGCTCACATCAATGGCTTTTCGAAATTAATTTTGATAGTGATTGATATTTGAACTTTGTGCCCTGTAGCAATAGGTTCGCCACCTATTCCAGTCGGGACGTAACATAACGAGGAGTCGAGGCTTAACAGCTACTGCTACTGTTAGAAAAAGGCGTGAAGTTATGTTATGTATAAATAAATATATATTATATCTATTGTCTAGTTCAATCATATACAGCAAAATGTCCAAGGTTTACTTTATCTTAGAATAATTTGTATGATGATGTTATGGCAACCTCTTTATGGTTTAGAAATATAAAAAATATGTCTTTGCCAAAGGTTCCCCTTAGAAAAAATATGGAGGGACTACTTGGTATTTATGGCGTACTTTTCTCTTAAAATAAGGGTCGTGAACACTGGGGTTTCCTATTTGTTTCCCGCTTAATCAATAGCAGGAAATCAATCGTAAAATTTACAATATAAGTATAACATAAAATACACACCAAAAATTTATGGTCTAATGGTCAAATTCGTGACTAAAACGAATAGACTTGGCTTTATATTGTCTTTCTAATGCAAATATTGTTTGCCTTTACTTCTATATGTACTTCTATAAAAATAAATAACGAAATTAAATTTCACTTTCAGCTGTAAATATACCAAAATACACAGTTAGCTATGGTTTTCTATACTTAAATAGCGATAATATTTGCAGGCTCCCAACACTCCCACCACTTTCAATAATAAAGCCACCCCATATCTTCCCGAGGGTGAAAATGTTGTTTGGTATCTGTGCATATCCGGGAAACGAGGATATGACTCCGAACCCTTTAATTTCCGCTGACACAATTTGTTATTGTTGCCTTGTTTATTTTATATTTATTAATCGTAATATATGCTGTATTATGCCTAAGTATTAGAGGCGTAAAATTAAAAAAAATATGCAGTTACTGTAACTAAGTATTAACTAATAAAAATAATAATAATTGTAAACACTCCATAGCTAACAGAAGATGAAAGACTAAGACAATATAGATGGATTGTGTAAAAGACAACACGAGTCGGAAGGGTGTAACTGCGGAATACGCGAATGATAGAAAAGTGAACGAATTAGAAACCTGTTGTGCCGACGCCATATAATGGGAATAGGGTAGAGTGTCACCAAGTGTTTAGAATGAATACGAAATTCCAGGCAGAGTTGATGATAATCGTAATAAAATATTGTTTCTTCGTGGCATCTGTGCATATGCGGGAACGAGAATAATAATGGAACCCTTAAATTTTCGCTGACACAATATGTGTTTTGTGTATTTCTCAAAATTAATGAACATGTTGAACACTAGCTTTTCACCTCGCGGTGTTACTCGCGTATAAACAAAATGGCGATGAAGATGATGATTAAATATAGCTTATATTAGTTACTCTGGATAAATGCAGCTTCCCAATGGTGAACGAATTTTTTAAATTGGTCCAGTAGTTTTTGAGTTTATTTGTTACTTACAAAAATACAAAACTTTCCTCTTTATTATATCAGTGTAAATTATGAATTCTGTTATATACTGGGATTGATGCCAAGACTTTTTGATTAAGAAGCAGGAGTTCAACCACTGGATCATCAAGATATTTATTTTAATTTGTATCGTGGCTTATTAATAACCGTCAGCTTCAAAACAATAATAGGTATTTATGTTTTTTGATGTGGAAATATTAATTATAACGATAACGAGGTTCAATTTGTCAGTTACTCAATCAGTCTCCCCACTTCATCTGCAGACAGAATGATTAATGGGAGATAATTGACAGCGTGCAGAATGAATTGTAAATGTCTTTGACTGATTTGTTTATTGTCTTTATTTACAGTATTAAGAAGAAATAAATAAATTACATTATTTACAATATATACTCGTGAAAATGATCCCTGTAAAGAGTTCGAAACGTCGGGAAATAAATATAAATAAGTAATAAATAAACGCGATATAATCCTACAAGTTGTTTTAATCTATTTAATATCTTGTTTGAACATTCATCGGCTATAAATTAAAGGCTGTACAATATTGTGACAAACTAAAACAACTGCAATAAACTCCCAAAGAGTGTTTTAATTTTAACTGGGCCCGTGGAATGAAATTGCCAGCTGCTATTTTAACTGCATTGTTTTGATGTTTTTCGCATAATTTTGATACACTTTTTATACAAAAATTTACAGTTTTAAGAAATTATATACTTGCATATTACGTATAATGTTGACTATATTATTATATTCGTTATAATAAAAAAATATACGATTTGTGACGTCATATAGATATAAAAGAGTTTGGCAGAATGCTCCCACATACAAGTTTCTTAATGGTATTTCTTCCATGAGGTAACAGTATTATGATCTGATAAATGTTGACAATGTAATGGCGCTCCAATGTTATACCCGAGCGTATACCTTGAAAGCTGTGTACTGTGTATATGGTAAGGTATTCTCTTAAGATTGATAAAAACATGTATTTCAAAAACCTCTCCTCATGAATAATGCAATAATGTTAACTGCAATAACTTTCAAGAAAACTGAAACAAAACAGAGGCGTTTTATTTTTATTTTCGTTGGTTTAGTTGTTTATATACAATATAGTTTATAACACGTAAATATTGTTAAAGATAAATATAAAACATCATCATCATCATCAGCCTATTGCAGTCCACTGCTGGACATAGGCCTCTCCCAATTTGCGCCACAACATCCGATTCTCTGCCTTCCCCATCCAGTCTTTTCCAGCAGCCTTTCTGAGGTCGTCTGACCATCGGGCTGGTGGGCGTCCTACACTACGTTTACCAAAACGCGGTCTCCACTCTATGACCTTCTTACTCCATCTACCGTCGGTCCTTCGGCAGATGTGACCAGCCCATTGCCACTTCAGCGAGCTTATTCTACGAGCTATGTCGGTTACCCTAGTTCTCTGGCGGATATACTCATTCCTGAGTTTATCCTTCAGAGATACCCCTAGCATAGCCCGCTCCATAGCTCGCTGAGCGACTTTAAATTTGTGGACTAGCCCCACCGTGAGTGTCCACGTTTCGGCACCGTAGGTCATCACCGGTAGGACGCACTGGTCAAAGACCTTGGTCTTCAGACATTGCGGTATAGGCGAGCTGAAGACCCGACGCAGTTTGCCAAATGCAGCCCAACCCAGCTGAATCCTCCTTTCGGCCTCCTTCTCGAAGTTTCGTCTACCTAACTGGATAGTTTGGCCTAGGTAGACGTATTTGTTTACGACTTCGAGAACTGACCCTTCGACGCTTATCGGTCCGGGCACGACATGTTCATTGAACATGACCTTGGTCTTGTCCAAGTTCATGCCCAAACCGACACGCCGGGAGGACTCGTCTAGGCTGCGCAGCATTCCGCTTAACTGTTCCAGCGACTCTGCCATCACAACGATGTCGTCGGCAAACCGAAGATGTGAGATGTACTCACCATTCACGTTGATACCCTGTCCAGTCCAATCCAGTGTCTTGAAGACGTCCTCCAAAGCGTTGGTGAAGAGTTTGGGAGATATGACATCTCCCTGTCTTACACCTCGACTCAGCTCGATGGAGTTCGTCACCTGGTCCTGTATCTGAACAGTCATCGTGGCGGTGTCATACAAACATCTCAACACCTCGAAATAGCGCCAGTCGATCCGACATCGCTGCAATGCATCCAGAACTGCCCAAGTTTCGATGGAGTCGAAGGCTTTCTCGTAGTCCACGAATGCCATACACAGCGGCTGATTGTACTCCTCGGTCTTCTGTACAATCTGCCGAACAGTATGGATGTGGTCCACGGTGCTAAAGCCTTTTCGAAACCCGGCCTGCTCCGGAGGCTGGAACTCGTCGAGTCTTGCAGCGAGACGATTCGTGACGACCCTCGAGAACAACTTGTAGATATGGCTCAGGAGTGAGATGGGTCTGTAGTTCTTCAGTAAGGTCTTATCACCTTTTTTGAAGAACAGCACCACCGCACTCCTGCTCCAAACCTGTGGTGTTATACCCTGGTGTATGACGGAATTAAAAAGACTTGCTAATTCCTTTAGGATAGGAGTCCCGCCGGATTTTAGAAGTTCAGTAGTAATTCCGTCATCACCGGGTGCCTTGTTGTTCTGGAGTTGCCCGAGAGCCGCCCTAATCTCGCTTGCTGTGATATCGGGAATGTCTTCACTGTAGTGACGCGTTAGCGGGGCTCTGTGGTCATCATCGCTGTGTCCCGTAGGCTTGGTCATCCGTGTTGAATAAAGGAGCCCATAAAAAGATTCGATCTCTGCGAGAATCTCAGGCTTAGAGGTGACGACACGTCCATCCGCAGTTTTCAGCTTCGTCAGATGGGGCCTTCCAAGCTGCTGAGCGAACACTTTCGACCCTTTATTGCGGTCGATCGCATCCTCGATTGCTCGGGTATTCGATCGACGAAGGTCGCGCCGCATCAGCTTCCTAATACGCTGGTTTAGGCTTCTCCATTCTGATGAAGATAGCTGATCGGATGGAGTTTCTCGTCTTTGCCTCATCAGCTCGAGCGTCTCGGCAGAGAGTTTGGACTCCTTTTTTTGCGATCTCGGGAACAACCTTTGAGACACTTTCCTCAGCGTGTCGACCACAGTGTCGGTCCTTTCGTCCACATCACCGGTGGTTTCCAGCAGGTCGAATCGATTTTTAAGTTCCATTTGAAACTTTTCGGTTTCGGCTATTTGGAGTGGCGTAGGTCGGAGAATAGACCTCACCTTCCGGGTCCTTTCAGCTTTCAAGTTAATATTTAGAGAGCCCCGAAGAAGTCGGTGATCACTTCCAGTATTGAACCTGTTGATCACAGAGACATCTCTAAATATATGCTTACTATCCGTTATGATAAAATCTATCTCGTTCCTTGTCACAAAATCGGGGCTTCGCCAAGTCCACCTCCTGTGGAGACCCTTCTTGAAAAATGAGTTCATCAAGAAGAGCCCTTCAGACTCCAGGAAGTTGACCAGCATCTGGCCCCTGTGATTTCGACACCCCAAGCCATATGGACCGATTTTCGTTTCGCCGCGTTCTTGTACTCCCACTTTGGCATTGAAGTCCCCCATAACAACGTTGTAGTGGGCCTTGGCGGTACAATGTATTGCTTTCGCAATATCCTCGTACATCACCTCCGCTATCTCGTCAGGGTATGTCGAGGTCGGCGCATATACCTGTACCACCTTCAGGGTGTACTTGTTGGAAAGTTTCAGTACAAGGTACGCTACCCTGGTCGACACACTGCTGATCTCCACAACGCTGCCAACGAGGTCCTTGTGAACCAGAAAACCGACACCCCCTTGGGAGAGCTGGTCACCTTCTCGAAAATAGAGCAAGTTACCCGACTGTAGAGTTATCGTGTCCTCCCCCTCTCGCCGGACTTCAGATAACCCTAGAATATGCCAGTTCAAGCAACCCAGCTCTACCTCGAGTTCGGTGAGGTGTTGGTCCAGCCGAAGACTGCGTCCGTTGTATGTTGCCACGCGTAGTTGTTTTTGACAGCCTGCCGTAACCCGGAGATTCTTAGCACCCCCTGTCCCACCGTTACCACGACCGCTGCCTTGGCCGGGAATAGTGGGACCACCGGGAACTGGGGGCCGTTGGTTCTGCGCTCTTTTCATTATAGGAGGTTTTTGCCCGTAGTCCCCACGCTGGGCAGACGTGTTGGAGACCGCAGGGGGTCACCTGTTAGTGATAGGAATTTTTGGGTTAACCCTTGTTTCAGAATGGTTATCCCGCCATTCTTCGGTGTTGAGCTATGTAAGCTTGTCAGCCATACGTTGACAAGCTTACATAATGTTGTTTACATAATTGTTTACATAATGTTGACAAGCTTACATGTTTTATAAATATAAAACAGCTCAAAAAAATCGTGTGGAGTCCCTCCGCACTATAGAAGTGAAACTTTGTAACAAATATACATTTATAACGCGCTTAATTAAAAAAAAAACACATCTTACTTACATTACGAAGGGCCACGTGGTGCATTGGTAAAATTACCGACTGTGGAAAGGAGATTGGCGGGTTTCAACTACGTAATACATATTTATTACATTCATAATAGGTATATACCTACATACTACATCACAAAATAAAAAATATCGATCCATGCGGTTCGCTGCATGAATGGACCGGCTCGACCGGTGAAATTTATTTAATTAATGCCACGATTCAATACACACCAATGAAATACCACGACCTCAGAATACCGACGTAAAGTTGCTCGTGCCACTTTTCGTTCGGTGAGAGAGGTATCCAGAGGCCCGAGCCCCTTTCCCTTCTACTCTCTTAAAGGACGACAACGCACCACGGTGTTCATAGGCGTTATCAAGTTGCTTACCATCAGGTGACCCACTTACTCGTTTGCCCTCCTATCCCATAAAAAAGAAACAATTGAATTGTTATTATCATTTTCGAGTGGAGAATTATCCAAATCTCATTTTTTTTACCATGGGGTAATATCAAGTAATTCAGAGAAATCATTGGTCCGGAATCGATCCCACGACCACCTAGACTATTAATATTAAAATATTATAGGTACTATTAAAAATGGGAATGATAACTAAGTTCAAATGATAACTAAGTTCCTAACTAATATTTTAATTTAACTTTGTGTTTAAGAATACAACAGACTGATCTGAGGCACTTAAAGTTTTGACTTTGAGTTGGTGTAACCTGATGGTATTGTTACATCACAAGTAAAACTAATAATCACTTTGAACTTTGAAAATGTATAATGTGTTGAAATGTAAATTATAAAAGGCATGGCACTTCAAATAGATTGTGCTTAACAGATATAAAATAGAATGGTCAACATTATCATAATGGTGTCTGTAGAGATATATATTCCAAATAGCTCTGGTTCAGCCATCATTTCTAAGATCTTGTAACTTGTAACTGACAAAACTAATTATGAATTAACTACATATATTTATTAGACTTGAACGACCAAAACTCATGAATAATATCCAAAAATTTGCAAGATAGATTAATCATAATCTAACCAGAGATATTTGGAATATATATCTAAACAGATACTATTATGATAATGTTGACCATTCTATTTTATGTCTGTTAATCACCATCTATTTGAAGTTCCATGCCGTTTATAATTTACATTTCAACACATTAAACATTTTCAAAGTTCAAAGGAATTATATTAAAGATAATATGATAAAAATATTTGATATTATTGTATTTCATAATATAGAGATTATTTGACCGAGGGCCATAAATTATTTATACCCTTATTCTGAGCTTATTTTATTCCAAATATCTCTGGTTCAGCGCTTATTTCTAAGATCTTGTAACTTGTAATTGATAAACTAATTATCAATTAACTACATATATTTATTAGACTTAAACAACCAAGACCCATGTATATATTTAAAATAGAGATTATTATTTATATTTATTTCCCGACGTTTCGAACTCTTTACAGAGATCATTTTCACATTCACATTTTTGATTTTTATTTCCAAAAAGTGGGTGCTTTCTGTATCAATGAAAATAGCTTTTGAACAACAACCATCTTTTTGTTCATCACTCGTGAAAATGATCTCTGTAAAGAGTTCGAAACGTCGGGAAATAAATATAAATAAGTAATAAATAAACGCGATATTATCCTAAAAGTTATTTTAATCTATAAGTAATATATTTGTTCAAATCACGACTAATTCTAGTTTAAGCACAAGCTTTGTTGTCTTTCAGGGAGTAAAATTAATTTATCGTCACATTATCGTCGTTTTTACGTTGATCGTTTACACTTTACGAGTACAGTTGGAGTATAATATACTCCAACAATTCATCATATTATGTTGAACATTTTTAATAGAAGCACATAAAAACAAATAGAGTGGAGTTCCTACTCAATACCTACTGTCAGTGTCACGATTGTCACGAATGTTTACTAATAATATGTTTTTACGTTTTCCGTCATAGAGTTCGCAATACGCCAACTTATTAAATCGCGCTATGATTTCACTACCGTAAGGTTTATACATGATTGATATTCCAAATCAATTATAGTACGTCCACTTGTCACTAGATGTCTGTGTACTATTAAAATTCAAGCTTAAAAAATTTAAAAGTTAGTTTAAAACTTCATATATACTTCGATGTTTTAAAGTACTATTTTATATTAATATATATTGCCCCGCGAGGGCCGCAAGAGGGGCGATAAAAGCGTTAAACGCTCTTGCAAGAGACATCTGAGACATTAGAAGTTTCACTTCAAAAGACTAGAATAGACAAAGACTTTGTCGAACAACTTATAATTAATAATGAAAATAGAAGTATCAGAAGTATTCTATTTTCGCACAAATCAATATCAATTCGAGACTTAACACATTGTGAACTCAGCCGAAAGGTTCATTAGTAATTCAAATATAGACGAAAGCATCCAAGCTTAAATCCGTCCGAAAGTGGAATCTTTATCGACCTGATAATGTTTTAATTTTGGGATTGTGTTTACACTATACCCAGGTGTTTGATTCGATTTTGCTGTTTTACTATCAGAGCAATCCCATAATCCCAGTGGGTCCTGATCTTTATTTTCAGAAGTAGGTCTCCTGTTGAAAAAGTAGGATTGGATTGAATGTCCACATAATTTAATCATTCCTCTGCTGCTGCACTGTATATTGTTGTGTCTCATATTTGGAAAAATATATACGATTACCACGTGCCAAAGAAAAAGGAGAGGAATTATCATGTATATAAGTTTCTGTTCATAGACAGACAGATTATGGAAACTGATCATAGTTTATTTCGAGATGATGTTAATTAAAACAGGTACCGTAGGAAAGAAAAGACCACCCAATAAAAGCTAATATATGTTACAAATTAACCGATTTATTAGTAAAAATTGGATATGTGGTTAAGTTATACCTAGTAGAAGCGGGACCAAGAGGTACTGCAAGTAAATCTCTTTACGTCTGCAACAGTAGTAGAGCCAAACACTTTGCTGCACGAATGGGCCGGCTCGACCAGTGAAATACCACGACCTCTCAGAACATAAAGAGGCCGATGCCGCGTTTCATTCGGCGTGAGAGGTACCCGGAGCCCCCCCACCCTTCCCCATGCTTTCTCTTCCTACTGCCTTAAAGTTCGGCAAGGCAACGGTAACACTATTTGTGTTTCAGGTGTCCGTGGGCGGCGATGGTCACGTACTATCAGGTGACACGCATGCTCGTTTGCCCTCCAATCCCATAAAAACAACCTGCTAAAAGACCTTGGCCTGCCCAGATGTGATATACCCAGATAAATGTTCTATCCTAGAACGTGTATCCGTTATGACGTGTCCTCACTGTAGATAGATAGATAGATAGATATCTCTTTATTTGCACCATAAATATACAATTTCATTTAAAATAAATTACAGATAAGTCTTAAAGCTATGATTACAAAGGGCGGCCTTATCGCATAACGCAATCTCTTCCAGGCAACCAATGGAAGGACATAAATGCTTGAAAGACGGGTAGTAAAAAATAATTTTATGTAGACAGAAATAAAACAACAAATAATTAACAAATTTACATACCTACAAAATAATAAATAAAATAAAAATATATACTTAAAATAAGTATATACTTAAATATATATACATTCAATACATAAATAAATATCATAATTGATTTGATTATTGTTGTGATAGGTAATGCTGCTTGAGCTGTGATTTGAAAGTGTTGATGGACTTAGCTTTTCTTATGTCTTCGGGTAAAACATTCCACAGCAACACAGCCCGAACAGAAAAAGAAAGACCATAAAAATGTGTGGAATGCTTCGGGACTTCCAGTCTTAAGTTTTCCGATGACCTCAGAGACCTCGAATGTGTGTCATGTAAGAACCGAAAACGTTCTTTGAGATACTTAGGTGAATGCGGATTAAAGAGAACGTTATATAACAACGTGAGAACATGAATATTCCGGCGAAAACGAATAGGGAGCCACTTGAGCTTTTTACGAAATTCTGAAATGTGATCATATTTGCGAAGGCCAAATATAAATCTAATACAAACATTTTGAAGTCGCTCAAGTTTATCAAGTTGTGCTTCAGTGAGATTCAGATAGCTGACATCGGCATAATCGAGAATGGGGAGGAGTAGAGACTCTGCAAGTGCAATCTTAGTGACAATAGGCAAGAAGTTTTTTAACATAAGCAAGGACTTTGCAGAAGCAAATAGTTTTCTACTTACCTCTTGTAGTTGAGGACCCCACGATAAACTACTGTCTATGCATAGCCCGAGATTTTTAACTTTAGTAGTTACATTTAGGTTAGTGCCATTAAAATTAATTTGCGGTAGAAGTGACCAATTTATCTTGGCAAGTAGCCTAGAACTACCGATAACAATTAATTGCGTTTTTGATGGATTGACGCGAAGACCGTAATTAATACTCCACTCGCATATTCGCTCCAAGTCCGAGTTCATTGTCATCATTGCCTGCCACATAGAATTGAGTGGAGCTTGCGTATATAACTGCAAATCATCTGCATAAAGATGGTAGGAAGAAGTCAGATTTTTAGAAATTGAATTTATAAAGATTGCGAACAGAAGTGGGGAGAGAACGCCACCCTGTGGTACACCAGCAGTAGTGTTTGCCCAGTCAGAATATCTGTCGTCAATTCGTACACGTTGCCGGCGCCCAAACAGGTAACTATGAAACCAAGCAATTGCAGTTGGAGATATGTTAAGAGAGCGAAGTATACCCAGCAGGACACGGAAATCCACTGTATTAAAGGCATTGCTAAAATCGAGAAGAGATAGCACTGTGAGATTTCCGTTATCCATGCCTAAGCGAATATCGTCGGTGATATTCACCAATGCGGAGGAAGTGCTGTGCCCAGTACGAAAACCAGACTGGTAGGGATTTAGGAGTTGGTTGTGAGTAAGGAAGGTGCTTAACTGGGAGTAGACTAGGCGTTCCAGGACCTTAGACAGGAATGGGAGAATAGATATAGGACGGTAATCAGAGAAAGATACAGGTCTGCTTTTTTTTGGAAGGGGGATAATTTGGGCTTCTTTCCATTGTGGCGGAAAAATGCCGGAGGAAATGGAGTAGTTAAGGATATGACAAATTATTGGCAGTAATTCGTCTAGGATAGGAACAATCATATTGCGACTGACACAATCACTCCCAACAGCATTTGATGAAATCGCGAGTATGCTCTTCCTAACATCACAAGCTGCAAATTGTAGAAGTTCGAATGGTGAGCAATCAAGTGTTGGAAGTGAAGAAAGATAGTTAAGAGTATTGGTTTTGTTAGCCCCATCAAAATCGGGCGAAGAAGAGAAATGCATATTAAGAGAATCAATGTTGATGTCCATAGAGGTAGTATCGTTATGTACCCTTCCAACACCTAAAGATTTAAGAAATTTCCAGATCCTGCCTGGATCTCCGTTTTCAACGGAGGCATGGATGTGTTGGCGTTGTGCATTCCTACACATTTTATTACAGAGATTTCTTGCAGCTATATATTTATCGAAGTTGTTGTTTGTAGGTCGGCACTTATAACGAGTCCTAGCAGCATTTCTTAACCTCATAAAGCCTCTTATTTCATCCGTTAGCCACGGGGCAGGTAAGTGTTTAATTTTAATTGAGCGAATAGGCGCATGAACATCGTAGAGATTCAGTAAAGTCTCATTAAAAATGCCTACCTTATCATTTATACTGTTTGCTGTTAGTAAAGGTTCCCAGTCGATGCTGCTGGAATCCCTGCGAAGTGCATCATGGTCCATGCCACTAAAATTTCGTTGCAGCAGAATCCTTCGATTAGCCTTAGGTGGGCGGATTTTATAGGAAAGATAAATTAAGTCATGGTAGGAAAAAGCATCAGCTGAGCACTGTCCATGAGTAGTAGCATGCTCAGCTGAAGAAACAAAGATGAGGTCAAGAAGAGATTCAGTGCAGTTGGGAAAATGGTGAGTGGGTTGTAGAGGTAAAATAGATAGATTGCTAGATTGGATTACAGATTTTAGAGCGAGAGCGCGAGAGTCATTTTTTAGCAAGCAAGTATTAAAGTCACCCATGAGGATAGTGTGATTATAGGAAAGAGTTAAATTTTCTAGGAGCTGTTCAAGGGAAAGGAAAAAGTCAATACGAGAAGAAGGAGAGTAGTACACACCAAGAAGAATTTTTGCATGGTGTAGTTCCACCTCCAAGAAAAGATGCTCGCCAGCATCCGACGGCGGTGGCTGAGAAGACACGCTCACAATAGAGTACGGTATATGCTCTCGTATATAAATAGCAACACCACCGCCGGCGGACCCCGTACGGTCATTCCTTATCAGTTGGAACCCAGGAATAGAAAAGGAAATAGAAGGTAAGCAAGGTTTTAGCCAAGACTCGGAAATAAGAATGGCGTGTAGGTTAGGACAGTCAAAATTAGCCAGCATATCAGGGTAATGAGCTGGAATACTCTGGGCATTAATATGGACTACATTGAAATTCTTTGGAGCATCAGAAAACTGAGACTGCAGAAAGTTATCGAGTGAAAGTGCGCTTGCAAAACTTTCATCACTGCTGCCAGCAGACAAGAAACTGTCGTCACTATTTACCGTTGTAGTCATAATATATATATATACACACACAAATATATATACTATAAATACAATAATAATAGAATATATAAAATCAAACAAACAAAACAAAAAATAACAATAAAAAAATAAAATAAGAAAAACAATAAAATAAACAAACACAAACTTGACAATCAGTAAAGATCACCCGCCTGTTGAGTGTTGATATCGTTTTACATACTCATAAATTTAACCTGTGGTTGACATAAGTGGTAGTACTCGTAGTATTAATCTGTGACACAGTTGCTGTCAAGTGTCAATTGTATCGAGTTGTAAATTAATGTAAATAAACAAAAATCATTTAAAAATTTGTAAATAATTTTCTACCGTGCTAATTAATATTATTAAATACCTTAAAATAAAAAATAAAAAAAAATAAAAAAAAACTAAAATCAAGTGGAAAACAGTAAGCTACAGGTATATGTCCGAAAAGTATATGATGGTAGAAAAGTAAAAGTGAATCTAAAGGCACTAAGTATAAACAAACATTACTTTTTGGAAGCAGCAGTTCTTTTAAGCTTTGGAGCCACGGTCTTCGCTGTTGCTGTCTTCCTCGCATCTCCGTCACTGATTTTGTTTAGGTCCTCCATATTTGTGATGCAGTGACGGGAACCATCAGCTGAAATAAGAAAGACAGAACCATCCCGCGTCCAGCACTTGGAGACCCCATATTTTTCACGTGCTGCCATAAAGACCGTGTGTCGTGTCCGTGTTAAGAACTCAGAGATTGTGATACCTGTCCTTTTTAGTTTAGATTTGGAGATCCAGACCTTGTCTCTTAGTGCAACAGTTTGGAACTCAATTAATATAGGCCTGGGCTTATCACCTGCATGCGGCCGTCCCATTCTGTGACACCTACTGATATCACTTATAGTACATGAGTGCATGAGTTTACCGCTGACTGTTTCACAAACAACCTTTGCTATTTCCTCATCCTTTTGCTCTGCAACACCATGAAAAAGTAATATCTTACGGCGACATCGCGTCTCCATTCTGTCCACCTCACGGGTGAGACTTGAAACCTGGATTTCTAGGTATTTCAAGGTTTGCAAAACAAAGGTTTTAAAAGAAGCAAACTCCTCTGCCAGACCTGTAATGTTAGATGAGGGCTTTCTCTGCAAATCAGCCTCAAAACTAGCCATGCGCTCTTGAAAGTTGGTCTGCATCTCCAACATAGTGTCCTTAAGTGTCTTGTGAGCAGATTCCATTTTTATTATTGAGTATTTCTGGCAGAAGTACTGAAAATTGTTAGGAGATAACACTCAACCTGCAGGTATATAGTATTAAAAGTTGATATATATCATTAAATTATTTCAAATAACTATATTACTATTTAAATTACAAATATAAATTTAAGAGGCAAAAACTTAATGTTGCTAGTTTAACTACCCGCAGTAAAAAAAAAAACGTAGTGACGTGTTAGCGGGGCTCTGTGGTCATTATCGCTTTGTCCCGTCGGCTTGGTTTTCCGTGTGGAATAAAGGAGCCCATAAAAAGATTCGATCGCTGCGAGAATCTCAGGCTTAGAGGTCCATCCGCAGTTTTCAGCTTCGTTAGATGGGGCCTTCCAAGCTCCTAAGCGAACACTTTCGATCCTTTGTTGCGGTCGATTGCGTCCTCGATTGCTCAAGTATTCGATCTACGAAGGTCGCGCCATTCTGAGGAAGACAGCTGATTGGATGGAGTTTCTCGCCTTTGCCTCATCAGCTCGAGTGTCTCAGTAGAGAGCTTGGACTCCTTTTTCTGCGATCTCGGGAACAACCTTTGAGACACTTTCCTCAGCGTGTTGACCACAGTGTCGGTTTTTTTCGTCCACGTTGCCTGTGGTTTCCAGCATGTTGAATCGATTTTTAAGTTCCGTTTGGAACTTTTCGGTTTCGGCTATTTGGAGTTGCGTAGATCGGAGAATTGACCCTATCTTCCGGGCCCTTTCAGCTTTCAAGTTAATATTTAGAGCCTCGAAGAAGTCGGTGATCACTTCCAGTATTGAACCTGTTGATCACAGAGACATCTCTCAATATATGCTTACTATCGGTAATGATAAAATCTATCTCATTCCTTGTCACAGAATCGGGGCTTCGCGAAGTCCACCTCACTCTTCTAGAAGAATGAATTCATCAAGAAGAGCCCTTCAGATTCCAGGAAGTTGACCAGCATCTGGCCCCTGTGATTTCGGCACCCCAAGCCATATGAACCAATTTTCGTTTCGCCGGGTTCTTGTACTCCCACTTTGGCATTGAAGTCCCCCATAACAACATTGTAGTGAGCCTTGGCGGTACCATTGCTTTTGCAATATCCTCGTACATCACCTCGGCTATCTCGTCAGAGTATGTCGAGGTTGGCGCATATACCTGTATTACCTTCAGGGTGTACCTGTTGGTGAGTTTCAGTACGAGGTACGCCACCCTGGTCGACACAATACTAATCTCCACAACGCTGCTAACGAGGTCCTTCTGAACGAGGAAACCGACACCCCCCTGGGAGAGCTGGTCACCTTCCCGAAAGTAGAGCAAGTTGCCTGACTGTAGGGTTATCGTGTCCTCCCCCTCTCGCCGGACTTCAGATAGCCCTAGAATATGCCAGTTCAAGCAACCCAGCTCCACCTCAAGTTCGGTGAGGTGTTGGTCCAGCCGAAGACTGCGTCCATTATAAGTGACCACGAGTAGTCGTTTTCGGCAGCCTGCCGTAAGCCGGAGATTCTTAGCACCCCTTGTCCCACCGTTACCACGACCGCTGCCTTGGCCGGGAATAATGGGACCACCGAGAACGGGGGGCCGTTGCATTGGTGCTTTTTTCATTGGGAGGCTTTTTTCATTTTTGCCCATAGTCCCCACTCTGGGCAAACGGGTTGGAGACAGCAGGGGTAACCTTTTTTAGATAGGGACGCTGCTGCCCGCCCCTACCAAGAACATTTAGGTTGACCAATATTTAGGAATGGTTATACCGCCATTCTCCGGTGTTGTGCTGTGTAAGCTTGTCAGCCATGTTTTTCTTTCGCTCCCGACTGACTGAGAGATTAATTTTAAATAAATAGTATTTGCAAAGCCATACATTAAAAATCTGTTCATAAATATTTTAAAGCAGAACGGTCGGCCACAATTTAATCTCTCTCTGCCGTCGGTAGGGCTTCTCATCAAAGCAATGAACCAAGTAGTCTCGGGCAATATGGTTACGACAGATTTTCCATGAAATTAAATAAAACCTTTAGAAGTTATTTCAAATTAATAAAATAAAAGTTAATATTGTGCTATTTATTGAGTATTTTTATTTAAACATAGAAAAAATAAAGTATGATCGGGTTTTTGACGCAGACTAAAAATTCTAGCCCTGGCTTCAACTATTGAATTTATTAGTACTTCTCCTCTTTTGTTAAACTCTTTGATTGTAATGTCTACCTGAGCCAGCAGTATGTTAAAATATATAATATAAAATATAATTTACTATCGACTCAACCGGTTATATAATAGGATAACATAACATAACTTCACGCCTTTTCTTACCCGTCTCGCCGTTATTTTTACGTCCCAAATGAAATAGGTGAAAACTATTGCCATACCGGGCACAAAGTTTTCAGTCATCGATATTTTTCACACATAACTTCCGAAAACAATTTTGAAAAGTCATTGGTGTGGGAATCGACCCCGGACAGAAGCCGTGTGCTCGACCACTGAGCCACCGAAACATTTTACAAATAATAGGATCACTCAGAATATCAACTTAATGTGGCTTATGCTGCGTATCGTTCTTGGAAAGAGGTAGTGGTAGATCCACCCATTTCCCCATTCTTTATCCCATCTAACCCATAAAAAAACTAAAACATTTACCAATATATATTTGCCAATTATATGAAACACATTATATATGTGTTTCATATAAGTCAGTATTTCTTTTATCAGTAATAAATATAAACAGTGAGCATCCCTTATGGTACTTATTTACTACTTTTGTTGCGGAATAAAGTTCGCCGGATCAACTAGCAATCAAATCAGCAATATAACTACACCATAATTATTTATTTATTTAAGTGCGAAAATGATTTCCGAGTTGAGTTCCGAGACTACTCGGAAATGATTTAAGTATTTAGCTTAATAAATGTTCATTTTTTAATACTCGGTATTGCCACGGTAGGTAGGTCAACAATATTACAATATTAAAGTCACTTAGCGTTGTCGGAAATATTGCCCTAAATACTTCTGCGGCAGCGTCGACGCGAGTGAGCGTTTACACTCAGCCCTCGTACTTTTTTACCGAGCAACTTGTAGCGAAGTGCGAGCTGTATTTTTACTAAATGTTATGAATTACTGAAATGTTTTGAAAAGAAAAATCGCATCGCTAATTTATTTAAAACAATTTAAACAACTTAATGGCAACTAATGTTGCCAGAAGTGATTTCTTTTTAGGTTTGAACTCCTATATTTGAGTATTATTTATTAGAATACTAATACGATTTCATGCATCTTGCATTTTGTGTTTAAATGTATGATTTTTGTCAATCGGATCCCAAATTAAGCGCTCCGTTTCGTATTGTTTTTTAAAATCAATTATTTTTCTATTACTCCAGTCTAAAGGAGGCGACGCAGTGGACATTCTGATTTTATTATATTAAACTAGACGAAAAAAAATACAATACATCCGCGCCCTTCGCACTCGATCGCCGGGTGGCAAGTGAGCGAGAGAGCTGAGTATAAACACACACTGCCACTCGCGCTGCAATCCTTTGACTTCCGCACGAAAAACCGACAATTGAGGGAGCGCTGGGCAGCGCGAGTAGCAGCGCGAGTGGCAGCGGCAGTGTCGTGTCGTACACTCTCGCCTGCCCACTTCCCTGCTCACTCGGTGTGAGTGTAAACGCGGTATTAGAGGCAATAAATTGTACGATAAGACTGTGGACTCTACGGCTGAATAGTAAGCCAATTTGGAGATCTATAAAAAACTATGTGATTTTGTATTCCACTTTCATCGTACTTATCTAAACTTTCCTTTTTTTTTCCTTTTATACGTGATTTCCTCAGTTGATCCCTCTTAAGTCTGTTTATTTTTTCAGGTAAGTTCCTATAAGGTTTTATTTGATTTCGATTTGAGACTAAGCTATTATTTTTATTAGAACTATCAGTATGAGTCAATTTTAAGTCTTTACTAAGCAAAGTGGATTTATTGCCAAAAGCATCCACCAACATTAGTTAGGCAACCGGATCAAGAGCTTGATAAAAAAGCGGCCGTTACTATGTACGGCCCGTAATGTGAGAAATTTTCTTTGTCTTGGGCTTTGACAACTGCCAGTGGTACCCGATGCCAGTGGGTTTCACAAATGAAGATATTCTTATTATATTCTTCGTGATTATATATATTATACACTTGATAAATATATTTCTTCATACAAATATGTTATAATATATTATACTAGCTGACCCGGCGAACTCTGTTTCGCATCAAAAGTAATAACTACTGCCCCGCTATGTTAATACTGCAATATCTTCGACAAATTTGAAGTCGATAGCAGCTATAGGTTAAAAATGGGAATTTTCCATTGTTAACACCCGCCAAAATCCGTTCTTAGCTGACCTCTACTCGGCGAAAGGAATAATCCTACCAAATTTCAAGTCGCTACGCCATGGTTCCAGAGATATCGTGATGAGTCAATATATAGGTGGAAATCTCTTATATATATATATATAGATTTCCAATATATTATTTGAGTAATATATTAATAATATATTTCTTAATACAGATATGTATTAATACAAATATGTATTAAGAAATATATTTATTAAGTGCAAGTGATATTAATCTGAGATTTATAAATTACACCTAACTTGTGAGATGTGAAGAAATGAAGATATTCTTATTACATTCTTCTTAATTATATATAAACTTAATAAATATGTTTCTTAATACATAATTATTTGTAAATATATACTCCCCGAGGTGAATAGTTCGGAATTAAATAAGAAAGATCAAAAACTTAAGATCACTATACTGTAACTGAACTGATATTGCAAACATTAATTATTAGGTCGGGGAAAAAGTCTTTTCGCATAACGTAGGTATAAACTTATTATAAAATTTCTTTGACTGTACTATTTGTGTCTGGCTGGTTTTGGTAACATTAAAAAGGTTACATTATAAAGAAAAGAAAAAAATAAAAAAAAATAGTTTCCCGCTATTTTTCATTTGTTTTTCTCTCCGTAAAAATGAGTGAATCTAATGAAGAAATTCGATACATTTTAAAATTTTATTATAAAAAAGGCAAAAATGCAACTCAAGCAGTGAAAAAAATTTGTGATGTTTATGGACCTGATGCAGTGTCAGTAAGAGTAGCACAAATTTGGTTCAAACGTTTTCAGTCCGGAAATTTTGATGTTAAAGATGCACCTCGCTCTGGTCGCCCTGTTACGAATAAAATGGACGCCATTTTTGAAAGAGTGGAGCAAGATCGGCATATTAGTAGTTACGATGTAGCTGAAGAACTGGGAATTGACCACAAAACAGTTTTGACCCATTTGAAAAAAGCTGGTTATACAAAAAAGCTCGATATTTGGGTGCCACACGAGCTCACTCAAAGAAACTTAATGAACCGTGTACTCATTTGCGATTCATTATTGAGACGTAATGAAACCGAGCCGTTTTTGAAGAGATTGATAACTGGCGATGAAAAGTGGATCACGTACGACAAGAACGTGCGAAAAAGGTCGTGGTCGAAAGTTGGCCAGGCTTCACAGACTGTGGCCAAACCTGGCCTAACACGAAATAAGGTGATGCTGTGTGTATGGTGGGATTGGAAGGGCATTGTTCATTATGAGCTTTTACCGTCCGGCAAAACCATCGATTCTGATCTTTACTGCCAGCAACTGATGAGATTAAAGGAAGCAGTCGAGAGAAAACGGCCGGAATTGATCAACAGGAAGGGTGTGGTCTTTCATCACGATAACGCTAGACCACACACATCTTTAGCCACTCAGCAAAAATTAAGAGAGTTCGACTGGGAGGTCCTAGTGCATCCACCATATAGCCCTGACCTTGCGCCTTCAGATTTTCACCTGTTTCGGTCTCTTCAGAATTCTTTAGGTTCTGTAAGGTTGACCTCAAGAGAGGACTGCCAAAACTATTTGTCCCGTTTTTTTGATCAGAAGTCCCAAAGTTTCTACAGTAACGGGATAATGTCTCTGCCCACAAAATGGCAGAAAGTTATTCAACAAAACGGTACATATATATTGTAAATAAATGTAAATAAACTTTGAAAAAAATGTCTTGACTTTTCATACAAAAATACGAAAATACTTTTTCCCCAACCTATTATTTAAAATTTATGTCCATTCCGCTATTTAATTGCTAGTTATGAAAAAGAATGACATAATACTAACCGCCTATAAAAGTTTAGAGTTGTAATGATAGTTTCAGATTCGAATCCTATAACGAGATTTTTTTAAACTTGATAAATCATCGATGAACGAAAAAATGTGAGCGATAATGGGCTTGGCCTGGTCGTCAAATGAGATGACTTAAATTAATTAATTATATAAATATGTTATACAAAATGAAAGAGTTCATCTTTCATTTTGCAACTCTATGCACATAATATGGTAGCAGTTTCAACTGACTATTTTTCATCATCATCATCAGCCTTTCGATGTACATTGTTGGACGTAGGCCTCCCCCATGGACGTGCCTACTGTGCCTTCCGCATCCATCCACTGTGCTGCCAGCAATCTTGACTAGGTCGTCGGTCTACATAGTGGGGGACATCATACTTTACGTCGACCAGTTCGTGGTCGCTTGAGAACCTTTTTCTCCCATCGGTTATCAGCTCGTCGAGCCATGTAGGCTGCCCATCTCCACTTCAGCGTGCTAATTTTTCCGGCTCTGTCGGTCACGCCTGATCTCCTGCGGATCTCCCTATTACGGATTTTGTCCCAGTATAGCTCGCTCCATAACTCGCTGAGCGACTTTGAGCTTTGTTGAGAGGCCAACAATCAAAGACCACCGTATCTAGTTCCGTATGTGGTCACTGTTAACACACATTGGACTTCAGGCACTTTTATATTAAAGGCACTAGGAACTTTATACCATTTTTCTGAAGGAAGAAGGATGAATAAATTAGCTTTTTTTAATATGAATATAATAAGTAATTAATACGAAATGACAGACATTATTTTTATAAAAGCTAGAGTTAAAAAGTAAGTTATATTAGACGACTTTTTTCCTTCATATAATTATATTAAATTTGGCTATCTAGAATAAACTTTGGACCATTTACGAAGTTTCTTTCAATTTCTTTTGTAACTTATAAATTATTAGAGTTGCTTAGTTGAACTGCTTTAAGTAATTACATGGACTGCTGATCGGTTATACAAATAACATACTGCTGACGGTAAATATTTATGGTGGGCTCCTTTATTTGCTATGTATGATTGATCAATCAAATGTTAAAGTTTACATTTTTATTAATGAATAAACAAAAATCTTTTTAAGACAACTAGAATTTGGATAGAGTAAAATTAAATCTTGGTGATGTGGAGGTGAAGTGAGTAAGTAGCTTCTGACTCAAAAAATCTCTGCCATATTGAATTCGTATACATAACGCATGACTTAAGTTGTCGTCGGTTCTGTGAACTATAAACACAGCTGTATTTTAGTTGTGAGGTATTACTTTACAATCTTCCTTATTTAGAGATACATGTACCTTCTGTGTACTAAGTATCGGGAATTTGTCAATAAAACAAAAAATACAAATTATTCATCTAAATTTATTTTATCGCCTTCAAAGTAGGCCCCATCGCTTGCAATACAACATCTCCACCGCTTCACCCAGTCTTCCATACATTTTTCATAGGCTATTTGCGGTATGGCCTTTAGCTCATTCAGCGAATTTTCTTTTATGGCTTCTATTGACTCAAAACGTTTTCCTCGAAGTGGTAATTTTAACTTGGGAAATAAAAAAAAGTCAGACGGAGCCATATCAGGTGAATAGGGTGCTTGGTCGAGAACGTTTGTTGAACTTTTCGCTAAAAACTCTTTCACTATAATGGCTGTGTGTGATGGTGCATTATCATGGTGCAGCATCCATGAGTTGTGTCGCCACAAATCTGGACGTTTTCGGCGGATACTCTCACGCAAACGCTTCATGACGCCTAAATAATATTATTTATTCACTGTTTCTCCCTCTGGAAGGAATTCGGAGTGAACCACACCACGGTAGTCAAAAAAAACTGTCAGCATCACCTTGATTTTGGTGCGACTTTGCCGCGGTTTTTTTGGGTTTCGGCTCGTTTTCGAGACGCCATTCTGAAGACTGTTGGCTTGTTTGCTTGTCATACTCATAAACCCATGTCTCGTCGCCAGTTATTATACGTTTCATAAAGGTCGGATCCGTAGAAGCTCGGGAAACCATGTCTTCAGCGACATGCTTTCGCTGCCCTTTTTGAACAAAATTGAGCTCTTTTGGAACTAGTCGAGCGGCGACGCGTTTCATGGCTAAAATGTCAATGAGAATATTGTGGACGGACTTAAAAGATATGTTCACCTCACTAGCCAACTCTCTCAGACTTATACGTCGATTTTCGAGCACTAACTTCTTGATTCTGTCGATGTTTTCTTTGGTCGTAGCGGTTGAAGGTCTACCAGAACGAGGCAAGTCTACTACTACTTCTCGGCCTTCTTTAAAAGCCTTATACCATTCATAAGCCCTTGTTTTCGATATACATGATTCGCCGTAGGTATTTCGCAACATTTTTAGTGATTCACCACATGAAATATCATTCGAAACACAAAATTTAAGGCACCTTTGTTCAACAATATTTTCCATTGTAAAAATCGCCGAGGACTCAAAACTATGACCAACAAAAAGTTTAGTTTAAAACAAATTAAATGACGGATCCCGTTCAAATTTTGCGCGCTAAATCAGTACAGTGCTACCAACATGCAGTAAAAAAATTAGAACGACCTCTTTTACGCGGGTCTCTTTATTGACATATACCCGATACTTTTTACACAGAGTAGTATATACCTATGTGAATGTTATTGGATAATATTTCGCAGAACTACTAAAACATGAGATAGCATTGCTAGTTGAGATAGCGTAATATATGCTGTATAATGTTATATTAAATCTAATATAACATTATACAGCATATATTACGCACATAACATAACATAACATAACATTCAACAATCGTTGAAGACAAGATACACGCGCACTAGTTCTGCAAGCCCGCCGCTGTTGGACTGCATATATGCTCCTAAAATTATATGTGCTCGTAGATTCTGTATACCAGGAAAAGGTAAAAAAATGGCTCTAATCTAATACGATGTTTAGAAAATTAAGATTTTATTTTAATTTGTTGTCATATCACTACCTTTTTTGTCTGTCATACTCCTAATACGTCCTTTCACAAGAAAAAAACATTACTTGAAGTAATACCTAAGTTGCAAAGTATACACCTTATGAAGTCATTAATATTGATAAAAAAAGAAACAAAAATTAATGAGTTCAGTCAGCTTACTACGAAAAAAGCAAATCAATTTCTTGTTAGAATACCCATGAGTTATTAAGGCAATTTTTTGTCGACAGCCACGTTATAGATACATAAAAGGAGGCTCACGAACAACATTGTGGAAGGTTGTGACTGGCGCCTATTTAATAGTTTAAAATACCTTACAACTTAGCGCGCCTACCTTTTCTTTTCTTTTTTGAAACGCGAGGAAATGTTTTATGTATGGCAGGGGGTCGTGTGTAAATCCCAAAGCAGTATACAAGCATAGCGCATTCCAATCCTATGGCGCCCCACTTGAGAGCGTCGCGCCCTCGCTGCCCATCGGCGGGGGCGATTACTGAGTTTGCCGCAGTATAGAAAAACTAATAAGAAAAACGACGAAATCTCGAAAAACAAACAAAAAGTGATACCCAAGCGATTAGATTATAAATATATCACTCTTCAAATTGTTAAATTAGGACGTAAAGATTTTATTATGTAATATAAAAATTTCTTAATTGATTTTACTATCTAGTATAAAATTTCTCCGTACTGCAATGCTACTTTATGTTACAATCTTAAAGTGAATGTTCTATCTTAACATTTATAGCGACTTTAGATCAAACAACATTGTTCTACCATTCGTCGTAAGACCCAGCCACTTTACGGTTATTACATTGTTTACAACTGAATATAGGTACAGACAGTAGATTCTCTGTACACGAACGATAAAAGCCTCAACCCGCCTATTTGAAACATTGCCAGTTAATAGTTATCGATTTTCAATATAAAATAATGGTAACCCATCAAATATATATATAAGACTAAAAATGGCCCAGTTGTATATATTTTGATATTATATGTGTAATGTGTTTTAAGAGTGTTTTTTTTTATTCAGAATTTTAATAGTGCGCGGTTGATGCCTTTTACTTAAGTGAATATACATGTTTTTTTTACCTTAATTGATGACAATTTTCAGCCTCGGAAATGATTCGAGTTACTACTTTTAATAAATAAATTTCATAATTTTATAGTTCGGCTGACGAATGTTTATTTACTATGTGTCTACTTTATCTAAGGTTAAAGAATAACACTTTGTGAATATTAATATAATTAATGTAATCAAATTCTAAGAATACAAAGTAAAAAATAAACTAGTTAAAAAAAACGAGTACAAAAAATATCTACAATACTTTCTACTATATGTTCTTTATTTTTTGTATTTTGTATTGAATTTGAAAGAGAGAGTCCGTGTTAAAGTAAAAAAGGGATGCTACGATGGTTTGAACATGTAAAAAGAACTGATGATGTACGTTTGATTATGCAGATAAAGTGTATAAGTGGAAGAATGTTCTGGGAAGGCCACAACACATTTTCTATGACCCAATTGAGTGTCTTTATGGAAAGTGGGACCTGGCGTGCAATAATGTAAATGAGAAATAAACAAACTTTAATAAACAAGTCCCAGAATAAACATGTGTCTAATTGTACAGAAAGTGAATATTCACATAAATGGCCTTTAGGAACCGGCTTTCTAATTTTTCGCCTCATTATTTGTTAGTTAGTTATTTTAGAGAACATTTAGCATAAAAAGATCTTTAATCAGTCAAGGGAAGATTTTTGTGAAAATAATTGTAGAATAATTATTATTATCGTTCACAGGGCAGTGTTATTATTTTTCACTGTTGTTCAGTTCACTGGTTATTGTTCAGTTCCTAACAAATGGAAAATGATGTAATTGAACTCTGTATAAACTATTTGCTGACAGGTTTCCGCAACCTGCTAGCAAACGGAGCGCTAACCTAGTTTTTGTTCCTGTTGCTGTAGTTCTGGAGCGCCAAGTAAAACTTTTGTACACTTTTATCTTTTTAATAACTTAATTGCATCAGGGTTAGTAAGACAGATTGCCATCTAATTAGTCATCTCCCTAACGTAACGAAAACTCATTCTGTAATATAAATTAATTTATAGGATATTTTTTTTTTCGAAAGAGGTTCTTTTAGAAAGTTGTTAACTTAAATTTGTATAAAATAAAACCAGTCTCGGTGGTTCAGTGGTCTTGCTCCCCGCTTCTGATTCAGAATTCACGAGATTGATTTCAATGATTTTACATAATTCTTTTCGAAATTTATGTGTGATAAATATCGATGACTGACAACTTTGTGCCCAGTGTTTGGCAATAGGTTTTGCCAACTATTCCATTTAGGAACGTGCCGATTCGGCAAGTCGAGGCTTTATTCTATAGCATAGATGTTCGGGTCGATAAAATACGTGAGGTTATGAATGTTTTCATTAAATTTCCATACCATCTAGCTATATCAAATAGCTGAATGTTATGTTGAATACATTTTATTTATTCGTGAAAAACAGTTTTAATCGATGTCGGCGCTACATTGTTTATTCAGAACTTAGCGCATATATACGTTTGTCGAATTTCAAATCGAAGTAAGAATTTTCAGACTCAGTTGCAGTATTTCTAAATTGGTGAAAATTATCATAGCTCAAATACCAAATAGTCTACTCAGCGTGAATACATAATTGGCGGACTGGTATTGATGCACGGAATATGCTTCGCTAAGTTCATGAATCAAATGCGCATAATATTCAGATTTCAGTTCGGCATTTCATAATTGGTCAATATTGGTCCGTGAATATTTCTGGTCAGTAGTTCTGTGCTATGAAACTAACATTGGAGAGCCAATATGCTTACTTATTTATTGGTATTGCAGCGATGTTAGCATTTCTGATTTGCTGATTAATAAATACCAAATATACTAGATTTTCCAATTGATTTACCTACGAATATGATTAATAAATATAGTTATGATAACACCATTAAATGTACTTTTATATAATCGGTTATTATGGATATACGATAAATATTACGGGCATCCTGATCTATTGGTAAAACTACCGACTACAGAATCGTGGCTGGCGGGTTCGATCCCCACTTGAGTACAGATATTTAGGACAAGCATGAATACTTGTATGGCGTCTGGGTGTTTTTTATGTATTTTATGTATGTATTTACAAAAAAAAACACAAAGTATAAATGTATTATTATACGTTATCTAGTACCCATAGCCCGAGGAATTAGTTACTTAGTTTGGAACTAGAGGGCACTGTGTGTATAGTGTCTACTATATTATTATTCTCTAGTTTTTATATACACTTTTATTATAATTATATATATATATGATATTTCATATTACTTATAAGGGATTGTTAATATTATTGTATCGTACATGAAAAGTAGTAAAACTTGATTCCTTTTTTTAAACTAGACAGAGATTAGAAATGGCGAGACTAACGAGAGAACTAGAAAAAATCTTTTATTTGTCTTCCTAGATCTACTTTTTATATTTTTATTATTGTCTAGTGTAAATAGGATTCATGAGTAGTTCTGTACTTTTGTTGATCTAGAGGTCGGTAACCCTGCTTTTTAGTCAAGATTAGTACATCAATAAGTTTTTAGAATTATTTTCCGAAGTTATGTGTAGTAAATATAGATGGAACTCTTTTGGGAACGTACAAATTGAGCAAATCAAGACGTATAGTAATTTTTGGGGTTGCAAAGCATAAAACTGTTAAGGCGTAACCTGTAACTCTGACAATATATACCTTAATGTATGAGGGTGACATCTATAGAAATTCCTGCGAGCTATAATTTTGCAGATGGCGATGACCAGACGTGACCGTGGTCGGACGTGAGACTGAATACTTAATAATAAACATTCACCGTCGAAATTCTTATTTTGGAAAATGTTTTATAGCTACAACCACGAAATGAGGTTATCACGGTATCGCCTTTTCAGACTACTTTTACAATGAGAAAAAACATTTTAGGACTTAAAGTAAGTTGGAGACATTTACTATATTGACCTTTCAATATCTATCGACATTTTCGTGCATTTTGTTACGTCAGTACACTGAAATACGCAATAAAAATTTTACGAAATTAAAATAATATTACGAGGCAATTATTTTATATAGGAAATGGTTATAGCGGCCAACTAAAGCCTCCTGATATCTGTAAATAAGAGCCTGAAACTTGACCCTTGCTACTGGAACAAACATTTATCTCTGACAAACTTTATCGCAATAAAAGATCGAGGGACGACTTGTATTTACTATCAGTATTTACGTTTCAAAGCAAATAATATTACTAGATATATATTTACATACATACATACATCACGCCTAATCCCTTGCGGGGTAGACAGAGAGAACAGAGCACATAAGCATGATTTTTACGCGTCTTTCTCGCTTTCTTTCATTACTCTTTTTGAGCACGCGCGTCGATTTTTGAGGCTCCTAACATCACCTTCCTCTAGAACACGTTCTATTTGGTCATGGAATGTGTGTGGTCAGTTAATCTACTTAAGTTATATAGAATTATACATGTGTCAAAACTTTCGTCAAAATTTTAACAGTTAATAAATAAAGAAATACGACGTCAGTGTTGTGACAATAGATTTTTCATAATCCGATTGTACCGTTAATAATCCTATTGTGGCATTAAGAGCACACAAAAGAGGTTTTTTGACAATAAGCTGAGATCAAGCTTTTATAACGAGGTTTGAAATGTTTATTATTAAAAACAATATAGCTTACATTGCGAATTGACTGACACAGAAAAGCTGGTGAAAAGTTCAAGTTGAAATTAGTTTTATAAGTTATTATAGTCTCGGTGGCGCAGTGGTCGAGCACACGGCTTCTGATCCAGAGGTCCGGGTTCGATTCCAGACACTGGCTCACACCAATGACTTTTCGAAATTGTTTTCGGAAGTTATGCGTGATAAATATCGATGACTGAAAAACTTTGTGCCCGGTATGGCAATAGGTTCGCCACCTATTCCAATTGGGACGTAAACATAACGGCGAGACGAGGCTTAACAGCCGCTGCCTACACCTTCGGGTAACAAAAGGCGTGAAGTTATGTTATGTTTTGGTATTTGTCACTATATAACTACCGAAAAGTGATTGAGAACCGGGCTGATCGACCTCCAGACCATCAAAAGGTCAAATAAATTATCTGTTATAAATTGATGACATTTCTGTTATAAATGTTCTTGAATATAAATAAAACATCTTTGCTTCATAGGAGTACGAAAGTATTACAATTTTTCTGACTGTCATCAACATATGTGATACGAATATGTGAAGTCATTCCTTTTTAATATTTAGACTAACCCTTCATATTGTATAGGGTAATGTAAAGTACCTACTCTGTCTAGTCAAGAAAATGGATATTCTGCCGACGCTGTCTGACCGATAACAATGACCCGTTCAATATTGCGAATAATAATAATTCTAAGTTCATACACTTATGGTTCAGGAGTTTTAAAAAATGTTTAAAGTAAAAGACTTTATCAAACAGAAATATTTACTATATCTAAAACGGCTAGAGTTACACAATGTTCTCACAAAATAACGGGAGACAACTTTTAAAAATGTTAATTCTTAATTCAACCTTCATTCATTATTGCGAAAATACTTTAAGGTGCGTAAAGATTAAATCAAAACAGTACTGATTTTTTTTTAATTCTGCCGACACGACCACATTGGCTTTAACGGATAAAGGACTCTACTTGGTGGTTTATATTTTTGAATTTACATAGTTTTTGGTTACACTACATATTTAAGAAAGGACGACAAATGGAACGGAGGGAAGATGTTCTCACAAAAGGTTGGAGAAGATTAACCCAAGACAGAGACAAATGGAAAAAAAACTAGGGGAGGCTTATGTCATTAGATAACTTTACCAACAAACTGTTTCTTTTTTTTTTTATTTAATTTGGTCAGTCAATGAAGCCATTATTCATTCATTCACGAAAAAAAATAACACAATAAGAGCAAAAAATTTCAAATTTTTTATAAGTTAAATTTTCTTATCAAAGTATCGTAAGTCGAGATATAATTGTTGCCCACACTTTCGACTATTCAAGGCGTGAAATTACGCAAGTATTTCTTGGTAATAATATGTGTCACCTGTCATTCATTGCGTTTTGTCTGGTAATACGCGTCAGCTTAGTAGGATCAACGGCCGAAGTAATTCGCCACACAAAAGTAATATCGCTAAGTTCGTAATATAGCAACATCCCTGATAAATAGCCGCCGAGAAATGTGATATCTTTACTTCTAGTATAGAAAGTTCTTGTGTCACGTTGCTTTACTCCTTCGAAACAGCTTGAAAATTGTTGTTTGCATATTTGATAGGTATGCTAAACTATTTTTCAACGGCCAGTGCTATCCCATTTCAATTTAATTTAATTTTTTGGTATTGTTTATTCTTATCTTAATATTATTTCAACCTAAAATGACACACCCTTTCGACTCGGTTTCGGTTAGTGTAACAAGTCTGATCATAAACACTATTAGGTACACAAACTTTTCTTCATTTCAAAATGTTTCATTATTTTGATCTTGGATCAGAACTTATGGCTGGATTAAGCTTAATGACAAATAATAATGAACAATAAACCGTGCCGGAGAAGAGAAAGTAGAATAGAAGTATATTCTAATTATATTTATGAAACACACACAAGGCTCTATATCCCCACAAAATATAATTAGGAAGATCGTGTTCCCGCATAATTATTACCCCAACGGAAACTACGGTATAATATGAAGCCTTGCAATTTATGTACATATTCCTTGCAGGTTAGTATGTTTTTATATAATATACCAACTGATGAAGGGGACTTACCGCTTACTACTGAGGAGTTGTTATGACTTCCCAACCATTATCCCACTTTAAGTGAGGTCAGCAGAACACGTCATCGTTTCAAACTATGCATGTTGTTAAAAGTTTTGGCTATCGTTTTAATATCCGGCCGCCTTACTGACGTCAATCCCCATGGTGTATGTTTTCATTGGTGGTTTTCCTCCACCAAGATTAAAATGCAGAAATGGATAATGTTTGTCTTTATTTTTCTTAGCCTTTTTCTTTTAACTGACTCAATTTGTCCTCATATTTGGTTGTCCTTGATGAGTGATCTTCCAGTATGCTGTCGATCCTCCAGGTCGATTCAGGTATAGCAACCTTCAACATCACCGAATACCACTTCTAAAGGATTAATTACAGTTTCTACCAATGAAGAATAATGACGGGACCGGTTAAAATTGATACTTCTGGGAGAAATGTGTCTAAATCACTGATACTGTAAATTATTGAAATGATTACTGATTACTTAATGCCAATAGTGTATGGAAATAGGTGGCAGAACCTATGGTATTTGTAATGATTTGGTAAGACGAGACTTAACAGCCGCTGCCCTACACCTTTGGGTAGAAAAAAGTGAGAGATTACGTTTATGTCTTAAATTTATTGCTCATCAATGACAAATATTTTATATGTACTTTTATTTCAATCTATTTATTTACCAATATTTAAAAGAATACGTGTGCAACCCAATAACAACAACTTTTTTACATATATAAATCAACAAATCGATACCCTAATTCGTAAACCTACTAACTCCACTTTTTTTCAAAAATGAAAATTTTGATACCGATAGAATCAACATAATGTCTAGTTTCTGCCGGTATCAAAATGCCATTTTCGAAAAAAAGTGGAATTATTAGGTTTTCGAATGAGGTAAAGGGTATCGAAATGTAAAACTATATGGTTAAATTAATCTCTGTACCTAATAGAATGGTGTTATATAAGAGCGAAAATGTAATTTTGAGTCTCACCATGTCATTGAGTACCACTTGTTTACGTATACTAGTGACCTGAAAAGTATATTTTTTCTCAAAAAGCTGGTCAGGCGGTTAATAACGCAAGTATGTTAGGAATTTTGGCCGATCGCTAGTTGCTACATTTCGCTATGATGTTTAACGTCAATTGCAATCGCGCAGCAATCAATGGTAACTGGTAATCAGTTAAAGCGATGGGCAAAAATATATTTATATATATATAGGCCTAAAATTTGATGTTCTCAATTATAATTTGGACTCTGAAAAGTGCTTTGTTCTTTTAGTTTTGAATCGCAAAGTGAGAAACGAATTTTATCCTATTGTATCATTAGATAAGATGCCTACACTTTCCGGTAGAAAAAGGCGTGAAATTATTTTATGTTATGTTATGTGTTATCAGAATATGCGTCTCAAATATTTCATGGTGTAAAATTCTAATATTTGATTTTTATTGACAGTGGTAGAGTCTTGCAGCTCGCTGCATGAATGGGCCGGCTCCACCGGTAAATTATCACGACCTCTGGGAATATCGGCGGGAAGTGGATTGTGCCGCGTTTCAATGGTTGAGAGAGGTATCCAGAGGCCCAATCCCTTTTCCCCTTTCTTTTTCTTCCTACTCCCTTATAGGACAACAACGCGCCACGATTTACATGGGCGGTGAGAAGTTACTTACCATCTGGTGACCCACTTGCTCGTTTGCCGTCCTATCTCATAAAAAAAAATCCATTGGGTCAAAGGAATATCTACAGCATTAAAGATTTAAAAGCATAAAAAGTCACCCTTAAAATTGACCTTCTTAAAATTATCTTAAAACGAGCATCTATCTCATTAATTTCCCATAACAACGGAAAGATATCCGATTAAACTGTTACAGAGGGAATCTTTTCCCATAGGGCGGGAATTAATTCCAGTAATTGAGTTTGAATGGCATTAGAGATTAAAACTCACTATGTTCCTGTCGCCGGCCATATTGAAAAAAAGTTAAACAAATTTGGCACTTTTAAATCGAATCTCATTTTTAATCAAAACGAAGTAGATGGTGAAGAGGGTTTTTAATTTGAAAATTAATTTTATAATCAAGTAAAATAAATTAGATTTTTTTACTACATAAATAGTAAACGAATAATAATGTGGATAATATAAGTTATTCTTTTATACTTTGGTAATAAGACGTATAACAATATTAACGGTCAAGGCAAAAACACTTATCTACAGCAACACTTAACACTTATCTTAACCCAAATGATGGGCGTGCCAAAAAGCTCAAAAGAGCTGCATTGAACCACTAGACAATCAAATTTTAGAGAATTACATTGTTTGTGAGTATTTATATTGTTTGTATATATATGTATTTCTCTGCCAAAAACTCAAGTTTAACAGTGGTAGAGCCAAGTACTTCGCTGCATAAATGGGCCGGCTCGACCGGTGAAATACCTAAAAACATAGGTTACCATTTATCCAACATTCTTATGGAAATGAAAGTTAAAAGGCCCAGCTGATAAAGAAAAAAGAGGAGCAAATTAAATTTGGGCAAAAGGGAGATAACAAGAATCGAAACTATTGCCAACTGGAAAACTATAGCGTCATTTTGAAAACTAATATGTCCTATACACTAATAATCATTAATAATAAACTTTAGAAAATTGATTAATTGTAATTTTATACACAAGTTTTTAATAATTAATTGACGAATGTTACATAATATACACAAGTCTTTATTATTTAATCGTTGAAAATTGTGATGAGCCTCTAGAGTTCAGCGTCACAATTCGTGTGTGTCGTAAGAGGCTTTTAAGTGATAAGTCTCCAACTACCAGTTCAGAATTTTGTGAGTGGTAGAGCCAAACAGTTAGCTGCATGAATGGGCCGGCTCGACCGGTGAAATACCACCACCTCTTAGAAGATCAACGTAAAGTGGTGAGAGAGGTACCCGGAGGCCCACCCCCCTTCCCCATCCCTTCCTATCCTCTCCCTTAAAGGTCGGCAACGAAACTGTAACAATATATGTGTTGCAGCTGTCAAACAAAGATTTGGCTATGTCATTTATTTCATAGGATTAATAATTATATTGGCGAAGTGTTTCACCGCCGCCCACACCTGACTTTAACCGTGAAGGTATAGGTAGTTTAATAAAGTCCAATTTTAAAGGCCAGCAACGCAACTGTAACACTATCGGTGTTTCAAGTGTCCATAGACGGCGTTAGTTGCTTACCCTCACTTGACGGGCGTGCTCGTTTGCTCCCATTCCATAAAAAGTGTACATTCTGAACTAGTTAAAACTAGTAATAAGGATACAAAAAAATATACTATACATGGTTACTGCAGTAAGAATAAGATTATAGGATAGATACGACTCGGTACAAGGGTTCTCAAACTTTTTATTGAACCGATATAATATACCTACTCCTACTTAGTTTACTTATAGTATAACAACTCAGAATGTAAACAAAGGATATTTCGCCAATAGTGTACTAATATAGAATATCAAACATGTTGTGCCTTTACTTTGCAGCACATTGGGTTTGGTTATATAGGAATATTTTTATTTTACGTGACCAAAATATCTTACATAACATAACATAACTTCACGCCTTTTGTTACCCGAAGGTGTAGGCAGCGGCTGTTAAACCTCGTCTCGCCGTTATGTTTACGTCCCAAATGGAATAGGGGGCGAACCTATTGCCATACCGGGCACAAAGTTTTGACGTGACAACGTCTTAAATTAGGTTGCGGCTGGGAGTCACTTATGAAAAAGTGTAACGCTCGGTAACGTTACGATGAGTCACCGAACGAGAGAGAGGCCCGCCGAATGCCTTGCGTCTCTCTCCCACTCAACTATGATCGGTCTGCCGCGCGCGCAGCACTAGAGAATTAGGCGCATTGAATCGGCGCATGCTTGTGTCTCTGTCTTTGTCTTTCTCGAACGTTCTTGGCGTTGGAAAAACAAGAAAGCGTCATAATACAAGTTCACACGTGTGGTTAAAGTATCGTCAGCTGTGTCTGTAGTGAAAATGTGGAGTGCTTAGATTCGTCATTTACAACAACTACAACAATAAAGGTAAATAATTGTACACTGATATTTCATTATCGTAAACTATGATTGATTGATTAATTGTTAGATTGACACAAAAGTTGAGAAACTGAGTTTATAGGTTATGTCATACTATTGATAAATGTTGATAGTGTTAAGTAAATTATTAGTTTAAAATTAATTAATTAATTAATTATTATTTTACAAATTTTCATTAATTTCAAATTTATTTAGCAAAAATTTGAACCTTCGATCTGAATAAATGTTTTGATTTTCGAATTGATTCTTTAAAATTACAAATATTAAGAAAAAGTGGCAGATATAAGAAAACTTGATTTAAACTGTGTTGAGCAAGAATTTTAACATCTAATTTAAGTAAATGTTTTAATTTTCAACTTCATCATTTACAATTACAAATTTTAATTAATTTCAAATTTATTTAGCAAAAATTTGAACCTTCGATCTGAATAAGTGTTTTGATTTTCAAATTGATTCTTTAAAATTAAAAATTCATCCATTCAATTTCAAATGTTCAACAGGAATCACCACTCTCAAAACAATGGAAACGGACGAGCAAATGCCTTCAACTTAATTATATTCATATCAATAAATATTCTACCGAGAAAAAGACGTTGTCACGTAAAATCTTCGCCCGTAAAACCGACTTTACAGGCAACCAGATTTTTTTTCAATCATCGATATTTATCACACATAACTTCCGAAAACAATTTCGAAAAGTCATTGGTGTGAGCCAGTGTCTGGAATCGAACCCGGACCTCTGGATCAGAAGCCGTGTGCTCGACCACTGCGCCACCGAGACTATTTAAAAATATCTTACATTTTGTAATAATACTATACCCAATACATCTCTATATTATGTGTAAACACTACCTTTTTTTTTTTTTTTTTTTTTTTTTTACGCGAGGAAATGCTTTATGCACACCCCCCGCCTGGGGACGGCAGGGGGTAGTGTGGGACTCCCAAAACAGTAAGCTGTAATCCGATCCTAGGGTTACCCACTAAAACCTCGCGGCGGCCTTCCTCCGGCGTTGGGGTGGTCCAGGATTCGGTTTAACCCCTCTGGTCCACCCCGCCGTCGCCCCCCCTCAGTCACGAGGGGGTGCTCATCCTCGGGGAGCCTGGCGAGGCTCCCCCGGGCGGGGCGGCTCCGACCGCGCGCTGTAAAGAGGCGCGCGGCCGGCGGCGCCCCGGACGACCCTCCCCGGCCGCACCGGGGGGTCATCCTTCCCGGGCCGCGACCCGGGCGCACCCGCGGGGTGTGCGCCCTCGCGGCCCGTCGGCGGCGGCGATCACTGAGCTCGCCGCCGCCGCCTTCGAGCGGGGTCGGCTCTCTCCCGACCCCGCTCGGCGGCCTCCTTCTGGAGCATGACTGCTTCGCAGAAGGAGACCACAGCCCTCCACTCCTCCTCGCCCGCCAGCATTGCCGCGACCAACGCCGGCGGGGACAAGTCTCGCCCGATCCCGTCGACCAGGACTCGGCGCTCGGCCGCCCAGGCCGGGCAGACCTCCAGCGTGTGCTGGGCCGAGTCCAGGTCGGATGCGCAATGGTGGCATCTCGCCGTCTCTTCACGCTTTATTCGACTCAGATACTCACCGAAGCACCCGTGCCCGGTGAGTATCTGAGTCAACCTGTAGGTGACAGTGCCCCATTTACGGAGCACCCAGGCCTCGAGGTGGGGCAGGACGGCCCCGACGGCGCGCGAACGCGTACCGCCCTGGAGGACCAGCGCGTCGCGCCAGTCCCCCAGGACCCGCCGGAAGGCCTCCCGCCTCCGCACTTCGTGTCCCCGCGCGTCCCCCCCTCCCCGGCCGAGATCGTACGCGGCTGCGTACATCTCGGCCAGGATGATGAAGGGGGGATAACTCGCGAGGACCGTCGCCGCCTCGTATGAGATTGTACGGTAGCCCCGCACGATCCGTATGGCCATGATCCGCTCCAGGCTCCTCAGCAGAGCCCTGGAGCGGGAGGCCCCCGCGAGGTCTCGCGACCAAACGGGGGCCCCGTACAGGGCCACGGACCGCACGACGCCACCGTAGAGGCGGCGAACTCCCTCCCCCGGTCCCCCGAGGTTGGGCAGCAGGCGGTGTAAGGCGCCCGCCACCCGTCGCGCTCGGGGGACCATCCGTACGAAGTGCTCCTCGAAGCTCCAGCGGCTGTCCAGGGTGAGGCCGAGGTACTTCATGTACCGCCCCACCGGGACAGCCGTGTCACCCACCTGGATCCGCGAGGCCGGGGGTTCCCTGCCTCTGGTGAGGCGGTGGAACCATAGCGCCTCACTTTTGTGAGGCGCCACCTCCAGGCCCAGCCCGCGGATCCGTCTGACGACGATTGCCACCCCCAGCTCGGCGAACCTGAGCGTCCGCTCGAAGTCGGGCCCCGTGGCGACCACCAGAGTGTCGTCTGCGTAGCAAACTACACTCACGCCACGGGGCAGACTGGTGCGGAGGACCGGATCATAGGCGAGGTTCCACAGCAGGGGCCCGAGCACAGACCCCTGCGGAACCCCGCACGTTACTTCCTTCCTCTGCTCCGTCCCGTTCCGGTCGACATAGTCCACCCGTCTCTCCTGCAGGTAGGCCCCGATGACCGACCTTAGGTAGGGAGGCACCTCGTGGTATACGAGGGCCTCCCTGATGGCCGGCCAGGGGAGGGTCCCGAAGGCGTTGACGATGTCTAGCGACACCGCCAGCGCGACCCCCCCCGATCGGACTGCCGGTTCCGACAGGGCCCGCACCCGACGCACCGCGTCGATGGTCGAGCGCCCCTGCCGGAACCCGAACTGGCAGTCCGATATGTCCGGGCCCACCTGCGACAGGTGGCTGCTGATACGGGCGGAGATAACTCTTTCGAAGAGTTTCCCCGCCTCGTTCAGCAGGCATATCGGCCGGAACGACGACGGAGCGTCTCCGGTCCTCCCTTCCTTCCTGATTAGCACCAGCCTTGCCGACTTCCAGTCGAGGGGGAACACCCCGCGGCGGAGGCAGCTGGTGAACAGCCGCCTCGCCTTGTTCCCTAACACTCCCAGAGCGAGCGCCAGGACCCGGCCCGGAACTCCGTCCGGGCCGGGCGCGGCGCTGCGGGAGGCGAGCCGCGTGACGGCTCGCCCGAGCATGTGTAAACACTACCTAGCAACCGAAAACTTTGTTTCCATTTTCTTAGAGATTGATGACTCAGTGTCTCGATGTATACAATATTTTTAGCTATTTTCACGAAAATAAAGTTAGAGTCGGATATTATTTGTTAAGTAAAAGTACGATTGCATAGGTACAATATAATGCAAGAAAATTTAAATAGGGTTAGTGCGTGCAGTTTGAGCGGTGTAATCGACGACCACTCAGAAAATCACCGTAAAGTGGTTCATGCCATGTTTCCCTCCCTTTTTCCACCATAGTCCCTTAAAGGAGACGGCAACGCAATTATAACATTATGTAACACATCTATGATGCAGTTTTTTATAAGTAGCGCTAATCACTTACCATCAGGTGAACCGTTTGCAACAAAAACTTCAATACGAAATGTCATTCAAATAAAACGTGTTTGTTTTTTAAATTACAATCGCATCACCTCGTAGTAAGACTACAGACTAAAAAACCCAAAACTAATGTCTATTTTGAAGATCTAATGATAGTCCATTTTTTTACTTTAATTGTACTTAATTGTAGAATCTATTTCGCTATAAGTTTGGTCATACAGCTTCCTTATTCTTCAACAAGCTAATATATATCGGAGCCAGGGACCACTATTTTAATGTGTTCACCACTTCACAAAATAGCGTTGTTTAAGACCAAAAATGAAATGAATGAAAATGAAGCCAAGACTACCCACGATTAACAAAAAGGATGAAACAATGGCGTCGATTCCAGACAACACGTCCATACATCATCTCCTTTCAAATGGAGTGATTGATGGAGACAAAGAAATGGTCACATCATTGTTAGTTCGAAATAACATGACTGATACAAACATGGCTCTATATTGTAAGTAATATTATTTAGTTAAAAAGTAGGCAGTTAATTATGAATATATTAATTTCATTATTAAACATTACAAAAACTAAGAGTTATTACAAATTTTAAAAGGTACTGATATTTATTACCAGTAGGTTACAATCACAATTGAATACAAACAAATTATTATAAGTCTACATAATGGCTGAGTCACGCAGATCACTACAAAATACACATTATTACAATTATATTACACAGAAAAACACTCTTACATACTCTAAACATTCACGCTTATCATCAATATTTGCACTCGGTTGGGAATCGTACCCGTACTCCTTAGTCGATTGTTTTACCAACAAATACACTATAACGCTTGCAAAATTATACATCAGTGTAGATGTTGCCTTCTAACGTAATATTCCCCTAGAATAGCCTAATGTCCATCGCAAAACTCATCAAACTTATGGTTATTACATTGTGATTAACTGTCTGGAGCAGCCGTTCGTGTATAAAGGACCGATATAGAGGCTGCAGTCAAACTCACAAAGGCTTTGAAGCTAACATGTATTGATTTTCAGTATACAGGCTGGCAATCAGGTCAGAATATTGGGATATATAGTGCCAGCTAAACATATTTCGACGAGCCTTATAGTGCATTGGTAAAGCTACATACATATAATTCATGCCTTTTTGTTACGCCGTTATGTTTACGTCCCAAATGGAATAGGAGGCGAACCTATTCCATTTGTAGTACTCCCTTTAAGTAGAGATGAAAACTTAAAGAATGTAAATTAATTGAAATTAAAACATTTCCAATTTTTAAGACTCACAAATAAATGTGTAAAATGTAAAATATGTACAAACATACACTTCATTACCAAACGGACATGTCTTAACCTTTTTTTGTCAAAAGAACATAAATTTCGATCCCTTAATTTGCAAACCTAAACTCCACTTCTTCGAAACTGAAAATTTTTATACTAATAGAAACTAGATAATATATGCCGGTATCAAAATGCCGTCTTCGAAAAAAAGTGGAGTTATTTGGTTGGCAAATTAAGGTATCGATTTGTAATTTTCATTTAGTGACGATTCACTATTAACTTTAAAGAAAGATAAATCGAAAATTACCCATGCTAATAATAGTATTTAAGACTGAAAAATAAGTCAGTAATATTAAATATTAAAATTTATTTATTATTTTTTTTACCAAATACAAAATCTTTCATAACATCATGCATTTATATATACCATCATGGGCACCAAAGAAAAATCGAAATCAAAATTGTCGCTACCTAAGTTTTCGTTATTAAAGCCGAGGCTTCTGATCCAGAGGTCCGAGTTAGAATACTGACACCAATGACTTAGAAATTGTTTTCGGAAGTTAAGTGTGATAAATATCGATGACTGAAAACTTTGTGCCCGGTATGACAATAGGTTCGCCACCTATTCCGTTTGGGACGTAAACATAACGGCGAGACGAGGCTTATCAGCCACTGCCTGCACCTTCGGGTAACAAAGGCGTGAAGTTATGTTATGTTATGGGCCATATAATAATAGTGGGCGATGCTAAAAAAATAAAATATAAATATCTATATTACTTCCATGCTGTATCAAATAGTATAGTATTTCTCTCTCGTTCACGCTAAATTTAACTAAAAAGCTTTCAGTGGCCGACGAAATAGGATGTGTCTGTCTCCGGAATTCCGGCCCTGCCAGTCACAGACTTTTTATGCTGTTACTTATTTTACAGTTACATAATATAATGTTATAGTATTTCAGCTTTATAGCCTTAAGTGTAATTATTAATGTTTATTTGATAAATGGAATGAAATTTTAACTTTGAATCTATTTAATTTAAATTTTATTTAAGAAATTATGAGAAGATTAGATTTGGCTTGGGGTAAAAACTCGTAGTCAAATCTAACCCACTAAGATTCCACATTTTTACAATTATGAGTAGGTATTATTTATTATTGATGTCGGTGCAACTCTAAAGAGTACGTTACCTGGACTGGCACTGAATTGAGAACCTCCTTTGTGCGAAGTCAGTTAAAAACGAATTTTCAATACGGTACAGTATGTAACCAATTAAAACTTTTGTATAATGAAGATTTCTAACAGAGAAAGAACTTTTGATTGGGTTTAATTTTGTTTTGATTTGGAAAGCAAACGAACGGGAAAGACACAAACAATATTATCGATATATTATTATCTGATCTTGATTGTTGCCTCAATAGCCTAGTTTTTTACCAAGTGTACTTCTATTTGGTGGGGCCCAAGTTCCAATCCATGTGACCGCGTCAATGATTTTACAAAAGTCATTTGTGTTGTGACATTATTATTAAAGACTACTTTTAAATTTGTACCTTATGTATTACATCGTGTTTATAACCATTCTATGGAACGAGAACATCAGTGGACGTCAAGAGCCAACAATAATTGTCTACATGCGTCTTGAATACGAATGTAGTAAAATATTTTTAAGCTGAATGTAGCAAGAGCAAAATTTTTGAGGAAAAGTTTTTACCAAAGTACCAATAGCCATATTTCATATAGTACACAACTTGACGCCAAGTCCCTTGCGGGGTAAGCAGAGAGAACAGTGCGACATAAGGCATGTATTATAAAGTTTCCATAACCGTAGTAACACACTCAATTTGACTATTAAGACTATATAAGCTTACTAACTTGACTATAATTTAAATATTCAGTCAATTTATAAAGTATTTAAGGTCTCGGTGGTCCAGTGGTCGAGCACCCGCTAATCTAGAGGTCGCGGGTTCAAGTCCTCACATTTGCTCACACCAATGACTTTTTGAAGTTCTTTTCATAAGTTATGTGTTAAAAATATCGATGACTGATGTTCGCCACCTTTTCCATTTGGAACGTAAACATGCCTACACCTTCGGGTAGAAAAAGGTGTGAAGTTATGTTATTTGTGCCGTGAAATAATGGTTTATTGCTATACTTACCAAACAAAATATACAAATATAATCAATGGCGTAACAACAAAATCCATTATTAACAGAACTTTGGTTGCGTTCTTACCAACACAAAGGTTTTCATATCTCGTACCGTATGAGTAACATCAAAACAAAATTCAATGTATTTGTATTAAGTATATGTGTTTGGAATTTGTTTTCTTACGCATTATTTGTGTATTTATTTCTTTGGTTCGTATTTTGATAAAATATTTTAGAGGTTAAAATATTTTGTTATGTAAAGATTATTTAATTTTATTTAAAAATAATCTATAACAATTTATATAAAAACGCGAATGTAGCTCTGTAGTATATAAAATACTTCCACCCTCAAATTTCTCAACTGATTTTAATAAAAGCTAGAACATATTATTAAAAATACTTGAAAGAGCATATGATACACCTTTTTAATGTATGTATTTGTATGTATTTAGGGGATTCAAGGCGAGTGATGCCGGAGACATAAGCTTTAAATATACTTATATGAGTTGCAGTATATAACTATTATCTATTCGAAATTCAGAATCGAGGATGGCCACGACACACCATCGACGACCATATACGATTAATTCTGGAGGAAGGCGATGTTAGGAGTTTTAAAATCATCGCGCGTAATTTGAAAAAAGCGATGAAAGTCAAAGAAACGAGTGAGGCGTGTAAGAATCGTGCCTTATGGTGCCCTGTTCTCTCTGCCTACCCCGCACGATATTTGGCGTAAAGTTATGTATGTATGTATCTATTGGAAATAAATATAATGTCCCTGAATTGTATCCTATATAATATTGTTAACCAAAGTTAGTTAATTAAAAGTTACCCACTAGTTATATGTTTTATGTGTGTTTGATGATGAATTCATATTACATTTGTTATTGCACTGAATTTCAAATGTAGAGCTAACTTGTTAGCAAACTTTAAATTAAATTTGTTTTTAGATTAGGTAGTACTTTATTCAAGTAAGTTTTTATATTTGGTCATGATTTTATTGAAATTAACAAGATTTTATAAATAACTAGATGACCCGGCGAACTTTGTTCCGCGTCAAAAGTAATAAAGAGGTACATTTCGGGTTTATCAGTTTATTAAATACATTGTACATGAATTATAGATAAAATCCACCCCGTTTACACCCTCTATCCATTAAAAAAACCGCATCACAATCCGTTGCGTAGTTTTAAAGATATAAGTTTATAAGGGGACAGACAGCAGAAAACAATGTAATGCTGTTACTGATGTATGGGAAAGTACAATATTTTAATTTGTGTATTTATTATTATTATTATTTTTTGTTAAAACTACCAAAGTGTTCATAGTTTAGTAGTTTAGTATATTTGTATAGCACAATACACTTTAATAATATCTAATTTGAATTTTCAATAACCGTTGGTTCAGGCATGTTTGAAAAGATTTTAAAAAAAGCACTAATCTCCCTCATTTACCTTTCAAAACGTACTGATAATTAAACATCAAACGCAAAGAGAAATATCAACACGGTTCTTTTAGTCTTAGTTTCAGAAATATTTTCAGAAAGGCTTTTCATTTAAATATAGTTTATTTTGGAAAGATGATTAAGATGTACCTACGTATGACACGTCTCACGTCCAGCTCAAATTTAAAGTCTATTTCGACATTATATTTTTATCTTATAATATCTGTTATATTATAAGATAAAAATATAATGTCGAAATACTTTTTTTATTGGATAGGAGGGCAAGCGAGCAGGCGTATCACCTGATGTTAAGTGATCGGCGCCGCCCATGGACACCTGCCGTTGCCAACCTTGACGGGAGTAGTATAGGAAGGGATGGGGAAGGGGTGTGGGCGTCCGGGTCACGGAATGAAACGCGGCATGAGCCACTTTACGTCGATCTTCTGAGAGGTCGTGGTATTTTACCGGTCGAGCCGGTCCATTCATGCAGCGAACTGCTTGGCTCTACCACTGTTAATTACCACTTTTAATTATTGATATTTTTCACAGGTTTCAAAAAGTCATCAAAAGTCACAGTTATACTACGAGATGCGAACTTCTGATTGAGGAGCAAGAAAATGAACTATTAATTCACCAAGAATCCGGCACAGAGCCACAGGCGGTAATGTGTAATTATTCACGTGACTACTCCGTCTGTTATAGAAGGAACATCGTCAAGAACAAGCGGTATTCCGTCTTATTTGAAGGCTGGCAGGGTAGTGGGGGTAGAGTATTAGCTATAGCCCCCCATTAAAAGGTTTTACTGAGTTAAAAATTTCACCAAAATATTTTTGGAAAGTTAATCGGAGGCGGAAGTTTACTAGGAAATTATTTTATCTAAGTACAAGAGATTTGTTCGGACTGCACATAAAACCCTTAGCAAAATGAGAGATTCTTTGGCGACCCAGATGTACAGATATAATCTTTTTATATACAGTTTATGGCCGGACCTTCTGCCTCACGTAGAGAATTATTTGCTGCCATTATTTAGATTTATATTAATGGTTAAATATAAAATTTATTACACATACATATGCGAAGCGAGTGAAGTGTGGAAGAATCGTGCCTTATGGCCCTCTGTTCTCTGTGCCTACCCCACAAGGGATTTGGCGTGAAGTTATGTATGTGTGTATGTGTCTACACGTACATAATTATTCATATTACATAAAATGTGAACAACATAACATTACTTCACGCCTTTTTCTACCCGAAGATGTAGGCAGCGGCTGTTAAGCCTCATCTTGCCGTTATGTTTACGTCCCAAATAGAATAGGTGGCAAACCTATTGCCATACCGGGCACAAAGTTGTGTTCAATATGAGGATTCAAACCCGCGACCTCTGAAATCAAAAGCGGGTGCTCGACCACCGAACCACCGAGACCTTTTAAGAGCAACTAAATAAATGTGTTAGGATAATTCGAAAAAAAGTCTCTAGTTATCCTAACACACGCATTTAGTTACTTGGAACCAGAGGGCGTTGTGTGTGTTGTGTTAAAAAATATTTCAAATAAGAATAAATAAAATATATTCCTTATATTAGCTATAAAGTTGAGAGCCTTGACCCATGTCAAATAATCATTCGCAGGTATGCCACAAATAATTTACGGCCAGCTCACTGATATGAATTATTATTTTTATCGCTACGATAAATCTTTATTAGAAAAGTTGGAGGGTTTACCGGATGCTGGAGAACAATACATATTCTTACTCGAATAAAAAATATTTGAACTTTTTTACTGCAGTAAGTTTATTTTAACACGATTAACTTTGACAAGTATGTTCCGTGGACATAGTTTATTAATGTTATGTACTTTTAAAAAACTTTTACTTTTAAAAATGAGGGTAGAAACTTTGAGCTCCGTCATATCAAGTGCATTTTTTGGTTTTAAGTAATAGATATCCAGTGTGCTGCCATAAATGGAGCGGCTATTGATAACGGACCCTTGTAAGAAGAAAATCAGTGACACAAGAAATCAATGTAATATTTACGAGAACCAAATGTCTGGAGGTCCTCTAATATCTCAATCATTACATAGTATAAAACAAAGTCGGTTACCGCTGTCGGTCCCAGTTATATGCTTAGATCTTTGAAACTACGCAAGGGATTTTCATCCGCATTTTTTTTGTAGATTGAGGGGTTAATATAAAAGTGATAATTTTCGAGATTTTTAGCACTTTAATTGTAAACGCTGTAAAAAAATTACTTTAGATGCGGAACAAAGTGCGCTGGGTCAGCTAGTAGAATATAACGCTAAGAAAAAATATATATTGAAATTCTGTTTTACCTTATTCAAGATATACATATATCGATGACTGTCATATTTATGCTTGATGTTAGGTTTATTAAAATTACGTTACGTGCTGATAAATTTCATTAAGTAACTTATATATACAATGTGCATGTTAAAATTCACCAAGGCTTACAAATACTTTACAATAACTTCGGGTAGAAAAAGTGTAATATTACCGAAAAAGCAAATCATTTCTTATAGTCTTGCGTAACATGCCATTCGCTTGTCACTTAATAAAACCTTTTTGCCGTCATACTGCAGCGTAGTGCAGTAGCTTTCAAAACCAGTTAAGAGCCTTTCAATATAAAGTGCAGACAAGTAGAAACGACAAGCGCTTACTCCAGATATTTGCTATTCATATTTTTATTCACTAGTAAGGATTTATTTTCAGCAAATTAGCAATTTTATTTACTGTTTTGTTCGCGTAGAAGTACCATTCATTCAACCATTCTTCTATTCTTCAATTCACTTGTTTTATTCGATTCCTAATGGCTTATATATGATTATGTGTGTAAAACGATATTTTACCAACTAAATAAAATACGAGATTTTTATTTATTGGTGAAAACTAGCCATAGTACAAGAGGAAGTCTGAAAGTTGCGCTAATAACTGGGTATATATGTATAGGCTGTAATGTCAGATTGATAAATGTTTCGTATATAGATATCCAGATGGATATAATCATCCTGAACCCAATACAACTTGGGATACCTACTCACATACTTATTGCCAATAAAGTTGAACCACAAAGACGAGTTGTGTCATTTCTATTTTGGTCGGAATACCGAAGTGCTTGGTATATATGTTATATTAGTGTATCTATAAATATTTATCAAACATGTTATTTTGTAGATAAAGGGGATGTTTTTGAATATTATCCATGCTTTATAGCAAAGCCTTTCATAGGTTTTAATTTTTGGGCCAGAATCTAGCGGTAAAACAACACGAACTCTCAAAAATACAACGTGCAGGAACTCATGCCACGTTTCTTTTGGTGGCCTTATCCGATCCAAGGCCATCACAGGCGGCGCTATTTTCTTACCATCTGACAACCTGCTTGATTGTAAGGAGAAGCACAAGTTCCCATACGAAAAATCATTTAAAGTAATATTCTGTAGTATTTGCATATAATTCGATATATATATATTACATGTAACTGATAGTGATAGTGATATCTCTGATAATAAGTATTTATCTTTTATTTTTGTTACGCACTTAACGCACTTAAAGCTCGTGAAAAAAAGCTAAAAACTTGACAAAATCTATCATTGGAAAAAAATATTGTTTAATTATGGACGCATCTCTGAGCGACTCCAGGGATATGAGTGCGAAATACTCAAATATTTCAGTGAGAAAAATCGCTGTCAATTCATCATAACGAAAATTCGTAAATGAAATTCTCTTCTTTGAGTTCTTGCTGTTTATTAACTTCAGTTAAGAATCTGTATTATATATATTTCCGCTATACACTGATATTATCCACTTTAAAATTCCAAGATTCGACGTCCCCAAGCAATAACCCAGTAATAGCACTTTATAGGTTTTTTTTATTTCAAATTTGTCATCTGTATTCTAGACTAATAATATGTATTTTTTTTCTATTTATAATTACAAAAACATGACCAATGACAGTTTTATTACGCGGAACGTTTATTGCGTTTTTATACTACAAAATATAAAAAATAACATTGCTACTTTTAAAATTTAATTACTGATAATATGAATTATACACACAGCGTACATTAACATGAGTTTCTTGCCCGATTCTTCTCATGAAAGTCCCTATACTCGGAATCGGGCCGCTCGTGGCGATTGCATCGGTGTTTTCTTGTTCCACGGAGGCACTTTCCTCAAGTGCTCGTGTTTAAGAATTTTAATTTTCAATATTTTTGTACATTGACTATTTTTAAGTGTCGGTGAAGACCTATGAAAATAAAATTACTTTGAGTTTGAGTTTATAATAATACGGTAAACTTTCATTTGATACATTTAACATGACATAATAAGAACTCACTGAAGATATAGCTAAAAACCACAAAACATTTTCTCGTGACAAAACGGTGTTTTGCGATTACTGGGCCCGGGAACGTCGAATCGTATTTTAAATCGTATATTTATATTATTTTAAAGCATTTTAATTCACTGAAGTAAGAGATTTTTTAACTGCTTCTTAGCCACTTACAACTGAAGAGAGTTTTTACTCTCTTAGATACGTGTAGAAATGTGTTCGGGAAGTTCCTAGCTCCCCGTAATATCAAGGAAAATAATACAGACATTAAAATACTATAGATCAATCCATATAGGATTTGCCGAATATATTTTAAATGAAAAGCGAATAAATTTAATATACCTACAGATGAGAGTAATATTAATATAGATTAATTTTGTGAGTTCAATGGTAAATTTTGGTTTACTGGTAAACTGTGGTAGAAATTGCATTTCATAAAATTTTAATTAAAACAAATTTGCAGTAATGCAAATGAGAAAATAAAATTACTAGATAAATAGTAATTATTGTATTTTTAAATGTATTCGTTGCATCACCGCTAAAATATAATCGTGAAGAAAAACCACCTCGAATACGAGTGTCTAGCGCAGTCAAAAAATATTGTATTTTTTTTCCGAGAAAACGGTAACATCGTCAGTTAGACGCCTTCGCCTACTAGAAAGTATTAGAGCCACACAGTTCTCTGCATGAAAGGGCTGGCTCAATCAAGCAAGTGGTAAATATCCTGTTTTGTTCTGCACGGCATCCGGAAGCCCACTGTCAAAATAGAATAGTCAATCTCATTTATCATCGCGTAATTTAACGCAGTGAGTTGAATGTTACATCTATCTATTATTTTATCTATGTTATGTAAAATAATCAAATACCAGATTTACCCTGGACTGCTAATAATAGATAGTCTCCGGTCAGGGGTAAATGTACTGTACCGGTACATTTCACAGCATCCGTGCTCATGAATATTTTATATGAAGTCCTCTCATCTGGCTCACAGACACGTGCCGGCGACATCTTTTCTCAATTTGAAAAACGCTCAATCATACTCTAGCTATTATTCCTATGCATTGGACTTAAGTTTAAAGAAAAGGGGTTACCTCATCTTATTTATTTGTATTTTGGTTGTAATTAGTTATCTTTTCAAGATCTTTTATGTTAAGTAGTGTGTTCTCAATGAAAATTTACTACGAAATGGAATTTTAATAAAATAATGGTTCAATGAAGAATAATAACATGAAATTGGCATTTTGTCGTACTGACAGTAACCACTTAGACCTGAAATATATCATCTTTGATTAAGAATTCCATTTTCCAGTGGTATATTTTACAGTGGAAGAGCTAAGTAGTTCGCTGCGCGAATGTGCCAGCTCGACCGGTGAAAAACACGACCTCTCCGAAGATCGATGTAAAGTGGCTCATGCCGTGTTTCGTTCGGTGAGAAAGGTATCCGGAGGCCCACCCCCCTTCCTCATCCTTTCCTATCCTACTCCCTTAATGGCGGCAACGTAACTGTAACACTATATGTGTTGCAGGAATTCATGGGCAGCGCTGGTGGTACGAATCAGGTGACACGCCTGCTCGTTTGCCCTCCTTCCCATAAAAAAGGGACCTAATACATTCAACTTAAAAACTAGATGAGAAAAAACATTGTATTTAAGTACATCACAGCCTACTGATAATCTACCCAGAATACTTACAGATAGACTGGAATTTAATATAATAGTGAAAATAACTATTAAATCTGAAATATATTATCTCCTCAGGGTTAACTATATACCTGCCTGCATTAAAAATTGACTCATTCGTTTGTGAAACCAGTTGCAGGCAGCGGTATTTCCGGACCGTTACGACCTAAGAACCTCTACATGAAACAAGCGTACTGATAACTTAAAGATCGGCATCGCCCCTGGTGTTGCGGATTTCAATGGTCCTCGCCGGTCGCTTTTGATCAGGAGACCAAGATCGGAAGCAAGGTCGTTTGACTCCTTCTACCATAAAAAAGTAGGCGATATCTTACAGGAATATATCACCTAGATATTTATCTTTCTTTAGACACGCAATATACAATTTCCAAGCACAATATTGCCGAAAACAGCGAGATATGTACATGTATTACACTTCATTTCTCACAGGAGATACAGCGAAGGATGCGTCGGGCCGTGAATACACAATTAGATTTTATATTGTAAAACAATAATTATGACATATATTTAACTTCAGAAAACTTATTATACTTTATTATTAGAACGAAGTTCCTTATCGCGCGTTGTGAAAGGGGGCTAGACGGAAAAAATTGTCACGACACTTTTTCCATGCCAAACTAGGGCACTTTCAAGTATCGGCTTATTTAGAAAAATGTATAACTACCCAAATGGTCTAGTGGCTGGGATATCTTGCTCTCATACAGGGGGCTCGGGTTCGAATCCCGGTATCGGAACTCTTTTTGAAGTTTTATTTTCCATGTTTTAATATTTTATATATGTTTTTTTTTTTAGTGTAAAATTTTATTACAATTCCTTCACTAATTAATCGAAAGGAACTTCGTTCCATCCGGGTGTCCCTTGACCTCTCAAGTTTTTTTATTTTCAATGTATTAAAAGGTCTCGCGGTGGTGTCAGTGGTCAAGCACCCCGCTTCTGAATCAAGGGGTCGCGGTTTCCAATCTTCGCTCACACTAATGACTTTTCGAAATTAATTTCGAAAGTAACGTGTGATACATATCGATGACTAAAAACTTTGTGCCTGGTATGGCAATAGGTCCGCCATCATTTGGGACGTAAACATAATACGGGTAGAAAATGTTATGTTCAATCTATCAATAATTATTTTTTAAGTCGAACCTGAAAATGACGTGTGTAAATAATAAAAATATATGTATTTAAATAAATTCCAGATTTTCCCGTGGGAAGTGATATCTTGGACACAAATCACACAGCGCCTTCTAGTTCCAAACTAAGCAACTAAATGCTTGTGCTATGGATACTAGATAACGGATACTAATCTAATATATAAAATTCTCGAGTCTAGATGTGCGTAATTGAACTCCTCCGAAACGGCTTGACCGATTCTCATGAAATTTTATGTGCGTGTCGGGTAGGTCTGAGAATAGGACAACATCTATTTTTCATCCCCCTAAATCACCCCTCAATTTTTTTTTTAATTTTTCGACATATTTCTGTTTCTTATTTTTTTTATAAAACGGGATACAAAAATACATGCAACCCTAAATTTTTAACCCCCTACGATCAACCCCTATTTTTTAAATTTTATTTTTCGCAAATACAACGTTTGCTGGGTCAGCTAGTAGATATATACTTTTCTTTTGTAAATACATACTTATTATACATAGAAAAACACGCAGACACCATACAAACATTCATGCTCGGATCCGCCAAGCTCGATTCTGCAGTCGGTAGTTTTACCAATGCGCCACGAGGCTCGTCAATAGTTTATACTTGATGCCAATACAAACATATATCTAAGAACTCTTTAGAAAAAGATATAAAAAACTGTTTGAAACTTTTTTTATTACGCGAGGAAATGCTTTATGCACACGCGCCTAGGTACGGCAGGGAGTAGTGTGGGGCTACCAAAGCAGTACACTGCGATCCGATCCTAGCGCTACCCACTATAACCTCGCGGCGGCCTTCCTCCGGCGTTAGGGTGGTCTAGGACAGTGCTTCAGCCCTCTGGACCACTCTGCCGTCGTGAATTCAGCCCTTCAACTTTTCGTTCAGAAGTGCCGATTTCGAACTCTGGATTTTTATGTGGATGAATATGAGTTTTTAAGTATTTCATAGCAACTGGTACGTACTTCTCATCTTATCTTATATTTCATTACATATAAAATTTGGTAAATCTCGAATATTATAAACTAGGTGGTTAATTAAATTTTGAGCTTGCAGAGTTGGAAATTTAATCAACGCTCATAGTATGCTTTGTAATACAAATTGAAATGCCAAAATTAAGGTTTAATATATAATAATATAGAGCTCGATTGTAACCACAACAAAGGCGACTAGCATCACGTCAGTCCCAGATACCTGCAATATCATTTTCCAATATTGTGTTAACATTATGTTTGCAACATTTTGAATATTGTGGCTTTCATTTCCAACAGCGCTTACCGATTTCATCCTATTTGTTTATATTTTGTCATTGTAAATATTTGTTCTAATCTATTATATTATAATTAAGTTAACATACCATCAAGAGTTCAGCTCTTCAACTTTTGGTTCAGAAGTGCCGAGTTCGAACGCTGCATTTATTTGTATTTTTTTTTTGTTCAAATTGATCTAAAGTTTTAACTTCACGTATAAGTAGATATTGAAAAAGTTGGACTAATTATATTTTGTCGATTTTCTTTCTTTACTTAATCTAATCACAGTGAAGGACTGAATATAAAATATTTCTCATAAAGTCGACTATCAGAATATATGGCTAAGGAAATAATTACTTTTATAGAGCAAGGAGAAAGAGAACAATATCAGACAGAAAGCGGCACATGTGGCTGACGCGCAAGATAAATGACCGCTGCATTATACGACTTCAGGAAAAACTTATAAAGATACCAGGTTTTTGGTAGACAATGAAGCTTTCTCTACAAAACTGTAGGTTACAATAATTGTGAACTTATAATTAGTTGGAATATTCCTTATAATATCATCGTTTTATTTATTTTTACTGAAAATATACTAAACCAGAGGTTTACTCAAATAAATAATTTGACAGCCTGTCAAAATATTTGATATTGATTGGATTTGAAATTTCGTTTGCGGGCTGATTTCGGCTTTAAAAATATCCAAATTTATTTCTGAAAGCAGAAATATAACATTTCACAGAGATTTTGACAGTAGCCGGAGTAACTTGTCTCCTAAACTATTCATGGCTAGAACTAGTTCGGAATAGTTTAGCCAGGAGTAAATTGTGTGTGCCTCCACCTGTCGGCTGTGGCTTCCGGCAAAACTTTATAACAGAGCATTGCATTTGTAATAAGATGAGCCCTTTGTAATTGCTCAAGTTATATTTTTTTAATAAAAAAAGACTAGGCAACACCCAGGATAAAGACAATAAAAGAATTTAAATTATTAAGTATTTAATGTTTCAGCGGAAGAAGATGATCCAGAAATAATTATTTATAATTACTATTGTAAATAAATCATCATAATCGTCATCATTAGCCTGTTGCAGTCCACTGCTGGACATAGGCCTCTCCCAATGTGCGCCACAACATCCGATTCTCTGCCTTCCGCATCCAGTCCTTTCCAGCAGCCTTTCTGAGGTCGTTTGACCATCGGGCTGGTGGGCGTCTTACACTACGTTTACCATGACGCGGTCTCTACTCTATGACCTTCTTACTCCATCTCCATCGGTCCTTCGGCAGTTATGACCAGTCCATTGCTACTTCAGCGAGCTTATTCTACGAGCTATGTCGGTTACCCCAGTTCTCTGGCGGATATACTTATTCCTGAGTTTATCCTTCAGAGATACCCCGAGCATAGCCCGCTCCATAGCACGCTGAGCGACTTTAAATTTGGGAACTAGCCCCACCGTGAGTGTCCACGTTTCGGCACCGTAGGTCATTACCGGTAGGACGCACTGGTCAAAGACTGGTCTTCAGGCATTGTGGTATAGGCGAGCCGAAAACTCAACGCAGTTTGCCAAATGCGGCCCAACCCAGCTGAATCCTGCTGTCGGCTTCCTTCTCGAAGTTTCGTCTACCTAACTGGATAGTTTTGCCTAGGTAGACGTATTTGTTTACGACTTTGAGAATTGACATATTACATCATAAAGATATTTAGTAACATGATTATTTGGATACATATTAGTTGACAATAGCATTCCAGTTAGGGTTTGAGAATAAAGAACATTAAGGTGTAATTTATGTGTTTCCACTACATTTAACATCGAGACTGTGAAAAAACGTAGCTATTCATGATAACCTTCGTGGAAAATAAGTTATCTTGTACCCCAGATTCAGCAAAAACTTACGTTCTTATATGAATGTGGCTTCTGTTCTAGAAGATCAAGAATAAACTAAACCAATCTCTCTCGTTCATCGATAATTTTAAATAACAACTCATGGAATTTTATCTGATTTGATTATAGAACCCCTAGGTCATCGAAACTTATGATATTCTCTGCAATTGAGATTTTTTTTTCTGTATTATTCAATTATACATAAAAACTAATTTTAACTCTTAGTCTAGAAACGTTCAAAGGTCAAAACATATACAAGGACATAATTTTCGATAGCTACTCTGTGTCAATCTGCAATTGATTTTTAGTTAGTTAAACATTCTGCGGACTCAGATTGCTATTGTTATTAATTGCTATTTTACTCTCTCAAGTTCCTTTCATAGTCACCAAATCCATAATTATTTTGTAAAACTATTGACTTGTTTTAAATTTCGTGAAAAATTATTCTAATAATCGTGAAAACAAAAAACAAATTAGTGACATAACATACATAAAACTTCGCGCTTTTTCTACCCGAGATCGCAGAAAAAGGAGTCCAAGCTCTCTGCTGAGACATTCGAGCTGATGAGGCAAAGGCGAGAAACTCCATCAGATCAGCTGTCTTCGTCAGAATGGAAATGCCTAAATCAGCGCATTAGAAAGATGATGCGGCGCGACCTCCGTCGATCGAATACTCGAGCAATCGAGGACGCGATCGACCGCAACAAAGGGTCGAAAGTGTTCGCTCAGCAGCTTGGAAGACCCCATCTGACGAAGCTAAAAACTGCGGATGGACGTGTGGTCACCCGTAAGCCTGAGATTCTCACAGAGATCCAATCTTTTTATGGGCTCCTTTATTCAACACGGATGACCAAGCCTACGGGACACAGCGATGATGACCACAGAGCCCCGCTAACGCGTCACTATAGTGAAGACATTCCCGATATAACAGCAAGCGAGATTAGGGCGGCTCTCGGGCAACTCCAGAACAACAAGGCACCCGGTGATGACAGAATTACTACAGAACTTCTAAAATCTGGCGGGACTCCTATCCTAAAGGAATTAGCAAGTCATTTTTCCGTCTCCTCCCTGGCTGTATACCCAGGGTATAACACCACAGGTTTGCAGGAGTGCGGTGGTGCTGTTCTTCAAAAAAGGTGATAAGACCTTACTGAAGAACTACAGACCCATCCCACTCCTGAGCCATATTTACAAGTTGTTCTCGAGGGTCGTCACGAATCGTCTCGCTGCAAGACTCGACGAGTTCCAAGCCTCCGGAGCAGGCCGGGTGTTGAAAAGGCTTTAGCACATCCTTACTGTTCGGCAGATTGTACATAAGACCGAGAAGTACAAACAGCCGCTGTGTATGGCATTCGTGGATTACGAAAAAGCCTTCGACTCCATCGAAACTTAGGCAGTTCTGGATGCATTGCAGCGATGTCGGATCGACTGGCGCTATATCGAAGTGTTGAGATGTTTGTATGACACCGCCAGGATGATTGTTCAGATACAGGACCAGGTGACGAACTCCATCGAGCTGAATTGCGGTGTAAGACAGGGAAATGTCATATCTCCCAAACTCTTCACCAACGCTCTGGAGGACGTCTTCGAGACACTGGATTGGACTGGATAGGGTATCAACGTGAATGGTGAGTACATTTCACACCTTCGGTTTGCCGTTGAAATCGTTGTAATGGCAGAGTCGCTGGAATGACTAGACGAGTCCTCCCGGCGTGTCGTTTTGGGCATGAACTTGGACAAGACCAAAGTCATGTTCAATGAACATGTCGTGCCCGGACCGATAAGCGTCGAAGGGTCAGTTCTCGAAGTCGTAAACAAATACGTCTACCTAGGCCAAACTATCCAGGTAGGTAGACGAAACTTCGAGAAGGAGGCTGACAGGAGGATTCAGCTGGGTTGGGCTGCATTTGGCAAACTGCATCGAGTCTTCAGCTCGCCTATACCGCAATGTCTGAAGACCAAAGTCTTTGACCATTGCGTCCTACCGGTGATGATCTACGGTGCCAAAACGTGAACACTCACGGTGTGGCTAGTCCACAAATTTAAAGTCGCTCAGCGAGCTCTGGAGCGGGCTATGCTCGGGGAATCTCTGAAGGATAAACTCAGGAATGAGTATATCCGCCAGAGAACTGGGGTAACCGACATAGCTCGTAGAATAAGCTCGCTGAAGTGGCAATGGGCTCGTCATATCTGCCGAAGGACCGACGGTAAATGGAGTAAGAAGGTCATAGAGTGGAGACCGCATCTTGGTAAACGTAGTGTAGGACGCCCACCAGCCCGATGGTCAGACGACCTCAGAAAGGCTGCTGGAAAAGACTGGATGCGGAAGGCAGAGAGTCGGATGTTGTGGCGCTCATTGGGAGAGGCCTATGTCCAGCAGTGGACTGCAATAGGCTGATGATGACTAGTCTCACATTAAAAATTCATGATTAAAATATGACTACAGCAGTACTACAGCCTAGAAGTCTTTATAAACTATATCAGTGTTAATTTAGCTGATCCATTGTTCCCCGTTGTGCAGTAAATCATTCTCTTAAACCGAGTAATAAAAGCTGGGTAACAAAGTTATATAGGGATGTGAAAATAATACGTTCACGTAAAGCTCGTACAAGTACGTTCTTACAATAATATATTCCGTTTATAATATATAAGTATCCTTTAATCTCGCGATTTTGAATGTTAATGCTTTTATTTTATAGGTATGTTTTAGGTGATAAGCAATGACAACATAGACGTCTTATTTGCACTTTCTTGTAGTTGGGACGTAAAAATGCCTTAAGGCTCTACAACCGCGGTTTATACCTTCAGGTAGAATGAAACAAGAAGTATTATCAAAAATTACACCGAAGGAACATGAATATAACAATAGTGCAGTTTTTTTTTATATATACTTGCTGTTTGTATCGGTGGTGCAGTGGTCGAGTGGTCGTTGCGGGTTCAAATCCTAACATTGACTTACAACACTGACTTTTCGCAATTAATTTCGTAGATTATGTGTGATAAATATCGATGACTGAACTATTCGCCACCTATTGCATTTGGGATGTAAACATAACGGCGAGAAGACCTACACCTTCGCGTAGCGTAGAAAAAGCCCAAAAGATCAAATTGAATGTATTAATTGTGGAAGGTGAAATCAGGAGCCTTATGAACCGACAAGCTTATAAGAATTATGAAAGTAAAAAAGCGAGAGAGGTGTTTAAGAATTGTGCTATATTGTGCTCTGTTCTTTCTGTTTAATCCTCATGGGAATTGGCGTGACTGCATGTAATATTAGTTCTTACAGTACAGTTTTATCACATGTGTATGTTATTGTTTTCTTACAAGTTAAAAAATCTTTTTTTATTACTTAGATTTTCGCAAATCACATTCATAACATTACAAACAATACCAATAACAATAACAATTTAATTTAATGTATCATAATAAAACTTCACGTCTTTGTTACCCGAAGGTGTAGGCAGCGGCTGTTAAGCCTCGTGTCGCCGTTATGTTTACGTCTCAAATGGAATAGGTGGCGAACCTATTGCCATACCGGGCACAATATTTTCAGTCAGCGATATTTATCACACTAAACTTCCGAAAACAATTTCGTAATGTCATTGGTGTGAGCCAGTGTCAGGATTCGAACCCGGACCTCTGGATCAGAAGCCGTGTGCTCGACCACTGGACCGAGACCTGAATCTTATTCCCCATAATGTTCCCTATCTTATCATAAAGGCCGGAAATGCAACTGTCCAAGGGCATAGTTAGTCGCTTGACCAAGTGACCCGAAAGCAGTTTGGTGACATTCCCATAAAGAAAAACAACTATCATAATAAACTCCATTCGTTTAACTTCAGGAATACAATGAAAATAAGAGAATTTTCCCCCGTGTGGATACTCGGATCATGAGGAAATGGGTAATGCGACAAACGTAAGTCATTAGATATTCAGGTTTCTTCCGGCCACGTCTGGTTATATCCAGTGAAGTCCGGGCATCCGAGAAATTATGAGCCTCAGGAATTCCCCCAGGTTTCTACAATTACTAACATATATTAATTGCCAAATAATTTGGTCCTATATGTCATTTTAGCAGTTGACCCGCAATTGAGTAACTAAGTAGTGTCCTAACACAATTTTCGTAATTTGAAATATAAGTAACGAACGACTTCCATCTTTTTGTTCATTACTTCGAAACGTCGGAAAATAAATAAAAAATAAGTTCTAAATAAACGCGATATAATCCATAAAAAGTTGTTTCAATGTTAAGTTAAAAATCGTAGATTTGACATGCATTATTGAATAGAAATTTTATAGAGTTGGGGCTGCAACTAAAAGCTACTAAAGGCTGCCAGTTTAATAACTTTTGCTAACGAACGAAACGAACTTTGCGTAACAAACTTTTGTGTATATATATTCGCGCGGTCACTGTTTCATGAAAGCTTAATGTCCGAGGGGACAACCTTATTTAAATGCCAAGTTGACGAATACAAGGTATATTAAAATATACCTGTTTAAATATATAAACAGAATTATTGCGATGATAATATTCTCAACAGTAGTAGTCTCAACAGTAGATGATAATATTCTCAACAGGCTTTACATAGCGAGTTCTGTTAGGAAAATACAATTTTAAAATATAATTTCTTTCTAGCCTAAATCTTACTTATATTTCAAATTACGAAAATTGTGGAAATGTTAGGACACTAGTTACTCAATCGCAGGTCAACTGCTAAAATGACATAGGACCAAATTATTTAGTAATTAATATATGTTAGTAAGTGGAGAAACCTGGGAAAATTCCTTAGGCTCTTAATTTCTCAGATACCCGGACTTCATTGGATATAACCAGACGTGGCCGGAAGAAACCTGAATATCTTATGACTTCCGTCTGTCGCATCACCATTTCATCATGATCCGAGTATCCACACAAGGGAGAATTACTTTCATTCATCATTCATCATGCTTACTTCCATTGTATTCCTGTAATTACGCGAATGGAGTTTATTATGATAGTTGTTTTTCTTTATGGGAATGTCACCAAACTGCCTTCGGGTCACTTGGCGTCTCTGGACCACCGACACTTTTATCACACATAGCTCCCGAAAATAATTCCAAAACTCATTGGTGTGAGCTAGGATTCGAACCCACGATTCTTGGTTAAGAAGCGCGGTGCTCGACCACTGGACTACCATGACTATTAATTTGATGTAACGGTGTTCAATTTGTTATTTTTGATATAAAACTTTGTTTCGCATCAAAAGTAATAAATTTTGGATTTATCACTTTTTCTTTTCATGTGAAATAAAATAAATAATATAATTTAAATACATGCGTTATACCGCTACCATACACTCGACGAATAATTCGACGAATAGCGAGGGAAAGAGGCAGGGACGTATTGTGGACACGTTATTCGTCATGCCGCGAATCATTCCGGCAATGTGAACGCGAGTGGCCGACCACATTACTCGGGCGATCGCACCGCAGTCGGCTAGGGCTGTTTAAAATATCAGATTTTTAACTATTGCTATAGATAATATCTTACTTACATTACGACGGTGCATTGGTAAAACTACCAACTGTGGAATCGAGATTGGCGGGTTCGATCACCACACGAGTATAAATATTTGTCCTGGTCTGGGTAGAATCTAGTAGAATAACCCTATTTTGGATAATATACCCTATTTGATTTCTAATGACGTAATATTATTTTTCAAGTTACTCTCAACTAGCCCTATAATTTGATCCCCATGCTGTAGAAATGCTTTAAAAATATCTGCTCCGACATACTAAGTAAAAAGTGATGTCATATTATTTACGAGTTACAATAAGCCTTTCATTTAAACCCATATTGCATTGGAAATATCTCCAGATGACAGGTAGTGGTACTTCACTGGTCGAGCCAGCTTATTCATCCCAAACTCAGCGTGTATACAATATTTCAGCTTAATCTTTTGAAGATATCTACTTCGAAATTAACTTCTAAGATTCCAGAACATACACACTTACGGACATACGATACAAAATAAAAATCACTGAGTTTATTAACTTTGTAATCAATTATGAGTAGTATAGTACCACCACATGTTCCTAGATTTTATGTACTTTTTCGATACATCAAAGCCCGAAATTGATATTTTTAAAAATATCGATGTGTCGACTAACTGATATTTTGAAAAATATCGTTAGCCCTAATATCCAAGTTCGGCGCATCGCGAATATTCGCGCGAGTAGAGCTGTGAGTGGACAGAGATGACAACATCGCGGCAAAGCGACCGCGAACGGCGAATAGCTGTGTGTGGTAGCGGTGTTATAGCTTAGAACTACCCCGCTGACACCCTCTATCTATTACAGAAAATCGCATCAGAATACGTTGCGTAGTTTCAAAGATCTGAGCATATAAGGAGACAGACAGCGGAAAGCGACTTTATTACCTAATTATTTTTTACAAGTTGTGATTTTATCTAAGGTTCAAGTCACTCGGGTTTAGTAGTCGTCATGAGGTTTAACTTTTGCAATTATTATTTATTTATATATATATATTATTAACATTGAAAACACATGCTCCTCTTGGTGCAATACAAACGTCGGTGTTCCTCAAGGTGGCGTGCTATCTCCTCTACTCTTCGCAATTTTCATAAATACCATCTCAAACAACCTTGTTTCTTCCTACCACCTATATGCAGATGATCTTCAAATTTACCTACAGGCTGAACCAGCGCAATTGTTGAATGCTTTCAATATCCTGAATGCGGACTTGGCTCGGATAGGTGCATGGAGTTCATCACATGGACTAGCGGTCAACCCAGCTAAGACACAGATTATCATGGTAGGTAGTAGCCGGCTCACTTCAAAAATTGATAAATCACAGTTGCCACAAATAGTTTTCGAGGACACTGTCATTCCTTTGAGTGACAAGGTAAAGAACCTTGGCCTTATTATTGACCCTGATCTAACCTGGGGTCCGCAGTTACAAGAAGTGAGCCGCAAACTTTTTGCCTCCGGCGGGTCTCTTAGAAGACTTCGCAACTTCTTACCGATTGCCACCAGGGTTGCGCTTGCGAAGTCCGTTCTTCTGCCCATCCTGGATTATGCAGATGTCAGCTATCCCGATCTCGCCGAATACCAATTAGATAAACTTGAGCGTCTTCAAAACTATTGCATAAGATTTATATTTGGATTACGCAAATATGATCACGTTTCACAGTTCCGAAAACAACTCAAGTGGTTACCAATACGATTTCGCCGGAATGCTCGTATCCTTTCAGTTTTATATAAAATACTGTTCGACCTTTCAACTCCTTCCTATCTCAAAGTACGTTTTCAGTACTTACATGACACACATTGCCAGAATCTGAGGTCTTCACACAATCTCAGGCTGAAAGTTCCACAACATTCCACGAGTTTTTATGGCAAATCTTTCACCAGTACAGCAGTAAGCTTGTGGAATGAACTACCAACTGAAATTCGACGTGCTAAAACTTTGGGCACGTTCAAGAAAATGGTGAATGAACACTATCTAGCATCATTGACTTAAGTCTGCTGCTAACAACTACGTCATCTTTGTTACTAGTCACTCACGTTCTTCATAATATGTGTATTTTCATGTATGTGCATATTAGTATGTAAGTGTATGTAATATATATTAATATATATTTATGTAGGTATATGTATGTATATACAATTATTAATATTAAAATAGATCTTCAGAATGTTTAATTATATTTATTGAATTAAATTGTACACAACATTTACTGCCCTCTCCTTTTTATCTCTATCCATCCCAAGGTTGCCTGGCAGAGATTGCTTACAGCAATAAGGCCGCCCATTGTACTGTTGTTTATCTATAAGTATTTATTATGTAGCTGTATTTTTTTTTTTGTGTGTACAATAAAGCATATATAAATATTAATTTGCTTTCACATATTAATATTTAGTTAACAATAAATATTTATCTCTAAGATTTTCGCGAATCACGTTCATGACATTAAAACAAACTTTAGGATTATATCGCGTTTATTTATTACCAATTTTACTAACTTCCCGACGTTTCGAACTCTTTACAGAGATGACTCGTGAAAATGATCTCTGTAAAGAGTTCGACACGTCGGGAAGTAGTAAAATTGGTAATAAATAAACGCGATATAATCCTAAAGTTTGTTTTAATGTCATATCAATAATTAATTAATATAAAATTTAACTCTTAAAATTTCAAAATTCACATTTATAAACATGAAATCATTTTAACAGATAGAATATTTAAAATGTAGACAGTCTACATAGAACAATAGTTCTACGAAAAAGCTTTTCATTACATTTTGAACGTCCACTCAACGTATTTATACGTCGCATTTCATTTTGCAAACATCACGAATATTTGTTTCCGTTCCACGTATACGTTCTCTAAATAGCGAATGCTGTCCCGAATTCTGAAAATAGTAAAGGCTGCCACGAATTCGAAAAATAAATAAAGCTGCCTCGTATTCCAGAAATTAAATATTATATCGAATAATCTATGTGTAGTACTAGTTTTACCTGTTTCTTCATCTGCATGCTATTTTTAATAACTAAAACTATACCAAATTGTTATAACATCAATTCTAGGATCTCCAAGATTCATCTGTTAAAAGGCAGAGACATATTATTCCAATGTTATTTCCAAAATGTTCCGTTATATAAAATACAGAAATAATTTTTAGTAGATAATTATAGCATAGACTGCTATAATTATCTACTAAAAATTATTTCTGTATTTTTTTTTATGGGATAGGAGAACAAACGAGCAGGCGTGTCACCTGATGGTAAGCAACTAACGCCGCCCATGGACACCAGCAACACATATAGTGTTACTGTTGCGTTGCCGACCTTTAAGGGATAGGGGATAGGAAAGGATGGGGAAAGGGGGTGGGCCTCCGGGTACCTCTCTCACCGAACGAAACGCGGCATGAGCCACTTTACGTCGGTCTTCTGAGAGGTCGTGGTATTTCACCGGTCGAGCCAGCCCATTCATACAGCGAACTGCTTGGCTCTACCACTGTTAATAGGTCAAAAAATTCATTCGTTTTTGAAAATATGAATGATAAATAATTATTCTTATTTTCATAACGAATAAATGAAAAGAGTAATATTTTTACATTAAAACCAATTAACATAAGCTTTCTCAATACTGGAGACAATTTCCTACATCACCTGAGCCGTGATGGGTTGGATTGGAGGCAAATTGCTGTTTTACGGTTTGTCGATAATAATTTGCAAGCCTACATATAAATGTGATATTAAACAAATTCATACAAATTGTATTTTTTTTTATTGTATTTAATTTAGTAAATGTAGAAAGACGAGTGGCGATAGGAAATAGCGTAAATGGAGCGTTGGGCAGATTCCTGGGCGCAAAAAACATTAGCAGAAAAGCCCAGCTAGCAATCCACAATGCAGTCCTGATCCCAACGCTAACTTATGGAAGTGAGAGCTGGGTATGGCAGAGTGTGCATGAAAGTAGAATAAACGCGGTGGAAATGAGGGCACTACGCAAAATCTGCGGAGTGACTCTCGCTGACCGCGTAGAAAACAAGGTTGTACGGAAGGAAGTTGGTTTGAAAGAGAGTGTCGGTGTAAAAGTAAGAAAGGGCATGCTCCGATGGTTCGGACATGTAGAAAGAATGGTTGACGCAAGACTGACTAAGCAGATATACAATGCAAAAGCGGATGGATGTAGGAGTCGAGGCCGGCCTAGACACACATTCCATGACCAAATAGAACGTGTTCTGGAGGAAGGTGATGTTAAGAGCCTCAAAAACCGACGCGCGTGCATGAAAAGAGTTATGAAAGTCAACGAAGTGAGTGAGGCGTGTAAGAATCGTGCCCTATGGCGCTCTGTTCTCTCTGCTTACCCCGCAAGGAGTTTTTTAATAGTTTATTTCACTTTAGGTTTCGTGATTTGCACAGCGCTTTTTATACTCTTAAATAATTGAACCATATGACATTTCAAAGGTTTTTGATGACTGATAAATAAAATTTAAGCTGTATTTAGATGACAATTTTCGCTGTTATATTTTGATTTTATTGTGTTAATGAAGACGCAACAAATAATTACTGATTTAACTAGCACATATAAGTAATTGATACTATTTTGCCTTCTATTTTCTTAAATCTTCTTTCAAAGGCAACTGTCGAACCCAAATCAACCTCTTTAGTGCACCTTTCATTCCAACGCTATCTGAAGTGTGGTAGATCTTCTAAGTGATAATAAACATCCTTTTAAGCAAATACGTTTTAATAGTAAATCTCTTGGTGCTCTGGTCTTTCTAAATATTCCACATGTGACTTGGCCTGAACTTGAGTAATAGAACCGAGAGTTTTTTCAATATACAGTTTCTTGTATATCATATTATTTCTATATTAGGTCATTTTTATTTTTTATTATACTTTAACCAAAGTCATTGTAGGCGACACGCAGGAAAAAATGACAGCGGTTGACATTCCCTACCTATTAAAGAAACCTCGTTTGGATGGTGCACTACGTCCTCTTATTGCGAAATCTATTTATTTAATTTAATAATAATTATATCTTGGAGACAATACACACAGCGCCCTCTAGTTCCAAGCTAAGCAACTATATATGCTTGTGTTATGGATACTAGATAACGGATATTAATACATATATACTTTTCTTTTGTAAATACATACTTATAATACATAGAAAAATACCCAGACGCCGCACAAATATTCATGTTTGTCACAAATATATGTGCTCGGGTGGGAATCGAACCCCGACCTCATTGCTGCAGCCGGTAGTTTTACCAATGCGCCACGAGGCCCGTCAAATGTTTGCTATGCAAATAATATTTCAGGTATATTTCGTTTAATACACGTAACTTCGTGTTTTATAAAAATCTAAATATGAGAATATTGTCTCATAATTAGATCTTATAAAACATGAAGATTAATTTACTATCTTTTCTAACAAAAGCGACACTCCTAATGGCTGTGATAACCAAAAACTTAAATGTTCTGTTGGTTCTAAATTCACTATTGTTTAGAATCGACTACAATTGGTTCCTCTAATTCACGAGGACATTTATTTAACGACCTTTTTTAAAACCCTTTTAGGGCCTTTTCTCATGAAGTATGATTGCATAATTTCCTAATTCTTCTTCTTTTATGTGTACGAGAGAAATGATTTAGTAAATCTGTCCGCACGTCACGTTGCTGAATTAATGAAAATAAATTACTCACTCAGTGGAATCTCTTGTATTTTCAACGGCCTAATTTGACTTTCAAAATTACCTCAGGTTTAGGAAGTTGATAAAACTTACACTATTGGTTTTGGTCATTTATCCTATTTTCGAATCGTTTATAAAGCACAGTTTAAATAGAACATATTTTAATAAACTCGCGTCATGAACAATATGTGATTAACCATGATTTGTTAACAAAATCCGGCAAAATCTGGCGGAACGAAACGCGGCATGAGCCACTTTACGTCGGTCTTCTGATAGGTCGTGGTATTTCACCGGTCGAGCCGGCCCATTCATGCAGCGAACTGCTTGGCTCTACCACTGTTAACCTGTTGACTTTGTTTCTTGAAACCGTTCGATCAATTCAATCTATTCAACATGAATAAGAAAATTACTAATACCTTTCAAACTTCTTTAGGGTAGAGCATAGCACTGGTATTTTCGGCCCGAAATGACTTGGTACCTTGAAGAAGCGAGCATATTTCTACCTATAAGTCCGGTAATGCAGATCTGACATCTTCTGGTGTTTATGGGTAGCATTATTCTTTTAAAAAATAGCGATATCTATATCTCACTCAAAATGGAATCCATCGTGGCAACTACTGTCTTAAAATAACATTAACAAATAAAAATAATTTCTCTTATTTAAAACCTGACTTCGAGCATGGAGCCACCTTGAAGGAAACCTTCATTCTTAACTGAAAAGGTATCACAATATAAAAAACAAAACTAATTTATGAGATGAGTAATATCGTAATTAAAGATTAAACCATAAATTTGAATTAGCGAAGTTCCAAACACAAGGAAAACTTTTCTTAAAAAAATAATTGGCCATCACTGGCAGATGCTTGTTTTAATATTACATTATGACAATTTATTACTGACCGGACTGTTTACTTGTTATTAAAAGTTAAATGAGCAATAAAGTAATGTATTAAGTCGTGAGTTATTTATATAAAAATAAGTAACTATTTAATTTATTACAATTTACGCAGAAAAATTTGAAATGTTTCATGAACCTTTGCGTTTGGATGATAATATTGTGGCAGCCTATTCAAGGTATAGAAATTTGTCTTTGCCAAAGGTTCCTCTTAGAAAAAATATAGAAGGACAACTTGGTATTTATGGCGCATTTCTTTTTTCAGAGTAAATAAGGGTCGTGGTGGTAACATTGGGGTTTCCTGTTTGTTTCCCGAGTGTTTAATAGGATGGAACAAAATCAATCGTCAAATTTATAACATGTAACATATAATACATAACATATTTAACAGTGGTAGAGCCAAGCAGTGAACTGCATAAATGGGCCGACTCGACTAGTGAAATACCACGACCTCTCAGAACGACGTAAAGTGGCTCTTGCCGCGTTTCGTACGGTGAGAGAGGTACCCGGAGGCCCACCCCCCTTCCCCATCCTTTCCTATCCCCTAGCCCTTAAAGGTCGGCAACGCAACATTAACACTATACATATTGCTGGTGTCCATGGGTGGCGTTGGTTGCTTACTATCAGGTGACACGCCTGCTCGTATACCCTCCTATCCTATAAAAAAAATACAATGTTGAAATTGATCGCTCGGTGGTCCAGTAGTCCAACTCCGTTTCTAATTCAGAAGCGGAGTTGGACTTTCTGATTCAGAAGTCGTGGGGTCAATTCCAGGTCACCCTAAATTCTTTTTGGAAGTTGTGTGATTAATATCGATAGCTGAAAACTTTGTGCCCGGTGTGTGGTAATAGGTTCCGCCAGTTGGGACATAACGATTTGGCATGTACAGGCTTGACAGGCGCTATACGATAGGATAGAAAAAGGCGTGAAGTTATGTATGTATAATTGAAGTAAAATTAATGTTAAGATTAATTATTCGTTTGTATTCATTTTGTTACATTTGGATGAGACTTCACGTATATAATAATTGAAGGTGTCTCTAGCAGACATCACAACAGAATTTCAATAAGTTATTATTAAATGCCGTATCTAATTATATGATTTTAATGGGACTTCAATAGACAACCAGTTGGAATTGATGAAATTGTGATCTCATCAGGGCACCAAAGTTTATGATGTACATGAATCGGCCATTTATTTGTTGTTAAAGTTGAATCGCTTATCAGAGGAGCTGGTAGTCCTATTTAGACAATTCTTTCGGTGTCGGAGCATTTATAGGCGAAGGTGATATGTGCCAGTGGAAGTAAAATGTGTACCATTTTATTCGAAATAAAAACATTCGGTATTTAATTTCTAAACCCTTATTTGCTTATCTCGCAAACTAGATGGTGATGTGTGAACTGAAATATTTATTCACACTAATTTACTTTGATACATGGATTCTATAATTTAGCTACCAGAAAAGTTATACTCCCAGTTCAATATGAAATAACATGCTCTGTCTCGTATTACTTGACCGTACTTGAGTTTTTATGAAGCTCGACTATAGACAGTGTAGTGCCTTAAGTGTGAGAGACTAAAGTGAGGGAATAGCTGGTGTGTGAAGGTTAGGCTTTGACCCCCAAACGATATATAAAGCTTGTTATAGTGTTCTTCGTTCACTATATTTGGAGCTATGAAGTTCTTGATATACTTAAAAAAAGTTGCTGGTTGTTTTTTTTTGGTAGTTTTTATTATCATTACTTCAAGGTAAATTGATTAAGTTATAATAATTAAATCATCATCATCATAAGCTTTTCCAGGTCTAATGCTGAATGTAGAATTCCCCCATGGAACGCCACAATTGATGGTACTCTGCCACTCGAAACTATTGGCGTCCTGTGGTTTATACTGTGTCGGTCCACCTAGTAGAGGGATGACCTACTCTGCGTCGACCATTAACTAAAGAAAATGTTGTAAGTAAGCGACAGAAGACTATAGATCCCGATTTTATCTAAGTAACATTTTACTACATTATAAAATAATAAAAAATAAAAAAGCCTTTTATTTCTTGCATATTCATTCAATTAGTGAAATGACAGAAATTTATTAACAATTTTAAATTTGTTTATAATCCTTTTTAGTATAATTTTTAATTAATTTTTATATATAAATATAACAAATAATTTGATTTGGAAAACAATATTAATTTACTACATTAAAAGTTATAAATTAATTCGTCGAAAACTCAACATAAATGTTCGAACGGCACTAGCGACTAAATATAATTTAGTTTATTTATTTTAATATAATTTAACCAAAGTAAAATTGTTCAAAACTGTACGAAAATCCTCTTTCGTTGAGAGCTTTTACTACAGTAACCGGATTGGTGGAACGTGGTGATTGCAAGTATCTGAACCGAGTAATAATCGGTTCCGTACATACTTTGAAAATATAACACTTTGAAAAACAATAACTTAAGTTTACAATTTTTAACAATTTTTATAAATTCTTGTGTAAAATGCAGTCTTTGTATACTTTATAATTCAACTGAAAATTGGAATCAATCCAAAGCATTGAATTTATATGATCACCAAAACTCAGAGAGATTTTGGGATTTTTGAGATTTTACACTCGGCTACCTACTACTTTTCTGATACAAATATGAATTATCAAAACAAGCTTCTCACAAAATAAGTAAGTATTAAGTTATAAGATAAAACTTGCTAATGATAAAAGCTGTAGAAATACCTACTTAAAGAACATGGTTATGGTTTCGTAATACTTACACAGCGTTAATATACGAAGGTTCTCATGATTTTAGAACCACTTAAGAAAATAGTGCAACTCAATCTATCGCCGTGAGAGTTATTAAACGTATCTAAGGGATCTCACCTTATACGGACAAATCCTCGTCTCCTAATAAATATTTAAATTCGAAATACCTATAGTAAATTAAGCCCGTGAACTATGGATTGGAGACAACTCGGCAATAATTATACGCTATAATACTAAACTATCTAAGCAGAATCTCGGTGTAGCAGAATAGTGAATAAATTGCAGGCGTAATCCGGTCTTAATCTGTAAATGGACTGAGATTCTTGAATGAATAAAACTGCGAATATTTTATGTTACTTTAAAAGTACAGGGATTTATATATTTAATATAACATTTTCGGCTAGTGCATTAAAATCAATTGCCTTTCTTGGCAAATTAAAAATATCATATTAATAATTAATAATCAAATTATTTTAATAAATATTAATTAAATTGTTTTTCAATTTGGATTGAAATTGTTTTTCAATTTGGATTATTAAAACGTTAATATTTGAAAAGTAAATACATATCACTGGATTTTAAAGCAGATGGTTGGTTGCCCACAATTTAATCATGCTTTACCGACGGTGAGGCTTCTCATCAAAGTAATGGACCAATAAGTCTCGGGCAATATAGCGACAACGGTGTACATTTTTCAGGAGAATAGAATAGAATATACTCGATTGTACACATATAAAGAACAAATTACAGTAGATAGTACATGGTAAATGTAGACAAGTACAATAGACGGTCTTTACATGGACATGCTAGCTAGAAAGGTAAATATGCGGTGTACAATTGCTTGTTTAAAATATACATGATAGACTTTTATATAGATAAATACATACTTACATACACATAATATATAAATACATACATACATAAAAATACATAACTATACATAAATACATAGTGTAATATAGAAATATATGGAGGATGTATAAACACGCATAGGACATCAAGCATACGGATTAATTTATAGTGACAAGTAGTATACTTTGAGATATTTTTTAAAAGTTGCCAGTGTCTGTGCGTGACGAATATACTGAGACAAATCGTTCCACAATCGTGCAGTCTGGACGGAGAAAGATTTATCGAGAAAATTTGTAGAATGCGCTGGTATTTCCAGGGTAAAGCTCGCTGATGATCTCAAGTATCTCGCCTGCATGTCATGGAGAAACGCGAAACGTTTTTTAAGATAGTAAGGAGTACCAGGATTGAAAAGAGTACTGTACAGAAGACAGAGAATATGAGTATTCCTTCGAAGGCGAATGGGCAACCACTTGAGCGTATTACGAAATTCGGTGATGTGGTCATATTTGCGTAAACCAAATATAAACCTAATATAGAGATTCTGAAGACGCTCAAGTTTGTCAAGTTGGTTTTCATTGGGATCGAGGTAGCTTATACCAAATAAAACCTCTTTTCCTTTTATTTGCAAATTAATATCACCAATCTCAATATTGTTATTGAGCCAACATGATCATCAGACCAGATCTGTCCACCCCTGAACTTCAAAACTCCAAATCCTGTGCCGCTAACAGCTAACGACTTCCTGCTGTTTTCACTAGGTCATCAGTCCATCTAATGGGTGGACTGCCTACGCTGAGCAGTCCACTCTAAAAAGTTCATGGGTACTTCGAGCGATGTGGCCTACCCACCTTCACTTTAGCGGTCTATGTCAGTTACTCCCGCACGTCTACGGATTTCCGTATTTTGGATCCTATCCCGCAGAGTAACACGATGAGCGACCTCTAGCTTCCTGATGAGGACAACATTTAAAGTCCACGTCTCATTTCCGTAAGTCATCGCTGGCACACAATGGGACCTTGGTTTTTAGGCACTGAGGTATTGGGATATCTCCCGAATGCTGCCCAGCCGAGTTGGAACCGTCGATTAACCTCTTTTTCGGAGTTGGATCTATCTAGTTAAATGGTTGGTACTAGGTAAACATAGTGATCCACAATTTCGATAAAATAAAAATGTAGGTTTTAATGGATTGACTCTGATGCTACCATCAGATCATCATCATAATAAAAAATAATATCCGCTCAGTGTTTTTCAGTATTTGAAGATATACAGGATATAGTAATATCTATTACTCATAATAAATAAAAGCGTTCTAAATTGGACACAAACACATATTCGATACGAAACACTCAAATTGTCACAGTTCAAATAAACAATGCCCTCTGAGCGTCCATTTTGCGAGAAAATACTAACTTTTTGATTAAAAGCTTTTAGAATACCTTTCGCAATTAGGATAAAGCTTTTGTTTGCAAAGTAATTGAATTGAAATTAATTAATATAAAGTGTACCCCATTCTAAGTGTGGATAGTTTAATTAATATGAATAATTAACAAATTTAGTTATCGAATTGTTTATAGCATATATAACATACATAACTTCACGCCTTTTTTTACCCGAAGGTGTAGGCAGCGGCTGTTAAGCCTCGTCTCGCCGTTATGTTTACGTCCCAAATGGAATAGGTGGCGAATCTATTGCCATACCGGGCACAAAGTTTTTCAGTCATCGACATAACTTCCGAAAACAATTTCGAAAAGGCATTGGTGTGAGTCAGTGTCTGGAATCGAACCCGGACCTCTGGATCAGAAGCCGTGTGCTCGACCACTGCGCCACCGAGATTTATAGCGATAGAGAGTTTAGTGTAAGGCCAGTCCTTGATATTATGTAAATGTAAAATTATATTAGATATTATTATTTTCTATATCTTAGAACTAATATTTTAACTTATTTAATTTAAAAATAAATAAAAACGTCCTCGATGCATGTCAGATGTCAGGAGCTTTAGACAATTCACTTCTTCTTCATCATAATTATTGCGTTTCAGTCCCGTATATCGAACATGTTCATATGATGTATTGAAAAAACATGTAAATTATCATTTATCTTGGTGTTGAATCTGTAATTATTGTATTAACATGTCTTTGACTATACAATTACAATTAAAATATTCATAATTGAAACTTTAATACAAAATTTTAAATAAGAGGATGTCGTGTATTGATTTGTATTGTTATTGGTTGATTACTATCCACAAAGGTATTTGTCGATTGTCTGGGAGGCTTTTATCACAGATTTCCACAACAGTGCGCGCTGACACAATGACATATTGTGTTCCAGCTGTAATCCTGGATTATTGTTCATAAACGATTTTGTTAATGCACCCAGGGTAAAAAGGATTTATTGGAATAAATATCTGATTTGGGATTAATAAATTTTATTTACGTACTCTTAATTCTTATCATAACCTATTCTAGTCACGAAGAGATGGCCTATTCATACGGATGTATGTTTCTTTTTAAATATTGAATAATATTAATAATTTATCATTATAATAACATAACATAACTTCACGCCTTTTTCTAACCTAAGGTGTTGGCAGCGACTGTTAAGCCTGGTCTCGCCGTTATGTTTACGTCCCAAATGAAATAGGTGGCGAACCTATTGCCATACCGGGCACTAAATTATTATAGTATTAAAAAAATAACGCCTCCAATTATAATTGTAGAAATATAAACACTTATACAATACTAACCCTGTGCCGTTGGGTATATTGTAGAAGATTAAAATTCCACCCTGAAATAAAGATCTGTGATTTTTTTATGGGATAGGAAGGCAAACGAGCAAACGAGCAAGCGGTCGAAAACGTACCTGTAGTGCCAAGCGGCGAAGGGCAAACGGGCCTTCAGGAGCTCAAGGAACTAGCCGCTGACATTAAAGGGCAATTAACCAATTTCAAGGAGGACGCCCCGACATATGCGCAAGCCTTGGCGCGTTCTCCAATCAAATTAAAGCCAATGCATTCGCTCATCATATCACCATCTGACGAACTTGAGACCAGCTCTCAAACCATAGAACACATCAAAGAATCTGTCAAGGCGAGGCAGAGCGGCGTTCGCATCGAAAGGGTGCGAAAGGTCAGGGACGGCCGGGTGGTCATTAGTTGCGCCAGCGAGGAGGAGCTTCGCAAAGTCGAGGCTCAGCTTTGCGGCAGCACGCGGCTAAAGGTGGAGCAGGCCACCAACAAGCGCCCCCTTGTCGTCCTTAAAAACTTGCTGGCTTATAACTCCGACGAGGACATTGAAGCCGCTCTGCACCATCAGAATCAGGAGTTGATGAAGGCACTGTCGGCGGACGAAGCCAAAGTGGAGGTGAGATACCGTAGGAGGGCGAGGAACCCTCTGGAATGCCACGCCGTTCTCCGGGTCTCGCCAAAGCTATGGCAACGGCTCACGTCCGCTGGCAGAGTCTACATTGACTTGCAATCGGTGAAGGTGCAGGACCAGTCTCCCCTGGTGCAGTGCACGAGGTGCCTGGGCTTCGGGCACGGGCAGGAAGCTCTGTACGGAGGCTGTGGACCTCTGCAACTTTTGCGGTGGTCCGCACCTGAAGTCAGAGTGCACGCAACTGCTCGAAGGCCAGGAGCCCTCGTGCAAAAACTGCGCAAGGGCGGGGCTGACGCACTCAAACCATATGGCATTCAGTGACGTATGCCCAGTTAGGAAAAAGTGGGATGCGCTGGCGAGATCCTCAGTGGCCTACTGCTGAGAGGCCAGTATTTCCCACAAAACCGACTAAGTGCAAATGTGAGCTATTTGTTATTAGAAATGGCAACATTTGACAGTTAATTATAGAAACTAAAATCCTAAAAATAGAATGGCGACCCTAATATCATAAGTTACCAAACACCTATGTTGGAGCATATATTTTTAAATATAAGCAAACAACATTATATAGATTAAAACGGAAGTAAAATATATAAATGGATATGGATATACATTGACGACAACAAAGTCATACTGACACTCCACATAAAATACAAGAAGCCAGTAAAGTACAAAGTATTTAAACAAACACTGGATACACCAACATACATAAAACAAATAAACTAATTAGTATTAAGAAGAAATTAAGGTCAAGAATGAACTGTGTTCGCAGAGCTGTAAAATAAATAAATGTAAGCTAAAATTAAGTAAACTTATAAAGTTTTGTAAAATAGCTATAATAATTGTAAACTACCCTAAGAATATTTAATATAGTAAGAATAGTGATGGAATAAGAACCTATAGAATATAAACACAAAAGAAATGTAAGATAGGCTAAGAGTGTAAACTGAAAATGTATAGCTATAAGGAAAGTTTGTATCAAATTAAAAAACCTCGACCCTGAAGAACTTATTACCCCCTAAACAAGGTCTCCGCTTACGGTGGAGGAAAATTCGCGGGCCGGGCCTTAGCGTCCGGACAAAAAAAAAAAAAAAAAAAAAAAAAAACGAGCAAGCGTGTCACCTGATGGTAAACAACCTGCGCCGCCCATGGACACCAGCAACACATACAATGTTACTGTTGCGTTGCCGACCTTTAAGGGAGTAGGATAGGGAAGGATGGGGAAGGGGGGGTGGACTTCCAGGTACCTCTTTTACCAAACGAAACGCGGTATGAGCCACTTTGCGACGATCTTCTGAGACCTCGTGGTATTTCACCGGTCGAGCCGGTCCATTCATGCAGCGAACTGCTTAGCTCTACCACTGTTGAAAATTACTTATATTATAGCGTCTTTTTCGACTGAAACACTCATTTTCACTTCCGCTGACAAAATAACACACAACCACAATTAGAACGTAACAAATGTTTATCAAATGACATCACCACATTTACCAGCTCCCATTTCTGAGTTAATTAAAAGGGTTTACAAAATTTGTTTACAAAATTTAAGTATGCCATAACATAACATAACTTCACGCCTTTGTTATCCGAAGGTATAGGCAGCGGCTGTTCAGCCTCGTCTCGCCGTTATGTTTACGTCTCAAATGGTGACGAACCTATTGCCATACTGGACACAAAGTTTTCAGTCATCAATATTTATCACGCTAAACTTCTGAAAACAATTTCGAAAAGTCATTGGTGTGAGCCAGTGTCAGGATTCGAACCCGGACCTCTGGATCAGAAGCCGTGTGCTCGACATGAATTTTATATTTTCCATAGAGTTTCACAAATTTGTATTCATATGTATTTTAAATGGGAGGATAGGGCAGATATGCAAGTGAGTTACCTAGAGGTATAAAGAAGAAACGCCACACGCCACCCGTAAACATCTGCAACACCGTTAAGGTCACAGCTATCAACTAGAATGAAGGACTACAGACTACGGATATGACGCACTTCATGTCGATTTTCTGAAGATGGGCAGGCGCGCCTGTTATAAAACCACATTTATAACTTTAGACTTCGATAGGATGACATGTTGTTCCGACCCTACCTAAAGCGGGATACGAGTAGGAAAATTATGATAAAAAACCATACGTCAGTACAAAGTCTGAAGTACATATTTCTTTCTGTATCAGCTAAAAATTAATTGGATTTTTCAGTGTTTAAATAAATACAAGTCTCGGTGGCGTAGTGGTCAAACACAGGGCTTCTGATCCAGAGGTCCGGGTTCGATTCCAGACACTGGCTCACACCAATGACTTTTCGAAATTGTTTTCGGAAGCTATGTGGGATAAATATCGATGACTGAAAAACTTTATGCCCGGTATGGCAATAGGTTCGCCACCTATTCCATTTGGGACGTACACATAACGGCGAGACGAGGCTTAACAGCCGCTGCCTACACCTTCGGGTAACAAAAGGCGTGAAGTTATGTTTATGTAAATAAATAAAATCTGGAATCAACGAAGGGAAAACTTTCAAGAAACACTAGTAAAATCTCGTTGGGCTTAATCCAAAAAGTGATATGTTCCAATTATATACTTGGACTTGCTGTACTGCACAATCTAGTTAGGTATTGTGATTATACCCGAATTTTAGAATAACTAAACAAAATATAACTTCACGCCTTTTTCTACCCGAAGGTGTGGCAGTAGACACGACGTTATGTTTACGTCCGAATTGGAATAGGTGGCAAACCAATTGCCATACTGGGCACAAAGTTTATAGTAATCGATATTTATCACACATAACTTTTGAAATTAATTTCTATTAGAGACTTTTTATTAATAACATCGCGAAATAAATTAACGTGATGAAAACAAAACTCTTTACACAAAGATATTTTCTTAATGTGGTTCGACCTTTTTTGAAGGTTTTCAAATAGTTACATAACCCCGTATGTATGAAGTGTACAATCACAGTTTCCTCCAAAAAGGTGATGCGGGTGTGTTTCACAAACCGTCAAAGCTCTTTACGACATGAATGGTTGTCGTAATTATGTCAGACTTTGAATAAAAACCACATTCTAAATATGTTTAGTTCAAGTAGGTGAAAGAGGTCACAGTTTACTTCAATAACTTATTTTAATTGCACTGGAAATGTATAAATATTTTCAGAACACACTAGTTAAGTTTATTAAAAAAGGACACGAACCAAGAAACTAATTCAATTTAATTATTAGTTGACTTCAACAAAATGTTTTAAGCCTTATTCTTAGCTAAATCGACATACAGTGCACATCTTGATATTAAATAAGACAAATGAAGAAACAAACAACCGATAACATTTAAATGTTCACACAAATAACATTTTGTACAACCGACAGTTCGAAAATAAGCCGTCAAAAAGGAGGCTGCACTAGTTTGTTAACCCGTTTTACAGGCATCGCTCTTACTCCACTTGCTATTCTAACGCTAGATGCCAACAATATTTATTTAGAATGGTAGAGCCCCACAGTTTGGTAGATCGATGGTCCGATTCAACGGTTGCAATAGCACGCCCTCCACGAAAACCAGCAACAAAATTATGACATTATATTATGCGTTGCACGCATACGCATAAAATTATGACATTATATTATGCGTTGCACGCATACGCATAATATTATTTTAGTTTTCGGAAGTTAAGTGTGATAAATATCGATGACTGAAAAACTTTGAGCGCGGTATGGCAATAGGTTCGCCACCTATTCCATTTGGGACATAAATATAACGGCGAGACGAGGCTTAACAGCCGCTGGCTACACCTTCGGGTAACCAAATCGTGAAGTTATGTTTACCAAATTGTATACTTATATGAAATTTAGGCTTTGAAGTTGAATGGAACTTATTCTAATTATTTGGAGTACTCGGACATTATTAACGTCTGTAAGCGGCCAAACGGGAATAAATCGAAAGAGGACTCCAAACAAGCCCACTCAAAGCGACACTAATGAGGTCCCGATTCAAGCATTACGCCATTCAACGACTTCCTTGGATGTTTACCGGTGAAACATGCTCTCATTACTCGTGTTTACTGCGGAAAAATAATGCTCTTACCTGCATTATGTAATAAATATTTTATAAAGAAATTTCTTTGTTACATTCAGTCCCGAATACAGAATAGATTCTTGTCATGTTGTCAAACAACGGCCTCAATTTTGACAGTCAACAATCACATAAAATTTAACAGGAGATTTTTAATTTAGAAGCTAGGTTTCAACAGGGTGGTTTCTATAATTCATGTATAATATGTAAAGGAAAAGTAATATTTTTCTAAATTTAACACTTTTATCCTAAATGATGTAAAAATATGCTTTTGATGCGGAACAAAGTTCCCCGGGTCCGCTAGTATGTATATAAAGGTGATATGTTTTATTAAATAACTTAGGAATACCTTGAAATTAGACAAAAACTTTTGTTGATTTGATGATAAGCTCTCTATTAAAAAAGTATTAAAATAGTTCAAAAATAACGTAAAGCCTTTTATACCTTTTAAGCCTTTTATAGTCTCATATAAAACGTTTCAATACCGAAATGTTACTTAATGTTTCAATCTTACATTTAATGTTCCATCCTAATATTTATATCGACTTAATATTTATATCAAACTACATTTTGATATGAGTAAGTTATTACATTCTTTACAACTGAACTTTGTTACAAGCAGTATGTACTCGTACTCTGTAGACAGTACACCGTAAAGTTATTAGTTATTGATTTTCAATATAAAATAATGGCCAGCTATCAAGATATTGGAAGAAAAATGGGTCAGTTGTATATATTTCAACATACCTATGTAATTTCTTTTTAAAAGTTTTGCAAAGATAGACATGTTATTATGCATTTACTTAAACTAAATAATATGACTTATTGTTAGTTCACAAGAGCAACAAATTTCCTTGAGTATATATATTTCAAAACAGATTACAGATTTATTTAGTTATATGTATATTTTAAAGCTAGAAATTCATAAAATATTTGCTTCATTTAAACTGAACAATGTTGTGAACATTAACTTAATAACATTCTCAGCATACGAAGTAAAAAATAAACAGGTTTTAAAATAAAATTGTCGCCAATATTTACCACTGTTTATTTATAAGGTCTAAAAAATAGATAAGTATTTTGTCTACGAAATAATTAGTCATACCTTGCACAATCCCGAGACATAAGTCACAATTACCTTTCATCAAATCAAAGGTAAAAGGTTTGGTTAAATTAATTCCCTGGGATTTCTATTGGCTATTTTAAAAATTTTAAATATTCAGAAAAGATAACAAAAATGAAATATAAAATGAATGGACATTAGCAGAACATATTTATCTCTCGTAGGCAGTGGTCAACTCGGATCAAATATTCATTAAACTCATCCCTATGCAAATAAAGTTCCCTTTGGGTTCAACATCAAAGCACATGTCTTTGAAACACGAACGTGTAACAAATCAAGCTTGGGTAAGCGAATGTATTTATTTTTCTATCCACCCAGTTGACCCAGTGGTTATACAAGCATTGTACATGTAGATCACGTAATATGAAACATTCCGGCAGAAGGGCACAAATCTAGATATTAGCGAATTGTCGTGAGAGGAATACTTTCTTACGATTGTCATTTATAACAACATAACATAACTTCACGCCTTTGTTACCCGAAGGTGTAGGCAGCGGCTGTTAAGCCTCGTCTCGCCGTTATGTTTACGTTGCAAATGGAATAGGTGGCGAAACTATTGCCATACCGGGCACAAAGTTTTTCAGTCATCGATATACATCACACTTAACTTTCGAAAATAATTTCGAAAAGTCATTGGTGTGAACCAGGGTCAGGATTCGAACCAGGATCTCTAGATCAGAAGCCGTGTGCTCGACCACTGGGCCACCGAGACTGAAATCATTTATACAATGTCTATTTTATTACACGTATTTCTTATGTCAGTCATGGTGTTTTTTTACGGGATAAGAGACAAAAGAGCAAGCTGATGATCTGGTGGTAAGTAATTACAGCAGCTTATGGACACCTGCACCACAGATAGTGTTACAGTTGTTTGTCCGGACTTTAAGGGAATATGATGGTAAGAGAGGGTGACGGGAGGTGGCCCTCCCTATACCTCTCACACCCAGCGAATCGTGTAATAAGCCACTTTACGATAATCTGAGAGGCCGTGGTATCTTGGACTTCTCGTGGACCTTTTAATTCAGCGAACTGCGTGGTTTCTATAAGTCATAATAATATTTGGAATATTATGGATTCACTTACAATTGTAGAATTCGAAAATAACCTAAGATATTCGAACATCGTATTTTTGTCGTTTGTCGATTCAGTTGGGGAAAGTTCAGTGAAGTTCGAAAGAAAAAATTCGGGGGAAAAAGTTTTAATCTGATATATGCAAATGAGATTGGAAAAAGTATTTTTTTACGTTTTCCTTCTAAGTATAGTCTTTGTAATAAATTCTTAATAATATAGATAATATGGACAAAAGCTGTGTGTAGTACTTTTTTAAACTATGGATTTCGGTTTCATGAATTTGGTATAAAGATAGTTTCAGTCTAGAAAATGAAATAAATTAGGTTTCTTTTTAAAAACCATCGCTTTAGTTTAAAATATATAATATCAGCTTAACAAATTTTGCCATTTCATAAACTTTTACATTTCTAATAATAATCAAATATATTTATCATACTGTCTATATTAATTTTGACCATTTCAATTATTCTGACATTGTTGAAAACGACAAAAGTGACTTCAACCGTGACACACCAATCATTTACAAATACTCAAATCACGACTACTGGTCCTTTTAATCTGAACTCTAGACTGTTCACTAGTGGGTAATTATAAATCTAGTAATTTGTTTGATAAATTATTCTTTATATCATTCTAAATAAATTATAATAGACTTACATATAATTTAAAATATATTATCTAATAAATATTGTGACATTTACGTAATACTGGTCTGTAATAGTGACTTAAAGTAATAAGCTGAGACGTTTATGACACGTTAAGTCATGCATCAGATATGCGTAATATTGAAGTTGACAGAGAGTGTCGATCGGATGCTCCAATAGTTCGAACATGTAGAAAGAATTGAAGATGATATATTGACGAAGGAGACAATGACGCCCATGAAATACTTTCGACAACATAATTGAAAGTAAAGGGACGGTCATTCCAGTATCATTAAAAACAAACGACCGTGTATGACAACAATTATATAAGTCGATCGATATCACTTGTTAAAATCTCGTCTTCTGGTTTTCTGTTCTCTCTGGCTATCTCAGAAGGCACTTGGACTGAAATAAGTAAGCAGGTTAATAATTACTAACAAACATATATGCCGTAATTAACGAGCCCCGGAATAAATTTTCCTGCAGGTGTATAATTACACACAGAGTGACCATTCACATAATTGGCCTTTAGGAACCCGCCTTCTAATTCTTTGGCTCATTACTGCGCACCTGATTGTTATTACTCTTTTTGTGTGTTATTTCAAAGAGATTGTTTCGTATTAAAAGATTTATTAATTACCAAAACCAAAATAAAACTAACAGTAAAGTATAGATTTGAAAGTTTAATGACAAAACTTGTAAAGCAATTACCGATATACATGCAAGTGTTGTTTAAATGAAAATACACATAGGAAAGTTCAAACAAAACTAAATAAATATTTCTGAATACAGTAAAGTATTTTTTTGAGATAAATTACGCTAAGCTATCGAGAATTGGGTATTGCGGTTTAAGCATACAAGTCAAAGATATCTGACGTTCACATACATACATATTATTATAGTTATATGTGACATCTATAATAAAAGCAGTGTTGAAATGGTCGAGACACGAGCATTGAGAAAAATCTCCACATTTAATGCTCGTCGTATTAAAAATAATATCTAAAAGTGTTTTTTTTTTTAAGTTTAAGAGGCATATAGACAAGTGGGTTGATGCTAAGCAAATAACGCCACCCATGGGCATATACAACAAAGGTTCATAGCTTCAATCCACATTCCCTTATTCTTCTGAATTCTGTTTTATTTTTCTATAAGAGTGATATTTCAGTAGTTGAAGTTGAGGCAACGGTGAGTAAGGTTTGATGGTTTATTTTGTGGAAAGAATATCTAGTCAGGTGTGCAGTGCTAATATAGATGGTGCTTTACAATTTACTATAAAACACGTTCCGTACCTAAATTGATCATACCTTATCGGCAGGCGATGTGAGGAGCTTTAAAAGTAAGTGAACGAGGTGTATATTGCCTAAGATTAATATTTAATGGCTTAAGTTTAGTATGTTACTTTATTCTTCGGTCATATATTGTTTTTTTTTAGTGTTTTCAAGGAGAAAACAAGTATTGAACAGAGGTGTTTTTCCAAACAAAACAAAGACAATAGGATAGAGACAGCAGAAGACAGAGAACAATGGAAACAAAATGAAAAAAATGGAATTAGGCAAGACCTACACCCAAGAGGGGCCATGACTTAATATTGTTTATCTACAATCTATTTCAATTTCAAATTTTATTGTATTCCATTTAGTCAAAGAACAAATAAAGGCTTATTTTTTTTTCCGAACAACTTCCTTAGTAATAATCTCCCTAAATTTTGTATGAAGTACCATGGATTTATAACAAAAGGCAGAGTGAATTACATGCGATGTAACTTCATTACAGGAAACCCTCGTAAATTGGCGAGTTACCCGCAAGACCTCTCAAGTTATTAGGGTATGGATAATCATGTTCCAAAAAGACAATGGCTTAACTAAAAAATATAAAGATGTGGTGTCGTGGGACACCAGAGAGGAACAAAGTTCTTTCGAAACGAAATTTTAGGAAATAATAAATTAAATTATCAATTAAAATAACAAAATATGTCTCTTTATTTTTGTTTGACAACATAAAATTACATAGAAATAGAAATGATTACAAATAAAGTTTATAATTATTATTATAAGTAATTCTTATTAATCAGTCTCGTCATTCAATTTTGTTCCTGAAAGAAGGAGAAAGAGAAAGGTTTTTTACCTTCGTTCTTATATATAACTTCGTCCAAAAACTATTCCAAATTAATTTTGCTATCGTCTATTCATAAACAAGTTTCCAGCTTGGAGCTATAGCAGACAGCGTAAACAGACCATAAATTAGACTACTTCATTTATTCAAAACTTAAATCCATTATGTCTTTTTTTGGAGTTTACTCCTTAAGAATCGATTTACATATATAGGCCCGGGGTATGAAAATTATGGGGACCAAAATCGTACTAGTCACGTGAGTGTCACACGAAATGCGTTATGCGCTATAGTCACAGAGCATATAAATAAGAGTCGGCACTCCATACAATGTCCTGAGCTCTTTATAGAAACACTCTTTATAGCGATACGCCATTCTCTATTACGAAGAAATGTGTTCATATTTGTAGACAGTAAATATTTATTTTTGTAAATAAATACCGTAAAAACATGTAGAAAAAAACACCCCCAGACGAGGGATCGAACCCGCCCCGACCTTGTGTTATCGGTAGTGCGGTTTACCGATGCACCACGAGGGCCGTATGTATAATCGTCTAATTACCGTCCTCTTTACCAATTTCGACACATTTTCTAGGATCGGGTTTGTTTGTTTTTTACATACATACATATACGTAAGTACGTATTGCAGGCGGAGAAAAAAAAAATTATATTATTTATAAATTGTGTTTTTATAAATTGTGTTTTTTGAAAATTATATTTAAGTACGAATTACATACTAATAAAATAATGAAATATCAATAATATTTTTCGATCTTTGGTAATGAAACGAGGGGCGCCACAGTAGCATCGCCAACATCGTACTCCTAATAAAAAGTGTGTGAATCTCGGAATCGGCTCCAACGATTTTCATGAAATTTAGTATATAGGGGGTTTCGGGGGCTATAAATCGATCTAGCTAGGAATCATTTTTAGAACATAACATAACATAACTTCACGCCTTTTGTTACCCGAAGGTGTAGGCAGCGGCTGTTAAGCCTCGTCTCGCCGTTATGTTTACGTCCCAAATGGAATAGGTGGCGAACCTATTGCCATACCGGGCACAAAGTTTGTCAGTCATCGGTATTTATCACACATAACTTCCGAAAACAATTTCGAAAAGTCATTGGTGTGAGCCAGTGACTGGAATCGAACCCCGGACCTCTGGATCAGAGGCCGTGCGCTCGCCCACTGCGCCACCGAGACATTCATTTTTAGAAAATTTCATTTTATCGTGTTTTATCGATAATTAACTTAAACATCAACTTACTTTTTTATTGGAATTCCTGACATCTATTGGCGAATGTGAATTATTTTAAATTGTGAGCACTTAACTTGCTTTAACGACAACAACACTAAAGCTATTCCAGCAGATGGCGTTGTTAACTAATTCCAGCAGATGGCGTTGTTAACTAATTACTATTTGTTTCTAATATAATATGTTAGTACATAGTATATATTAGTATATATTTATTATTGGAGTTTACTCCTTAAGAATCGATTTACAATATATAATAATAAGAGTCGGCACTCCATACAATGTCCTGAGCTCTTTATAGTCACAGAGCATATAAATAAGAGTCGGCACTCCATACAATGTCCTGAGCTCTTTATAGAAACACTCTTTATAGCGATACGCCATTCTCTATTACGAAGAAATGTGTTCATATTTGTAGACAGTAAATATTTATTATTTTATTTTATAATCGTTCTTGAGGAGTAAACTCCAGTCGTGCGTCGGAGCGGACACACACTTTTATTTTTTCAGATATATCTTTATTAATTTGAACATTTATTTTTTTAACAGTCTTGGTGGCGCAGTGGGCGAGCGCACGGCCTCTGATCCAGAGGTCCGGGGTTTGATTCCAGACACTGGCTCACACCAATGACTTTTCGAAATTGTTTTCGGAAGTTATGTGTGATAAATATCGATGACTGACAAACTTTGTGCCCGGTATGGCAATAGGCTCGCCACCTATTCCATTTGGGACGTAAACATAACGGCGAGACGAGGCTTAACAGCCGCTCCCTACACCTTCGGGTAACAAAAGGCGTGAAGTTATGTTATGTTATGATATGTTATTTATTTTTTATTAGTAGAGCCACACAGATTTTCTCCGTGAATGAGCCCGCTGGACTGACGAAAAACCGTAACCTCCCAAAAAACCGACGTATGGTGACTTGCATTATGTTTATTATACCACCAAGATACTTTTTCTCATTTGCCCCATTTCCCATTAAAATTGAATTATAATATTTCGAAAATTTGTAATGTAATTTCATAATTTTAAAACAAATAGATACTAAATTACTGTGACATAGAATATTTGTTAAGCGTATTTTACGAGTGACGTGTACTGAAAGCTTTAATAAGATTCATTCAAATTTTATATGAATTATGGATACATTTATGTATTCAGTATATTACAATTAGAACGCACTTGTACTCAATGTATGGAAATTTATTTCAGAGAGTTGCAAAATTTTATAAATGTTGATATATGCTTCAGTTAAGAAAACATAAGGAAAATGTAAGATTATAAACAGTTTATTATACTGTTTACAATCTTATATTTTCCGAAAACTAATAATAAATTTATATGATAATCCCGGATTTGGGCTAAAATTAACAAATAAAGTGATTTTTGTTTGTTATTTACCTACCGTGAGTATTTGTCACTAGTTAAAGGACAAGAAAAGCTTTAATAACGATTGAATGTATTGAGTTTTTATTTGAGAAGCTAAATCCTTTAAAAAGAAATACTACTACATTATGCGTTTACAAGTTTGAAAATGTTAATAACACTATATACGCAGTAGACTTTATTGAGATGGACAAATACTAAAAAGCTGTATAACATTACTTTTTAGCACTTAAAAACAAAATGACCAGAAAATATAATTTACTAGTTGACCCGACAAACTTTGTTCCGCATCAAAATTAATAAAGAATTAAATTTCGGATTTATCACTTTTTTTTCTAGATCATTCGTGAGTTATATTCAATTTAATTTAATTCAAAATATCTTTATTCCATATACTTTACAAAGTACTTAGAATAGTCACATAAAACTACTAGCTAAAATTCACGGAGCTTAGATTCCCTTTCATCACACTGTCTCGAATGTGAAAGCCAATCTAAGTGCCAGTTCCGGCGTCAAGGCTTCTTGAGAAGAACTGGCAAGAAACTCAAGGCCGACTCTTTGCAATTTCCAGTTTAACAAATGGTAATAATTACAATCAATACAACACAAAAGGAGCAGTTCAATACCAAACTTTTTTATCGTTTATATAATCTGCGATACAATAATAAGCCCTTTGATATAATCTACTTTTAATATAATTCTTAAATTTCCCCATGGATAATTCAATCGCGTCGTTTGGAAGTTTATTGTATAAGCGTATACATTGACCTGAGAACGAGTTAGAGATTTTATGGAGCCTAGTAGTGGACACAGCGAGTTCGTTTTTATTTCTTAAATTTAGTTTATAAATATCAAAGTTTTTCTTAAATTTAGTTTTATATTTATGAACATAAATAAGATTTTCATAAGATAAGAAGATTTTCATAGATAAAAACCACCCAGTTGACACCTATATCTTTTAAAAAAGAATATAAAAAACGCATCAAAATCCGTTCCGTAGTTTCAAAGATCTAAGCATATAAAGGGACAGACAGCGGAAAGCGACTTTATTTAATACTATGTAATGATGATAACACAATGTGTTATTAATAATGCTATCAAATAAAACTTACAAACAGGTTTGCAAACTAATTGCTTCCACGCTCATTGCAGAGTTTTATTCAAAACTACAAACAAATTAATTTCGTTTTAGATTTTTAGTAAAGTTTCAGCGACTGAAACTGAACTAGTAATTAACTTGTTCGTCAGTTTCTACTTCAATTCCGTTGGGTAACAAGTTTACATCAGCTTTTCTATTTATCGTGTTCCAATATCGAGTTCGAATATCTGACGTTTCAATAAAACTTTGTTTAATGGTTTTTTAGGATTCTTGCCTTTGAACAACTAAAATAGTGAATTATTTACTAGTTATTATCTGCAGCCCTGCTTGTTGTGGTCTAAATAATTATGATGAATTTTGGTTTTAATGATTTCGGTATATTGAAATTTAAATACAAAAAATAATCAGTTCATCATCATCCGAGAAAATTGCATAATAAAACAAAGTTGTTTATTTTTTTAAGAAGGAATTATATGCAAAGATCGTTAGTAGTTTTATTTCTAATAGACAGATGCAACTATTTATGAATCTGACAGCCAAAGGATTTAACAAAACACAAAAATAATTTAAATTAATATTTATTTAAAATACTGAAATTATAACTCATACTTAGGTCTAGACTCGGACAATGCTAGTACCGAAATATTTTACAATGATATAAAATTAAATAGGTATATTTGTTACAACTTACAGACCTTACCGTGTGAAGATTTGTGCTGATATGGTATTTGGCCTTAGGTGGACCTTGCTCCATGTAGGTAAGACAAGGATTTCCACATCACTGACGATCTAAATTAATTGCATTACACTTTGGTCTGGATCAGCAGTTATAGTGTAGGCTAATTCCGTTACAAACATTTCCATCCCGAAATTTGTATCTGTCTGATTTAAGAACCTTTGTTCTTAAATCAGACAGATTCAAGCAGTCAGGCGAAAATTTTAAATATTTACAAAAATAATTAAAAATTTTTCGCAGTGGCTAGCACCCCGCTACTGATTCAAGAAGTAGTGGGTTCAAATCCTGGCACACACCAATGATTCGAAATTTTCGGAAGTTACGTGTGATAAATATCGATGACTGACGACTTTGTGCCCGGTATAGGAATAGGTTCGCGGTTGGGACGTAAACCAATGTTTACGAGCCAAGCAGTTCGCTGCATGAGTGGGCTGGCTCGACCGGTGAAATACCACGACCTCTTAGAAGATCGAAGTAAAGTGGCTCATGCTACGTTTCGTTCGATGAGAGAGGTACCCGGAGGCCCACCTCCCCTTCCCCATCCCTTCCTATCCCCTATCCCTCAAAGGTCGGCAGCGCAGCAGTAACACTATATGTGTTGCTGGTGTCCATGGGCGGCGTTGGTTGCTTAACATCAGGTGACACGCCTGCTCGTTTGCCCTCGTATCGCATAAAAAAAATAAAAAATAACGGCGAGACGAAACTTAACAGCCGCTGCCTATACCTTCGGATAGAAAAAGGCGTGAAGTTATGTTATGTACGTGTTAAGTTATTTACAAAATATTCATATCGCAGATTAGAGTTTACATTTGAAGAATATCACACTCATATTTCTATGTCGTGAGTTGACTCAGAAGTCTGTCAGGGTTTCCATTGTCCTGTTTTATTTAATTATCTTATTTCGTTAGTGCTTTCTTGGCTTTCTTGAAATACAATGTCATGACAAAAGAATCTACATTATTTACATGTCAAAAATATCAGAACATTTCATAAATATAATCAGATGTATGTTGTATTATGTATATTTATACAAAATGTATATTTATTTAGTCAGAAACAAGCTCATACAGATGAATATTTGATATTATTTTCGCTGTCTACACCTTCCAGTAAAACAAGCGTATAGTTACAAAAATAATACACTTACATAAGGTTATAGGGGTATTTATAAAAGGTCACATATGGTTATTTTTTCAGTTTAAAATTGAAAACAATCACTTCTTTGCTAGAATAAATATTGCTATCACAAAAACGAAACTAGTTTTGATACATTTTTGTGTTGTTCATGTACAGCTTTTAGTAAAATAAAACCGGAATCTGGGAATATAAAAGCATTTTCCCCGCGATAGTCACGTTCCAACAACGAAGCAGAAATTTCGTCTTACATTTTATTTTCTAATATTCTTATATTAGATTATATAAATTCGCACGCGTTTGTTTTTGGTATATTCACGCCATTTAGACGAGAAGGTTTTGGCAGCGGCAATCACGCTTGATTAAATATATTCATACATACTTTTCTTCAGTCATCATATCATTATTACGCCAAATTTCCATCAGTTTAATGTAAAATATACTTCATACTCATGGAAGTTTTTAAAGAAGCCAAACATAAATCAAACAATAATAACGCAAACATTTTCTCGCAAAACAGTGAATTAATTAGATATTGTATTGAAAATTGTAGTACTCATAAAAGCTTTTGAATAAAATGCGCTCATATCATCACTCAAATGATATATGAATTCAGGAAGCCATCAACTGAACTGTACACTGTTCGACTTTTAGCCAAACGCCAGAGGATGCAATATTATAAAAACAAAACTGTAAGTACGCAGGATTTACTTGAATAAATGAACATGACATAACTTCACGCCTTTTTCTACCCGAAGGTGTAGGCAGCGGCTGTTAAGCATCGTCTCTCCGTTATGTTTCCTGAAAATCAAATATATGTAGATGGGTAGATGATACTTTATTTGCAAATTATAAGCCTTTTATTTGCAAATACATTATAATCAAACAATAAGTCTAAAAACGGGGTGTAAAAATGGCGAGCTTATCTCTAAAATGAACATAAATATTAGTAGACTAGTTGGAAGAGTAAGCGGATTTCTAAGTTTTTGCGCTCTTTGTTGCTGCAATATTTTTTATAGAAATCGGAGTGAAATAGGCCATACGTATATATGTCAAGTGTTTTTGAATTGATGCCAAACTGCGACCATTAAATTGTTAGCAGTTTTATGAGATATTGTTGAAACTGTGAATTCGAAAAAATTAGTAACATTCTTATTAACACTCTTAAAATTTTATACATGCTTTATTTTTAAATCAATTATATATAATACTCTATTATATACAATTATCTTCAATACATAATATACAAAACTCTGAACCATAGATAAGTTAGTAAATTTATGACAAAAAGCCATGATAGCCGTTAACAAGATAATTTTATCGCACTTTTGATTGAAGTAATGGGCGTCATGAATTGAATAAAATTTCAAATTTGGCACGGATATGGATTAAATTGGTTTATCAATACATAAGTCACTTACCTATACGATTGTTTTCGAATCTGGGCTCACACTAATGATTCAATGGTTCTCGAAACTATTTTAGGAAGCCATTAGTGATATATACATATTTATCACACATTACTTCCGACAAGAGTATGACTGACAAGTTTAAGACATTAGATCTTGGCACGTTTTTTTTTACGCGAGGAAATGTTTGTCCTAGGGTTACCCACTAAAACCTCGCGGCGGCCTTCCTTCGGCGTCAGTGTGGTCCAGGATACGGTTAACCCCTCTGGTCCACCCCGCCGTCGCCGTCCCTCTGTGCGAGTGGGTGATCTTGGCACCTATCATCCAATTGGTACGCAGAAATAAGGCGAGTCGTATTTAATAGCCGCTGTTATAATTCTAATGGTTTTAGTTTTCTACCTAATTAACACGTTTCAAAAAATTCTATACTAAAATACTAGGAATAGAATTTTTTCAATATGTATTTTTTATGTGATCGACTCATTTGTATTCAACATTTTTTGTCTCAACAAATTGGGTCACACTCATAAAACTTAACGATATCAGACTTTATCTCTCCACAGAGCTTTCAAAGCAATCTGGCGTAGATTTAGGGTAAATGTGATCTTGTTAACTTGTGGCTTATCGGTCTATTGACGATGTAATAATATTCGGGGAGTTTCTAGTGAATCGTACCAAGTAACTGTGTTACCTCCGTTTTGAATACCTATACGGACACAAGAATGATAACATTATACATTTATTTTGACGAGTAGATTTTATTCGAAACTGATTGCAGTTCAAAGTCTGTATTATCGAGTATTTCTACATTTAATTATCTGTCGAGTAAGTATTTGGGTACAATTTACAAGAGTGTTTTATGGGATAGTCTCACCAAACAAAACATGACTTAATGCAATTTACGCTGATATCCTGTCAGATCTTTTATCGGCCCATTCATACAGCCAATTACATGGGTGAATTGAAAATTAAATATTGCAATTTGGAGTCTCAGTTGTCCAGTGGTCGAGCACACGGCTTCTGATCCAGAGGTCCGGCTTCGAATCCTGACACTGGCTCACACCAATGACTTTTCGAAATTGTTTTTAGAAGTTAAGTGTGATAAATACCGATGACTGAAAACTTTGTGCCCGGTATAGGAACAGGTTAGCCACCTATTCCAATTGGGACGTAAACATAACGGCGAGACGAGGCTTAACAGCCGCTGCCTACACCTTCGGGTAACAAAGTCGTGAAGTTATGTATGTATGTATGTAAATATTGCAAAATTAGGTTTTGGAATTTAACAAGATTAGTAATTAGCTTACAATATTATTATAATATTGTAAATATTAGTTATGTAAGGATCGTTAAAAACCGACGACCTGACGTACAGGCTCGTAGGCTATGAAAGTCAAAGAGGAGACTAAGGTGTTTAGAGCCATCCCTTATGGCGCTCTGTTATGTCTGTGAGAGACTTAGCATGAACTTTCTGTTTGTTTATATTTCACTAATTGTTGCCCGCTACTTCGTCTGTGTGGACGCCATAAAACAGCAAAAATACTGTGCCCATGCCATTATAAGGATTCATTGCTTACCCCCCCAGACCAGGTTTCGTTCCAAGTCATAGCCATCAATAGTGCGAAGCCAATTTCGTATATGTCACTATTTTTGGACACAAATAGAATCGGACTCAGCTATTTCCGTAAAAAGTCACTCGAGAATGTTCTCGAACAGGAAAATGAACTAATTTGGGCACTGTCACCTCTTGTTGGGTCAATCTTCATAATATAATACTGGAAGCGAAGCTATTTCCGAAAGTATTTCAATAAAATTTTAACATATATTCTGTATTTAGTTCACATTAGCATTCAGTCAGCCTAATTGGTTAATTTGAAATGTGATATTGATATTTATATAAATCACTATTTCTGCTATAATTTGAATTATGGACTACCTAATTTGAAATATGGAATTTCTGTGATTCATGCTTTTAATATAAGGAGGTGTAGATAGAAGCGATTATGCTAAGGTTGACGATTTTATTTACTAGAACATAGAGTGTGGATATTGATGTATCATAGATCGGATGATTTCTTTTACTGACGTATAATATAAGCAAAAGGATTAAAAAATAAAATATTCAAAATAAATTAATTACATTATTTACACTATATAATAAGTCTCGGGGGCCGAGCACCCCGCTTCTGAATCTAGAGGTAAGGGGGCGTCCATAAATTACGTGAGATGATTTAGGGGGGGGAAGGAGTCGAGTCAAATCTCATATAATCTCACGTTAGGGAGGGGGAGGACCTCGACAAATATCACACAATTTTTTTTCTGATTGAAACAAAAAAAATATACTATTTTGGTCCATTCAATCCAAATTGTATGTACATGCTCATGATTTAATTTTGGGCGTCATCGTAATACGATTAAGATTGTTCACTAATTCGTTCGAAAGAAAATAATTTAATTCACACTTCGACGTTATACATCTACTGAATGTCAAACCACCATATTTATTTTATACTAAATAGCTCTAATACTAGTCGTAAATAAAAGCACGAAGAAAATTGTTTTTTTTTCTACAATAACAACAACCCAACGCGTTTACGTAAGAAAGCCACATTCAGAAAAATCTCACGTGAGATTGGGGGATGGGGGAGGGGGTTTAACAAAATCTCACGACATTTCACCAACGGGGAGGGAGGGACAGAAAATTTAAAAAAAACACCTCACGTAATTTATGGACGCCCCCTAACGGGTTCGAATCCTCACACTGGCTCACACCAATGACTTTTCGAAGTGCTTTTCGGAAGTTATGTGTGATGAATATTGATGACTGAAAACTTTGTGCCCGGTATGGCAATAGGTCCACCTATTCCATTTGCGACGTAAGCATAACCGCGAGGCGAGGCTTAACAGCCGCTGCCTACACCTTCGGGTAGATAAAGGTGTGAAGTTGTGTGTGTTAAATGTTAAGGTCAGTCGTCATTTTAAAAATGACATTATTATGATATTATTATTCATAAATATTGCCGACAATGTATAAATATGTTCTCTATTACACACATAAAAAAACACAAAAGAAAATTATGCTGCTTAGTGATAAATCTCAAAAAAATAATCTTACCAAAAACCATTAATGCTTTGCATTTACGTATTAATTATTTGTACTTAGATAAATAATATTATGATTATATTCCTACTTCATATCAGTTGAGCTAACCGACTAATTTAAAGTTTTAGTATGAAAACGTCACTGAATATGAAACCTTGTTATAAACTGTGTTGATTTGAAGCCATGTAACAAGTTACATTTCCACACTAGTAGTTAGTAAAATGTTTGATAATTAATTAAGTTTAGAATTACTTGTTACTAGATTGTATAAAAATTCTCTATGCCATTATATTGAGCTGTCGTTGTTGCTGCTTTTTCTCTACCTACATTCTTCGAGTATTGAAGGGCCTGAAGTTAAAAAATAAATTGTAAGGTGAAAAAAATTACAATATATATGTTACGGTAAATCTGATTAATTGAAAGTTATTAATATTTTTTAAAAATTATTAATAATAACCACATGTTTTGGTAAACGTGAATAAACGATCGAAATTTATTACTTTTAGTAGTAATTATTAATAATTCACAACACATATTGGTAAAAGTTATAATAGTCTATGGAGTCTCAGTCTATGGAGAAAGCATAGAGGGCAGGAGACAGGTTTAGCCGGTAAGAGCCCGGCACTACCCAAATTGCCTCATACGTGACGTAGTTTGGGTGTCCATGAGGATTCCGACTCCTGCCTAAAAACAAAAAAAAACCTAAAACCTAACCTAACCTAAACTAAACCACTAACTAACCCTAATAAGCAACAACAAAAAACGTGCACGTGCTTTTAAAAAAACAACACCGAGCCTACTAAGCCGAGCCACTTATTACATTTATCACTACTAGGGTTAAATAATAACCGACAAATGTGATTAATTTATCACTTTAACCTCGACTTTCGGTAATTATTCATAATAATAGATAATTATTAATAATCTTCAATTATTCACTCTTACCGTGACATATACATTACTTACACACCTCACTCGCTTCGTTGACTTTCTCTTTTCATGCACGCGCGTCGATTTTTGAAGCTCCTAACATCACCTTCCTCCAGAACACGTTCTATTTGGTCATGGAATGCATGTCTTGACCGTCGTTCTCGACTCCTATATCCATCCACTTTTGCATTATATCTGCTTAGCCAATCTTGCATCATCCAATCATCCATTCGTTTCTGCGCACCCTATTTGTACACGTGAAATATCCATTTTCAAATCATTTTAAGATGATTTTTATTTGTTACATTATGTTTATTGAAGTTTTTGCAACTTATATTAATTTTGCCAGACCGTTCTGATAATAACCAATCCCACCTATGAAAATGTTACTTAGAAAGGCGAAAGTTTGTAAGTATGGATTTATGCATGTTTCTAACTCTTTCACGTTAAAACTACTAAACGAATTTTAAAGAAACTTTACAAGATACAGCATAAATATCAGGACAACACATAGGCAACAACTTAAAAAATACTGTTTAATATATGACAACAAATACTAAGAAAATTAACCATGAAATATCATTTATCACGTACGCTGCAAAATTTATGCATATAATCATTATGTTATATTTCTACAACAATGTATTATTGCTTTGATACCGTACTAATATGCACATTTACTTTATTGTTATCAATTATTTCCCTGTAATTTATTCGACAACGATTGCTAGACACAGCAAAATGATCCACATCACTTTTCACTTTTGGATGCATCTGGCGGAAGGTTAGCAAACAGATATCGGTCTGACAAAATTAATCTGGATTTTTAGATACTTAAATAACATCATTTCAAAATTTCGGCCATACTAAATTGATTTGATAAATCAAAATTTTGCCCACCTAAAATTGCGTCGAGCACAGCTTTAGCAATATCATATCGGTCTGGTAAAATTAATATATGTTGGCAAAACTTCAATAAACATAATGTAATAAACAAAAACCTTCTTAAAATGATTTGAAAATGGATATTTTACGTGTAAAAATAGGCTGCGCAGAAACGAATGCAACCACTACAGCTAGTCAGACTGCCTGCGTTACGTTCAGGAGAGTACGTTCTCTAAATTCGTCGCTAGCTCTAATGCCATTACTTTTATACCGACACTCTCTTTCAATACGATTTTGTTTTTAATTCATATTTGTTATTTAATTTTTTTTGAGCACATTCAACAGAAAAAATAAATAAATTAAAAGCAAAAATCCTTTTTAAAGAAGCTTTTATATAAGCGCTCTAAAAATAAAAAAATAATAATTCTTTAAAAATTTCAAGTATCAACTTAGAGCCTCAGTATGTACAATTTATATAATAATAAAAGCTTGTCGCGCGAGTTGTAAATAAACTGTACTAATTTTATAATGTCAAATCAAATCAAAATAGCTTTATTTTCTTGGGTCTTCACACACAGTTAAATATAGTCCGTAAATACAGATATTTAACTTATTATTATATTTAAAGCATAACATATTAAAACACGAGCGCTTGAGAAAATTGCCTCATTGGAACAAAAACGCACGGACGATTCTGAGTGTAAGGTTGTCATGAGAAGAAATGGGCAAAACACTCATGTAAATTAATCTACTAACTTTACTATATTATCTATTGCAATTTAATTACCTACTGATAGGGAGTCAAACCTCGCGACAAGCTTTTATTATTATATAAATTGTACATACTGAGGCTCTAAGTTGATACTTGAAATTTTTAAGGAAATATTATTTTCTTATTTTTAGAGCGCTTAAATAAATGCTTCTTTAAAAAGGATTTTTGCTTTTAATTTATTTTTTTATTTTTAGTTATGGCTGGCTAGGTTAGTGTCATTTCATTCAACGCATCATTATTGCAAGTTAGTTTACCGCTTAATTTCAAACAGTCCAGCTCTTCAATAAGGCGATCATCTTATTCAATTTCAGCTTAGAGTTTTCTTTTCCATTTAATCGCAATGATGATTTTTAATTCATAGCCATATTGTAGAAATGCATCAAAAATATGTATGCCGTCATCTTGGATGGTCCACCGTATTGTATTTAGAATGACGTCACATTATTTTTCGAGTTATTCTCAACAAGCCCTTTCATTTGATACCCATATTGTAGAAATGCATTAAAAAAAACTGTTCCTCTATCTTGGATGATCCGTTATATTGGATTTAGAATGACGTCACATTATTTTTTCAGCTACTCTCAATGAGCCCTTTCATTTGATACCCATATTGTAGAAATGCATTAAAAAAATTAGTTCCTCCATCTTGGATGATCCGCCATACTGGATTTAGAATGACGTCACATTATTTTTTCGGTTACTCTCAATGAGCTCTTTCATTTGATATCCATATTGTACAGCAGCTTAAACTATGTTTTTCTCCATCTTGGATATTCCACCATATTAGATTTAGAATATAATAATAATAATAATAATGTCACATATCATATCATGCAAAGTAAACGGGTATACAAAATTTCAGCTCAGTCGGTTGAAGATATCTACTTCAAAATTGAGTTGCAAGATTCCACCGAACATACATACTTACATACATACATACATACAGTGCAAGCTAAATAAAAGCTTTTAATAAACGCAGTTACTAGAATTACAACACTCAATGTAACTAAGAGTACTTGTGGTGAGGTTTCACGATCACTTCAATTTAAATCTTATGTTATATTTATGATTTAATGAAAATAAAATATCATTAAAAAAAGGCAACACCCGTTCGTTAGAATAACTTTTTGATAAATACGAAATGAAAATCACAATTCAATCAGAAGTATCAAGCATAAATTAATTATTTTTTGACGTTAAGGTATCACAGCATACAAATTTTATATAACTGTAATTAAAACTGCAGCAAATGCGCTGCTTCGTTATCCAAAGTCTATTCCTGAAAATTATTCAGTCTGTCTATCCATCTGCCAGTTTGCTTACCCGTGCTAGCTTCTAAAATAATTTAAAGTCTACTTTTATATTTAAAGTTAGTAAAAGGATATTTGTCTAATCTAATTTATAACATTTCCATGTCATATTTCCATGTCCATATCAATGTTAGTTATCGTACTCCTCCCAAACGGCTTTACCTATCTTTACCAAATTTTACATGTATATATATATGTGTATATAGTAGATCTTAGAATCGGCTACTATGTATTTTTCATCCCCCTAAATGTTAAGAATATCACTTAAATAATATTTGATAAAAACATAAACATAACTTCACGCCTTTTTCTGTCCGAAGGTGTAGGCAGCGGCTGTTAAGCCTCGTCTCGTCGTTATGTTTACGTCCCAAATATAATAGGTGGCGAACCTATTGCCATACCGGGCACAAAGTTGTCAGTCATCGATATTTATCACACGTAACTTCCGAAAATTTCGAACAGTCATGGACGTGTGCCAGGATGCCCACTACTTCTTGAATCAGAAGCGGGGTGATAGCCACTGCGCCACCGAGGCTGACATTTTTAATATTTTTAATATTTTTCTGTTTTTTATTTTTTTTTATAAGACAGGATACAAAAATACATACAACCATAAATTTTCAACCCCCTACGATCAACCCCTATTTTTTTTAATTTATATTTTGGCAAGACAACGTTTGCTGGGTCAGCTAGTTTAAAATAAACTCCTGAGAATACTGGTGGAAAATGTATGTACCGTTATAATTATGAGTGATTAAATTTAATAGTTTGTGTAGCAATGGGCTTGACACTTAGCGTGATGATAGCTAATACAACTGCCCAATTAAAAAGTCGAGGCTTAACAGTCAGTGCCTACGCCTCCGGTTAGAAAGAGCCGTGATGTTATCAAAGTTTATAAATAGGTTAACGTCATTCAGATATAAATATATACTAAGACAGTATATAAAAAGCAGTCGCTGTGATATTTTAGCAGAAAAAGTCTATGAATCGTTATCACACTTTGACAGGGCCCATATCTGACGTTCGCAAAAGGTTCTTAAGCTAGGTTAATTAATTTGTACAACCGGGCAAATTGCATAGGAATTATAGACTACAGCTAATAATTATAAGCTTCTACCAAGTAATTAATTTCTTTGCTTAGACTACATTTTAGCACCTTGAACTGGGTATGTGAACTGATTTCGTGTTTTAATCCAATAAAGTTTTATCGTGATATTATAAGTGAGCTTTTAAAGAGCAAAGGCGTACTACAGGTTCTATAAGACCAAATATGGTATTCTATACTTATTCTACAAGGTCTCGGTGGTCCAGTGGTCAAGCACCCCGACTCTGAATCCAGAGGTCGCCAAAAAACCGCATTTAAGTCTGTTGCGTAGTTTCTTATCTAAGCATATAAGGGGACAGACAGCGGAAAGCGACTTTATTTTATACAAAGTAATAATTATAACTATTGTTTTCTTAAAATTATTTGCGTAAGTATTGATTTTTTTTTTATATAGCAAAACAAAATAACACAATTTTCCACAAAAAATAAATAAATATCAGATGTATTTTACAGATTTACGAGGGGTAACAATAAACAAAAAACAGTTGATATTTTATGTTTAGTAAAATCATCAAATACGAAATATCTTATTCAAGTCTGCTTATGACCACTGTACGGTAAGTATTTTTTACATAGACGTGTCACGTTAATTCCCGTTATTTGTGTAATATGCAACGCGAATGCCTAAAAGTTCCTATCATATTCTAAGTTAATTCAAATATATTTTTAAAATGATTTGGAGAGTCATGTCTTATACGTTACAGAATACAGATGGTGTTTCACACTAGCGGCAGTAAAACCTCCTACTCTCTCAATATCCAGTTCCAATTCAGTATCATATCTGGTGAATTGGAAATACTATTCGTTGAAAACATTTTAAAAATATATTTCAAGCCTGCATTGAATGCCACCTGGTATTCAATAATATAATGTTCGCCGATATGTATTGGAAATAGCTCAGAACCTATCTATTTCAGTGAACATTGAACAGATCAAAAGTTAAGCTTCAGTTCTATTATTGTCAGTTTTCATGTTATTTTATAGAAGATGTGGACTTGAAAAGATTTTATTTGATTTTTATATTTGATAAACATAAAATCATCAATGAATTCGTTTTATAAACGAAATATAATAAAGAGTATTTTCAATAAGCCGTTGGTAAATTACCAAATGATTTTCCAGAACAGTATTTAACTGTACGATTATCCAGCTTATAATTTTTTTTATGGGATAGGAGGGCATATTCGGAGGGCATGGGATAAGTGAGCAGCACCGCCCATGGACACCTGCAACACATATAGTGTTACAATTGTGTTAACGGACGGTTAACGGAATTAGGATGGGAAAGGATGGAGGAGGAGGATGGGCCCCCGGGTACCTACCTCTCTGAACGAAACAAGGCATGAACCACTTTATATCGATCTTCTGAGCCGGCCTATTCATGCAACGAACTGCTCATTAAAAGCATGAATAAAAAAGGTATAAAAGTAATTTAAATCAATAATTATAATAATACCAGCCAACTTTGTTTCGCGTTGCTAAATCTCGAATTTTATCACTTTTTATAAACTAAATGAATTACTAATTATACACACAAACCGTACAACAATACGTATAAAAAATTCGCATCAAAATCCGTTGCCTAGTTTCAAAGATCTAAGCATATAAAGGGGCAGACAGCGGAAAGCGACATTGTTTCTACTATGTAATAATAGGGAGGGAAGTTTGCCGGGTCAGCTAGTGAATACATAATTCTTATGTTTATTCACCCGTTATCACGGATTATGAACTAAGAGCGTTTAAAACCCACCGTAACCTAGCTTAGTATACACAGAATAATTAACTAGTTAAGAAAGGCTACTAAAATTAATTAAATTCAAATCGCAGGCATTTTAATATAATTTTTTCTACAAAGCCCGAATGCTATTTGATAAATAAATTATGTTTGAAAATTTTATCTCCTGGTAATTTATTATAGTCTAGATACTATCCCCGAAATCTTCGCTTACTCTCTTGGAGTTTTTCTGATTAACATTCTGCGCTTCATAACCTCACAAAATATCCATATTCTTGTGATACATGTGATGAGATAACATAACTACACGCCCTTTTCTACCCGAAGGTGTCGTTGATACATAACTTTCGAATCAGGCATAACTATCGAAAATAATTTCGAAAATTTATTGGTGCGAGCCAAGATTCGAATCCGTGAAGGGACCACCGTGATAAAATAAAATGTAAATAAAATCAATAGTAAAACTAAACATAGTCTGCTAACATTACCAATGTATGGCAATCGTTTGGTTTTTTTTTGTAGAGATTGATATTCCCCTGAAAATTAATTTCAACTTGCAATTTGTTTCAATAGTTACAAACGGAAATAGATATTGGTCACAAACAAAGTAAAATAATTTTTAGTCAGTAGAACACACATGGCATAATGGCGGATCAATAATAAGAACTTAATATTACTAGTATCACTCAACACCATTATTAATTATATGAATGATAAATATAAAATTCTATTGTAATTTTTGTAATATACCTACTGATATATTCGACAAAATAACGTCACCTAACATATAGAGAGACAACAGTACAACATTAAGGAACAAGGGTAATAATACATCAGGAGTCTGTAATGAGGCGTGGAATTAGAGCGCGGGCTCGTAGAGGGCAATTAAGGTGATAGTCATTTTCTAAACAATTATACACCTGCTCAGGAGCTGAAACTCACAAATTATGTTCTATCACTTGTCTGATATATTTTGTTAATTATTTGTATATTTTTTTAAAGAAAACCTTTTTGGTACCTGCTCCCTTTAATACTTGTAGGTGCTATTTAATCTGCCCCGTGGCGTAAGTGTCGATTGCTACGCAGACGACACTCTGGTGGTCGCCGACTTCGAGCGTACGCTCAGGTTTGCCGAGCTGGGTGTGGCAATCGTCATCAGACGAATCCGCGGGCTGGGAATGGAGATTGGATACACGTATGAAAAACTGAAAACTGAAAAAATACGCTTAAAATCATAATCTTTTATCTAATTACTGAAAACCTTAAAATGCTATTATTATAAATATTTTTAACGTTATTACACTTCACTAGATCCGAGTGTTGTTTTCGTTGTTAAAATGCGCTAAGCTGGTACCAACATTAGGCCACACATACTACATACTACAAAGTACATTTGCACATGTCAAGATCAATTTTTTATCAAACAACAAAGAAAAAATATCAGAATAGCCTTTTTCTAGTCCATATTAGAAGTTAGCTGACCCGGTGAAGTTTGTTCCGCTTCAAAAGTAATAAATGAGTAAATTTTGGATATCATGAGGTTCAATTTGTGCTATTTATGGGCTTTAACTGCTGTCCCGCTATGTTAATACTGCAATATCTTCGAAAATATTGGTTTAAATTGCATGCTGTAAAGGGTCAGGATCATCTATATTACATGCACAAACTATTTAAGACACTTAATTGGTTTTAAATGAATGCTGTAATGTTTATAATCCCTTCCTAAATAAGCCATTTCTCGTAAGAAGTAAAAAATAAAAATGGTCATTGTAGGTTATCCCTAAGAGATAGGCATATGCCCTCGCGGACTTTTTTGTAGATCTTTTGAAGGTTTATAACAATGTAGTACATTGTTTTTATTTATCATTTAGGGTTCCGGCAGCGTTTGTGATTAAAGTTCTAAATCTTGAAAATTATAACTATCTAACTATTAAAAAAACCGCATTAAAATCCGTTGCGTACTTTTACAGATACAAGCATATAAGGGGATAGACAGCGGAAAGTGACTTTGTTTTATACTACATAATGATAAATCTACATTCTACTACTAAAAGGCTGCATTTAAGATATCATATTAATTATCATTCAATTAGCCAATAAAATATTTATTATCAGCTCAATAATACCCCGACACATGAATTTTTAGTCCCGTCTGATAGTTGGCAGTAGAAATAAAGATCTTGGGCCTTGACCTTGGCCTTGATCTTTAGAGTGCCACTCTCTTAGAAAGGTTTCCGAAAATTGATTGGTGTTTTTATGTTTTGATCTCAAAGCCTTGCAAAATAGAAGCAGAAAGTTTATCGGCAGCAGAAATTAAAAAATAAGTTCCTTACTTATTATCATATTTCCGACCCTGTTCAACAAAGATAATATTTTAAATTATTACATAGAGCTCAGCGTCCTTTGACCTTAGTTCACAAAAGAATTTTCCGAGACCCAATAATAGAGAGTAATAAGATGTGATTTGCATTGTGCTCTGGGAATTTCTAATTAGTACTGTTTAGAGGCTTAGTACGCTGGTGATTTATATAAAATAATTTATTTAGTTTGATATTAACATGTAAAACATATTTGTCTTCATGAGATTAAATTAGATCAGCTTGTTACATATATTTATGGCAACTCTTTTCAATGCAAAATATAATTATGACAAAAATTGTGATGTCATAATTATGTCCAAAATATAAATATGACAGTGTTTATTGACTAGTAATTAAAATAATAATATATAGCTTTAAAAAAAAACCTAAAAGTTCACGTGTATCAACGTATACAAATTCAACACCACTCAACTTAAAAACAAAAGTTACAGTGACATACCACTAGGCCATTAAAACTATATCAATGAGTAAAACTCAAAGCCAAAAACTCAAAGTAATTTTATTTTCATAGGTCTTCACAGACACTTAAAAATAGTCAATGTACAAAAATATTTAAAATTAAAATTCTTAAACACGAGCGCTTGAGGAAAGTGCCTCCGTGGAACAAGAAAACACGGACGCAATCGCCACGAGCGGCCCGATTCCGAGTTTGGTCCAGGGTCCAGGGCGGTCCCTTAGATCCTCCGTCTCAATCAGACCACACTCCGGGGTCCGACGAGCTGCAGGTGACGGAGGACGAGCTCGGGCAAGCCGTCGCGCGGCTCGCCTCCCGCAGCGCCGCTCCGAACGAGGCGGGGAAGCTCTTTGAAAGGGTTATCTCCGCCCGTATCAGCAGGTGGGCCCGGACATATCGGACTGCCAGTTCGGGTTCCAGCAGAGGCGCTCGACCATCGACGCAGTGCGTCGGGTGGTGCGGGCCCTGTCGGTCCCAAATACTCTTTTCCCAAAAACTCATGTGCCAAATACTCTTTTCAAAACCATTTAAAATTAATTATGCATGCTCGTGCATAAAAGGTGTAGCAGCCAGTAATACTCGACCATCACAGTTATGACACAACCAACTTAAAATCATCGTCCTACAACTTAATGAGACAAATAATAAGATATCAGTCTATGATATTAGTGGAGCACAATTGACGCGACATCTTCTATTTAGAATGGTAACGCTGTGCAACAAGTATGTACAATAATAAAACTTATACTTAGTCTGGCCATAAATACTGTTACAACTAAAAATAAAAAATATTACATTTGAATGGAATCTTTCATTTTTATACGATTGTACATTGTATTTTCTCGTTTTGGCGCCAATACATTGTACAATATTTTGCGATATTAAAATGGAGTGGGGTGATAAAGAGAACCGAATCGCTGTGATTGCATTACACAAAGTAGGTATGGAGCCAAATACAATTTTTAAAACTCTCTATACACTTCGTATTAGTCAAATGTTTGTGTACCGGGCTATTAATAGGTACAATGAGACCTCCTCTGTTTGTGACAGAAAAAGATCTGGCCGTCCACGTAGTGTTCGTACGAAAAAGGTGGTCAAATCAGTAAGGGAAAGAATTCGAAGAAATCCTGTCCGCAAGCAAAAGATTTTATCTCGGGAGATGAAGATAGCACCAAGAACAATGTCGCGTATTTTAAAAGATGACTTAGGACTTGCAGCCTATAAGAGGCGCACTGGTCATTTACTAACTGATAGTTTAAAAAAGAATAGGGTGTTAAAATCTAAACAACTACTGAAGCGGTATGCAAAGGGAGGTAGTCAAGCCCCTTAACAACACCATGTTCAATAACGAAGTATGGGACCATACTTCGTTCCAGCAAGACTCGGCACCGGGTCATAAAGCTCGGTCCACGCAATCTTGGTTGGAAGCGAACGTTTCGGACTTCATTAGAGCTGAAGACTGGCCGTCGTCTAGTCCCGATCTTAATCCACTCGATTATGATTTGTGGTCAGTTTTAGAGAGTACGGCTTGCTAATTAAACGTCATAATAATTTAGAGTCCCTAAAACAATCCATACGATCGGCAGTGAAGAATTTTCCCATGGAAAGAGTGCGTGTCTGGCTTTTATTACAGCCAATGGAGACCACTTCGAATAAGCTTTTTATATTTTAGATCGTTTTATATTTATGTATAATAAATAAAAGTAATAAATGATAATTGCAATTAAAAAAATTTTTTTTCTTTTTTACAATATTTATGGCATGACTAACTATACAGCATTTATCAAAACAACATCAACGCAAACTCAAAATTAGAAATGTTGATTACTATTCTGCAGAACGTTTCCACTTCAAAATAAGTGATCAAATTTCAACTACACAATCAGTGTTGAGCAAGCAATTTGACAGTCCCAAGACGACTTGTCCGTCATGAAGTCATTGATGGTGTAGTAAGCACCAGCAACAGGCTGATGATGATAATGATGATGAAGCACCAGCAACGAGACGATCCTTCACAGCCCGCCTAAACCGATCGAAAGAGAGCCAGAATATGCGTAGGGACCTTGTTATCGAACTGTACACCCATTCCATTCCAAAATATGTGTAGAAAAGTTATCTCCCACAAAACGTATCAAAATGAAAACAATGACAACTTCACGTCTTTCTCACAGAAAAAAGGGTCTTGATCAACCCGGAATTCCGATAAAATGTTGCTGTTTCATGGACATACGCTTCATAAATAAGGTTTCCATTTTGACGAAGCCATCAGTAAGCCAATACAATTTCGTATAGTCACATACTTACTGTCAATAAAGTAGAAACACAGAGACGTATTAGGTATGTCATGTCGTTCTTGATCGAAAAACGAAAAGAGTTGTTTTTAGTAGGTATGTGACGCTTTTTTTACTAGAAGTTATCTTTAAGGGGTTTATTTGTTTCGGTCAGTGATATTTATCACAAATAACTTCTTAATATAATTCTGAAAAGTAATTGATGTGGGCCAGTAATCGAATTAGGAAAAAGGAAGCTGGGCACACGATTTCCAGGCCACCGAGAAAACTAACACTTTGTGATATATACCTAAGTAGCGTTTATTAGAAGTAAAAAATCAAAGTGATTTTTTTGTTTGTTTTATCAAAATAAACTAGCTAAATAAAATAAACTAACTATTCTAAATGAATTTGGCCCCTATTCCATAAAAAAATGCAAAGAAAACTCTAAAGCTTGCTCCCAGCTACGTTCAATCAATGTCTAAAACATATCACATCTTTCACATTAATGATCTACCTTATCTTGTAAAGGACAATCATGAAATAGTTTTGTTTGCAGATGATACTTCTTTAGTTTTTAAGGTAAAGAGACAACAATCAGTAATTGACGATGTAAACAATGCTCTTTCAAAGATAGTAAGCTAATAATTTGCTAATAATTTGCTTATAAATGGTAGCAAAACCAAATATATTATATTTTTTACAAAAAATGTTAAACAAGTAAAAACCAGTGTCGTGATGGACACCAGGAGACTGGAATTCGTCAATAAGGTTGTCTTTCTTGGTATAACATTAGACTCTAAACTACAGTGGGGCCCACATATGGAGACGTTATCTGGTAGACTTAGCTCAGCCGCTTACGCTGTAAAGAAAATACGTCAACTGACCGACGTTGATACTGCACGTTTAGTTTATTTTAGTTATTTTCACAGCATTATGTCATATGGTTTATTGCTTTGGGGTAGTGCTGCGGATGTAGACTCGATCTTTGTGCTCCAGAAACGAGCTATTCGTGCTATTTACATGATGAGTCCCAGGGATACACTGAGAAGTAAATTTAAAGAGATACGAATAATGACGTTACATTCACAATACATTTATGATAATTTAATCTATGTTCATAAAAATATCACTCAATTTAAGAAAAACAGTTATATCCATCAATTAAACTTAAGAAATAAAAACAAACTTGCTGTGTCCACTACTAGGCTCCATAAAATTTCTAACGCATTTCCAGGTCAATGTATACGCTTTTACAATAAACTTCCAAACGACGCGGTTGAATTATCGTTAGGTAAATTAAAGAAATATGTTAAAAGTAGACTATATACAAGGGCTTATTACTGTATCGCAGATTATATCAATGATAAAACCGTTTGGAATTGAATTGCTTCTTTTGTGTTATATTGTTTGTATTTGCTGTAGCAAAATATTGTTAATCTGCTAACTAAACATTACTGTTAATTAGTAAGATTGTGTGCAATATGACGTTTCTCACCGGGCAAGCTCACTAATTTCTTTTTTTTTGTCTGGGATCTTGAATAAGTCATGCTCACTAAAAGGTCCTTGCTTATGGCGGCGTCGTTGATCGGGTCGCCACCTTCCCTAAAATATGGCGAGGGAGGCCATGGCTGAGATATGGAACATGCTCGTGAACGGGTGCTGTTTGTGGGGACTGGGCTGTTCAAGCGTCCAAAGAATATTAACGTACTGTGTCCTAAGTTTGACGCGAGGAACCTCATTTTGCTCTATAAATTATTCTAATAATTTGTAATTTAGTTTACTTATAATTAAGTAAAAACAAAAAAAGGACTCCCTGAGTTTCTTGCCAATTCTTCTCAGGACGGGAGTAATCGAATTGGCGGATTGAAAATATTGACCTTCATAAGTGTCTTTAATGACCTGAATTGAATAAATGAGATTTTGATTTTGAAAGAAAGAAGTCTGGTTAGTAGTTTTGGAGCGCACGAAGAATAAATAGACACACCATCTCAAAGAAAATAATTTTATTTAACTAATGATTCAGGGACCAGAAGTTTAATTTTTTTTTAAACTGTAAAGACATGTAGGATAAAGGACCCTACAAATCAGCAAATTATTAGGTGACCAAAAATAATGCAAAATCGTCTTAAAAAAATCCATTTCTGAACGTAAAATATGTGTTTATTTGTCTCTGGTCCCAGAGAAAACACGGAAAACCACAAATATTAAATTGTTAAACATTATTCTACATTCATCCAAAAACACTTTGTAAATAAAGATTTCTGAAAGATAGCTGTTTATTGAAGTTAAAAAAGGACGAGCTACTCCATTTGACACTCGACGTCTGACTTTATACTGCCGTTTATAGATCAAAACATTACTGAAATCTTTTCGTTAACAAAATAATATTGGATTTAATAATAATAAATTATTATTGAAGGTAATATTTAAGCACAAAAAGGTTTTCATGCATATTACATGAGCCTTTGTAACAAGCTTCAAGAGTTTGATATAAACCAGCAGCGTGGACTCAAACTCGTAATGATATTTCGAATTAATTGCGTTACCGTGTTATTATGAACAGCTGTGGATATAATTGAGCACTATTTAGCAGTCATTGTATTTAAATTGTAAGGTGTAACATTTAAATCAGTTAAGTGTCAGAATACAAAAAGAATTTAAAAAGATAACATTAATTACTTGTCAACCAAGGAAAACTACTTGAGTCTGTGATATTTAGTGTAGTAAATAGTAGTGGAATAAATTAAGCCCCGAATCCGAAAATCAAGAGATAACTTCATCATCAGCCTTTCGATGTCCACTGTTGGTTGTTAGCTCACGATCCTGCGCCTTCCACATCCAGTGGCTTTGAGCCTTGTTATGAGGCCAACATTCAAAGACTTATTAACTTATTGAAGAAAAACACAAGAAATAACTCTACTTAAAATAAAGATTACACCGCATAAAACCAACGCAGAGATATTATTACAAATAATGGCTTTTAGGATAAGTAACAATATGATATGGAAATAATGACAGCTCCAAGAAGAAAATAAATGAAAATATATTGAAAGAAATTCTTTGAAAGATATAAATTTTATACCATTTCTCATATATACTAGGAAAATGTGTTAGGAAAATGTGCCTTATGTGTTAAATGGGGTCGGTACAACATGTCATTTCTTCAAACTACCCATGTTGTCAGAAGATTTGACTATGGTTTTACGGACGGCCGCTTGCTTGACATAAACCTTTCTTCGGAATGTTTTCGTGGTATGTAACATAATTTGAACACCTTTTGAAAAGTCGGAACTATTAACTTCTGATAATATTACAGTAAAATACAAACTAGATCATTTATGCATTAATAGCAAAAGTTGATCCCCAGAGAAATAACCTCGGTCTAATAAACTATCGTTAGTTTATTTATAAGACCCGACTTATGACCGACTTCGAAAAAAGGAGGAGGTTCTCAATTCGTCTGTATGTATTTTTTTTTTATGTATGTTCACCGATATTTTCTTCAATTATGGACCGATTTTAATTTTTTTTTTATTGTATAGTGTTTACCTCTGAGATGGTCCTATTTTCACCAGTTCAGGATCTGATCTGAGGATGGGAACCAGGAGAAATCGAAGGCATCCATCAGAAGTTGTATGCGAGTATGGTGGTTTTGTTACGTAATAGTGATGTGTTAGGGATATTCTTTATGGTGCCAACATTTGATGCTACTGTACTGATGAAGAAGCCACGAAAACTCCTCAACGGTTAGGAGTTTGAAGACAGTACTGCAGTTTGTCGATGGAAACTGTTTAGTAGTATATAGGACTAACGTGTTGCTTAGCAGGTATGCTTGAATCAACGTCTGATACTGCTGTGCTGATGATAAAGCTACAGAACTCTTATACGGTTAGGAGTTAGGACACAATTATGTAAAACTATTTTTTTTATATTTTCTGCAATAGTTTCCAGGCTACGATTGGCCTTCATTCGGGCTGTAGTGTTATTGGGTCTACCTATGAAAATTACACAAATATAAATACTTAGCAAGTATTATCATACTCTTTTATCTAAGTGCCTATTTATGACAATTATAGCTCCCTAAAAATATCAACCATTTAACAAACGGACTTGTAATTAGTGAAAATATATTTACTAAACTGAAAGCCACGTAAATAAACTAACTTCTATTGAAGTTCACAACTCATTAATATCACTAAAACTAGTGAAAAAAATTACTTTAAAAAGTTACACCGACTTCTAGAAACGTAAACCACACAATCTATAAGTATATTTGGTCATGTAATGTGTGTCTAGGCCGTCCTCGACTCCTACATCCATCCGCTTTTGCAATGTATATCTGCTTATTCAATCTTGCATCATCCATCCTTTCTACATGTCCGAACCATCGGAGCATGCCCTTTCTTACTTTTACACCGACACTCTCTTTCAATCCGACTTCCTTCCTTATAACCTTGTTTTCCACGCGGTCAGCGAGGGTCACTCCGCCGATTTTGCGCAATGCCCTCATTTCGACCGCGTCTATCCTACTTTCATGCACGCTCTGCCATACCCAGCTCTCGCTTCCATAAGTTAGTGTTGGGATCAGTATTGCATTGTGAATTGCTAGCTGGGCTTTTCTGCTAATATCTTTTGCGCACAGGAATCTGCCCAATGCCCCATTTACTTTATTTCCTAACGATACTCTTCTTTCTACATCAGCGGTGTACCTTCCATCCCTGATAAAAGCGCATCCAAGATATACAATTAAATTCACCTGTTCCAGCACTACATCGTCAACCATTATCCTTGCATCCGTTCTGGATTCCTCCCTTTCAAACAGCATAACTTTCGTTTTCATCAAATTCAATTGTAGGCCAAGTGTGAGTTGTGTGTACTCAATTGTGTCTACAATAAAATATAAATAAATAAATAAATATATAAATTTTCGTTCATAAAACGGTAGTTTCAAAGTAACCACGTTTCGAGTTTAAAATGGATCACTGAAAAATCATATTCAAGAAAATGATAGCAGAGACAAAACCGATATTGAGGTATTTTTATATTCGCTTTCGTTTTCATATTTAAAAAATTCCATTTTATTCTGAAACTGATCAAAATCAGCCCATTCTACGGTATTGCTATAACAAAAGTGCCATATGGTGCCCTGTTCTCCGTGCCTACCCACACAAGGATTTAAAGTGAAGTTATTATTATAAATATACTGATGTATTTAAGTATCACTCAAATTTTAATTTTGTCTATCCTAACGTTGCCTGCCAGAAATTGCTTACAGCAGCGAGGCCCATTGTACCTTATTAATAAAAGTTTTTACTATATATTTATAACATTTAGTGTGCAATAAAGTATATATGAATAAGTATATAAGTATTTATTTCTAAGACTTTCGCCAATCTCACTCATAGATTAAAACAACTTTTAGGATTATATCGCGTTTATTTATTACTTATTTTCATTTTAAAAAAAAATTGTTTGTAAAGATCCTTTGTTGTATGATTTAATAAGTAAAAGATGTTTTTGATTTTTTTTCTCTGGTGAATACATCTTATAAATAAGTATTTAACTTTTGTTTTCATGGTCTGATGTGGGTTACCAATAGTAAAAATCATATTTTTAACATCAACTTTTCGCGAATAAATACGATATAATTACGACGAACGAAACGCGATATAATCCTAAAAGTTGTTTTAATCTGTAAGTATATAAGTAATAATTGATATAACTCGGTACTATTTTATTATAATATACTACACAAAAACCACCCTCTCGCTATCCGATGCGTTAGTATACGACTCTTAGTTTCTTTCATATGCAGTCTGATTGTAGTCTCTGTTATGAGTGTGTCTATATTTTAGTGTTAATGTTTATGTATATGTGAGGGAATTAGTGTAATGCGCTTAAGCATTTGGATAAGTAGCTTAGTAAGTAAACAGGAATATTGTTGTTTGTTTAGACAACGAGCCTTTTTAGAGAGTAAGTGTTTTTGTGTATAGTGGATGAACAATTCGACCTAAACTAAAATATACCTCATACTTAGTATTGTTTTGGTATCGGTCAACTTCATCGGTTAAATACTACGGACTGTAATAAAATCAAAGTAAAGTGGCTTATTCCGCGTTTCCGCTCTCTCCTGACCCATCCCTAAGGATGTCGATACAGTTGTGGCCCTTCTGTTATTGCTGATGATCAGCTAGCCGTTTACCATAAGGTGACACACTTGCCCATTTGCACTCTGATTATATAAAAAATAAAAAAAATAAAACACTAATTATATTTTTCATTCATTTTTATTTGGATATGATTAATATTGTAACTGCGGTTAATATTTTAAACGACATTGAGTATAGGCTGAAACTTCAAGATTATTATTATAATGTTTATAAGTGAATTACAACAACAACTATTGATTAAATATTTACGTAGATCTATTATTTCATGCATAATATGATTATAATTTAAATATATACTCGTAATACTGTGACGGCTATTATATTATTATGAACATCAAACATCTATTTTAAATTTATTTAAACTATTGTAAATGTTATTCAAATGTCAAACCGGATACATCATCTTATTGTTACTATTACTGTATAATCGAAAAGATTACTAATTTGATTACATTCCTCTAATAGGTAGACACTTAAAGAAAATCGTGCATTTAATACTGATATTATTAACTGTAATATGCATATGTAAGTGTATATAGATGCTGATAAATCAGTCTTAACCTCGCTAAAAACACATAGAGAATAATTAAACCTGGCTATGTTTAAGAGTGTCCAGGTCGTTCATTTCAGGAGCTTCGGGCAGCTTCGAGAATGAAATATTAGCATTCAATAACACGTTGTTATAATAATTGCTAGGTTTCAGTAAATCATTGATCTTCATATATTCTCCACCGAAATGATCGTATGATATTATGTCAAATAATTTCTCCCAGAAGTTAATTTCATTCCATATAATTGTTTTCGATATGTCGCGTTGCTCTTCCAAAAATGCGTAGACAGAATTCTCCCCGCCGTTATCGACAAAAATATAAATAGTGTTCTCAGCTTTCAACATCTCAGTGTGTATCTTCTTTATATCCACCTGGCCGTAAGTTGTCAGCAGATAGTTGGTCGAGAAAATCACCAAATCAATATATTTATTGACATCATTGAAACAGCCGGTCAAATTTCCTGCAGAATTACACTTGACACTGGAATTTTTCACGACATTCGTATAAATTTTGAACGCCTTGTTGCATTTGATCGTTGGTAATATATTTTTTGCAACAAACTCCTCGTCCAGATCACAGTATTTGACGATTACAGTACGAGTTTTCTTTTTTTGCGATGTGGGAGCATGCGAGATCTTCTGAAATCGTGTTTTAACAATATGGCCGATTTGTTTTCTGTATATAATAAATACAATAATAATAACTATATACAGAAATATGATTATCGTAATGAGCGGCACAAAAATTGTAAATCTCACGGTACACGCTTCTTTAGCCCACATTGGACACTCCACATCTTGCACGTCCACAATCTGAAACAATTCGAGATTTGTTTTTTATTATAATCGTATATTTCAATTATTGTAATTGTACCCGGTATGTCAATAGGTTCGCCACTTATTCCATTTGGGACATTAACATAACAGCAAGATGAGGGTTAACAGCCGCTGCCTGCACCTTCGCATAGAAAAAGGCGCGAAGTTATGTTATGTTTGTAATCGTGTATTATTAGTAAGATTAATTTGAATATTATGTATAAGTTAACAAAATTGCAGCATTTAAAGTTCATTGCATATGACTTACTTTCATTTTTAATTTGTCAAGGAATAAATAATTTCGGCATTCGCAGTCCAATGGATTTCCTCTAATCCAAACATTTCGGGTGCCTCGTGACATGACGACACCATATCGTCTAAAAAGTCTTTCATCCACCTGAAAAAAGTATCAATCTATACATATATGACTGTACCTATAGAAGATTCCATTTTTGTACTCACTCGTCACGAAATCTCAGAAACTATAAGGACGGTCGGTTGTCGGTGGCCTAGTGGTCGAGCACACGGATTCTGAATCCAGAGGTCGTGGTTTGAATCCTGACACTGGCTCACACCAATGCCTTTTCAAAATTGTTTTCGGAAAGTTATGTGTGATAAATATCGATGACTGAAAACTTTGTGCCCGGTATGGCAATAGGCTCGCCACCTATTCCATTTGGGACGTAAACATAACGGCGAGACGAGGCTTAACAGCCGCTGCCTACACCTTCGGGTAACAATGGCGTGAAGTTATGTTTTATGTATAAGGACAATTAACTAGAAATTAAGCACTAGTCAGGTAAGACCGGATTCTACAGGAATCGTAAAGGCATAAAATAAAAAAGCGCATTTTCAAGAATTGTTTCCATATGTATGAAACTTGGTCAATTTATATAAGATTTTTGCATAAGATCAATATCAAAATCTTTGGTAATAAATAAATCGATTTTGATAAAACTTTCTTTGCATATCGGGTAGGTCTAAGAATCAGGCGATGTATAGTTTAGATATACTTAAATATTAAGGTCCCTCGCTTATTTTATTTTTAGCGGATCGTCAATAAAACATAAACAGCACATATTTTAAAATAATTTCAATCACAATAGTAGAGTCACGCATATTTATTTTGTCGGACTTTCAGAGTCAAGCAGTTCGCTGCATGAATGGGCCGGCTCGACTGGTGAAATACCACGACCTCTCAGAAGATCGACGTAAAGTGGCTAATGCTACGTTTCGTTCGGTGAAAGAGTTACCCGGAGGCCCACCCCCACCTCATCCTTCCCTATCCCCTATTCCCTATCTCTTATAGGTCGGCAACGCAACAGTAACATTACCATCAGGTGCACGCCTGCTCGTTTGTCCTCACATACCACCAAGAAAAATCATAACTTCAATCACAGTAGAGTCGAATGAGTCTTTCTATCCCACTCCCGACCCCGTCCATATCCTATTGTAAGGGCCGGCAACCCAACTGTAACACTATATGTGTTCAGATTTCTGTTACCCCCCATCAGGTACACTCCTGCTCGTATGCACCCTTTACAAAAAATATATATCTCAGGAATCATAAAAAAAAGATACTCAAAATAAAAAAAAACCTCAAAGATCAAACTTAATAATCTTCTCATAATATCTTATAAAATTATAAATATTAGTTCAGATGCCGGGGCTAAATTTCATTTCATTTTTTCTGAAATTAAGTGTATGACCTATTTTTTAAAGTATACATATATTACTACTATAAATCATACTCACCCAGATTTGCTTTATACTATTGAAACTGATATCTAAGCTTTCTGGACCATTTAACCACCAATCTTCATATCCAAAATATATGGTGTTATGACTTAGGTTCAACATCTTCAAATTATTTATTTGCGCAAATGGCGATATTGTTTTCATTGCCCATGAATTATTGGGATCAGCGGGTATAAAATCAATAACATTGTTAGCGAAATTAATTGAAATTCCAACCTCGTTGGTGCTTAATATACCTTGTGGGATGTCTTTCAACGCGTTGCTCTCAATATTTAAATCTATTAGATTTTTTAAATACATAAATGTATCTCTGAAAAGAAATATAAATATTATTCAAGGTATTTTTTTAACTATAATATAATATTATATTAATTTCAAAATTTATTTTTATTGTAGTGAAGAATGAATAAAATATTTTTATTAATTTAACTCACCCAGATAATTCAAATAAACGGTTATTGCGCATGTTTAGGTATTGCAAGCAGCCTAATGTTGCAAATACGTTCGATTTAAGTTGCTTTATTTTATTAAAGCCCAAGTCTAAGCTCTGTAATTTTGTTTGATTTTCGAAAATGAACTCTGGCAGGCTTTCAATATCATTATTAGCCAATGTTATGTTTTTTATCCAAACAGAGTCAGCGAATAGATCATCTGGCAGATTGCGAAGGCCAATATTTTGAATATGGACCCATTCTAAATTTGGCAAATCTGCAAGGAACCTTTCTGGTAAATCTTTAATTTTCTCTTCATTATCTATAATCATAAAATTTTCAAGTCCCTTGTTTTCTTTCAACAAATCCTTTGGTAGTGATGAAAATTTATTTGAGAAAAGTGTCAGTTTCATCAAATTACCTACAGGTTCGAAAATCGTCGAAGGCAATTCACTGGGACCGTGTTGACTAATATCAATTTCACGCAATGTTGGCAGATCTTTAGCGCGAGCATTAGTGAACCATGTGACATCTCGCTGGGTTAGTTCAAGGGTTCTTAAATAAGGTAGATATTTAAATATATCCGAACTAATATTACTTTTATCATTATGAATTATTTCAAGCGCAGAAAGCTTCCTTAGCGGCTTGAATAATTCTTTAGAAAGTTCAACCTCATCTGTTGAAATAGTCAGCCACTGCAAAGTACCGATATCCGCAAATAGATCACTTGGTATATAACTAACGTCGACATTTAAAAGTAATCTGACCAACTGAATCATGCCCTTGAAATGTTTCCTGTTCAGATATCCTGAAATATGTCCATGGTGTTCAAAATACAATGCCGAGAGATTATATGCTCCCAATGTCAGGAAGAATTCGTTAAGAGAATTTTTTGGCAGAGGGCAATTCTTTAAACTGATCGATTTGAATTCAACGTCCTCCTCGACAACTCTTGGAAAGTTGTTAAATTTCAAAATCGGGGCGTAATGACAATTAATAGCTAGAAGGCCATCTGGTTGTACGTCCATTTGAATGCGTTGTCCTGAAAGATAGAAAAGTTTCAAATGAAATAAATCCGCAAAGAGAAAGAGACAGATGCGAGCTTTATTTTTTTATTGCTAAGACTATATTGTATAATAAATTATTAGTCCTTGTACACATGCTTCAGATTTTAATGTAATGAAGCCTTGCTTAATAATTCTTAACTAATATTTATCAAAAGTTAAAACTCAGGGCGAATCCCTCTAAATTCATTCGGAGGCGTCATTAAATAACAGCCAACAAGTAATATTCTATTTAATTTTCTAGATAAAACATTTTTATGGATATTTAAATACAAACAGGAACATTCTATAAATAAATATGCAACCAGAAAGTATACATTCAAATATAAAACATGTATCCACTGTTTAAAAGTAAGTAAACGAACTAATAGAAAGAGTTGTCTCAGTTTTGGTATAGTTACAATTCGTAATTCAATTCATCCTATTTTGTATAAAATATGGACACAAGAATATTTTTATACCTACACGCCATATATATTACCGAATTATTTAAATATAATTGGAATATTACAAGAAAAAATCGCAAATGTGAAATAAGCAAACGGTATTGTGAATATTACAAATGAATGGAAATTGTTTTACTTGAAAACATTCTCGAGTATTTAGGATGTAAAGTAGTTGATTACCATAAAAAAAGCGTGCAAGATCCAATAAAGCAAAATTTTAGATCTCATTACAAGTTCTTGTTCAAATTAAAGTGTTACATGACAAAAACCATCTTGAGATGTCAAGGGAGTTAAGTTGCAAAAAGTGTTTTTAACAGTTCGCTGAATGAATGACCGGTTCGATCGGTAAAATACCACGATCTCTCAGAATGTCGACATTAAAGTGGCTCCCGCCGCATACGTTTGTTAAAAGATGATACATTTCCTATTTTATCTCAAGGGGCGGTAACTCAATTGTGACACTTTCTTTGTAGGTTTCCACAGAAGGCGTTAGTTACTTAACACCAGGTAAACCGTTTGCTCTTGCCCAATAAAAAAGTACTAATATTCTAATAGTGGTAGAGCCATGCAGTCTGCTGCATGAAGGGGCCGGATCTATCGGTGTAATACCACGACCTCTCGGAATATCACCGTGAAGTGGCTCGTGCCGCGTTTCGTTCGGTTAGTGAGGTATTCGGAGGCCTGATCCCCTTTCCCCTCCTACTCCCTTAAAGGATGGCAACGCACCATGGAGTTAATGGGCAGTGAGAAGTTGCTTACCACCAGGTGACCCACTTACCCGTGTGCCGTCCTATGACATAGAAAAAATAAATTATAAGGTGTACTTGCCATCGATGTTGCAATTGATTATGCGGTTAAGTATCCCACCACAAACACAGCGCGTATCGTTCGGGCAGTATAACTCATCTAGTTCATTACCATCAGCTATTTGAAATAAAATAGCAGCTATTGCTGCGTACACCAATATGCAACGCATAGCTGCAACAGTAATGTCTTCTGCAACGTTTAATTTGCCATCACGATTTGCATTTGGTTTGCTTGTTGCTACTGTCTTATTCACGGCTGATATTTAATCTGGAAACAATAAAGAAACAAATAGAATTAATAATTTTTTTGTTGTCTGGTAAATCAGCCCCAAAAGTCTTCTATTTGATTCCTTGGCCACAACAATAACTTTTGGGAGTCATTTACGGAAGTTATTTTACCGCTATATTGTAAACAATTACTAGTCTAAAGATTATTGTCCCGCTTATGTTAGGTAATCATAGCGTGATGATATTTATCTTAAGCGGGTCTTCGATAAATGTATTCAAAATTGACTTAAATGATTAAACTCGAACACACAAACATTATATATATTATAAGTTGATTAGAAGCCCTTAAAATAATATAAATTACTAGCTGACCCGGCAAACGTTGTCTTGCCAAACAATAGAATCTGAAAAATAGGGGTTGATCGTAGGGGGTTGAAAATTTAGGGTTGTATGTATTTTTGAATCCCGTTTTATAAAAAAAATAAAAATCAGCAATATATCAAAAAAATAAAAATTGAGGGGTGGGCTACTCTTGTGATTTAGAGGGATGAAAAATAAATGTCGTCCGATTCTCAGACCAACCCAATATGCATACAAAATTTCATAAGGATCGATCGAGCTGTTTCACACGAGAATTTTATATATTAGATTAACTGCAGACAGTTAATTGATGTTTGAATTGAAAATGAATTTGTTGATGCTTATTTGAATTTGTATATAGTAGATATCATCAACTCATAACAGACCACTGTTACAAAGCGATATTACGGAATGTCACAAGACCCCAATCGATGTACATTGACTAAGCCTGACACGCCACCAAAACCTTTTATACGCAATTTTGGCAATAGGATTAGGATTGTTTTAACGAACCATTTTCAGGATGGACATGTTTTTTTAACGGATGACAGAAGCGTTTGTTTCTGATGACGGTATTTTTTTTCGTCAAAGACGCTGACTGAAGGATACGTGAATCGAATAGCTCGTTAATTTCAAAATTTTATTAATGTTTGAGAATGTGCACCGAATGTGACTGGCAATTTTATTCATGAATATAATATGCGTTATTAATAACGTTAACATATGCAAATTTACTAGCTGGCTCGGCTAACTTTGTTTCGTCTACGAAGCAATAAATACAATGTTTTTTTTTCTTAAAAAAGAATTCTCGGAACAAAGAGACAGACAATTAAGGTAAAAAAAATTCATATGAATATATTTGAAAGCAGTTATTTCAATATTACAAACAGACATTTCATTTTAATTTCTATGAATAGATTACATAAATATTTCTAAAAACAATTTGTCAGTCAGTAATGTTTGTTTCATTTTATCCTAAAGCGCTGAAGCGATTAAAATGATTTTTTCTATGGGTTTCACAATTCACGCTAAATGATGACCAAATCAATCACTAGCCCAGTGGTACTAAACATCCCAACAAAACTGGCTATGGTTCAATAAGCCCTGGAACATGAAATTGAAAGTCTTATTTATCGCTAGAAGATATTGGCACATGAATGCATGAACTTGTTTGTTTACCCATAGAATCTGTTGTTCAAAAAGTCTGCAAAAAACCATTAGGAAAGTATTTCCTGTAATAAGTCTCGGTGGCCCAGTAGTCTAGCACACGGCTTTTGATCCAGAGGTCCGGGTTCCATTCCTGACACTGGCTCAAACCAATGACTTTTCGAAATTGTTTTCAGAAGCTATGTGTGATAAATATCGATGACTGAAAACTTTGTGCCCTGTATGGCAATAGGTTCGCCACCTATTCCATTTGGGACGTCACAAAACGGCGAGACGAGGCTTATCAGCCGATGCCTACACCTTGGGATAACAAAAGGCGTGAAGTTATGTTATGTTTTCTATGGGTGTTCCAGAGGATTTGTTGATAGTTTATATTCACAAATAAGCCAGGTAGTTTACTTGTAGTATAAATAAATAACTTAGATGCCGACTGTGGCACCATCTGCCGGGCTTATTTGTGAATCTAAACCATCCTCGAACCCCCTTGAACTCACACAAAAAAATTTATACAAAACGGTCCAGTCGTCTAGGAGGAGTTCAGTGACATACACACAAGAAATATGGAAATATAGATGTCACACACGAAGGACTATTTAGAAACCTTACGTATGATAACTATATTGTATTGAAAAATAATGACAAAAAGTCTAAAGACCTTTAAGAACAAAGTTCTTGTAAGCATGAAGGATAAAAAGGCATTGTGCTTGCCATTCTATCCACTGGATATTTCAGTCAACGAGTATTTGAAACGATGCCAGCTATCCCCCACATAATCCTCCCCCATTCTAAAGTTCCGTAATTCGTAATAAGTTACGTATTTTCGTACGTGGTAGAGCCAAGCAGTTCGCTGCAGGAATGGGCCGGCTCGACCTGTGAAATACTACGACCTCTCAGAAGATCGACGTATAGTGACTCATGGCGCGTTTCGTTCGGTCAGAGAGGTGCCCGGAGGCCCACCCCCCTTTCCCCATCCTTTCATTTCCCCTGTCCCTTAAAGGTCGGTAACGCAATAATAACACTATATGTGTTTCTGGTCCATGGGCGGCGTTGGTTGCTTACCATCAGGTGACACGCCTGCTCGTTTGCCTTCCTATTCCGTAAAAAAAACGTACGACGGCGATAGCAAGGAGAAAATGCGTTTTTAGATCAGCGAAAAAGGTATGAACTTTTGTTTATAAAATAATATTTGAAATAATATGAATTTCAAATTGTACGAGATACAGATACCACTTTGTTTAGACCTAAAGTTGTTTGTACAAGAAGACATCTAATATAAAAAGGTAAATCAAATTTATTCAAGCAACGTTTTATTTTCCGAATTCCGTTTGTTAGTTCGTAAGAGGGTTTGTTACAAAAAAAATACTTTGGCGAATATTGATCATGTATTTTGTACGTTTTTGAAGTCGGAACCTTTAGGTTCTCTTTATATTAGGAAAATTAACAATTCTATTCCTATTGTAATGTAGAGTGTTGGTGTAAATTTAAGGCCATGCTCCCATTGTATGGACAATGGATAGGGTAGGAGTCAAGGACGCCAAGACACACATTCCATGACCAAATAAAACGTGTTTTTAGGAGGTGATGTTAGGAGCCTTAAAAATCGACGCGCGTGAATGAAATGAATTATGAAAGTCAACGATGTGAGTTAGACGTGTAAGAATCGTACCTTAAGACGCTCTGTTCTCTCTGCCTACGCCTCAAGAGGTTTGTCGTGAGGTTATGTAAGTATACTCCTATGACGTAACGATTTTTTAAACTTTTTTTTTAACATAACATAACTTCACGCCTTTTGTTACCCGAAGGTGTAGGCAGCGGCTGTTAAGCCTCGTCTCGCCGTTATGTTTACGTCCCAAATGGAATAGGTGGCGAACCTATTGCCATACCGGGCACAAAGTTTTTCAGTCATCGATATTTATCACATATAACTTCCGAAAACAATTTCGAAAAGCCATTGGTGTGAACCAGTGTCAGGATTCGAACCCGCGACCTTTGGATCAGAAGCCTTGTACTCGACCAGTGGACCACCGAGACTGTCATATACTTGATTGGACCAAATCTTTTATGCCTTGACACGAGATCAGGTAACATTGCCTGTACCTTTGAACATTAGGAGTCCGTAAGTGTTATACCATGATTTTGATTCTATAAACTATGCTACATTTATTTAGTATATTATTAATGATATTTTAAATGTAAAACCTAACGAAAAATCCCAGAACACAATCTGCACATTGTGTTCTTTACAATCTGCACAAAGATTTATAAACCAACTACTATTTCAAAATACTTCCAGATCGTCGCAATATTTTTATAACCGGTTTGAAGCACTGAATTTATCGAAATGAAACGATGTTAAAAAGTGTAATATTAAATGACAACCTATTGGTTTTAATTAGTAGAATAAACATGAGATATCGGGTTTGGTAAACTCATAAGCAAGGAAGATTTAAGGCATCGACTCCCAGGTGCTACCAGGCCAGGAGGAGTATTTTCTTCATTAAACGTGTTTGAACAAATTTCCCAGTCTGTTCATAAAATAATAACACCATTAGTTCCGCAATATATTTCAAAATTTATTAAATTTTATTACTCTAATTTTAATAATGAACTGTAATAATTGCAGTTGTTTTTAAGTTGTTATTTGTATGTTTGCATATGTATGAGTCTGCATGTTTCATGACTGGACGTTTAAATGATTGCGCGTTTGCATATTTGCAAGTCTGCATGGCCAAATGTTTTCAAGTCTGCATGTTTATAAGTCTACTTTGTTTACATGTTAACAAGTCCGCATATTTTTATGTTAGTTTGTCTGTAAGTCTATATGGTTGCAAGGCTGGAGTTTGCTCGCTTTTTACCGGTAATGCATTATTACCCTGAAATATTAAGTCTAATTCCACGTAAGACATATTTAGATACATTTGATTTAAAAAAAAACGTGCACGAGTGCCTCCACGGGTTTAAACTATTTATTTAAATCATTATTTAAATAGGTTTTTACTGCTTTTCTAGAAATGGATGGAATATAATGTAAATTTATTTGATTTTATAGTAGATTGTAATAGTCTCTGTGGTACAGTAGTCAAGAACCCCACTTCGGAATACACAAATGACTTTTCGAAATTATTTTCGAAAGTTATGTGTGATAAATATCGATGACTGAAAACTTTGTGCCAAGTATGGCAATAGGTTTCGCCACCTATACCATTTGGGAAGTAAAACATAACGGCGATTCGAGGCTCTCTAACAGCCACTGCCTACATCTTCGGGTATAAAAAGACGTTAAGTTATGTATGTATGTTATTTGTTTGTTTTATTAGCACCTACAATAAAGCCTAAACAACTTGACCTAGTTTGAGAGATTAGATTTGGTGTAAGTTGCGTGATTATTTAATAATTATCACGAGTATTTACATCACAGTTCTATATTTTCATGAGAACAAAAGTATTCTTTTAATATAAATATATTATCTCCATAGTTCTTTTTATCGTACTTTAGTAATTAAACTGGTACTTTGATTTTTATTAAATACCGTAATTTTAAAATACAATAGTTTATATATGGTTTTGAAGTATTTTTAAAGCTCAAAATAAATGAAACCATTTTAGTAATAGACTGTATTTTATTAATTTCGGTATATGGTAAAAGAGATAATTTGTATCATTACAAGTAACTCAAAATAAAAGACATATCAACAAGAAATAAACGTTTTACGATATAGGGTAATAAAAAGTTAAGACATACGGACACCGTCTCATATCATAAAAATTCTTTCAGCATTACTAACAAAATTAGCTGTTGATATTTTATTTATTTAGCTGTTCGTTTTGTTATTTTTGAAAGTCATAATATTTATTTGTCCATAATAATATCTTGCTCCAAAATAATATTTTAAATAAATACAAAAAAAATAATATCGCAGGAACAGATATTACTTATAAAAATTACGACCTAAAGCTCATAAGAGGCTCGTGAAATAATACATCTTACGGATTCCCTATGGACTGAACTGTCATACTCTATTTAGAAACATCATTTTATGAAGCAAGAAAACATTTTTCTGAGCCAGTCCATTCCCTTGCGTAATTAAAGTGCTCGGAGACTGCTCGTCTGGAGTTTTGATTTCGTAAAGTTACATAATATAGAAAAACTCTTTATTTTATTTCTAAATCATTCGATTTATTTCTAAATCATAATTATTTGATTTAAAACATATACACAGCAATGGATTTTGCAAAACCTCTCGGAAGTTACTATAAGTAATGATGACTGTGAAAATATTGCTGGATGCAATGACAAATACAAATAAAATTCAATAAGTCGCGACATAATTACCGCAGCCTACTCCAAATTTTCAATATGTGAAATTATAAAAAGAACCGGAGAGAAAAAAAATAACACACGTTTTATATTTATATTTGTTACGGAAGCTGACAAACTAGAAAACAAATTAATCCTTCGGCTAACTTCGGTCGCGTTTTGAAAGTTGTTTATTTATTCTCTAGATGTTTTTTCATTAGTTGGTTATCCCTTAAATAATCGGTAATACCGTTAAATGCTATAATATCTAAACAAATAACATATATATATATTATATACTTAGTATTATAAATCTTCCGATTTTAATATAAATAGGAAATTTTTACACATGATTAATATTATAGTTTTCACACGTAAAAGTTACGAAAAAGCAGCATTTTTTTATCTTATGAAAAAAATTAAATAGTTTTACATAGTTCTTCTGAAGAAATAAATACTTATAATGACAACAAAAAGCATATAATTTTATAGCATTATGACCGCGTGAAAATGAATATGGTTTGGGGAATGACTGGAAGTAATTAAATAAAAAAGAACTTTAGATAAAACAAAGGTGAAATGACGAGGAAAGAAAGCGTGATCATTCAGCCAAAAATCATAGAAATAGCCTTTGAATTGTTAAAAAAAAATAATTCTATCTGAAACTTTATTAATATGAAAACATAAAAAAAAACATAATGAATAATAAAATCTCTATCTTCGCCATCACCGAGCGACGCTTATCAAAATAAAATGTGTCGTAAAAATCTGTCATGACACCACATTGGAGTTGACGATAATATAAAGTTGATATATTTATATATATAAAGATATTAATTTATACGTATTTCATGTACTCTAACTAAATATTTTGGAATACGTTAATGTTAATGTTCTTCTGTAAATATTACAAATGCAAGAAAACATTTCTTGCATAAATCAGTTTAGTTCAGCAAAAGATTATCATTGAATAAGCCGATCATCGTCAGATCAAGTTTTCAATATATCATTCGCATTACTTTATTGCCTGAATACAAATTGTTGCTTCCAGAATAAGTTACATGTTAAATATTTTAGGCTATCATACTAATGTAAACTATCAAAAAATACGATAGCAATTTTGTTTCTAGTGCCTGCGAATAACTTTCAGAGAAAACACAAAATAATTGCTAAAACGCATTTAAATCTCAAAAAAGTCCTTATCCTCAAAAGAACGAATAAATCCGCGACAGCTGATCAAATAAGATTAGATAAAAACATTAAAATTCACTACCGTTTTCATGTATAAAAAATTTATAAATCGTTGCGCATTTATTCAAAATTATTTTAAATTTAATTAAATAAATACTTTCTTCTCTTAAACTAAATAAGTTTTCTTGTTAGGTTTAAAAAAATTTTGCCAAGTTCATTACACAATGAAAATTATTGCAGAATAAAAACTCGCTAGTGACTAACAAATCAGAAAAAAGTAGAAATACACGATATTTCACGCAAATGTTTCTAAATTCGCTTAAAGCTTGATGAGAAAAAACCACAACCAAAAGTTTGAAAAGGTTAAGGTTTATATGATGAGAAAGGATCCAAGGATGGGTTAAAATGAAAAATGAAATTTATGAAGACCGCCTTACCTGTTGAAACTTCAATCCGTATGCACAAAAACACTCGACAACAACGAAAGAGGCCAACTGTTCCGCGCGGTGTACACCGTATCGTAGACATGTGATCGCTACGAGAGCTGCTACGAGACTGCGGCGCTACACTGCAGTCGGCTACGGTTACGAGCGCACTCTGCAAATAAAAGTGCAAAGCTACGAGCGCAAGCGGAAACTGCCGAAGTGCATACATACAAAGTTAACTGGGTCCTTTCATTCGGGTGTATGATTGTAGTCGGATTTTGAATTCATTGCATTATGATCAAAATAGATGATTGATTGATAAGACGAAGGAAATAATTATGAATTGATATTAAATATATAAGAACTTTTAATCTATAAAACGAAATATATAGTATTTCGTTTTATAAATTTCACAACGTAATAAATAGATAATAGGATTTTTAAATACTATTTAAAGTTATAAAACTATATTGTCTATAATTGTATTACTATAAATATGTCTTCACACTTCAATATTTTATTGAAAATTGTATGCACTTTATTCACATATTTTACTCGTAAGCAATTGATTCTCAAAGATTAATAAAATAGTATAGTATGGAATAATAAATATCGGAGAAAATCTACCTAGATAACGATTGTAATAAAAATAAATAAAAAGATATTTAGTTCACATCAATTCAAATCATCACGATATTTTACGGTAGCAAACATTAATTATTACCCCGTTATCTTGGAATAGCTATTTCTTAATCTTTGCGAACTATTTTATCATCACCATATTTTACGCAAACATTAATTATTACCCCGTTATCTTGGAATAGCACATTATTTCTTAATCTTTGAAAACTATTTTCAAATACTTTTTCAGCACGTAATTAAATGAAAATGAAGACAATATCCCTGACTTTAAATATACTTTAGCAACAAATTTTAAATAATAGCAATATATTTGTATTGTAATTGATTTGTAGTGTATATTCAACTTTTATTTATTTATTTATGTTGATGATTGCTATTTTCTGTTTTAATCATGAACAGTGGAATAACTGAGTAGCTCATTTCCGTGAGTGCTATAATTATACATACACTATGTTTCATAAAAAAAATAAAAAAATAGTACATTGTCGATGCTGAAAAAATATGAAACAAATAAAACCTTACCTACGATTATTACAAGTTTTATTGTTTTGAAAAATCCAATAAAATTTTACACTACCCCGAAATTACTCTGAGCATTTTAATGGAATGTTTCTTTATTTACGACAATATGAAGGTATGTGAAAACATTCTACAAATCGAAGATCATATTTATTTTGTTTATTGAATTATTATCTTATTTATTATTTCGGAAAAAAGAACCGATATCTATTTGAATAAAGAAAATTGAAGTATCTGTTTGTAATACTGAAATAACTGTTATCTACTACATTCATATGAATATTTAATATTTAACATATTTAAATCTGATTTCTAATTACATAACATTATTTGCGTTATTTACTTAGCTTTCAAAGTAAGTGGTAGTTGTATGTTTTCTGAATGAAAACATTATTTCAATCTATTGAGATACCGTATTCTATGATTAAGAAACTCGAATAAACAGTACTTTTTCTCAAAATCGGGTGAAAATATTAGCTTATTTCAGTGATTTTATATGCCATTTATAAAACAAACAAACATTCGTACATCGATAAAATATTACCAATTGTTAGCTATAACTGGGATTTCAATAATCTGTTTCTTTTTTGCCCTCACAGAATCCACCCTAACAGATCGAGGGGGTTACTATAAATCATTTTTGTATGCTTTGCGGTTTTATCAGGATATCGTTCGATGGTTTCAGTTTATTTTGTTTCGATATGTATACCTGACTGAATATCATTTCAAATATTCATTTTAGTCCACACCAATAGTAAGAGCAGAAAACAACGTGATTATATTAAATATGATGTTTGTTTATTGTGTATATAACTTAGCGTTTAATTCGGTTCCTTACTACTGAAAAAAGTTATGGACAAAGTCAGGATAAAATGCGAGCACAAAACAATGAAAAATGTATTTGAACTTATTTAATTCTGGCTATACCATATTTTGATCCGTTAACAATTATTTAATATACAATTTAGACTCAGCAGAGAGTTAAAGCACCGATCTTACTTGAAATCATCGATTACCCATTTACGAAGAGAATCGAACTCAATTCGTTCGTAACAAGTTTTTTTTTTCAATTTAACTGTCAAACACTTTAATTTCGCTTGACATAAGGGCTCTTGTTGGTGCCAAACATGATTACTGTGTGTGTGAAATATACTATAAAATAATAAATATACTAAATATACTAATAATAATACAAGTGAAAAAGAATAAGAATAGTTTTCATAATGTCCATTATATTAAATAACTGGTTTGTGTGATTTTACTCGTATGTATGTTGTCTGGATAGTTTTAGAATTTCGCTTATGAATCAAGAAGTTGCATCGAACATCAATGACTTCTCTGAGTACTTTTCGGAACACTTATTTTCGACCCGAAAGCGTAGGCGTAGTTTTAAGGTCCCAAATGGAACAGTTAGTGAAACACGTTGAAACATAAAACACTTTACAAAATATTGCTTAAATTAATTTATTCAAATAGGAATTTACTGCTAAATAAAGTATGAATAATTATGAACGGAAAAAAGTAAACAAAACGTTCAAGAGCACATTCATAAAACATGCTCATTGTTTGTTCCCAAACAGTACTAAAAACACAAAGGCCATTTACACTTTTACAAGAAAAGGTACGCTGCTGAGGTTACATAACATCCTATCTTTCATCATCTATATATATATAAGAGATTTTCCACCTATATATTGACTCATCACGATATCTCTGGAACCATAAGGCGTAGCGACTTGAAATTTGGTAGGATTATTCCTTTCGCCGAGTAGAGGTCAGCTAAGAACGGATTTTACGAAATTCCACCCACAAGGGGGGTTGCGGGGGTGTTAACAATGGAAAATTCCCATTTTAAACCTATAGCTGCTATCGACTTTAAATTTGTCGAAGATATTGCAGTATTAACATAGCGGGGCAGCAGTTATTACTTTTGATGCGAAACAGAGTTCGCCGGGTCAGCTAGTCTATCTATATATATAAAAGAAAGTCGTGTTTGTTACAACACTTATAACTCAAGAACGGCCATACAGATTTGGTTGAAAATTGGTGGAGAGGTAGCTTAGAGCCAGGAACAACACATAGGATAGGAAAATATGGATAATTTGCGAGTAAAATACTAAAAAATACAATTTAATTTTCCCATACAAATGATTCGTAACCACATTTTTCGACACACAAGGAAATTTGACCTTTAAAAACATAGCATAAAGTTCATTGTTATTGGAAAGGTCCATCGTAGGTCAGTGTCGTATGAATATTGACATTTAAATTTGTTGTGTCATGTCACTATAATATATTTGAAGTATTGCAATTTACAATTATTTTATAAATATTGGTTATATATAAGTTATTTTTAAACTAAAAAACTGTTTTAAAATTTAAATAAATCATGCATTCGTTTGGAGAAATCATCGCAGATTCGGTAACATTATCCAGCAACAGGATGCCATTTTTGTCAAAGTTATTGAAGGTAACAATAATATATTAGTTCAGATGGCATCCACGATAGAGAAAAGCATGTGGTGAGTCATCTCTCACTGATCAGACCAACTTCCTCATCGTGAAATTCAAGAGCGGATCAATAAATTATAAGTATTCATTTCGCAACATAACCTGGCGACCTGCATCGACAGGATACTGGAAAGACACTGGAAGGAAAGACCACCAACTATTAGGACAAATTAAGACAATTAGAAAGAGCCAAAACTTTTGACTACATGGATAGTTGGAAAAGATGATATGTTGTGCTGACCCCACTAAGAGTGAGATAAGAGCAGGAAAATGATGAATTTCTATGGGAAAATAAAAAATTATTGAATGTTGACATTAGTCAATAACTACAATTACAAATTGTAAAAATATACGGTATATGATATATTTTTGTTGATCTTTTGGGATAGTGTGGTATTTTACTGCTACGTGAACTTTTCTCACTTTAATTAATTAGATATTAAGCTGCAGAGGACAAGGCGATGGTAGACGTGGCTTAACAGTCACTGCATACACCTTCGGGTAGATAAGCCATGAAGTTATGTATCTTATTGTTAGGCATTGAAATACTTTAATTTCTGGAAATGAAATGATCATTTTGTTATGAGACGAACGAGCAGGCGTGTCACGTTATGGTAAGCAACCAACGCCGCCCATGGACACCAGCAACACATATAGGTAGTGTTACTGTTACGTTGCCGACCTTTAAGGGAAGTCGGATAGGGAAGTATGGGGAAGGGAATGAGCCTCCGCGTACCTCTCTCACCGAACGAAACGCGGCATGAGCCACTTTACATCGATCGTCCGAGAGTTCGTGGTATTTTACCGATCGAGCCGGCCCATTCATGGAGCGAACTGCTTGGCTCTACTACTGTTACAAGTAAAATGTAAAATACTAAGTATTTCTTGGCCAATCAATATCTATCTATATCTTTACTAATATATGAAATCGGAGTGTCTGTTTGGCAAATTGAAATAACCGCTTTTTACGGAATTCATGTATAAACTGTAAATACATCAAAATAATATTTTTTAAATTTTTGTCTGTCTGATTGTTTTAGCTAATGGCTAGACCAATTTTGACGGCACTTTTTTAGAAAAAATCTTTTATTTACTCATATAATGCTTTTGAGGTGAAACAAAGTTCGCCGGGTCAGCTAGTTTTATAATAAAAGAAAGCGAGGAAATAAATAACTGCAGATATGTTTTATTGGATAGGAGAGCAAACAAGCATGCGTTTTACCTGATGGTAAGTGACCAGCGCCGCCCATGGACACCTGCAACACATATAGTGTTATAATTGGGTTGCCGACCTTTAAGCGAATAGGATGGGGAAGGTAGTTGGGCCTTCGTGTACCTCGTTCGTGGTATTTCGACGGTCGAGCCGGTCCATTCATGCAGCGAACTACTTGGCTCTACCACTGTTATAAATATTTTATAGAGATTCAGTTATCGACTAATGGCTCTACACCTAAAAGCATTTACTATACTACAGCCTTCAGACAAAACAAAAATATACCTGAGACGCTCATCACATAAATTAATAGCGTAATTATTTTTAATTAAATGCAAATGGTTGAAGTTTATGTCTCTATATAATTTTATTTACTTCAAAAATTTGATAGTATTGTCGTGTTACCTAATGCAATATTTGATTGCGGTGACTCAATGACATGTATTTCAAAAGCTTTTATTTATCTTGCAATTTATGTATGTGAATATGTATGCTTGCTGTGTGGCACCGGCTTAGAATACCGCCACCCCATCTCTTCCCGTGGGTGTCGTAAAAGGCGACTAAGGTAAAAGGCTGGAAGAATGGGCAGCAGCATTCTCTCTCAACAAAATACAGCCTACTGCGATCGCCAACCCGCCTGCCAAGCGTGGCGATTATGGCAAAAACCCCCCATGAGTGAACGGACCGGCAGTTGTGGCGCTCTATGGGGGAGGCCTGTCCAGCAGTGGACCTCAAAAGGCTAATGATGAGTATGTATGTATGTTCGGGTGGAATCTTTGAACTCAATTTTCAACTGAAATTTTGTATACATGATTGGTTTACAATCCATGATACCAGTAGTCGAGCACTCCGCTTCTGAATCAAGAAGTCACGGGTTCAAATCCTGGCTCACACCAATGACTTTTCGAAATTAATTTCGGAAGTTATATGGGACAAATATCGAATGACTGAAAACTTTGTGCCCGGTATGGCAATAGGTTAGGCAATTTAGGACGTAAACATAACGAAGAGACGAGGCTTAACAGCCGCTGCCTACACCTTCGAGTAGACAAGGCGTAAAGTTTTATTATGTTAATGAGGATTAATTATATGCAATTTATTTCAAAATATAATTTTCTAGCGAGGTTTAATTAACAATCACTGTTTAATTAAGTTGCGATTGAGAATGTAATAAACTTAGTACAGAAATTTACATAGTTAAATTAGTACTAGTTTATTTCCAAAACGGGCGACAAGATTTTATTACTATACAAATTTTATGAGGTCATAAGTAGATTTAGAGGTTATAAGAGAAATATTTTCTTGCTTTTAATTTATTTACGCCTACTAATGGATAAAATTATAATACGTGCACAAGGCAAGCTTCTGTTTTTAACTGAACTGTTTTATTCAAACTTTGCTTAAATATTCATATTCAGCTTTTCTTGTTTTAAATGAATTTTTGAAGTTACTATAACTTTAAAAGAGAATTTATTATTGAACTTTCTTTCATATGTACGGTTCGTTCATATGAACCAAAACAAAATGTGAAAACAACTGAAATACTATATTTACATGAACTCATATTGCCATGAATATTTAATATACAGCACTATCCAAATCACATTTCAAAACTATCCTACTCTATTTAATATACTACGTTGAACGAATAAGAATTTGTTTTATCGAAAATATATGTTTCGGTCCTCGGGAGAGTATTATTGTGTAGACTATTCATGTTGAGAAGCTTTTAGTAGAATCACTATATCGCGTGCTCTATGTAATAAAGTGTGATAGAAAGTGCTGTTAATAAGTGGTGTTCATGGATGCAAACTCTTTGTTCTTAACTTGTATCCTTTGACTTTTAGACAACGATAAATTCAAGGTGTTATATTGGAATTTAAGAGTACTTTAGAGTATTATAGATATGAGTAGAGTCTGAACATACAATTGATAATTTATTCATTGAACGATTTAATAGGTTATGGGCTAAGGAGTGTACACCATACAAATATATATATTAATTGAGATAAAAATATTAGAAAAAATAGTAAACAGTAGTAAACAAATGAAATAATTAATTTCTACTCTACTCTTCTCTATTATTAGATTAAATCAATCGTAACGCACGAATTTAAAAAAATTCCAAAAAATAAATTGGTTGGTTTAAGTAGATTTTGTATGGCTGGTATATACTACAGTCTCGGTGGCCCAGTGGTCGAGATCCGCACTTCTGTTTCTGAAGGCATAACTTCCCATTTCCAAATCGATCCCAGGCCTACACCAATCATTTGTTCGACTTCTTTTCGGAAGTGGTATCTTAACAGTAGTTGAGCCAAGCAATTCGCTGCATGAATGGGCCGGCTCGACCGGTGAAACCACGACTTCTCAGAAGATCGACGTAAAGTGGCTCATGCCGCGTTTCGTTTGGTGAGAGAGGTACCCGGAGGCCTACCCGCCTTTCCCCTATCCCTTAAAGGTCGGCAACGCAACAGTAACACAATATGTGTTGCTGGTGTCAATGGGCGGCGTTGGTTACTTACCATCAGGTGACATGCCTGCTTGTTTGCCCTCCTATCCTATAAAAAAAGATATGTGTGATAAATTTCGATATTTACTGCCAACTTGGTGCTCAGTGGAACAATAGGTTTCTCTATATATTCCATTTATGACGTTACGATTTGGCGAGTGAAGGCTTGTCAGCCACTGCCTACTCCTTCGAGTAGAAAAGGCGTGAATTTATCTTATGTTTGTTATGTATATATACATATCGACTTGTTACAAGTACCTGTCGTAAATTCAGACGACGATTTGAATAGACAACCCATATCAGTACGCTTCACAATTGTTCCTAAATCTTCCATATACCTTCTATTGTTTTGCCCGCCAGTGTGAATATCCCACAAGGCTTAAGCAAATTCAAGTTCGTTCTATTCAAATTGGAAGTGATGGTATACAGAGTAATGTGTGTTAGCATTTCGTGACAGCGAATAATGAATACTTCTCTCTCTGTTTATTGTATAACGTAGTGTATACAGTAAGCAGAAGAAATACCTAATATATTTGGTAATTAATAAAAATTCTACCAAGAACTATATATAGGTCTGCTCGTGTTGCAAATAAAAGCAAGAACTGGCACTGCAAAAATAAAAAATAAAATTTGATATAATTAAAAATAAATAAGTTCGCACCTCTCCAAAAGTTTATCATTTTCACGCTTATTATATTATTTATGTTTATAAATGTGAGTGAATTATAATTATTTATGTAGCTGTATGTGTGGAATATTGCGTTGTTTATTGTAGTTATAAAAAAATATGATTTGCTGATGAAATTTTGTATGGAGCTACAAATATTTATTAAATCATTCCTTAATTATTAAATAATAACTATAATTTGATGAAAAATATTCAAAAGGATGGATAATTTTATTTAGTATTTGTCAAAGAAAGTAGTCTGCGGACAATTTGCTTATTTATGAACATTGAAATTTCGAACATTGAACTGTTATTCTAGCCATTAAGTGTTCTCATATTACTTGTAGCCAAAATATATTATAAACAATGTTTTACTGTATAAAACGGAGAAACTGTTTTTTTTTTATATAAAATTCAGTAATCAAAAAATATATCCGGTGAATATGCATATATGATAAAAATACTTTTATAAAAATCTTAATATATTTTTTCCAATATAATGTAATTGTTGCCAAAAATAGTGAAATTTTGGGATTGGGAAAACCGATCGAAAACATATCAAAAATTTTGATTATAATGAAAATTGATTATACACACCTTAGGGATCAACGACAATATCTAAGATAATCGGATATCGGATAATCGGATATATCGGATAGTCCCGGTGGTCCAGTGGTCGAGCAAACGGCTTCTGAATGCAGAGGACGCAGATTCGAATCTTGGCACACACCAATGACTTTTCGAAATCATTTTCGAAAGTTATGTGTGATAAATATCGATAACTGAAAACTTTGTGCCTGGTATGGCAAAAGTAGCCACTGCCTACACCTTCGGGTAGAAAAGGCGTGAAGTAATGTTATGTTGACAATATGATCTTATCATAAATATAGATGTAAGATTTAATTTCATCAAAACAAATTATAACTGCTACTGTCCAATAGGAAATGAGTCTCTAGGAGCGATTTTATCACAAAGAGATTTTAACATTCTAACTTGCATTGTGAGAGAAATGCCAAGGTATTCCCGACGTCTGATAAGTAATGTTCATGAGATATTATTTTATATAATATATTGTATTTTTATTGAATTTTCCTGTTACAATCTGCTGGAGTACAAATAAGTTTGACAATTTATTACCATTTTTACTCGAAACCTGATATCTAAGTGTGACTATGTATCTCTATACATTTTTTAATACTATATTAACTTGTAACCACATCTGAAATAAATTTTCAATATAAATAAATACGTGTACTACAACGAAATTTACTATTTAATGATACAGTATAATATATTATCTACATTTAATATCCCAGCACTGCTCCCTTAGGAGGTATGGACACCATTTTCTACAGCAGTACTACAAAGCAATCAATACAATCACCTTTGGATTAGTGAAGTGGCTCGTGCCGCTTATCGTTCGGTAAGAGAGTTATCCAAAGGCTCCCTCCTTTCCGCCTCCTTTCGACTCCTATTGCTTATATGCGACTTATATTCTTTAAAAAAAATCCAATTAATGAACATTTTATTGGAACTATTTTTTATTGGATTTAGGCAAAACAAGCAAGTGAGTTCTTTTTCTCACTCAAGTTGAGTGAAAGGAAGTTAAATACCTCTCTTACTAAACGCAACGTGACCTGAGCCACTTTGCGTCGATATTCTAAGAGGTCGATATATTGCATAGACGAAAAAGCAATGAACTAATATTACAGTTTTATAAGTATATTGTACAAGTAGTTCGTGTTACATGCGGTCACTCCCACATCGCTGTAATAGAGTCATTAACTTAAGTATAGCCTGCGACACACATCGATACCTTTGAAGCGAATATATCGAGGCAAAATCGCTTGGCAATGAGCTTGGGAATAATATCATACATTGTAAAATTGTACTCCATAGTACTAAATCGAAAAAAAAAAAACATTTTAGGGTAGAAAAATGACTAAGCAGAAATACAGGTTAAAAAGCGTTAAATGTAATTAAGTAAGGTCGTCACGCAGTTTACCCAATAATAATAATAATATCTTGGACACAATACACACAGCGCCTTCTAGTTCCAAGCTAAGCAACTAAATACTTGTGTTATGGATACTAGATAACGGATATACATAAATACTTTTCTTGTGTAAATACAAACTTATAATATATAGGAAAACACTTAGACACACTCAAATATTCGTGTTTGTCACAAATATTTGTGCTTGGGTGGGAATCGAACCCCCGACCTCATTGCTGCAGCCGGTAGTTTTACCAATGCGCCGCCAGGCCTGTCATTACCACACTAAATCAAATAGAATGTGTCTTATAAGAACTTAAGATTGGTAGCCTTAAAATTGACGTACCTACATACTGGACAGACATATCTGAGGTCCGTGGTTTATGACGTGTACGTTTAGATGTGAAGCAATTTTCTTTCAATTTTCACAGTGGTAGAATCTAGCAGTTTGCTACATGAATGGGCCGGCTTGATTTGTGAAATACCATGGCCTCTCGGATTATCAGCGTGAAGTGGCTCGTGCCGCGTTTCGTTCGCTGAGAGAGGTATCCGGAGGCCCGAGCCCCTTACCCCTTCCTTTCCCCTCCTACTCGCTTAAAGAACGGCAACGTACCACGGTATTCATGGACAGTGAGAAGTTACTTACCATCAGGTTTTTTGTTTCTTTTTATGGGATAGGAGGGCAAACGAGCAGGCGTATCACCTGATGGTAAGCAACCACCGCCGCCCATGGACACCAGCAACACATATAGTGTTACTATTGCATTGCCGACCTTTAAGGGATAGGGGATAGGAAAGGATGAGGAAGGGGGTGGGCCTCCGGGTACCTCTCTCACCGAACGAAACGCGGCATGAGTCACATTACATCCGTAATCTGAGAGGTCGTGGTATTTCGCCGGCCCATTCTGGCAGCGTACTGCTTGGCTCTACCACTGTAAATATGTAAATATGAATTCGTTATTGGAATTATAAACATTACTCTAACTATTTCTATTAAATTTTTAACAATCCCTTAAGTTAATCATTACATTACAATAGCTAGTTAATTAAATTAAACATAACATAACTTCACGCCTTTTGTTACCCGTAGGTGTAGGCAGAGCCTGTCAAGGCTCGTCTCGCCGTTATGTTTACGTCCTAAATGGAATAAGTGGCGAACCTATTCATCGATATTTATACTTAACACTATTCACACATAACTTCCGAAAACAATTTCAAAGAGTCATTGGTGTGAGCCAGTGTCAGGAATCGAACCTGGACCTCTGGATCAGAAGCTGTGTGCTCGACCACTGGGCCGCCGAGACTATTTAATTTAAAGTAATAAGTAATAAACTAATTAAATTAAATTAGTAAGCTTTTATTTACCAAAGCAAACACAGAGATCGTCGGCAGACGCATCCAACTTAAATCCGGATGCTGTTCTCGGTAACTTTTAACTCTGATGAGTTGTTGCTGGAGGCGGCAATTTAAACTTTGAATTTATAATGAACCAACCTCTTTGCAGATACAAGATTCAGTCTTGTGACGTGTACTTTGGCTAGATTTCCTCAAAGTGTATAAATAAATATTTCAGAAAATATTTTTGAAGTGGAACTTCTAATGTCTCGTGCAAGAGCATTTAACGCTTTTAACGCCCCCTTGCGGCCACTATTAATATAATATAAAGGTTGGTTACAAAAAAGCCAAGATCCATATAAACCAAGAACGAAAAGACATAGCGACTTTTTAAACTACCCGTACAGACATCTAGTAGCGGATGGTGGTACTAGCTGGTCATAATTGATATAACAATAATGATGAACAACATCTTTTTACACAACAAGTGAACCTACTCGAGAATTATAATTGAAAAATAGGTTAAAATTCAAAATAACAATTTTAGATAATTATGACACCAGTTTTAGTGCGAAATAGTTTGTAAATCTATAAATTACTTATTTTAACAATTCAAATTCACCATCTTTCGGCGGATGGCGCTACTAGGAAGTTGTAAAGTGTAGTTAAGTTCTCATAAGTTATAATTATTACATAGAACGAGTTGGTACTATCTAGTATTAAGATATTAATTATAATAAAATAATTATTATGAATATTCATGCAGCATTAGTATTGATTTAAAGAATAAAAGGCAATATAACCAAAACAGTTATGTGTCATGAATTGTTAAATCACATAATTATAAACTTCGCGCATTTTACATAACTAAATAATAGATTTTAGTAATATCTTGACCAGTTTAAGTACGAAATAGTTTGTAAATATATAAATTAATTATTTTAATAATCAATAACTTCACTATCTTTCGGCGGATGGCGCTACTAGTCAAATTAAAATGGCGTTTTAAAATTAAGTTCTCTTAAACAAAAAATATTACATAGAACGAATTGATACTATCTAATATTAAGATATTAATCATGAAAATAAATATTACGAATATTCATGCAGCATCAGTATGGATTTAAACATTTATACAATAAAAGGAAATATCACCAAAACAGTTATAAAATGTAATGAATTGCTTAATTAATCACAGAATTAAAAATTTCGTGTATTTTACTTAACTAAATAATACATATATTTCAGTAATATATTGACATAAATAATATAACATAACTTCACGCCTTTTGTTACCCGAAGGTGTAGGCAGCGGCTGTTAAGCCTCGTCTCGCCTTTATGTTTACGTCCCAAATGGAATAGGTGGCTTCCGAAATCAATTTTGAATCGTCATTGGTGTGAGCCAAAGTCTGGAATCGAACCCGGATCTCTGGATCATAAGCTGTGTGCTCGACCACTGCGCCACCGAGACTAATAATAACATGTAATCATAATTAAATCAGTTTACCTAATAAAGTTTTATAGGGTTATCAATTATCATTACATAGTATAAAACAAAGTCACTTTCTGCTGTCTTTCCCCTTATATGCGCATATGTTTAAAACTACGCAACGGATTTTGATGCGATTTTTTTTAATAGTCAGAGGGTATCAACGGGGTGGTTTTGATCTATAATTCATGTATAGTGTAGAAATAAAAAGTGATAATTTTCAAGATTTAAAACTTTAATCGAAAACGCTGCCTGAACCCTAAGTGATAAATGAAAACACTGTACTACATTATTATACACCTCTAAAAGGTCTACAAAAAAGTCCCCAAGGGCATATGTCTACCTCGTAGGGATAACCCACAATGGCCATTAATATTTTTTTATTTTTTACGAGAAATAGTGGCTTATTTACGAAGCAATTTTAAACATTACAGCATTAATTTTCATCCAGTTAACTATCTTAAGTAGATTGTGATTTTAATATAGATCAATATAGCCGTTTACAGCATGTAATTTAAACTAATATTTACGAAGATATTACAGTATTAACATAGCGGTACTTAGCAGTTGCCTTTGCGCGCCATAACGCTTGCTGATAAATAGCACAAATTGAACTATTTAAGATACAAATATCACTGATTTATTTCTTTTAATGCGTGGTAGAGCCAAGCAGTTCGCTGCATGAATGGGCCGGCTCGACCGATGAAATACCACGACCTTTCAGAAGACCGACGTAAAGTGGCTCATGCCGCGTTTCGTTCGTTGAGAGAGGTACCCGGAGGCCCACCCCTTCCCCGTCCTTTCCTATCCCCTATCCCTCAAAGGTCGGCAACGCTACAGTAACACTATATGTGTTGCTGGTGTCCATGGGCGGCGTTGATTGCTTACCATCAGGTGACACGCCTGCTTGTTTGCCCTCTTATCCCATAAAAAAACGAAGTTCGCCGGGTCATGAGTTATTGTATATAGTTGACATCATATACCGCTAGATGGCGTCCTGCGCCGACATATGTATGTTCGGGTGAATATTAGAACTCAATTTTGAAGTAGATAGTTGTCATCTCGGTAGTCTCGGCGGTCCAGTGGTCGAGCACCCCCCTCCTAAATCAAAAGTTGTGGGTTCGTATCCTAGCTAACACAAATGGCTTCTCGAAATTATTTTTGACAGCTGAGTGTAATAAATACCGATGGCTGAGTGTAATAAATACCGATGGCTGAAAACTTTGCACCCTGTGTACCACCATAGGTTTACCATCTATTCCAATCGGAACGTAAAAAAACAGCGAGTCGGGGCGTAACAGCCACTGCGGGAGCCCCGTACAGGGCCACGGATCGCGCGACACCACCGTAGAGGCGGCGAATCTCGGGGGAGGCGGTTTAACGCGCCTGCCACCCGTTCTACTCGGGGGACCATCCTCACGAAGTACTCCTCGAAGCTCCAGAGGCTGTTCAGGGTGAGGCCGAGGTACTTCAAGTACCTCGCCACCGGGACAGCCGTGTCGCCCACCTGGATCCACGCAGCTGGTGGTTCCCAGCGCCGAGTGAGGCGGTGGAACCACAGAGCCTCACTTTTGTGAGGCGCAGCCTCCAGCCGAATTCTACCTAGACCCAGATATTTATTTATACTTGGGTGGGGATCGAACCCGCCAATCTCGATTCTACATTCGGTAGTTTTACCAACGCACCACCAAACCTCACCCTTACTTACATTAGCAGTATATTATAAATCTATATTGTTAATTATTTATTGACTATTTTTAAGTGTCAGTGAAGACCTATAAAAATAAAGAAAGCTATTGTGAATACATGTTACTAAGTTCCACTTCTGTAGCGCGGCGGGACTCCACGCAAATTTTTTTAACTAAGGTGACGTTAAATTGTTTAATAGATTCTGTAGATTGTCTAGTTTCAATGTATACAGGCTGAGAAATAGCAATGTACAGTGTCCGGTCACGATGACAAAGTTTGAAATTTATTAACAAAATAATAAACTGTTTTGCTTTTCGGATCTCAAGATTAAAAAGTATTTGTAACTTTGACGATGAGAAAGTAAGACGATTAAGCGATTTCGGGGCTGATAACCGATATTAAAACATCATTATAAATGAACAGCGGCACAGAAAATAAAGTTATAATCTCTTTTTTTTTCTTCTTGTAATATTAAAAGACCACAAAAGTCTTTAATAATCGACTCGTAAAATGTGGATGAATCAACTTTTTATAGAGTTTTTGCAACGTAATGTTAACACGAAAACAGTATTCAACTCAACAATTTTCCTCAGTCATGTTTGACTGCATATGCTTAAAAAAATATTTATATATTTACGGGCTAACACAAATTACTTTGTGGTATATTTTTCTGAAGTTATGTGTGAATATCATTTGGAATGTAGAAATTTGTTTTAAAAAGTTGTAAAAAAAATGAAAGGAGGCTTATGAAATTCAAAATATGTAGCTTTTATAAAATAAAATACCGATTCGGGCGGATACCAACCGACAACATGTTTAACTTATAAACTTATATTGCATTTGCATGTTAAAAAACTGTTTTAAAATAAAATACCTAGACGCTAACAATATTAACGTTTAATATTAAATTCCTACGTGCCTCTCGCTAAAACAATGTGGCTATTTGAACGTCAAATACCAAAGTTGCGAGCAGCTAAAGAATTTTGTAATACAGATACAATTCAAAATGGATTTCTTCTTCCTATATCCAAAAATAGTGGTTTGCCTCTTTCGTAGGGTGAAATATTTTGTCCCATAAAAAGTGTGGAGAACCTATTACCACACATCGGACACATAGTTATCAGTCATTGGTTTTTTTACACATAACTTTCAAAAATAATTTCGAAAAGTAATCGCTGTAAACCTGGATTTTAACCCGCGGCTTAATGATTCAGAAGCGGGGCGCTCGACCATTCGACCACCGAGATAATAAATCTGTAATCACATACGTATTCCAAAAAAATCAAAATGTCACGCACTAATCTCGGGAAAAACTTATAGTAGAAATATATCTGACATACAATACCAGGTCTTTAATTGAAGTAATATATTTTAGTAAATTTATTGTATATGTATGTATGTAGGTACCAGTATCCAAGTTACGAAGAGTATTTTCATTGTCTACGCAGGATTAATACGTGATTTTCTCAAAGGGTTGTCTAAGTTTTGGGGTCGTGTTTCTATTAATTACCCAAGTTACCCTGTCGATAGAATCTTAATGAATCACCAAGTTAAACTAAACTCTCGATGTGGCTGGAACAGTTTTGTTCGTGTTAACGTTTGTTTTTGTTAACAATGTTTCGGTTGAAACAATACCGTGTCAAAAAATCCCGTTAATTTTGCTATATTATTACAGTAATTTAATAACACGAGATGATAAAGGCAGCGGTAATTATATCTCGAAATGCCTGACCAGCCCTTCAGATAGAAGCGCTACACGAGTTACATTTATATTATTGGAATTAAATAAAGTAATCAATCTTTCAAAATAGTTCCTTCTATGCTATTTTTATCGCATAAACAAGACTTTTTTAAGCTTTTGTTTTAAGAAGGCTATTGTCAAGCCTGGTGGGACGCAGATGTTTAATTTGCGATTTGCAAATAAACGACGAACTGAAGAAAGAAATCTACTGTCAATACGAGAATGAAATTCAAGCTTTATTAAAATGAAGAACTTGGAAATTGGAGAAGAAGGCGAAGGAGTAAAATGAATTATTGCAGTAAATTTCAAATGTAAAAATCGTGGATTAAGGTGCTTTATTCTGTCTGCCTACTCCACAAAGGTGTTTTACATGAAGTCGTGCATGATTTTAATGTCTTTAAACCTTTTATGAAGTCATAAAGTTAGATATAACACAGTCTTGGTGGCGCAGTGGGCGAGCGCACGGCCTCTGATCCAGAGGTCCGGGGTTCGATTCCAGACACTGGCTCACACCAATGACTTTTCGAAATTGTTTTCGGAAGTTATGTGTGATAAATATCGATGATTGACAAACTTTGTGCCCGGTATGGCAATAGGTTCGCCACCTATTCCATTTGGGACGTAAACATAACGGCGAGACGAGGCTTAACAGCCGCTGCCTACACCTTCGGGTAACAAAAGGCGTGAAGTTATGTTAAAGTTAGATAATGTTTTTATTATTAAAGTGTAACATTAAAGCATTTAATAGTATTAAAGTATAACATTATTATTAAATACGAAACAATATAGTGTAACTTCACGGCCACTAAATGTGACTATCAAATAAAAACAAATAAATAAAACATTACTTACGGAATTTATGTATTATATTTTAATTTCCACAGGCAGTCTTTGAATTTTAAAAGAATAATATGGCAAGTATTAAAAGAGCGGATTAATATTAATACCAAATTAAATTTTATCCATTATGTTTTTTAATTAATTTTGAAGTCATCTAATGAGGAACGTAAAATTTAGAGAATATTGGCATTGGGGTGAATTTTAAATGAAGCCTATTAAAATAAAGCCTATTGCAAAAAGTAACTGGTGTGGTTTTGTATCTATTTGGATTTACGCTTTTAAATTTTAATACACAATTTATATTGTACGATAAAATGGAAATGAGACAGTCAATATAAGTTCTTTTAAATATAAATAAATAATGAAAACATATGTGACATTTAAAAATGATTCGAAGAAATTATGGCAAAAAAGGAACGTGGGAATAGGTTCTTTTGCGGGTAGGGAGAGCAAATGACCAGGCATCTCACCCGATAACAAGCAAAGAACGCCGCCCGTGGACACCTGAACACCGATAGTGTTGCAGCTGTTACTGGCCCTTACAATGGGATAACGAAGGGTTCAGAAGTTTATGGTAAGGGTTTGGGCCTCCGGATACCTCTCTCACGGAGCGAAACGCGGTATGAGCCACTTTACGTCGATATTCTGAGAGGTCGTGGTATTTCACCGGTCGAGTGGGATTTCCCATTGTACAAACAAAACAGTTCATATTTATAGAAATATTGTGGGCAAATAACTAGACCTTATTGGTATTGGATGGCAAATAGACTGGAATTGTAAAACTCATATAAATGGAAGCGGAGTGAGTTGCCGTTTGCCAGTTGTAAATATTAAAAACTCTACAAGACGTAATATCGTTCATGCTGACGTCATCTTTCTCTTGAAATCCAACAACATCATGTTCTTTTCTCAATAAGATTTATGGTCTGAACTTATTTTATATGAGCGCTAAACATCATCCAACAAACCCCCCATGGTTGAGCGGACCGGCAGTTGTGGCGCTCTATGGGGGAGGCCTATGTCCAGCAGTGGACCTCAAAAGGGCTAATGATGATGATGAAACATCATCCACCGATCACCGATCATTTCATCATTTTCCAAACCTTATCCCACACACACCTTCTTCTTCGATATTCTGTCGAATTATATACAAATTTTAACAGTGGCACAGACCCGCACATACTGCATGAATGGACCAGTTAGACCGGTGAAATACTAGTAACTCTCAGAATATCGACGTAAAGTGGCACATGTTGCGTTTTGATTGGTGAGAGAGCCCTCCGGTTGCCCGCCTAATGTTTTGGACACAATATGCCATCTAGATTTCCAAGCTAAGCTATGTGTTATGGAAACTACTTAACGGATATTCATATAAAACTATATATATATATCTTTTTTGGTAAAAACATAGAAAAACTCTCGGCACAATACACGCATATCTAACAATATTTTGGATCGTACCGTACGATTCACCTAATACCGTTCACGAAGCCCGTTAAATTTAAACTCAGTGATTGTAAATTCTTTAATTTTACAAAGTAATATTTATTTCTTAGATTTTCGCGTATCACATTCATAGCATTGAAACAACTTTTAATGGATTATATCGCGTTTATTTACAGCTCGAATGTTGTTCATAACTCGTGAAAATGATCTCTGTAAAGAGTTCGAAACGTCGCGAAAATAAATAGAAAATAAGTTCTAAATAAACGCGATATAATCCATAAGAAGTTGTTTCAAAGTTTATAAAGTAAGCTAAATAATAGTTAATAAAGTAAATATTTCAAATCTGAGCTTTGTCATTAATCAACATGCACTGCTAATACGCAAACACGATGTGAGATCTCAGTATCTTGATCAGCTTTTTGTAATAAAGCTTACCCCGGTTCAATCAAGTCAGTAAATCAGATTGTCAACTTACTGGGATCTTAAAGAGTTAATTTCTTGTGGAGGGATATAACAAAGAGGAGATTTCTGCAAATCAAGACTTGTTTTCGGTATTTTTAGTTCAAATTGTTAGGTTTAGAAGCGAGAAAAATAAAATTTTTGATTAAGAAATTTCAGTCTCAAGATTATTTGTAAAGTACTGATACTCCGATATCTGATATTATCTGTAAATTGAGTTTCTAGAAAAATGTAATCTTTTAAATTCTTCTTAAATAAATTTTGAATATTGTTTAAAAACTTCCGCGGACTGACTATATGCTTCTTAAGCCTCAGGATAAGAAATAACTAAGAACTATTTTTATTTCTACTGAAACGTTTTCAGTTCAAACTTAAGTTCTGAATGAAATTGCACTTAAAATTAACGAGAACCATTTTATTATTTCACTGAGAGATAGTGCGGTTTCTATGCAATTTTTTCCATTAAGAGTCATAGTGTCTAGCTTCATCTTAATTGTGTTCCTATATACTTGTACATCGTCATGTACGTCTGAAAACAGTACCTTTTTGTTTCAAAATATCAGAAGCGTATTTTATACTAGTTCATACTAGTACACATATATACTAGTTATTTTTTAAATGTAACTTCCCCGAATATCAGATAATGATGTCGACTATTTCGGTATCATTTTATATCGAATATCGAAAATAACATAGTATAAATATTTATAATGTTGTTTGCAGAATTAATAAACAGTTTGTTTTATTTCTGTGTATTTTAATCGTCAGTAGTAGAGCCAAGCAGTTTACTGTATGAATGGGCCGGCTCGACCGGTGAAATACCACGACCTTTCAGAAGACCGACGTAAAGTGGCTCATGCCGCGATTCGTTCGGTGAGAGAGGTACCCGGAGGCCCACCCCTTTTCCCCATCCTCTCCTATCCCCTATCTCTTAAAGGTCGGCAACGCAACAGTAACACTATATGTGTTGCTGGTGTCCATGGGCGGCGTTGGTTGCTTACCATCAGGTGACACGCCTGCTCGTTTGCCCTACTATCCAATAAAAAAAAATTGGCAACAAACAAGTTACAAATATATCTATATAATTCTGTTTTAGTTACGAATAATTCACTAACGGACACATTGTAATCAAATATTACAACAACATAACATAACTCCACGCCTTTTCTACCACAAGGTGTAGGCAGCGGCTATTTAGCTTCGTCAATGTTATGTTTAAACCCCAAATGGAATAGGTGACGAACTATTTACTATACCGGGCACATTTTTTTTCAGTTTATTACACATAACTTCCGAAAACAATTTCGAAAAGTCATCGGTGTGAGCCAGGATTTGAACCCGCGACTTCTTGATTTAGAAGCGGGGTTCTCGACCACTAGACCACCGAGACATAAATGCTAAGTAAGGATTATATTATTTTTTAAGCCACAGTTTAGTGGTAAAAATAATTTCTTTCGTGACTGTGCTGCGATGTATAAAACTGTTTTTGAATAAATAATCCCTTTACAACGCTGAGACTATTTGATAGGACCGTTTTAATAAATCACAGCTCATAACGACTATTTTTTATTTGGTCTGGAGAAAATTTTAAACTTCTTAAAAAGGTAGTCACGTCACTAATAAGCTGTATGTGTTCATTCATATGCACGAAAATAAGCAGACATGGGATGTCGCACAAGACTTTTTTTTAATAACCTCAAGCCTTTTGCTACCAGATATAGGCTGCGACTGCCAAGCCTTGATATACCGAAATTTTAGGTCCTAAATTAAATTAATATTATTAATATGAACTGATAACTTTATTCTGAAGCGGAGTTCTCAAACTCTAAACCATCGAGATAACTGAAGAAGACTTGATTTAAATTAATAATTTCTTTCTTTAAATATTTTCATATAAATTATTAAGGGTTTCTATAATATTATCTGCTAATTGAAAAGTTGAAAACACATTGGAGTGTCAGCCGTTACCAAAGTTATTAAAAAAGTAGTCACAACTTTTACGAACATGGTTGGCTGGGTTAATATTCCAGATGTAAATGATGAATAGAAATTCCCACAAAGGGTGTCAGCGCTGTCTACGCTGACAGTTTGAGCTTCCTTCCATTCGTAGTATTATTAAGTTTTTAATTTAAAAAACTATCTTTCAACTAGTTTCTTCTTTCTTCTTTCTTCTTTCAACAACAGTCCCGGTGGCGCAGTGGGCGAGCGCACGGCCTCTGATCCAGAGGTCCGGGGTTCGATTCCAGACACTGGCTCACACCAATGACTTTTCGAAATTGTTTTGACTCGACTGACAAACTTTGTGCCCGGTATGGCAATAGGTTCGCCACCTATTCCATTTGGGACGTAAACATAACGGCGAGACGAGGCTTAACAGCCGCTGCCTACACCTTCGGGTAACAAAAGGCGTGAAGTTATGTTATGTTATGTTATGTTATGTTATCTTTCAACTCATTTCCGCAAGGAAAGATAAAATAACGTATTCTTTGAATTCGCTCAACCAGTGAAATGCCACAACCTCTCAGAATATTAACGTAAGATGGCTCTTGCCGCACTTCGCTCGGTGAGAGAGGTTTAAAGGCTCCTGACATCACTGACTGTTCAATTAATTCATGGCAACTGTGCCATGGCCCTCCTCGACTCCTACTTCTGCATTTTCACTGTATATGTACTTAGTCAATATTCTCCAATGCGGTCAGCTAACTTCACTCCGCAAACTTATCACAAGGCCTTCATTGGGTTCGACCGCATTCATTCTATATTTGAATAGTATATTTTCCACCGAACTGAATCATTCAAATAAATTGATCTTTGGAGACTAATTCATTATGCAAGTTTTCAGGAGTCCACCCGTAAAGGAGTTTGAATATAACCAATATATAACATTGCTATCAGCGATGAGAGCGGCGAACTCGGATTTTTTAATTAAAACTGGCACTTTGGTACTAACTTAACCAAAAATTGGCGATTACTTTTTGTCGTCGCTCTTTGGAGGAAACCTTATTATATATAAGGTGGTATTTAAAATCTCTTTTTATTTTTACCCTCAACATTTACACACTCAGATTGCTTTTATATTCTACTAATAATTCTACCTGAAAAGCCGCTAGGTCGAATTATGGTTCACCAATAACTTATCATAGACTATGACCAAAATATCCATACCTACAACTTAATTTTTTCAAGGGGTGAAGATATAAGAAGTAATGATATCAAATTATAATCGTTGATGTCCTATTAGTGACTAATTATATAGTTTATAATATATATTCAAAGGTTAACATTTCAAGTCATGCAAGAATTTAGTGACTACAACAAACTAAGAATTTAGTTACAATTTGGTGAAAAAATAATGTATTACATTTGCCTGAATTTACCTAAACCTTTTCACTTACCTAAACCTAGTAACTGCTCGATTTTATATATATATTTATATATCGATATAACATTAATAAGTATAATTTATTATTTATAACATAACATAACTTCACGCCTTTTGTTACCCGAAGGTGTAGGCAGCGGCTGTTAAGCCTCGTCTCGCCGTTATGTTTACGTCCCAAATGGAATAGGTGGCGAACCTATTGCCATACCGGGCACAAAGTTTTTCAGTCATCGATATTTATCACACATAACTTCCGAAAACAATTTCGAAAAGTCATTGGTGTGAGCCAGTGTCTGGAATCGAACCCGGACCTCTGGATCAGAAGCCGTGTGCTCGACCACTGCGCCACCGAGACTGATAATTTATTACTGACATATATATGTATCTATTTACATTCATTAGACTTTGTGGTCTAGTGGCTGTGTACTCGGCTACTGAATCCAAATGCTGTGGAATTGTATCCGGGCTTTTTTCGCAAGTTATGCTTTTTTATGGGATAGGAGGGCAAACGAACAAGCGTGTCACCTAATGGTAAGTGACCAGCGCCGCCCATGGACACCTGCAACACATATAGTGGTTCAGTTGCGTTGCCGACCTTTAAGGGAGTAGGATGTGAATGGATGGGAAAGGGAGGTGGGCCTCCGGGTACCTAACTCACTTCTCACTTTACGTCGATCTTCTGAGAGGTCGTGGTATTTCACCGGTTGAGTCGGCCCATTCATGCAGTGAATTGCAGGGCTCTACCACTATCTGTTTGTTATCTGTGTGTGTGTGTGTGTAATCCATTTGAGATGTAAATATTTAGAGAGTCCAGGCGCTTAACACCCAGTTGCCTACACTTTCGGGTAGAAACATGCGTATAGTTACTATTATTATAAATTATATAATTACAGTTATATGCAAAGAAAGACATATTAATTTTACACTGTGATCTCTAACGAATTGATGTCGGTTTTACTTGTGAAAGATGAAAGGAGCAATGAATTCTTAGATATTATAATATTTTCAGAAAATTCGAGTAAGAAGCAGTTAATTGGCTCGCTTTTAAAATGACTCTATTCACACAGAGTTATAATGTTACTTCGTTATTAATTCTAGGAAAATGTTCACGCTTTGAAGGCTTACTTACGTGTCGCAGCGCTCCAAGGGGATTGTACCTAATAATAATTTTACTGCGAACCCGATAGGGTGGAAAGAAATTGGAAGGAGAGTAATTTATATAATTTCAACATTTCAATACATTTTTTACAGTTGAACGATTCACCAATTTGTACATACATACATAACTTCACGCCAATCCCCTTGCGGGGTAGGCAGAGAGAACAAAGCGCCATAGGGTAATATATAATATTTAACGCCATATTTAACCAATTTGTACGTGTATAAAAACCTTTATATCTATCTGTAGTTAAATCAGTTAAATATATATACATATATCTTACTGTTGTCTTTTTTATAGAATAGGAGGGCACACGAGCAAGCGTGTTACCTGATGGTAAGCAACCTGCGCCGCCCATAGATACCAGCAACACATATAGTGTTACCGTTGCGTTGCCGACCTTTAAAGGAGTTGGATAGGAAAGGATGGGGAAGGGAGGTGCGCCTCCGGGTACCTCTCTCACTGAACGAAATGCGACATGAGCCACTTTGCGTCGATCTTCTGAGAGTTCGTGGTATTTCACAGGTCGGGCCCATTCATGAAGATGAAGTTAGATGAATAGAAAGAAAGAATGAATGAATACTAAACTATTTCTCTACTCATGGAATTGGTGGTGTAATTTATTGTCATACATCGGATACAGCGTTGTCAATCAAATTATCGTTGTTTATCTAAACATAATATCATGAAATAATCGGAAAATAAATAAACGCGATATAATCCTAAAGTTTGTTTTAATGTCATGAGCGTGATTCGCGAAAGTCTTAGAGATAAATACGAATTTCTTATTTTCTTTTCGCTTAAATATCGTAGGATCCGATGATATGATATAGATTTGACATAATAATCAAGACGTGTGATAAATATCATTTAACATAACTTCACCCAATGTTTCGCCACACATTCTTGACTAGATCTAGCAATCTGATCTAGCATGTCTAGCCATAACTGTCACCGCATACGTCGGAAGTTAAAGTTGTGACGGTATAAACAAATTATTAGCTAATGTTAAATCATAATAGTTACTAATAAGAATTAAACCCCAACGATATAGAACAAATTCGAAGATATAAACTTTCAGATATATTATGTTAGTGAAAATATCTCTGCGGTCTGGTGTGCAGCCAAACAGATGAAACGTGGCCACGGTGACGCTCCATTAGGAATTAATGGTCCGTTTCGAGAAATGTCATCTTCCTGTAAATACAGGCCATAATTCATTTTCTAGCTGACAACAACACGGTTTGGTTTTGGATAAGATAGATCGTCTATCAAAATCACCGCTAAACTTCAGTAACTATTTTTTATGAAACGAAACTTCAGTATGTCAAATAACCAAAATAGACATTTTATTTGGTATATTTGTACCTTTATAGTACTTATTTTTCTTTATATAACACTATCGTATACATACTTATAATAATAATACATAACTTCACGCCTTTTGTTACCCGAAGGTGTAGGCAGCGGCTGTTAAGCCTCGTCTCGCCGCTATGTTTACGTCCCAAATGGAATAGGTGGCGAACCTATTCCCATACGGGGCAAAAAGTTTTTCAGTAATCGATATTTATCACATATAACTTCCGAAAACAATTTCGAAAAGTCATTGGTGTGAGCCAGTGTCAGGAATCGAACCCGGACTTCTGGATCAGAAGCCGTGTGCTCGACCATTGGGCTACCGAGATTAGGTATTTTTTTATTATATTTTGCTATTTCATGGTGTAAGTAAGCCAATTCTTAGAATGTAATACGTGACGAAATTTACACCAAGCTAATAAGCTGTGTTGCTGTGTGCTGTGTGGCGCCGGCTTAGAATACCGCCACCCCATCTCTTCCCGTGGGTGTCGTAAAAGGCGACTAAGGGTAAAGGCTGGAAGAATGGGCAGCAGCATTCTCTCTCAACAAAATACAGCCTACCGCGATCGCCAACCCGCCTGCCAAGCGTGGCGATTATGGCAAAAAACCCCCATGAGTGAACGGACCGGCAGTCCGGGCCCTCTATAAGGGAGGCCTGTCCAGCAGGACAGAGGATCTCAAAAGGCAAATGATGAATAAGCATACTAAATAAATATATAGGTAAACATAGTACTTATATATGAATATTTCTGGTTTATGTATCTTCATAATATTCTTTTTACTTAGCAAAGTTATTTATTTACGATCCTCTTTATGACAGCGGCTGAATAAAGATAACTTAATAATTCACCATGAATGATTAATTTATGTAAAATATTAAGTTTAAAATTATCATAATCAATTCAATTTGTATTGGATTTATATTTACTGTACATATACGAGAAAACATTATCGTCCTTCCGTCGCAGTCCGCCAATTGTATAACAGAGTTAAAATAAATATGAATAGTCCCCCTTGATAACCCATTAATTGGCAAATCAAAACTTTTTCCGCCATCTTGAAGCCGCAAATATCTTTTACAAACCTTCAACGGCAGAAAGTTTTATGAGAGCGTATAAATTAATTACCAAATTGAATTCGAGACGAGTTGAGTCGAGAGGCATCGGACCGCCTTCAGCCTTTTGGCCAAATTTTGGTGGCTCCCAATATAGATTAGGTCAATTTAAAATCATTACCATAATTTCTTATTGCGAACTTGGAACAAAGTTTCGTTCATGAATATTACTGCCTTATTTTGCTGCTCAAATTTCAGTGTTTTATATTATAATACTCAAATAAATATCTTATATCAGAATGACCTCTAATCCAAAGTAAATAACAGTAATATTTTATTATGTAGCCGAGACTTTCTAACATTAGACTCACCTATCAATTTATTTATTTCCATTAAGAAGTTAAAGATTCGCGAAAGTCTTAGAAATAAATAAGTTAAAAATAAATATCTTGGCTTTTTTGGGATTTCAACAAGAATTATTTTTTTAAGTAGAAAATATAATAAAGCCTTTATTACATTAACTTACCAAAATCAAACATGTTATTTAACTTTAATTATTTAAAATGTTAAATTCTATTTTACAAGCAGACACTTCAATTTTATTTGTTTGTATCGATATAGATTTTTTCGAGTTAGGTGACGTTCTGTCCCGCAATATCCCACAGTACAATCAGTGAGAATACATACATCATACACATACGTCTTTTGTTAGGTGTATGCAGCGGCTGTTAAGCCTCGTCTCGCCGCTATGTTTACGTCCCAAATGGAATAAATGGCGAACCTATTGCCATACCGGGCACAAAGTTTACAGTCAGTGAGAAATGACCATCAAATATATAAATTTGAGACATAGCGATATATACCTCCTACCGAATGAATTAATATCATTTCCATGACCGCCTTTAAATACTTATCTTGTCTCTTGAACATTAACCCTATTAAAATCTGAAAATTTGTTGGAATATTTAATATCAATCCATAAACCTCCCTTAATTATACCTACACAATTATAGAATTTAATAACTGACTTCAAATTTCTTTCTGTGTACTGTTTGTCATGGATTGCATGTTTAGAACCCAACCAAAAGGTGGCAAACAACCAAGCGGGTTACTTGGTGTTGGACAACTAGAGCCACCCATGAACAGCTGCTAGACCTCACCTCAAGTAGGAGGCTACCCCCCTTGTTTTCAACAAACAAAACGCTACTTAAGCTACTTTACATTAATTCTCTGAGAAGCCATGCTATTTTACCGGTCCAGCCGAATCATTCGCGCATCACTATTACTACGTAGCTCTATTACTATTAATCCGTCTACTTGAAGTCGTTTCCAATATCGTAGAAATTAGTTGGAATGATATTGAAATAATTTAACAGTCAATTTGTTGTTACATTCTTTTTTAAAATTATTAAATAAATGGCTGCGTATTGATTACATAATACGCAACCATTACAATACAAATAAATAAATAACAATATAAATAAATAAAAGCAATACATTTTAAGCATCTGTTTGTAGCTCTAAACTAAATCCTATCGATTGTCAAGAGCATCTGTTAAGCATGTGCTTGTAGTTCACCATATGGATATCAATTTCTTAAACGAATAATGGACTATTTTGCGTTATTTCCCAATATGAGTCATGGTTTTATAAACTTTCGAATGAGCGATTATACTTTTAGGTTTAACTATACTTTACCACGCGACATTCCAATTATTTTCTTGTGTTTATTCAAAAGTTCCGTTGCCTTTTGCACATAAATATTTATTGTACTTCAAGAAATGAATTTGTATTAAATTCCGAGAATAATTAAAGATAAAAGCAAGGCAACGGTTACGAGCTTTTTCCTTTTTTATAGAGAGTCTCGAGAGTCTGTAGACTACTGTGGAAGAAAGATAACCGAGGAAGCAGTTTCTACACTCCAATACTTTCCGATTATCAACTAATTGGAAAGTATTCCCTTAGTACTTGAATAGTATTTGCCATTTTAACTAGTTTTGTTTAACTGACAACTCGATAATGAGAGTTATGTTTTCCAAGAGTGAGTATTTAGCAAAACTTGTTTCATGGATTTGAACTTATGAGGTCTCTTTAAATTCAAGAATTGTATTGCCGGTTTTATTTTTCTATAATTATATCTATTGTATATAATTATATGCAATAGGTTCGCCACCTATTTCATTTAGGACGAAACGTAACGGTGAGTCGAGGCATTGAAAGCCGCTACACCTTCGGGTGGAAAAAGGCGTGAAGTTGCGTTTTTTGTTATATACTTTTTGAATTTTAATATTATAACATTTTAAATATTTTCGGAAAATTTAATTAGTGCAATTCCACAATAAAGTAGGAAAGTCGATTTTATATCGTAGTTTATGTAGATTTAATTAAAACCTTCCCTGATTAATAGCTCTCTAGAGCCTTTTAAATATAGGCTCTGTTTTCGACGGTATTCACAAAATATGAAAACCAATTTTGTCGAGTGCCCCTGTTAGCAGATAATTCACAACAATACGGAATTAAAATTTTATTTGTCTATTTTTAACCGACTGCACTAAAAAGGAGGAGGTTCTCAATTCGTCTGTATGTATATATTTTTTTATTCTGTCTGTTCACCGATATTTTCATCAATTATAGACGGATTTCAACATTTTTTTATTCGTTGTATAGTGTTTACCTTGAGATTGTCTCATTTTCACCAGGTCAGGATCAGATGATGGAAACCAGGAGAAATCGAAGACATCCATCGAAAATTGTATGAGAGCATGGTGTTTTTGTTACGTAATAGTGATGTCTTGGGGATATCCTTTAAGGTGTCAACATCTGATGCTGCTGTGCTGATGAAGAAACCACAGAACTCCTCAATGGTTAGGAGTTTGAAGACAGCACTACAGTTGGTCGATTAAAACTGTTTAGTAGTATATATGACTAACGTGTTGTTTGGGAGGTATGCTTGAATCAACGTCTCATACCGCTGTACTTATGATGAAACTACGGAACTCTTAAACGGTTAGGAGTTGGGACACATTTCTGTAAAAATGTTTTTTTTATTTTCTGCAATAGGTTCCAGGCTACGATTGGCCTACATTCGGGCTGCAGTGTTATTAGGTCTACCCATGAAAATAACAAAAATATAAATACTTAGCAAGTATTATAATAATAACAATTATAGCTCCATAAAAATATCAACCATTTAACAAACGGACTTGTAATTAGTGATAAATAAACTGAAAGCCATGTAAATGAACTAACTTCTATTGAAGTTCACAACTCATTAATATCATCATCATTATAAAAAAAAGTTATACTGACTTCTAGAAATGTCAACCACAAAATCTTTAAGTATATGTAAACAGTACCTCTATAACTAAAAAGCAATAAATAACGTAATTTAATAATTTGTATACTTAATACAATATACACAACGTAATTAAAGTCATCTTTAACTATTATAATATTTACAAATATCACTTATTTTTGGAGTCGGTGCCAGCCTAGCGTACTTTATTGTGTTGCACCGACTTCAATAATTGTGTTTACGGTTACGTTTGTGGTTTACGTTTCTAGACGTTGGTTTAACTTTTTTTTAAAGTATTTTTTTTTGTGTACATAATTGTGCTTTTGGGATAATTAAGTAAACAATCTGAAAACAGTTTTCAGATTGTTTATCACCTATCCAAGTGTTTTGCTAGTAAAAAAATAACTTTTACTATAACGCATAAAATGTTAAATGAGTCTAATAGCTCAGTGATGTGACTCCTGAAATCGGGAAACTTTTGATTTAAGAATATTAATTGCTTACAAAGTTTCAACATTTAACAAATTTTACACTTTTGCGGCAGTACTATATAACATAACATCACTCATTTTCTACCCGGAGGAGTAGGCAGCGGCTATTAAGCCCCACTCGCCGTTATGTCTACCTCTCAAATGGAATAGGAGGCGAACCTATTATCGATATTTGTCACACATAACTTTCGAAGTTAATTTCGAAAAGTCATTGGTGTGTCCCAGTATTCGAACCCGTGACCTCGGGATTCCGAAGCCGAAGCTCGATCTCTGGACCACCGAGACTATATGCTTAAAGCAATTGTCAAATTTTAACACACGTATCTTAATACATAGCGCTGAGACAAATAATAAAAAATTAATAAGTATTTTCCTCACAAGAACATAAATTGTTGGAAATATTGTACAATCATTTTTCGCACTTTATATTTTTATAAAAATATTTCCATCTTGAATTTCCAATATTATAAGACCAGTTTGTTTTTAAATTTAAAAGGTGAGAAAGCTTTTTGAATGCCTGTCAGAGAACCGCCAGCGTACCGTAGGGGGTCTGGCAAACGAAGTCGGTTTGAATTCTGCCCGCCAAGGAATTGTGACAGCTGCAAAGCGACTCAGTGCCATGTTCTTTATGTAAGCTTTTGCTTCACGTCTCTTACAATTTCAAATTTCAATTTCCTTTAGAATTTATGTTATAGAAAAATATTACTTTGACCTTTGTTCATAAACGTATTATTAACTGATAATTTCTTTAAAATAATATTCGCTACATTTGTTTGTCATGACTGGTTTGAATATTTATCCCATTTAATGGGATTAGACAGTCTAAGGATTCATTTCTCGGATTTATGTTACAGAGCTCCACTGTTTGAAACCTTACTTGCCCCAAGACTCTGTAAGCTAAATATCTTAATTTTATTACAAAAAATTTGGTGACGGGAAACCATTTATTTTATTATTTATTGTTGTATATATTTGTGTTTTATTTACGATAATTATGACTCTTTATCTCAAATAGTTTAAACACTATTAATTGTATTTATACAAAACGATAAAAAATAAAAGTGTATGTGCTAATTCTTATAAATAAATAACAGTGGTAGAGCCAAGCAGTTTGTTGCATGAATAGGCCGGCTCAACCGGTGAAATACCATAACCTCTCAGACTATCGACGTAAAGTGGCTCATGGCGAGTTTCGTTCGGTGAAAGAGGTACCCGGAGGCCCACCTCCCTTCCCCATCCTTTCCCATCCTACTCCCTTGAAGATCGACAACGCAACTGTAACACTATATGTGTTGCAGGTGTTCGTGGGGGTCGTTGGTCAATTACCATCAGGTGACACGCATGCTCGCTTGCTCTTCTGTACCTAAAAAACAAGTATATCAGTAAGCGATATCAAAACTCATACAAGTTCACAAAAAATACAGTTAAGCTGAGTGTACATCTACAACTAAACGTGGTAGAATGTAAACAGTAATCGAATAAATCTTCTAGACGTGATGGGAATGAAACAAGAAAGGATGGAAGCTTGAAGAATAAAGGCTGTATGCGCTTGAAAGAATGGACAGATCGCATTTCGTGTTGGGAAATATTGATGAAGCTTGGAGCGTGACTCAAGTTGTCACTATAATTGGCGTGAAAAATTTAATGTTTATTAATAACTTTTTCCAATAAATCATAATGTTTTCATTACTTTAAGTCTCGGCGGTCCAGTGGTTGATTCAACCACTTCTGAATCAAGAAGTCGCGGGTTCGAGTCCTGGCTCACACCAATGACTTTTCGAAAGTATTTTAGAAAGTTTTTTGTGATAAATATCGATGACCAAACAACTTTGTGCCCGGTATGGAAATAGGTTTGCCACCTATTCCATTCGGGACGTTAACATAACGGCGAGTCAAAGCTTAACAACCACAGCCTACGGAACGAAGTAGGAAGATCCTACACAAGAAAATTTAAATTTCCATTCAATAACTGACCGTGAAGTTTGATCTTATTTCGGTCATATTAGTATAAAATAATGACTTGAATATACAAGTAGCTGTATCATGGACATTACCGAGTAAAACAATCTAAGTAATATTTATGCTAAAAAGAGGTGTGAAACGTAATCTTAAAAAAAAAAAAAAACATTAACAGAAAGAACTCTTACGAATCGTATATACTAAACTACATGTAATCCTTTATTTTTTCATTATTCATAAAAAACAAAAGCTATTTTTCTTACCTCTAGAGTACAAAAAACAAGCTTCAGATTGTAATGTGTCTGTTTACAGTAATCAAATTTCGCTTAAGCCTCATGAGAATGGGGACAAAGATAAAGGTCGTTCTGAACGAGATTTATGAAAATTGCGGTCTCGTAATGGGATCGGTGTACAAAAAATACTAGTGAAAAAAAAACGTGACGTTATGTGACTCTAACCTTATCGGAGACAATCTTAATCTTCCTGAAATCAAGACATTGAAAATTTAATATATAATTCGGATTCTGATCAAATTTTCAGTCAATGATTCTTCTTAATATACGGGGGATTATAAATTTGCAAATGCAACGATCTATAAATTCATCTATCACGCCTTTCTTTAGTAACAATAATCAAATAATTATTATAGAATAGAATTAGAATAGGAGTCAAGTACACACATGCATACATAACTTCACGCCAAATCACTTGCGGGGTAGGCAGAGAGAACGGAGCGCCATAAGGCACGATTCTTACACACCTCACTCGCTTCGTTGACTTTCATAACTCTTTTCATGCACGCGCGTCGATTTTTGAAGCTCCTAATATCACCTTCCTCCAGAACACGTTCTATTTGGTCATGGAATGTGTATCTAGGCCGTCCTCGACTTCTACATCCATCCGCTTTTGCATTGTAAATCTGCTTAGTCAATCTTGCATCATCCATCCTTTCTACATGTCCGAACCATCGGAGCATGCCCTTTCTTACTTTTACACCGACACTCTCTTTCAATCCGACTTCCTTCCTTATAACCTTGTTTTCCACGCGGTCAGCGAGGGTCACTCCGCAGATTTTGCGCAATGCCCATATTTCGACCGCGTTTATCCTACTTTCATGCACGCTCTGCCATACCCAGCTCTCGCTTCCATAAGTTAGCGTTGGGATCAGTATTGCATTGTCAATTGCTAGCTGGGCTTTTCTGCTAATATCTTTTGCGCCCAGGAATCTGCCCAACGCCCCATTTACTTTATTTCCCAACGCTACTCTTCTTTCTACATCAGCGGTGTACCTTCCGTCCCTGCTAAATCAAAATATACAATTTCATCCAAGATTCATTCAAATCCAAGATATACAATTTCATTCACCTGTTCCAGCACTACATCGTCGACCATTATCCTTGCATCCATTCTGGATTCCTCCCTTTCAAACACCATAACTTTCGTTTTCATCACATTCAGTTGTAATTAATCCAAACACAAAAAAGGGTCTTGTAGGGTTCTTGTAGCCTTCCATAATTTACCAATCTCTCACACAGCAGCAAATAGCAAAGTGACTAAGCTCTGGTTGGTAAACGAAATAAAAGGTATTTTCCTACTTAATCCAACTTAATTGTGGGAGAAATCTCGCTGAAATTCACACGCTGTTTGGTATTACATAACATCATTACGTGAGTACTATTGTTCTCAAGACCTGCAGCAGTGACTTATTTTGATTTCTCGAACTAAACAAAGTATTAACATAACATAACTTCACGCCTTTTGTTACCCGAAGGTGTAGGCAGCGGCTGTTAAGCCTCGTCTCGCCGTTATGTTTACGTCCCAAATGGAATAGGTGGCGAACCTATTGCCATACCGGGCACAAAGTTTGTCAGTCATCGATATTTATCACACATAACTTCCGAAAACAATTTCGAAAAGTCATTGGTGTGAGCCAGTGTCTGGAATCGAACCCCGGACCTCTGGATCAGAGGCCGTGCGCTCGCCCACTGCGCCACCGAGACTCAAGTATTAAACTTTGATGAAATATTTTTAACGTTTTAACGTTCATGTTAAAACGTTAAAACTGATGAGATAAAGATATCCTGGTCAAGTACTCTATTAAAATACTTAACTGAAATCAAAGTAGTCAAAATTATACACAGCTTGAGTGCAGCAGAAAAACTATCAATATTTAATTAAATTTGGAAAATAGAGTAGGCAAATAGAATACATTTCTTTTCTACTCACTCTCCAGAGAGAAATTCCCGCGTAAAGAATTCCTGGAAGTAATAACATTTAGAGCTTTCATGTTAAGAAAACGCTTTTTCTTAATTAAGACAATGTTAAATACTTTAAGAAAAGAACAAAAAAAAGTTAGTTGGTTAAAAGTAAGATATACATTCTTCCTTTTACTAAAACGCTGAACAAAAATTAAAAAATGTTTTATTTTAATAGTTTTAGAATTCGCAAATTCGAACATATGTTTGATTATGAAGCGTAGCATAGTGGACTGGCTTCTAGTTTGTTATTCTAGTGTAAGCTATAATGATGGCTTGAATTTACAAATAACTGCAATAATTCTTGTTACATAAATACCTATACGCTAATTCCATAGTGTTCTTTCTGCCTCGGGGAAGGTGGCATAGGGCATAATTCGTAGGTACCTCACTCGCTTTTTTAAATTTCATAATCTCTTCCATACGGGCTCGTCATTCCTTCCACAATCACTTTGGTGACCGAAAGTGTATCTTAGCGGTCCTCGACTACTAAATCCCTATGCATTCACACTGTATATACGCTAAGTCAAACACGGATTATTATTTTTTCTATATGTATTTAAAAAAACCATATAAGGGAAAGATGAGGAACATAAAATTTTATTCTTAATCACATTTAAACAATAATAATGTTATTTAGCTTGGTGGGAATTCGTGTAAGCTAACTTTTATTTGTTGGTCTAATTTGACTGGACTGTATTAATACATTACGTAAATTACGGCTGACGTAACATCAATCGTAATGACCTCCAGTCTTAGAGTTGAGGATACTTTATGAAACGTCGTACCAACTCAAATTTAAAGTAAGCAGAGTTTCTGCTGAACAGAGTCCCTTGGCATTTGCCGAATATTAAAATGGACTGCCCGAAAATATTAAATTACATCACTTGCTAATGTAAGCAAGTTCACTATACAAATATTACATAAACGTAAAATGTGTGTTTTATATGATAACTTCACGCCTTTTTGATAAAACATGTTCCCAATTGGGTCAGATTCCTTAGTCGTCTCCTACGGCACCTCTAGAAAAAATTGCCGAGATGTGGGATTGACAAAACTGTTTATACTATGATTTATTTCCAGTTATTTTTACAACAAGTGTGTCAAGATGCTAGGTCAGGTATAAGGAGGATTTAAAGTTCACTGCACAGTCAGACCACGGTTTGGCCAGTCATATATCATTGTAAGGATTTTGGTAATGCTTGATAACAAAGAGGATTCACATGCTTGGCGTTCGCTTATACTGAATTTTAGTATTTGATATTATTTTTCAAAGACAGAAAATTTTATACAACTACTTAACATTAATTAAAATAATACGTTTAAGATATGATTAAACTGAAAACCTTTTACATGATTGTGTCTTACTTTTTTGTGTAAAAAAAATATCTTACACGTTTTATTTGAAACAATGTTTCGCGATATAATTACAGTATAAAATTTAAATTACAATCTACAAAAATTGTCCGTAAGTTATACAAATAAAGTAAGACAGATTTTTTTATGGGACAGGGAACAACCAAGCATGCGGGTTACCTGGGGGTAAGTGACTATTGCAGCCTATGGATACTTGCAATATATATAATTTTATAGATGTTTTATTGTGTGTGTGTTTATAATGATAGAGAGGGAATTGGAAATCATATGAAAAAGGGGGTTGGTCTTGCAGATAACTCTCTCACCGAAGAAAACGGAACAGTGGCTCTGTTCCGTTTTCTTTACGTCGATATTTTGAGAGGTCGTAAATTTCACCGGTCGAGCATATTCATACAGCACACTGCGTAGCTCACAGAATACCTGTAAATAAAACGTAAAAAGAAATAAAACAGAATAAAATACGAGGTAAGATGTTTCCCGGTGGGCTACTTCTTATTTTAATGCAAATGGAGACGAGCTTTAAAAGGAGGATGAGTTCTTATGTAAATTACTGTGACACATAAAGTAACATTGTAGGGTACTCCAGAGGAAGGATACAATTTCACAATTTTACGACCAATAAAACTAGTACGGCAAATGTTTCAGCCATCCGGTAGCAAATTGAATTTGTTACTTAGTAGTCGCAGAACTTTAACAGTGTATAAAAATTTAAGCATTAAAATTACTCTGAAAGTATAATTAATATTAAAAAGGATTTTTTTAAGTTCATAAAGAAACGTGTTCTTTATTCGTGTATGTGTACTTAAATAGTGATTACTGTGTTTATAGCCCTCCGCGTTCACTTACGAAAATATTTTTATCAATATATTTTTAAAAAAATATCAATTTTCTTATAGTTGAGTTATAAAGATACAAACCTCTTCACAAGCTCTCGCATTTAATTTAATAAAAGTAAGTTAATGCATCTCATGTAATGCAGTCATAAATAATGTTTCCCGTTGGCTTAACAGCATAGCTCACTAACTTTCAATTTAAAATTCCGGATTTGAATTCGGGACTTTTAAATTAAAAATTGGTGATCTGGGAATCTGGTTGCCCAACACTAATTAATTGGAATTAGTGATGGGCAACCATTAATGGAAACCATATTTGACAAATATCGATTATTTACGACATTATGCTCCACAAATACCTTTGGGTGTTAAAGTACCAAAATACAATAAAGTGAAGGTAAAAAGCTAATAATAATATGAACTAGACAGCAATCTTCAAATTACCAAAAGATCTCAATTCCATCGTAATAAAACTTATACTGGTTCGATTAAGTCAGTAAATCAGACTGTCAGGTAGCGTTAATGTTGAGGGTTAAGCTCTGATTTTACGTGTCCTTAACTTCTATCGTGGCCAACGTATATTGCTTAAAAAGGTCTTGGCTCATATTTATTGGCTAGATTATTCTAAGTCTCGGTAGCGCAGTGGTCGAGCACACGGCTTCTGATCCAGAGGTCCGGGTTCGATTCCTGATACTGGCTCACACCAATGACTTTTTGAAATTGTTTTCGGAAGTTATGTGTGATAAATATCGATGACTGAAAACTTTGTGCCCGGTATGGCAATAGGTTCGCAACCTATTCCATTTGGGACGTAAACATAACGGCGAGACGAGGCTTAACAGCCTCTGCCTACACCTTCGGTTAACAAAAGGCGTGAAGTTATGTTATGTTATGTTATTATTCGAGAATTCCGGAAAGGTTAATGCCAAAAACAAGCTCTCTGAAATTGTGAATATGTAATTTTATGAATTAATTAAAAGAACTTATTCAAACAATTCAATTTTTATAAACAATTAAATATTTTCATTTTTTTTTTCAAGACATAGCCCACATTGCTTGTTCAAAAATCTCACCATTAATTAAAATTAAATGTATGCACGTGTAATTAATTGCCACTGTCTATTCGCCACGCACAGATAAAGTTTAAAAAATATCTCAAAGAACCACTATGATGCATGATGTTCTTTAGGAACTTATATATCGTGCGTATATGTCTATATTCTATTATGTATGTATGTAGTTATGTAGTATGTGTATGTATTTATCTATATGAAATTCTATTATGTATAATTTGAACAAGCAACTGTAAACCGCATATTAACCTTCCTAGCTAGCATGTCCATCTAAAAGTCGTCTAGCAGAAATCTCAGCATGTGATAAGACCGCTTAATGTACTTGCCTAATATTTATCATGTATAGTACATGGTAATCTATCTATTGTATGTAATCTATTCTTTATATGGTGTACAATAAAGTATATTCTATTCTAATTTGTATTAAATATTAGAAAATGTTCAGAATCAGTTATACATTTTTTCTAGTAGTTGTCGGTAATGTTAGAAGAATACACGGAAAATATAAATTTTAAACTTTTAAATGTCCAATGTTTATGTGGTATTTTATTTCCTTATATGACAAAAATTACTCACAATAAAACACTTTCGTTTTATTTAAAGTTTATAAAAATTGGTTTTTTCTTTGTTGCCGTTAGATTGGGCTCTGTGGGTACGGAAATGTTTAAATTAATATTCATAGTTGTGACCGTTATCGTTAGTTAAATGGTTGGTCAATGATACCTAGAGTTTTATAAATAAATAACGTATTTAGAATATCAGTGGTGCATTCAAAAAAATATTTAGTGACATCTAGCGGTTCATATTGATATCTGTCATCTATTTTCCCTAACACAAGCATTAAATACCTCAATTTGAAATACTAGAGGGCGCTCTATATCCGGATATGTCTCTCACCGAATTAAACATGGTATGAGCTTCTTTACGTCGATATTGCGAGAAGTCATGGTCTCATCAATAATATATAATGTAAAACAATACTACGTGATATATTTCATTATAACTTTTCTATTTATAAATTAGTCTACAATAGCTTAGTAGTAAAAATGTTCTTCCATTATGACTCGGTAAAGATTCACAAAACAGACCGTTCATAACATCGCCACAACTTTATGAAACCACAATTTTCGAGAATAAACTTTTTTGATTATCTCATCCCCTTGAACTTGGGATTAATTCTACCCTCCTGACTCTATCCTTGCTTTAAGGCTTATTTATTTGTAAATACATCAATTTAATTTTTCTTTAATTTTTCTTTTTTAATACCTACATTAGATTCGATAAGTAATATCTGCGTATTTAAATGAAATCCTGATCTCATCAAAGATTCTTTAAAATTATTTATTAATGGCCTATTGGTCTACCACCTAACTCAGGAGACCTTACAGCATATGACATACACAGAAACGATACCTTCAAGCACTGAAAAAGTAAATAAGCCACATATAATTTCATAGCGTAATTAATAAGCAAGGTTTTTAGAGCTCTTCATGAAAATGAATAGAATACCTTATGAATAGACTAGATCATTTTAAGGCTATTGCGGAGCAAATAGAAAGAATTCAGCGTCGTCCATCTCACTAATAATTAATATTCTTTCATGCCCACTCCTTAACAATAAACATTATCTTATAAAATTTAATAAGGCAGAATCAACTTCAACACATACATACTCATACATAACTTCACGCTGAATTTCTTGCGGGAAGGCAGAGAGAACAGAGCGCCATAAGATTCTAACATGCCCCACTAGCTTCGTTGACTTCCATAATTCTTTTCATGCATTCATAATTGTTTATCCTACATGTAATAAAGCTAAGACTTTAGTGTTGAACACGTGGCTTTAATTTTTAAGCATTCAATTAATCTATTTATCCATTACGAATATTTTTAATGCAGATAACAAAACTAGATACAAATTCACAAATAAAATATCGCCTCTGGTCTGATTTCTCTATATTTTAGTGTAATTAATTTCTAGTATATACAAATTAAAACTTTGGACTGTGTTCCAAAAACTTAGCTGCCAGGGATTTAAAATAAACCGCTCCAAACTAAACAAATTGATTTACTTACGTCCGTTTATTATTAACTTTTATTTTTATTTTGAACAATAGAATGTCTTTAAAGCATTATATTTTTTATGTTATACTTAATATGTGCTAGTATTTTTGGTTCATCATTTGCCTTTAGAGGTCCACTGCTGGACAGGCCTCCCCCATAGAGCGCCACAACTGCCGGTCCGTTCACTCATGGGGGGTTTTTGCCATAATCGCCACGCTTGGCAGGCGGGTTGGCGATCGCAGTAGGCTGTATTTTGTTGAGAGAGAATGCTGCTGCCCATTCTTTTACCTTTTCCCTTAGTCGCCTTTTACGACACCCACGGGAAGAGATGGGGTGGCGGTATTCTAAGCCGGCGCCACACAGCAAGTATTTTTGGTTGTGTGAATTAAACTAACAATTTCATGAAAATATATTCGATACCATAAGGTATTATATCTCAATTTGATACTTGAAAAATGAGTATTACTCTCGGCGGTGAATAGTTCAGTAATGTGCTGTTATGCCGTGTTTGATACGTACCCTAATACACGAATGAAATACGTTTCAGAGTCGAATAATCGAACAACAATATACGAGAAACAATACGCAGACGGAGTCAAAACAAGATAAGAATGCATCGTTGTACTACATTTTTCTACACTTCCCTATCCTTTACCAATTCCACGCCTGCACATCTTTCACACAATTCGGCCATATTTTCTTAGGTCTTCCACTTCTTTTGTTTCATATTCAGTATCATCATTTTTTGCGACATGTTTTCCTCATTCCATGCCCAAGCCATTCATGGCGGTTTGCTCTTATCCTGACAGTTATGGACGCAACTGTAAAGCTTCCTCATAAATTACTATTATGGCTTAAGTACTTATTTCCACTATTATTTAAACTTCACGAAATTATTTGGTATCTAACCGACAACATGAAAAATGATTATGTGCAAAAACATCACCAAAATCTGAGTTCTAATGAATATTAAAATTTATAATTGATTAGTGCTTAGAATTTAATTAGTTTAGTTCAGGATTTAATATTGTAAAAAATATTTGACAACAATAAACTTTGTTTTTATTAAATTTCTTGCGAGTCTTGCCTTTAGTCAGTTATTTTATAAAATTCCACGATACAGTGATTAAACAAGAATGGAGGTCTTAAATTTAGTGTAAATTGTTCAGCTTTAATTAAAATACAAATGCCTTTGTTTCGTGTAACAATAATGTGCCTATTTTCTAGATAATCATTGAGAGTTTTACAAAACCCTTTTTATGATAAACACAAACAGAGTTCGCTGTAATTTTGTAGATAGTTTGACACTTGAAGAAATTTTAAATCATCAAATTCTTCAATTATTTTATGAAGTAAGTGATCCCCGCATTTATCTTGGAATATACATTACCTATGGAGTGTTTATTTCAAGATGGATTCAAGAATTCATATCTTTCGAGTTTAGATGCCTATTAATTCCTATTCATTGTTTGTCTATACCAGTGATAACGCAAATTTATTAAAAAATGCAGCAATTTCTGTGTAAGTAAAAGATTTGAAAAGAAATCCCACTTAGATACTTTACCGGTACCCAATTTATTGTAATAATAATGCGTATAAAATCATCTAGCACAAATACACATTTTAGAATTTATTTAATATTGACTACCTTTGAATTGAAATACGTTTACGAGATAATTAAGCCAAAATTCAGCCACTGAAAAATGATTCATTCATCAAATTATCTACCGGAAGTTATTTCTTAACCGTGTTTTTCGAATTCCGTTTAGGTTTGTGAAGTAATTTGAAGCTTGTTTGTAGATTCATATTACCTAAAATTCTTATTTATAGGTTTTCGTTTATAATGTATACAAGATATAAACAGTAAAATGAATTAGTTTTCGCATTTTTTTTTGGTAGACATTGCGGCAGATATATGGCAATAGGTTTCACCAATTCTATTTGGGATGTTAAGAATAATAATAATAATAATTGGACACAATACACACAGCGCCCTCTACTTCCAAGCTAAGCAACTAAATTCTTGTGTTATGGATACTAGATAACGGATATTAATACATATATACTTTTCTTTTGTAAATACATACTTATAATACACAGAAAAACACCCAGACTCCACACAAATATTCATGTTAGTCACAAATATTTGTGCTGGGGTGGGAATCGAACCCCCGAACTCATTGCTGTAGCCGGTAGTTTTACCAATGCGCTACGAGGCCCGTCAAAATTGGTTAAAATCGTAACAACCGCTGTATACCTTCAAGGTGAGCTTAAATAAAAAAAATATATAATTTAATATTCATAGTTTATAATCCAGGAGAGAAAAAGATCAAACAGAAATTTATAGTACCTCTAAAAAGTTTCTCAACTATCTTAGTTGAAATATGACTAATGAATAAAATGATTTCCCTACGGTATAAAATCCTAGTTGTGCTACATTAAAAAGAAAATAATCCTCTGTATGCCTTATATAAAAATCATAGTAAAAACCCTTCTTACGTCAGAGTGTACTCGTACCTACTTGCAATCTCGGCCAACAGTTCCGAGAATAATCACTTCTACGCTTATCGATTTAAAAGCTGAACTCTCGTTTCCAGATGTAATTTTAACGTGAATGTTATCTTATTTCTGATGCTTTAAGTTTGTTTAAATAAAATAGAAATAGATTTGAGACTTCAGGTATTTTTCAAATGGAGAACGGATCTATCCCATAAGATTAGGCAGAAATTTTTGCTTTTCACGAAATCCTGATTGACCTGTTTCACCTCATCCAAAGCCATACATCTTTCATCGTGATGCATTTACTTCTGTTTCTTGCGCCACGCATTTGTCCTTTTTGAGATAGACTATTTATTTGGTTGCCGTAACTCTTGTTCTATTCTTGATCTCTCGATTTCACACTTACTTACGCTTCTTACACATTTTGTTCTCTTTTGGTCAAATCTGAGAATTTATAATTTGATATAATCTTCTTTTTTTCCATGTTAACTTTTGGAAATAGCTTTTTAAAATTCGATATGCCGATACAGCTATATAATTATTGACAAAAGCAACTCTATAAACATAGGATATTAATTTTTCAATAGCCTACCCTGTTTCCATTATATACGAACTAAATAAATCAAATTGTTCCTTTAATAATCTTATAGCAACATATTTATTACTCTTTGTGGACAAGAATTTATAAACAATATTTTATTATGTAAAAGTGAATTCCTTATAATAACTACAAAGAAAAAGAAAAAGTTCTCTTAGCTTTTGTTCTGCACTGTTATGGCAGGTGAAAGTGCTGAGCAAATCCCTTGTTATATCAAGCTTGCTTATAACTAACAAGAAGTTCTACGTCGTATTGTGCTTAGTAGTATCGTATACATTTAGGTATAAAGGAGTACAACTGGTTTATGGGGTTTTAATAATATAAGGGTTCTGGATTCATCGTGGCGAGCAATGCTGTACAATGCATGAATGAGCCGGCTCGACTGGTGAAATGCTACGTGATATGGCTTATGCTGCGTTTTGGTTGTGGAGAGAGGTAGGTAATCAAAGACCCATAAATTTCTCCTAGAAATGGATGGTCTTAGAACATTTTGAGCTTATCACCAGAGGAGGGCCTTATCCCACCTTAAAGGCCAGAAATTGTGACCCTCGAGATTTAGTAGATTCCCTTAGTAGATTTCCTAGAAATTCGTCTGACGTTGTCTTTGTTTTTAAATGCTATTCCTTAAAATCTGTTCTCGGAAAATTCCTTTCAATGCAAGCTATTTTTGTGATAAATACTTTTGAATGCTCTGCTTAGGTTCATTTCGAACCTAACAAATTCAATCTCAGGGCAAAGGTTTTATATAAAATAATATTATTCATTTTACTTATTACTAAATTCAATTTATTTTGTAATATCATATAACTTCACAAATTGGAACAGCCATGTCGATAACTACATCGCAGGCCATAAACTACAAATAGAGAATATGTGCAATACACGTTGTACGCAAAATTAGTTTGCAAAGCCTTAAATGGTTCAACCGAATTTCAACTATGAACCTGTGCATTAAAACTCAAAATTCTATGTTACAGATAAAACTGCAGTGGTTGTTTTCAAATAATAAAACAATGCAGTTGAATTTGAAGAGCGCTCTTGGAACATCGTTATCTCGCTTCAGTTGCACGGACTTCTAATTGCATAGGTTGTTGCTGGGACAACGCTTTTAACGCTCTAACGCACGAGTTAGTTTAAAATTTATGTAAAGATATTAGTTTCCAACACATAATGGAATTCATAACAAATTTATATTAGTATAATAATGATTATAATAAAAATTGAATTTATCTCATTAATAATACTAACAACAGGTTAAAATGACATTAAAACAACTTTTAGGAATATATCGCGTTTATTTATTACTTATTTTATTTTATTTACTGTTACCTATTAAATCATACAACAAAGGATCTGTACAAACCAAACTTTTGTTTAGTAAATATATCTTATAAATAAATATTTAATTTTGTGTTTCATGGTCTGATGTGGGTTACCAATAGTAAAAATCATATTTTTAACATCAACTTTTTGATTTTTATTTCCAAAAAGTGGGTGCTTCATGAATGAAAATAGCTTTTGAACAAATACCATCTTTTTGTTCATCACTCGTGAAAATGATCTCTGTAAAGAGTTCGAAACGTCGGGAAATAAATAAAATAAGTAATAAATAAACGCTATATAATCCTAAAAGTTGTTTTAATGTCATGAGCATGATTCGCGAAAGTCTTAGAGATAAATATAGCTTAAAATTAGATATTGAAAAAACCTTTTTTCCGAAAACTGATGTTCACTGCGGTTTGAGAGGATGTAAATATCTTAACAATATTTTCAAAATAGATTTGGTTGTTTATCGCCGTTTATTATTATGACAAGATAATAATATCGTGTTACAACCAAAACCATCACAATGAATATGCTTGGAGATACCGGTAGGGAAAGGTAATAAAAGATAATATAATGGATGAATTGTAAAAGGGCGGATAAGATTATGAACGATGTGAACGTGAACAACACGACAATTATTAAGTACAAATTTCATCATCATCATTAGCCCTTCAAGGGCCACTGCTGGACATAGGCCTCAACTACCGGACGCCGCAACTGACGGTTTTGTACCACTTGCATATATTGGCTTCCTTCATATTGTTTTTTTTTCAGGCCATGGGTCCACCTGGTGGGAGGACGGCCTGCAATATATAAAATAAGTACAAATTTAATGGATTGTATGTAATTTTATGTTGGTTTTTTTTATAGATCAAGTTTTAATTAAGTTAATTAATGTCAACGCTAAATTTTATTAAACGTCACGAAGGTCTGGAGGTCACAGCTTCTCAAAGTTGTGGAATCGAATCCGGGCTCACACCAATGACTTTTCTGATTTTTTTACGAAAGTTATGTGTAATAAATACTGATAATAGACAACTTTATGGCGAGTGTATAGATTCGACCACCTATTCCCTTTGGATGGTAAAAAATCGATTATTGGCCGCTTATCAGCCGATTAGTTCACGTTCTAGTAGAAAAAGTTGAGTTGTAAAAATAACAACATAACATACCTTAACGCCTTTTGTTACCCGAAGGTGTAGGCAGCGGCTGTTAAGCCTCGTCTCGCCGTTATGTTTACGTCCCAAATGGAACAGGTGGCGAAGCCATTGCCATACCGAGGACAAAGATTTCAGTCATCGATATTTATCACACATAACTTCCGAAAACAATTTCGAAAAGTCATTGGTGTGAGCCAGTATCTGAAATCGAACCCGGACCCCTGGATCAGAAGCCGAGTGCTCGACCACTGGGCCACCGAGACTAACATTAAAAATATTGTAGTTTTGTTCGATACCTACTCCCAATGGAAACTTTTTCAGTTCAAAAACTTGTACTAAACTACTAACAGTATGCTTGAAAAGATGTTCATGATAATGCAATGTCTGCTCCAATTTCCATAACATATCTAGTAACTGCATCATTCAATATTGACATAGGCGTAGCACACATCGTGCATCTATTCAGTAATCCAGTAGAACCTGTTTGCTATCACTTTACGAGATTCGAGGAACTGGGGAAAACATTTACATTTCAAATAGTGTTTGTATTTAGGTGTACCACCTGGTTATATTTCCACAGCTAATTTAAATTTTAACATTGAATATTTGTTTTTTTTAGTTTGGATACACAGATTTATCCAAAAGCGTCTAAACATCTATTTTTTATGGCATAGGAGGGTAAACGAGCAGACGTGTCACCTGATTTTAAGCAATCAACGCGGCCCATGGACACCAAAAACACATATTGTGTTTCTGTTGCGTTGCCGACCTGTAAGGGATAGGGGATAGGGAAGGATGGGGAAGGGAGGTGGGCCTCCGGGTACCTCTCTCACCGAACGAAACGCGGCATGAGCCACTTTAAGTCGATCTTCTGAGAGGTCATGGAATTTCACCGATCGAGCCGGCCCAGTCACGCAGCGATCTGCTTGGCTCTACCACTGATGTTTGCATGTGGAGGTTTTTCTATAATATTTAGTTAAATAAAAAGAAAATCTGTTATCTTTGTGCCAGCTAAGTATAGTTATATATATGCGTAATCTATGATAATTCCATTGTAATAAAAATTGTAATGGGCGTCACGGCCGTTATTAAATCGTTTTATGTGTTCCGAGCCAAAGGATATCTAATAAAGATAAAAAGATTGTAATTGCGAGTCACGTTGAATGTGACTTTTATTAAGTGATCGCCAACTTCACACAGAACCGTTTGTTTTCATATATTCAAAATACTAACATATTTAAAATCATGCCCTTTTCCCCATGCAGTAAGGCAGACATTAGTTCCATCAAAATTTTATAATTCTCTCAAATATTATTTGCTTCCTCCACTCTCATATAGTACTTGATATAATAACTTAATTGCGTATTTTCAATTATATATTTCAGGATAGATAGATCAACGACTAAAAAAATAACTATGACTTGGCATCTTTTCAGATGATTGTCGTGGAACTAATAATGTTTTAAAGTATCAGCAAAAAAAGTCTTTGTCTTTACATATTACGTGATAACGGAATTGTAGGAAGTTATGTGTGATAAATATCGATGGCTCAAAACTTAGTGACCGATGTATGACAATAGGCTCGCCACCTATTCCATTTGGGACGTAAACATAACCGCGTGACGAGGCTTAACAGCCGCTGCCTACAACTTTGGCCAAAAGAATACGTGAAGTTATGTTTATGTAAGTTTTCTTCGAATTAGTGTTTTGAAAGATTAATATATATATATATTGTTCGTAATAAAGTAGGCCTTATAATTACTATTACAAAAAGAATTTAAAAAACAGCTATAGTGAAAAATGGAACACACACCTAACTTCACGCCAAATCCCTTGCAGGTGGGCAGAAAGAACAGAGTGCCATAAGGCACGGTTCTTACACATCTCACTCGCTTCGTTGACTTTCATAACACTTTTCATGCATTTTTGAGGCTCCTAAGATCACCTTCCTCCAGAAATTGAAAATTCCACCTGAATGTGGAAACGGGTCTAATTCGACTTATCTTCATAAAAAAATGCCTTTATACACACACATACATAACTTTACGTCAAGTCCCTCGCGAGGTAGGCAAAGGGAACAGAATGTCATAAAGCCTGATTATTACACGCCTCACTCGCTTCGTTGACTTTCATAACTCAATATATTGCCCCACTGAATCCTACGCTCGACCACACTCTACTTATAAAAGTTATTAGTTACTTGGACACAAAAAGACTAACATCGTCTACAACAAATTTACGCTGAATGAATAGTACTGGCTAGAGCTTGGAAATACCACAAAAAGTGCACTACATAATTAACAGAAAGTAAATGGTCGGCAACGCAACAGTAACACTATACGTGTTGCTGGTGTCCATGGGCATCGTTGGTTGCTTACCATCAGGTGACGCCTAAGGTGAGTGAGGTGAGTAAGTTCGCCTGCTCGTTTGCCCTCCTATCTCATAAAAAAAATATAGAAAAATAGAAAAACTAAACTAAAACTTGGACTCCTAAAAAGGAAAACCTGCACTCTTATATTCTGCCAAGTGAACAAGTGTATCGTAAGTTTCTTGTGAACAATATTTGATACAATATCATGAAAAAACAGTTACTTTAGCATTCTAAAGCTTTAGAATTGAAATACTCGATTATGTAGACATAATGTTGTACAGACTTGTACAGCAACCAGTGCCTTAATTAAGGAAAGCGTTTTCTTTACAAGAAAATTCTCCATGTTTTTACTTCTAAGAATTTTTTACTCGACAATTTCCATCTGTAGAGAGTAAAACAAGAAAAAGTGCTCTGTTTCAAATTAAGCATCAGTCCGATGTTAGCTGCAGAGAATCTGCTAGAAGTTTTAATTTAAAACTTGAATGACATTATTTACAATATTGGATCTTTAGAGTATTCGTTTTTTATATGTATTAGTTTAATGGAGTTTGATATTTACGAAACGAATACTTATTTTGGTTAGACTTTTATGGATCTGAATTACTACTTATTATTTGTCTCTATGACTTTCGCGAATCATCTTATCTTATAATTATTATTCTTCTTAATTTCCTTCTTAATTTATCATTATCATTATTATTCTTAATTTTATGGCTTGCTTATTTCAAATTTATTCGGTATGTGAATTTATTTTACTGATTTATGTAACATTGATCCTGGAATTTATCTTATCTTGCCATGTTGACTCGAAACTAAAGCAATAAAAAAGTCTTTATTACTATTTCAAATGTATTTTGTGTTCAAAGAGGCAAAAGCGTATCTCAAATTAATTATGATTATAAATCATCATCATCCTGTTTATATTATATTCTATAAACTTAAATAAAATACACTAAACATAATAGTCATCTTAGAATAAATCACAGAAAAATACATTAAGCACTTATAATTAGCCATAGTTTTTAATTATCGCTTTCTTTTATATTAACTAAAAGATAATTTGCGCGCGAAAACAACAAAACTCTTGAACGAAAGAACAAAGAGGTCTTGAATTACTTATAATTTTTAAAGATTTAGAAGCAAGAGTCTTTTAACTTTTAGACTGTAGATGCTTTAAACCTCTTTTACGTCGACACAGAGGTTTTATTTTGTTACCTTTTTATATTTCTGTTGAGTGAGAATGGTGTCAGTACGCTTTTAGTAGTGCGTGTTGTAAAGGCCACTAGTGGGTTTAGCCTGATGCGGAACGTCGTTTGTACTAAGAACTTGAGGTATTGTGTTGAGTATACCATTAATTTAATACTTATGTTTTAGATTTTGGATTACTGTACCTATTATTTAGATTACTCTTAGATACTAGGCCAACATTGTTTTACTAGGCCAGCATTGTTTGTATTGTATGCAATATTATTTTTTATTATTTTAAACACCATCCCCTTTAACTCAATATCGTTTTTCCATCTATATTACAGTGCCTCTATATCTTTTTTATAAGCAGAATTCTCCAACTCCTCCAAAAATCACTTTGTCTCCTTTTTTTTTTTGCAGAAAATTTTCGCACGGGCAAATGTGTTTTTAAAATTAGGGAACACCTAATGGACTGATGGTGCCAATCAGATAAATAAAGTGCATGGTTCAGTATTTCAAATCGAAGTTCATATAACCAAGCCATGGCGACTACCGATTTATGCGGCGGTGCATTATCTTGGTGGAAAAGGATTTGGTTGATTCTAACCGTCTTATTTAATATTTTATATTATTTCATCGAGCAGATTAGCTCAGTAGGATCCTGTAATAGTTTGTCTCTTGGACACACTAATCAAAACACTGACGGCATTGCTTTTATGACCGACTGACATGAAATGGCTTTCTAGTCACATGTGTGTTAATTGTTTTTATGGAGCAGTTTCTAAATATAAAAGATGCATTCCATATACTTTTTTAAAGCCAAAAATTTCAGTTCCTGGTTACTTTCCAAAGAACTGGGAACTTCAATTTATGGCTTTCAATGTAATGTTTCTTTGGTATCTCACACTGCGAAAATGAATAGAGTGGTAGTTGCAATTTCCGTCACGGAAATCTTCGTCACGACAATAAGATCGATGTTGCTACTGGAAATCAGAAAAATACGTAAATTCTACAACTAAACGAACGCTGAAGTAGAGATTGTCGACGTAAAATTTTAGGGATTGATGAAAATTGATGCCTTAACTTTGGTAATAAGAACTATTAAAATAGATTAATATGAATAAGTTTTGTATTAAAATATCAATAAAGATAGTAATAAATTAAATTTAAAACTTGTTTTAAATTTGATTGTTATAATTATATACTGGCAGTTCATATTACGGGCATGTCTTACCCCGCCACATACCCTATGAAATATTTAGTCAACAAATTCCCACCGGGGTAAGATTATCAATAGCAAGGATTATTGCTGTAACATTTAAATTCGCTATATAAATAAGCCATTATTTCTCCTAAAAAGTAAAAGCTAACTTTCAATAATATCTACCTATAAATTCAAAAATTAATACAAATACGAAGAATAGTGCTCCAATAAATCCGTTACTTCACCGTTAACGTAGCACTTAGAAATTTCCGTTGTAAAATTGAAACTAGAATACATCTACAATTTAAGGCAAAGAACGACAGCCAAAATAAGTGAAATGTGGAGGTGAATACACAAGCCATGAAAAATTGTAACGCTCACTACCGCCGAGTTTATGTCAAACATTTGAGTTTGTAAAGTCCAATACATTGAAAATATTGAAACAGTTAATAAACTCACCTAACCTTTGAAAGTATTTTTGTTTGTTTGTTTCTCAAATACGGTTATGGTTCGTGAAGTTATTTCGAGGCACAAACAAGCTTGTTTGTTGTAATGTAAATGTAATGTAAAATGTAAAAAAGGGAAACGATTAAATAATTGCAGGACTGAAAACCAACATCGAAAGATCATTATGACCCGAAACAGCCTAAAAAGTAAATATTAATCTGGAAAAAAAAAGACTGAAACAACTGAAACAAAAGTGAAAAGCTCTTTTTAAAGTATATAACAATGTATAGTTTAAAAAAAGTGGTGGAAGTATTGCTTTACAAAAAACAAAGTAAAGCAAAGCCATCCATATTTTGCAGCATGAGGAAGTCAGATCGATAGGTGAAAAAATACACCTCTCCAAAAATTTACGTAAAGTGATTTATGCTGCGGTTCGTACTGTGATATAGGAACCAGAAGGCCCAAGACCTAGTTGTAGCAGAAGATAATGTCAAGAGCCTTTATATACCAAGAGGCGTAACAAGACCCAAAAAGCGTGATATGTATCTAAGGACCTTGTCTTATGGCGTTTACTTCGTTCTGCCTACCTCTTATAATTTATATTTTAAGTTATATGATATGCAAAGACTTCTCTAGAGAGTTGAATAAATAAAGATGTTAAACATGTAGATATTAATAAATAGTGGTGTAAAAAAAAAACAAATAAGTATTTTGTTATTTATGTATTGTCGTGCTACGATCAATAGCATTTAGGTAAACTTTTTCATTATCTGAGAGTCTTTTATTCGATTCCTTACTGGAGATATTAGTTGTGGGCAAATCCTGATATAATCCGAGCACAAACAATTGATAACACATTTAATCTTGGATAAACAATAACAAAATCAGTAAACAATTATTTCATGAATAATTTGGATTGAGCAGCAAGTTCAAGGCTCCAATCTTTGACACCACTCGCAAACAAAACTCAAGCAAGGATCCAACTCGATCCGTCTGTATTTATTCCACAAGCCTCAGAGCGCGCCAGAGAGCCTCATATCAACTGTCAAAAACTCCATATAAAAGATGGCGCCAAGATATCGCTATACACGTCAGTGTTCTACTCTCTGATTGGTCTAAACGTTGTCACAATCTTATTACTTAAAATACGTTACACAAATGATACAAAAGAGTTCTGTACAAAAAGAACAATCAACAAGCCACTAGTTCAATGGCTTCCATACGACATATATTTAATAAGAAATGTATACCTACCTGGTCTACTCATAATATTTCTTAACTCACAGTAACTGTTTGAAAGAGCAATTATACTTTTAGAGTTAACTGTACACAATCACGCAAAATTGCAATCATTGCCTTATTTATATTCAGAATTGCTGTAGGCTTTCACGATCTTTGATATCATATTGTCGGGACATTTTAGCTGTATTAGGAAATAAATGTAATACCGTGAGTACGAAGTCACCAATTGTTATCGGGTCGAATTCAATTCCCGTATATTCATCGCTTATTTTTCCATCCAAAAAGTTCCCTTGAATTACTTAAATATAATAATAATAATATAATAATATCTTGGATACAAATCACACAGCGCCCTCCAGTTCCAAACTAAGCAACTAAATGCTTGTGTTATAGATACTAGATAACGGATACTAATACTATACTTTTCTTTTGTAAATACATACTTATAATACATAGAAAAACACCCAGACGCCGCACAAATATTCATGTTTGTCACAAATATTTGTGCTCGGGTGGGAATCGAACCCCCGACCTCAGTGCTGCAGCCGGTAGTTTTACCAATGCGCCACGAGGCCCGTCAATACGTAATACGTTCGGCTAGTATACCAAAAAAAATGAAGTGTAACAATCTTAAGCAACTTGATTAACTTAAATATACATCGTAAATTATTATTAGTGTATAAATATTAATCTACTCACAAATATTCGATTGAGAAGAACACGTAGAATAGAGAATGTCTATTCTCTATTCTACGTGTTTTTCCTCTTTTTTGTGAGAGGACAACCCATACTACAGACCACCAAAGACGACACTAGTTTTATTGAAATATTTTTTATGTACGTGAAATTAAAGTTTCATAACTTCATAGAGATTCATTATGTAGATAACAGTGGAATGATTTTTTTGTCAGATTGTTTATTGTCAAGCTAAAATTTCCGTCATTAAAAAATTCTAGGTAATAGAAAAATATCTTTTATTTATAAAATGGAACTTTATAATAAAGTGAAATGTAGCTCGCATTCAAAAGGCATATTGTGTTCTTACACTAATAACTTACCAGGTGTACCGGTATGAAATGAGCGTTAAGATACAAATGTGTTGGTAGGGGTTATTTGTTGTGAATAAGCCTTATTTTTTTTTCTGTTTGGTTGCCATGACAACTGTCAAACATTCAATTAACCTAACAGTTAGTAAACAAACAACATCATATTTTTTTATTGTGTTAAAAATGACAAATTTTGTGCCGGAAAGTGATGATTTGCGGAAAGCATGAATTTTTTGTTTCCATTTGAAAAAAACATGCTGCAGAATCACATCGAATGCTTGTCGAAGCATATGGTGATCATGCACTATCAGAAGCAACATGTAAGAGATGGTTTCAACGATTCAAATATAATGATTTTGATGTGAGAAATGAAGAACGTGGAAGACCACCAAAAAAATTCGAAGACGCCAAACTGCAAGCCATATTGGATGAAGATGATACTTTGAGTCAGAAGCAAATGGCAGCTATGTTAAATTTTGCACAACAAACAATTTCAGACCGTTTGAAAGCTATGGGAAAAATTCAAAAGTGTGGAAAATGGGTGCCACATGAATTGAATGAAAGACAAATGGAAAACCGGAAAAACACTTGTGAAATTTTGCTTCAAAGACACGAAAGAAAATCAAACTAGTGAAACTGTTAATACTAGTCGCTACAAACAACAAATGATAGATTTGAACAACGCATTGATCGAAAAACGACCAGAATGGGCCAGAACACAGGGCAAAGTAATTTTGTTACACGACAATGCACCTGCACACAAAACAAAATCGGTTGAGGATACAATCAAAGTGCTTGGCTGGGAGTTGCTACCCCAGCCGCCGTATTTTCCAGACTTGGCTCCTTCCGATTACCATTTATTTTCGTCGATGGGACACGCATTGGCTGAGCAGCGGTTCGATTCCTACGCGGAAGTGGAAAATTGGGTGTCGGATTGGTGTGCTTCAAAAGAAGAACATTTCTATTGGCATGGTATCCACAAATTACCAAAAAGGTGGGCAAAATGTGTAGAAAGTGATGGACAATATTTTGAATAAATTATTTTTTTTTATATAATCAAAACTTATATTTTATTTTCACAAAAAAACGCTCATTTCATGCCGGTACACCTATGTATTATCGCTCTTATATGATTAAATATACGATTCTCAGATTTGTGTACATTTGAAACAATCCATATAAGCCTTAATATATTGCCTCACTGAATCCCCACGCTCGACCACACTCTACTTATAAAAGTTATTAGTTACTTGGGCACAAAAAGACAAACATCGTCTACAACAAACTTACGATACCCGTGTTCGCTCAGCAGAATAATTGTCTACAGGTTTTCTCTTTTAAGAGTCCAAGTCCAAGTCTTACTTTAGTTTTATTTTTGTATTTTTGTACAAATTTATTTTCTATTTATTATAGAGTGCACTTTTTTATTGGATAGGAGCTAACGAACAAGCGGGTCATCTGAGGATAAGCGGTAAGCGCCGCCCATGGAAACATCCAACACTGATGGTGTTACAGTTACGGTTTTAAACTTTCAGATGTGTTTGGGTCTCCGTATATTTCAGCTCTCAGCAACCATAATGCGGCATAATCCCCTTTACGTGACATTTTGTGGCGTCGTCGTATTTCTCGTGAAGAATCTATTAAGAGCTAGTAACCCATTAAATCTTAATTTAATTTATTATTACGTTTGGAAATCATAATACTTGATGACTAAACACATTGTGTGAACTACACTTAACATATTATAAGGTGTGAAGATAAACAACTACTATAGCAGTAGGTGCCTCACTGTCTTAATAAGCTTTAGAGTATCGGTTTCCGGCCAAATCCCCGAGTTGGCTTTTACAACACGCCCGGATAAAAACACACTGGCACCATTCTCACGCCACAAAAATATAAAAATGTCACAGAATAAAACCTCTGTGTCGACGTAAAAATGTTAAAATCACCTACAGTCTAAAAGCTAAAAGACTCTTGCTTCTATAACTTTAAAAATATATGTTTTATTCAAGAACTCTTTGTTCTCTCGTTCATTGTGTTCAAGGAGTTTGTTGTTTTCGCGCGCAAATTAACTTATCGTCTATATAGAGCCACTTAATTCGCTGCATAAATGGCAAAACCGGTGAAATACCGCCGAATACTTACCACCTCTCAGAATATTGACGAGACGACGGACCGAGCATAAACTTCCCCAATTACTGAATGTAGTAGTCAATTTTATAAGAAAGTTCTGTAACATCTACTTACTGATTAAATTCAGGTAATACAGACTTCGATGTTGCCACGTTTTAATTAAATTCGCTAGTAGCCTACCAGTGAATTTAATTTAAGTCATCACTGACTGTGATTTTTAAATTCGCTGGTAGGCTACAGTCACCACTTTAAAGGAAAAAAAAAATTAAACTTATTTGCTACTAACTATACTTTCAGGTATTAGGGCGTGTAGTTATAATACAATTAGCTACATAGTAAAATAATTAATTCACAATAACGAATTTTTACGATTATTTTTTATATTCCTGGCTTAATAAAAGGCCACTATCGTTCCTGAAATAATCCTTTGTTCGCTTTTAACATAATATCTTACATACCGCTCATGAAGCTCTAGAACTGAAATTTAATTCCAAAGCCCTTGTGCCAACGTAGAGGAGAGAAATCGACTTTGGAAAATACGTATTTTGCTGGAGAGGAATGTAGTTGAGCATCGGATTATAGTTAAATTTTTTAAAATAAAAAGAGTTGAAAAGGTATATATCTAAATAATATGGGGTGCTCTTACGAGGTCCAGGCTGCGCTAAATAGTTAGACTAAATGAAACATTGTTCCGTGTATTATACATATTGCTTTACAGCACTAGTTGCCGTGTTAAAGTTACGCAGTCCACTGCATGAATGGGCCGGCTCGACCGATGAAATACTACGTCTCAAGAATCGTCTCAAATCGCCTCTTTGGTGAGAAAGGTATACGGAGGTCCATATCCGTCTCCTTTGCATTTTCTGCACAACCCATTCATCGTCCACTTCCCTTTTCCATCCCAATGGCCGCATGTCCATGAGTGGCGCTAATAGCTTACCACCATGAGACCGGTTTGCTATTTGTCATCGGTTATCACATATGTATTGTTTATTTAACAGCGGTTGAACCACGCAGTTCACTGCATGAATATGAAATAGCAGCGCCTCTTACATTATCGACGTAAAGTGGCTCATGCCGCATTTTGTTCAGTGATAGAGATACCCATAGGTCAACCCCTCTCACCCCTTTCTTATCTCACTCCCTTAAAGACCGACAGCACAATTGTAACACTATCTGTATTGCAGGTGTCCGGCGGTGGTTGCTTACTAACAGGTGACCCCCTTGCTTATTTGCCCTCCTATGCCATAAAATAATAATATAATAATAATAATATTTTGGATACAATACACACAGCTCCCTCTAGTTCCAAGCAACTAAATGCTTGTGTTATGGATACTAAATAACGGATATTAATACACATATACTTTTCTTTTGTAAATACATACTTATAATACATAGAAATAAAAAAATATATACAAGTTCCAAAAACTTGTCATAATCGATTTCTACCAAGTATCGCAACTGGGAACTTTCATAACTAAACACACAAACCAAACTATCAAAGCAACCAACAGACAATCCATTGTTACTGATACAAGTCGTTGATACTACGATTTATAACTAGGGGTTTTCACAACAATCGTGTTCAGTAGGCGGGCCCAGGTGCGAAGAGAATTTAAAGTTCACAACAAAGTTAGCGGGCGGAGTCTTCAGACATATACTCGTATCTCTGTAAATGTTCTGACAATGCCCCGCGAACAGAGTGAACTCTAAGGAAGAATAAAGTTGATTTTACACAGATTTTAAATGCTAAAAGTGTGTTTTATGTATTAATCAGTACTAATATTAAAAAAATGCAAGTTTTTCAAGACTTATGAATGTTTGTTGATCAATCAAAGCTCAATAATTACATTCTATTAAATTAAACTTGGCATATAGAAAAAAAACCTAAATCAATCTATACTTTTTTTTTTCCAAAAACATCTTTGGATAATATATATAAATAATAAAATATAATTCCTGAAATAATCTTTTGTTCGCTTTTAACTTAATATCATACATACCGTTAGAGAAACTCTAGAACTGAAATTTAATTCCAAATCCTTTGTGCGAACATAGAAGAGAGAAATGGACTTGAAAATACGTATTTTACTAGAGCGTGAATATACCCTATATGATGGATACCTGAATATAATGAAAATAGGATTTTAATGAAATAGCCAAAATTCATGAAATAAAGTTTCAAAGGTATATATCTGATAGTAACACAATTATGTGCAACGTATGTAAGTATACGTTGGACCTACCCCGTCCTCCTTTCATTTTCTGCCCATCCCAATCAACGTCTACTTTACTGTTCCATCCTAAAGACCAGGTGTCCGAGTGTGTCGCTAGTAGCTTACCACCATTAGACCTGTGTGCTTATTTTTGTGTAATATAAAACATAGATTTGGCAATATTTAGTCATCGGTTTTCACATATAAATTTCAAAAACGTTTTACGGAATTAACAGATTTCTACCAAGAGTCGAAACTGGGAACATCTAAAACAAAGCATCCAAACTAATCTATCAAAGCAACCAACAGACAACTTGGGGTTTTCACAACAATCGTGTTCAGTAGGCGGGCCCAGGTGCGAAGAGAGTTTAAAGTTCACAACAAAGTTAGCGGGCGGAGTCTTCAGACATATATCTTTGTAAATGTTGTGACAATGCCCCGAGAACAGAGCGAACTCTAAGGAAGAATAAAGTTGATTTTAAATGATAAAAGTGTGTTTTATAAATTAATTATTATTAATATTATAGAGTATGTAAATTTTTAAAGACTTTTGAATGACATTACACAGTGTTCAATTAAACTTGGCAAAAAAAAACTAAAATTAAATGTACTTTTTTTCCAAAAACATCTTTGGGTGGTACTACAAACTTCAGTCTAAATTGTATTAGTAAAAAACAACTTATACATTTAAGGCGTTCTTTACTAATAAAATTCTCGCTTTGGTGGTACTTTTCTTAATTCGTAACATGTAAAAAGAATGGTGATGCATGATTGACTAAGCAGATTCACAATGCGGATAGATGATGAACTACAGGACAATTAGGACACATTTTCCATGACCAAATAAAACTAGTCTTGACGAAAGGTTTAAAATTGACGAGTGTGTATGTCAAGAGTTAGGAATCGCGCTTTATGGGGCTCTGAACTTATTACCTTCCTCGCAAGAGTCTCGGCCAGAAGTTATGCATGTAATATATAAGTGTATGCGAGTAAATATGAGGTTAAAAACTAGTACTTAAAAAAAACAATTCTAATTTTATTGCTATAATTTTTACCGTAACCGCTTTCAATATTAAACAATACTGTTTCTTTATTTACTTACTTGTTTTAATATATCAACGAAACGAGCTTACTAACAAATATATTTTCCGTACTTTAAGCGCTTAATGGGCAAGGAGTAAGGGGAAGCAAACGATATTTTTACACCAGTTGTGTCTGAAATACCTGAAGGCCTTGATATTCCGTATTTTTTTTTTCATTTATATAAGTTGCTAATAATGTAAAATCTCCAAAACAACATAACATCTGAATATGACTGCTTAACCTCCCTAATACATTCCTGAGAGAAAGGATCAGACAGACAGATGAAAATAAAGAGATCTTATAAGGTTCCGTTTTTTCCTTTTTGGAAGTACATATCCCTAAAAGTTAATATAGTATTAAACGTTATATTTTATAAAGATCACAATGATATATTATTAAATTTCTTAGAATAAATATTTCCTCTGAGAAATCGATAACTTTTATAACAGAATTAACTCTCGCTTCACACAATGAAAGCGTATATGTACATTTAATTTTGCTCCATGCTGCTTTTAATTCAAGGAAAATATTGAACATGCCTGGAGTTCCCGTGATAACAAGCTCTGGAGAAATATTCATAATACATTTACAACGAACACGATGCGGTCGAAAGGAATTTATACTGAGAAGAGAAGCTATTTCATTAATTTTAAAATATCAATTAACTTTTACAGTGAAGCGATAAGCCCGCTTATTAAAAGTATGTGATTGTGGTTCAGTTCTTGGAATCTTCGACGTATTTTTATTACGTGACGATAGAAAAATGTTAGTATTTGTAATTGGATATCCAATAGGTTTTATTACAGAATATGTAATAAACGAACTATTTTTGATATACAATATTAATCTACCTACCAAGCTTAAAGAAAGTATGGATTAAGGAAGACTGTTAATTAATAGAGTGAGTGAGAGAGTGTCAGTGTAAAAGTAAGAAAGGGCATGCCCTGATGATTTGGATATGTAGAACAAGTGGATGATGGAAGATTGACTAAACAGATATGCAATCCAAAAGCGGATGGATATAGCAGTCGAAGAAGGCCAAGACGTACCTTCCACGACCAAACAGAACGAGTTCTGGAGGAAGTTGATTTCAGGAGTTTTAAAAATAGATGTAATTGTATGAAAGGAGTTATAAACATCAAAGAAGCGATTGAGCCTTTGGCCCATGACTTAAGGCTCTGTTCTCTTTACCTACCCGAAGGTATTTATGTGTATGTGTATCTATTACAGTATATGTGTTACATAAAATATTAAAACTTATAAACTACCATACGAAAATATAAGTATTAAACTTTTCAAGGATGACTAAAGAGAGCGTAACCCACTAAATGGTTAGGAAGCGTGCTGAAAATTTTATCTGGGACCTATGTCTAGGGAAATCTCTATTCAATTAACTAACAATATTTTACTATATAAATGTCAAAATTAACGTTTCCCTGAACAAAAGACAAATAAAACAAGGTAATCTCATCGAGTAGTTGTCAAATCAGCATTTTAGTTAACACTTGTGTTCACTAAATGTTCAACGTTTCGTGATGGCGTTTACAGTTATCAAACCATAGCACAAAGCTTTTTGGTATATCAGTCTATGAAATTATCTCCACATGTTATTATAACCATAAAGAAACTGCTAAAAAGACAGCCATACAATCTAAAGGCGTCTATGACAAAGAAGCGAGAGAAATCGGTAAAAATTTAGTCATTTTCTTTCTGGCTAACATGCAATGGCGGTTAACCCTAGCTATATTTATCTATAAGTATAATTTCTATTAATATAACTTCTAACTTATATGTGTTCAAAACATAATACAAATACAAAGAATAAAAGTGCTCCGATAAATCCAATTAACTTGAATGTTAACCGACCATTCAGAAGTTCCCGTTGTGAAATTGAAACTAGAATACACCGGTGAAAATTGGATTTTGCGGGAAAAGACCGCAGTCAAAATAAATGAAATGTAGTACACGAGCCATCAAAAATAAATGAATCGATCGGTGAAATGTCATCTGGTTAATAAAGCTGTTTCATATTTCATTTGATAGTTGTCCATTGCAGAGGCTTTTTCAAACAGATTACTAATACCGAGTTTATGTCGAACATTTGAGTTTGTTCAGTTAAATATTTTGAAACAAGTAATAAACCAAATTATCCATTGAAAGTAATTTGGTTTATTTGTTTTTCAAATATTGTTAACGTTCGTGAAGTTATTTCGACGCACAAACAAGCTTATTTGTGAGAATAAATTACTAACGAATGTTATTTATGTCTTGAATTTGTGAAAATATTTAGCACTTTTTTTATTTTGAAGAGAATATTCAACCTTTTAAATTCCGTCAAACGATATAATAATATTGATTTACATCAATTGTTTCAATAAAAAAATACGCAACACAAAATGACCATTATTTTTCCAATCCAAACATCTAAACGCTTGTATTAAGAATACTAGATACAGTTATAAATACTTAAATAGGTACTTTGTTCTTATTAAATACATAAAAAATACCCAGACACTCCACCTGAGACCTCCTCCACAGACCAGACCATCCAAACTAATCTATCAAAGCAACCAACAGACAACTTGGGGTTTTCACAACAATCGTGTTTAGTAGGCGGGCCCAGGTGCGAAGAGAATTTAAAGTTCACAACAAAGTTAGCGGGCGGAGTCTTCAGACATATATCTTTGTAAATGTTCTGACAATGCCCCGAGAACAGAACGAACTCCAAGAAAAAAAAAAGTTGATTTTAAACAGTCTTTAAATGATAAAAGTGTGTTTTATATATTAATTATTACTAATATTATAGAGTATGTAAATTTTTAAAGACTTTTGAATGACATTACACAGTGTTCAATTAAACTTGGCAAAAAAAAAACTAAAATTAAATGTACTTTTTTTCCAGAAACATCTTTGGGTGGTACTTCAAACTTCAGTCTAAATTGTATTAGTAAAAAACAACTTATACATTTAAGGCATTCTTTACTAATAAAATTCTCGCTTTGATGGTACTTTTCTTAATTCGAACATGTAAAAAGAATGGTGATGCATGATTGACTAAGCAGATTCACAATGCAAAAGCGGATAGATGTTGAAGTACAGGACAATTAGGACACATTTTCCATGACCAAATAAAACTAGTCTTGACGAAAGGTTTAAAATCGACGAGTGTGTGTGTCAAGAGTTAGGAATCGCGCTTTAGCCCAACTCTGAACTTACTACCTTTCCCGCAAGGGTCTCGGCCAGAAGTTATGCATGTAATATATAAGTGTATGCGAGTAAAAGTAAAAATGAGGTTAAAAACTAGTACTTTAAAAAACAATTCTAATTTTATTGCTATAATTTCTACCGTAACCGCTTTCACTATTAAACAATACTGTTTCTTTATTTACTTACTTGTTTTAATATGTCAACGAAACGAGCTTACTAACAAATATATTTTCCGCACTTTAAGTTCTTAATGGGATAGAAGGAAGGGGAAGCAAATGATATTTTTTCACTAGTTGTGTCTGAAATACCTAAAGGCCTTCATATCCCGTATTTTATTTTCATTTATCTAAGTTGCTAATAATGTAAAATCTCCAAAACAACATAACATCTTAATATTTAATAAAAATGACTGCTTAACCTCACTAATATATTCCTGAGAGAAAGGATCAGACAGACAGATGAAAATAAAGAGATCTTATAAGGTTCCGTTTTTTCCTTTTTGGAAGTACATATCCCTAAAAGTTAATATAGTATTAAACGTTATATTTTATAAAGATCACAATGATATATTGTTAAACTTCTTAGAATAAATATTTCCTCTGAGAAATCGATAACTTTTATAACAGAATTAACTCTCGCTTCACACAACGAAAGCGTATATGTACATTAAATTTTGCTCCATGCTGCTTTTAATTCAAGGAAAATATTGAACATGCCTGGAGTTCCCGTGATAACAAGCTCTGGAGAAATATTCATAATACATTTAAAACGAACACGATGCGGTCGAAAGGAATTTATACTGAGAAGAGAAGCTATTTCATTAATTTTAAAATATCAATTAACTTTTACAGTGAAGCGATAAGCCCGCTTATTAAAAGTATGTGATTGTGGTTCAGTTCTTGGAATCTTCGACGTATTTTTATTACGTGACGATAGGAAAATGTTAGTATTTGTAATTGGATATCCAATAGGTTTTATTACAGAATAGCATGTGGTAATATACGTACTAGTTTTAATATACAATATTCATCTACCTACCAAGCTTAAAGAAAGTATGGATTAAAGAAGACTGTTAATTAATAGAGTGAGTGAGAGAGTGTCAGTGTAAAAGTAAGAAAGGGCATGCCCTGATGATTTGGATATGTAGAACAAGTGGATGATGGAAGATTGACTAAACAGATATGCAATCCAAAAGCGGATGGATATAGCAGTCGAAGAAGGCCAAGACGTACCTTCCACGACCAAACAGAACGAGTTCTGGAGGAAGTTGATTTCAGGAGTTTTAAAAATAGATGTAATTGTATGAAAGGAGTTATAAACATCAAAGAAGCGATTGAGCCTTTGGCCCATGACTTAAGGCTCTGTTCTCTTTACCTACCCGAAGGTATTTATGTGTATGTGTATCTATTACAGTATATGTGTTACATAAAATATTAAAACTTATAAACTACCATACGAAAATATAAGTATTAAACTTTTCAAGGATGACTAAAGAGAGCGTAACCCACTAAATGGTTAGGAAGCGTGCTGAAAATTTTATCTGGGACCTATGTCTAGGGAAATCTCTATTCAATTAACTAACAATATTTTACTATATAAATGTCAAAATTAACGTTTCCCTGAACAAAAGACAAATAAAACAAGGTAATCTCATCGAGTAGTTGTCAAATCAGCATTTTAGTTAACACTTGTGTTCACTAAATGTTCAACGTTTCGTGATGGCGTTTACAGTTATCAAACCATAGCACAAAGCTTTTTGGTATATCAGTCTATGAAATTATCTCCACATGTTATTATAACCATAAAGAAACTGCTAAAAAGACAGCCATACAATCTAAAGGCGTCTATGACAAAGAAGCGAGAGAAATCGGTAAAAATTTAGTCATTTTCTTTCTGGCTAACATGCAATGGCGGTTAACCCTAGCTATATTTATCTATAAGTATAATTTCTATTAATATAACTTCTAACTTATATGTGTTCAAAACATAATACAAATACAAAGAATAAAAGTGCTCCGATAAATCCAATTAACTTGAATGTTAACCGACCATTCAGAAGTTCCCGTTGTGAAATTGAAACTAGAATACACCGGTGAAAATTGGATTTTGCGGGAAAAGACCGCAGTCAAAATAAATGAAATGTAGTACACGAGCCATCAAAAATAAATGAATCGATCGGTGAAATGTCATCTGGTTAATAAAGCTGTTTCATATTTCATTTGATAGTTGTCCATTGCAGAGGCTTTTTCAAACAGATTACTAATACCGAGTTTATGTCGAACATTTGAGTTTGTTAAGTTAAATATTTTGAAACAAGTAATAAACCAAATTATCCATTGAAAGTAATTTGGTTTATTTGTTTTTCAAATATTGTTAACGTTCGTGAAGTTATTTCGACGCACAAACAAGCTTATTTGTGAGAATAAATTACTAACGAATGTTATTTATGTCTTGAATTTGTGAAAATATTTAGCACTTTTTTTATTTTGAAGAGAATATTCAACCTTTTAAATTCCGTCAAACGATATAATAATATTGATTTACATCAATTGTTTCAATAAAAAAATACGCAACACAAAATGACCATTATTTTTCCAATCCAAACATATAAACGCTTGTATTAAGAATACTAGATACAGTTATAAATACTTAAATAGGTACTTTGTTCTTATTAAATACATAAAAAATACCCAGACACTCCACCTGAGACCTCCTCCACAGACTAGACCATCCAAACTAATCTATCAAAGCAACCAACAGACAACTTGGGGTTTTCACAACAATCGTGTTTAGTAGGCGGGCCCAGGTGCGAAGAGAATTTAAAGTTCACAACAAAGTTAGCGGGCGGAGTCTTCAGACATATATCTTTGTAAATGTTCTGACAATGCCCCGAGAACAGAACGAACTCCAAGAAAAAAAAAAGTTGATTTTAAACAGTCTTTAAATGATAAAAGTGTGTTTTATATATTAATTATTACTAATATTATAGAGTATGTAAATTTTTAAAGACTTTTGAATGACATTACACAGTGTTCAATTAAACTTGGCAAAAAAAAAACTAAAATTAAATGTACTTTTTTTCCAGAAACATCTTTGGGTGGTACTTCAAACTTCAGTCTAAATTGTATTAGTAAAAAACAACTTATACATTTAAGGCATTCTTTACTAATAAAATTCTCGCTTTGATGGTACTTTTCTTAATTCGAACATGTAAAAAGAATGGTGATGCATGATTGACTAAGCAGATTCACAATGCAAAAGCGGATAGATGTTGAAGTACAGGACAATTAGGACACATTTTCCATGACCAAATAAAACTAGTCTTGACGAAAGGTTTAAAATCGACGAGTGTGTGTGTCAAGAGTTAGGAATCGCGCTTTAGCCCAACTCTGAACTTACTACCTTTCCCGCAAGGGTCTCGGCCAGAAGTTATGCATGTAATATATAAGTGTATGCGAGTAAAAGTAAAAATGAGGTTAAAAACTAGTACTTTAAAAAACAATTCTAATTTTATTGCTATAATTTCTACCGTAACCGCTTTCACTATTAAACAATACTGTTTCTTTATTTACTTACTTGTTTTAATATGTCAACGAAACGAGCTTACTAACAAATATATTTTCCGCACTTTAAGTTCTTAATGGGATAGAAGGAAGGGGAAGCAAATGATATTTTTTCACTAGTTGTGTCTGAAATACCTAAAGGCCTTCATATCCCGTATTTTATTTTCATTTATCTAAGTTGCTAATAATGTAAAATCTCCAAAACAACATAACATCTTAATATTTAATAAAAATGACTGCTTAACCTCACTAATATATTCCTGAGAGAAAGGATCAGACAGACAGATGAAAATAAAGAGATCTTATAAGGTTCCGTTTTTTCCTTTTTGGAAGTACATATCCCTAAAAGTTAATATAGTATTAAACGTTATATTTTATAAAGATCACAATGATATATTGTTAAACTTCTTAGAATAAATATTTCCTCTGAGAAATCGATAACTTTTATAACAGAATTAACTCTCGCTTCACACAACGAAAGCGTATATGTACATTAAATTTTGCTCCATGCTGCTTTTAATTCAAGGAAAATATTGAACATGCCTGGAGTTCCCGTGATAACAAGCTCTGGAGAAATATTCATAATACATTTAAAACGAACACGATGCGGTCGAAAGGAATTTATACTGAGAAGAGAAGCTATTTCATTAATTTTAAAATATCAATTAACTTTTACAGTGAAGCGATAAGCCCGCTTATTAAAAGTATGTGATTGTGGTTCAGTTCTTGGAATCTTCGACGTATTTTTATTACGTGACGATAGGAAAATGTTAGTATTTGTAATTGGATATCCAATAGGTTTTATTACAGAATAGCATGTGGTAATATACGTACTAGTTTTAATATACAATATTCATCTACCTACCAAGCTTAAAGAAAGTATGGATTAAAGAAGACTGTTAATTAATAGAGTGAGTGAGAGAGTGTCAGTGTAAAAGTAAGAAAGGGCATGCCCTGATGATTTGGATATGTAGAACAAGTGGATGATGGAAGATTGACTAAACAGATATGCAATCCAAAAGCGGATGGATATAGCAGTCGAAGAAGGCCAAGACGTACCTTCCACGACCAAACAGAACGAGTTCTGGAGGAAGTTGATTTCAGGAGTTTTAAAAATAGATGTAATTGTATGAAAGGAGTTATAAACATCAAAGAAGCGATTGAGCCTTTGGCCCATGACTTAAGGCTCTGTTCTCTTTACCTACCCGAAGGTATTTATGTGTATGTGTATCTATTACAGTATATGTGTTACATAAAATATTAAAACTTATAAACTACCATACGAAAATATAAGTATTAAACTTTTCAAGGATGACTAAAGAGAGCGTAACCCACTAAATGGTTAGGAAGCGTGCTGAAAATTTTATCTGGGACCTATGTCTAGGGAAATCTCTATTCAATTAACTAACAATATTTTACTATATAAATGTCAAAATTAACGTTTCCCTGAACAAAAGACAAATAACACAAGATAATCTTATCGAATAGTTGTCAAATCAGCATTTTAGTTTACTCTTGTGTTCACTAAATGTTCAACGTTTCTGAAATTTTGATGGCGTTTACAGTTATCAAACCATAGCACAAAGCTTTTTGGTATATCAGTCTCTGAAATTATCTCCACATGTTATTATAACCATAAAGAAACTGCTAAAAAGACTGCCATACAATCTAAAGGCGTCTATGACAAAGAAGCGAGAGAAATCGGTAAAAATTTAGTCATTTTCTTTCTGGCTATCTCGCAATGGCGATTAACCCTAGCTATATTTGATATATACCTATAAGTATAATTTCAATTAATATAACTTCTAACATACATGTTTTCAAAACATAATACAAATACAAAGAATAAAAGTGCTCCTATAAATCCAATTAACTTGAATGTTAACCGACCATTCAGAAGTTCCCGTTGTGAAATTGAAACTAGAATACACCGGTGAAAATTGGATTTTGCGGAAAAAGACCGCAGTCAAAATAAATGAAATGTAGTACACGAGCCATGAAAAATAAATGAATCGATCGGTGAAATGTCATCTGGTTAATAAAGCTGTTTCATATTTCATTTGATAGTTGTCCATTGCAGAGGCTTTTTCAAACAGATTACTAATACCGAGTTTATGTCAAACATTTGAGTTTGGTAAGTGAAATATATTGAAACAATCAATAAGCGAAATTACCATTGAAAGTAAATTGGTTTATTTGTTTTTAGAATATTGTTAAGGTTCGTGAAGTTATTTCGACGCACAAACAAGCTTATTTGTGAGGATAAATTACTAACGAATGTTATTTATGTCTTGAATTTGTGGAAATATTTAGCACTTTTTTTTATTTAGAACAGAATATTCAGCATTCAAATTCCGTCAAACGATATAATAATATTTGATTGATTTCAATTGATTCAATAAAAAGGTAACGTACGCAACACAAAATTTAAAATTATTTTTCCAAGCCAAACATTTAAATGCTTGTATTAAGAGTACTAGATACAGTTATTAATACTTAAATAGGTACTTTGTTCTTATTAAATACATAAAAAATACCCAGACACCATTTAAATATCCCTAACTTAAATATTTGCACTCGGGTGGGAATAGAACCCGCCGATCTCTACTCAGCTATAAGTTGTTTTACTAGTACGGCCTGTAAAATTAAACAGATTGTGAATAGTAGGGAGGCAAGCTGTGTAAGCCACATATGAAGAGGTTATGTCAACATTGTAAAATTAGTTCATTAATCATACTAAATGTGTTCTTAACAAACATACATCAGCTAATTTGCATTAATATTGTTTGTTAACCTGTATTAATACATGAAATAATATTCACATTTGTTTTATGAATTTCTAATGAATATTTTACAAGTCACTCCATTGTTTCAATACGGTATTATGTATTCAATTCTATACTATTTTTTGAACAGGGTGGCCTGTTCAAAGCCGTTTAAGTCATGTCTCGTTCCGTGAGAGAGGTATCTGGAGGCCCACCCTATTCCGCCCAACACTCCCCATCCGTCTACCTGTCTCATCTTCAGGGTAATGCAACTGTCACCCGCCTCGCTCAGTGCAGCAGTGGGCGGTGCTAGTCTTTGACTAAATAGTAGGATGGGAAAGGGGAGAGAAAGGGGTGGACTTACGGATACCTCACTCATCGAATGAAATGAAATCAAATTTTAGTTTCATGAAACCTCATGTGTCTGAAAAAAAGTCATTAAGCGCAAAAAGCTAAAAGGCGGATGCTGTTTTGATAATATTCTAAAAAAAATATCCACATTTATAGTAAATATGGCACAGACTGGGTAATAAACCTGCTAATAACCGAAATAGAGTTCAATAATAAAACAATAACCATTCACTATTTGTATTTGACATCGAACCGTGGCAGTTCCAACAAAACGAGTGAAAATATTAATTTAAAATGTAGTAGCCACTAGAGAGGAGTACGGGAACCATTGGGAAGTTGTGGGTGGCAGCCATCCATTTTTCCATTTCTTGAAAGTCATCCGCTTCACGATCATAAATGTTTTTGTGATATAGAAAAATGGTATTTCGTTATTGTTATTTGTTATTGTTCGAAGTGTAATAAAACTTCTGCCTGTGAACTGAGCGATTATAAACTTATGAATTCTTGAATTCGTTTCGTCGTCTTATTTTCTTAAAAACAACTTACTTTTATACTAACTTAACCATATCCAGTTTGAAATCTGACAGAAAAACTATATATTTATATATCATGCGTTAATTCGTAATCGCAATAGTTCAAACCAAAAATATCAATTGTTAATATTTAATAACATAAAATTTGTCAACTACGAAGTTTTCATTTTTGTCGTAAGTCTTATAAACTATATTTCTATGTATTTCTTAGATTTTCGAGAATCATATTCATAACATTGAAACAACTTTTTATGGACGATATCGCGTTTATTAAGAACTTATTTTCTATTTATTTCCCGACGTTTCGAACTCTTTACAGAAATGTAAATGATGATGAAAATAATCTCTGTAAAGATTTCGAAACGTCGGGAAATAAATAGAAAATAAGTTCTAAATAAAGGCGATGTAATCATAAAAAGTTGTTTTAATGTTTTGAACTTTATTTTTCACTAGCAGACCGCGCGAACTTCGTACCGCCATATTTTATACATTTTTCATTAAAAAGATTATTGCCGTGATCATATTAATACCCCAAAGCTTTCCTCATAAATGGACTATCTAACACTTTTTTTTTCAATTCAAGTTCCTGATACATACATACATAACTTCACACCAGATCCCTTGCGGGGTAGGTAGAGAGTACAAAGCGCCATAAGGCACGATTATTACACACCTTACTTGCTTAGCTGTTGATATTAGCGACCTTGATATGATGAAAAGAATAGCAGGTAAAATAATAAGCAGTTAACTGCATGAATAGGCCGGCTCAACCGGTGAAATACCATCACCTCTCAGAAGCTCGACGTAAAGTGGTTCATGCCGCGTTTCGTTCAGTGAGAGAGGTACGGGGGTAAGGGAGGTCCACCTCCCTTCCCCATCCTTCTCCCTTAAAGGTCGGTAACGCAACGGTAATACTATAAATGTTGCCGGTGTCCATGGGCGGCGCAGGTTGCTTACCATCAGGTGACACGCTTGCTCCTTTGCCCTCCTATCCCATAAAAAAAATATTATCAACTTCAATCAATAGCAATACCAGGGACTTTAGTTTTTTTTTAATACTACTTGAACCTTTTTTTTTACTTGGTCATTGTCGCCGAATTAAAAAAAAAAAAGCTGGTCACCACATGTTCTTACCAGTATGGCTAACTCCCAGTGAGTGTTTTTTATAATTTAAATGATGTCGATTTGGCACCTTGGTATTACTCTTATCAAAATAAATTCAGTAAATTTTAAAAGAGATCACGATATTAAAAATGTTAATGGGCAACTTAATGTGGTATGCAGACGTGTAGCAAACCAGCAAAGTCTTTATATTTAAGCAAAAGACGCCAAGATCGAGCGTATCGAGGCGTATGCATATCTTGCGCTTTGTCCATTTATATGAAGTTGTAATATTGTAAAGAATTATAGATAATATTATAATATCTGCGTGAAGAACTAACTGAAAACTAACTCTAGCTTTGACGCATGACTTTGGTTACTTAAGTATGAAAATATATTTAAATATTTTAATATTCGCGTTGCATATTACATAAATATAATGAACGGAAAATAACGCGACACATTTAGGCAAACAAATTATGTCAAAATTACGTCTGCTTGTGACTACGGCCAGAGCAACCAGGCCGAAACGTCAAGCCAATAATAAAAGTAAGTATTTGTTTACCTACATGTGTCGTGTTATTTCCCATTTATTATACTCTTAAAATAGATCAAATTCTAATCTAATGTGTCTAAATAGACACGGGGTCACAGATGTTACAGGTTCACATCACCTATTAATTATTACAAAATAAATATACATATACCCCAAAAGACGATTAAATATTACAAACTCATTAGGACAAAAAGAAAAAAAACATAACATAACATAACTTCACGCCTTTTGTTACCCGAAGGTGTAGGCAGCGGCTGTTAAGGCTGCGTTTCCACCAGAGATGTGCGATGGAAATGTGTCGTGCGAGGATGTCTAGCTGTGCTGTGAAAATGTGTGGGTGTTTCCACCAAAGCTGTGCGATGATAATGTGCCTACGAGGATGTGTAGCGGAGCTGTGAAAATGCGCATTAATGTGTGGCGCGAGGATGCGTTGCGAAGCTGTGAAATGTGTCGACGGGGGTGCGGTGTAGTGGGAGCGGAGTAACGCGAACGCCTGCCTGCCGCTCACCGCGCTGCGCTCACGTCTCACTTTGCTGTCGTAAGCGCTTGTAGTCGTACGCATGTCGTACGGTTGCGTGGCATAATGGACGAAAAATTAATTGATGCCGTTCAAAAGTTTCCGTGTTTGTGGAACACTTCTTTGTCATTTTACAAATGTAATGAAACTAAGGACGCTGCGTGGGAGGAAATAGTCAAAGAAATACAATATAAAGATGGTAAGTAATAATCATGTATTAAAATCAGGTATATTAAAATACAAGTTACAATATTTGGGTATTTATTGTGTGCGATGAATTCGTGACGAAATACGAGTATCTTGCCATGACACTTTTCCTTGATTATTGAAATAAGAGCAGTATTTCTCTCTTACATCATAACTATCACTTGACACGACGACGGAAATGCTAGGAACCGATACAAGAGTACTTGTATTTGTGTTATCAATGCAATCCAAATAATTACTTTGTCTTTCAATTAAAAAATTATGCATTACACATGTGGCTTTTACGATTTTGTCAACCGTTTCCACTCTGCATTCAAAGTCTTTACGATACACATACCACTTTCGTGCCAATACACCGAATGTAGCTTCTACAATGCGACGTGCCCTCGAAAGTCTATAGTTAAATATACGTTTCTGTTGGTCTAACTGGTCCCGCGGATATGGGCGCATGAAATTTTCCATCAAAGGAAAAGCCTCATCTCCAATGAATACAAATGGTACTGGTTCACCTCCTTCATATAATGGTTCAGGTTCTGGAAGATTCAATCTTTTTTCTTTCAAATATTTTCCAAAAACACTATCATCAAATATTCCAGCATCACTAAATCTTCCCATGGATCCCACATCAACCATTATAATCTTTCTCCTAGCGTCAGCTAAGCACATAAGCACTATAGAAAATCTTTGTTTGTAATTAAAAAAAGAGGACCCAGTGTTTGCAGGACACATTATATAAACATGTTTACCGTCTAGAGCCCCCAAACAATTTTTAAACTGCCATAGCTCTTGAAAATCCTTTGCTATTCGCTTCCAGTCGTCTTTGGTAGGTTTTGGAATAACAAGAGGTTGTAAAACAAGCCAAAGAGCATTACAAACTTCTGCCACAATTCTCGACACACTTGCTACTCCAATCCTAAAATTTTCTGCCAATCGTGTGAACGACGAGCCCGTGGATAAATACCTGCAAAAAAAGGAATGTTTATAATAATAGTAAGAAAAATAATTAACAAATAAAAAAGTACTCTTTACCTGTTACTGATTTTTTGCGATCTGTAAGACAACATGCTTGGTATAAAAATGTTATATTCCTAATCATAATTTTCTATTATTTCAGTGAAAAGCGCTAAGTATCGTTGGAAACAACTACGGGATAGCCATCGGGACGCGCTAAAGAGGCAGAAATCTAAAAAAAGCGGACAGGCTACAACCAAAACACGTGAATGGAAATACCAAAAATTGATGGAATTTCTTTTACCGTACATGGCCAACAGAGATAGAGAGTCAAGTTATAAAGAGGATATTTCGTCACCAAATAATGAAGATGACTCTTCGCAAAGCACTCAATATTCATTAAACCAAGATGACTCTTCGCAGAGCACTGAACATACACCAAATCAAGCTGACAATCCCAACAATCTTTACGAAATAGCCTCAACTTCAGGCATTTCAACAGATTCGGTCACCCCGTCATCATCAAAGAAGAAAAAAGGCGATGAATTATCAATTTTAATACAAAAACATATGAAAAATCAAGAAGATTTTCGAAAAGAAAGGCAAGAATTAAGAGAACTTTTAAAACCAACGGACTGCGATGATACTGATCATTTTTTTCTTTCAATGGCGAAAACATTTAAAAAATTACCAGATTACATGCAAGTTCCTTTAAAAAGGAAACTTTTTAATATGATTAGCGAAGCCGAAGAATCTTACGTGCTGTCGTGGTATAATCAAAATATTGGTTATTCTTCAAGCTCTGGTAGCAGTATAGCAGTAGGTAGTAATATAGCAGGCCAGATGGATTTGCCGCCTCAGCTGGATCCTGAACAACTTGGTTATTCTTCAAGCTCTGGTAGAAATACAAATAAAACAGTGGGCCAGATGGATTCATCTTTCCAACTGGAAGCTGTACAACCAGCATCTCCGGGAACACAACATTCAGACCTACAAACGCCAAATACTTCAAACAAAGTAGGAACAGAGCCTAATTTGCCATGAAAAAGAGGAACTTGTTGTCTACTTATTTTGCAGATTATGATTACTTTTCAATTAATATGTTTAATAAAGACAAAATTGATTCAAACTATTTTACTTACTTTAAACATACCGCCAATTTTTCCTTGGTGCTGATGCATTCTCTGTAGTGAGTGTCTTCTTTCTTGATAATGTTCTCAATCAAATTGTGTAACTCATAAAAGTTACTTCTAGATACTCGATAAGAATTTTCGAATATTTCATCATCAGCCGTATGAAAAAAGGTAAAGAATTCTCCATGTAATCGATGATATTTAATATGGTTACGTATCCAAAACCTGTGTGTTCTTGTATTGCTCAAAATTATAGAACTAATAAACTCCGTATCTTCTGCTTCCATTTCTTCATCACAAATTGTTAAATATAAAAGTATTTTCTTTTTCCAATTATCCATATTATTATCTATTTTGCGCACTTCTACTTCCAACAAACTCCGTCTATGGACTGGCTGGTACAGTATGCGCAAACCTCGCAACACATCTTTCTCAACACACATTCCTCGCACACTTCCCTCGTACACATCCCTCGCACACTTCCCTCGTACACATCCCTCGCACACATCCCGCGCTTGTTTTGTATGCGCAAAAATCTAGCTCCGCTGAGCCGTTTCCACCAGAGCTGTGCTGACCGAGGCAAGGTAAATGAAGCGATCCTATTGGTTCTTTACAAACACATCCCTCGCTATGCATCCTCGCACATCTCTGGTGGAAACGCAGCCTTAGCCTCGTCTCGCCGTTATGTTTACGTCCCAAATGGAATAGGTGGCGAACCTATTGCCATACCGGGCACAAAGTTTGTCAGTCATCGATATTTATCACACATAACTTCCGAAAACAATTTCGAAAAGTCATTGGTGTGAGCCAGTGTCTGGAATCGAACCCCGGACCTCTGGATCAGAGGCCGTGCGCTCGCCCACTGCGCGACCGAGAGAAAAAAAAAGTCAAGTAAATTAAAAAAAAATTTACCTGCCAGCTATGAGCGGCGCTCATGACCGAGTCGGGCGGGACTCCCGATCATATATATGTGCGCGGAATATTTGCCTAAGAAACGAATACTTACATTTTGTATTTTGCGATATCTTTTGAATTAAATGTCCGAATTGAATCATTCAAAAAGTTCTAGAAAGGTATTGAATCTATCTTTATATTGAAGTAATTTATTTTGAGAAGAGTTAATACCAAGGTACAAAATAAAGAACTTTTAAAACGACCACATTATAATTATTTTTAAAAATTCAAAAAACACTTATTGTGCGATAACTACAATAGTTAGACATATGGCGTCGCGGACTTTTCTGTCGACAATTATATGTTCTGTGAAAGTGTAGTACATTGTTTTGTTCTATAATCAATAGTTTTCGCAGCGTTCGCGATGTAAGAATTTTTTTCGGGTCTTTTTCTTACACCTTGGGTTACATTATTGAATTTATAGTAAGGGTCCCTAATTTATTTGAAAATATAATATAGCCTAAAGCCTTCCTCGATAAATGGACTATATACCAGTGAAAGAATTTTTGAAATCGGACCGGTGGTTTCTGAGATTAGCGCGTTCAAACAAACAAACAAACAAACAAACAAACAAACAAACAAACTCTTCCGCTTTATAATATAAGTATAGATATAAAGCTGTTAGGCATATAGCTATTACTGTCACGAAACGTTACATGATAACCTAGTTAGCCTCGGCGCGCTACTGCCTCCAACTAAACACGACAGAACTTATAGAGAACATAAACACTAATGCGATAAGTCTTGGAGACGTGAATTGAATATAACGTCAAGCTTACTTGTTGGATTAATTTGTAACTTCACACCTCTTTGATCCAAGGACAGACAGCGGTCATTATTACTCGACAGAGGTGGCAGATTTATTTCCAAATACAGGACAAAACTTGGTCAGTCAGTCAGTTCAAACTCACATCATTGATTTTTTGGATAACAATTATCCAAAAATCAATGATGTGAGTTTGAACTTGATGCTATTGTTTCAGAAACAGAGTACAAAGCAAATTTGATGCAATAAATGGCAAAATGTATTAATTATACTATGTTTGGAAAACAGGATAGATTTCAGTATTTTCTGCAGAAAACTTTAATAAATAACAAGTTACACCAACGGTTTGTCACTGTTTTCAAAAGCGTTTCCTACACGTCCTACTACTTAATATAAGTGTAAAAAACTTTTGCAGGACAAGTTTTAAACTAAAAATAGATGTTTATAACATTAAAACAACTTTTATGGATTATATCGCGTTTATTTAGGACTTATAATCCATAAAAGTTGTTTTAATGTTGTGAATGTGATTCGTGAAAATCTAAGAAATAAATAGATGTTTATAGAATCAAATTCGAAACAAAATAATACTCTGATAAGCAAAACTTAGCATTCGCTGATGATTGCGGTTTCATGCTACTGTCAGCTTAGTGAAATTTTGGATGAAATTCAGAATTCATTTGTTTCTGGTTTAATAGTAAACTATTTAACTAACATTTTTACAATTAGTTGGGTTTACTTGGTAAAGTAAGCTGGTTGGTTAAATACCCCACTTCTGAATCATAAAGTCGTGGAATCAAATCTGGTTTTACACTAATGACTTTTCAAAATTCTTTTTGGAAGCATGTGTCATAAATATTGATAAACAACATTTGACTCCGTGTATATGGGTTCCGTGGCCTATTTCATTTGGGACGTAAGATTCAGGTAGTGGGGCTTAATTGTCACTGCCTTATAACATAACATAACTTCACGCCTTTTTCTACCCGAAGATGTAGGCAACGGCAGCTAAGCCTCGTCTCGCCGTTATATTTACATCCCAAATGGAATAGGTGGCGAACCTATTGTCATACTGGGCACAAAGTTTTTAGTCATCGATATTTAATCACACATAACTTACGAAATTGATTTAGAAAAGTCATTGGCGTGAGCCAATGTGAGTATTCAAACCCGCGACCTCTGGATTCAGAAGCAGGTGCTCGACCACTAGACCACCGAGACCACCGTACTCACTCCCTTACACTTTCCAAAAAATGCAGCGAAAAATAAAAAAGAGTGTTATTGTAGATTTTATTATTTCTAAAAGTTTAATTAACTTTAAGATTTTGGGAGTTTTATTGATTTTTTAGGACCAAGTAACTGATGGATCAATCAGGTTGTTTTTTTCAACGTATCCCGGATTTTTCTCGGCCTACAACACTTTCAATATCTTCTATTTGTATTGTAGAATATTCTGTGAAATTATTAAAATTTTATTTTCTGCTATATATACGATACATAGCAGATACATTAAAGTACAGCAGAGATTGTGTATCTGTATTGAACATCATTGGGAGAGCCCACAGCGATTCAATAAAGCCCATGTGATATGTCACACCGATTCTCAATCGACGAATGGACACGAAGTTGAATAATACCGAGTCGTATTTACAATATTAACTTGGACAACTATCAGACAATAACCAACCTTACTGTAATGCTCATAAGTAGATTTCCGCTGTAAAATAAATTGATGTAACCACCTGTTACAAAGCAGACAGTTTGACAAGTGACAACTCTATATTGGCATGCGGTATTGATAAAGGTATGTTGTAATACCAAAACTGTCTAAAAATAGGTCGATAGGGTAAAAATTGGCAATTTAAAATATCCTTTGTAGGAGTTTATTACGTTTGCTTAACTTGCTATGTGATCAAGGAAGATGGGGAGAGGTTATTTAATATCAACTGAAAGTATTCATAATTATAGCTATTAATTATAATTTTGTACAGGATTATTTATCTCTAGATTTAAAACTTTGCAGTAGTAGAGTTGGCTGCAAAGTTGTAAGTTTGTTGCATGAATGCGGCCCATTCATACCACGCCCTCTCAGAATATTGACGTAAAGTGTTTCATGCTGCGTTTCTTTGTTGAGAGTGGTATCGGAAAGCCCGCTACTCTTTTTCCCTTCTTACTCTCTTAAAAGATGGCAACGCAACTGTAACACCATATGTATCGCAGGTATCCGTGGTTTGTGACAGTTCATTTTTGATAAACTTAATCTCTAATACGCGTTTCAATTAAATAATAATTATTTATCAGTCGTATAATAAGTATTCAGGAATTTGTGCAATTCGCTTCCATTTAGAAGTCGATTCAGATCCCAAAAATCTTTTCGGAAGTTATGGGTATGTGTCATAAATATAGATGACCGACACCTACCTATCTTTGGGTAGAAAAATGCGTAAAATGGTGTGTTCTTATTCAGAATCGCTAACGTAATTTCATTTAAATTTACCCAAAGATCCTAATTATAAACATCTTAACAAATCTAATAAAATTATTACGCCAATGTTTCACTCAAAACTCGCAAAGAACTTTGAATGGGGCATGAATCTTACGAACTTGTCTCAAGAAAATTAACTCCCCAAGTGAAGTATATTATAAACAAGTTACAAACGGGGTAAGTAGAGATACATTACCTCTTTTATGTTATATTAAATGTTATAAATAATCATTACATAGTATAAAGTAAAGTCGCTTTCCGCTGTCTGTCCACTTAAATGCATATATCTTTGAAATTAAGCAAGGGATTTTGATGCAGTTTTCATAAATAGATAGAGGGTATTAACAGGGTGGTTTTATCTATAATTTATGTATGATGTAGTAAAAAAATAGTTAGTTTGTTGCGAAACAAAAATTGCCGGGTCAACTAGTGTATACATACAATACATACATAACTTCACGCCAAATTCCTTGCGGGGTAGGCAGAGCGAACAGAGCGCCATAGGGCACGATTCTTACACACCTCACTCGCTTCGTTGAATTTCATAACTCTTTTCATGCACGCGCGTCGGTTTTAAATATATATTATATATATATTTTACTAGTGTATATATATATATATATATTAATAAATAATATGTTTTAACTACTATTATTGTACGACGCCCACCAGCCCGATGGGCAGACGACCTCAGAAGGCCTGCTGGAAAAGACTGGATGCGGAAGGCAGGGAATCGGATGTTGTGGCGCACATTGGGAGAGGCAGATGTCCAGCAGTAGACTGCAACAGGCTTATGATGATGATGATGATGAACTACTATTGAGCATGTATACGTCTTATCGTGTTTGTTATTTCCGTATTTTTGTAGTTAGATAGTCACGGATTCGGATCTAATCTAAAAAGTGTGTAATCTATTTCAATTATGTTATTTCGCTGTTTTATACACCTAATCGCTGTTGATGTATAGAGTTCGTTAACAAATCTATACTAATATTATAAAGAGGAAAGATTTGTATTTTTGTATTTTTTTTATGGGATTGGAGGGCAAACGAGCAGGCGTGTCACCTGATGGTAAGCAACCAACGCCGCCCATGGACACCAGCAACACATATAGTGTTACTGTTGCGTTGCCGACCTTTGAGGAAGAGGGGATAGGAAAGAATACGGAAGGGAGGTGGGCCTCCGGGTACCTCTCTCACCAAACGAAACACGGCATGAGCCACTTTACGTCGGTCTTCGGAGAGGTCATGGTATTTTACCGGTCGAGCCGGCCCATTCATGCAGCGTAATGCTTGGCTCTACCACTGTTCAAACGAATAAACGACTATATAACAAATAAACTTAAAAACTACTGGATCACTTTCAAAAATTCTTTCACCATTGGAAAGCCGCATTCACCCGGAGTAACATAGGCTACATTTATCGTCATAGTCATCGCCATTTTCTTTGTATGCGAGTTTCTCATAAAGGTCTTGAATGAGTGCTATCAAATACTTTCAACTAGTAACTCGGTACTACAATTTCCTACACGCTTTGCTTGACTTTGCTTATTTTCTGATATCAACGGTTTTTATTACTTAGTGTTAGCTTAAGAGTACATATTTGAATAAATTGTATCAAGCAATACAGAGTTAAAATATTTTCAAATATTTCAGTAAGTATAATGTATGGTGTTTGAACGATTTAAAATTTATGGGTACATATAATAAAATCGTAGTAGGGTCAAAATTGGCCCCAAAAGGGCCTTGAATATTATTTTTTTAGAATACTTGGGATATGATCAACAATCACTACCGAACCTGGTTTCTAGAATTTTTGTCTGTTTGTCTGTATGTTTGTTACAAATAAACTCTAAAAGTGCAGGTTTTATGTCCAATTTAGCATAAATATAGCCAAGAGGTCGGGTCAACACATAGGCTAAATCTCATCACGCTATTACTAATTAGGGTTGAGCAATGAACCCTTATAATGGCACAGGCATAGTATTACAACATAACTTCACGCCTTTGTTATCCGAAGGTGTAGGCAGCGGCTGTTAAGCTTCGTATCGCCGTTATGTTTACGTCCCAAATGGAATAGGTGGCGAACCTATTGCCATATACGGGCACAAAGTTTTTTCAGTCATCGATATTTATCACACTTAACTTCCTAAAACAATTTCTTAAAGTCATTGGCGTGAGCCAGTGTCAGGATTCGATCCCGGACCTCTGGATCAGAAGCCGTGTGCTCAACCACTGGGCTACCGACTAGGCAAAGTATATTTGCTGTAGTATTTTTGCTGCTTTATGGCGGCCATGCAGACGAAGTCGCAGGCATCAACTAGTATTAAAATATAAGGAAAAATGAATAAATTACGCGTAAACTTTATCCCTTACACTCACGCACAACTCCGTCACTTAAATGTTATGACGCGGCTATTTTTCACGGCTCGGAACCCGACATTCGTGCGCCCGCCAATCGACATTTTGTTCTTCAAAATCCCCACTACCATATTTATTTAATTCTCATCACGTTTTCAAGATTTATTGAATTACTTTTCGCTTGGTTACGTAGTTGTATTTATTTCGTCAGTTACAAAGTATTTTTACTATATTGGTTGTTTCTCCAATGTATTATCGGGATATATATACATCCCATATCGTTCCCAGATCAATGTATACGCTTCTACAATAAACTTCCAAACGACGCGGTTCAATTAACGATAGGTAAATTTAAGAAATATGTTAAAACTAGACTACATCAAAGGGCTTACTACTGTATCTCAGATTACATAAATGATAAAAACGTTTGGAATTGAACTGCTCCTTTTGTGTTATGTTGATTGTATTTACTATAGCAAATATTGTTAAACTGGAAATTGAAAAGAATCGGTCTCGAGTTTCTTGCTAGTTCTTCTCAAGAAACCTTGACGCCGGAACTGGCACTAAGATTCTCTTTCACATTGAAGATATGTGATATGATAAAATGTAATATGATAAAAGGGAATCTAAGCTCCGCGGATTTTAGCTAATAGTTTTGTATGACGATTTTAAGTACTTTGATAAGTCTTTCTTATAAAGATATTTTGAATTTGAATATACCTAGTCTTAGTATTTATTTTTAATCACTCTTAATCTTTAATCTGTTTTAAATAGAAAAATAATAGAAGAGAATAGTGATTGGCTCCGCGGGAAGAATATACGCGTGCAGCGCCGCTATTGAAAATGGAGCTACTCTATCTCTTCCTCTTGTTGTGAGATAAAATAATTTGATGTAATGATTATCACCGTTTTTTGTTATCTTAAATATTGATGGTCTAGTTGACACGTATGACTGAGAAAGCAATGTCTTATTAATAATAATAGCTAATGTAATTATTAAAGGCGTGAAGGTGTCGTTAGTATTACTTTGATTTTTAATTGCTGATCAAACACTTCATTTCATCATTTGTGGCCATTTACTCACATTTATTTTCATATTAACTCACACATATATTCTCTGATCATATTTGTTAAAATGGTATATTTAAATAAAATATAGTTACGAATAGAAACGTAAAGATATTAATGTTGTAGTTTTATTTTAGAAGCGCACTTTTTATGCATTGCAAAATCAAGAAGAAAAGAACACAGGTTAAAAATTGGCATCCTACGCGGAAAGCTTCCCAAATTAGTACTAGATGGCGTTACTTGAGTCATTTGAACGTTACTAAGATTAAACAATTTACCTTATTCAACTCATATATATTAAATACAATTTTCTAAATCAGGAAAACTTTAATGAAAAAAAACTTTCCTTTCGTTATCAATGAATTACATAGACAAGCGCTTTATTGTTTATTAGAAGTAACAATTCCGCTGAAACGATCGTATCAGCTCAAATAATCTTAATGAATAGCTATCAACAAGATACATCCTGATATATATTTTAATTCATCACACAGATATTGGACCAGTATTATCGCGTCGTCCACATGCAGTCATATAAATAATACCCGAGTATTAGAAATGTATCACCATGGATTTGATGCCTGCGTGCACGCTTCGCTAAGTACACGCTTTTTTTTTATGGGATAGGAGGACAAACGAGCAGGCGTGTCACCTGATGGTAAGCAATCAACGCCGCCCATGGACATCAGCAACACATATAGTGTTACTGTTGCGTTGCCAACCTTTAAGGGATCGGGGATAGAAAAGGATGGGGAAGGGGGTGGGCCTCCGGGTACCTCTCTCACCGAACGAAACGCGGCACGAGCCACTTTACGTCGATCTTCTGAGAGGTCGTGGTATTTCATCGGTCGAGCCGGCCCATTCATGCAGCGAACTGCTTGGCTCTACCACTGTTTTTGACTTTACATCAAAAGTAGAGTTTTTTTTTTGACTATATAATAGTATAAACTAACTAATCCGTTTCTCAGTCAAGAAGTCTTCACGCCTTTAATAACGAAAAGTATAGGTTTGGTGATAACATTGCAGCGATTAACTGGTTACAACTTTGAGTATAGAAAGTCGTGAAGTTATAAAAAGGTTATAAAAAGTTATAATTACTAGAATATTTCGTAGTCTTAATGTTAACTTCAACGCTTTATTGCTTCTACTCGTATTTTTACGAGAAATTATATGTTGATTGATATGAATGACATCCACAAAAACAATACCTAGCAAGTATCCATCTATACAAGAAATACAAAGCAAAAAATAAATTAAGAACAAATACGCTTTATTTTTTAATACAACTTGTAAATAATAATTTATAGGCTCGGTGGTCCAGTGTGTGAGCACACGGCTTCTAATCCAGAGGTCCGGATTTGAATCCTGACACTGGCTCACACCAATGACTTTTCGAAAGTGTTTTCGGAAGTTAAGTGTGACAAATATCGATCACTGAAAACTTTGTGCCCGTTATGGCAATAGGTTCGCCACCTATTCCATTTGGGACATAAACATAACGGCGAGACTATGCTTAACAGTCGCGGCCTACACCTTCGGGTAAGAACGGCGTGAAGTTATGTTATCTTGTAAATCAAACTCATCTTTATCAATTAGATACTTCTTCACTGGTAATGAATGTAAGCTTACAATATTTTACCTAAAATATATTTACTGCTCACCCTAACATGTCACAGTTTTATATTTCACAGTTCATGAATAAAGAAAATAATATCTGTCAAGGGAAAGACACACGACCTTAACTATCTCTTTGCGTCTTTTAGACGATAATTTTTGAAATATTTATGTCCATAACTTGTCTAGTCTATGTTTGTTTATTGTTTATTCAATAAACTGAATAATAACGAAAATAGACGATTTTTGTTCGAAGGCTCTAAGAAATACATTACTTTTGAATATCGTTACATAGTATAAAAAAGTCACTTTCCGCTGTCCCCCCTTATATGCTTATATCTTTAAAACTACACAACGGATTTTAATGCGGTTTTTTTTAATAGTTAGAGGGTGTCAACGGGGTGGGTTTTGATCTATAATTCAAATATGATATTGTACAGAAAAAATGCTAATTTTCGAGATTTAGCCGACCAACGTCGGCGGGGACAAGTCTCGCCCGTCGACTCGGCCGCCCAGGCTGGGCAGACCTCCAGCGTGTGCTGGGCCGAGTCCAGGTCGGATGCGCAATGGTGGCAGATACTCACCGAAGCACCCGTGCTCGGTGAGTATCTGAGTCAACCTGTAGGTGGCAGTGCCCCATTTACGGAGCACCCAGGCCGCGAGGTGGGGCAGGACGGCACCTACGGCATGCTGACGCGCGCAACTCTGGAGGACCAGCGCGTCGCGCCAGTCCCCCAGGACTCACCGGAAGGCCTCCCGCCTCCGCACTTCGTGACCCCGCGCGTCCGGGCCCCCACCTCCCCGGCTGAGATCGTACGCAGCTGCGTACATCTCGACCAGGATGATGAAGGGGGGAACGCGCAAGGACCCTCGCCGCCGTGTACGGTATCATACGATAGCCCCGTACGATCCGTATGGCCGTGATCCGCTCCAGGCTCCTCAGCAGAGCCCTGGAGCGGGAGGCCCCCGCAAGGTCTCGCGACCAATCGGGGGCCCCGTACAAGATGACCCTGGCCCTTTACAACATGCAATTTAAAAGAATATTTTCGAAGATATTACAGTATTAACATAGCGGAACAGCAGCTAAAGCTGATACCCAAAATTTACTCATTTATTACTTTTGCTGCGAAACAAAGTTCGGTGGGTCAGCTAGTATTGTATATAGTACAGATGCATTAGAACATTTTTTTAGCGATTACTATCAAGCTGAATCTTGATGAATAGTACTCCGCGATTTGTAAGACAATATGATTTTTATTATTTTTTTGATAAATGATATGTTATGTTAAATAAAACTATATAAATATCTGTAATTCCATTGCTAATTAAGCTACAGCTAAAAATATATATTTACTTCTGATCATAATTTTATATAACTACAGTATTGGTAAGTTTAACCAGTTCAAGTGCTGTTCCCGGTGTGATCACAAATCGTGTCTGATTAAACTCATAAATTCAGCCGCCAGATGGCGCACGCCGCGCTGTAAATCAGTAACCAATACGGCATTTGTCTCTACTCCCCAAGAGTGATATTAACTTGTTACCTGCCCTGTGATCAACGTTTTAACTAGTAAAACTCATTGGGTTTGGTAAAAAAATGGATCAAGATTGATTAAGCAGATATACAGTAAAAAAGCGGAAGGGTATAAGCACTTTCCGTGATCAAATTCAACGTGTTATTGTAGAAGGTGATGTCATTAAAATCTGACGAGCGGACAAGACAAGAGTAAATCGATTAAGCTAGTGAGGTAAGTAAAAATCTAGAATTATAATAGTTTTGTTCGCTCTGCCTGCACTGAAAAGTACTTCATAACCTTCGAATTTTTTATTAACATATTAACTACCCTTATCACAAAAGATTATATGTGATTAGATTGGTTTTCTTTTTGCTGGTATTATGATATATAAATATAGCCAAGAAAGAACCTTTGTATGTAAATAGTCTATCAAAAACTAACTAAAACAGTTTTTTCAAATTGGAGTATTATTGTAAGCTCTTCAGCTTCATAATATTAGTCTACATTTCTAAATATAATTTAAGATAACCTTAGCAGTCCTTAAAATGTCAAACTTAATTTTGTCAATTCCATTCATTCATTAAAGTAAGTTCCCTATTTATAATTACCAAGAGAGGTCCATTTCTAATCTCACTGTCCAAGTTGTACAAGACAAACACGACTACTAAAGTTATCCTCGGGTATATTCTCAAAAGACATTATCTTAATTAACACTTGAAATTTAAGTGAAATGTTTTAAACTTTAACTTTAAGTTCACTGAGAACATTTTAATCACACCGGAATCTGTTGATTACAAATATTTTTTATCGTTTGAACTTAAATTACGTTTCGATTTTGTTTTTGGTTTGACTTAGATGGTGAACATGCGGTTTGCTATATACATGCACACCCAGTCGACCTATAAAATACCATGAACTCTCAGAGAATTGAGGCAAATTTAATAATAGCTGATTGTTGATTGATTGATTTTTTTAAATAATTTTAGGGTCAGCGTTAAATAGAGTATTTGATCATGTGTGGTGTTATATATATAAGTATGTTATGTATGAAAAATGGCGATGACTGAAAACTTTGTGTCAGGTATGACAATAGGTTCGCCACCTATTCCATTTGGGACGTAAACATAACGTCGAGACTACGCTTAACAGCCACTGCATTCACCTTCGGGTAGTTATGTTATGTATTAATTATCTGAAAAACCAAAACTGTAATATACATTTAAAATTTATCGTATGTGAAAGATTCTTAGAGAGAAGATAAGATTCTTGATAAGATTCTTGTTGAATAGGCGCTTTCTTCACCACAGTAGAAGAACCTTATCCGGAGAAAGCGGGGTCTGAAGTGGGCGTTTCGGGGAAGTTGGAGCTAGAACCAGCAGGCGTGTCACTTGATGGTAAGCAACCAACGCCGCGCATGGACACCAGCAACACATATAGTGTTACTGTTGCGTTGCCGACCTTTAAGGGATAGGGAAGAGGAAAGGCTGGGAAAGGGGGGTGGGCCTCCGGGTACATCTCTCACTGAACGAACCGCGGCATGAGCCACTTTACGTCGACCTTCTGAGAGGTCGTGGTATTTCACCGGTCGAGTCGGCCCATTCATGCTGCGAACTGCTTGGCTCTACCACTTATAAACTAAGCGCATTAGACATATTTCGTAGCTGAAGTCCAGGTATATAGAGCTAGGCTCTTGTCGTTATATAACTTTCAAATATGTTCTAGAAAATTTACTAATTCAGCTTATAAAAGTTAGTGTCTTTGGAAAAGCCAAATACGGGTAACACCTTATTTATAAAATGATAATGATAATCATATAAAGTAATATTAATCAACCATGACTAATTCGTGATACAATATCGCTGTCCGTTTCTGTTTACTAGTCTCACGTACCGCCTTCGATGACGAATCAGTATGATTTTATTATACATAAATACTGGACTTGGCCAGTTTTAATTAAAGTCAAAGTCAAAGAAGCTTTATTTTCGTAGGTCTTCACAGACACTTAAAAACAGTCACTGTACAAAAATTTAACTTATTATTTAAAATGAAATTCTCAAATACGAGCGTTCGAGGAAAGCCTCCGTGTAACAAGAAAACACTGGCGCAATCGCCACGAGCGTCCCGATTCCGAGTGTAGGGACTGTCATGAGAAGAATCGGGAAAAAAAACTTATGTGCCAAATACTTTTTTCAGAACCATTTAAAATCAATAACAATAATATTAATATCGCTACTGAAAACATAGCAGTAGGCTCGTGCATAAAAGGTGTAGCAGCCAGAATACTCGACCAACCAATTAAAAATCATCGTCCTACAGGTTAACGAGAGAAATTTTATGAACTATATTAGTCGAGCACAATTGACGCGATATCTTCTATTTATAGTGATAAAGTTGTGCATCAAGTATGTAAAATAATAAAATTTGTATGTAGCACATATCAAAAACAAGATCAAGGCAAACTCAAAATTAAAAATGGTTACAGAACGTCTCCACGCCAAAATAAGTAATCACACTCATATGTAATAAATGAATACACTTACTTATTACATCAGTCATTTTATAATTCATCATGTATGTAATATATTAACTATGATAAAAAAACATAGTCGAATTTAAGATTTCAGTAATTTATTTTTCTTTACAGGAATTCCTATATATTATACAATTAAGGATTGTAATACATGTTCATGATGCTATTTTGTTCCTATAAATAAATACATATTTGGATTTTGAATTTAACTTGACACTCATTTAGATCTCAATTTTTTTCGCGGCGAAGCTCACAGACAAGCATAATTCTTGTATTGAACATGACTCTCCTTTTTTAAATTTATGTTTTTGGTGGGATCTACGTGGTGTCAACAATACAATGTCCTAAAGTTTTATTTTTATTTATAAGTAGGTACCTATCGGACCGTTATTCAGTTATCTCTGTAAATGATAAACTAATTTACTATTAATATTATTAACTGATATGTATTAACGGAATCGGCTAATTTATCGTTACCTAGTCATGATTACAAAATCTGATATCAATGTATTTACCTACATTATTTCGCGCTAAAGATGTTGAACATGATTTATATCAAACCAATCAGTCATGAAAATTATGCTACTGATTGACCTTAAAAGCTTCTACTTATTCAGGTTTATTACTCATAAATATGTAATCGGCAATTTCAAACATAATCACACAGTGATCACGCTGTTTTATGGCCTCAAAATAAATCTTACAAAAACTTTAAAAAAAAATTGGTTCCATATATCTAATATATAAAATTCTCGAGTCTAGATGTGCGTAATTGAACTCCTCCGAAACGGCTTGACCGATTCTCATGAAATTTTATGTGCGTGTCGGGTAGGTCTGAGAATAGGACAACATCTATTTTTCAGCCCCCTAAATCACAAGGGTAGCCCACCCCTCAATTTTTTTTTTAATTTTTCGACATATTTCTGTTTCTTATTTTTTTTATAAAACGGGATACAAAAATACATGCAACCCTAAATATTCAACCCCCTACGATCAACCCCTATTTTTTAAATTTTATTTTTCGGCAAGACAACGTTTGCTGGGTCAGCTAGTTCTCCTATATATTGCATGATATACTTATTATTCTTAAATTATCTCATCATTTTTCTTCATAATTAGAATAACTTAATTTGATTCCACTAGGTTCAACTTTGTTTCATCTATATCCCGGGGAAAATCTTTAGCTAACAGGATTTTTGTATATTATTTAACATTGGAAAAAAAGACAATCGTTAATCTGTCTTCATAAACGCTATCAGTACCTAAGCTTGTTCCTCATCTATAATACTCGATACAAAAGTAACGAGAACTATTCTCATGATGCATTCGCATTTCAAGCAAAATCATTTGCTTTTCTCCTATCTCCTTATCTACTCTCAGATTTACGACATCATGTCTTTTACTACTTTGGGCAATTCTTTTTAACACTTTATATTTCATGATTCTTTACTTAGTGAAGAATAAACAAACTTCGTAAATGTTAGGTGTTATTAAACATTTTTATGCTGTTACAAATAACCCATAAAAAATATTGATTCTTGGTATGATTAATATTAATATGATATAAATAAGTATTTGCTGTGCTATATTGTTTATAACTTCCCGCTTTTTTCTACCTAAACGTATAAGCAGCGGTCAAGTTTCGACTCGACCAATTTAATAATAAAAACTTAAATAACCATAAAGTAGTCAACATAACATAACATAACTTCACGCCTTTTGTTACCCGAAGGTGTAGGCAGCGGCTGTTAAGCCTCGTCTCGCCGTTATGTTTACGTCCCAAATGGAATAGGTGGCGAACCTATTGCCATACCGGGCACAAAGTTTTTATCAGTCATCGATATTTATCACACATAACTTCCGAAAACAATTTCGAAAAGTCATTAGTGTGAGCCAGTGTCTGGAATCGAACCCGGGACCTCTGGATCAGAAGCCGTGTGCTCGACCACTGCGCCACCGAGACTGTTTTATAGTATTATAAAGTAGTTAGTGCTAATAAAAACCAGGAAACTAGAAATATCTCTTCCTATTTCTTTGTTTATATTTTTCTTCTATATGTGTGTAAAAGTAAGGCTAAGTCTCGGTGTATTCGGTTCTGAATCAAGAAGACGCGGTTCGAATCCGGACAATCTACCAATGACTTTTCGAAATAAATTTGTTTATGTACGCCACTTATTCCATTTGGGACGTGAACATAACGGCGAGTCAAGGCCTACAGCCGCTACCTACACTTTCGGGTAGAAAAAAGCGTGAACTTATGTTCTATGTATGGATATGTCTTAAGGTAGTTGTATATTTTATTTTGATATATTATATTAGGTATACGATCATACGCAATTATTTCTGTATGTTAACTTTGACTTCCTTCTTTATCTGATATACCTAGTTATTAGATGAATCAGATAATTAATCTTTACTGTCTTGCGATTACAAAGCTTGTAATAAAAGTTTTCAGGATACAGGATTTCCCGTTGGAGATGGCCAAACTTAGTAATTATGCGAGTTACTTTATCGATAGAAATGACAGTAATTAATTACCCTCACCTCGCTATTATGTTTACGTTCCAAATGGAATTGGTGGCGAACCTATTGCCATAACGGGCACAAAGTATTCAGTCATCGAGTCATCGATATTTTTCACACATAACTTCCGAAAACAATTTCGAAAAGTCATTGGCGGCCCCTGGATCACCGAAACTACTGCTAATAATTGCTGTTATCACTACATAGTATAAAACAAAGTCGCTTTCTCTGTCCCTATGTCCCTTTGTATGCTTAAATCTTTGAAACTGCGCAATGGATTTTGATGCGGTTTTTTTTAATAGTTAGAGGGTGTCAACGGGGTGGTTTTGATCTATAATTCATGAATAGTGTAGTGAAAAAAAATGATATTTTTCAAGATTTAAAACTTTAATCGAAAACGCTGCCTGAACCTTATGTGATAAATCAAAACAAGGTACTACATTATTATACACCTTTAAAAGGTCTATAAAAAAGTCCGCGAGGGCATATGTCTATGTCTTAGGGATAACCCACAATGACCATTATTACTTTTTTACTTTTTACGAGAAATAATGGCTGATTTACGAAGCAATTTTAAACATTACACCATTTATTTTCATCAAATTAAGTGTCTTAAATAGATTGTGCTTTTAATATAGATTAATATAGCCATTTACAGCATGTAATTTAAACTAATGTTTACGAAGATATTACAGTATTAACATAACGGTATATAGCAGTTGCGTTTGCGCGCCAAAACGCGTGCCGATAAATAGCACAAATTGAACTTTTTTAGATCCAAATATTACTAATTTATTTCTTTTGATGCGGAACGAAGTTCGCCGGGTCAACTAGTAATATATAAATAACACATTAAATATTGATTCTTTGTACATTTGATATTGATATGGTATAGTATAGTATAGATATTGATAAAGTATAAGTATTGATAAAGTAAAAACATGATAAAGTAAAAACAGCATAGCAAATACTTATTTCAATAAGTATTTGCTATGGTGTTTTATAACTTTATATTTAAGCTTTTTTCTGCTTTAAGCTTTTTTAAACTTGGAAGCAGCAGCTGTAATGTTTCGACTGATATAATTGGGTATTTGAAAAAAAAAAATATTGATTTTTTTTTATGTATTTTAAAACTTTATTATTAATAATATTGATATTTAATGCAAAAACTTCAAAAAATTATTTTTTCAATTAATTATAAACAATTAAAAATTGATGAAATTTAAATAAAAATCACGTGACTATAAACGCGCCATGATTGGTCACTATAGTTGTGACGTCATAATGTTATAGCTATATAATAACAGTACAGCGTTTACGGCTAATACTCATGTCTAGACAATAATATTGAAAATTTATTGCTAAAATACGAGTTGTTAGTTGATTTAAATTAGTTATGTGTGATAAAGGATTTATTAAGGCAAAGTCTGATAATATTCCTGATGTTGATATATTTATGATCACCGATTTTTTAAGAAATGACGTTCGACGACGACGACGACGACGTTTCTTGAGAAAGAATTAAGAGTAAAAATAACGCGTCCGGGGATGTATCTTGTACCTAGTTATCCGATTTTTGCAGCATCTCCTGATGGAATGACAAGCAATGCCATTATTGAAGTAAAATGTCCCACCAGTCATAAATCATTGGATATTTTTCTAGCAAAAGGTAAAGTCAGCTTGAAGTGTAATGCCCAAATGCAACTACAAATGTTATTGACTGGTAAAAAATAAAGTATCTTTTGTGTTGCTGATCCACATTTTGAAGAAAATAAAACTATTTACATTAAAAAATTTATTTACTGAACTTTCCTTAAATATATAATAATTATTTGATTTGTATACTTAGATAAATAATAATTAATAAAAATGGTATTAAGAAATACTTACATCGAAATGATCTTCACAACAAAAAAAAATCGATTTTGTTTGGGGATTATCACGGTGCACTGCTTGAAACCATTTATTTCGACATTTGTCATCTTGGGGAACATTTAAAAACATTTTATCAGGAGTTGCCTTTGTAGTATTCGTACATAATGGTACAAAACAAGAAGGATAACTTTTGAGGTTCGACATTTTTAATATAAATTTAAATATTTAATAATGACAACAAAATTAAATAGATCAAAACACTGTATTTATTATTTTTCTATCAACTGCAATGAGTGAAAACTAACATTAAGACGTCACACGCGCTCGGGTTTGTTCGGGAGTTCTCGGCGTGTCTTCGGTACTGGATTCAAAAATTTATTTTTATTTTGCAATAACTTTTGAATTATTGCGAAAAAAAAAAAAAAAATAGTTTTGTTATAAAACTAATATATAATCTTTCCATTTATCACAAAAAAATTTTTTTTTCAAATACCCAATTAGTAATAGAATAAGTGGCTGAAACAGTTTTCAAAAAAAAGTCATTGGTTTGAACCCGGACTCAATCCCACGACAACTTGATTCAGAAGCGGAATAATCAAACTCCAGACCATAAAAAGACTATCAACTCTTATTTTCTAAATTGATTCCAAATTGATATATCTACCTGTCAAGAGTACTTATTTAGTGGTTTTTTAAAGACATCATATTTGTAATTATTAAATAATTAACGTTGTTACTAGATAAATTCCTGGAATAATAGACTATAGTATCATCTATTCTGACAGTGGTAGAGCCAAGAAGTTCGCTGCATGAATGGGCCGGCTCGACCGGTAAAATACCACGGCCTCTCAGAAGACCGACGTAAAGTGGCTCATGCCGCGTTTCGTTCGGTGAGAGACCCGGAGGCCCACCCCCCTTCCCTATCCTTTCCTATCCCCTATCCATTAAAGGTCGGCAACGCAACAGTAACACTGTATATGTTGCTGGTGTCCATGGGCGGCGTTGGTTGCTTACCATCAGGTGACACGCCTGCTCGTATGCCCTCCTATCCCATAGAAAAAAATATATTTACTGAGTGAAATTCACAGATTGGATTGAAAGTATGGTCCATTTAATGGCCCTAATTTTATTTGGAATTTCGTATCTTTTTTACCTGAAGATTTTTCTTTATACTATATTGCCCAGCCCTTGATTTTACTTCTCCTGATTATAAGTGAAGAGGTGAGCGTAGTAGGTAAATTGCACTGACGAGTTAAGAACTTAAATACTCTTTTTTGAAAGACACCTAGACGCAAAATAACATTGTGGGCAACAGATATTTTTGAGGTATAATTCTAAACTTAATTTTTCCGTGAAATAAATTGGTTACGAAGCCTGTTTCCTTTAGGTACCTACATCAGACACACATACTTTGCGAATAGATTACTCCAAAGCCAATAGATTTAAAACTTTGATTGAAGCTAAACGTTGAACCCCAAGATGTAGGCAGCAGCTTTTAAGCGTCGCCTCGTCTCGCCGTTATGTATACCGTCCCAAATAGAATAGGTGGCGAACCTATTGCCATTCCAGGCACTAAGTTTTCAGTCATCGATATTTAACACATATAACTTCCGAAAATAATTTCGCAAAGTCAGTAGTATGAGCCAGGATTCGAACCCGCGACTTCTTGATTCAGAAGCGGAGTGCTAGACCACTTGTCCACCGAGTCCAAACTAAACAGATAAATTGATTTTGAGTACAAGTGCACTGTTTTCTATCACAAGGACGCACGTGATAGGGTGCAAGATATTAATATGTTACCGAGAACTGTCTCATCAAATAACCTAATAAATAAACGTTTTAATGCTCACCGTGACTATATATTATTAGTAATCCATGCGTCTAATAATATTCAACGAATATTACAACCGGTTGACGCATTCTCACTTTCAAAAACAGTTCCGTTATCAGTTGTTATCGGTAAATGACGTACACGCTCGTGCCATACCTTCCATTTTTTTATTTAATGGAGAAACCATATATTTAAATACATATATTTATACAAAGAGATAAAAATATGATTCATAAATATCAATATTCATATAGTTCGGGTTACACCTTTCAAAATACAATCGGTAATTTTAAACAATCTCTGTGATTAATTTCAACATAATGTTCATAATATTTGGGGTTTTTTTTACACATTTCATGACCAAATAGAACGTGTTTTGAAGGAATGTGATGTTAGGTTAGGAGGCTCAAAAATCGACGCGCGTGCATGAAAAGAGTTATGAAAGTCAACGAAGCGAGTGAGGTGTGTAAGAATCGTGCCTTATGGCGCTCCGTTCTCTCTGCCTACCCCGCAAGGGATTTGGCTTGAAGTTATGCATGTATGTATATTTTGTTTTTTTTTCTCAATGTAATTCGAACCGTTCTAATTTACCAAACAGTCAATTGATTCTAATAACCGCCGATAACTGTTTTTTTTATGCTTGAGACATTCCGGAGCCAGATTTGATAATATTAAGTATCTTCAATTTGTTACAAGTGTAAAATAAATGTATGTTTAAAACGTATTAGTAACACAATACTACTTACCTTATCGCAAATATAATGTTTAGTGCCAAGTAATAAAGTTTTAGTCTAAAGTAATGATAATTGAGGATGTCATTGATTTTTAATTTGTACAGGAAATATTAATTTTAACTCATCACACACAACCAACACATAAAACACAATGAATTTCAATGATACACCACCTACGCCTTAATATATTAAACCACTTGATATTAAATAAAACTTTCATAATCAAAGCTTTGCAAATATATACATAAATAACATAACATAACTTCACGCCTTTTTCTACCCGAAGGTGTAGGCAGTAGCTGTTAAGCCTCGGCTCGCCGTTATGTTTACGTCCCAATTGGCGAAACTATTGTCATACCGGGCACAACGTTAACTGTCATCGACATATTAGGTCGGGGAAAAAGTCTTTTCGCATAACGTAGGTATAAACTTATTATAAAATTTCTTTGACTGTACTATTTGTGTCTGGCTGGTTTTGGTAACATTAAAAAGGTTACATTATAAAGAAAAGAAAAAAATAAAAAAAAGTTGTTTCCCGCTATTTTTCATTTGTTTTTCTCTCCGTAAAAATGAGTGAATCTAATGAAGAAATTCGATACATTTTTAAATTTTATTATAAAAAAGGCAAAAATGCAACTCAAGCAGTGAAAAAAATTTGTGATGTTTATGGACCTGATGCAGTGTCAGTAAGAGTAGCACAAATTTGGTTCAAACGTTTTCAGTCCGGAAATTTTGATGTTAAAGATGCACCTCGCTCTGGTCGCCCTGTTACGAATAAAATGGACGCCATTTTTGAAAGATTGGAGCAAGATCGGCATATTAGTAGTTACAATGTAGCTGAAGAACTGGGAATTGACCACAAAACAGTTTTGACCCATTTGAAGAAAGCTGGTTATACAAAAAAGCTCGATATTTGGGTGCCACACGAGCTCACTCAAAGAAACTTAATGAACCGTGTACTCATTTGCGATTCATTATTGAGACGTAATGAAACCGAGCCATTTTTGAAGAGATTGATAACTGGCGATGAAAAGTGGATCACGTACGACAAGAACGTGCGAAAAAGGTCGTGGTCGAAAGTTGGCCAGGCTTCACAGACTGTGGCCAAACCTGGCCTAACACGAAATAAGGTGATGCTGTGTGTATGGTGGGATTGGAAGGGCATTGTTCATTATGAGTTTTTACCGTCCGGCAAAACCATCGATTCTGATCTTTACTGCCAGCAACTGATGAGATTAAAGGAAGCAGTCGAGAGAAAACGGCCGGAATTGATCAACAGGAAGGGTGTGGTCTTTCATCACGATAACGCTAGACCACACACATCTTTAGCCACTCAGCAAAAATTAAGAGAGTTCGACTGGGAGGTCCTAGTGCATCCACCATATAGCCCTGACCTTGCGCCTTCAGATTTTCACCTGTTTCGGTCTCTTCAGAATTCTTTAGGTTCTGTAAGGTTGACCTCAAGAGAGGACTGCCAAAACTATTTGTCCCGTTTTTTTGATCAGAAGTCCCAAAGTTTCTACAGTAACGGGATAATGTCTCTGCCCACAAAATGGCAGAAAGTTATTCAACAAAACGGTACATATATATTGTAAATAAATGTAAATAAACTTTGAAAAAAATGTCTTGACTTTTCATACAAAAATACGAAAATACTTTTTCCCCAACCTATTATATCGCTGATAACTTCCGAAAAGAATATCGAAAAGTCATTACTGTGTGAGCCAGGATTCGAGCCCGCGACTTCTTGATTTAGAAGCGCGGTGCTTGACCACTGGACCTCGAGACCATGGACTTAAATAAAACTCTCTTTAATCAAAGCTTTGCAAATATACACGTTACATGCACAGTGGTAGAGCCAAGCAGTTTACTGCATAAATGGGTCGGCTCGACCGGTGAAATACCACGACCTCCTAGAAGACCGACGTAAAGTGGCTCATGCCGCGTTTCGCTCGGTGGCAGAGGTACCCGGAGGTCCACCCCCTTCCCCATTCTTTCCTATCCCCTTCCCTTAAAGGTCGACAACACAACAGTAACACTATATGTGCTGCTGGTGTCCATGGGCGGCGTTAGTTGCTTACCATCAGGTGACACGCCTACCCGATTGCCCTCCTATCCCATAAAAAAAAAACCATTTAATTTTGCTATTCCTTTGTTATAAGTTTGAGATGGAGTTGAAAGTTTTGAAACTAACCAGCGTTCGCAATATACTCATTGTGGAAAACTTCATTGCTCTATTCTCTGCTATTTCTGTTCAAAGACAAACACTCACTCGCTTAGGTATGAAGCATGAGTTATAAGTTTGCGTTTTGGAGTGTTTCTGTTAAGGAGTTCGATCTAAATTTTATGCTAATTAGATCTGCAGCTTCTACTTGTCTTATGACTAACTTGAACGAGGTTGTTATCGTAGTGTTTAATTGGTTATTCTGGTGATCCATAATTAACTATATTATTAATTTCCACGCAGTTTGCGCCATAAATGGGCCAGCTCGACCGGTGAAATACCACGGCCTATCAGAATATCGACATGAAGTGGCACAAGCCGCGATTCCCTCGGTAAGAGAGGGATCCAGAAGCCTAAGGACAATCCCTTCCCTCTCCCCTTCCCATCCACCTTACGGATAGATAGAAAGAACAGCGCGCCATAAGGTACGATCGTTACGCGCCTCATTCGCTTCTTTGACTTTTAAAACTCTTGTACTACACGCTCGTCGATTTTTAAGGCTCCAGACACCAGCTTCCTCCTGGAGCGAAAAAAATAACGATTCTTTTTCGTCATGAAAGGTGTGTCGTGGTCGTCCTCTCGTCCATCTAATTTGGCACTGTTTAATCAATTTTGGATAGTCAATTCTTTCTACATGTCCAAACAATCAGAGTATGTCCTTTCTTACTTTTACATCGACACTCTCTTTCAATGCAACTTCATTCCTTACAATCTTAATTTCGATGCGGTGAGCAAGAGTCATTTCATATTTCAACCTTTTATTTCCTTTGAATTATCTTAGTATTTTGTGCACTACATTCCACGACTTATTTCCATCTGAAACGTAAATATTAGGCTTATATATTTTCCATGTATCTGTAATTTTATTCTAAATATCATCATCTAAATATATCAATTATTCCTCACAGTATGAGTACTACACTTGTGATTGAAATATTAAAACACAAAAAATTGCTGTCGCGAGTAATATTTCCCTATTATCTTGTTAAGATATGTAAAGCTACTAACTTATACTGACATATTATTCTCTTGAAATTTTCAAGATGGAGTGCAATCATCACTCATCACTGCAATCATCACTGTGGTCGCAATTAAATTTCTAATAAGAATTGCGACTGTTTGTTCGTGTATTCGGATCAACTTTACAATCTCATTGTTCAATTAGATGTTACTACATTTTTTTTTATTACACCTTAATATTGAATTATAGAAAAGACACGAGATTATACTTAATGTGTTTTGTCTTTTTTCTATGGTATTGGCTGTCAAACGAGCAAGCGTGTCACCTGATGGTGAGCCACAAGCGCCGCTCATGTACACCTGAACACAAATAGAACTGCTGATGCATTGCCGGCCCTCACAATGGAATATGGAAGGGGTCGAAAGTGGGATAGCAATTTGATATTCTGACAGCTCGTGGTATTTCACGGGTCGAGCAGGCCTATTCATGCAGCGAACTGCGTGGCTCCACCACTGCCGATTGTCTAATAAAAACCAAAGATATTGCAAACTAGAGTAGTTTACGTAAAAAATCTTATTTATATTTAACACCAGCCCCTTTTATACTTCTTGAACTATTGCAACATAATATCTTTGAGAAAAATATAGCTCGATACTTCCTTTCAGCATTGTACTGGCAATAGAATTAACTCGATAAATAATACAAGTATACTGTCTTGTAGACTTGAAATTCCAGTCAAAGGAGCGCTTGTTACTGCACAAATTGCAAAAATACAACAAGTACAAATACACAATATTACATTTCAAACAAGAAAAAAGTTTATTATCTTTACAAGACCTTTAAGACTTTTTCATTTTTCTTTCAATTTTATTTTAGATTTCAAGTTGTTGCTATTCTTTTATACCTTAGATTTTGGTTTAGCTTTGTATTTTGATTATGCAATTTTGGTTTAGTATTGTTCCTAATTATTTAGTTGTCTGCTAGATTTTCCTCGCTAAGGTAGTGCAACTAATAAATAATAATTTCGAATAATAAGCTAAACATCATATATAACTAAACAATATATATTTTATATCTTATTTTAATAAATACATTAAAAAAAGTATAAACAGCCATATATTTTAACTGGTATTATATTAAATATTCCTTAGTGGTATCAGAATAATGGCTAAATTACCACTATCTGTACGTTTTTGGGTATTTATAAGGCGTGAAGTTATGTAACAACTTAATCTTATATATGAGTACTAAATATATTATAACAACGTGGTTACATACGAGACATGTTGTTCAAATTTTAAAATATTCCATAAATTTTAAAATCACTGCCCCGAGAGGCAGCCAGATTGAAATCGTGGCAGTCGGGAGGAAATTACTCACACTCACGCAAGCGACCGCCACCTCACTCCGGGGAATCCAGGCTAATAGAAAAAGTTCAAAAAAATATACAAACTTAGTTTTACAAAGTCTAGTAGTACATATATACTGACTTTCAACTATGGAAGAATAATGGACATGGACGACTTAATGTCCTTAAAATTATGTAAAACACGAAATCTTCTATCTTTTATGCAGTGGTAGAGACACGCAGCTTGCTGCATGAATAGCTGGCTCGACGAATATTATGAATACCACGACTTTTCTGAATATCGATGTAAAGTGGCTTTTGCTGCGTTTCGCTGGTGAGAGTGGTATCTGGAGGCCCAAACCCTGTTCAAGTGTCTATGGGCAGCATTTGTTGCTCACCTGCCTGCTCGATTGCTCCCTATACCAAAAAGAAAAAATAATCTCTCTATCAACAAATTACTAAATGCACCCGAAATTCTTTTGCAATTTTCCTGAAAAAAAATACCACTCTGTGATCTCTTTTCAAATCAATATGTTGTCCCACAGATTAGCAATTTTATTAGCAGCAAAGTATAACTGATTGTTTTTGGTCATAAGATATAAAATACTTTCAATACCTTGAACAGCATTATAAAGATTAGCGATATCACCCAATTAAATATTATTACAACTGGCCTGACCAACACCGTATTCATAGAGTTTTTATGCGTTTCTTTTTCTTTTCTGTATTTTCTAAACACAGTCTTAAATCATTTCAGATTTTTCGAATACATTTAAGCGCATATATCCTGCAGAATTGATCAAATGTTAAAGTGAAATGTATTATCTTCGCACTATCTTCATTTCCAGTTATTTTCCCTAATTGTCTCTCCGATAATCTACTAAGAAAGAGTTATAACTATTATCTTTACACTTTGCAATATTGTTATGAGTCAGGTTTTTTATAATTTTTTCCTAAAGATAAAAAATAGATTATAGTTATATATCTATTTAATATATCTATTTAAAGACGCATTTAAATATAATAGGTAGGTACATATGTCAAAATAAAAACTCGCGCAATTTTATATCCTGCGTCATTTTCGGGACATAATTTACGATCAGTCAGTCATCGATATCTAACATAGATACCTACAGAAAAGAAATTCGAAAAGTCATTGGTGTAAGCACGGATTGGAGCCCACGACTTCTTGATTCAGAAGCGGGGTGCTCGACCACTTGACCACCGAGAAACTAACTATAGTTCTTCAGCTAAAATTCATACTATATATGTTATAATACTTAATACTTTATATTATGTTATGCATATAGTCCATTGAAATGTGACATGAGCTTTGCATTTCTTAAAAGGACCTACTTTTATTTTTGTAAAATGTGGGGGCAGTCAATAGCTAATAAGCTTAACCTGAGGTTTGTGGCCACCATAGTCGCCACCATGGCGGCATTTTGAAAAAAGGAGTTATATACACTTTTTGCGATATATCCGAAACTATGCGTCTTAAAAAAATATTGTTAGGACTATTTTTTTTTTTATGGGATAGGACGGCAAACGAGCACCTGGCGATAAGCAACCAACGCCACCCATGGACACCAGCAACACATATAGTGTTACTGTTGCGTTGCCAACCTTTAAGGGATAGGGAAGGATGGGGAAGGGGGGTGGGCATTCGGGTACCTCTCTCATCGAATGAAACGCAGCTTGAGCCACTTTACATCGATCTTCTGAGAGGTCAAGGTATTTCACCGGTCAAGCCGGCCCATCCATGCAGCGACCTGCTTGGTTCTACCACATAGATACATACATAACTTCACGCCCAATCCCTTACGGGGTAGGCAGAGAGAACGGAGCGCTATAAGGCACGATTCTTACACACCTCACTCGCTTCGTTGACTTTCATAACTCTTTTCATTCACGCGCGTCGATTTTGAGGCTCCTAACATCACCTTCCTCCAGAACACGTTCTATTTGGTCATGGAATGTGTGTCTAGGTTGGTTCTGGTCGGTCTTGGTTCTACTACTCACTGAAAAATATATGCATTTGTTACGTATCACGCAAGATTGTTGTGTGTGTACCAAAATGTGTCTAAATCTGATCAATACCAAAAAAAAAACTAAACATTAATATGAAATTTGACCTTAGCGTTCATTTAAATTTCTTGGACTCTGGCAGATGAAAAAGTTCGAAGCCAATTGAGATAAACGTAATGCAAAATAAACATTAACATTTAACTATATTTAT